>CAIIXF020000002.1:22464588-24864588 GCA_903813345.2 Owenia fusiformis | reverse complement strand
GATTTGATACGTGATGAGTACAAATTAGAACAACTTCAAATATAGCATCAGTCAATAAATGAATGCATTTCAACGAACTTTGTCGAGGATTCAGTGCATAAAGAAACAAATATTCGATACAATGTGTGAGTTGTCAAAATAAACATTTAATCAATAAAAAAAATTGCATGTTTTTTAGGTGAAGTTCAGAAAAAAGATAATAAAAGGCCGCCCTGTTCTGAGGAAAATGTGAATGGGAAAAGAAAAAAGACAAAGTTGAGGCAGAAAATCGGTGAACTTCATATTACTTGATAACATGATTATGAAGACTTCTTATCAAGAGCTTTAAAGCTAACATTAATTTCATAATATTAATTCTGTATTGTCAATTTAAATTGTTACAGACATGTTATTATAAAAATAATGGTCAGAATCATTGAATTCACTCCAATGTTTTTTAAATTGATGAAGAATTGCATTGCCCAATATACTATAACAAGTTGCAAAGGGAGCCCCTCACACCCATGCACTTGCTGAAGCTATTCGTTCTAATTATTCTTTTTCCTCATTTTTCAGTGAATCGATGCAGACCTGACAGCTTTCATTTTCATCCCTGGGGACAGTTTATACCATATGATCTAACAAAGGACATTTGGATACTTTTTATTATCAATCTCCAGATTTATATTGATCTAATTTTTTACTTCATTTTCCTATATCAATACATAAATCTGATTTATGTACTCTATCTTGCAATATTGAAAGCATATATTCGAGAGCATATCAATCAGTCTATTTCTCTGAAAGCAGTGCAAGAATATTGCAACATTCCACATCATTGTGATATAATGCGCATATCTCGTTGTAATATACCAGTTTTCTAACAGGATATTGGAAGTGACGATAGGCTGCTATTTTGCATAGTAGGATCATATAAATGACCAATTTTAAATCAGGTAACTCTGTGCATACTGCATTTGTTAGAAGTTATATTTATAACTGATTTGGTCATTGTGAACATTGATCAATCTAAGGCAAAAACGACTTGGTTAATCTAGTGTAGTAGTTATAAAGTGTAAAATAACTTGTCAATTTTTATTTCTTGAAAATATCAACATGACATTAATTGTTCATTTTGGATATAATATAGTGAAATTAATTATAAGCTATAAGAATGGTAACAGTAGGTAAATGCAGCATGAATGCGAGATGCATCGTTGTTTCCATTGTAATTGTCATTATTGAAAAATGTTTTAAGATAATCTTATGAAGAATATCAATGGTTTCTACAAGTATTTCAACCAATATAGGCATTTCTTTACGGATCACATTCTTGTATCATGTGGATATTTCTATGAAGACAGTCCTTCTGTAAAAGTAAAAACCTGTTTCTATTTCTGCTCTTTTTCTGAAAGAGGCAACCTATAATTATTGTTAGTACCTCAGTTGAAATACTCGATTTTGATTGGTCAACGAGCGGTGAATAATTTTGACTGTACACCGCGCAATGCATTGCCGGTGAATAATATTCCCAGCATTCCACTAAAATGACGTCATTATCAGACGATAAAATGGCCGCCGCTAGCACTAGCCGTTTCAAAAATGTTGTAGATGAGGATATTATAAGTCTCTTAGAGAGTAAAGACAGTCAAAATACGAAGAAAAATCTAAAACTTTGTACAAAGCTTTTAGTGGACTTCGCCCAGGAGAGTAATTTGACTCCATTGAGTGAACTTACTGCCGATATACTGAAATACAACAAGAACGTCTCGAGGGTCTGGATCCAACTTCAAGTCAACTTCAAGGGTCAGAAAAATCTAAGATATTCTTCGGACTAACAAAACAATTATAGACCTCTCCAGAGGTTTACTGTCAAAATTATATCCCGAGACTGTAAACCGAGACGTCTCGGTTTACAGTCTCGGGATATAATTTTGACAGTAAACCTCTGGAGAGGTCAATAATTGTATATAGTACTATGGTTGTGATTTGTAACAACATACAGATTTTCACAGACCGCCATTTTGTCTAATGTACATGTTTATAATTAAGAAGTCATTGGAGCTCTTTTATACTTATAAGGATAGATATTTTTGTTCTTATGCCGTGGTCACATTTGCTCCAAACCATCGGTCGGCGCCCGGCCGATTGAGTATTTTGTTTACAATTCTATTTAATTTTGAACATAATACTCAATCGGCCGGGCGCCGTAGTAAAATTCGGAGCAAATGTGACCAAGGCATTATTATTACCCATGGCTGTCTTGTCACCAAGTCTTCTATAGAAATCCATATACAGGTAGCCATTTCTCTTGTAAATATATTTCTATGTAATTTGTTTGTATGTAATTTGTAATTTGTATTTCTATGTAACCTTGCTTCATATAGAAATTTCTATACGGACAGTTATCAAGTATCCTATAGAAATTTCTATACAGGCAGACATATCCCCAATATAGATACATGTATCTCTACATACGTAAACCTGCCTCGTATAGAAATTTCTATACGGACAGTTATCGAGTATGCTATAGAAATTTCTATACAGGCAGACATATCCCCAATATAGATATCTCTATATACATTGTTGACTTGCCTCGTATAGAAATTTCTATACGGACAGTTATCGGATAAGCTATAGAAATGTCTATACTGTCTGTATAGAAATTTCTATGCGGGTAGTTATCGGGTTTGCTGTAGAAATATTTATACAGTACTTGCCTCGTATAGAAATTTCTATACGAACATGCACAGTTATCGGACATAATATATTTTTTTCACATGCATCCGTTTCTCTAGTATAGAAATTTCTATACGAATGGGCAGCTTGTTTCTTATAGAAATTTCTATAGGGACATTTTAAGTCTGATATAGAAATGTCTGTACATTCAGCCATTTTTCTCGTATAGAAATTTCTATACTCGACAAATTAAATTTTTGATAGATTGTTTAGCTTATATTGGCAGCAAAAGCTTAAATATTAATACTGATGTACGAATATAAAGTAAATGTAGTTGTACAATTTACAAATTGTCTATTTGAAATAAAGCAAATGATTTCTAAAAGTACATTTTACAATGGTATTTTTTCATTTTTTGACTGAAATAAAAGGAACAGATGGTTTTTTCCTTTATTAAAAAGTCAGGACTTTTAGGTAATATTTGCTCCGGCGCCCGGTCGAGTGAATATTTTGTTCAAAATTGAAGGTCAAATCTGAAATTTGAGGTCAGATGAAAACTCCTGAGAACTTGTACATGATTTAAAAAATGGTTTAGTCAATTTCGAGCAAGTTGAAATCAGTTTTGAACAAAAAACTGCAATCAAAAGATGACCATCAAATTGACAATGCGTGAAATTTTCAGAATTGTTTGATGACTGGTTTAAGAGAAACGTGTGTTCAAAATGTTCACCATATCGATACCCATCCTTTCTTACTCGAGTAAGCTACTATCTGCAGTTCATTAACCGGTTAACCATCGGCAGCCCTAATTATTATCTACAACCTTAAATTATTTATAAGTGTACTATTGCGATTTACTTCAATATAAACTTCATTCTATTACTTCTATTAACATATCTAATGCGATCTATTTTAACAGAGCCACGATGCCCATGTCAAGCAGCGTGCCTACTAGGCACGCAGTTTGAAACTCTGACAAACTGCGCGCATATTTCAAAATGTGAGACGGGGAGGACACGACTCCCAAAAAGAGCCAAAATACGAAAAATACAAGGTTAGTCTCGTTCTAAAGATAGTACCATTCTGTGAAGATGAACTTAATTTACTCATAGTACTCAATGTTTTTCCCGATGTAAACCTAGTTATCTCAATATAAGGGTCTTAAGTAACTTCTGTGTTCAAAATTTACAGTGTAAAGTTATATCTATGTCTTTTTATCGTCATTTGCCGTTTATTCAGCCATTGTGTCTGTGTATGCTAGAATATATAGGATCACTCCATCTGATTAAAACAGCCAAGTTTGTGTTCAAAACGATAATACGCCATAAACGTGATTTAAACATTTTTCTTGTCAAACTGCGCGCCTATATTCACATGTATTTCCCAAACTGCGTGCCTAATATTTCAAAACTGCTTGCCTATCCAAGCTTGTTTTGTATTATTAGAGGACATAAGGGCCATACAAGGCATATATGTGTCTAATAGTAGAACCCCATAATTGAAACACTATGAGAGTCCATCCACCAAGATGGTGATCTGAAAATAAATGTTTTTTTCGTTCCCAACTTAATTGTCACTTCTATCATACATTTTGACTTTCAATATGAAAATCTCATAAAATCTGACGATAAAGCAAAATTTCCAAAGCTACATCGAAAACACCTACACGTACCTCTGTAGAAATTCCAATGATAATATGTAGTTTTAATAGTGTATGCGCACAGATTGTAATTTCTGCCTAAAATAGGCGCGCAGTTTGTGGTTTATTTCTTTTTAATCTCCTGATTATCTGTTTTATTTCGAAATATTTTGAATCAAACATGATAAATGTGTAAGGAATTAAATATAAAATATAAATATAAAACGAGTCTAAAGTATTTGTCATTTATGTTTAAAGTGCTAGATCGATTTACGTATAAATTCCCATTAAATCAGTGACGAAAATGCCATTAATCTGCTTATGTTTTAAAACTAAAATTCATTTGCACACAGTTTTTCCTAGTATTTGCAAGATTCGTATATTCGCCACAGAATGAACGCATTGAACAAGAAAACAATGCAGGATAAATGTCTTTAAATAACGTTTCAAAATACACACTCCAACTTAAATGATCCAATGTTCTTAGGCACGCAGTTTGTGATCGAATTAAACTTGCAGGGGAGTTTGAAAAAAATTAAGAAAATCAAGAATGCCTATAACCTTTTATTAACCTCATAGGAAACCTCTTTAAATCTCAATTATTACCATTTTGCTAAATAATTCCTTGGTAACATAAATCGCAATAATGATTACTTATAAAGTGATATAAAGGTTTTAAAAATAATGAGGTAAGCAATTATAATTACTACACAGACACTTTTTATAAATCATAAATGGAACGATTAAGCTTACTGAAAAACAACGACACACATTTGAATGGTCGGGTGAGTGGATGGGTGGGTTGATAAAGTCGTTCTTAGCTTATGTTCACATTAATCGTGTATGTCTCAGCTTGAAATAGAAGAAAAATTGCCAATTTCTTTGCAGATAGGTCATTTTCTTATGACCAAACTAATTCTCTTTACAAGAATAGACAAAAGAAAGATGCAGAAATAGGGGATTTTGCTAATAGCATCGGATGGACATGTAGACATAGTATTTGTTTATATGAAAGATCTAAAAATGAATTAAGGTCAGGGTGCACTTTGATGAAAAGACCATGTGCAGCAGGGCAAGTGATTTAATACAGTCATATCTTTCACCATGAGTACTTGTTGGATTTACACAGGAGCCCTAAAACGTCTTGGCTAAAACGTTTTAGCGTTAAAACGTTTTACAAATGTAATGTAAATCCAGATTTTCTCAAGAGCTCTCGGCTAAGAGCGCTTAGCTAAAACGTTTTAGGACCCTAGTCATAGCCAAGACGTCTTAGCGTTAAAACGTTTTACAAGCGAGAGTAAATCCATCGATTTTAGCTAGGAGCTCTTAGCCCGTTTTTTTGCGTTGCGCCGAACGAAATATTTGAAACTTTCCATTTACACATGTTGCATGGTCCTTTCTTTTGTCTTATCCACCCTATGCAGACAGAGCCTGTGGGAAATATTGGGTGCGGAGCAAATGAGCGGAGGGTGCGGAGCTAACGGTCATTTTTGAATTTAAATTTGGGATATTTCTGAAACTAAGCCGTTTTGGGACTTCAAGCATACCAAGATATGTGTATTTGACACCAAATATCAATACAATTGTGAAAATAGTAGTGCAATTCATTCTATAGCGACGCAGTGTGCCTTAAACCTTTCCCAGACCTATATCTTTTGAAATTATCCTTTTAATACTGAGTCCCCAGCATTCATAAAAATGGTGTTCAAGGTACACTATCTATACAAATTAATTTTGCATCTTGGAAGCCAGGCAGTATCTGTGTGATTTTATAAAAATTCGGAAATGTTTTTCAGATATGAGCCCCCTCTAAATATTTGGTGCGGAGCAGCTCCATAAACGTACCTCCGGCATAGCTTCAGAAATATCCCAATTTGAAATTCAAAAATGACCGTTAGCTCCGCACCCTCCGCTCATTTGCGCCGCACCCAATATTTCCCACAGGCTCTGTCTGCATAGGGTGTTATCGCTTGTTCCCAATTTCATCCGAAAATTATAAAATAACTTATTTGCCTGGAGATTTATCATAATCCTAATTTGTGCATAATATCTCCCTGCTCTCTTTCATGCTTTTGACAATGTTGTCTTTAGGACATATTTTTGTGAAACCGATGCATTCTTTAGTACAAAGTATAGAAGCGGGAAAGGAATAGCTATATTGACTGAACCGTCGTTCAACCAGTACTGGACTGCTTTTTTCATTTTACATGTATACCTACATATCTCTAAGACGTTTTAGAAAAACAGGTGTAAACTCAATCATATTTCGTAAGACGTCTTGAAAATGGTGGTGTAAACTCAACATACCTTTTCTAAAACGTTTTAGCCAAAACGTCTTGGAATGTCGCGTGTAGTGTAAATAGTTTTTATTAAAACAATAAGTTTTCTTTCAAGTGAAGTACCCATGATGATAAAAATATCAATCAAACAATTCGAAAAATTATGAGGGACCCCATGTCAACATTTTTCAGAATATTGAACCTATTTACTCATAAGAGGATCTTCTTTTTCTGATTTTTATTGCATGAAAACATTATTCAACAAGGGATCTAAGACATGTTCAAAAATAAAATGGTATTGAATGTCTAGTTTTGAAGATATCAATTTCCGAAGACCAAAATCATGCTGAAAACAATTGATAGCACGAGTTTTCCCTATGAGAAATTATTAATATATTGTTGAGGAGACTTTCGATATGTTTAAATTGTTTAAATACAGCCTTTGATACCCGTGCGATGTCTTTCAGATTCAATTGACCTTTTTCCATATAAATGGAAAATAGATGGCATCATGGGTATTGGAAGGGCTGGGGTAGGGCTAGAATACATGTAAATGTATTCCCAGAGTCACTAAATTTCTTGATTTAAGAAACAATTCCATTTGGATCAATTAAAACACCATTTGAATATAACTTATATACGACCTTATTGACATGTGGATTGTGATTTCACATTATAATTGTGATCTTTATAATAATAAATGAACTTTTAAAGGTTTTTCAGCGTTGTGTCAATGGGGATTTAGCCCGACCATTTTAAGACAACTAGAAAATCATTAGAATTTGAATAAAAACAGGATCTTAAGAGGTTCTGGACAAATCATTTGATTCTGGACTTGTCATATTTTTTTTTCAACGAAATCACATCCAAGGGTTGAATTTTTATTAGCTATTTAGAGAGTGAGTCCTGCCTAGTATTAATTTCAATAAAAAAGTTAAAATAGAACCCTATTTGAGAGTCAATCTAATACTTACATTACATTGATAAATTAAGGCAAATCCTGAAATATTTTTAAAGTGCGTTTTTTAATGAAATATTATCCAGCAAGTATTTAAATGAAACGGTCTTATTTAAATACAAATCATAACATGATATTTTTCATGAAACATTTTTCAATGAAATTCAATTGAAGGGTCAAGATAAAACGAGCTAATTTAGGTGAAAACCCTTACATGATGATGTGTTTTCATAACTTCTTTCATAAAATTCCATCAAGGGGTGAAGATAAAATGATCGAATTTAAGTGATTTAAGGATCACGAGAATATGTTTTATTTGATATTTTCTATGAAATCCCATCCAATGGTCAAGGTAAAATTTTGATTTTGATTTTGATTTGGTCACGTGTTCGAAAGATCCATATAAGGCCCATAGAATCATATAGGAACGTCATTTTGAATGTCACGTGATAGATCCATATAAGGCTTTTAGAACCATTTATGGAAAGATGAGGGAAGCCCCTGACACCTGTTTCACGATTTTTATGCACTTCATTATTGTACCGAAGTTTGCCGATTCGATTCGTCGTATTTCGGAATCCTGGTGACAATTTTATACTCCATTGGAGTATTTTTGACCTACTTCTTATGACGGAAATTCCCGAACCTTGTTCGGATTAATCCGGATTTTCTGACCTACTTTATCTATCGAGATTTCACGAGTTAACATTCGTCTCATTCCGGAATCCTGGTGACAATTTTATACTCCATTGGAGTATTTTTGATCTACTTTTTCTGGATTTTTGCCCTACTTATTATATCTTGACAACAAGCAAATCAAAAAGTTCGACATGAACGGGTCTCGATCAACTAACCTTGACTATGGAAGCCAGGCACGCTAACCATGAGGCCAACGAGCTACCGATATGAAAGAACAAAAGTATTAAGTAATTTAAGGAATCTGCAAGTGGACCTTAAATGGATTTATACCGACTGGCCGGATATCCAATCATGTACTGGCTTTCACTTTCAGTTATACACGTGTGTCTCGAGTTACATCTTGGGTCTATCTACTACTTCCTAGCTAGACAGCATCCTTCATTCAGTTTCATGTTTCGAAACAGACAACATAAATAAGCATTGATTTGTTAAAAAATTATTGTTTCAACTTTACAAGCTATTCAGCATTGTTATATTAAGAAAATATTATATAACATAAGAAAGAACACTATTTATATACAATTTATAACATATTTTTACTTTACGAACTTATAAGTTAATAAATACACAGTTTGTGGATTGAATTCGATCATTTACCAAATTCCATAGTGGACAGGACTCGGAAGGAGGATATAAATCTCTTCACCATCTAAAGCGATATCTATTAAACCCTGTGAGTATCTGTTCCTTTATACATTTTGTAACATGGATGGATTATCAGCAATGCTAATTGGACATTCCTTTGTTAGGCGCTTTAAGAATTATGTTCGCACAACTGAAGACAAACGCGTTAAATGGAATCTTGGGCTAGAACGCATTCATATTAGATATGACGGTTTGGGCGGTAGAAAAGTAGGGACAATATTGAATGAAACATTGGAAAATAAATTAAAAAATCCGCCAAACATAGTCATCTTACAAATTGGAGGAAATGATATCTCAAACGGAAAAAGACCCGAAACAGTAGCCTCCGATATAGAAAATCTAGTCATAAAATTACACCAAGAATATCACGTCGAATACATTTTAGTATCTGAACTTATACAAAGAAAATCAGCTCCTTTAAAATACAATGAAAATGTCATGCTATGCAATCGTATTCTGACAGCATTATTAGAGCACATTCCATTCGCAAAGCTGTGGCACCACAGAGGTATTAGGAATAGCCAATTTAACCTCTACATTGAAGACGGTGTCCATTACAATGATCGCGGAAATTATAAACTCTATCAAAGCTACAAGCAAGCATGCATCTTCGGTGAAAGCCAACTTAATTAATATACAAAACATAAGCATTGCTGGTAAGACCCATTATTGTATTTTTCTACTCGTAGCATGGGGTAGTGGTATAAAGATTTAATTGAAAAACAATTATTGTATTAGAAATATATCTTTATATATATCATCACGCAAACAGGGCAAAGGTAATGCAGCACTCAATATATATTTCTCGAGCTGCCGAAAGCTGGGTAACCATTCCTTGTCTTAATACAGTAGCCATTTGAATTATATCATTGTTTGTGCATCGCTCAGAATCAGCTTCTGAGCATTTGATTGTGAGATTTAACCACAAGGCTCACTTGTCCCTTGGATTGAAATCATATCCAAACTACGGACAACAACTATTACCTTTTTAACGGTCTCAAGGATTGAAATAAGTATCCTTAATTAAAGACTTTAGTGCCCTCTTAAATAGTATTACGTTCTATTTGTTTGAGGGTTGAAATCATTATCCTCATACTTTATCTCACGGATTGAAATTAGTATCTGTCGAGACAAAAATGGCGTTTATATGTTTGTTCGAGGATTGAAATTATTATCCTCATACTTTATCTCACAGATTGAAATTAGTATCTGTCGAGACAAAATGGCGTTTATTTGTTTGTTCGAGGATTGAAATTATTATCCTCATACTACATCTCACTGATTGAAATTAGTATCTGTTGAGACAAAAAATGGCATTTAAATTGTTTGATCGAGGATTGAAATTATTATCCTCATACTTCATCTCACGAATTGAAATTCGTATCTGTTGAGACAAAAAATGGCATTTAAATCGTTTGATTCGAGGGTTGAAATTATTATCCTCATACTTCATCTCACGGATTGAAATTATTATCTGTAGAGACAAAATATGGCTTGTAATTTGTTTGTCTTTGTTTGTCTTGCTTTATTAAAATTGTAAAATATCGCTGTTACGTAATCGTATAAATAAATCAACGAATATCTAATCATATGTCCTTAACTTTCTTTATTTTCCCACCGCGTCTCTCGTTTTATTTGCAGATCATGCCTAAGAGACAACTAAGACCCAGGGGATCGCCTTCAAGGGCACCCGGAAGAAAACCTTCAACAAAGAAGCAGAAGTTGAATGAGGAGTTGGTGGTGGAAATCACGAAACGGGTGGTAGAAAGTCTATCCCAGCAACCTGCAACATCAGCAAATACAGGAGACAACTCTACTAGCGATCGCGAGGACTCTGGGGATTCAGACGGCGAGGTCTCATTCCCAAGATTAGGTACGGAAACAAACCTCAATGAGCCCGAAGCTCCTTCTAAGGCATTTTCTTTCCAAATACCTATCGACATGCATGTGCCAACAGCTATTAAGCAAAAAATCTGGAATAACGAGTACGTAGAGTTCGGGTCACTTCTCCCTAAACATTCACGAGTCAAAGACTCAGAATTCGATTTGAAACAATCCAAATCAGGTAATCTTAAAATAACCAAGGCCCAAGGTAATTTTAAATTAGTTTCCATTGAAGAATGGATTTCCGCTTTCCATATTTTCACCACCATACATTGCACAAAATATGGCACGGATGCAATTCCGTTAATGCACTATGGCCAGAATGTAAGGAAATTAGCGGAAAATCATTTGGACTGGAACTACTACGACGAAAATTTTCGACGGGCAAGGGCCAATAATATATCATTACCCTGGGACCAGCCCCATCCCACGTTATTCATTTTTACTTCCCTCGAGGGAAAGCAACAGCAAAATAACAAGCACATTAACTCTCAATACCCAAGCAATAGCAAGTCAAAACCAAACATCCCCAAAGGATTCTGTTACAAATTCCAATTAGGCCAAACTTGCTTCAAAAAATCTGAATGCAAATTCCACCACTATTGCTTTAAGTGTAAACATTGAAGTTTGAAATATACTATTTTATATATATTTTAATTTGAAGTTCGAGTTATTTTATTGCCACCCACGGGCCTTCCACACGCCCATTTACATATAACGCTTTGAAACAACTTTAAAAAGTGAGCAATGTCAGTGTTGTGATAATAGAGAATTTTCGTTATAAGTTGTTTCAAAAACTTATACGTATACTTATAGTTTAAAGGGTCTTGTCGAACTAAAATCAATTCAAATTGATTTTCATAATCTGTACCAAGTGGGGCATAACTATTCCCGATATAGTCAAGCTTCATCATCAACTAGGGACTGCGAATACGAGGGGTGATCAATAAGTAATGGACGCTTTTTTACACAGATGCTTTTTATAGACCAATCCCTTTGATTTTCTTACCAGTGATACGTCATTCAATTATCTATCAACTCTGAAGATTTGAAAACAAAACATGTAATATATTTTGATATATCTTTATTTCCGTGAAGGATGTGTAGGTACCCCGGGACCGACATTTACGTCAAACATTCTAAAGTTATTTTAACTTGTTTAACATGCAATGCAGTTGAATGCAGGCTGAACAAAACAAACCATTATGGTCATGAATTACCCCATTTTGTTATGTCATAGTTGATTTTGAATATTTTATCATCACTATGTGGTATTCATGCCACATTCATTCCACAGGTCCCTCTACATAGGTTCAATCAAATGCTACATGTACACAATTACTCATCCTCTTAACTCGCAAGATTGTGAGACAAGGCTGAATCCATTCTCTGACATGGTAGCAAGATGCAGTTGCACGAGTTGTTTTATTTCATCAATGGCAATAAACCTGCATCCTTTCTCTATAGAAATAAGTAGTATAGAAATAAATAAGTCACATGTGAGCAGATCTGCACAATATGGTGCATTGGCCAAGAGCTCAATTTTGAGGTCCAGGGATATTGTTTTCTGAACATTTTGAGATCTGTGGGCAGGTGCATTGTCCATATGGAGTAGGGTGTTCCCTTCTCTCACCACCCCTTTCTTCCACAATGCTTTCTCAAATTGACCTGCAAACCCCTTCCATACAACACTCTGACATCACAATACTTTCTGTTTATGTGTTACCAGTCAGCAAAAAATGTCAAACAACACAACACTTGTTGCATATAAAAAGTTCAAATCTAACTGAAATTTGCCAAACTGGCTAAAAACTGAATATATGACGTAAATGTCGGTCCCGGGGTACCTGTACCTCCTTCACGGAAATAAGGATATATCAACATATATTATATATTTTGTCTTCAAATTTTCAGAATTGATAGATAATTGAATGACGTATCACTGGTAGGAAAATCAAAGGGATTGGTCTATAAAAAGTATCTGTGTAAAAAAGCGTCCATTACTTATTGATCACCCCTCGTACAATGTCCTTTGCTAGTGTCAATTATGAACACGATAAACTAAATTCTAGTTGACGGGTCCTTGTAGTGTACGATAAACAAGACCCTTTAAAGTGAATCACTACACGAACGAGTCGATCATTTCAAAGTTCTCATGAAATTATAAGGTCAATTTTTAAGTTTTTACGTATAAAAGGGCCTTTATACGCAGATTATAAACTTACAGAGTTGGATCTCCGCATAGTATATGTGTGGACCTATTGACCAGAATGGCTTATTAAAATTAATCGGCTGAATAGGCATAGTATCCAATCAAATAGCTCGACTCATTCATTAGCTGAACTAATTCTCCCTTCGTTATTTCTACAAGGTGATTCAAAACGATCATCTACAAAAAATATATTTGAGAGTAGATAAATCTGTAAAACCCCTGTGCTATATCAGCCTATTTGATTCTAGAAAACACATATGACACAACTAAACATGCTTTACATCAAGGGGGTACGGATGGTATGCCATTGGCCCTTTTTATTACCGTCCTAGGAGATATTTCCCGACGAATTAGGAAATTATGAAACACCTTGTTTATTGGGTTTATAAGTATAAGTATACGTATAAGTTAAAAAACTTATAACGAAAATTCTCTAATAACGCCCCTCATACCTATTTATTACAGGTCGTGTAGACCATTGTTGCCTGATTTATAGCAAAATCATTGACTTTTGCACGTTGATGATGATGATGATGATGCGCCTTTTATAATAGATCTCATATCTTAGAAGCGTATCAGTTCAAAAATTACTAGAAGACCTTACATATTTTGCCATGCACTGCGCCTATTCATTTGGCAATTCAGTTGTAAATTTTATCTTGAAAAAAATAAATCTTCCAAATTTGTTGAGTTTTCTTGCAGAAATCGCCTACCCCCCCCCCCCCCTCCATCCATTTTGTATGATCACAAGGCGTGATTTAAGCTGCTGATATTCTTCTTTAAACGAGTCGGATCTTTGAACTGAATTTGCACTGCTTAATGCTGAAATTTTATTGTTTATCCATACATTTTAAGAAAAAATGTATAAAAAAAGATGTTAAAGCCAAATGTTGCCCTAAAAATTCAGAAAATGTAAAAATTTCGAATTTTCTATGTACAGGCCTTGTTGCCCCTTTAAGAAGCTTAATATGTAAATTATCTAATCAAACACTTCGTCCACCATTTTGAAACACTAATCAATCCAATCTGTGCTAGCGATTCATAGGGCGAGCCAGTGGGATATTTCCAGGGTTCATACACACCTGGAAATGTCAGGGAAATTGACTTGATTTTCCAAGTGCTGGAAATGTCAGGTAATTTTAAAATTAGGTCAAAAGGGCCAAAGATGACCGGGAATTTTGAAACGGTAGACATGTCAGGGAAATGTCAGGGAAATTTGTATCAGTGTTGAAAAAATAATGTTCCAGAGATTAATGTTTCCAAACTGTTTTGAAACAAACTAACGTCTTGTTTTCAACCTACACCTTGCTCCTTTCTGTCGTATTTAATAAAACAAAAACAGTATATCACGGAGGGATACGAACCACTCACCTGGGACTTGGTTATTCACTAGCGGCATAGGCGTTCTACTATTCTGGATACAATTGCAACTGACGAGTCGTATTTAAGTGGAGACAAAAGTGAGGATCATTTTGAATTGACGCTCGGTATAAATATATAATACTTTTGTTCTTTCATATCGGTAGCTCGTTGGCCTCATGGTTAGCGTGCCTGGCTTCCATAGTCAAGGTTAGTTGATCGAGACCCGTTCATGTCGAACTTTTTGATTTGCTTGTTGTCAAGATATAATAAGTAGGGCAAAATCCAGAAAAAAGTAGATCAAAAATACTCCAATGGAGTATAAAATTGTCACCAGGATTCCGGAATGAGACGAATGTTAACTCGTGAAATCTCGGTAGATAAAGTAGGTCAGAAAATCCGGATTAATCCGAACAAGGTTCGGGAATTTCCGTCATAAGAAGTAGGTCAAAAATACTCCAATGGAGTATAAAATTGTCACCAGGATTCCGACATACGACGAATCGAATCGGCAAACTTCGGTACAATAATGAAGTGCATAAAAATCGTGAAACAGGTGTCAGGGGCTTCCCTCATCTTTCCATAAATGGTTCTAAAAGCCTTATATGGATCTATCACGTGACATTCAAAATGACGTTCCTATTTGATTCTATGGGCCTTATATGGATCTTTCGAACACGTGACCAAATCAAAATCAAAATCAAAATTTTACCTTGACCATTGGATGGGATTTCATAGAAAATATCAAAGAAAACATATTCTCGTGATCCTTAAATCACTTAAATTCGATCATTTTATCTTCACCCCTTGATGGAATTTTATGAAAGAAGTTATGAAAACACATCATCATGTAAGGGTTTTCACCTAAATTAGCTCGTTTTATCTTGACCCTTCAATTGAATTTCATTGAAAAATGTTTCATGAAAAATATCATGTTATGATTTGTATTTAAATAAGACCGTTTCATTTAAATACTTGCTGGATAATATTTCATTAAAAAACGCACTTTAAAAATATTTCAGGATTTGCCTTAATTTATCAATGTAATGTAAGTATTAGATTGACTCTCAAATAGGGTTCTATTTTAACTTTTTTATTGAAATTAATACTAGGCAGGACTCACTCTCTAAATAGCTAATAAAAATTCAACCCTTGGATGTGATTTCGTTGAAAAAAAAATATGACAAGTCCAGAATCAAATGATTTGTCCAGAACCTCTTAAGATCCTGTTTAAAGGCAAATAATGGTGCAAATCAAAGTTGTTTTGATAGAAAATAACATACAGAATTCAAATATGCCATCAAATAGAAGAAAATGTTAGTCTTTAATGGTTACAAATGCAGATCTCCTAAAATTAATATGTTATTCGACGAACAGTGATCAATTGTTACACAACTTTTTATGCCAATGAAAGGATCATTTATAATAAAGGCGCTCAATCGAATTAGCAAACAGAACATTTGATATTGTTACATGTTGCTAATGCCTGGGTCAACTTTTTTCCAAGTTATCGGCCGGAATATGGCCGATTGAGTATTTTAATCAAAGTGTATTTAGTTTTGATCAAAATAATCAATCGGACGGGCGCCGGTCGATGAATCAGGGCAAGTGTGACTCGGGCATCAATAGGCACATTAGCCCGTTATTTAGGTCAGCGACCGGGTTTCGCCTGGGTCACATTTGCTGCGATTCATCGGCAAGCATTCATTGACCAGCTTTGTGAAAATAACAAGAATTAAGTTATTTGAGCTCGTCCATTAGCCTCCCTCCTATTTATATACAATAATTTTAATTATGATAATCCAAAGATAAGAGGTTAGGTAAACCGAAATGCCATACCTCCTATCTTTACAAAGTTCAAATTTCCTTTTGGGATTATCATACCACGTGGAGTTGGATACAATCTTTACCTCTACTTTTAATAATAACATACATTCTGAACAAATTCTAATGCTAATCTAAGGTCTTATCTGCATTTTAAACCGTTGTCACTCTTTTGTGATAGATCAAGGTACAACATAAACAATATGCCATTTATCGACAGTTCTCAAGGCATTTTCTACTCTTGCTTCAAGACTGTGGACTCTTATGCACTTCACCAACAAGTTGGAGTGTGGCTCAAAATGGCTTTAGCTAGATTAGGCATATTCTACAATAGCATATAGCCTACTAATATAATTCGTGTAATTCATGCAATGTTGAACACTACGAAATTGATTGCATATATTATACATTTATCCCGCAAACTTTATTTACAATAAATTTCGATACAGTGAAATGTGCATGTTTTTAATATTTATATACATACAATATTTACACAGATTGTTCTTCAAAACAAAAATAAGTTCATACGAAAAAGTATGAACATTAATATTTTGTACATAAACAGATTTTGTTATAGGGTATAGCTATTTCAATAGCCTGATTTCATTTGAGCTTCCTCTAGCAAGGTAAAGCCTGTCTCAAGTACTAGTTAGTTTTTAGTTTTATAATTATTTTACATCACACGCTAATAAGAATGAAAATTTCACAATACATACAAAACCAAAACATTTTCAGCCCAGCCGGCAATTGGCTTATGAGAGACTAGCCCTATTTACACTATACGCGACATTCCAAGACGTTTTGGAAAAAACGTTTTAGAAAAATTATGTTGAGTTTACACCACCATTTTCAAGACGTCTTACGAAATATGGTTGAGTTTACACATGTTTTTCTAAAACGTTTTAGAGATATGTAGGCATACATGTAAATTGAAAAAGGCAGTTTAGCACTGTTTGAAGGACGGGTCAGTCAACAGAGCTATTCCTTTCCCGCGTCTATGCTTTGTGTTAAAGAATGCATCGGCATTAAAACATAAGTCCTAAAACCGATGGATTTACACTCGCTTGTAAAACGTTTTAGCTAGGCGCTCTTAGCCGAGAGCTCTTGAGAAAATCTGGATTTACATTACATTTGTAAAACGTTTTAACGCTGAAACGTTTTGGCCAAGACGTCTTAGGGCTCTAGTGTAAATCCAACAACTGAAACATAGTTAAAAACTCGTTATATTAAAGTTGTAAAACCTATTTATTAATCAATAAAATACTTTTGCGATTTAAAAGCAAATTATATGTTCGTGTGAGGTTTTCATTTGTCCTGAGACTACCGTATTTAGCCTCAACATGAACATCAAATCATTAAATTTGGTTTGTTTAAATTATTAAAATGCATGCACCATCTATGACTGAAATACGAACATGTATTTTGAGAAATATATCATTTACGTTTAAAAATTCACATCAGTCCCTTCCCATAATGACCCTATGTTGTGGAAATTTGTTTGGTGTAAAAACAACAAAAAGTATCGATCCCAACCGATCACCTAAAAGCAACTTGAATCATGGGAATGAAATACCTCTATTCGTGAGCATACGCAAAAACTCGAACCTCGTGCAGAATGTCCCTAGTGCTTTTCGAGATCGGCAAAAATAGCTCCTATTAACTGTTCTTTTGGGACACCCAATAGGTCGACCTTCGAAAGTGCGGGTCGAAGGTCGAAAGGTTTTTAGGGCATTCCATATTTTTCATCTTTAAAAAGTGCATCGATTTTCTTCATGAAAAAATGTACGTTAATGATCCTTTATAAAGTACTTTCAAAGTTTCATGTATATTTAATATTATTGTAATTATGCAAAACTGGTCCTTTGATTTATTTGTCACAAATGCCTCAATCGCATTTGCTCTTTGGATGGGCTATGTCATGTTTTATACTTTCAGAAATACATGTCATTTATTTCAATATGAAAAGTTTAGCATTAAGACTGGTATGCTTAATTTATTTTACAGAACCTGATGTTCTAGCCTTTTACGACCATGGTAACAGTATACACAATATACAATCTTTCAATCAAAATGGTGTTTCTGATGTGTCATTGTTTAAGTGGTATCGAGGCCGAATCCAAGTCCATTTGTCCCAAAACGTGTCGTTTTACTCTCTCATCCAGTGTACTGATATACAATTCTCTATTTTTTTCAAGCGATGGACCCCAACTTGGTTCAGGCATTCTCAGGAGTCGTAAACGCTGGAGAAGAGACGAATATGATTAACTTAGTGTTATGACATAGTACACTTGTATTCATGGTATGTTATGTTGTGTTCTTCTCGTCGGATCAAAAAACTATTTCAGGATTATTTGCGCAGATATAATCCTACAACACTTTTCGTTCCAAGTGTTTGTACTTTCGAACTTTTGTATTTATCTTTTTTACATTATTGATACAAAGAACACAAAATAGGTGCACGTGTGCTCGTGACCTACTTACTTGTACAAAAGTACTAGCATCTGTGTTGTATATTCGATAGCATGCGTATACAGGTATTGGTACAAATGATACAACAGCCAGTATCCATCCTACACCAATTGCCCAGTCAGGATACGTATAATCCCCGTATGTCACGGGTACGTGGGTGATGATTATGAAGCAAAATATGAACTGTAACGCAAAACATTATATATATATATATTATAACATGAAATGGTATGATATATAATATAATTTAATTTAATATAATATAACATAATACAATATAATATAACACAATAAAATACAATATAATACAAGACGAAACAATACAAAACAGGACTATACAATGCGATGTAATACTATATGTGGCCATGGGATACTATAATACAGGAATTAAGATTGAGATTCGGGCTTGAGATTCTATGTTTTTTTGCGCAATATGCCATTGAAAATGTTATTATGTTCATTGTTAAAATACATTTGTTTTTATTTGATGCTCCGCGCTTTGTGTTGTGCAACTTACCAATACGAGACCTGGTGTAAGGAATCGCCAACACATCTTCCACCAAAGGCATGGTTTAAAACCAATCATCAACTCAATATCTTTGGAAAACTGGTTCATGCCTGAAGACATTAAGGACATTAAAAGTATGCATATATTAGAGGTATTCTGACATGAGTGCTCGTTATTACATGTAAATATCATACATATGTGAAGGATAAAAAGAAAAGTCAAAAGTATTGGATGAACCGCTCAGAAATAGTGAGTAGCTCCAATACTTATTTGGTATTAATTTGCATTGGTGGCTTCCCTTAAGCATTCCCTATATGGTCCTACAGGCCATGTTTTGATCTATCATATGACATTCAAATGGTGGACAAACAGTAAATCGGATTCCTATATGATCCTATAGGCCTTATATGGATCCATCACATGGATACCACGTGACCAAATACCAACTCTTAAATGTTGGATGCCCTGGATCTAAGGAGAGAATTGGCATGGTAAATTTTATAACGGATAGCACAATGATTAACCGCCGGCGCATTGAATGAATCAATTTCAGAAGAGCGATGGTCACTGCAACATAAAATAATTTGTTTTTACCATATATCCAAGCAACTGCTACGCACTCTGTAAATGCTACAATCATTATGACAAATGTAACGGCGTACCAGTCCATCACTTGTAACACGTACATGCCGCCCTTAAAACAAGCGATCGAATTTAAAACAATCTGTTCAAAATCTTAAAGAAACATTGAAAAGAATTAGACGTGTTAAGGCAATACAAAAGTTGTTGATTGACTTGATAGCACTTGCATTAATTGCGTCCGTTTGTTCAGAATATCAAAACATGTTATTGTTGCATGTCAGTTAAATTTTGAGTTTTGCAATGATGTAACATTATGCCATTATTATTTCAACATAAACGGGTGAGTCACAGACATTGGGATGATATATGATTCTTGCCACAAAGTTTTAAACTAAAATTGAAAAGCAATAAGTATAAGTACTGCTTACTTGCATTATCATTGGTAAACCCAGGACAAATTCTACAATACATAGAATTGCTGTTACTAGTACTTTCCTGTTAGACAAGTTGAACTCGTCAACAACAGAGACAGCTATGCTTTGAACCATGGTAAACTACAATCAATATATAACTATATCAGTGTTATACATTTACCCCATGATTATTGTCTTTTATGCATATAACACCCAATTAATGACGAGTGTGACATTGTAGAGAACCATATGATACTCACGATGCTATTGATAAAGAGTGTGATATTGTAGAGAACCATGTGATACTCATGATGCTATTAATAAAGAGTGTGATAGTGTAGAGAACCATGTGATGCTGACGATGATATTAATGACGAGTGTGATATTGTAGAGAACCATATGATACTCACGATGCTATTGATAAAGAGTGTGATATTGTAGAGAACCATGTGATACTCATGATGCTATTAATAAAGAGTGTGATAGTGTAGAGAACAATGTGATACGTACGATGATATTAATGACGAGTGCGATATTGTAGAGAACCATATGATACTCACGATGCTATTGATAAAGAGTGTGATATTGTAGAGAACCATGTGATACTCATGATGCTATTAATAAAGAGTGTGATATTGTAGAGAACCATGTGATACTGACGATGATATAAATGACGAGTGTGATATTGTAGAGAACCGTGTGATACTCACGATGCTTTTACTAAAGAGTGTATAATTGTAGAGAACCATGTGATACTCACGATGCTATTAATAAAAAATGTGATAGTGCAGAGAACCATGTGATACTCACAATGATATTAATAAAGAGTGTGATATTGTACAGAACCGTGTGATACTCACGATGATATTAATGACGAGAGTGATATTGTAGAGAGCCATGTGATACTGACCATGATATTGATAACCAATGTGGTATGTAGAGTTTTGCAAACCTATATGCGACTGATATTGTTCATCAGTCGCACATCCGTATGATGAACGAATTCGATTTTTATCAATTTTGATTGTTATAAATTATTCAACCATTATTTTTACTCATATCAGAATAACCAATAGGATTCCATCTATTTTAACAAAGTTATTTGAAAAACCAAAATGTATAAATATGACTGTTTGATCAAGAAAACGTTTACCTGACTACCAATGCCGACTGTCAGAACCATCGTAAAAAACAACACGGACCACACAGGAGCAGCCGGGAGTTTGGTCACAGCCTCTGGGTATACAACAAAAGCAAGCCCAGGACCTTAATTGAAAAGGATTGGATTTAAGCAAGAATTGCAAACGTCTTAGCAACTACCATTAAAATATCAGGTTACGTCTATACCTTAACAAGGTAATGAAAGTCATGATTGATAAGTTTGATTCACAGCATTGCTGAACACTCAATCTTGGTTGGCTATTGCCGACGCTAGTGAGCAACTTGTTTCAAATTGACTAATTCTTTTATCATTTACAAGTTCTCAGGAGTTCAAGTCTGACTTTAGATTTGGGATTTGAACTTTCGTTTATTTTCAAGGACGTTCAGGGGTGGTGATAATTTGTCATGTGAATGCCTTGTCTTACACTACTTTATGTGCGACATGAAAATGCTGGTTAATTGGTACTCCTTTACTACCTTGAGTAACGACGTTCTCAATACTCTCGCCAGTTTCGTGAGCCATGAATCCAACAATGGAGAAGATCACAAGACCAGCGAATAGACTCGTACCAGCATTCATGATTGGAATTAAAATGGAGTCTCTGTAACGAAAATTGACATTTTGAGATTATCTGTATTAATTAAAATATTTGGCTGTATCATATTGGCAAGACCTCAGAACGATTTGCTTTTTGAACGTATTTGTGTGGAATGGCGACTGATAGGAGTATGTAATTCTATTGAATAATGTCTGCCAACTGGAATCAAACGAAATCACCTGTGACAGTTGTTGTTAAACGTGTTGTAGCTGGCCATCGTGCCAACAGCACCCCAACCTACACCGGACGAATAGAAAATTTGCATAGCTGCTTCACCCCATACCTAAAACATACTTTTAAGTTTTTGGCCACTCTTTTATGCTTAGTTCATCGCACGCTTAATTCGTCGAGCTTTGTTATTTTAACAAAGTATTACTATTATGTACTAAATAATGAGAATTTGAAAGTAAACAGTGAACATGCAGTAGGTTAACCATAGTACACAGCCATTTTGGTGGTCACGACCAATCTTAGGAATCTGTTAAAACAATAGAGAAGCAGACCGAGTGCAAACTAGATCAGTATACTTTAAATTGCAAAATGCTTCCATTCATTGACAAGCTAGGATTGATCATATACTTTAAATTGCAAAATGCTTCCATTCATTGACAAGCTAGGATTGATCATATACTTTAAATTGCAAAATGCTTCCATTCATTGACAAGCTAGGATTGATCATATACTTTAAATTGCAAAATGCTTCCATTCATTGACAAGCTAGGGTTGATCATATGATAAATATAATATGTAATATTTACCTTAAAGCTGCCAAGTTTTTCCCACTTGGGAATGAGGTAGTACTTCAGACCATCTGCTGCTCCAGGGAGGGTCACACCACGTATCAACAGGATTGTGAGTATTAGGTAAGGAAAGGTAGCCGTGAAGTATACCACTTTGCCTATATTGAAATAGGACATTTGTTTAACTTTCGGAAATTGAATGCATATGAATTGCGCACGTTTACTCCAACAGCAGTAATAGTTAGATTTAGTTTTACTATCATTTACTTATTTTTCCCTTTCTTGTCATAACGATACATATGCTTGCATCGGTTCAAATTACTCCACTTCGCATGTCAGCTAATAGAGAGGCTGTTGATATTGTACCGACCCTTTGGCACGTCCGTCGAGCTGTAGTGTACATAGCCAGATACTAGACTCAAAGGTAGTGTGCTAAACTCAATGTCCAATGCGGGAATCGAACCCAGGCCCTTACACACTCTCGAATCAGACGCTCTACCCCTGAGCCATAAGGGCTACACACTTCAGCTGAGACTATAGTAGCAACTTGCTATCGAAGGTTATTACAATATGGACTTCTACAGGGTGGGCCAAAAACGTCACTCTTTTTCAAGACACTATAACTTTTTCAGTTTCCGACCTACATAACCAAATATTGCAGTTATATAGTGCCAGGGGTCCTAAGTTATAAAGTAATGTAACAATTCCTTCAACTTGAATTGTATTTGATCTAAAAGAGGAGTTCAATTGGTCCGCCACCCTCTTTGGTGATAGCCTTAAGTCTTAGTCGCCATGCTGATATAGCAGTATCAATGAAATGTTGACCAAGTTTCTTTCGACCTGTCTTAATTGCCAGCTTTAGTTAAGCAATATTTGAGATTGGGTGCCTTTATACCATCTCCTGGAGATCTTCCCTTACACTAAACTCACTCAGCTCGGTGGTCATCAGGCCGTATCAGTTCAGGTACATTATGCAAACTTTGTTCATTTTTCATGGCATACCACATAAGTGAGACGTGAGTTTAAGTGAGACGCAGGTGACATATTCAGGATATTCCATTCAATTAAAAGTGTACAATTCATAATTCATGGCTAGACTGCATCTTCAAGTTCCATTTGGTATGCAAATTATGATTTTAGATCAAAATTAAAAAAGTTATAGAATTTTGAAAAAAGTGGCGTTTTTGGCACACTCTGTAATGACATTTTCATACCAGATGTCCTAATGCCTTTGATGATACACAGAAACACTACCATCCAGGCCGCCGCAAGGCAAGGCAACAACTTCCATTGGACAGAACCCATATATTCAATACCATCAGTTATATTGAGGACATAACGACTGTAATTTGAAAAAATATATTATCAAATATGTGCAATAAGTAAAAAAATACTTTTTGATGATAATGATTCCCTTGTTGTACTCTAATACTCTATCTTATCTTTATTTATTTATTTTATTTTTTTCATTCTAACATGTACAATAGTTAAAACAGGTCGTTTATTAGCCTAGCTACAAGTCTCTGTAACCCCCTCCCATCTACTTGACTAAACACTTTCTCACACACTTGTTGTAGTGGGGGCCACAAGGGCTTGTAGCTAGACCAGTTGCTTAATATTTTTCACATCATCTCCATACATTCAGAAGATATCTGCAACAGCCATACCATGTACATACTTTATGCTATGTACGTGAATGCTAAATAAACATTCCGCCTCTCTCGGTAGACAATCTACCCTCCCCCTTGCCTTCCACTTGTTACTATGAATTATAGTAGATTTAAAATCTGTAATTGTAGATAACAGTGCAAATAAGATTTAAGCTTAAGGTGTGGTCCGACTGCCAGAAAAGAATTAAAGGGAAAGTCATTTGAAAATACCTCCAATATTCCTCACTTGGAGACACTCGTCTTAGAGTAGTGTTCACTAAAGTGCTTCCATTATCAGCTACATCTACTGAGACATTTATATTCCCTATTTTGTACGCTGTGAAATTTTTGAGTAGATAGTCAACTGTACCATTTGATGTAGTGTTGGCCTAGCAAATATAAACAATTCAATAACATGCAAAATCTCACCACCATACATTTGTTACAGATGCCGAACGCACAACACCAGCCACCGAATACCAACCGTCGACCGTCGCAACAAAACAAAAATAGCATAATGGCCTCAATGGAAGGTATTAAGTGACAACTATTATGAAAAGAAAGAAGATATTGTTTTAGAGTTTTTGACCTAGATACATATCTTAAAAATGACCACATGTTGAATTGTGTAGGAAAATCCTTTATTTTGAAGAAATATATATGGAATTATTACACCAAAAGTAGTGGGAAAATGGCCTTTTCACGTGTTGGCATAGTGAAAATGAGTGCTTTTTGTTGGTTTACTTTGACCAATCATATAAAAAAATCGAAGTGGTAATTAAACCAATTTTTGACATGTTTTGTTGTCTAGAAGTGTCCTCGATGATTCCAAAGTTTAAAAAAATTGTTTGACAAGAAATATTTTATAAATTAGTGCCATTATGTTGGTTTTGGGTGCTTTTTTGCTCTCATTTTTTACCCCATTTCCACGGTTGCCATGGTAACTAATAGGCTTTGGTAACCATGCCAACTTGATTTTTGAAGGATATCCACCCGAAAGTACTGTAGTTGGGCTTGGCTTGATATGCTGGCAGTGAGGTTGATTGTGGCAAGTAGTAAAACGGCAAAACAATGGGGAAGTCATACGATATGAATAAAAGTTAATCAAAATGAACAATATATTATTCACCTGTCCTATTAAGCTACATTGGGGCGTGTTCCATGAATTACCACACGTACTCCATGGAAGAGTCCAAGTAAATGAAGCGAAGATGAAGTAGATTGTCCAGGCTACGATTACGTTGTAGTAAATATTTACCACAAACACAAGAAGGGTCATACTGTATCCTATACCTAGAAAAAGAAATATCATATACTGCATTCATCTAGTTTTGAAAGTAAAAATACTGTGTTTTACCATTATCAATTTAATTTCTGATGTCAACGGAATCCAAGGTTTGAATAAAATTACATTTCTAAAGGTATAGTTATAAAAACAGTAAAAAAATTATCTATCGTACAATTTATGTATGTTAAATATGCATGACATGTATGACCTTCTGCTTAACTATAGTAAACGTTGAATAATCCATCATTCCCATACCTTTGAATAATGGGCTCAGCTTCCATGTTGCTATTGAACTAAGACTTCCAAATTGCCCAATCGCCACTTCCAAAAAGAATAACGGCATGGCACAGAGGGCAACGAACAGCAAATATGGAAACAAGAATGCTCCTGGAAATTGGAATTAAATTAAATAAATGCAGATGTGTGGCTAATGGATATTGGCAATCTCTACCCATGCCTGTTGCTCTGAACATCAAATGGACCCAGTTTTTGAGAATGACTGACCGAGTTGTATGCTTGCCAGTTGGCGTGTGATTTTTATAACTGAGTGAGCTCATTTACAAGGCTTGAATAGACTAAATTGTCAAAAAAGCAAAACATCTAGAATAATGTCCATGATGTGACACTTGCGAAACCTCAGCTTTATTGGTCTTTACGAATGAAATCCATCAATACATCCATTCATTTATTTGTATTTAAGGTTAAAAAGTTAACCGGGTATTTGACTTCTCTATTTCACTACCGTTACGTTTGACTAAGAGTTGTAATCAAAAATAGGTATATACATTAGTAAACGAAGACATGACATCAGTGTGGTTTATGTTATAGAAGTCACAGTGGAGAGGTTAAGCTTTGCATATATAATCGAAACTGAACCTGTACGTATCACTCGACCATATACAAATTCATGTAGCCTTCTCATATAAATAGCCGTTCAAATCCAGTGTTTGTTTAGACTACACCATAGCGTGTAATGATTCTATAGTATGTCATTGATGCGGTTTTATAGCTGGTTTTCTAATACATATTTTAAACGAGCTCGTTTCGTAAGATTTTTGGCGCTAAATCATGCATGACATACATCATCGTGTTCAGCAAGAATTCAACTGTACATCGAAATCAAAATTGACAGCATAGTGTTCAATAGACACGAGTAAAATGGTTCCCGTTGACCCAACGTCAAATATTCAAATCTCCCGTTCTAAACCCGAAACTCTGAAGCTGAAAGAGTATCTGAAGTAGACTAAGCGCGCATAAAACTATGAGCGCTCGATACATTCCTTTGTTAATTTTTGTACTTTGCGTTCACGGTTACGTTGTGAAAAACATCGTTAGCTTAACCTCTCCAGTAATAGACTGCGACTCGCCTAAAATAACGCGTAGTCCAGCACTAAAATGGAGTAACGCTGGTCAGACTCTCCTCATATATCCAGAAAATAACCAATTTAGCCTAAGATAGTATTCATTTGGTGATGAAGAGATCACTGTGCATTCATGGATATTATGTTGAACCGAAATTGACTATTTGGCAGAATTTTGATTTCCACAAGTTAAACTGTTTATTGCATGTGATTTGACTTTGTATAATTTTTAGTTTTGATTGAATATAGAGCTATCCCTTTGGCACCGAGTGGACACTACCTTTAACATTTACAATATCAGGATCAGTTTTCTCAATAAATCACCCATAACCCAAGGATATGTTTTACTTAAAGTGCATTATAATTATTTTATCTGTACAATTATATTGCAATTCTTAAATTTGCCCTCGAGATGTGCTCTCCAAAATAATATAATAAACTGAATAAAACAAGCCAGTCTGATTGCATTGGCATATCAAAATTATTATAACTCACCACCGCCATTTCTGTAGCAAAGGTACGGAAATCGCCATATGTTTCCTAGTCCAACAGCAAATGTTAGGCAAGACAGCAAAAACTCCAGTTTTCCTATAGTAAGTACTAGTACTTAATTATAATATAAAATGATACTATAGTCAAATTCACTGTATATCTAGATCTGTCTTTGCCATTGGAACACTGTGTAAAACTATAAAATTATGGAAATACATTCACATTAAGACACCTAACTATTGTGCATTGCAGGATTAATATACCAGAGACCTCTATATATAAAAATTAAACATGTATTAGCCAGACACACAATCAAAAACAATCAAAATGTTTGTTTCATATGTAATAATCACTGGTTAGTATCTTTTTCCTTTCCATTCCTGAAGGATTTTAATTCTGGAAAAAAAAATTAAACAAGGGCAGATGAGCTCGCTCCAATGGTTTACCGTCAGTGTTGCCAGAGAGTAAATGTTCTCCAACGGAAAATCATCCATTTTGTAACGTCTTTATAACCAAGAGGGGACCAGTGTTGTTTAGATTTACGAATTGTGTCCTTTAAAATGAAAATCTCTACGTCTACCCCTTGTTATGGTGGCAGGCAAATCGTTGCAGAAAAATTATAAAAATATTTTATTGGCCTTACCTGACCAGTTCCCTCGTGCAACAGCACCATCCTGGGATTCGTTGGAGTCGTCATAATTGACAATTTTTTCACTTTTACCGGAAACATTTCGAATTTCCATTTTCGACGTTTTTATGTTTTGATCTTACAGCGTTTGATATTGCTGAATGACTTGGAAGAAGTTTAAAATGCGTGTCTTATATGTATGCTTACTCAACCAGTAATACTACATTTTCAATATTCATTTATGCGATACACAAAAACAAAATACATTTAGCACAATACATTTAAGGATGAGTATAGTTGCACAGGGGCGGATCTGAAACTAGCATTTAGGACCCTTAAAACAAATCAAATCAAGCCCAATTTTCATGATACTTTGGCTTAAAATGAAAAATAAGGCTAAATTAAAAAGGTTCATTAATGTCCAAAAGGGGCCGCTAATTTGGTTCCTAAAGATTTGGATAAAAAAATATAGTATGGATAATATTGATAGGTTGACAACACTTTTTTCGACACAAATTGCATGGTTCAAATGGGAAGAGCAATCCCTTACTTCATAATCCTTACTTATTCCCATTTGGTACATCCAGATCAATTCATAAACCTGCTTAAAATCAGTACATATTAATGAAAATTATTTTAACAGCCCAGAATAAAAATTGACGAAAAACACAATTTGCTTTTTACAGCCCAAAAAATGTCAAAATCCGGAAAAATGACGGTGAACGTTCAATGCTCGAATTCTGCCACTTTTGCAAGATATCTCTCGTTCTTAAACCGATTATTTTCCTAGTTTTTCCAGTGATTCTTTTTCTAACATACTTCTCTCGGTTTTGGTCGAGTGAAAATGTGATGGTAGTATCAATTCAACGTATCTCCTGTTTTGTCGGTAGTACAAACGTTACTCTATTAGGGATCTTGAAGCCATTCGGAATCTGAAAATGAGCTTTCCTGGGAAAGTGAAAGTGAGCTTTCAGGGTTCAAGTCATACGGGTTTGGAAAAAACAATCTATTTTAAATTTCATTTCCGAACTTTATCTGCGTGTACAGTATATTGACAACTGTACATGACTGTGTTTTCATATATTATCGTGTACAGTATATTGACAACCGTGCATGCTGTATTTTCATATATAATCCTACAGTGCACAAATATCTCAATGCAGTTACATCTTTTATAAAGTATAACTGCACCACTGAATATTCTTATTACTATAGATTGTATTTGAAGCCGTTCAGTTATTGTCTATAAATCACTCTACTATACCTTGCATTTGGTGTTCATGAGCAACCCATTTGACTTATTAGTAATGATTATGTTATTTGTTTTCATATGTCTGTTCCTTCATGAATGGTTTATCGGATGACTGTTAGGTGGTAAAAAGGTACTTTCAAAAATATACTAAACAATACAATTGTTTTGTGTAAAAGGTGTGGTTTCAAATGTGTACGAAATGAAAAGTTGGTTTCCAGTGGCAATACAGTGATTTGATGGACCAAAATTAAATACTTCTAAAGAATGTATACATCCACATACTATACTTAGTTCTCTCTACTCGGTTATTCTCATAATTATAATATTATACCCATTGAAGCTTTTGATATAAATGATGAGGTTGTTTAGGCAATTTGTTCAGAGAAAATGTCAAAAATGGTCAAGTATGTTTTTGATTGCATTTTTAGTAGAAGGCATACTTTGACCCTAAGAGAGAGGCATGCTTTAGTTGCATTGCTTAATGTTTCTAGCTGCACTACCACCAGAAGGCCTTCCAAATGACAAAATTCCAGCGATGATGTTTTTTATTTGCGCCTCCTCCGTATTCCTTGTTAAATTGTCGCCACAGATAGGGCTAAATAACAACAACTGCCGGCAAGGACGGGATGTCCTTGGATTATTTGAAATACACCCATATGAGTTTTTCGAAACTTTGGATGAAACAGTTAATTATAATACATTTCATGAGATGGCAGGGAATTTTTTGCCTCGAACTTTTGACATAGCTTGCCACCTTACAATAGACTTCTCAACACATTGATCTGGCTGAGATCTTGCCCTTGCTACCCGCATCAAATGCTCGCTGGCCATCTCTTGAAAAATGGAACAATATGAGGAATATTTGGAACGATCTCCCATTTGCCCTTGGCTAAATTGATTCATTAACACCCTATGAAATTAATAGGCCAGAAAATGAACCCAAACACTTTTTACACTGAGAATAGCTTCGAAACTATTGATTTATCAATTATACCTAGAATTAAGTTTTAATGCTACTGAACTTATGATACGACCCCTGAAATCTGACTTTCACTTTCAGATTCCAAATAGCTTCAACATCCCTATTGCAGACGTTGCAGTTTCTATGAACGGTAGGAATGAAACAAGATTGAAGGTTAGCAATTTCAACTAATCTAAGTCAAATAGGTTAGAATTTAGATATCATTTAACGTGGCTTATAACCCTATTTATTTTTTCGTGAAGCCACTCAGTAAAATTACGATTTCTCTGCACACTGATGTCCAATGAAGATCATTCGAGTATCTACATGTATGTGTTCCTAACACGTTTGGGCATCCCGGAATGACAACATCTACACAAAGTTTGCACGCTATATTGACGTAATTTATGACTGAAATCGAGAAGACAAAATTTGAGTTACACAAACAAAATTGCTTGTGATTCTCAATAAGAATGCAAAATAGGTGACCCAGGGCTCAATCTCAGCATTCTCATTACCAACATCACTTTTTGTTGTATATATAAATAGTATATATGACCCTCTACCTAGCACGTTTGTACAGGGCGTTCAATAAGTATTGCTAATTTTGTTATAACTTTTGTTATCTTGCATTTTCCTTCATGAAACTTTTACAACATAAGCAACACATATCTGACCTTATTCTATCCAAATTTCCAGACACCCGACATAGTATTGACTAAGTTATGGTTACTATGGTAACCACTGTCACGGATACGCGGGGCAACCTTAAGGGCTTTCATGATGACTTATTGTTATACATCAAATAAACACGTTGATGAATAAAAACTGTTGATTTGGTCAAATCTTGATGTTGTCAGTTCGAATTATATGTATTATCTAACAGCGGTGAAAAGTGATCTGAGAGAATTGTCGCACTAGAATCTCAATCAGCGAATGTCTGTAGTGAACACTGCACATCCCTAGCCACACACTTCAAAGTCCTCAAAGAGCAATATCGACCTATACGTTCCACCAGGATAAGGCCCCTGCTCACAGATCCTCTATTCTCCTAAATACAATAACAGCGCTTGGCATGGAAGCACTGCCCCACACAGCATATTTCCCAGAAAAGGCCCCACTTGATTTTGTTGTATTCGCCCCAGTGAAAAGGGATCTGAGAGGAATATCACACCAGAATCTCAATCAGCTGATGTCTGCAGTGAATACCCCCTAACCACACACTTTAAGGGTGGCTTCAAAAATGTGTACCACGAGTGGGTCGCCAGACAGCAACTGTGCATTGACGCTAAGGGTGCCTATTTTGAGCACCTCATGAAGTTAATATGGATCTTGAAGTTATTCTGGAATGAGTTATTTGTAACTGCACTTCATATCCCAAGAGTTAAATGGTATAAATTATACTGCTTTCAACACTCATAATGTCATCCAAAGTGACGTGAGGAATTTGCCCCGCATATCCATGATACTGGTTACCTTAGTAACCATAACTTTGTCAATACTGATTCGATTGTCTTGACACTTTCATAAAATATAGTCAGATATATGTACCTTACGTTGTGGAAGTATCATGAAGGAAAAACTAACAGACCAAAAGTTATAGCAAAATTAGCAATACTTATTGAACGCCCTGTAATATATGATTTCTCAGTTACACATATTTTATTATATGTACTAGAATAGGACTATTCATCAGTTACGTGACTGTCGCCATATCAAAAATCAGGATTGTATGGTGCCATTAGAGAATTTTTCATGCATAACATCCCATATAAAGTGGAGTATTATACACAAGACGATCCCAGCTTCTGGTTAAATGACAGAAACTATCATTTTGACATTTTTAACATGTTGAAACTGTTCCTTGACCAATGTCGCCAGACTTTTTTATATCAACCCCCCTGTGCTATAAATCATATAAAAACTGGTGAAAAATTAATGTTTCATATGTGCCATATACGTATCTGGATTCCAATTTGAATACTTAATATAAAGTCGTAAAAGTTGATATTTGAAACGTTGAGATTTTGGGGCCAGAAAATTATAATTCCCGTTTTTCATGAAGTTATAGATAAGAAAATCATTTACGTGGTCATAGTTTTCACAGGCAATACGTGTCTGAGCAAATTAATGTTATATCACCTTATTGTGTGGTAGGAGTGATCCTTGTTGATCAGTATTTTTAACTAAATTGACATTGTTTGAATATAATACAGCCAGCAAAGGGGTATTTGCATCATTTACGACACCATCATTTACGATACCTAGTAGTACGAAAATAACGGTTACCATACTCCTAGCTCTGAATAAAGTTTATAAAGCGGGAAATTTGAGTATTCATATTCATTTGAATCTGAATAAAGAAACACTACCACCTTTGTAGAGTAAATCCACACAATTTAAGGTATATATGACACCTAATATAGTATCTCTCTTGTAAAACGAAGATGTAGTGTTAATTTGATGTTATCTATGGCATAAAGACAGTCAGTATAAATGTGAAAATGAATATAAAAACACTTTTCTATCATTCAATTTGAATTGAAGCTATAGTCTTGCGTTTTCTATGTCATAAATTACGTTACTATAGGTAACGTAATTGATAAATTCTATTGCACACATTTTCTGTCGTCAAATCTTTACAGGTATGTTCATTTATCAACTTGTATACTTTTCGTAGATGGGAAAGCATCCTGCTGAAATTCAAAAAGACTATAGTGATAGGAAAAAGCACCAAAAAGAGCGTGCTCGGGTTCATAAATGCATTGTCTCAATAGCTGAGTGCACTATCTGAAAAAGATAAAGACCATAAAAGAAAAAATTATGTCATTGCGCCCGAGACATGTTATGTTAGTCTCAGATAGCGTAATAATACAGGAGACAAATCAAAAAGAAGAGAGACTGTTAGCAATTTCCCAAGTAATGCCGATAACAATGATTGTGACCGTGTTTATGGCAGTGGTACAAGTAACACACAATTAATAGTTCATATAAATTTTGCCTGGAATTTTGCAAGAGGACATGCATGGCTCTTTAGAAAACGGATAAGTAGAACTTGGGGACGTACGTACCCATAAGAAAACAAAGCTCCCTGAACATAGATAAACATGGAAAAAACAATCACAAATCATTCCAAAGGATCTTACAGAAGCAGAGAAAAATAGAACCAAGGGTCCAAGCACGCCAAAAACACCAAAGAGTGCAGGGGAAAAGTGATGCGATGCAAACTTTAACATAGTAGTTCAAGAGTTGAAGCAGACGCAACATGACTGGCGGGGAAATGCCTGAAAGAGTGTTCAAATCTAGTTGATATAATATGACTAAAGGCGATGGAAGGTGATACAAGCTTAAGGGCCTTGCTTGGCTGGACAAAAATGAAATGAGTACTCGACGTTTACCACAAGCAAAGGAATATAAATTTGTTGAAGCAAATAAACAGTGTTAAAAGCGCCCCGCACAAAAGTGAAACAAATCAGGAATGACATACAAGAAGAGACAACATAGCTATCCAAGAGTATTCTGACAGGGCCATCATGCAGACTGAGAGTGGAGCTACATCTTTTTTTCACTGCAGTTTACAATTACTGTTGGTATGTCGAAAAGGCACTGCATGTAGATACTGATGATAATAAATACTATTTTTTAAGAAAAGAAGAATGTCCAATGGTCTCTAGAATGTTACGTTATTTGGCTGAGAGTCTCAGATTTTGAGTGTGTAGTAGAGGAGTCAATTCCAACAGGGAAGTTTAAAGGGCTATTTAAACTCTAGATCTGTGTCCTGAGATTCAAACTCGTGTTCTATGGGATTTATATGTCCAAGCTAGGATTAAGTAACGTTTTCAGGAGTTCATATGTACCTATGGTATTAGAGGAGACACTGAATGTTGTTACTTTTTGACGATAATCACAAATTATATAGTATAGTTTTGATCTTGCGATTGTAAGTTTTGTAATCACTTACGTTACAAAGGATTTAGCATTACAAATGTGTGAAGAAAGACTAAGTCCCTTTAATCCTGTATACTCTAAGAGCGAGGAGGATTATTCTTAATAAATGGAGTATAGTTGGTTTGGCAGCATTTTCAGTTAGGGGGAAGTCTTGGATGAAAATTCCACCTAGGTGATAGCTTCTCAGAGTGGTACATAATTCTTTTTTTTCAGGGATTAGCCCCCCACCCCCCAAAATAACCCCACCCCTGTAAAATATTTTTTTCATTCTCAATAACTTTAGATATCTTGATGTTTGTAAGTTACATACATAGACATTATATATATGAATCATTCGAAAAATAAATAATGCCAATCACTCCTACAGAATTTGAATAATAGTACAAAGTGTGTACCCTGGGGGGCAAATTCGTGACCCATTTTCTTACTATTTAGAGCCTCACTTTTCAATCAGACACTGGAAGACATTGGAAAAATTCACCTGAAGTGCCAAGTAGCAGACCTATAAGCCCTGAAAGATTCAAATTAATTGAATCAGTAGGAGCCAAGAAAAAAATTGTTGATTTTTTGAAAAATTTGACATTTTTGAGAGGCGTGATTTTGTGTATGACTATAGCTGAGGCCTATGGTTTCTAGATCTATCCCTCTTTGATAATAAATATGGTTTTGAAGTATGGAACTAAGATGTAAAAAATAATTAAAATGGGTTTTAAGGAAGTTAAAAGTTTTAAACAAGTTCAAAATTCAAAGAATTGTATAATATCAGGTCTGAAATTACGAATTTTAGGTAAGACCTTGGATGAGCCTTAGATTTTTTACATCTGTCCCCTTTTGATGATATTTATGGTTTTGTAGTATGGAACTAAGATGTACAAAATAATTTAGATGGTTTTTAAGGTGGTTTAAGGATATTAACAAATCCAAAATTTGAAGAATTGTACAATATAAGGTCTGAATTTATGAATTTCAGGTAAGACCTTGGATGAGCCTTATATTTTTACATCTGTCCCTCTTTGATGATATGTATGGTTTTGTAGTGTGAAACTAATGAGTAAAAGTAATTTAGATGGATTTGAAGGTTTAAGGATTTTAAATGAGTCCAAGAATTGTACAATATCAGGTCTGAATTCATGAATTTCCGGTATGACCTTGGACGAGCCTTAAGTTTTTTACATCCTTTCCTCTTTGATTATATTCATGGTTTTATAGTGTGGAACTAAAATGTAAAATATAATGTAGATGAATTTTAAGAAGGTTTAAGGATGTTAATGAGTTCAAAATTTGAAATATTGTACAATATCAGGTCTGAATTTACGAATTTCAGGTAAGACCTTGGATGGGCCTTATATTTTTACATCTGTCACTCTTTGATGATATGTATTGTTTTGTAGCGTGGATTTAAGATGCAAAAATGATTAAGATGGTTTTGAAGAGTGTTTAAGGATTTTAATGAGTCCAAAATTTGAAGAATTGTATAATATCAGATCTGTAATTTTGAATTTCACCTATGACCGTGGACGACCCTTTTGTTTTTTTACATCTATATTTTACATCTATATCCCCATTTGATGATATTCCTGGTTTTATGGTATGGAACTAATATGTAAAATATAATTTAGATGAATTTTGAAAAGGTTTTAGGATTCCAACAAGTTATGAAGAATTGTACAATATCAGGTCTGAATTTGCAAATTTTAGGTATGACCTTGGATGAGCCTTATATTCTCTACATCTGTCCCTCTTTGATGATATGTATGGTTTTGTAGTGTGGGACTATGATGTAAAAATAATTTAGATGCATTTTAAGAAGGTTTAAGGATTTAAACAATTTGAAGAATTGTACAATATCAAGTCTGCAATTAACAGATTTCAAGTATAACCTTGGTTGGCCCATATGTTTTTTAAACCTATCCCCTTTTCATGATATATTTGGTTTAGTAGTGTGGAAATATATAAAACATAATTTAGATAGGTTTTAAAGAAGCTTAACATTTTAAACAAGTTCAAAATCTTGGTGTATTGTACAATATCAGAAATTAACGAATTTAAAGTATAATCTTGCTTGGCCCTTATATTTTTAACATCTATCCCTTTTTGATGATATATGTATATATTGTATAGTAGTGTGGAGCTAATATGTAAAACATAATTGAGATGGATTTTAAAGAAGTTTAAGGATTTCAACAAGTTCAAATTTTTACGAATTGTACAATATCAGAGCTGATATTAATGAATTTTTGGTATTACCTTGGACGAACCTTATGTTTTTTTACACCTATCCCTTTTTGATGGCATATATGGTTTAGTAGTGTTGAACTAAGATATCAAACATAAGTTAGACAGGTTTTAAACAAGTTAAAATATGAAGAATTGTACAATAACAGGTCTGGAATTTATTAATTTTAGGTATAACTGTGGATGGCCCTTATTTGTTCTTTACATCTATCTCTCAATGATTATATAATATATGGTTGGTAATACATAGTAGTGTGGAACTAAGAATGAAAACATAATTTAGATGGGTTTTGAGAAAGTTTAAGGTTTTAAAGCTGTTCAAAACTTGACAAATTGTACAATATCATATCTGACATTAACGAATTTCAGGTATATATCTCTCTATGATGATATATATGGTTTAGTAGTATGGAACTAAGATGTAAAGCATAATTTAGATCGATCGGTTTTAAGGAAGTTAAAAGGCAGAATCAGATCTATAGGGGTGATAAAATTACAAGCAACATGTACAATTCACCTACCAATCTATTCCTTACAATCTAAAATACAATATCTTTAAAAAGATTCATGATGTGTTAAAAACTGATGAAGTTATAATGGATTCAAAGTGCAAAAATGGGGGAAAGGTGTTTAAATACTCCCAAAATAATAAGAATGGTAACCATTCTCCATTCTTATGGAAAAATAATATATTATTGTAGAAATCTTTAGATTTCCTACACTAAAGTGTGTACTTTGGGGATTTTTAGCAAATAGACATGAAAAGGAATGACACAAGCCAGAAATATTCAAAAATTTAAACAATTTTTTGTTTGGCTGCTTGCTGAATCTGATTCTCTCTTTAAGGTTTTCAAGAAGTTCAAAACAAAACAAATTGTACAATATTAGGTCTGAAATTCTTAACCTCTTTGATGATTTACATGGTTTTGTAGTGTGGAACTAAAATGTAAAACAAAATTTAGGAATTTGGGGTTTTAAGGAGGTTTATATTTATTACTTATTGCTAAATGATTATCTAGAAATTATCATCATTTTGCATTTTTTTATAGTTTTAAGAACAGGGTAACCATCAATATTTCATAAATTTCATCTTTATTGGGATCAACTTCGGACTATCATAACTTTGCACCTCTACCCCAAATTACCTTGATCTTTACACCAAAATGTGTCATTTATCTGTGGCTCAAGCTAAAAATAATAATGATGGCACAAGAAAAACTTGCAAAAAGTACCATTTAAAAAACAGAAGGGTATGTCAATTTGACCCCCCCCTCCCCTGCAGACATTAGGGTTAAACTTCCTTAAAACCCAAAATTCCTAAATTATGTTTTACATTTTAGTCCCACACTACAGAACCATGTAAATCATCAAAGAGGTTTAGAATGTCAAGAGAATGAGGATTATTCAAATCTATACCTGAAATTTGATAATTTCAGACCTGATACGATATTGTACAATTTGTCAAGTTTTGAACCTCTTTAGAACCTAAAATTTCCTTAAAACCCATCTAAATTATGATTTACACTTTAGTTCCATACTGCAAAACCATATATGTTATCATAGAGAGATATATGTAAAAAGCATAAGGCTCATCTAACGCCATACCTGAAATTTGTTTATTTCAGGTTTAATTGTACAATTTGTCAAGTTTTGAACTTGTTTAAAACCTTAAACCTCCTTAAAACCCATTTTAATTATGTTTTACCTTTTAGATCCACACTGCTAAACCATATATATCATCAAAAAGGGATGTTTAAAACATAAGGGCCAACAAAGGTTATACTTGAAATCTGTTAATTTCAGATCTGATATTGTACAATTCGCCAAGATTTTGAACTTGTTTAAAACATTTAGTTTTTTTAAAACCCATCCAGATTATGTTATACATATTATTTCAACACTACTAAACCAAATATATCATGAAAAAGGGATAGGTGTAAAAAACATGAGAACCAACCAAGGTTATACTTGAAATGTGTTAATTGCAGACCTAATATTGTACAATTTTTCAAATTTTGAACTTGTGAAAATCCTAAAACCTTCTTAAAATCCATCTTAATTGTTTTTACGTCTTAGTTCCACACTACAAAACAATACATATAATCAAAGAGGGACTGATGTAAAAAATATAAGGCTTACCCTAGGTCTAACCTGAAATTCATAAATTCAGACCTGATATAGTACAATTCTTTAAATTTTGACTTGTTAAAATCATTAAACCTTCTTAAAATCCATCTAAATTATATTTTACAGCTTAGTTTGTTACTAAAAAACCATAAATATCAACAAAGAGGGACAGATTTAAAAAACATAAGGGTCATTCAAGGTCATACCTGAAATTCGTAAATTCAGACCTGATATTGTACAATTCTTCAAATTTTGGACTTATTTAAAACTTTAAACTTCCTTAAAACCCATCTTAATTATTTTTTACATCTTAGTTCTACACTTTAAAACCATATTTAACATCAAAGAGGGATGGATCTAGAAACTATAAGCGTCAGCTATAGTCATACACAAAATCACCCATCTCGAAAATGTCAAAATTTTCAAAAAATCAACAATTTTTTCTTGGCTTCTTCTGATTCAATTAGTTTGAACCTTCCAGGGCTCATAGGCATGCTACTGGGCACTTCACATGAATTTTTCCAATGTCTTCCAGTGTCTAATTGAAAAGTGAGGCTCTAAATAGTAACAAAATGGGTCACGAATTTGCCCCCTAGGGTACACACTTTGTACTATAATTCAAATTCTGTAGGAGTGATTGGCATTATTTATTTTCAAATGATTCATATATATAATGTCTATGTATGAAGCTTACAAACATCAAGATATCTAAAGTTATTGAGAATGAAAAAATTATTTTACAGGGGTGGGGTGTTTTTGGGGGGTGGGGGGCTAACCCCTGAAAAAAAAGAATTATGTACCACTCTGTGAAGCTATCACCTAGGTAGAATTTTCATCCAAGACTTCCCCCTAACTGAAAATGCTGCCAAACCAACTATACTCCATTTATTAAGAATTTTCCTCCTCGCTCTTAGAGTAGTATATATTCATTCCAACATATAGCGTATGTGACAATATATCAATTCATTGCGTGTTTTGTGCATAAATAATGAGTGTGTTAGCTTTAATGTTTCCATTGCAAAAGTTAGTTAATTTCTCCATCATTTACGTTACTTGATGGTCCACTGAACTATGTTTGTTTTAAATGTTACTATTGGTAAAAATGCAGTGTAAACATGATAAAGGAAGCACCAGTTGATGGTTTAACCATGATCACATATGATATGACTCATTCTACGGTGTTACTATTTTTGGATCATATACGTTACCAAGGGTGTAACGATATACAAATTTCAAATAAATTTTGTATGGCATATCAAACACCAAGATATGGCTATCAATTGATTCTGAACACTATTTCTAATCAGAAAAGAAAGATAAATTTAATGTTAACAGACTGATTTTCTATAAAATTGGAATGACATGTAGCACTTAGGTTTTGTTTCTGAAAAGGAATAATAAGTCACATGTAATTGTTGACTTCAATGTGAATTCTTTCCACTTATGTCTCTTCAAAATGCCTGATGTATGATTTAGTATTAAGACAAAATATATCCTTATTGTTAGGAACAAAAACAGACATGAGAATAATATGTTGAATGAAAATATAGGTCTCTTGCTACGACAACTCTCTATAACGTAAATGACAGAGACTTACTTTTTTAAATAAACACTAGATAAGCTTCAACATGTGACTTTTCCATGAAGGGGTATGAGATTGATGAAGATATTTTGACTTTAGATACTTAACATATATTCAAATAAAAATACATCAACTTTAAACCATTCAAAGCTACTTTAATTTTCGTCAGATTCATACCTGGAATTTGCATTCTTATTGAGAATGGGTGGAAGTGTTCCATAGACTCTATTCTACTTGGCTAAGATTTAATTTGAAGAAACATTGCTTTATTAAGCAGGTAGAGGGATATACAGAGCACGGAAGCAAATGCCATATTGAAAAGGTTCATAAAACAGTTTGAACATGTTAGTACATGTCACGTGGGCCAGTGTTTTATATAGGGATTAGATGTACTTTACTTGTTTACTTGAACGTAAAACATTGCATGAAATCTGCAGTCTTCCGGGTTTTCTCTGGATTTGTATTGTCTCATTGGGGCTTTCTGACTTTAAAACAAACCCTTACCTTAAGAGATTTGTGTCTCGGGAACATTTTTGTAAATTGTTATTAAAAACAATCTTGAAATAATATCACACTATTTTGTTTTTCCGATTTCACTCATAGATTACGTCAATATGACGTGCAAACTTTGGGTAGACGTTGTCATTTCCGGATGCCCCAACGTGTCAGGAACACATAGATACTCGAATGATCTTGATTAGACATCAGGGTGCAGAGAAATCATAATCTTACTGAGTGGCTTCACGAAAAAATAAACAGGGTTATATGCCACCTTAAGAACGTTTTCTTGAATGCGGTTTATTTTTTAAATTGCATTTTTATAATTCATTGTCACGCCTGAAACTATCAGTTATCACACGTTTCAGCATGTGATACAGGAAATATTCCACGAAAGGTAATACTGTATCATCCACGAAAGCGAAGCTTGAGTGGTGATACATTGTTACCCGAGTGGAATATTTCCTGTATCACATAAGCTGAAACGTGTGATGACGATTTTATCACATGTCTAGGAATTTTGAAGCATTTTGATTTGGTCAGTTATGATTGTGTTCAGTACTTCTGGTAACTATTATAATTTTTGATTTCGCTTTGAAACAATATGACGTCATACCGTTGTATTCGTACTTGTTTGTGAAATAGTATGACGTCATATTGTTTTCCTTAGCTAGAAGTGATATAATCAGTGACGTCACATCGTTGCTATTGATTATCACTGGTTGCCTCTAGTAACGTGTGAGACGGCCGTGTGAGACGGGAAAACTCACACGGTAAATAACCAATCAGATTACTGGAATTTTACAGAGCATGTGATAAATGTACGTCTTGTGATTACAATGAAATCAAGCAATGGTGCAATTTAACTTATTGTTCCGATTTGTTCTGCTTTCCGGAACTAATATTGTTATCAGACTTACTGCAAACTAATATTGTTATCAAACTTAAATACGACTTGCAAGTGAACGCCATGCGATCCGGAAATGGCAACTTACATTTGTTGTTTACAATCGCACGAGATATTTGAGGCTGATCTGAGAATCAAGTCTTAATAAACAATAGTTCTGTCAAAAATTGATTAAATCAAATTAAATAAGATTCGGAATGAAAGTGGCCCGTCCATATTTCATATATGATTAAAATAATTAGTCCATTGGGCATGTATAATCCTTTTTATTGCAGTTGATTCGAAATATTTCTATGCTGGCTGTACTAATTCTTCAAAACTTTCAGTCATTGACGTCATAGATTTAACTCATTTGCATATAACCAATCAGCGCGCCGGAAATTAAGTGTTTTTTTACTTTGTGAAAAAGGTGAATACGAGTTCTGGTATTTTTCAATTTATATTTTTCTTTTGTCAATTGATTTAACATGGTTATACATGGTTATACACCATAGGTATCGATTTTTGATAAATTACACGTGTGTAAGTAAAATGTATATGCGCACACTTGCACTGGCTAAATTATCGTTGTTAATGATTAATTCTAGTTAGGTTTAGTTTTTCTTCGAAAGACAATCAATACAGCAGCTGCCTATTATATTGCTACGTTAAAATAAGAGTAAACTTTGGACTCATAAAACAAAAATATTAGGCCTAATCACATTCATTATCAAGATATCGTTCTCATCACATGATCATTGTGGGAGTTTCAGGTAAGTGCAAAATTAAAGTGCAAATTCGGTAATTTCCATTTATTTTTCTTTACACAAATAGATCCAATGGGTATTGGTTATGGAATTTTTCTGCATCTTTATTCGATTTTCACACTTTTATATTTGATTACAACCATTCGATATTCCACTCTATTAAAATAATTCGAAACCCGTAATAAACTTGTTTGTTTTTACACATTTATATTTGATTTATGTACCTATATATGCGGTAAATGAACTTGTATATGCGGTCTATGTTATTCAGTGTTTGGTAAAATATCACATATTTAAGTCCATGTACACACACGAACAAAGACGGTTGACACATATGTTTAGAACAAGCATCAAATACAAATACACTTTAGAACCAAACAATGTTCTTTTACCGAACAATCATAGTGTACAAAATAGCACGGACATATAGTGACTTACCTCACATAATTAATGACATTACTTTCGCATAAAATCATGTGCGGTAAGTCACGTGACTTACCCCACATAAATGACACATGCTGCATGTGCATGTAGCATAAAACCATTCGGTAAATCACGTGACCAGTGACGTAGAAATTATTTCAAAATGGATGAAATAAGCGAGGAAAAAGAATTTGAACACGATTCATATTCACAATTCAGAGGGGAATTTGAGAAGTTATTAGACCATTGCAACAGGCATGGGGCTTCAAGCGATCCTTTCTTAATGGAAGATACGTGTTCACGAATCACACCAGAGTTCTTTGAATATATAGATGGCGCAAGTCACGTGGCCGAAGTCACGTGACTTACCCCACATCAAAACAGTGAACGTTGGTTTATATAAAATCATTCGGTAAGTCACGTGACTTACCCCACAAATGAATATGTTTACCACAAATGAATATGTTTACCCAATGCGAATGGTACTTGGCATCACACATATTTAAAATACTTATCAAATTTATATTTGATCGGGTCGAATACAGTTTTGAAGCATCTTACATATTTGTTGTGTAAGGCAGTCAATTATATGTGGGATAGTAGGTACCATTTGTTGTAACTGGTTTTGTCTATGTTCGGTTTAACTTACTCCGTGGGGTAAAAACCGAAGATATTAATGTTAAGAATATTGATGCAATAAATACACTATAATTGGTTGGCAGAAACAGTATACCAACAGACTCACATCTTCATCTGATTGTCTTTCAGTGCCAAAATAAGATTTCCCGGAAAAAACATGACGTCAAGATCAGAACCGGTTATGGACTTTAATTGGCAATGCGTTAGCAAAAATCCATAAACCATCGCATACGACGTCGTATGTCATGGCTAAAAAAACGTATGTTATGGTTAAGTGAAAATTTGTCAAAAATATCATATTTTACCACTGATTACAAAAATACCGTTTTTATTTTCACATGTTATCCTATGAATATCATGCTAACTATGGAATAAACATGTTTATCCCACGATTAATGTGTTATCTGTACAATAACAGCTGTTGATATTTCTGATATTATTGAAATCCGTGTGATATTTTCCAGAAAATCGTTTATCAAACTCATATGCGTGTGATATCGTTTATCTCACGCATATCCGTGTGATATCACATTTGCATTTCGCGCCACAATGTTGTTGGAAATTAGGTCAGATAATTTATTCTCTTTTGAGAAAATAGGTCCATTAATTTATTCTCTTTAAGTTTCATTGGTGTATTGAATTACGATTGTGTATATAATTTGATTAGAAGGCTGCTAACTTACGATTAAAAATGGTATTAATGACGAACTATATCATGTTATTTACTTTTAATTGTTAAAATAAAGTGTTTCAAATATTCAATTGATATTCTAATTTCTAGTTTATATTGTCTGCCAATGTCCTGGAAATTGGATCAGAACATCACAAGGTGATTGTAATCATGGGATAAACCCAATATCACATAATTTCTCGTGATATCATTTTATCGCCTCGTAGATCCAAATATCAACACTCATTCGCTTCGCTCACTCGTGTTGATATTTGCTATCAACTCGGCGATAAAAATGATATCACTCAAAATGATGTGATATTCTGTACTTATTCCATGATGGAGAAATTCCCTGCAACCTGATTGGTCCATGTGACTTAAATATGTATTGTATTTACACGCACTTTCCACTTAGCGTAAGAGGGGGAGAAACACCAGGGTTCAAAGATGACATACGCTTATAATGTAAATCTGTATTGAGATGACATTGTCGCTGATTGGTCAAAAATCGACAAACAAATGACGTCATCAATGGCGGTTTCAAAATTTTCGAAATACGCTTCGAATAATATTATGTTCATTTCTGGCGTGTTAACCAATATCATAGCTTCTCATTTCACAACAAGATAAAGCAAGGTGTACGGAATATGCCTATGTCAATTAAAACATCCCATCGAAGTGTAGTATTTGATTACTAGCCGATGGAAATTCGAACGAACGAAGGTGGTAAGCAAGAGAGGTAATTATGTCTGTCATCTTTAAACTCTGGGACTTTCCCTCCTCTTACTTAGCGTGGGATACAGAGTGAAAATGACGTCACCGTTGGGATAAAAACGCCCCAGATTTCCATCCAGGATATGACTGTTACTGAAAAAAATCAATGGCGATTACTTTACACCAACGCTGCTTATCTTTGAATTTTGCTATAAATATCTGATTCAAATATCAGAAACGTATACTGTGATCACCACAATCAATAATTTTAGGATAAAAAACGCAATTTTGTAAATATAAGAAATCAATTTAAAACATACACATTGTTTTCATGAACTAATTAAAATCCAATATGGCAGACGAAAGTCGAAAAAACGTTTCGCTTCACTGCACTTCCAGCTGATGAAATTGAAGAAAAAAGAAAGAAAATCAAACGTCTCGCATAATACAATAAAAAGCAAACAACAAGGCCATAAAGATTTTGAAGGAATATCGAAGTAAAATATCTCTGAGGTGAGAAGGTTGATCTGTTTCTCCGGCCCCAAGCCAAGGGACTTGATTTAGGCGAGTTTTATATGGGTAATCATGGAATAAAAACGTTATTCAATGATTTCTCGTGAAATACAGAAAATATTCTTCCCTTGAACGTCTGTATTTCACTCTGCTAGCGCATCGTGAAATACAACCTTCTCGGGAAGAATATTTTCTGTATTTCACTCGAATCATTGAATAACTTATAATATTATTCTTTTACTAGATTACTTACATGTATACGAATAAGACTGTTTTTATAAGCTTAATGGGTAAGAATAAGACTGACTTTTTATGAATGACAGTATACCCGGGCCTCAGGACTTTAATATAAGTTATTAACTTATATAGACATAAGTCATCGGGAAAATATAGCGTTATTTCATTAATCACGTGACTGGAAACACACGTTACCATAACAAACATTACTGAAGTTTTGAAAAGACAAATTGAAACAGGAGGAAAAATTCAGGCTGAATTGATAATTATGACAAATCAAAATATTTGGAAAATGCAGATTATATGTTACTTTGACGATTTACGTCGATGTAACAAAAGCGATGGTCTAAGTGCATAAATTACAGCTTTATTTAAAAATCAAATTCCAAAACCAAGAGCATTTCTAAAAGCAAGACAATCGTCTAACTTTGTGCCAATGATAATTCGCAATATGACTTAAACGTAAGTTTAAATCGAGAAAACAAAAAACTCGTATCCAGGAAGTTCATCCATATTAGAGAGGTTAAGCATCACTTACTCTACTTTCTACAACGTAAACCGCGAACGGGAAGGCGCACGCAGGTTTTTCTCAGGACGTGACGTCATATTGTTCCCGGTTGACGTTCATCACAACGTAAGAAATCAAAGTCTAGGTAGGTGGTTCCGTAAAGGACTTGTAGAATTTTTCAAGCACTATCGAGAGTCGAATGCATTAATATGTTTGCCACGAATCTACACTCCCCTCCATAAGTTTGGCAACCTTTTTTCCCCATTGAACTACGTGTTAAAGCCTCTTTACCTTTGAATTTTTATTTACTTAACCTGCGATGAAAATACTTATACTATTGATGGAAACGTAATTTGACTTTATTTCCAATACCTCCAAATTTTCTCAATTTTTTTCCTCAATTACAATAGGTCGAAAATTGATGATAAATTTGATGAATTTTTGAAAATCGACATTCCCATGTTAACCAATGGGAAATGATAGGTTTGCCGCAAGTCATATGACAGAATATCCATCCATCCGAGTCCTTGCAAAAAATACGAGTTAGGCAGGCAATTGAATTTGCTTACTTTATTTAACAAAAAATTGATATGTTTCTTCAGGTTCAACAAACACGGGCTAATAGAGTTTCCACGTATATGGAGTATGACCGGTTCTTAGGCTACGAATATGACCTGTTTTAGAAAGTCATGAGAGGCACAGCTGCTTAAAATGGAAAATAAAGGTTAACTTCTATATTATCCTTTTTGAAATTGTGTTTGTTGAATATAGTTTATGCTGTATTTAATAGTAATGTAACAAAAAAATGTTAAACATGAGCTATTTTAGCAATATAACTGTTCATAATGGAATATCAATCAGAAAGTACAGATTTCTCGCCTTAGAGCCAAATCATTAATATCACAGTAGAAAAAAACAAATCCCAAACCTTTTTATGGCTAACCTGAACATGATCTCCAAATCTCAGTTTATATGATCCCCCGTAGAATGAGCAAGAGAAGGATTTATCTTTTCCCAGAGGATACGCTTGTGAAATGTCATGGAAACGAGTGTAACACGGCCCACTGATTGTTTCACAACCGTATTCTCCAATAATGGGGCACCAGTGACATTCGTATTCTCAAAAATTCAAAGATGTATCATATTTGGACAAAGCAGGCTAAATTATTTAAAATATTCATGACTAATTCGTAGATCTAGCTATATATTTTACATAAGATGTGTCATCCTCTTCGGAGTTGCGTTGTGTTAAACAAAAACTGATCAGAGATGCTGGAAACTAGGATTTTACGGCTTCAATCTAATATTAATACGTTTTCTCTTGATTAAGGCCCCTTGTGATATGCCTGGCATTATAAGTTTACCAAGTATCATTCATTGATCAAGTAGGATAAAAAGAAAACGTTCGAAAGTGTTCATAAAAAGCAAGTACTCACCTCGTCTGTTTATAGGAACAGAAATACGGTCACACTCGTAAGCTTAGAACCGTCCGATGGACTTATTTTCCTAGGAATGCAGGTCCGTCGGACAATAAGTCCTAGGAAAATAAGTCCAGGGACTTGCATAACCAGGAAAATAAGTCCATCGGATATATTTTCCTTAGGACTGTATGTCCTATGCCTAGGATGAGTAGTCCGTATTCCTGGATGCCTGTCAGAAATTTAAGTCCATGTTAACTATTTTACCTTAATATGTCAACCTTTCAATTCAAGTTTTCATAAAATCAACAATAAAACATCCAACACATAAATATTGCATGTCATTTTTTATTCACGGGCAAAATATGACAATACAATTTGAATTGTTTAACTACATGTATAAAATGTCTGAAAATATCTCTGAATTCATATAATTACTCACCACACTTAACAAATCAAATATGTGTTGGTTTATTGTTCACGCCTAACCAAAGACAACGTACAGTGACAAAATATACCGTCGTACACTTCAGATGAACTGTGTCACTATTAAGTGATTTGAAACAAAAACTATGATGTAGATTTGATGTACGTCTTAAAAATCTAATCTGAATTATATATAAAGGATTTCATGTTTAATTTCGTGAGTATTCGCTTCGAAAGACTTTTAGCTTTCTGATTACGTCAAAAGATGCTCTTTTTCGTAGTAAATCTACCCACAAAATTTATCGGTTGGAAAATGTTGTTTTTTCACATTTACTTTGATAATTGTTCCCCTGGCGCCTACGAGTGTCGATTGTTTTTATGAGAATATGTTTCTCGAACTTACAAAATTTAGGTCGTTTGAAGATTAAACAAGTATTTACGTTTTTGGCTACAATTTGAAAAATCACAAGTGTACGTTGTCAATTCAGTGTACGTTGTCCCATTGAAATTACACATATCAATTCACAGTTAACCATATTGCAGACAACGTATTTTTTAAACCATTAATCGACGGGGGTCAATGTATTTAGAACTGAAGCTGAACAATTACAGTATTACTTCAACTTGTTGCACCACTGAACCTCTGCACTTTCCAGATATACAAACGCATGGACGGGATTTTAAAAGTCATCTTCGACTAGCTGTACCTAGTATTGCGATCTCTCTATCAACTTCTTAAAATTATTAAAATTCATAAAATTATAATCTTAACAGAACGTAAACGTACAAACGCCAAATGATCACGATGTTGAATCTATTAAGAACCAAGAATTTCATTGAATAAAATAGCACTCAACATGAGGTCAAAACTCACATTTACCTTATCTCTAACAACATCTGTATTGGGGATACTTGAACACATTCGTTCAACTTCACTTGTTACTGATTAAAAACCTGAATGGATTAGAAACTAGACAACAGCAACGCCAAAAAGTTAGCAAATCCAATCGTAAAATAACACACAAAATGGCTACCATTTTCAAAATGGTTGCTCACTATAGCCAAATTGTCATCAGAAAGTGATGTATGCTTCTAAGAAGACACATATAAACTTTCAACAAAATTGCAAACACGTGCGAGGTGTGATCAAGAATTTCAGATCCTCTGCCTGTTTTTTGCCATTTTTATCCTTTCTTAGTTATTTTTTCACACGATATAAGCCAAATATATTGGATCACACCATGATCATTTCATTAATCCTTCAAGGTAGTTAGTTTTTCAAAATTGCTCTATTACCTTTTGAGTTATAGTGAAAAAGGTAAAATAACACACCTAAAAATTGTGGCCATTTTTCAAAATGGTCGCCTACTCCCCAACGTGTCATTAGACAGTGTACCATGCTTATATTATTCACATATCAAATATGAACACAATTGCTTCACTACTTTTCGAACGTTAAAATGGCGGCCATTTTTCAAAATGGCCGCCTTCTACCAAAATTGTCGTTAGGGTATGAGGTTCCATATCCATCCGCCAAAAGGTATGACCCCTATATAGTCCATTTAAAAACTCGTGGTATTGTTCTAAATAAGGCCATAGTTTGCTTCTAGGGTACCTAGTATGCCACTATTTGGTATCAAAATAAAGAGGAGGAGTTCAACTTTCATTTGAATTACGAAAATAGCGATGTAGGTCAAAAATAGTTCCGACGTGAAGGTGTTTACTACGCGTTTGCCCGTCATATCAGAATTGAGGAAGTGGTAGCAAACGCGAGTCACAATAAATGGACGCTGATATCTCAAAAAGTAACCTGACTCCCTATAATTTGATGTAGATCAATCGAACCCCTATATGAACAGGTACATTTTGATATATAACACTATGGGGGGTAAGCGTTTTATGGTTGGTCACGAACGCCATATGTGCAAAGTATTGTTATGAATTTTCGAATTTGGTGTTGGATTACGGTACTCATACCTTAATATGAGGCCTAAAATTGTCTGCTAGTTGGCCAGAGACCAATATTCTAGCAGAATTTGAGAACAGAATCGATTTTTTCGTTCTGCGTAGGCCAAACAATGATTTGAAATCACTTTCAACCATTCTATGAGTATAAGAATGGTCATAAGAGGCCCGTGGAGGGTCATGGGTGAAAGAGAGCCCTCTGAAATTCCGTCAAAATTGCAGGTTATTTCTTCATTTTTTGCTAAAATTACATGATTTTCAGGGCCCATATCTCAGCGAAATTGCTACAATGTAGCGATTTTTCATTTTTACGGCTAGATACACGTGTCAGGTCGACAGAAACAGTAATCATGTGTGATTTTTAAATTGCTACATTGTAGCAATATTTATTTCAAAATACAGGTGTGAGGGAAACTGCAATTTAGTTAGATTTGGGCGAAAATGGCCAAATTTCAGTCAAAATCCTCGGGACATAGGGCCTTTGTCTTAGATTTAGTCAATGATGCAACTCTTAGTAGAAGGTGTGCCATATAGGGAATGAAAGCTGTTTGTCAGACGTATCATCTTCTTCAATAAACTCAGAGATAGTCAGGTTAGATTTGTGACGTCACAGTGGCAAAGTTAGACTAGCATATTTAGACGTATTTGGGGTAGGGCAAATTAACCCTTTCTAGCCTAAATGGATAAATTTTTCACATATTCAGCCAGTTCCGACGTTTTTATGCATTTTTGAACTAAAAATGATATTTTCTGCCAAAAAAAATTGCAGAGACAAAAATCAGTGTGATGTCATAACACATTAAGGTATGAGGTTCCATATCCATCCGCCAAAAGGTATGACCCCTATATAGTCCATTTAAAAACTCGTGGTATTGTTCTAAATAAGGCCATAGTTTGCTTCTAGGGTACCTAGTATGCCACTATTTGGTATCAAAATAAAGAGGAGGAGTTCAACTTTCATTTGAATTACGAAAATAGCGATGTAGGTCAAAAATAGTTCCGACGTGAAGGTGTTTACTACGCGTTTGCCCGTCATATCAGAATTGAGGAAGTGGTAGCAAACGCGAGTCACAATAAATGGACGCTGATATCTCAAAAAGTAACCTGACTCCCTATAATTTGATGTAGATCAATCGAACCCCTATATGAACAGGTACATTTTGATATATAACACTATGGGGGGGTAAGCGTTTTATGGTTGGTCACGAACGCCATATGTGCAAAGTATTGTTATGAATTTTCGAATTTGGTGTTGGATTACGGTACTCATACCTTAATATGAGGCCTAAAATTGTCTGCTAGTTGGCCAGAGACCAATATTCTAGCAGAATTTGAGAACAGAATCGATTTTTTTCGTTCTGCGTAGGCCAAACAATGATTTGAAATCACTTTCAACCATTCTATGAGTATAAGAATGGTCATAAGAGGCCCGTGGAGGGTCATGGGTGAAAGAGAGCCCTCTGAAATTCCGTCAAAATTGCAGGTTATTTCTTCATTTTTTGGTAAAATTACATGATTTTCAGGGCCCATATCTCAGCGAAATTGCTACAATGTAGCGATTTTTCATTTTTACAGGCTAGATACACGTGTCAGGTCGACAGAAACAGTAATCATGTGTGATTTTTAAATTGCTACATTGTAGCAATATTTATTTCAAAATACAGGTGTGAGGGAAACTGCAATTTAGTTAGATTTGGGCGAAAATGGCCAAATTTCAGTCAAAATCCTCGGGACACAGGGCCTTTGTCTTAGATTTAGTCAATGATGCAACTCTTAGTAGAAGGTGTGCCATATAGGGAATGAAAGCTGTTTGTCAGACGTATCATCTTCTTCAATAAACTCAGAGATAGTCAGGTTAGATTTGTGACGTCACAGTGGCAAAGTTAGACTAGCATATTTAGACGTATTTGGGGTAGGGCAAATTAACCCTTTCTAGCCTAAATGGATAAATTTTTCACATATTCAGCCAGTTCCGACGTTTTTATGCATTTTTGAACTAAAAATGATATTTTCTGCCAAAAAAAATTGCAGAGACAAAAATCAGTGTGATGTCATAACACATTAAACAGTGTACCATGCTTATAGAATTCACATACCATATATGAAGAAAATCGCTCCACTACTTAAAGTTAGAGAAAAAAATGTTCAAATGGCGGCCATTTTTCAAAAAGGCGACCTTCTACCAAAAGTGTCATTAGACAGTGTGCCATGCTTATAGTATCCACATATCAAATATGAACAAAATCGCTCAACTAATTTTCAAGTTACAACAAGAATCATAAAATAGCGTGTAAAGGCCGCCATTTTTCAAGATGGCTGCCATGTGCTTCTTCGATATCTACATTTCTATCTTTATTAATATCCTATATATTTTTAAATTTAAAACATATTGCAATAACAGTTTTACATGATTGTTGTACCTAAGTTACTGTAAAATCGGCACTAAAATGGCCGCCATTTCAAATGAGCGGCCATTTTGAAAATTGGCTTTCGAGCAGAATTTCTAACCCCATTGGGCATTTGTGTACAAAATGTCAACAAAATCGGGCCAATGACATTTGAGTTATTGCACTTAAGATGTACGGTGTCACTATTAACTGATTTAAAGCAAAACCTGACGGACGGACGGATGGACGAAAGGACGGAGGCATTCCCTATATCCCTCCGAACTTCGATGAGATAATAAACTTATTGCATTGTTTAATATTTCATCTCATGAATTTCAATTACACTGACACCGTACAGTGGAATTGGCAACGTACATATACCCAATACATAATACTTATTAAATCTTCGACCATCCTAAAATTGTGTAGTTGAGAGAAACAAATTGTCATAAAAATAATCGACACTTTTAGGCTACACGGGAAAAAATTATCGAAGGAAATGTGAAAAAACAAACATTTTCTAGCCGATAAATTTTGTGTTGGAGATTTACTACGAAAAAAATAAGCACTGGTCGAATATCTTTCAACGTAATCAGAGAGCTAAAAGTCTTTTGAAGCGAATACGCACGAAATTAAAAATAAAATCCTTTTGTTTTCCTCAGATCATTTTTTTAAAAACGTACATCAAATCTACATCATAGGTTTTGCTTCAAATCAGTTAATAGTGACACCGTACATCCAAAGTGCACGACGGTATATTTTGTCACTGTACGTTGTCAATGTTGTTGCGTGAATGTCAAAGCTTAGAATAAGTCCGACCTTCCCAAAATAAAATTAAATGAAAAAAAAAATAAATAAATAGGGAGCCAAGGGGAGTCGAACAAGGGTTCTACTTCTGACTAAATTATAAATATATATTACTATCAAACGCTCTACTTAGTGAGCTATCATGGATGGCTGGTCAAATACGTTTTTCTTTGTATATTTATGTACAGACTAATTATATGATCAATATAGAGTTTCATGGACCTAAATTCCTATCACTGCTGTAGCAGGAATCCAAGTCCGTCGGGAAAATACGTCCGTAGTCATTTTTCATATATATCATAGCTTGGAATATATGTCTGACTAGGACAACGTATACTAGGAACGGAGGTCCGTAGGACCTCCGGTCCTAGAAACGTAGGTCCGTAGGACCTACGTTCCTAGGAATCCAAGTCCTACGGACTTATTTCTCAAGAGGACCTATACTCCTGTTACACCGGTCATACTCAATATACGCGGATACTCTAGTATCCCGTGAATAAAGTTAAAGGGCTTTAAAGTCAAAATTGTTTTTCAAAAAACCTCTCCCATTGAAGCGAAACATTATTTTCAAAAACGACTTTGAAGCGCTGTAACTTTAATATTCATCAAATAAACTAAACACTTAGTGTTCAAAAAAGTTAGACAATTCAATTTTCTATATAAAAATATTTTTTGCTGAATCTTTTACTAAAAAGATATCCTGATTTCTGATTTGCCCCGAGCCCTTCATTTCCCATTGGATTCCATGGGAATGACGATTTTCAAAAATTCATCAAATTTATCATCAATTTTCGACCTATTGTAATTGAGGAAAAAAATTGAGAAAATTTGGACGTATTGGAAATAAAGTCAAGTTACGTTTCCATTAATATTATAAGTTATTTCATCGCCGGTTAAGTAAATAAAAATTCAAACGTAAAGAGGCTTTAACACGTAGTTCAATGGGGGAAAAAGGTTGCCAAACTTATGGAGGGGAGTGTATGTATATATCGATGTCCAACCTTATCAAATATAACTTGAGTACCGTGGCACCCATTTCGTATGTAAAATCTGATGAGATTGCATACATGGAGACTGCCCAGTGCCCATACAGGCCCGTAGCCAGTATTTGCCAAGGGGGTTCAGCTTTCAAAAATTTCCAAGGAGGGGGGTTCACATTTGACAATTTTGGCCCAAATATGGCCAAAATCACTTGAGAAGTGCTCAAAATGGTGAAAAACTGCATGATTTTGAAAGAATCTTTGGCCGGGGGGGGGGGTTCGCCCGAACCCTGCGAACCCCCCTGGCTACGGACATGCCATATGTCAACTCATCTTAAATCTACTATTTATATTGTGTTTCTTCGATCAATTGACCTTTAGGTCTTTATAAGAATATGAAATAATCGCGTCCTGTTATACGTTTTCAGATTCAAAAATCATAAAACACTGCCAGACTTTAAAACATCTCCTCAACATCAATTTGTCATTAGAATACTGTTTTTATACTTTTAAAGTAGAAAACGGATAATAAAGGCCGCTAGCAAAAAGATAATGTCATTTTTAGGTTAACGTTTGCTCAGTATCCAAAGTGCTTAGCTTAAAGTACTTTGTTCATAGAACGTAAACGGGAACGTTTAGGTTTACGTTTGCGGTTCACGTCATAAAAAACGTCTTGCTTAATCTCTCAATTGTTACATTGACGTTCCGTCAAAGTAACTAGTTGTGCAACAGTGAATTAGAATGAAAAACACCATACTACACAGCAAGAGCAGTACTGTTCAATATCTATGTGTTTGTAGGCAGAGCCGAATGAAAAAACACATTTAGTTGAGAATATTTGGAAATGTACATGTATGGCTGTGTATTCAGAAGATGATAGAAAAAACGATAATCTATGTAAAATTGTTTCAGGCTGAAGATCGCGCGGAGTGTGATCTGGATAACAGAGGTACACGTACGGTTCTTTTCGGTGACCAGCGCGTAATCAGTTAAGGCTCCTCATGTGTAATACATTGTTAATGTGAACATATGATTTTTGGCGGTCCTGTCATTGTTTTCTATCATCATCTGAATTATCTGTGATATTCCAAATATTCTCAACGAAACTTTTTTTATTTTTAAGAGTGACACTCAACAGAATGAATGCGTGTAGTTTTTTGTGGTTAATATCACGATCGGATGATGTCTTGTTGTGACCGTTTACAGAAATAAGCATGTTCTTGTATACACTCGTCCTATGCCCCTTTTAAAAGGGAATCCAGGGAAATATGAAGGAATAAAAATCGTATTGAATCGTATTACATGAAAAAAATCGTATTGTCCCCGGGAAAAAAATCGTATTGGATCATATTACATGAAAAAATCGTATTGTCCCCGGGAAAAAATCGCATTGGAGCATATTAACCTAATTTCGGTTTTCCGGTTATTTTTTCCCGGTTATTTGCATTATACAAATGTAGCGTTTTAGAAGGGTGTATTATGGAATAAATAGGTTATTTCTGGTCGGGATTGAATATGGGTTTTATTCCTCGGAAAATATGATATTGACCTTGGGCTATATGATATTGAAACTCGGTCGCTGCGCTCCCTCGGTCAATATCATATTACCCTTCGGTCAATATCATATTTATATAAAACCCATATTCAATCCCTCCCAGTAAATAACCTATATGCACTGTATGGGTGAGAGAGGGATTCTGATCAAACGTCCAAAAAATTGTACAGGATATCAAAGAAGAGACTTTGTTTGATAACCAGATCCCAAAATTAGGTCATTCTGACATTTATATTTCAAAATATAGGTCATTTTAGTGTTTACTACTGCTTTTCGCGTCATGACAACACGAGTAGTAACCAATCAAGATGCCGTATTTTATCACGCGAGTTCAGAGTGACATGCACGCGATGTGTAGTCTGAGGTGATCGCGATGTTGAACAATTTCTTCTCGGAATTTGTCCAGAGAAATCAGCGATTCTAAATTAAGTAGGATCTGCCATTTTTTCCCGTACAAGTTCTAACTTATCTCTATCGAATCCTAAAGTTTTGGAAGAAGATATAAAGCATACGTTTAACATCCTTCAAGATCGGTCCTTCACTGCTTTTATAGCAGATCATCCCCTTCACGCAAGCCTGTGTACTTTCATTTTACCCAACGCAAAAAGCGTAATGTAATGCAATGAATTACTCTTGGGCCAAGGATGACGTTTAAAAACGAAGCGATTACTTTGACAATCTGATTTTGCAATTTGCAATGGCCAATTTACTGCAAGTCCAGTGCATGTATTTGACAAGAGATAGCGCCAAGTCTTGTATCTAAATGCTTGTTAAGCCACTCAAAAACAAGATCCATATTTTCTAAAGGATAGGTATCGATATGGAGAACTGGATTCAACAATGCTTTTCTCTTAAACCAATCATTGAAAACATTATGTGAAAAAACATGTTTTTTTATGTAATGTTGACTGATTGATAACAATTTAATTCGAAAATTATTTAGAAATAAAACTGTTTTTTTTAGTGCAATTGTTTTTGCTTCTTTCTACCAATTCTTGAGAAATAAATAAAATGTCTTTCCGAACCTTGTTGGAACAAAATAGCACATACAACATGTTTTAGACCTCTCAATATTAAAGTTATACAAAGGAAATTCTGGTTGATTTTAAAAAAGTATTCAAAAAATTAATATAAAATCCACCCAAAATAGATAAAAATCAAGATAAACCCTTTATTTCATTAACAAGATACTTTTTTAAAATCAACCAGAATCTCCCTTGTACAATTGCAATATTGAGAGACCTAAACATGTTGTGTTTATGTCGTTTTGTTCCAATGAGGTTCGGAAAGATGTCTCATTTCACTCTGGAAACATGATACCAGGAACAAAACAAGTGTTTGATGTGTTTTTTAAAACAATATAGATGAAAGTATGTATATCTATTTCAAATTATATTGTTACCATTCAAAAGATCGCCATTTAATTGACAATTTATAAGATTTTCAGAAATTTTTGATGACTGGTTTAAGAGAAACGTGTGTTCAAAAAGTTCGCCATATCGATACCCATTCTTTGATAACTTTGCAGAAAACCTGTTTTCATAATCTGTTTTCCGCGTCTAGATTCAAACTGAGTATGATAATAGGATCGCTGGAATCTTCAGTCAATGGCAACGGGGCTTCATTCCAGAACTCACATTTTAGTTGATTCTCCGTCATAGTTCTTGTCTAAAGTCCCCATATCTGCTCTCTAACTGGCATACTTGGACACATTTCCCCTCCTTAAATTGTCTTCATTCAAATTACACCCTCTCGCCGATTTATAAAGCCATTTCTCAGAACCCGGGAATCAGAATCGCTGTTTGCATTAAACGGTCACGTGACTAGCGCGATACAGGAAAAATGGGGAATTTCGAAACAATTTTTGGGCTCTTTTATTGCAAATTTCAGGTATTTACAAAGTGTTTGTGGTATAAAATATAATCCACAGACATAAATGAACATCCAAACTACATATATTTTATTAAGTTTTGGAGCCTTTTTTGCTCTTAAATTAACATCTTTAATCCAATATGAGTATATAAAATATACATATTTATCTACAATCTGATCCTACATATCAAGGATATTAACGACATTGCATTTTTCAAAAAATGTTAAGTGACCCCAGGGGGTGATTTCATCATATTTTACCATAATGTAGAACCAAGTGACGGGGTGCTGTACTTCATACAAGGTCCGGTCTCTGCTCCAAGTCCAGTCACTTAGCCCGATAGGGAGGGAGGGGGGGGGGCAGTGGGGTTAACGTCAGCTGCTTCAGTCAAGGGATGTTGGTGTGTTACTTTCAAAGTGTATGAGTCAACTCGAAAAATCGCCCCCAACGCATCCCACCCCCATCTGACGGCCCCGAATCACCCGTCATATAAGTAATACTTGGGTCAAACAGTCGAAAGTTTATGAAGATTACTCATCATAGGGTGATTTTCATCACACAAACAATACCAATACATCAACAAAACAGGCAATTCACAGATAAAACATTTTATTTAATCTTTTTTCGTACAGTGTACAGCGGAAAAGCGATCTGATGCTATTTCTAAGACAATGTTGCAAATGTAATTGTCATTGCGGTTGGAGGATCGGTTGGAGGATCGGTTGGTGCCACTGTTGTTTGTACTTCACAGGAGCACTTGACCTTTCGGCTGCAGTTTGGAACTTCTGGACACAGGCATGTTGTACCTTCTTCACATACACCGTTCGCTTTGAAGACACCATTCTTTTTCACTTCTCCACATTTCTCACCCTCGCTCTTCTCTTTGCTGCTGCTGCTTCTGCTTCCGCTTCCGCTTTCGCTGGACTATTGGAAGAAATACAATATGTATATAGTTTTCATTAACGGAATGATTATGTTTGGACACTAAGAATGTACATAAATCATCCCTAGTGAATTACCAGCTGTTGTTTTAATGGCATGACTAATAGAAAATGAACCTAAAATAAAGTTTCCATATTTATTGCTTATTAAAAATAGCTTACCGAAATTACGGCGGTCGCCAACATTACCAAAACAAACGCTTGAATAAAACACGTATTCATCCTCATTGCACTACGTTTACTCATTCAAATCCAAAGTTAGATGCTGTAATAAAAGGCATATAAATGAGGCCCATTAAATATAAGTTCTCGAAGGCCAGAAATCCAAAGGCCTAAAAAAGAAATTTGCCCCTTCACTAAACTGCTACTCCTCTAGCAAGCACTTATATAAGTGTAATTGTGTAAGTAAGTGAATGAATAAACTAATTCTTAACAAGTGGCATGGTATTTACAAATTTTATATACAATATTTATCTTCAACTTCAATCTTGAAACATACTTGTGGATACAAGTAGAACAGTGCATACATTTTTTTGTTCTTTGTTCAATTAAGCAAGTCCACATTGTTTTATCAGCCACTTTAGGTTCAAACATATTTGAAATTAAATGAAAAAGAAAAACTACAATTGTTAATTTTTAAGTAATTTAAGTGAATGACCTACCTCTGTCTTGATTCAGATTTCTTCCCAAATGGTTGAGTGTTGCTGAATGTTTACCGTTATTTAAACTATTGTTCTGTTTATTCAAATGATTTTCGGTCACAGCTTTGAGGATAATTTAGTTGAAATCAATAGGGCCTACGTGGCATGGGAATTTTCAAATTTTGAATAACTCATGAAGCTTCAGCTAAAATTGTCTACGGAATATTTAGCGGACAATTGGGCTTAATGCGTATTATGTTCGTTACTGAAACAATCGTTAACGAAAAAGATTATTTTCAAGACATTGGCATATCTGGGAAATCTCCCCCTCTGAGAGGAATACACGAATCACGTGACTGTGATAAGCAAAGATGTACGCGTGACACATTAAAATGACACCCACCCACACAATGTTTCATATTTTTTGTCTGATAGATAGCCCCTCCAGGTCCAATTAATTGCGAAATATAATAGTTGACCTATTTTCATCTTCTAATGCTACTAAACAACTGAGATTTACGCAAGATCATTTCAGCATTTTATCTAACAAATTATTATTCAAATTGGTCAAATGTTTCCAATATCTGAACCAAATTCATCAAAATTAAGCAGGTTGATCAATCGCAACCATTGTTTCGGGGCTGTCTTTTCTTCACAAACTTTTAAATGAAACAGACCCTGCAAATAGCTTTATGGGAAGGAAACTTATCAAGGGGCATTGGTAATGAATTCGCCAAAACATGAACGCATGCCTATTACTTTGTTTTTTTTCATCTGAAATGGATACTAAGGATTGGCGAAGCAACAGGTGAACCATGCATTAATCCAAACGCTATGAACGTCATCGTTTCCAAAAATGTCAAATTAGGGAAAACATCTTGACTTTTTAAGCACAATAAAACCACAAAGCCCAAATCTTTGAAATCCAATATTCTAACCAAAAGGATGTTAGCCCTGTCCACATTTGGAAGTGTTACTTATTTGAAAGGGGAACCAGTAATGGGCCATTATTCAGAAAAACGAAGACCAAAGTGAAGTTACCAGAACCAGGGTTCATAAAGCTATAAGTGAGTCATTACCGGCTGCGGGGTTTGATTCTAGTAGTTATAATTAATTATTATTAGACTCCAGATGAAATCTGGAGTCTATTGTTTTTGCCTCTTTTCTTTTTCTTCTTATTCTTCTTATTCTTATTATACTGATCGAGTTTTCTCAACAACTATAAGACATCTTTTCAAGACTATTATATGGTCAATATAGGTATAGTATCTAGTTGGTGGGAAATGGGGTCAAATTTTTATCTAGGTCAAAGGTCAAGAACTAGGTCAAATCCAGTACTTTGTTATTTTTTTCAATTTTCTCGGTCGTCTTTCGATATTTTCGCTCCGTTTTTTTTTAGTCATGTTCCTTTAAAACAAAGCTAATTCCGAAAGGCAAATCGTTTTTTGATAACTCTAACCGTTTTTGAGATATGGCGTCCGAAAAGTAGGTCACAACAAAAAGTTCTCCAAATTCAACATATGAGTTATGGAATAGGTGTAGAATTTTCCTAGGTATCCGAATCTGCAAACCAAATTTAGATCCGACTTCCGGTTCGGAAGTTATGTCGTTTTAAAAGCTCAAAAATCGCTAAATTTGGTGTCCATGTTAAGTCAACGGGAAAAATGATTTTTTTGAAGTGATAAATACGAAATATAGACTGAGTTCAGCTTAATTTAATGAAAGCCTTCAAAAGAAGGGGACCTCAAAAGCCATCTAGCTTCAGAATTTGGACACCAAAATGCCTAGGTCAAATCTAGGTCAAATTCAAAGGTTTTCCTTATTTTTGCGATTCTGACACTACACTTCAATTATATTCTTCGAAATTGTGTATACATGTAGCCAAGAGTGTGCTAATAGTGTTAGCCTTTTGCCGTCAGAAAGTATTTTGACTCACTTTTGAGATATGGTGTCCGAAATGTAGGTCAAAATATTAAGTTCTCCAAATTTAACGTATGAGTTATGAATAAAGGGTAGAATTTTGTCAGGAATCCGAATCTGCAAACCAAATTTCGATCCAACTTCCGGTTTGGAAGTTATGACATTTTGAAAGCTCAAAAATCGCTAAATTTGGTGCCCCATGTTATGGCAATGGGAAATAAGGTTTTTTTGAAGTGTAAATTACGAGATTTAGACTAAGTACAGCTTAAAATAATGAAAGCTTATGAAAGAAGGGGACCTTGAAGGCTACTTAACTTCAAAATTTGGACACCAAAATCCCTAGGTCAAAATCTAGGTCAAATTCATAGTTTATCCTTATTTTTGCGATTCTGACACTACACTTTAATTATATTCTTCGATATTTTGTATATATGTATCCAAGAGTGGGCTTATAGTGTTAGCCTTTTGCCGTCAGAAAGAATTTTGACCCACTTTTGAGATATGGTGTCCGAAAAGTAGGTCAAAATAAAAAATTCTCCAAATTTAACGTTTGAGTTATGAATTAAGAATAGAATTTTCCAGAAATCCGAATCTGCAAACCAAATTTCGATCCGACTTCCGGTTCCGAAGTTATGGCGTGTCCAAAAAGTAGGTCAAAATAAAAATTCGCCAAATTTAATGTATGAGTAATGAATTAGGGGTAGAATTTTGTCAGGAATCCGAATCTTTACATCAAATTTCGATCCGACTTCCGGTTCGGAAGTTATGGCGTTTTGAAATTTCGGAAAATCGATCTGATGGTATCCTGATAGAAAGTCAAGAGTAGAGAAGAAAATATTGAAAAATTCATCCATCCTTCCTATCTGTTCCTATCCTATCCTATCCTATCCTATCCTTCCTTCGTATCCTTTCCTTCCTATCCTTCCTATCATATCCTTTCCTCCTATTCTGTTCTATCCTATCCTTCTTTCTTATTCTATCCTATCGTTCCTTCCCATTCTATCCTATCCTACCTTCCTGTTTTATCCATCCATCTTATTCTGGATGACTCGGCTTATTTTAGATGACTGGGCTTAAAAAAGTCTGGATCTGGAGTCTGAAATTGAACTTCGTTCAATTTCCCAAGTCTAGTTATTAATAAGTTTATTGGTCTCTTGAACATCTAATGTACATCGGGATATAAGTCCAATAAAGCAAATAACAAATAAAACATTCATGTACATGCATGGCAAAACAATAAATACAATCTAATTTTAACAATCACTAAGTGCTAAGTAGCATAAAATGATTCCACGTCAACTCTTTGGTACTATTATGAACTCTTGTAAAATCATCACCAATTGTTTCATTAATTGTATCATCGTGCGCTAACAAGGAGTATAAAAATAGGCTACTTGCAATGTATTAAAATGAGAAAAACTATCGTTTATACTTTGCATTTTACTGAGATATAGAGATCGAGCTAGTTTTAGTTCTGATTGAGAACAACAAAAAAGAACGTGTTCTTCATCATCTATTGTATTTTTCGAATTACAGATGAAGTAACAAAATCGTTTCGATTTTTCTACTTTGAAGTATCGACCTCGTTTAATTGGGAAGTTATGCATCGATAACCGTACCTTAGCAATAGATTGTCTACGAGGGTTGTCTCAGAAGTAATGCACTATATGCTCTAACTTTATCAATAATTGATATTTTTCCATGAGATTTTCAGTGAATGTTCCTTGGAGACATTTTGTTAATTCTACAAATTTTCAGTTTGGCTGATAATACTATATTGATGTTATAACAAAATCAAATTGGTGAGTTTGAGTAGGGTGGGGCAGGTTATTGTCACGTCAAAAGGAATAAAAAGATATGAAATAATTAATCAACAAACCATTTTGTGTAGCGATAAGGAGTATGCTCAAAAATACATTTTAAGATACTAAATTATTAGGAGCACATCCTAGACTTAATGGATGTATATTGCACAGTGTCCCATTTCACATGTTCTCAAAATATTGGCCTTTACATGTTATGTACTTTTGATGCCTGTCAGGTCGAACACTCTTAGCAATTTCTTCAACCATGACTTGTGGAGCTTTTGCCTCCCATGTTGAGAGTTGTCATCAAGGGTCTAGTCATCACTTTTAAAGCTCTTCTGATACCCAATAATTGTAGTTCTATCTGGTGTATACTCCTTTTATACTTTCTTCATGGTAGCATAATGTTGTGTGGCTGTGAGTCCAAGTGAAGTGTGAAATTAGGCCACCAAACGCAAGGCCTTCTGTTATCAGGTGAGAATTGCAGCCATTTTTGCAATTTCTTGACTGTGACTGAATTTGAATTTGTGACTATTGAACTGTGGTATTATGACATCACAGTGCTAAATGTCATTATTTGTACTTGGTGAACATCATGCTGAATAAATCTAACAATTTCCCAAACATTTTGATCATTTAAAGAAAGAAATATTAATAAACTTTGGAGCTTTTCATAATTAGAAAAATTGGTACCTGCCCAGCCCACCCCTACCCCCGTGTTGCTATAGCAACCGTTTTAAGACTTATTATTAATATATGATGCTGAAACCTCAGGATATAACAGATAAAACTTCAATTGTTATACAAGGGCCGATCAAAAAAATCTTACCGTTGGCTCTCAATTTTATAATAAGAGGAGTTGGAAGCTCAAACTTTAACATGAGACAGGATAGTCAGTTTGCTTGAAACTGTACGAGTTTCATATAAATTGGTTTATTGGTAGCGACACAGACTCAATTCATATTTTCAATGACAAAGTTAGGTGGTGCAGCGTTATATATAAAATATCTGCTGTGGTTCTGGAAATTTACCGACATCGTTTCAAACCTCTCATACGAAGGCCTTAAACATATGTTTTTGGATCGAGTGGACAGATATAGAAAGTGCATTGCAACTGGGGTTGACGAATATTTTGAATGAAAATGAATTTTAGCAGAAAAACTAATTAAACATGATTAAACTACAGTCTGTTGACAGATGACACTACTAAGTGTTAAAAATTTCGAAAACTGCAACTTAGCACAAAAAGACGCTGCTCCACCTATTTCAATCATTGAAAATATGTATTGACTCTGTGTCACTACCGATGAACCAATTTAGATGAATCTCAGACAGTCTCAAGCAAACTTACTACCCTGTCTTATGTGAACGTTTGAGCATCCAACTTCTCTTATTATAAAATATAGAGCCAACGGTAAGAAGCTTTTTGATCGGCCCTTGTATATACTAAATTTCAGTTGAATTGAAGAATATTGAAGAACGTTAGAGCATATAGAGCATTACTTCTGGGACAACCCTCGTATAGGTGGAGTTCTGTAAGTTAAGATGATTTTCTCTTTTAAATGCATGTTTTACTAGTTTATAGCTTCTGAATTTACCTGGAGCATCATTTGGTCTATTGACGTCTTGCATAAACACGCCTTTGTATTCTTTTTCTAAATCTGTCATTGTAGATTTAATTAAATTATCAATTTTGACTTTATCACATGTATCAATTTTTTGAATATCAATATTTTTATTGGATGTTGGCAAAATCCGAGTGATAAATGAAAAGAAGCTCCAATGCCCTGATTCATGTGAGTCTTCCTCATGTTTACTTAAATGAATCTATTCATGTGAGTCTTACTCATGTTTACTAAAATGAATGAATATGAATCAATAATAGTGACTTTATCAAGTGAAACCAAAATTTTAGAGTACTAACTGATATATTAATGAGCAGCGGGTATCTGCCCAATTTCAGCCTTGGCTGACGCGTTACTGCAGTTATTGTTGACGCGTAATACCTGTTTACAATATCTTTTGTGTAACTTCTCAAATGGAAATGAATTACCTAAAAGTGCGTCCTTCAAGGATTTGTCTTTTAACTTTACAATATCTGTAGCCAAAACATCAGAAGCATAGAGTGCAATCGGTTTGACTAAAGTGTCAAATAATTTTATCTGCAATTTCACATTACTATAATTAGACTCCAGATGAAATCTGGAGTCTATTGCTTTTGCCTGTTTTCTTCTTATTAGACTCCAGATGAAATCTGGAGTCTATTGTTTTTGCCTCTTTTCTTTTTCTTCTTATTAGACTCCAGATGTCAATCTGGAGTCTATTGTTTTTGCCAGTATTCTTCTTCTTCTTCTTATTATTAGACTCCAGATGTCAATCTGGAGTCTATTGTTTTTGCCAGTATTCTTCTTCTTCTTCTTATTAGACTCCAGATGTCAATCTGGAGTCTATTGTTTTTGCCAGTATTCTTCTTCTTCTTCTTATTAGACTCCAGATTGAAAATCTGGAGTCTATTGTTTTTGCCAGTATTCTTATTATTATTATTCTTTGGGAGTTTTTTCAATAACTATGAGGTATCCAGTAAGAACCATAATACAGTTTATTTAGGTTCAGTATCTAGTTGGTGGGAAATTGGGTCAAATTTTTATCTAGGTCAAAGGTCAAGAACTAGGTCAAATCCAGTACTTTGTCACTTTTTTCGATTTTCTCAGTCGTCCTTCAATATTTTCGATCCGGGTTTTTTTCATTGTGTTCCTCATAAAAAAGTAGAAAATCTGGGGTCGATTTAGTTTTTTGGTATCTCAAACCGATTTCGAGATATCAGTGTCCGAAAACGAGGTCCAAAAATTCGGTTCTCCGAATCCAATGTCCAAGATATCAGTCTTATAGGAAATTTTCTCAAGATTCCGAATTTGAAAACCAAATTTCGATCTGACTTCCGGTTCAGAAGTTATGGCGTTTTGAAAATTCAAAAATCGCTAATTTTGGTGCCCCATGTTAATTCAATGGGAAAAAATATTTTTTTGAAGTGTAAAATACGAGATATAGACTAAGCACAGCTAAACATAATGGAAGCCCATAAAAGAAAGGGACCTCAAAACCTTCTTTTCATAAAAATTTGGACACCAAAATGCCTAGGTCAAAATCTAGGTCAAATTCAAAGTTTTTCCTTATTTTTGCAATTCTGACACTACAGATTAATTATATTCTTCGAAATTTTGTATACATGTAGCCAAGAGTGTGCTAATAGTGTTAGCCTTTTGCCGTCAGAAAGTATTTTGACCCACTTTTGAGATATGGTGTCCGAAAAGTAGGTCAAAATAAAAAAATCTCCAAATTTAACGTTTGAGTTATGAATTAAGTATAGAATTTTCTCAGGAATCCGAATCTGCAAATCAAATTTCGATCAGACTTCCGGTTCCAAAGTTATGGCGTGTCCAAAAAGTAGGTCAAAATAAAAATTCGCCAAATTTAATGTATGAGTTATGAATTAGGGGTAAAATTTTGTCAGGAATCCAAATCGTTAAATCAAATTTAGATCCGACTTCCGGATCGGAAGTTATGGCGTTTTGAAATTTCGAAAAATCGATCTGATGGTATCCTGATAGAAAGTCAAGAGTAGAGAAGAAAATATTGAAAAATTCATCCATCCTTCCTATCTGATCCTATCCTATCCTTCCTTCGTATCCTTTCCTTCCTATCCTTCCTATCCTCTCCTATCATATCCTTTCTTCCTATTCTGTTCTATCCTATCCTTCTTTCTTATTCTATCCTATCGTTCCTTCCCATTCTATCCTATCCTACCTTCCTGTTTTATCCATCCATCTTATTCTGGATGACTCAGCTTATTCTGGATGACTCGGCTTATTTTAGATGACTGGGCTTAAAAAAGTCTGGATCTGGAGTCTGAAATTGAACTTCGTTCAATTTCCCAAGTCTAGTTATTATTATTATTATTTTTCTTTAAGAGTTTTTTCAATAACTATAAGGTATCCAGTAAAGATCATAATACAGTTTATTTAGGTTCAGTATCTAGTTGGTGGGAAATTGGGTCAAATTTTTATCTAGGTCAAAGGTCAAGAACTAGGTCAAATCCAGTACTTTGTCACTTTTTTCGATTTTCTCGGTCGTCCTTCCATATTTTTGATCCGGGTTTTTTTCATTGTGTTCCTTATAAAAAAGTAGGAAAGCTAGGGTCGATTTAGTTTTTTGATATCTCAAACCAATTTCGAGATATCAGTGTCCGAAAACGAGGTCCAAAAAAAAGTTCTCCGAATCAAATGTCGATGATATTAGTCTTTTAGGAAATTTTCTCAGGATTCCGAATCTGAAAACCAAATTCGAATCAGACTTCCGGTTCGGAAGTTATGGCGTTTTGAAAGCTCAAAAATCGCTAAATTTGGTGCCCATGTTAAGTCAATGGGAAAAAAGATTTTTTTAAAGTGAAAAATACGAAATATAGACTGAGTTCAGCTTCATATAATCAAAGCCTTTAAAAGAAGGGGACCTCAAAAGCCACATAGCTTCAAAATTTGGACACCAAAATGCCTAGGTCAAAATCTAGGTCAAATTCAAAGTTTTTTCTTATTTTTGCGATTCTGACACTACACTTTAATTATATTCTTCGAAATTGTGTATACATGTAGCCAAGAGTGTGCTAATAGCGTTAGCCTTTTGCCGTCAGAAAGTATTTTGACCCACTTTTGAGATATAGTGTCCGAAAAGTAGGTCAAAATAAAAAGTTCTCCAAATTTAACGTTTGAGTTATGAATTAAGGGTAGAATTTTCTCAGAAATCCGAATCTGCAAACCAAATTTCGATCCGACTTCCGGTTCAGAAGTTATGGCGTGTCCAAAAAGTAGGTCAAAATAAAAATTCGCCAAATTTAATGTATGAGTTATGAATTAGGGGTAGAATTTTGTCAGGAATCCTAATCTTTAAATCAAATTTAGATCCGACTTCCGGTTCGGAAGTTATGGCATTTTGAAATTTCGGAAAATCGATCTGATGGTATCCTGATAGAAAGTCAAGAGTAGAGAAGAAAATATTGAAAAATTCATCCATCCTTCCTATCTGATCCTATCCTATCCTTCCTATCTATCCTTCCTTCGTATCTTTTCCTTCCTATCCTCTCCTATCATATCCTTTCTTCCTATTCTGTTCTATCCTATCCTTCTTTCTTATTCTATCCTATTTTTCCTTCTTATTTTATCCATCCATCTTATTCTGGATGACTCAGCTTATTCTGGATGACTCGGCTTATTTTAGATGACTGGGCTTAAAAAAAGTCTAGATCTGGAGTCTGAAATTGAACTTCGTTCAATTTCCAAAGTCTAGTTATTAGACTCCAGATGTCAATCTGGAGTCTATTGTTTTTGCCAGTATTCTTCTTCTTCTTATTATTATTTTTCTTTAAGAGTTTTTTCAATAACTATAAGGTATCCAGTAAAGACCATTATACAGTTCATTTAGGTTCAGTATCTAGTTGGTGGGAAATTGGGTCAAATTTTTATCTAGGTCAAAGGTCAAGAACTAGGTCAAATCCAGTACTTTGTCACTTTTTTCGATTTTCTCGGTCGTCCTTCAATATTTTTGATCCGGTTTTTTTTCATTGTGTTCCTCATAAAAAAGTAGAAAATCTAGGGTCGATTTAGTTTTTTGGTATCTCAAACCGATTTCGAGATATCAGTGTCCGAAAACGAGGTCCATAAAAAAGTTCTTCGAATCCAATGTCCAGGATATCAGTTTTATAGGAAATTTTCTCAGGATTCCGAATCTGAAAACAAAATTTTGATCTGACTTCCGGTGCAGAAGTTATGGCGTTTTGAAAATTCAAAAATCACTAAATTTGGTGCCCCATGTTAATTCAATGGGAAAAAATATATTTTTGAAGTGTAAAGTACGAGATATAGACTAAGCACAGCTAAACATAATGGAAGCCCATAAAAGAAAGGGACCTCAAAACCTTCTTTTTATAAAAATTTGGACACCAAAATGCCTAGGTCAAAATCTAGGTCAAATTCAAAGTTTTCCCTTATTTTTGCGATTCTGACACTACAGATTAATTATATTCTTCGAAATTTTGTATACATGTAGCCAAGAGTGTGCTAATAGTGGTAGCCTTTTGCCGTCAGAAAGTATTTTGACCAACTTTTGAGATATGGTGTCCGAAAAGTAGGTCAAAATAAAAAATTCTCCAAATTTAACGTTTGAGTTATGAATTAAGTATAGAATTTTCTCAGGAATCCGAATCTGCAAATCAAATTTCGATCCGACTTCCGGTTCGGAAGTTATGACATTTTGAAAGCTCAAAAATCGCTAAATTTGGTGCCCCATGTTATGTCAATGGGAAAAATGATTTTTTTGAAGTGTAAAATACGAGATATAGACTAAGTACAGCTTAAAATAATGAAAGCCTATGCAAGAAGGGGACCTCGAAGGCTACCTAACTTCAAAATTTGGACACCAAAATCCCTAGGTCAAAATCTAGGTCAAATTCATAGTTTTTCCTTATTTTTGCGATTCTGACACTATATTTAAATGATTTGCTTCAAAATTTTGAATACAGGTAGGAAAGAGTGTGCTAATAGTGTTAGCCTTTTGCCGTCAGAAAGTATTTCGACCCATTTTTGAGATATGGTGTCCGAAAAGTAGGTCAAAATAAAAAGTTCTCAAAATTTAACATATGAGTTATGAATTAAAGGTAGAATTTTCTCAGGAATCCGAGTCTGCAAACCAAATTTCGATCAGACTTCCGGTTCGAAAGTTATGGCGTTTTGAAATTTCGAGAAAAATCGATCTGATGGTATCCTGATAGAAAGTCAAGAGTAGAGAAGAAAATATTGAAAAATGCATCCATCCTTCCTTTGTGATCCTATCGTATCCTTCTTATCTACCTTTCCTTCGTATCCTCTCCTTCCTATCCTTCCTATTCTATTCCTTCTTCCTATTCTATTCTATCATTCTTTCTTATTCTATCCTATCGTCCCTTCCTATTCTAGCCTATCCTTCCTTCCTTTTTCATCCATCCATCCATCCACCCATCCATCTTTTTCTGGATGACTCAGCTTATTTTGGATGACTCGGCTTATTCTGGATGACTCGGCTAAAAAAAAGTCTAGATCTGGAGTCTGAAATTGAACTTCGTTCAATTTCCCAAGTCTAGTTATTATTATTATTATTATTATTTTTCTTTAAGCGTTTTTTCAATAACTATAAGGTATCCAGTAAAGATCATAATACAGTTTATTTAGGTTCAGTATCTAGTTGGTGGGAAATTGGGTCAAATTTTTATCTAGGTCAAAGGTCAAGAACTAGGTCAAATCCAGTACTTTGTCACTTTTTTCGATTTTCTCAGTCATCCTTCAATATTTTTGATCCAGGTTTTTTTCATTGTGTTCCTTATAAAAAAGTAGGAAAGCTAGGGTCGATTTAGTTTTTTGATATCTCAAACCGATTTCGAGATATCAGTGTCCGAAAACGAGGTCCAAAAAAAAGTTCTCCGAATCAAATGTCCAGGATATCAGTCTTATAGGAAATTTTCTAAGGATTCCGAATCTGAAAACCAAATTCAAATCAGACTTCCGGTTCGGAAGTTATGGCGTTTTGAAAGCTCAAAAATCGCTAAATTTGGTGCCCATGTTAAGTCAATGGGAAAAAAGATTTTTTTGAAGTGAAAAATACGAAATATAGACTGAGTTCAGCTTCATATAATCAAAGCCTTTCAAAGAAGTGGACCTCAAAAGCCACATAGCTTCAAAATTTGGACACCAAAATGTCTAGGTCAAAATCTAGGTCAAATTCAAAGTTTTTTCTTATTTTTGCGATTCTGACACTACACTTTAATTATATTCTTCAAAATTGTGTATACATGTAGCCAAGAGTGTGCTAATAGCGTTAGCCTTTTGCCGTCAGAAAGTATTTTGACCCACTTTTGAGATATGGTGTCCGAAAAGTAGGTCAAAATAAAAAGTTCTCCAAATTTAACGTTTGAGTTATGAATTAAGGGTAGAATTTTCTCAGAAATCCGAATCTGTAAACTAAATTTCGATCCGACTTCCGGTTCAGAAGTTATGGCGTGTCCAAAAAGTAGGTCAAAATAAAAATTCGTCAAATTTAACGTATGAGTTATGAATTAGGGGTAGAATTTTGTCAGGAATCCGAATCTTTAAATCAGATTTAGATCCGACTTCCGGTTCGGAAGTTATGGCGTTTTGAAATTTCGGAAAATCGATCTGATGGTATCCTGATAGAAAGTCGAGAGTAGAGAAGAGAATATTGAAAAATTCATCCATCCTTCCTATCTGATCCTATCCTATCCTTCCTATCTATCCTTCCTTCGTATCCTTTCCTTCCTATCTTCTCCTATCATATCCTTTCTTCCTATTCTGTTCTATCCTATCCTTCTTTCTTATTCTATCCTATCGTTCCTTCCCATTCTACCCTATCCTACCTTCCTGTTTTATCCATCCATCTTATTCTGGGTGACTCGGCTTATTCTGGATGACTCGGCTTTTTTTAAATGACTGGGCTTAAAAAAGTCTGGATCTGGAGTCTGAAATTGAACTTCGTTCAATTTCCCAAGTCTAGTTATTATTATTATTTTTCTTTAAGAGTTTTTTCAATAACTATAAGGTATCCAGTAAAGATCATAATACAGTTTATTTAGGTTCAGTATCTAGTTGGTGGGAAATTGGGTCAAATTTTTATCTAGGTCAAAGGTCAAGAACTAGGTCAAATCCAGTACTTTGTCACTTTTTCGATTTTCTCGGTCGTCCTTCAATATTTTTGATCCGGGTTTTTTTCATTGTGTTCCTTATAAAAAAGTAGGAAAGCTAGGGTCGATTTAGTTTTTTGATATCTCAAACCGATTTCGAGATATCAGTGTCCGAAAACGAGGTCCAAAAAAAAGTTCTCCAAATCAAATGTCGAGGATATTAGTCCTATAGGAAATTTTCTCAGGAATCCGAATCTGTAAACCAAATTTGAATCAGACTTCCGGTTCGGAAGTTATGGCGTTTTGAAAGCTCAAAAATCGCTAAATTTGGTGCCAATGTTAAATCAATGGGAAAAAAGATTTTTTTGAAGTGAAAAATACGAAATATAGACTGAGTTCAGCTTCATATAATCAAAGCCTTTTAAAGAAGGGGACCTCAAAAGCCACATAGCTTCAAAATTTGGACACCAAAATGCCTAGGTCAAAATCTAGGTCAAATTCAAAGTTTTTTCTTATTTTTGCGATTCTGACACTACACTTTAATTATATTCTTCGAAATTGTGTATACATGTAGCCAAGAGTGTGCTAATAGCGTTAGCCTTTTGCCGTCAGAAAGTATTTTGACCCACTTTTGAGAAATGGTGTCCGAAAAGTAGGTCAAAATAAAAAGTTCTCCAAATTTAATGTTTAAGTTATGAATTAAGGGTAGAATTTTCTCAGAAATCCGAATCTGCAAACCAAATTTCGATCCGACTTCCAGTTCAGAAGTTATGGCGTGTCCAAAAAGTAGGTCAAAATAAAAATTCGCCAAATTTAACGTATGAGTTATGAATTAGGGGTAGAATTTTGTCAGGAATCCGAATCTTTAAATCAAATTTAGATCCGACTTCCGGTTTGGAAGTTATGGCGTTTTGAAATTTCGGAAAATCGATCTGATGGTATCCTGATAGAAAGTCAAGAGCAGAGAAGAAAATATTGAAAAATTCATCCATCCATCCATCCTTCCTATCTGATCCTATCCTATCCTTCCTATCTATCCTTCCTTCGTATCCTTTCCTTCCTATCCTCTCCTATTAATCCTTTCTTCCTATTCTGTTCTATCCTATCCTTCTTTCTTATTCTATCCTATCGTTCCTTCCCATTCTATCCTATCCTACCTTCTTATTTCATCCATCCATCTTATTCTGGATGACTCAGCTTATTCTGTATGACTCGGCTTATTTTAGATGACTGGGCTTAAAAAAGTCTAGATCTGGAGTCTGAAATTGAACTTCGTTTAATTTCCAAAGTCTAGTTCTTCTTATTCTTATTATACTGATCGAGTTTTCTCAACAACTATAAGACATCTTTTCAAGACTATTATATGGTCAATATAGGTATAGTATCTAGTTGGTGGGAAATGGGGTCAAATTTTTATCTAGGTCAAAGGTCAAGAACTAGGTCAAATCCAGTACTTTGTTATTTTTTTCAATTTTCTCGGTCGTCTTTCGATATTTTCGCTCCGTTTTTTTTTAGTCATGTTCCTTTAAAACAAAGCTAATTCCGAAGGCAAATCGTTTTTTGATAACTCTAACCGTTTTTGAGATATGGCGTCCGAAAAGTAGGTCACAACAAAAAGTTCTCCGAATTCAACATATGAGTTATGGAATAGGTGTAGAATTTTCCTAGGTATCCGAATCTGCAAACCAAATTTAGATCCGACTTCCGGTTCGGAAGTTATGTCGTTTTAAAAGCTCAAAAATCGCTAAATTTGGTGTCCATGTTAAGTCAATGGGAAAAATGATTTTTTTGAAGTGATAAATACGAAATATAGACTGAGTTCAGCTTAATTTAATGAAAGCCTTCAAAAGAAGGGGACCTCAAAAGCCATCTAGCTTCAGAATTTGGACACCAAAATGCCTAGGTCAAATCTAGGTCAAATTCAAAGGTTTTCCTTATTTTTGCGATTCTGACACTACACTTCAATTATATTCTTCGAAATTGTGTATACATGTAGCCAAGAGTGTGCTAATAGTGTTAGCCTTTTGCCGTCGGAAAGTATTTTGACTCACTTTTGAGATATGGTGTCCGAAATGTAGGTCAAAATATTAAGTTCTCCAAATTTAACGTATGAGTTATGAATAAAGGGTAGAATTTTGTCAGGAATCCGAATCTGCAAACCAAATTTCGATCCAACTTCCGGTTTGGAAGTTATGACATTTTGAAAGCTCAAAAATCGCTAAATTTGGTGCCCCATGTTATGGCAATGGGAAATAAGGTTTTTTTGAAGTGTAAATTACGAGATTTAGACTAAGTACAGCTTAAAATAATGAAAGCTTATGAAAGAAGGGGACCTTGAAGGCTACTTAACTTCAAAATTTGGACACCAAAATCCCTAGGTCAAAATCTAGGTCAAATTCATAGTTTATCCTTATTTTTGCGATTCTGACACTACACTTTAATTATATTCTTCGATATTTTGTATATATGTATCCAAGAGTGGGCTTATAGTGTTAGCCTTTTGCCGTCAGAAAGAATTTTGACCCACTTTTGAGATATGGTGTCCGAAAAGTAGGTCAAAATAAAAAATTCTCCAAATTTAACGTTTGAGTTATGAATTAAGAATAGAATTTTCTCAGAAATCCGAATCTGCAAACCAAATTTCGATCCGACTTCCGGTTCCGAAGTTATGGCGTGTCCAAAAAGTAGGTCAAAATAAAAATTCGCCAAATTTAATGTATGAGTTATGAATTAGGGGTAGAATTTTGTCAGGAATCCGAATCTTTACATCAAATTTCGATCCGACTTCCGGTTCGGAAGTTATGGCGTTTTGAAATTTCGGAAAATCGATCTGATGGTATCCTGATAGAAAGTCAAGAGTAGAGAAGAAAATATTGAAAAATTCATCCATCCTTCCTATCTGTTCCTATCCTATCCTATCCTATCCTATCCTTCCTTCGTATCCTTTCCTTCCTATCCTTCCTATCATATCCTTTCCTCCTATTCTGTTCTATCCTATCCTTCTTTCTTATTCTATCCTATCGTTCCTTCCCATTCTATCCTATCCTACCTTCCTGTTTTATCCATCCATCTTATTCTGGATGACTCGGCTTATTTTAGATGACTGGGCTTAAAAAAGTCTGGATCTGGAGTCTGAAATTGAACTTCGTTCAATTTCCCAAGTCTAGTTATTAGACTCCAGATGTAAATCTGGAGTCTATTGTTTTCGTCAGTATTCTTTATTAGACTCCAGATGTCAATCTGGAGTCTATTGTTTTTGTCAGTATTCTTCTTCTTTTTATTCTTTATTATTCTTTCCCAGTTTTCTCGATAACCATAAGGCTTCCAATAAAGATCATTATTCAGTCAATGTATGTCCAGTATCTAGTTCCTCGGAAATTGGGTCAAATTTTTATCTAGGTCAAAGGTCAAGAACTAGGTCAAATCTTACATTTTCGACATTCTGTCATTTATCTTCGTCGTTGTTTATCGTAATTCCTAAATCTTTTTTTCATCATGTAGCTTAGAAAAAGCCAAAGCAAAGATATGACATTAAATTTTTGATTACGCTTACAGATTTTGAAATATGGCGTCCAGAAAGTAGGTCAAAATGAAAAGTTCTCCAAATTTAACATCTGAGTTATGAATTAAGAGTAGAATTTAGTCAGGAATCCGAATCTGCAAACCAAATTTCGATCCGACTTCCGGTCCGAAAGTTATGGCGTTTTGAAATTTCAAGAAAAATCGATCTGATGATATCCTTATAGAAAGTCAAGAGTAGCGAAGAAAATATAGAAAAAATCATCCATCCTTCCTTCCTATCCTGTCTGATCATATCCTTCCTATCTATCCTTCCTTCCTATCCTTTCCTTCCTATCCTATCCTTCCTTCCTATTCTATATCATATCCTATATCCTATCCTATATCTATCCTATATCCTATTGTATATCCTATCCAATCCTATCCTTCTTTCCTATCCTTCCTATCCTATCCTTCCTTCCTATTCTATCCCATCCTTCCTATTCTGTCCTATCTTATTCTTTCTTCGGATTCTATCGTATACTATTCTATCCTTCCTATCCTATCCTATACTATCCTATCCTTCCTATTCTATCCTATCCTTCCTCCCTATTCTGTCCTCTCCTTCCTATCCTATCAATCCATCCATTCATCCATCAATCCATCCATCCATCGGCTTATTATGGATGACTCGGCTTATTCTGGATGACTCAGCTTATTCTGGATGACTTGGCTTATTCTGGAATACTCGGCTATATCCATCCCACCTATCCTATCCAATCCTATCCTTCTTTCCTATCCTATCCTATCCTATCCTTCCTATCCTGTCCTATCTTATTCTTTCTTCGGATTCTATCGTATCCTATTCTATCCTTCATACCCTATACTATCCTATCCTTTCTTCCTATTCTATCCTATCCTTCCTTCCTATCCTGTCCTATCCTTCCTCCTATCAATCCATCCATTTATCCATCAGTCCAGCCATCCACCTGCTTATTCTGAATGACTCGGCTTATGCTGGATGACTCAGCTTATTCTGGATGACTCGGCTTATTCTGGATGACTCGGCTTATTGTGGATGACTCAGCTTAAAAAGTCTAAATCTGGAGTCTGAAATTGAACTTGTTCAATTTCCAAAGTCTAGTTATTATTCTTTATTATTCTTTATTATTCTTTCCCAGTTTTCTCGATAACCATAAGGTTTCCAATAAAGATCATTATTCAGTCAATTTATGTCCAGTATCTAGTTCCTCGGAAATTGGGTCAAATTTTTATCTAGGTCAAAGGTCAAGAACTAGGTCAAATCTTACATTTTCAACATTCTGTCATTTATCTTCGTCGTTGTTTATCGTAATTCCTAAATCTTTTTTTCATCATGTAGCTTAGAAAAAGCCAAAGCAAAGATATGACATCAGATTTTTGATTACTGTTACCGATTTTGAGATATGGCGTCCGGAAAGTTGGTCAGAGCAGAAAGTTATCCAAATTCAACATATGAGTTATAAAGTAAGTGTAGAATGATCTCAGGAATCCGAATCTGCAAACCAAATTTGGATCGGACTTCCGGTTCGGAAGATATGGCGTTTTGAAAGCTCAAAAATTGCTAAATTTGGTGCCCATGTTAAGTCAATGGGAAAAAAAGATTTTTTTGAAGTGAAAAATACGAAATATAAACTGAGTTCAGCTAAATATAATGAAAGCTTTTAAAAGAATGGGACCTCAAAAGCCATCTAGCTTCAAAATTTGGACACCAAAATGCCTAGGTCAATATCTAGGTCAAATTCAAAGTTTTTCCTTATTTTTGCGATTCTGACATTACACTTAAATTATATTCTTCGAAATTGTGTATACATGTAGCCAAGAATGTGCTATTAGTGTTAGCCTTTTGCCGTCAGAGAGTATTTTGACCCACTTTTGAGATATGGTGTCCGAAAAGTAGGTCAAAATAAGAAGTTCTCCAAATTTAACGTTTGAGTTATGAATTAAGAATAGAATTTTCTCAGAAATCCGAATCTGCAAACCAAATTTCGAATCGACTTCCGGTTCCGAAGTTATGGCGTGTCCAAAAAGTAGGTCAAAATAAAAATTCGCCAAATTTAACGTATGATTTATGAATTAGGGGTAGAATTTTGTCAGGAATCCGAATCTTTAAATCAAATTTAGATCCGACTTCCGGTTCGGAAGTTATGGCGTTTTGAAATTTCGGAAAATCGATCTGATGGTATCCTGATAGAAAGTCAAGAGTAGAGAAGAAAATATTGAAAAATTCATCCATCCTTGCTATCTGATCCTATCCTACCCTATCCTTCCTATCTATCCTTCCTTCGTATCCTTTCCTTCCTATCCTCTCCTATCATATCCTTTCTTCCTATTCTGTTCTATCCTATCCTTCTTTCTCATTCTATCCTATCGTTCCTTCCCATTCCCTATCCTATCCTACCTTCCTATTTTATCCATCCATCTTATTCTGGATGACTCAGCTTATTCTGGATGACTCGGCTTATTTTAGATGACTGGGCTTAAAAAAAGTCTAGATCTGGAGTCAGAAATTGAACTTCGTTCAATTTCCAAAGTCTAGTTATTATTCTTCCTCTACCCACGTTTTCTCGCTAACTAGAAGAGCTTACTTTAATCTGCCTATATGGCTAACATAGCTCAGTAACCTAGTTTCTCGGAAATTAGGTCAAATTTTTATCTAGGTCAAAGGTCAAGAACTAGGTCACGTCCTACATTTTCAACATTCTGACATTTATCTTCCTACATCTTTCATCTAACTCCTTCATCTTACTTTCATCATGTAGCTTAGAAAAAGCTCTTTCATAGGTGTGCCATCAGATTTTGATTACTCTTACTGATTTTGAGATATGGCGTCCGGAAAGTAGGTCAGAACAAAAAGTTCTCCAAATTCAACATGTGAGTTATGAAATAAGTGTAGAATGATCTCAGGAATCCGAATCTGCAAACCAAATTTAAATCGGACTTCCGGTTTGGAAGTTATGGCGTTTTGAAAACTCAAAAATCGCTAAATTTGGTGCCTATGTTAAGTCAATGGGAAAAAAGACTTTTTCGAAGTGTAAAATACAAGATATAGACTGAGTACAGCTTAACATAATGAATGCTTATAAAAGAAGGGGACCTCAAAAGCTACATAGCTTCAAAATTTGGACACCAAAATGCCTAGGTCAAAATCTAGGTCAAATTCATAGTTTTTCCTTATTTTTACGATTCTGACACTACACTTTAATAATTTACTTCAAAATTTTGTATACAGGTAGCAAAGAGTGTGCTTATAGTGTTAGCTTTTTGCCGTCAGAAATTATTTTGACCCACTTTTGAGATATGGTGTCCAAAAAGTAGGTCAAAATAAAAAGTTCTCCAAATTTAACATATGAGCTATGAATTAAGAGTAGAATTTTTCCAGGAATCTGAATCTGCAAACCAAATTTCAATCTGACTTTTGGTTCGGAAGTTATGGCGTTTTGAAAGCTCAAAAATCGCTAAATTTGGTGCCCCATGTTATGTTAATAAGAACAAGATTTTTTAAGTGTAAAATACCAGATATAAACTGAGTACAGCTTAACATTCTGAAAGCCTATAAAAGAAGGGGACCTCGAAGGCTACCTAGCTTTAAAATTTGCACACCAAAATGCCTAGGTCAAAATCAAGGTCAAATTCATAGTTTTTCCTTATTTTTGCGATTCTGACATTACACTTTAATGATTTGCTTCGAAATTTGGTATACTGGTAGCAAATAGTGTGCTTATAGTGTTAGCCTTCTGCCGTCAGAAAGAATTTTGACCCACTTTTGAGAGGTGTCTGAAAAGTAGGTCAAATAAAAAATTTAACGTATGAGTTATGAATTAAGGGTAGAATTTTCTCAGGAATCAGAATCTTTAAACCGAATTTCGATCCAACTTCTGATTAGATAGTTATAGCGGTTTGAATTCTCGAAAAGTCGATATGATGATATCCCCATGTTAAGCCAATGGAGTCGAAGATAACATTCTTAAGAGTTGTCTAAATGTCTATATTCTAGCTGACTCAGCTTATTCTGAATGACTCAGCTTACAAGTATTTGGATGACTCAGCTTAAAAAAAGTCTGAAATCTGGAGTCTTAAATTGAACTTGTTCAATTTACATGTCTAGTTATAAAATACATTTTTAATTGCATATTGGGCCTCTATGGCTTTTGAGTATTAAAGAGAGGAGCTTGGAAGAGGGCTGGTTGGTTCTGAGATACGTATCATACTTAAAACTTGCATGCTGTCATTTAATCAGTACTATACATGTATTAAATAAATTCTACAGTCAGCTGGTTTTAGATGTATTATATTTCATATTTTCATATTCAAAGTACCTGTACGTGTATACAGTAACAAAAACATATCTATTCATAACAAATCCCATCCATTCCCCGACATCCTCCCCCTCGAAAAATATTCCATCCCCTTTCAACTTCACTATCGCCCCCAGCCATCTGGCATAAGTCACTTTGGAATACTTGGAGGAAAATACGCCTTGATTCATTAGTCCGGATGGATGGCTGCCAAATACCCCAGATGTCAACCCCTGTGACTATCACCGATGGGGACACCTGGAGCAGCTTATTGCAGTAAATGGTAATCTCCCACAAAATATTGATAAACTAAAAGAAGTTCTGCAGGAGAAGTGGAGAGAACTACCACAAGAATCGCTGGATCGCGCCATTGATCAGTTCCGCCCTCGTTTCCTTGCGATAGTGAAGGTGAAAGGCGGATTCATATAACATTTGTTTAAAGGACAACTGAAATAATCGATAGATACATAATATCATTATGATAGTAATTAGAAACTGATACAAAATGTACTAGACCTTGTTTAACCAGTTATCCAAGATAGTAACAGATTTAGTGAACATAATGGATGTGTTATTGTTGATCACATAAAAGGAACTTAACATTTTCTAGGAAAAACGGTAAATCTCGGACACATGAACAATAGACCATTGATATCCAAAGACCTGATAAAAAATTGAAGTTCAGTTTAGCTTTAGTATTTAAATGTTAAAATATGCCTATCCTTAAGTTTCTGTAAATACTTTTGTATGGCAATACCTTGATGTTCTGATACTTTTGACACACTCTGAACTTCAGATATATTTTCTGTGTATTTTTGACTAAATTCAGTTTTTCATATCTGTCCGTTTACTAGTTGTTTTTATCATTAAAAGCGAACAGTTTGGCACATGTGAAAAGCCAATGTTATCCGATTTAAAATAAAAACAGTATTAACCAAAATATTATCGGCTGTAGTTGTAAATATGTATACATAATATATTTATAAAGCTTAACTAAACATAAATCAAGAATCAAATAATATTTTGTGAGTTTTTCTGTCAAAATAATCAGCTACAGATGCCATTCAGGTAATAGGTATCATATCGCGTGCATGTGGTGATTGACCTAAGTTTGAACCGTTAGTACTAAAGAAATTGAGAAAATTTGAAAAACATCCTCCTGTTGAAGCTCCACTGTTTTAAATAAACTGTATTGGTAGATTTAATAACACTGAACATAGTTTTGCTTGCAGAGAATCATAGAACATAACCGTTTATCATTTGTTTGGGATTACGCAGGGGTCATTTTTAAAAGTTTTTTTTATATTCAAAGATTTACCGATGCATAATAAATAAGTAAAAATATCATATATTCTGTGACATCAAGAACATTTTGTAAGATTTCAACTAAAATAAGACTAAAATGGACTCCAAACTCACAGTGGGTAGTATCACTCATTAAACATTATTTTTAAATTTATTGTCAAAGTCTAACGATTTAAATATAGTCTACAATAGTTGTATTTACACTATTGATTATTTCTTTTGTTGAGTATCATACAACTAGAAAGTTTTGAATCCGCCATTTTGTCGATTTGTTTGTCATGTTTGTCGATTTGGTAAAATTCTGCTTCTTGAAAATGGGATACCTGTCACTTGTTGTGGTTTCACTTAACTCCAACCAACCAAACACCTACATACCCGCCTACCCTAACTTTTGAAGTGGGCGACTGAAAAATGGCAATGAGCAATTGAAAAAATTGTGAAATGAAAAATAATGTTATTTCACATTCTGGCGTGTTTCCCAAAACAATCTGGTTTTATTCTGGATATCTGACATTCCATGAATATATGCAAGAAAATTATGTAATCAGTGCATCAACAAGAGCAATGCAACACGTTGCATTATTTCTCAGATATTGATGAGAAAAATGGTATAAATGAATCATTTTTATATAAAAATAATAATGAATGCTAAAATTATGTTAGTTTTTCACAAAATGGGTATTAATATGTTTTGAGATAAGGACTGTCATTCCCAGAGGTAAGTTATCAATTAAGGAGGACTCATTACTCTTCCTTGACTAATTGTGGCTCCAGCTTAAATAATTTTGCCCATTCTCAGATATATCTCAGTTGCTTATAAATAACCACCAAGACATGGTCGAATTAGTGAATCTTTGAGAAGAATTGTTATCATTTCAAATTCAGATCTGTTCAATGCGCGGGGTTTGTGTTACAAAACTGATGAACCAAAACTGAATTTATCCGAAATTATGCTAAATGACTGATTATATTTTTAAACATTATGTGCGAACTGCGTCCTATAGTAATTATGGAGAAAATCGTTCAAGGAATGTTTAAACAGATAAACAATATCATTTTTCGAAAATCGGCGACCGGAAGGCTCCTATTTAATTTCCTTCACGAACCTTTTTGTTGATTTTGTTGATTCGTTGATTTAACCAAGGGCTTATTAAATACCCGGGCTTAGTTGTGTACCAAACGAAACGAGAAACGGCACGACATCAGGGGCTTTGTTTGGTCTTCATTCGACAATGGTGTATAGAGGGGTAGGTTTTCTCAGACCTAAGTACCCTTTTCTGTACCGTTTTGCGGTTATTTTTACTCTATGGCATTGGAATCTATTCACATCATGAGCTACATGTACATCATTGATTAATTTAAATATATGACATGTAAAAGCGGCTTGATATGAACAGAATACAGGCCAGTAAGCCCGTAAATTGTCATCTTTTCCGCGTAAATCAAATCGCGTAAGTCAGATGAGTGGTGGGGGGGGTGGGTCAGTTACTCTCTATTGACTGCCACTCAGCCTATTTTGTAGTATTTTATTGTTTTTATATTGTTTTAATACTAAATATTGTATGTGCAATCTGGAGAAACATACTTGAAATAAATTCAGAAATTTTGTCAATTGTTTTGTAGGGGATGTGAGGGATGGCCTACTTCCTTAGAAAAATGTTACAATATTAAGATGCTATTCGTTGTTTTCTGGGCACTTTTAAAGTGTATCAGTCAATATAAAGATCAAATCAAAATTATTATTATTTTTTTTTTTTGGGGGGGGTGCCCGAGGCGGAGGTGGGGTGGTGGGGTGTTTATGTGTATGTGTACTGGTATATGTGTACAGTGTATATCTAAAAGTGTAAACAAAATCCTTCCAGAATTTATTTGAAATGTTTTCTTCTATTTTCTTTAAGGGTTTTGAAGCATGTGCAAAGAGTTCACGTTTTGAGTTTACATTTAAAATACTAAGTACAATGTCTTGCCATGTGCCAATTTTTGAAGTTTTTGCAACCATGCAAATTTGAGTGAATGTTCAAAGATCTTGGGATCAATCATTTTAAAGCCTCTGTCGTCAAAATCTTGCACGATTTATGAAAAACTCACTTTTGCAACATTGAGTTCCAAATGAAATAAGTAAGTAATTATTTGATTCTAGTTTGATAGGGGTTCAACAATTTTGGCAAGACGAGGAACAAATGTACTACTTTTGGTAACACAAAGGATTTGAGCACAGTAATTGTTCATTCAAAATCTCATCATATTTTTTTTCAATATCTTTCTCAAATATACCATTTTAAAATTTCTCTTTATTAATGAGATTATCTATTTCTTTTTCTTTAATTCCAGATCCCGCTAAATTTTCTTTCGAGATCTTTTCTTTTGAGAGGAATATTTTATAATCTGGCCTCTAATCTCGCCAATTTACGCATTTCAAAAAAGAGTCGATCATTTATTGAACGATCTGCACTAGATTCTGAATTTAAAATATCTGTATTGATTTTGTACTGAGTTTTGACAACTCCGTGTTAAATTAATAAAATCCTCTGTTCCAATAATGAAATCAAGTCTTGTCATTTGACGTTGTCATTTGTCAAATTTCTGCTCGGGATTAAATTCTCTCCAAATATCATATAGTTATAATTGTTTATAAAGCTTCATAAAAGTTCATAAACCCTTCTCTTGAGTTTGATTGTTCATAATCCAAGGTATCGAGATCAGTATCTAAAACTAGATTCCAATCTCCCATCAAGGAGATAGAGGCATGTTCAATAGTTTCCAGTTTGCTTTTCAGTTGCTTTTCAGTTGCTTTTCAAAGAAAGTGAATCGGTATTGGGTTCATATAAAGAAACCAGGGAAAATCTCCTACCCTCTATCTAATGTCTAGTATAACAAACTTTCCCTATACATCAATATCTATACTATGAATGTTATAGTCTAGATTTTCCCTTATAAAGATTCATACGCTTCTACTGTTGGTTTTATAGGAACAAATAAAGGCTTTGTTTTCCCAATCCTTTCAAAAACTGTTTCAGTTTCCTTAGAAGAGTGGGTGTCTTGCAAGCATAAAATATCTATTTGTTTTTGTTTCAAGTAATTGAAGACATCTGCTCTTTTTGTTGGGTCACAAAGGCCTTGACAGGCCTTGACTGATGCAAGAAAAGAAAAAGCTCTATATTTGCATCCTTTGTGCATTTTACTACAAGACTGGTATTTAGAATAAAATCACCTTGTTAGAAAACAAAAATTAAAAGAGCATTCTTTATTTCAAAAACACATTATTTTTCATATCTAATGAACACACATTTCCTGACTTTTTTTAAAAGGAACAACACTTAAGGTAGTTGTACAGTCGGTGATTTTGCAAAATAATTGTTAATGATTAAGTATCAAGGGTAAATCGTAATTTAAAATGAGAGAGGATGGCTCTTTCTTATTACCATAAGTGTAGACCCCGTAGTGAACCATAAATTCCACGATTTAAAGGATATACGTATCATATTTTCCGTGATCTCATATTGTCCATATATGACTCAGAGCAGCAATATCCCTTCATAAGTAATGTGCATGTAATTAGTCAGTGCAAGTTTTAAAGACATGTTAAGCAGATAAGTAGGTCAGTATTACATAATCATGAAATGAATAAGTCTGAAAATACAATTGGTCAGAATGTACCACAACCTGCTTGAAACCGAAAAACATTGCATGCTCTATTCCACACAATTTGGAAGCTTTTGAAATTCGCAGTAACAATGAATAAGCAGCCTGTATATAATCATTGCATAGAAAGCACTTCATGTAGTGTTTATCAGATGTATTGAGTTGACCAAAATACTCCTTTGTTTACTGCATACTGGACTACACACTGGCACCCTTACATATAGTTACTGTACATATTGTAGAATTAGCTCATAAGAGCTTTGCAAAATGAACATCTTATATTATCAACGCAATAGACAGCTTGCCCAACCTAACAGGCAAACTATTATAGACAAATTTGAAGATAAGACTGATATTGTCACATTGAATTATGATAATAAGTAAATAAGATTTTGTAATAGTTTGCACGGGTATAACCATGCTCAGTAGAATAATACACAGGGTTACCCTAAATTGTTATAATTAATTAATTTATATGTCACAAGGATTTCACCTGTTCCCTTCCTGACCAAACCTTGTTTTATTTTTTATTTTTTACAATAAAATAAACTACTCTATCACTTTTATTTCCGTATGTTATTGACATGAGAACTCAGATGATCAACGGGAAAACAGTGCTAAACTTGCACACTGAAATAGGTATTCCAGCAGGCCTAGGAAAATATGGCTAGAAAAAGATGCTACACCTAAGGGCTACAGGTGGACAAACTATTCCCCCTGAAAAGTATTTCAAGGGTCAGATCACTAGATTCATGATTGCATTGAAAAGCTTTGAACGCTAATTTTCAAGATTGGATGTATTACAAAAGAAGAAAATATGACAAATTCATATCGTTTATTTTGAGTGATTAGTTAGTGTCAATTTTTGTCTCTAGTGACAGCATGTTACTGAATATCTCATCAAGTGACCTAAACTACAGCAGCTAAAATAAGCATGCCGAAATATTATAATTTAGTATGATTCTGAGAAATGGATTATACAGTTATAAGAGATTAGCAATTTATCTATTATCTTACAATTTAGCTCAATTCTTGAATTTGAAGATCTACTGCTATATTGTTTAATATGCATTATAACAGATCGATGTGATGGTAAGAACTAGTATGTGATATGATTGATTTTAACTTTTTATCATCATTGCTAAGGAATACAATAAAACCATTCCAATTAATGATAACTCACTTATTGTATTACTTCCGCTTGATACACATGCTGGAAGATATGCTTTTAAAATTAGTAAACCATTACCAAAACTATGGTTACCCTGTAGTAGTGAAAGGCACATTTAAAATGAATATCACCCCTTCAATCTATTTTTACAGGTTTTTAAGATTATTTCACGCTTTTCTATATCTGCGTAACTAGGATGGTGAATTTTCTTCATTTTTCTTCAAACATTGCGTCTTACCAATATTTATTAGATCTGTCAATTTCAAGAAAACCGCGCCGCTACGTTTGAAAGTAATCCAAATTATGTCATTTTTCCCATTGAGCTCCATTATAAAAATGGAATTTTCAAGCTGAATATTTTAAAATTCTACGTGGTGAAAAGTTGCATAATGAGTAGTTAGTTAATTTTATGGTGTAAAAATTCAAAACAAAAAAAATAAAGAAAAAATGTCACGGAGAAGTCTCATTAACGTCCCTTTAACAGCAAAACTATTTAAGTGAGGTGTTTGATTTGTCCCTTTTAAAGTGTGCATTTTGACAAAAAAGAAAGATTCAAATTGTTTGATAGAAAGAGGGAATGTTTCTAAGATTTGAGATAATTCTACTCGGTCATTTTAACAAGTAGTTTTTTGAGTAGCGAGATAAATAGTGACATAAAAAGGATGAAAGCTCCGAAAACGGAACAAATCGTGGAACTTTCCACATATGACCAGACAAACTTCCTGGGTGTAAAAAGCAACTTTGCCGAAAATTCCCTCCATCTTTTATCTACTTTTCGCAATTTTTACCCCTGCCCCTAAAATTATAGAGGTAGGCTTAATGACCATCCATAACATTTTAGGATTATCATTAAATAGTATCATGATTTCAATGTTGGGACCTTTTACCATGATACATATGATAATGAGTGAGATTGCAGTCAATTTTTAGCAAATTAGCAAAATGAATATATTCTTATCTTTAATTAATTCCTTTTATCTCTTTTCCAGAGTGGCATATACTTCGACATAATAAACAATGTAATTTTAATTTAAAATAAAATTTGACAAACTATGTGACATCTGATGAGTGACTTGAATGCAAGTACAGAATAATCTAGCAAAAAGTTTATCTTTCTTAAACAACTACCAAAATCACTTCTTTTTTTGACAAGGTCGTGCTTGAGTGACAATGAGCATCAATGTTTATGATAGGATCTAGATCAGTTTTTGTAAAAATGATTTTGACCTACATTATTAATAAAAACAATCAAGAAGTACTTCTGCCTATTTTGCGGAACTGCTATGTTTTGAAATATGATATTGTTGGTCTAATGGAGGGCAGTTTTGAATTAAGAAGGGGTGTTATGTGTATTGTATCTTGTTACTTGGGTAGATTTCAGATAGATTGCCAATAAATAAATTTTGCCTCTTGATTTTAAATCTTGGATGGACCCCCAGCAGAGTGATAATCAGGGTCGCCTCTATTCAAATTCTTGTACATGGTACTCCAATTACATGTCCTGTGTCTAACATAGTACTTTGTTAGAGCTGTGAGACTTGGTGACTTCAAGCTCTACAAAGAAACTATCATCAAAATCATGCCATGGTTTTTCTCCCTTGATCATACCAATTATGCCCGCTATATACCTGTCCATGTAAATGATATGGTTCAGCTCAAAGAAATCCACCCTGAAGTTCACAATGCTCTCATGAAGGGGCATTTCACTGTCTGCAACTCAAGAAGAAGCTTCTCCTCGATGTCAATAGACCAAGCCCATGAGCAAAATAATAGTGTGATCAAAAGTGAGGTTTGAGCTGTGAGGTTGTTCGACAATCCAACCACATTACAGAAGTGGATTGTCGGTGGTCATGAGATCGCAAGAATGTTAATTGAGTTTGAGGATGAGACGAAGGATAATGATGGTCCTTGCAAACCATGAGCACAGTGTTAGTTATCAAACCTGTTTCAAGAAAAATGTCATTTTCCTTACTGAGGTTATCAATGATTTAGGAAACCCATTTATTGCAACATCAAAGGAACTTTGGACACTTGATACTAAAGATGTAATGTCAATTAAAGCAGTGCAGTCGACAAATTGAACACAGTTTGAGAAAAAGGGGAAAAGTCAATGCGAAGTATATATATAAAGGAGAGAATTATTGAAATATCAAAAGCCATCACAGACCCTATCAAGAGAAACAATTTTAAGACCATCAAACAAATCTAACTCAAGTTCAAAGCTAGTTATCTTGAAAAATGACACTGCCCCATTCGCAACTTAGATGATTTTTTTCCGACATGAGAACCAGGCATTCCCTCCATCCCTTTCACAAGATGGCACGATCAAGACTTGACTCAAAGCAAATATGTTAAAACCAGTGGAAGACCTTGTTTCAAATAGAGAGATCAATACACCAGCAGAACGAGCAAAATATTAGATGGCACGACCGCCACCATACTGTAGAGAACATGTTCATCCACTGCAAGGGCAAACTTGAGTAGAATGCGAGTAACAAAAATCGCAGTAGAATCTAACATATGAAATGGCAGGTGCTGGTGTGGATTATATTCGATTTGATCAAATTAAACTGACAATATCTGATGGTGAGGTACTCCTTTCAGAATTCTGCAAAAACAAAAGCTGGAATCCTACAATGCACTTTTTCTTCTTACAACTTTTTCTTCATATCGTTTTCGTTATGTACCTTGCTTTTGTTCTCTTAAAACCAATTCTTCACGAAAACACATTAGTTTGCCATTTTTAATTTTGGGCCTAGTTTTCCTTCCTTCATTTATTGAATTGTTTTATTTTGTATTAAGGGACATAATAAACTGAATATCATTGTCATTTAAAACATACATATAGTAATTCATACTTTAGTTCCGATTTGTTATTCTTATTCTGAATAACTTCAGCAATGTCCTTATCTACTGTACTGGGAAACCTCAAGTTGATATTTTTGACTTTTGAGTATGTTTTTACACTTTTTGGTTGGCTCCAAAGAGATTTCGAGGTGATAGCATGTGTTTTTCCTGGTTTGGAAGTATGGTAGGGATGGTAGGTTTCACCACTGGAATGGTAGGTTGTTCCACTTATATGGTAGAGGTTGTGGGTTTCCCTGCTGGTATGGGTTTATGCGCTGATATGTTGGGGGTGGTAGAGTTTTCCACAGCCATTGGTAGGAGTTTGGATTTTCAGAAGTGGTAGGTTTTGCTACTTTTTTGGTAGGATTGGTAGGTTTATCTTTTGATTTAGTAGTGATGTCAGGCCTGTGTTGTTGTTTGACAGATTTCTTTGGCTTATTCGTTTTTTTGATAGGGATGGTTTCTAATTGTAATTGTTTAGTAGGAGTGATTGTTGTCTCCCCTGTTGTGGTTGGAATGTCAGCGTTGTTTGCTAGTTTGGTAGAGGGTGTACGTTTAATAGGGGTAATACATGAATTTCCACCCATTGGCTTGTTAGGGGTCGTGAGTGTCCTCACTGGTTTTGGAGGACTAATAGGTTTCTCAACTGATGTGATATGAGTGACATGTTTCTCAACCACTTCAATGTGTTTGATAGGTTTGTCCTTTTGTTCTTTAAGGGTGTTACCGTTGACCACAAGTTTAGAATAGGTGGCTACTTTCTGGGTTTGTTTGGTAGGGGTCGCAGGTTTTTCCGATGATTTGTTAGGAGTGGACGTTTTTTTCATTAGTTTTGGAGGGGTATACATTTTATCCAGTACTTCTGTAAGAATCATAGGTTTATCAGTGTCGGTGGTACATTCCCCTACAGGTTTGACATGACTGTCTTGCATTTCTTCCAGTTTTGTAAGTGTGGTAGTGGTATATTCATTTCTTGATTTTAGAGAAGATGTATTTTTCTCTTCTGGTTTGGTAGGAGTGATAGGTTTCTCAGCTTGTTTTGTAAGAGTGCTATAATTATTCACTGGTTTGGCAAGGGTTGCGGACTTCTCTTCTGATTCGGTAGGGATGCTAGGTGTGGTTGGGGTTTTATCTCCTACGTTGGTAAGGATTATAGGTTTATTCACTTGTTCGGTAAGAGCGGTAGGTGTGCCCACTGTTGTATAATTATGGGTCGTAAGTTTCTCTCCTGGTTTTGTAGGGCTAGTAGGTCTTTCCAAAGAACTGGATGGATTGGCAGGTTTCTCTATTGCTTTGGTAATGGTGAAAGGTAGGGATGAGGTTACATTCAATTTTCTATCAAAGATGCTTGATTTCTCTACTATTTCTGTAAACTTTTTTTCTTGTTCTTCTTGTTTGGTATGGGCTGTAGAATTCTCTGCTGGTATTTTAAGGCTGGTAGGTTTCTCCAATGATTCAGTTAGGATGGTAGGTTTGTCTAATCGATTTGTCGAAGGAGTGTGCACATCTACTAGATTGATAGGGGAGCTATGCCTTTTCTCTGACTTACTTTGGATGTTCGGGTCATTCTCTTGTTTGGTAGGGGCCACAGGGCTCTGTACTCGTTTAGCCAAATCAGCTTTTTGTTTTTCCCGTAACTGGCTATCAAATATGTGGAAGTTACCTGGGTGGTAACCTTTCGACCTGGCTAAGTTCTTCACTGTACTCCTAAAACAACATTACACCATTACTTGAATATTATATAAGGAGAATCACTTTTTTAATTGTTATTGTTTCTGCATTAAATCGGCAATAGCTTCTTATTTTGATCAGATATATCTATTCTGTAACGGATAAACAATGAATCTTGGATTTTATGTGAAATTATAGCCAAGGGCCGATAGCCCGCGGCTATCATTTTCTCTTAGGACTCGAAGCAAAGTTCTTATCTTACTTAAACCCGACACTGACTGTTATCAAAGGTAAATGGTTCATAATCAAATCCGGAAAAATTGATTTCATTGAGTTGACAGTTGACTATTTACTGGATTGTAAGTAATTGGGCTAAATCAATGGTGTAGCAGATAGCAACGAAAATTGATCAGTTAAATCAATAAAATCAATATTATTTAAATCAATCAATAAAACTTAAATAGTTAAAATATTGACACAATTCCGTTGATTCTGCTTGACTAATATTTGAAAATATTCTCGTCTAGTAGTAATGACAATCAGTAACTACAGGGTATACCTGATAAAAGGCCCGTTCCTAAGATTGGGTGTGCCGTATCCAAAAGGCCGACCCATATATTTCCACAAAACAGATACATTGTTGATTAAGAGGTTACTTATACGCCTGTGGGAGATGCTGCAACACCAAGTAAGATAACATTAAATATAAATGCCAGGGGTAAACACCATATAAAACACAATATATAGAAATCAATATTGTTGGATTGTTTAATCAACAGATGTTTAATAGGTCTGCAACATGAAATATAATACCAGAAGTCTATTTGTACTGCATACCAAACTCATTACACGAGCCCGTGAACTATATATAAAAGTAAACATTTATTATAAGAAAACCTAATGTATTAAGGGTAGCAGAAGGTAGCATGGTTTTCATGTTTAAGATCTTCACGATCTTCAAGCATAGACTGGAAGTCTCCCTCATGTATTATTGTAATCTAAAGAAGACTGCTTGAAGTTTAATAAAAATGGTAATATTCTTTTCTGAAGTTCATTTAAGTTCATTCAAGAATCCTCTACGGAATTTAAACGTTAAATAAAAAGTAAAATAATATAAATAATATATATAGTAACCGGGATAGAACACGTCATTCAGCTCTCTTTTCCTGGTAAGTTTTTTTTTCAATTTTAATAATTTTACATGACATTTTCACTGGGTAAGGTACTGGAAAAATATTTTACATGTAGTTTACTCCTGAACAAGAATATTTACCTGTTCCAGTGTATTCCATCTCCCTTTATACGAAATTTCTGCATATGTGAATAGAGATTAAAGTCTAGTACACGACAGCCATATCGAGGCACTATCTCACAGGCCCAGGCGTTTGCTTCATTCACAAGTTTATTCAAGAGTCCCCTTTGAAATTTAAGCTATAAGAAAAAATTGAATAGACATTGGTATAAAATAGAAATAAAATATATAGGAGCCGGGACAGAACAAGCCACACACCAATTTTGACAGATAACGTTTCCAATTCTCAACGATTTTACATGACATTTTCACTGGATAAATTTTAGCCTAAAGCATTCCTAACATACAAAACACTTGGTTTAATTCGTTTAAATCGTTATGATTAAAGTTTTTCAAAAATAATGGCCATTTGCCATATTCTGTTAATATACCAATTTTGTGTCTTTTGTTATGAAATGATAAAGTATCATATTTTTCTTTCTGGAATAAGTAATAATACGTTTTTATTTCAATTACAATCATGTTTTCTCCATATGACATTTCACCAAACAACACAGCTTCAGCTTCAGAGAAGTTTTTGGCTTCATTTACTACCTAACTTCCATGCATTGGCCTTATTTAAAATACATAAATTTAGACTCGATAATTTAGCCCTGTGTCTACCTCGGGATTTTGGTAACAATATTTATTGTCATGCTGGTGTTGACATTCAGTTTGCGTCTAAATATAATCGTTGAAGATATTGTAGAAGTACAATAGAACATAACCTAGTGACAAAATACACAGAACGTGATAGAGCATAACCAGGTGTGAAAGGGTAGGAGATCCTATCAAATTATGGTCCTACTCTCCTTTGATTTATATGGTGACCTAAATACAACTCTTTCCCTCATTATCTATACGCAATCAGGGCCAGTAAGGGCCGTTAAGAAAGGGGATCATAATCCCTGGGGGACCATCATTTCTTTCACACCGGCACCAAACCCACCATAGCGCTACATGACTAGTACTTACACTCCCCTCCATAAGTTTGGATGGGTTGTGTGCTCTTGAGAATATATTATGTTGGTTGGGTAGCTGGTTGTGGCTACCCAAAAATATTTATGAAGTTATGATTCTGAGAGCTGACACTCCCAATTGTATTGAAATCTGTGCAGTGCAGAAGAAGTCTTTTATTTGACCCTAGTTTTCACTACAATTAAATACGGATTGGGATGCGTTCATAATTACATACTTTATCGAAAAACGTATCCGTAAACTCAATGAGATACGGATGCGGATACGTTTTAGCTAATCCGTTGTGTGAAACTTCTCTACTATGCGCGGACGATACGTGACAGGCATTTCAGTTTCGATTTTATTTGCAAGACTAACCTTTCTGTTGTCTGGTATATTTTAAGACGTAATGCCCGTAACTAACAGACTCTTTCATACAAGGCATAAAGTGCCTGATTTTACCTCTGGCCGTATGGGTCCTCCTTTACAGATATCAGAGACGGGTAATGCTGTTGCCCAGGTCACCAAACTATTTGGCTGCAACACTCTGTTAAGTCCTTCCATCAGAGCAATGAGATTGCTTCTATAGTCGTCCATAAAAGCCATTCCATACCTTGTGTTTTGAATCATACATTTATAAAAATACATTCAATTATTGTAAACAAGTTTTGAAATAATTCAAAGAGTGATATCACCCCAATTGTGACTAGTACTGTATTTTCATGGAATATAGTTCATTTTTTAAGCCTTGTTGCCTATGCTCAAAAAGGAATTTACGTGATGTTTTCTGAATTCAGAATGGCCGCCAATATATGTTTAAAAAATACCAGCAAACGGATTTGGTACAAAATTTATACTGAACTCTAATGTGAATATCCTGACGAGACAAGAAGGTGGCCAGTTTTTGTAAAAAGATAATTAAAGAAATTCAGAAAGTAAGGGTTTTCTTACTAATTCAAATACTGGTTTTATTACCCGTTGCCCTCTGGGCGTTGGAATCTCAAATAATATGATCTTAAATGAAGTTTGGACTGAAAATGACCGCTATTGTTTCGTTTAGAAAAAAGCATATTTTATTCATATCAGTTAACTTAAGTACTGCAGTTCAATAACTCAGATGCGACTAGGTAGTTACCAGTTTTGTCAACAGGTGGCTGATTTGGGGGCAATAACATGCCAGGGTATTACAAAATTCCCTTGAACTTGAATATTCAACAGTTTAAGTGGTTCACTTTCCATATTACCCGTATGTGTCTGATAGTTATACAAATTAAAATATGTCCAGTAAAAAAAGATATTTCACTTTTTGTGCTTTTACAACGTTGGGTCTATGGGGAATCTCCCCGACCTAGAAGTCAACTTTTAAAAGAAAATTGAATTTTTAAAGTTGATAAACTCTTTTCAAAACAACATTTCTAGATGTAACTTTACATGTGGGTTCCAAATATGGTATGTAAATCAAGATCATTTCTACCCGCATCTAGTCTATTCAAAATGCCTGCCAAAGTTGGTCATTTACTCAAAATGGTTGCTCAAGTCAAAATTTGATGAGACCGAGGTTGCAGTGACCTACCTCGTCATGTCCCAAAGACAAGAGTTTATGAGAATAAGATCAGGCTGTGGTCCGGATTCCAAGTCCTCTAGTATTGTCTCCATATAGTCACTATAGGCACGTGTGATGAAATAGAATCTTATGATGAGATTCTGGGATGTGTATTGCCGCACCTCTCTGTATGTGGGCTCATTTATCATCAGGCCAAGTTCACCCCCCTCTATCAGCTCATCATTTTCAAACGAAAGCTCACCCTGAAAGATCGTACTGTAAATTGCATAACAAAATTTTAAATTTTAATTTATTTAAAGTCTACAATTTAAAATGATATAACATTGATTGCTACTCAACAAAATTAATGTTGTACTAAAATGAGTATCACACTGCAAGCCCTGTAAGCACTGTAAATTGCATTTCAACCGTTTCAATCGTTTCAACCATTTCAATTGCAGTTCATTTTGCCTGTCGGCGTATGAAATATGTTTGACCGATTTTCACCTTTTTTGCTAACTTTGACTCTGGTGTCCACTGATTATTCTGGCACAGGAAAACTAGATCCTTGTAGACCGATCGTTGATCTGGAACAAAATGAAAATATATATGCTTGCATCTTTAACCCTAATGTACAACGTATTTTTTCATTATACTAATGGCCGGGGGGAGGGGAAGGTCTGGGGTCAGAAGAACCCCCTTGGCGTCTCCAAAGTTGCAGAGGTACTGTAAAAACTAAGGTATCATAGTAAGCTTATAGGTCATACAGAACTCTGGATTAACTTAGTTTCTTTTTATGGGCAACTCATTTAAATATGAATAGAACTTGCCATTATTCAATTCATATTTAAATGAGTTGGCCATAAAATAGTAGGTTAATCCGGTAGCCGGTAGCTTGTATTCGCGAACGCGATGTTAGGATTAACTTCTTATTTTATGGGCAACTCATTTAAATATGAATAGTACCTGACACTATTCCATTAATATCTAGATTAGTTGGTCATAAAATAGTAGGCTGTAGTTCGGCTGTCCTATTTGGATTAACTTTCTATTTTATGGGCAACTCATTCAAATATGAATACTAGATATAGTACCTGTCACTATTCAATTCATATTTAAATGAGTTGGTCATAAAATAGTAGGCTGTAGTTCGGCTGTCCTATTTGGATTAACTTTCTATTTTATGGGCAACTCATTCAAATATGAATACTAGATATAGTACCTGTCACTATTCAATTCATATTTAAATGAGTTGGTCATAAAATAGTTGGCAACCGACAGCCGGCAGGCGTTAGTTGCATTCTCGAAAACAGGGTTAGCTTGTATTCGCGAACGTGATGTTCGGATTAACTTCCTATTCTATGGGCAACTCATTTAAATATGAATACTACCTGGCACTATTCCATTAATATTAAGATTATTGGCCATAAAATAGTAGGTTAATCTGGCTGCCGACAGTCGAAAGTTGCATTTCACAAATACAAGCTTTATTCATGCTTGATCCCAGTCCGTCTGTCCGTCTGTTCGAGGGATCCCCAAGTTGCTTAAATTGGTCCAATTATAATTTTGACTTACTTTTCTCTTGGATCCAAGGGTGCTTAACTCGGTCCAATTATGATTCTGAATTGCTTGCCTCTAGGATTCCAGGGTGCTTAAATTGGTCCAATAATAATTCTGACTTACATTTGACCAATAATGCTTATTTGAGTCTAGCCAAAAATAATTGTATTAATATTTTGAGAAACAATAATAAAAACTAAAAAACTTACTTGAATCCCCCATGATAACGATGAACTTGTTATGCAAAAGGCGTGTGGCATCTTGAGTTGTTAAGTTGAATGGGATCAGACGACATATATCACTGTACTCTAAATTAGCATGGACACCAGTCATGTAAAATATGTTATCCATTGTTGTGAAGTATAAGCTATGACGTAGCTGGGCTGAAATAAAACAGATTTTTTCTCTGATACAAGCTTTATTTGTAGGCCTATAGTTATCGAATTCTACGACCACTTTAGATTGTGGTCGCACGCACGAACCATTGGTCAGCCAATGTTTTCAGAAAGTTGGAGAAAATACTACGCATCGCACACCTAACCCCCTATCACACCAAACTAGTTCTTACCCGTTCTTGCCAGTCCTACGAAAACGTCGTAAAACGGGCTCAATCTGGCTGTGGTCGGGAAATATGTCTAAAATGATTAGCTACTTCGTTCATAAACAGTCTTCAATACGTCCATCTCATTCGCAGTTCGTTCAGGTCGCACCACATCAATGTGCAATGTAATATAACGCGTCCCTAAGTCTAGAAGGTCATCATGACCTGATTACAGAAGGGTATGTTCGCCATCATTTCAATCGTTTCAAAATTCTTAAATCACCTTCCCATCTGAGAACGTCCATGAAGTTCGTAAACAGACCTTAGAAAGTTGCAGCTACGTTCATTCCGTTCGCACACCGTTTAAAACCAGTTTTGAAGAACGCAGTGGCAACTTGTTTGGTGTGATAGCTATATTTTTGCTAAACTCGTTCATAAGCAGTCTTTAATACGTTCTTAATCAGTTTAAACCCGTTTGCAATTAGTTCTACCTCGTTCTCAATACGTCCTCAGACAGTTCAACTCGGCCAGCTCGTCGTTAGTATGTTGTCACTTACTAGTTCTAATTGTAGAACGTATCGACCACGAGAACATTTTGAGCATGTTCTAAGTTCTAGAGGACCTACCCGTTCGAGTATGTTCGATGAAATTTGTAAATAGACCACAAACGGTTCTTAGTACGTCCAGTCCGTTCGTACACAGTTGAAGCCCGTTTTCGAGAACGTAGTGAAAACTAGCTTGGTGTGATAGTAGGGTAAATGACCTACCTTGATACAATACTTAGTAGTTTAGAATTCTTTTAATTCAACTGAATCGCCAATTGTATGGGTTTATCGGCAGAACAGAGGTTTTTGATAGCAATAGGTTGCGTGTCAAACCTCCAATAAATTCAAATAAACAATCACGATCTGAATGAAAGAAATGACCTAAATTTTTCTTCAAAAGTTAAAGCAATGGAGAACCTTTTCAAAATCTGGAACTGGAGAAATTTAAGCCTGATTGTAAAAATGCAATAATCAAAGCCCTTGCAATATCAAAACTAACATACCTTGCATATATGGAATTTTTTCTGCATCTTTATTCGATTTTCACACTTTTGTATTTGATTACATCCATTCGATATTCCACTCTATTAAAATAATTTGAAACACGTAATAAATGTGTTTGTTTTTACACATTTATATGTGATTTATGTACCTATATGTGCGGTAAATGGACTTGTATATGCGGTTTATGTTATTCAGTGTTTGGTAAAATGTCACATATTTAAGTCCATGTACACATACGAACAATGATGGTTGACACATATATTTAGAACACGCATCAAATACAAATACACTTTAGAACCAAACAGTGTTCATTTACCGATCAATCATAGAGTACAAAATAGCACGGGCATATAGTGACTTACCCCACATAATTAATGGCATGTAGTTTCGCATAAAATCATGTGGGGTAAGTCACGTGACTTACCCCACATAAATGACACATGCTGCATGTTGCATAAAATCATTCGGTAAATCACGTGACCAGTGACGTAGAAATTATCTCAAAATGGATGAAACAAGCGAGGAAAAAGAATTTGAACAAGATTCATATTCACAATTCAGAGAGGAAATTGAGAAGTTATTAGATAATTGCAGCATGAGGTTACAAGCGATCCTTTCTTAATAGAAGATACGTGTTCGCGATTGGAAAATCACACAAGAGCTCTTAGAATATATAGATGGCGCAAGTCACGTGACTGAAGTCATGTAACTTACCCCACATCAAAACAGTGAACATTGGTTTATATAAAATCTTTCGGTAAGTCACGTGACTTACCCCACAAATGAATATGTTTACCACAAATGAATATGTTTACCCAATATAATGGTACTTGGCATCGCATATATTTAAAATACTTAACAAATTTATATTTGATCGCGTCGAATACAGTTTTGAAGCATCTTACATATTTGTTGTGTAAGACAGTCAATTATATGACATTTGTGGGATACTTGGTCTCATTTGTTGTAACTGGTTTTGTTTATATTCGGTTTAACTTACTCCGTGGGGTAAAAACCGAAGATATTAATGTTACGAATATTGATGCAATAAATACACTATAATGCATCAACTTTACTCGTTCCAAGCAATATCATCGAATAAGTGCAAGACCTTATAAGTTCTTTTATGTGTAACGGAAAACAACCCCTGATTAGCAATTATACGACAATAGGAGAAATAGAAAATGGAGGAATCAAAACCATTTATTTCGATTCACAGATAAAAGCGTTACAAATACAATGGATGAAGCGATTATATGATAACGACAGGGCTAAATGGAAACTTTTCTTGTACAAATCTGCCTAATCTCGACTCGAAAGACATATTTCAAATAAAATTTAAAATGACGCCCTTAATAATTTTCCACCTTTTTATCTCTCAATTATGAAAACCTGGAGCAAAGTTCACAATGATGAACCCTATGATAAAACTACAATAACAAATGAAACCATTTGGAACAATAAACGGTTAACAATAAATAACAAAACAGTAAATGACACTAATTGGAAAACCCGAGGCGTAAAACAAATTAAAAACCTTGTAAAAGAAAAATGTTAATGGAGAACCAATAGGATATGAAGATTTCATTCAGAAGTACAATATCACTACGCCTTTCGTAATATATCATGGCATAATTCATGCAATCCCAAGAGATTGGAAAACGCTTTTGCGAAATGAAAAGGAAAATATTAAATTTGTAGGAACAAATGACATTCAAGTAAAAAAAAAATCTACGATAAATATAGAACACATCACCACAAAACAAATATACTTTTTAAAGAACCAACAGGGAAACGATATTTCAACGAAAAATACAATCTCTCCGAACAGGAATGGAAATAAATTTTTAGATTACCCTATGAATTAGCCCGTGAGCCAAAAATACAAAGCTTTCAATATATTACTATTAGCCTATATTTATGTGCATAAATTAATTTTTATTCTGAACGACCGACCTGACATCTTTACATAAATCTATAACGTATTTGTATTAGTGAGTTCTGTCATGCGCAGTTAGAAAATTAAAAATTTTAACTTCTGGAATGACATGTCAATTGTTTTCAATAACATTCATTTAAACAATAGGGAAATACTACTTGGCATCACAAATAATCCAGAAAATGACATCAAATCTGTACTAAACTATTGCCTACTCTACGCAAAAAATTACATTCACTCCTCTAAAGTGGGGAACTCGATTATCAACATTAACTGTTTTAAAGTCCCCGTCTAAAGTTTGAAAATATTTTTTTATCATTCATTTACTATTTGTCAGGGCTTAAAAGGTGATTTTAGAGATTTTTGAACAAAAACATTTTTTGAAAAAAAAGTTGTGAGCATTTCATTTCTCAAATATTCAAATTTCCCGCCATTTTTCAAAAAAAGTTGAAATTTCTTAATCATCAAATATTTCTTAATGCATTTCAAAAAATATTATCTTTTTAACACCAATGCAAAGATTGAACAAAAGACACACTATTTCAATAATAAAATGTCATATTTAATGGGCCACTTCAATGTTTTAGCTTATCAAAAATATCTTGAAACATTAGTGATGTCACTAACACAGGCTGGTATCGAAAGATTAGTCCGCTGTGACGGAGCATGCTATTTTTCATAAAAACACTAAGAATGCTTCACGATTTATTTTTTAACTCATATGTTTCGTTATATCAAAGATAATTACTTACTCCATGCAATGGATATATCATTTGCGTGTAACCTTCACTTCTGTTTGAAGTCCAATAACGCTAGGAGTAAAATCTATTGAAAACGGCGCCAGAGTATCAAACTCTAAAATGTACCATTTATTTTTTAACTTTTTAATGGCATGATATAGTGACACGATAATATTAACATATGTTTTCAGCATAACTCTGAATGTATTAATGAGATATTAATGCATTTGGTCTTTTTAATTATTTCATAAAAAATAATATTATTATTTTTTGTCCGCTGTGACGGAGCATTTTCACAGTTCATATTTGCAACTGCTCCGTCACAGCGGACAAAAAAATTAAACATTATTTTTTATAAAAGAATTAAAAAGACCAAATACATCAACATCTCATTTATACCTTCATAGTTATACTGGAACCATGTGTAAATATTATCGTGTCACTTTATCGTGCCATTAGAAAGTTTTTTTTTCATGTTATCAATTTATTACTAATATAAACATTTACATTCAATTACAATAATTACTAATTGCCAAGGTTTTTCAACATTAGCAGCAATTTAATATATATATATATATTATATATGCATGTAGATATTAGATATTGAAATAGGAAAAATTTGTTTAGGTTATTTCAAAATACCTGAAGGTTATCCCATGGGCCAGGATGTTAACGGAATTTGAAAAATAAGTCGGTCATTGCAGAAAAAGGACTTGTCAAATTACTACTAGATAGATAATAAAACAAGACTTGTATGTATATAATAGCTAACAATATGAATTAAAGCTTCATTCATAGTAGCATCCAGGTTAGTGTTTCCAAACAGTAAAAATTGTAATTTGTCGTTGAAGTTGTAATTATTGAACAAGTCACTTAAATTGTAAGTACGAAGGCCTGCATTGAGGTTGTTTCTTTCATTCAGTAGCAGTGGGCATTTTAAAAGAAAATGCATGGTTGTCATTGGTACACCACAATGGCACAAAGGATCAGTAATATCTTTGAAGTTGTGAGCATAAAGGTGTGATTTTAATAAGAGGCCAGATCTTAGTCTATTAAGTTTTATTTCGAGATGTCTGGGTAAGGTCACATTTAATTTAGTAGTTGGGATTAAAGAGACAGGGCTCTTGTACTCTCGCACTAATCTTTTAAAACTAGAAATAGGTTGACCCTTTCTAGTATCAGGTGGCAAATCATTCCACAATGTTATAGCCTGAAATATGGTACTTCTTTTAGAAGACATGCTCAGTCGAGTTGGAAGAAAATAATCTCTTTGATCTCTTAAATTACGGGCAGGTATATGCTCATATTTACGAAGTAACTCACAAATAAACGGGGGGTTGATATTATATCTGCATTTAAAAATAAACATTTTTAGGTGCTCGATTCTTCTAACGGATAAGGATTTCCAATTCAAAGAATTTAAGACTTTAATAGTATTGGATCCATGAATAGAACCAGATACCAAACAGGCTGCTCGGTAGTGGAGTCTGTCAAGAGCTTGTAGTTTCAAATTTGAAGCCTTATTGTAAATTACATCGCAATAATCAAAATGTGGCATGATATACGTATTATATATTATCTCTAAGTGCATACTATTTAAAAGTTTGCTCAATTTTTTCATTGGTCTTAGGAGTGAGGTATTTCTTTTTATAATCTGATCAATATGATAATTGAAGTTAAGGTGTTTGTCAAGATTAAGCCCTAGATGTTTGTGAGTCTCACAACTGGGAATAACATCTGCACCTAATCTCAATGGTGGTGGGTCAAAAGGAATGTTTCTTCTAGAATGATGTCGGCGCTTTTTTGAGCTTTGAATTGCATCTTCCAGGTGGCAGCCCAGAGAGCAAGCTTGTCCGAATCACTTTGAATTGGTTGATGAATATTGAAAAACACTGTATTTTTGTCATATGGGCAATAAATGGAGGTATCATCAGCAAAAATGAACGATTTTGATAGTAATTCATCTGGCAAATCATTTATATAAATTAGAAATAGTAACGGTCCAAGAACAGACCCTTGTGGCACTCCAGCATTGATGGTATAGTTGACAGACTGCTCATTAGGTTCATTTTGATTGTTAATATTATTTGAAGACCATTTTGAAAGGGTGCCATTCACTCGGACTCTTACTCTTCTGTTATCTAAGTATGAGGACATTAAATTGATAAATTTCTCATTACAACCGTAACCCTTAAGTTTTGAAATTAATAGTTTATGTGGAACTAAATCAAATGCTGATGTTAAATCCAAAAATACTGATCTTACATTCTTGTTATCATCAATGTGTTCATGAATATCATGAACTATATTAATAAGCTGATTGACAGTACTATGTTTGGGTAAGAATCCACTCTGAAGCCTATAAATAAGATCATGTTGCACGAGGTGAGAATATAGTCTTTTATGAATTATAGATTCCAAGATTTTAGAGATTGAACTTAGAAGAGTAACTGGTCTGTAATTAGTAACTAGTGCCCTGTCTCCCTTTTTAAATATTGGAACTATTGTACCCTCTTTCCAAATGTCAGGGAAAATGTTGTCTTGAAAAATTCTGTTAAATAGTAATGAAAGTGGATCTGCTATAGAATGTGCACATAATTTGAGCATTTTATTGGATATCTCATCAGGACCATGTGCTTTAGTGACATCAATATCATTAATCAGATGTAAAATCTCTTCGGGTGAGGTTGACATCTCAGCTAGGATATTTTGAGTTCTTGGTCTAAAATAGGGAATATAATTGTCATTGATATTAACAATTTTCTTATTGACAAAAATATTTCATAAGTACATTAGCTTTATCAATACTATTAACAGCTGCTGAATTTAATGTTGGGTTGAAAAGAATGGGTATAGAGGAGACTTGGTTTTTTCCAAGAAGCTCTTTAATTAGTACCCAGTAGTCAATGGAATTTTTTGATATATTATCTAATTTATTTTTTATTTTTATTTCATGTTCTGCCTTGGCTTCATGAATTAGTTGATTGACTAGTTGATTTTGAGTAATATATTTTTCTCTAAACATGGGATTATTTGTGGATTTAAATTTATGATGCAATTTGTTTATTTTATATATCTCTTTTTTGATTTTACTGGTGAAATATGGTTGGTCATCAAACCCTGAAGAGACTGTTTTATTAGGAACAACTTCCTTGAAAATTGATAAAATAGAATTAACAAATCTAACCGCAGCATCATTGACTTGTGTATCAAGGTTAAAGTTCCAGTCAGTTTGAGCGATTTTTTGATTTAGCAGATTAATATCAGCACTATCATAATACCATACTGTCTTCTTAATGGATGGTTCCCTGGGAATATTGACTCGAACTTTAGTAATGATAGCACAGTGATCAGAGTTACCTAAAGGAGGTTCAACTGAACTTGAAATGAGATGTTCAGAATCTGTATCAATAAATCAATACATGACTTAGAATGTTTGGTAATCCTAGTTGGTTCAAAAATAAGTTGCTGAAGTCCAAGATCAGTCAAAATATTGTTTAATTCTATACCAGCCATATTATTAATATCATCAACGTACCAGGCATTGTTTCTAGCATTAAAATCACCATTAATAATGATCCCATCATTCTGCTGCAATAAAACATTAGAAATATTGTCTTTGACCCTTGATAAGTATAGTCTAGTCTCATTCGCAGTAAGTGATGGTGAACGGTAAAAGAATCCATAAAAGAAAATCTTATGTTCAACTTTAATAGTAATCCAGCAATTACCTAAATCATTTGACATATTAAAATCACAAATGTTTATCTGTACAGTATCATGGGCCCATAAAATGAGACCTCTACCCTCATTAGTTGAATATTTTGGTTTGCCAAACCCTCTTATATCAAACATATTAGATTCAAGATCTTCAGGAGTAACATTGCCTGTTTCACAAAGTGCTAATATATGGACATTCTCTCTTAACACATATTCTTTAAGAATCTCAAGCCGTGCTAATGAGTCTGCCTTAATGCTATTAATATTACTAAATAGAATCTTCAAATCGTCTTTAGGCCCAGGGTTGCTCTCAACATCTCCAGACATGAGAAGTAGTAGTTGACATATGTTGCTTGGATTAAATAAGAACAAGGTTGTTCCAGGAACACAACACAGAGTTAATAGTACTACAGATGCTTTTGCAATGACTAAAGATATATTTCGATGTGATACTGATAGTTTCTCTGATATGCTAAACAACATCAAACAACTTAGGCATACATTTACAACCTGACTCGCAAAAACAGCGGCAAACACTAAATATTTACAAAAAGTAGAGCAGCTATTTGTCAATAAACAGTATACATGTAACCCTACATAGATTAGTACGAGGGTTAAAATTAACATTTGGACATCGTAGATACATGTACCATAGGCATCTGGTTGTATCTTCTCTGAGAAGGAAACTTTGATTTTGTAAGAATTAAATAGCCCAACTGCTGATCTCCAAGTTTCTAAACTAAAAGGCATTATCCAATGCCATCTCTTGCAGGACTACAAATACAATTTACTTTCTGCACCAGTGACAAAAAAGGTGGCCCATGAGGTAACAAATCATAACAGATATATTCAGAGTTGAAACTACTGCCTGAAGTTTTAAGAATCTCATAACAAGTAATATTCCTAAGAATCATAAAGGCAGAAATTAAAGTTGTAATTCGAGATGTCGTCGTAATGAGAAGAAATGTTAGCTAGCTTGGAAAGACCCGCTATATTCAATCAAAAAACACAATTTGTCAGTCTAAATACTGCTTAATATATCTAGTAACATTACATAAGACAAATTGCTTATCCAAAGATAAAGCTACATTGTGAAAACAGATGTAAAATAAAAATAATGCAAATTTCAGTTCATCCATACTACCCTCTCATATTTTACTAACAACTGGGCTGTAACTCTGCAGACAAAATAGGGCTTTCCTACGAACAGCCAATCACTAGTCAGTGCTCAAGTTTCAAAATCAATAGCGCTTAGTAGCTCCTATAAGAAAGCCACTAAGTTATGTGCAGGGTAATCAGTCATCGTTGAATTGTTGTACATGTATAAAATAGTAAGAATTTAACCTAATAACCAAAACATTGTACCGTGTTGCAAATATAGACCATATAAGTCGGATTGGAAGCACACGCATAAAACATTATTAGTTGCTTGTGTATGAATGCTGTTGGTAAAGGCCATACATTCATATCAATGTAACATTGACAATCCCCCTGAGAGTACAGTATAAAAACATATAAACAGAAATGCACTATTGCACCTGGTTGAATTTACAAAACTCTGAAAAAATAATATATATGTACACGTCGAGAACACATTCGCCTTTAGTCAAAGAGCTAGCTTCAAGAACTACAAAAGATATAAAACTAGATTGGTAAATTGAACAAAGTTCAATTTAAGACTCCAGATTGATTTACTTGAGTAAAGAGCTGAGTAAGTAACTGAGTAGGAAGTTGAGTAAGTAGATGATTAAGTAATTGAGTAAGTAGCTGAGTAGGTAGCTGAGTAACCAGCTGAGTAGGTAGCTGAGTAAGTAGCTGAGTAGGTAGCTGAGTAAGTAGTTAAGTAGGTAGCTGAGAAGTAGGTAGCTAAGTAGGTAGCCGAGTAGGTAGGTAGGTAGGTAGGTAGGTAGGTAGGTAGGTAGGTAGGTAGGTAGGTAGGTAGGTAGGTAGGTAGGTAGGTAGGTAGGTAGGTAGGTAGGTAGGTAGGTAGGTAGGTAGGTAGGTAGGTAGGTAGGTAGGTAGGTAGGTAGGTAGGTAGGTAGGTAGGTAGGTAGGTAGGTAGGTAGGTAGGTAGGTAGGTAGGTAGGTAGGTAGGTAGGTAGGTAGGTAGGTAGGTAGGTAGGTAGGTAGGTAGGTAGGTAGGTAGGTAGGTAGGTAGGTAGGTAGGTAGGTAGGTAGGTAGGTAGGTAGGTAGGTAGGTAGGTAGGTAGGTAGGTAGGTAGGTAGGTAGGTAGGTAGGTAGGTAGGTAGGTAGGTAGGTAGGTAGGTAGGTAGGTAGGTAGGTAGGTAGGTAGGTAGGTAGGTAGGTAGGTAGGTAGGTAGGTAGGTAGGTAGGTAGGTAGGTAGGTAGGTAGGTAGGTAGGTAGGTAGGTAGGTAGGTAGGTAGGTAGGTAGGTAGGTAGGTAGGTAGGTAGGTAGGTAGGTAGGTAGGTAGGTAGGTAGGTAGGTAGGTAGGTAGGTAGGTAGGTAGGTAGGTAGGTAGGTAGGTAGGTAGGTAGGTAGGTAGGTAGGTAGGTAGGTAGGTAGGTAGGTAGGTAGGTAGGTAGGTAGGTAGGTAGGTAGGTAGGTAGGTAGGTAGGTAGGTAGGTAGGTAGGTAGGTAGGTAGGTAGGTAGGTAGGTAGGTAGGTAGGTAGGTAGGTAGGTAGGTAGGTAGGTAGGTAGGTAGGTAGGTAGGTAGGTAGGTAGGTAGGTAGGTAGGTAGGTAGGTAGGTAGGTAGGTAGGTAGGTAGGTAGGTAGGTAGGTAGGTAGGTAGGTAGGTAGGTAGGTAGGTAGGTAGGTAGGTAGGTAGGTAGGTAGGTAGGTAGGTAGGTAGGTAGGTAGGTAGGTAGGTAGGTAGGTAGGTAGGTAGGTAGGTAGGTAGGTAGGTAGGTAGGTAGGTAGGTAGGTAGGTAGGTAGGTAGGTAGGTAGGTAGGTAGGTAGGTAGGTAGGTAGGTAGGTAGGTAGGTAGGTAGGTAGGTAGGTAGGTAGGTAGGTAGGTAGGTAGGTAGGTAGGTAGGTAGGTAGGTAGGTAGGTAGGTAGGTAGGTAGGTAGGTAGGTAGGTAGGTAGGTAGGTAGGTAGGTAGGTAGGTAGGTAGGTAGGTAGGTAGGTAGGTAGGTAGGTAGGTAGGTAGGTAGGTAGGTAGGTAGGTAGGTAGGTAGGTAGGTAGGTAGGTAGGTAGGTAGGTAGGTAGGTAGGTAGGTAGGTAGGTAGGTAGGGAAGTAGGATTTTTTGACCGGAAGTCGGATTGAAATTTAATTTGCAGATTTAGATTCCTGAGAAAATTCTACCCTTAATTCATAACTCATAAGTTAAATTATGAGAATTTTTTATTTTGACCTACTTTACGGACACCATATCTCAAAAGTGGGTCAAAATACTTTCTGACGGCAAAAGGCTCTCACTATTAGCACACTCTTTGCTACCTGTATACAAAATTTCTAAGCAAATCATTAAAGTGTAATGTCAGAATCGCAAAAATAAGGAAAAACTATGAATTTGACCTAGATTTTGACCTAGGCATTTTGGTGTCCAAATATTAAAGCTAGATAGCCTTCGAGGTCCACTTCTTTTATAGGCTTTCAGAATGTTAAGCTGTACTCAGTTTATATCTGATATTTTACACTTCAAAAAAATCTTTTTTCTCATTGACATAACATAGGGCACCAAATCTAGCGATTTTTGAGCTTTCAAAACGCCATAACTTCCGAACCGAAAGTCGGATTGAAATTTGGTTTGCAGATTCGGATTCCTGGGAAAATTCTACTCTTAATTCATAGCTCATATGTTAAATTTGGAGAACTTTTTATTTTGACCTACTTTCCGGACACCATATCTCAAAAGTGGGTCAAAATACTTTCTGACGGCAAAAGGCTAACACTATTAGCATACTTGTTCCTATCTGTATACCAAATTTCAAGGAATATTATTAAAGTGTAGCGTCAGATTCGCAAAATTAAGGGAAAACTCAAACTTTGACCTAGATTTTGACCTCGGCTTTTTAGTGTTCAACTTTTGAGACAAAGTAGATTTTGAGGTCAATTATTCTTGTAGGCTTGCATTATGTTGGCTGCATTAAGTCTAAAGACCGTGTTTTTCCAATTCATAATTTTCTTCAGCCCCATTGACTTAACATGGGGCACCAAAATAGCGATTTTTGAGACTTCAAACCGCCATAACTTTCGAACCGGAACTTGGATTGACATTTGGTCTGCAGATTCGGATTCCTGAGAAAATCCTACATATATTTCATAACTCACACCTTGAATTTGGAGAATTTTTTGTTTTGACCTACTTTCCGGACGCCATATTTAAAAATCGGTAAAAGAAATCAAAAATCTAATGTCATATCTTTGCTTCGGCTATTTCTTAACTACATAATGAAAAAAAGATGAAGGAGTTCCGATAATTATCAAAGAAGATAATTGAAAGAATGTTGAAAATGTAAGATTTGACCTAGTTCTTGACCTTTGACCTAGATAAAAATTTGACCTAATTTCCCATCATCCCAGATACATTCCCTAGTTGACCATGTAAGCAGCTTAAAGTAAGCTCTTCTAGTTGGTGAGAAATCTTGTAAGGAGGAAGAGGAAGAATAACTAGATTTTGGAAATTGAACGAGTTCAATTTCAGACTCCAGATCTAGACTTTTTTAGCTGAGTCATCCAGAATAAGCCAAGTCATCCAAAATAAGCTAAGTCATCCAGAAAAAGATGGATGGATGGATGGATGGATGGATGAAAAAGGAAGGAAGGATAGGAGAGAATAGGAAGGAACGATAGGATAGAATAGGAAAGGAAGAAGGGATAGAAAAGGAAGGACAGGAAGGAGAGGATACGAAGCAATGGTAGATAGGAAGGATAGGATAGGATCAGAAAAGAAGGATAGAATAGAATAGGAAGAAGGGATAGAATAGGAAGGAGAGGATACGAAGCAAGGGTAGATAGGAAGGATAGGATAGGATCAGAAAGGAAGGATGGATGGATTTTTCAATATTTTCTTCTCTACTCTTGACTTTCTATCAGGATACCATCAGATCGATTTTCCTTGAAATTTCAAAACGCCATAACTTCCGAACCAGAAGTCGGATCGAAATTTGGTTTGCAGATTTGGATTCCAGAGACAATACTATCCTTAATTCATAGCTCATACGTCAAATTTGGAAACTTTTTATTTTGACCTACTTTTCGGACACGCCATAACTTCCAATCCGGAAGTCGGATCGAAATTTGGTTTGCAAATTCGGATTCCTGAGAAAATTCTATACTTAATTCATAACTCAAATGTTAAATTTGGAAAAAAATATTTTGACCTACTTTTCGGACACCATATCTCAAAAGTGGGGCAAAATACTTGCTGACGGCAAAAGGCTAACACTATAAGCACACTCTTGGCTACATGCATACAAAATTTCGAAGAATATAATTAATCTGTAGTGTCAGAATAGCAAAAATAAGGAAAAACTTTGAATTTGACCTAGATTTTGACCTAGGCATTTTGGTGTCCAAATTTTGAAGCTAGATGACTTTTGAGGTCCCATTCTTTTAAAAGCTTTCATTATATTTAGCTAAACTCAGTCTATATTTCGTATTTTTCACTTCAAAAAAATCTTTTTTCCCATTGACTTAACATGGGCACCAAATTTAGTGATTTTTGAGCTTTCAAAACGCCATAACTTCCGAACCGGAAGTCTGATTTGAATTTGGTTTTCAGATTCGGAATCCTGAGAAAATTTTCTATAAGACTAATATCCTGGACATTTGATTCGGAGAACTTTTTTTTGGACCTTGTTTTCGGATACTGATATCTCGAAATCAGTTTGAGATATCAAAAAACTAAATCGACCCTAGCTTTTCTACTTTTTTATAAGGAACACAATGAAAAAAACCCGGATCGAAAATATTGAAGGACGACCGAGAAAATCGAAAAAAGTGGCAAAGTACTGGATTTGACCTAGTTCTTGACCTTTGACCTAGATAAAAATTTGACCCAATTTCCGAGGAACTAGATTCTGGACCTAAATTGACCAAATGACTAACTTTACTGAAAACCTTATGGTTATTGAGAAAACTGGGTTAGAATAATAAGAAGAAGAAGAAGAAGAAAAAGAATAACTAGATTTTGGAAATTGAACGAAGTTCAATTTCAGACTCCAGATCTAGACTTTTTTTAGCCGAGCAATCCAGAATAAGCCGAGTCATCCAGAATAAGCTGAGTCATCTAGAAAGAGATGGATAAATAAAATAGGAAGGTAGGATAGAATAGGAAAGAACGATAGGATAGAATAAGAAAGAAGGATAGGATAGAAGAGAATAGGAAGAAAGGATAGGATAGGATAGGAAGGATAGGAAGGAAAAGATATGAAGGAAGGATAGATAGGAAGGATAGGGTAGGATGAGATAGGAGGATGGATGAATTTTTCAATATTTTCTTCTCTACTCTTGACTTTCTATCAGGATACCATCAGATCGATTTTTCTCGAAATTTCAAAACGCTATCACTTCCGAACCGGAAGTCGGATCGAAATTTGGTTTGCAGATTCGGATTCCTGACAAAATTCTACCCCTAGTTCATAACTCATACGTTAAATTTGGCGAATTTTTATTTTGACCTACTTTTCGGACACGCCATAACTTCCGAACCGGATATCGGATCGAAATTTGGTTTGCAGATTCGGATTCCTGACAAAATTCTACCCTTAATTCGTAACTCATATATTCAATTTGGAGAACTTTTTATTTTGACCTACTTTTCGGACACCATATCTCAAAAGTGGGTCAAAATACTTTCTGACGGCAAAAGGCTAACACTATTAGCATATTCTTGGCTACATGTATACACAATTTCGAAGAATATAATTAAAGTGTAGTGTCAGAATCGAAAAAATAAGGAAAACCTATGAATTTGACCTAGATTTTGACCTAGGCATTTCGGTGTCCAAATTGTGAAGCTAGATGGCTTTTGAGGTCCCCTTCTTTTAAAGGCTTTGATTATATGAAGCTGAACTCAGTCTATATTCCGTATTTTTCACTTCAAAAAAATATTTTTTCCCATTGACTTAACATGGGCACCAAATTTAGCGATTTTTGAGTTTTCAAAACGCCATAACTTCCGAACTGGAAGTCAGATCCAAATTTCGTTTTCAGATTCGGAATCCTGAGAAAATTTCCTATAAGACTAATATCCTGGACATTTGATTCGAAGAACTTTTTTTTGGACCTCGTTTTCGGACACTGATATCTCGAAATCGGTTTGAGATATCAAAAAACTAAATCGACCTTAGGTTTTCTACTTTTTTATAAGGAACACAATGAAAAAAAACCGGATCGAAAATATTGAAGGACGACCGAGAAAATCGAAAAAAGTGACAAAGTACTGGATTTGACCCAGTTCTTGACCTTTGACCTAGATAAAAATTTGACCCAATTTCCGAGAAACTAGATCTAGGACCTAAATGGACCATATATAAGACTTGACTCAATATCTACTAGTTAACGAGAAAACTGGGAAAGAATAATAAAGAATAATAAATAAATAATAAGAATACTGGCAAAAACAATAGACTCCAGATTGACATCTGGAGTCTAATAAGAAAACTGACGAAAACAATAGACTCCAGATTTCATCTGGAGTCTAATAATAAAGAAAACTGGCAAAAGCAATAGACTCCAGATTTTCATCTGGAGTCTAATAATAACAGACCTTACTATTACAGCACTGTTTATCGCATATGTCAATCATATTCCCTGAGAAGTGTCAGACCATTGCAAAACTTTCATCTGTTGCACTGAAACTGATTTGACTGAATAGTGAATGTGTCATCGCACATGCGGACTTGCATGACCTTATTGTTTATAAACAAATACACGTGGTTATGTTTACATGATCAGTTATGATGGAGAAGTGAAAATCGAGATTACATATTTATGATCACTTTGATTATACAAATTCACTACTGGGATGGTAACTGTTTATGCAGTAGAGTGTTCATAGGCACAGGTGAACCCGCTAGATAGCCTATTAAACGTCAATCGATGTCAATTTATATATATGTTGGGCTAAAAAGTGGAATAGAAATCAATTATACTACCACAAGCGTCACATTGTTCACTAAGTTCAAATGTACTCAAGACCTTCGGCCTCCTGTGTGACCGCCACGAGGGGCAGAAGGCTGTTGTCGGCTGGTGTTTGTAGTAGGTGCACTAGCACTGCTAAGACGATGCTCTATGATAGTATCATTTACATCGCTGCAAATGTTGAATAGCACTTTGTCACCGTTGCTGAGTTTCCCAAAAATCTTACCATTTTTGGACCACTGCTGTTCTACCTCAGGGTGCTCTTTTACATCTTGAAGTAATTTTCTGTTCATGGGACTAAGGTCCTCACTCCTCATAGACAATAATGTTCGATCCTTTGAGTTTCTTCCTGTTGGATAATATTGCATCCTTTCCAGTTCTCCATTTCAACTTGGCAATCACAGATCTAGGATATCGATCGTCTTGTTTGTAGGGTCTTAGTCTGTGACTGATCTCTATATCATCAGGGGTAATAACACCAGGCATGTATGCTGAGATCGCCTCGCAGATAGATTCCTCGCATTTCTCGTTGTCTCTTTCAGCATTTGATTCTTTTTCTGGAATTCCAAGGAATCTCACTGTATTTTTTCGCGAGTACTGAGCATTGTGATTCACGTCTAATACTATCTTATACAACTTAGTGGTCAGGATTAGAACATCATCCTTTAACTTAGCATTCTCACGTTCAAGATTAGAAAGTCTCACATTCGACTTCTCGAGAGCTTTTGTTACTGCCCTATCAATGCTATCTTCCATTTTGTGATCAATAGTTGTCATCAATTTGTCCATATAACTAATCATCCAGCCTTGGGTGATTGGGTCTTCTGGTTTCGACATATCAGCACTGGTTGGCTTATCTACATTTACAGTTTCTAAGTGTTTAGCATTCTCTGTGGTTGGATCGACAAATGCGTCATCGTAATGTTCTTCCTCTAAATCAACTTCGCACTCACTGTATTTTCCAGAGGATGTTCTATCACAGGTCTCGTCACCTTTGGCTCTCCTCTTTATGGCTTGTCGGTCGCCATTTTGTTTTTCAGTGGCTAACGAATTTTCATTGAAAAAGTTTGTGATCTCTCTCTGTTCCCTCGCTATCTAATGATCTGGTTTTATGCTAGAAACGTTTATAATCCACATATGCTAAGTATATTTGCACAACGACTGGTAATATTCACAATATAGCAGATCTTTCCTCGCTCAACAAATTTTCAAATCATATATCCATGAACGCCATCTATCGCCATCTATCCTTAGAAAGTTAAACAAGAAATTGTACATTTTGAAGTATGATACTCCGGTGCCATTTTCAATAACTTTTCTTCCCAGCGTAATTGGACTTCAAACAGAAGTGAAAGTTACCCGCAAATGATATATCCATTGCATGGAGTAAGTAATTTTGTATGGTATAACGAAACATATGAGTTAAAAAATAAATCGTGAAGTATTCTTAATGTTTTTATGAAAAATAGCATGCTCCGTCACAGCGGACAAATATTTCGATAACAGCCTGTGACTAAGGTAACAAAAACTTTTTGAAAAAAATTGAATTTTTTTTTCGATGTCAATCTTTTCTAAATATGCTAGACTTTCATAAAAAAAACAATGTTGATTGTCTAACCAGGTTAAAAGGAAGAATAAATTATGTTTTAGATATCATTGTACCATTGGATTCTATGAGAACTAAAATTTTGAAATGCATTTTTCTCAGAACCATTTTCATGCACTGATAAGTTCATTTCTCGCTTGTTTATCAACCGATTTTCTTAATCTTTTCGGCAAAAACATGGGAGGATGAATGCTATGAATTGGTATGAATTGTGGCTAATTAGAAGATATGAGTGACCTCTAAAAGTTGGTTTTAAATAAATTCACAAATTTTGGAACAAAAAGTCTATCAAAAACCACTTTTTGAAATTAAAAAAAAAAGTTTCACATATCACACTTTGATAACATTGGGTAAGACTACAATATAAGCCAAAGTGGTTTAAACTTTACATGGGGCCTTTAAGAATATCATAAGAAACAAAATAAAAACGAATTAACAATATCAACAGAAAATCAGACTAGACCACTCTTTATTAGAAAATGGAATTCTATTCTGAATAAATTAGACATACGATTTTAACAAAAAACTGTATTGTACCTACTTGTATTTTATTACCTTATTGTATTTTTACATTTTTATGTACCTGTATGTTATGATTATGTTGTACAGGGTGGTCCATAAGTTCCAGGAATGAGTCTGGCATTTCATTAATATTTGGATAATGTGCTTGATATTTGGCCAGAATGTGTCCAAACTATCTGCTGACCATCTTGCAAAAATTCATGGTGATCCATGCATAACTGCTGTTAAACTGGTTACCATGGTAACGTGACCACGTGGTATGCGGGGCACTATTTTAATGTTGCGTTTTTTATTTTTTTGATGTGACACCACTTCTTGCAAAAACCACACACTTCACTCCCAGCAACCTACTTGTTATGTTGATAATCAAAATATATCCATAACAATGACTAATGACATCATTGATGACATCACAAATGTCAATGGGGTTATATTGTGGGTTCAGGTCACTGTCTTGTGTGATGTCATAATTGTCATTTGCCAACAAAGCCCCACCATTTTTGAAAATCAGCCATCTTGAAAACCAAAAGAATGTCATCAGGGAAAGAATATTCAAGAATAAGACAAAGGACATCTATCCAAGACTGTGTAAGAAATGGAATGACAGCTCCTGAAACTTTAAAGTTCCTCAGGAATGCATATGGAGATGGTGCTATGTCAACAGGTAGGATCTACCACTGGCACAAACGTTTCTCCTCAGGGAGGATCTCACCAGAAGATGACCCTAGGTGTGGCCGTCCTTTAAGAGATAGGACACAGACAAATAAGGATAGGATTGAGGAAGAAATTTTCCGTGATAGACGGATTTCCACAAGAGATCTTGAAGGAAAACTTAATATAAGTAAAACAACCATATGCAGGATTATCAGAAATGACCTAAAAATGCGCAGAGTAAAGGCAAAATGGGTGCCACGATCGCTCACTCAAGCACAGAAAGACAGACGTGTTGAAGTTTCTACAGAGTTCATTAGAAGGTTTGAAGCTGAGGGTTCTGACTTTACAGACAACATCATCACTATGGATGAGACTTGGGCTCATCATTATGATCCTGCTTCAAGAGACCAAGCATCTGCATACCATCACAGCAACTCCCCTAGACCATCAACGTCAAGAAGAATTCGATCTGCTGGAAAGGTGATGTTGATGGTTTTTTTCGACGCACATGGTGTGATACTGACACATGCGGTACCAAATGGTGGGGCATCACACAAGACAGTGACCTGAACCCACAATATAACCGTCAAAACAACTAAAGCAATTAGTAAAACTTTTTAGTGCATCAAACATCAATTTGGGTTAAAAAGTCAAATGCACCCATTATTCTAGCTATAAATTCAAATACAAAACGTTATGATCTTGCACTGTTAGCCCATGACCTCCCAATCCCCATACATTTATGGAGCTTTCCTTGTTCTTTTCCCTAATTCTGTCATTTTGTGTGAATGTTTACTGGCGATCGAACATGTGGAAGTTACTGTGATAGAATTAGGTCTCATAAAAAACTTAACTTAAACTGCAGGCATTCTTTATTACATTTATTCAGAATCAGGGACACAAGTTATTGAGTTACAGTGCCACTATGTATAACCTCAAAATCATCCAGCGTCTATGCTGCTAGCATGCTGTAATACAATACTCTGTACTCAAAGTAGCAGGCCCTAATAGTGAATGGTAGGAGAGGAGTATAAGTTTCACGGGTAACGATGCTAGCGATGATAAGCAATCTCAGTAATGGGGCAATTAGAAGATAAGCCAATGTCTGACTTTCTGTATGGATTTCTGGTTATGCTGTTATGAGTCGTAAAAAAACATGGCTCCGAAAAAATATTTCTTGCATCCAAATTTCAAAATGATATATATCCATGGATCAGTTATTTTTGGCACCTGAACCCATCCTAATAGAAAGGTAAGACTATTTTCTTGACTCATATCGCTTAAATTGTCGAAATTCGGCCTAGAATCGTAAATGTGTCACTTAAGGGGAAAAGTTCATCATAAAAAATATTAGAAAAATCACGTAATGTACCAATATGCATTGCTTCCTGATATACTATTTGTCATCTGTCACTTCTATCGTCAGTACCAATTGAGAGTATTCGTGCAGCCATTACGACTTTTATTGTGCGCCATGAGTAAATAAGTATCATATCTTCAAAAATATTTGCTTTTGAATATACTAGTATTCAGAAACTAACTGTAAGTTCATGAGGTCATTATGAACTCCTCTATTACAAAATGAAATGGCAGATAAAATTCTTTTGATTTGGATTCTTCTCAAAAATCATCTAAAAGTGTGGGAATAGCGTGCCAGAATTTGACATAATGTATCTTTGAATGATGAATTGGGAATGACGACTTTTTCAATGGTAGCTCGTTAAAAATATGTTCCTTAGAGATATGTTGTAATTTGCCCTTAACAAAGTTGTCTCAATGTATGCTAACCCTTGATTTGGATTTCATTGAACAATTAAACAATTGTTATATAAAATGTATGATTTTGCTACCAGATTTCAATATCTTTCAGTAAAAGATTCACCAAAAACTATTTCAATATAGAAAATCAAATTGTTGCCAAACTTTTGGAGGGGTGTAAATTGTATGACAAATACAAAAAATGCTTTTATGTGAGGTACACCGATGAAGGGGGAGATTTGTGGATACATAAAAAATCGAACCCCTGGTCACCAATTGCTGGCTACTCCAAAATTAAATGCCTCGGTAATCTAAACCTCATAAGAAGCTCCCTATCATCAAAGATTTCGAGGGGATTGCTACGATCCCTAAGCAATCGCTCTCGTCTAAGAGACCGTCTTACTGCAAAGATGCGCACATCTACCACAAAAGCCATCTTTGCTTACATGCGTTTGTTCTTTCTTTCTATTACGTTATGATGACGCATTGGCATTTGAAAATAATTTACGTTGAACGTATATGAAAGATACGTTGCTGTTAACGCTTGGACACCAAGAAATTGATGACATTTTCGTACCTGTCTTTGGAACCAGCTAGAAACTTGAAGATGTCAAGCAAATGACAAATCATTTTAACATTACGTATTATATCTAAAACAAGTGTTTCACAAAATCTCATGGTAATAGGATACTAAACGTACGAATAAATAGTGTTTTTAAGGCTGGACGTAAAGTTACACGGTGAAGATACTTGACGTAAATATTTTGTAAGATCCGCAGGACTTTACGTTCATCGTAAAGTTACGTTTGCTTTATGAATACCAAAATAAGTTTCCGTAATACGATACGTTGACGTAAGTCCTACGTTGGCTTTATGAATAAGGCTACAGAACAGGTTGTGAACATGTTGCTGGAGTTTATAATCTCCGAACATGCTTATAAAGTGTCAGTGTAATTGATTGCCATGCACTGCATTCAATGCAGTGTGGAAATGATTCAACTTTGACTACTTTGGAGCCACGATTTTCCTCCGATGAGCGAAAAATATAATACCTCAATTAGAGGTCCCGACCTTGTGGTGCGTTTTCACAAAGCTAGTCAGGCAGAGTTACGTTCTGGCCAGTCAGACTACAGTATAGAAACTATACACATTGAGTTGATCCTGTTACATATGCTGTTTAAAATCGTACAACCAAAAGGCATTGAACCATGAGGTGATTTTGAGATGCCTTAATCTTTTCTGGCCAATCAGAACACAGTATAACATGAACACATTTGAATTTACATTCGAGTTGGATAACGCATTGCCAATTAAAGTCCATAACCGGTTCTGATCTTGACGTCATGTTTTTTCCGGGAAATCTTATTTTGGCACTGAAAGACAATCAGATGAAGATGTGAGTCTGTTGGTATACTGTTTCTGCCAACCAATACCCATTGGATCTATTTGTGTAAAGAAAAATAAATGGAAATTACCGAATTTGCACTTTAATTTTGCACTTACCTGAAACTCCCAAAATGATCATGTGATGAGAACGATATCTTGATAATGAATGTGATTAGGCCTAATATTTTTGTTTTATGAGTCCAAAGTTTACTCTTATTTTAACGTAGCAATATAATAGGCAGCTGCTGTATTGATTGTCTTTCGAAGAAAAACTAAACCTACCTAGAATTAATCATTAACAACGATAGCCAGTGCAAGTGTGCGCATATACATTTTACTTACACACGTGTAATTTATCAAAAATCGATACCTATGGTGTATAACCATGTATAACCATGTTAAATCAATTGACAAAAGAAAAATATAAATTGAAAAATACCAGAACTCGTATTCACCTTTTTCACAAAGTTAAAAAACACTTAATTTCCGGCGCGCTGATTGGTTATATGCAAATGAGTTAAATCTATGACGTCAATGACTGAAAGTTTTGAAGAATTAGTACAGCCAGCATAGAAATATTTCGAATCAACTGCAATAAAAAGGATTATACATGCCCAATGGACTAATTATTTTAATCATATATGAAATATGGACGGGCCACTTTCATTCCGAATCTTATTTAATTTGATTTAATCAATTTTTGACAGAACTATTGTTTATTAAGACTTGATTCTCGGGTCAGCCTCAAATATCTCGTGCGATTGTAAACAACAAATGTAAGTTGCCATTTCCGGATCGCAAGGCGTTCACTTGCAAGTCGTATTTAAGTTTGATAACAATATTAGTTTGCAGTAAGTCTGATAACAATATTAGTTCCGGAAAGCAGAACAAATCGGAACAATAAGTTAAATTGCACCATTGCTTGATTTCATTGTAATCACAAGACGTACATGTTTCAGGCGTGACAATGAATTATAAAAATGCAATTTAAAAAATAAACCGCATTCAAGAAAACGTTCTTAAGGTGGCATATAACCCTGTTTATTTTTTCGTGAAGCCACTCAGTAAGATTATGATTTCTCTGCACCCTGATGTCTAATCAAGATCATTCGAGTATCTATGTGTTCCTGACACGTTGGGGCATCCGGAAATGACAACGTCTACCCAAAGTTTGCACGTCATATTGACGTAATCTATGAGTGAAATCGGAAAAACAAAATAGTGTGATATTATTTCAAGATTGTTTTTAATAACAATTTACAAAAATGTTCCCGAGACACAAATCTCTTAAGGTTAGGGTTTGTTTTAAAGTCAGAAAGCCCCAATGAGACAATACAAATCCAGAGAAAACCCGGAAGACTGCAGATTTCATGCAATGTTTTACGTTCAAGTAAACAAGTAAAGTACATCTAATCCCTATATAAAACACTGGCCCACGTGACATGTACTAACATGTTCAAACTGTTTTACGAACCTTTTCAATATGGCATTTGCTTCCGTGCACTGCATTTTTACCAATTAGCGTAGTCAGATGTCCAGAAATAAGCCCTTTATAGTTCGACTTTTTCAGGAAAGCAACAAAATTGGCACAGTTGTAGAAACACTTGATCTGAGTGGAAAATGATTTCGGGGCAAGTGATCCGGAGTGGTCTTCATGGATTTTTTAGTCTCTGACCCCAACCCCTATCAGGCGGGGAGGGGGTACATTATAAAAAATAAATAAAAATGGTTGTGAAGTAAATTTTTTAAAATGACTTCATTTGGTGATTGCTCTGAGCCTTGAAATTGAGACAAACCGATTGTAGATGTGGTGTTTAGTGTGGAAAATGCATTTTGACCCAATTATCTAGCGTGAATTCATCTTTTAAAGGGTCAAATATGGGACATCAAGTACTGTATTTCAAGAATGTGATGTCTGATCATCTTGGAAAAATTCATACTAATAGGGGTATAAGTGTTCATCACAAATATAGAATATGGTTTGGGTAGCTCATGTATTTTTGAGATAAAAATTATCGAAATTTGAATTTTTAAGCCCTTGCGGCCTAGGGGTAACCTTATTCTACCTTAATAATTTTTAAGATATGCAATGTATGGGTCTCATATGAGCTCAAAATGGTGCATTGAGTCTTGTTTTGTCATATTATTCCTAATTGGATTGAAAAATGATTGGAACTTTTCAAAAAAAAAAAAAATTCATTGTCGCTTCTGAAGGGCCAGGGGTAACCATATTTTACCTTAATAACTTTCAAGGTTTGTAATATATGTCTTCCAAATTAGCTCAAGATGGTGCATATAGTTCTGTTTAATCATACTACCTCCAATAAGATGTAGAAAATGATTGGACATTTCTTAAAATTTGAAATTTTCATTTTAGCTTATGATGGCCTTGGGGGGGGGGGCTTATTTAACCTTGAACTTTTCTTAATTATGAGACGTATGCATCTCAAATGAGCTTAGAATTGTGTCATATACTCTTGTTTTGTCATATTATTCCTTAGGAGATGTAAAAAATAATGGAAATTTGAAAAATGACATTTTTAGCTTTTGACAGGTCAGGGGTGATTTAATCATATATTACCATAATATAGAAGCAAAGGATGGAGTGAGTTTAGCACCCCCGTCCCCATGACCGATGCCATTGGCAGCTTGGGTCTTAAAGCATTTATGACCCAAGCTGCAATAAACCATGCTGACCTATTCTCAACCAATCAGCGAGCTTGAAGGAACAAGTGGTAAATGCGTGCACATTAATGATGCGATTTCGTCAGAGAAAATGACCATATAGAAAGCCGTCCTTATTTTCGACAACAAACTCTGATTAGCGCAGTGAGTTCAGAGATTCATTGAAAACTGATAGAGTGAAGACGAAGCTCTCTTTTGAGAAGGAAAGTCGAATAAATGCAAAGGGTAGTAAGTCCAGTCACCTTAGCCTGATGGGGGGGGGTTAAGCTGAGCTGCTTCTGTCAAGGATTCTGTCAGTGAATAATGACAGTCAATGATTGGGCACAATAATGCCAAATGTTATCACAATAATTTTCAATATAAAATGATCTCAAAATGGGGAAAATAGTCTGTTTTTCACTTTATTCCTACTGAGATAATGATTAACAACAATTAGAAAATTCAGTGACACATTTAAATCTCAATCCATTTATTCCATTTTTCCATAGCAGTAGAATACAGATGTAACATCACATCCAATGATTGTATGAGAAATGGGGAGGATTAAACTTTGGTCATGGGCAGGTAGATATTGATACTCCCTTACCATATGCTATCCAAATTGACTTTTTCAGTTTTTAACATCACATATATGCCAGGATAACCACATCAGAATTAAATGTAAGGAGTATTGTTCTTTCTCTTGAAGGCCATGATTGAAGCAGTCTAACTGAAAATATTGAGAAATATCCTTGAATCTGCTTCTTCTTATAAGAGCAAGGGTGATGGCAGAACCTCACTGTTGGGCTAAAACATTGCATTGCTTCCTTAATTTATGTGGTCACTATCTTCTTTCCATCCATTTCAAGGGTTTCAGTTTCCTCCTTAGACTATCCTTGTTCCAGTTCCACAAGTCTCTCTAGTGCCGTTTTAAAGGTGCAACAATTAGTGCAAAGGGGCCATTCAACGATCATGGACCAGTGTCAAAGTATATTCAAGTTTTGATATTTCATCAAGACTAACATATATGTTTATTTTTTTCCAAAGAAACCTCCTGGATGAACATTATTTTAGCTGATTCCTCTTGAAATGTTTTGGATCTTAAAAACCCTTATAGAAGCTTTGAACTGAATTTACACTTCTTAATGCTGAAATTGATAGTTTATCCATACATTTTAAGAAAATAGGTATGTCAAAGCCAAATATTGCCCTGATAGCTCAGAAAAAGTAAAAAAATTGAATCTTTTACAGACCTTGTTGCCCCTTTAAGCTAGTGTCCTTGTAAACATCCCAGCTGACATCAAGGCAATGAACTAAATGTATTTGCAGACTTTTACGTGGGTAATATCATATTTGCATAATCACCAAATTTTCTTTATATTTCACTGTTAGCATGTTTAACTATACATGCCCTGTCTATTATTTTGGCATCTACTATGTAGCTTAGTCATTCAACTTTGATGTTAATGAGCATAGATACAAACAGCACAAAACTGGAACAGTGAGGAAAGTATATCCTACTAATTTTCTTCTGTGGAATTGGCAAGATTTCCTAAGATAGTTGGAACAAGAGGGAGCTGTTTTCCTTCCAGGCATCAAAACTGAAACCCTGGAGGAAGATGGCAAGAAGATAGTGACCTCACAATGAGGTAATGCAATATCTTAGCCCCATGGTGAAGTATCTGCCATCACCATTCGCTCATATGAAGAAGCATGCCAAAGACTGCTTCTGTCATGACCTAATAAGAATCATAGTCAATACAGTTGATTTTGATGTGGTTTAAACTGGCAGTAACTTGTGCTGAAAATGTCAATTTGGATTGCATATGGCCTATGGTGAGGGGAAATTCCTCCAGTATGTACGACCTGCCTTAGATATTTCAAGGCCACTTGGCTATGAACGAAGTTTAGCCCTTACCATTTTTCATACAATCACTAGATGCATTCTGCTACTACTCTTAGTCAACTGATTTGCAGGAATAGAAGGTGTACCCAGAGGTTACGCAAGTGTTCTTAAGCTTTAAATCTTTTTTGATACCCTAAAATTAGAAGACTAGAGTCCTTATTCATTCTGATGCATTCTTACCCACAGTTTCTATCACCACATGAATGTGGCTGGACTACTCCCACTGCTGATACTGAGGCCACAACATAAAATGTAGGTCATGGGGTAGATACCTGTGTCAAGAGAACAGACGCAAATGTTTGAAAGCAGATCTGATTTGCTCTGAGCTATGTAGCTGTAGGATAGACTATCAGAATCCATAAATTGTGACTCCTTTGATTAGGTTTTATAGATTTGGATTATATACTCAAATGATAATATACAGAATCTTAACAATGATACTACTCGTGCGAGTATGAACTGGACTTATCAAACATTTTCATATCTTAGAAAATGATCTATAAAACTAGATAGTATTGCCATTGGTACTAAAAAGGAATAAATGGCTGTTGAGGTTCATTTTTTATAATTGTTAATCATTATTGTATATCTCAGTAGCAATAATATGACAAAACTAGACTATATTCACTATTTTGAGCTCATTTGAGTAAACAATGATATATCTTTGTTTAAATTTTTAAGGTAAAATTAGGTCATTCCTGGCCTATCATAAACTACACTACCAATCTCAAACTGCATCAAACAGCATGGTTTCATAAACAGTGCTGTAAAAACAGTACTGAACACAGCTGTTTTCTAAAACAGTACTGAGCTGTAAAAACAGTACTGTACTACGCTGTCCAAAACAGATGGTGTTAGAATAGCATTGTACATTGCTATATAGTGCAGTACTCTGACTGCACTGTTCAGTACTGTTTACAGCGCTGCAAGAAGATGTTGCAGATTGGGGGTGTAATATGAAAATGTAATTTTCTTATAATTTCCAATCATTTTTTCAGTCCTTGGGAATGATATGATAAAACAGGACTAAATATACCATCTTAAGCTCATTTGAGGTGACTATGTCTCATATTTAGAAAATTATTAAGGTAAAATAAGGTTACCCCAGGGCCATCAAGAGCTTAAGTGAAAATTTTGATTTTTTAGATATATCCGATCATTTTCTACATTTTATCAAAGAAGTATGATAAAACAGAACTATATGCAACATCTTGAGCTAATTTGAGATGCATATATTACATATCTGGGAAATTATTAGGGTAAAATATGGTTACCCCTGGCCCTTTAGAACCGAAAATGAAAATTTGATTTTTTTTTAATTTCCAATAATTTTTTTACATTTAATTAGGAATAATATGACAAAACAATACTTAATGCAACATTTAGAATTCATATGAGGCCCAAACATTGCAAATCTTAAAAATTATTAAGGTAAAATAAGGTCACCCCTAGGCCGCAAGGGCTTAAATATCCATATTTCGATAATTTATTTCTCAAAAATAACATGAGCTACACAAGCCATATATCATATGAGTGATTAACACCTATATCTCTATTAGTATGAATTTTCTCAGGATGATCAGACATCACATTCTTGAAATACAGTACTTGATGTCCCATATTTGACCCTTTGAAAGATGAATTCACGCTAGATAATTGGGTTAAAATGTATTTTCCTTCATAAACACCACTTCTAAAATAGGTTTTTCTCAATTTCAAGGCTCAAAGCAATCACCAAATGAAGTCATTTAAAGAAATATACTTTATAACTATTTTTATTTATTTTATTATAATGTACCCCCTCCCCGCCTGATAGGGGTGGGGGTCAGAGGCTTACAATCCATGAAGACCACCCCGAATCACTTGCCCCGAAATCATTTTTCATTCAGATCATATGTTTCTACAACTGTGCCAAGTTTGTTGCTTTCCTGAAAAAGTCGAACTACCAAAGGGACATCTGACTGCGCTAAATAGTAACATTTAAAACAAACATAGTTCAGTGGACCATCAAGTAACGTAAATGATGGAGAAATTAACTAACTTTTGCAATGGAAACATTAAAGCTAACACACTCATTATTTATGCACAAAACACGCAATGAATTGATATATTGTCACATACGCTATATGTTGGAATGAATATATACAGGATTAAAGGGACTTAGTCTTTCTTCACACATTTGTAATGCTAAATCCTTTGTAACGTAAGTGATTACAAAACTTACAATCGCAAGATCAAAACTATGCTATATAATTTGTGATTATCGTCAAAAAGTAACAACATTCAGTGTCTCCTCTAATACCATAGGTACATTTGAACTCCTGAAAACGTTACTTAATCCTAGCTTGGACATATAAATCCCATAGAACACGAGTTTGAATCTCAGGACACAGATCTAGAGTTTAAATAGCCCTTTAAACTTCCCTGTTGGAATTGACTCCTCTACTACACACTCAAAATCTGAGACTCTCAGCCAAATAACGTAACATTCTAGAGACCATTGGACATTCTTCTTTTCTTAAAAAATAGTATTTATTATCATCAGTATCTACATGCAGTGCCTTTTCGACATACCAACAGTAATTGTAAACTGCAGTGAAAAAAAGATGTAGCTCCACTCTCAGTCTGCATGATGGCCCTGTCAGAATACTCTTGGATAGCTATGTTGTCTCTTCTTGTATGTCATTCCTGATTTGTTTCACTTTTGTGCGGGGCGCTTTTAACACTGTTTATTTGCTTCAACAAATTTATATTCCTTTGCTTGTGGTAAACGTCGAGTACTCATTTCATTTTTGTCCAGCCAAGCAAGGCCCTTAAGCTTGTATCACCTTCCATCGCCTTTAGTCATATTATATCAACTAGATTTGAACACTCTTTCAGGCATTTCCCCGCCAGTCATGTTGCGTCTGCTTCAACTCTTCAACTACGTGTTTTCCTCGTACTAATCTTCTCCTCAACTCTAGGGATATCACTATGTTAAAGTTTGCATCGCATCACTTTTCCCCTGCACTCTTTGGTGTTTTTGGCGTGCTTGGACCCTTGGTTCTATTTTTCTCTGCTTCTGTAAGATCCTTTGGAATGATTTGTGATTGTTTTTCCATGTTTATCTATGTTCAGGGAGCTTTGTTTTCTTATGGGTACGTACGTCCCAAAGTTCTACTTATCCGTTTTCTAAAGAGCCATGCATGTCCTCTTGCTAAATTCCAGGCAAAATTTATATGAACTATTAATTGTGTGTTACTTGTACCACTGCCATAAACACGGTCACAATCATTGTTATCGGCATTACTTGGGTCATTGCTAACAGTCTCTCTTCTTTTTGATTTGTCTCCTGTATTATTACGCTATCTGAGACTAACATAACATGTCTCGGGCGCAATGACATAATTTTTTCTTTTATGGTCTTTATCTTTTTCAGATAGTGCACTCAGCTATTGAGACAATGCATTTATGAACCCGAGCACGCTCTTTTTGGTGCTTTTTCTTATCACTATAGTCTTTTTGAATTTCAGCAGGATGCTTTCCCATCTACGAAAAGTATACAAGTTGATAAATGAACATACCTGTAAAGATTTGACGACAGAAAATGTGTGCAATAGAATTTATCAATTACGTTACCTATAGTAACGTAATTTATGACATAGAAAACGCAAGACTATAGCTTCAATTCAAATTGAATGATAGAAAAGTGTTTTTATATTCATTTTCACATTTATACTGACTGTCCTTATGCCATAGATAACATCAAATTAACACTACATCTTCGTTTTACAAGAGAGATACTATATTAGGTGTCATATATACCTTAAATTGTGTGGATTTACTCTACAAAGGTGGTAGTGTTTCTTTATTCAGATTCAAATAAATATGAATACTCAAATTTCCCGCTTTATAAACTTTATTCAGAGCTAGGAGTATGGTAACCGTTATTTTCGTACTACTAGGTATCGTAAATGATGGTGTCGTAAATGATGCAAATACCCCTTTGCTGGCTGTATTATATTCAAACAATGTCAATTTAGTTAAAAATACTGATCAACAAGGATCACTCCTACCACACAATAAGGTGATATAACATTAATTTGCTCAGACACGTATTGCCTGTGAAAACTATGACCACGTAAATGATTTTCTTATCTATAACTTCATGAAAAACGGGAATTATAATTTTCTGGCCCCAAAATCTCAACGTTTCAAATATCAACTTTTACGACTTTATATTAAGTATTCAAATTGGAATCCAGATACGTATATGGCACATATGAAACATTAATTTTTCACCAGTTTTTATATGATTTATAGCACAGGGGGGTTGATATAAAAAAAAGTCTGGCGACATTGGTCAAGGAACAGTTTCAACATGGTAAAAATGTCAAAATGATAGTTTCTGTCATTTAACCAGAAGCTGGGATCGTCTTGTGTATAATACACCACTTTATATGGGATGTTATGCATGAAAAATTCTCTAATGGCACCATACAATCCTGATTTTTGATATGGCGACAGTCACGTAACTGATGAATAGCCCTATTCTAGTACATATAATAAAATATGTGTAACTGAGAAATCATATATTACAAACGTGCTAGGTAGAGGGTCATATATACTATTTATATATACAACAAAAAGTGATGTTGGTAATGAGAATGCTGAGATTGAGCCCTGGGTCACCTATCTTGCATTCTTATTGAGAATCACAAGCAATTTTGTTTGTGTAACTCAAATTTTGTCTTCTCGATTTCAGTCATAAATTACGTCAATATAGCGTGTAAACTTTGTGTAGATGTTGTCATTCCGGGATGCCCAAACGTGTTAGGAACACATAGATACTCGAATGATCTTCATTGGACATCAGTGTGCAGAGAAATCGTAATTTTACTGAGTGGCTTCACGAAAAAATAAATAGGGTTATAAGCCACGTTAAATGATATCTAAATTCTAACCTATTTGACTTAGATTAGTTGAAATTGCTAACCTTCAATCTTGTTTCATTCCTACCGTTCATAGAAACTGCAACGTCTGCAATAGGGATGTTGAAGCTATTTGGAATCTGAAAGTGAAAGTCAGATTTCAGGGGTCGTATCATAAGTTCAGTAGCATTAAAACTTAATTCTAGGTATAATTGATAAATCAATAGTTTCGAAGCTATTCTCAGTGTAAAAAGTGTTTGGGTTCATTTTCTGGCCTATTAATTTCATAGGGTGTTAATGAATCAATTTAGCCAAGGGCAAATGGGAGATCGTTCCAAATATTCCTCATATTGTTCCATTTTTCAAGAGATGGCCAGCGAGCATTTGATGCGGGTAGCAAGGGCAAGATCTCAGCCAGATCAATGTGTTGAGAAGTCTATTGTAAGGTGGCAAGCTATGTCAAAAGTTCGAGGCAAAAAATTCCCTGCCATCTCATGAAATGTATTATAATTAACTGTTTCATCCAAAGTTTCGAAAAACTCATATGGGTGTATTTCAAATAATCCAAGGACATCCCGTCCTTGCCGGCAGTTGTTGTTATTTAGCCCTATCTGTGGCGACAATTTAACAAGGAATACGGAGGAGGCGCAAATAAAAAACATCATCGCTGGAATTATGTCATTTGGAAGGCCTTCTGGTGGTAGTGCAGCTAGAAACATTAAGCAATGCAACTAAAGCATGTCTCTCTCTTAGGGTCAAAGTATGCCTTCTACTAAAAATGCAATCATAAACATACTTGACCATTTTTGACATTTTCTCTGAACAAATTGCCTAAACAACCTCATCATTTATATCAAAAGCTTCAATGGGTATAATATTATAATTATGAGAATAACCGAGTAGAGAGAACTAAGTATAGTATGTGTATGTATACATTCTTTAGAAGTATTTAATTTTGGTCAAATAAATCACTGTATTGCCACTGGAAACCAACTTTTCATTTCGTACACATTTGAAACCACACCTTTTACACAAAACAATTGTATTGTTTAGTATATTTTTGAAAGTACCTTTTTACCACCTAACAGTCATCCGATAAACCATTCATGAAGGAACAGACATATAAAAACAAATAACATAATCATTACTAATAAGTCAAATGGGTTGCTCATGAACACCAAATGCAAGGTATAGTAGAGTGATTTATAGACAAACTAAACGGTTTCAAACACAATCTATAGTAATAAGAATATTCAGTGGTGCAGACATACTTTATAAAAGATGTAACTGCATTGAGATATTTGTGCACTGTAGGATAATATATGAAAATACAGCCATGCACAGTTGTCAATATACTGTACACGCAGATAAAGTTCGGAAATGAAATTTAAAATAGATTGTTTTTTCCAAACCCGTATGACTTGAACCCTGAAAGCTCACTTTCACTTTTCCAGGAAAGCTCATTTTCAGATTTCGATTAGGCCTAGCTTCAAGATCCCTAATAGAGTAACGTTTGTACTACCGACAAAATAGGAGATACTTGATACTACCATCACATTTTCACTCGACCAAAACCGAGAGAAGTATGTTAGAAAAAGAATCACTGGAAAAACTAGGAAAATAATCGGTTTAAGAACGAGAGATATCTTGCAAAAGTGGCAGAATTCGAGCATTGAACGTTCACCGTCATTTTTCCGGATTTTGACATTTTTCTGGGCTGTAAAAAGCAAATTGTGTTTTTCGTCAATTTTTATTCTGGGCTGTTAAAATAATTTTCATTAATATGTACTGATTTTAAGCAGGTTTATGAATTGATCTGGATGTACCAAATGGGAATAAGTAAGGATTAAAAAGTAAGGGATTACTCTTCCCATTTGAACCATGCAATTTGGGTCGAAAAAAGTGTTGTCAACCTATCAATATTATCCATACTATATTTTTTTATCCAAATCTTTAGGAACCAAATTAGCGGCCCCTTTTGGACATTAATGAACCTTTTTAATTTAGCCTTATTTTTCATTTTAAGCCAAAGTATCATGAAAATTGGGCTTGATTTGATTTGTTTTAAGGGTCCTAAATGCTAGTTTTCAGATCCGCCCCTGTGCTACTATACTCATCCTTAAATGTATTGTGCATTTGTGTATTTTGTTTTTGTGTATCGCATAAATGAATATTGAAAATGTAGTATTACTGGTTGAGTAAGCATACATATAAGACACGCATTTTAAACTTCTTCCAAGTCATTCAGCAATATTAAACGCTGTAAGATCAAAACATAAAAACTTCGAAAATGGAAATTCGAAATGTTTCCGGTAAAAGTGAAAAAATTGCCAATTATGACGACTCCAACGAATCCCAGGATGGTGCTGTTGCACGAGGGAACTGGTCAGGTAAGGCCAATAAAATATTTTTATAATTTTTCTGCAACGATTTGCCTGCCACCATAACAAGGGGTAGACGTAAAGATTTTCATTTTAAAGGACACAATTCGTAAATCTAAACAACACTGGTCCGCTCTTGGTTATAAAGACGTTACAAAATGGATGATTTTCCGTTGGAGAACATTTACTCTCTGGCAACACTGACGGTAAACCATTGGAGCGCGCTCATCTGCCCTTGTTTAATATTTTTTTTATACCAGAATTAAAATCCTTCAGGAATGGAAAAGAAAAAGATACTAACCAGTGATTATTACATATGAAACAAACATTTTGATTGTTTTTGATTGTGTGTCTGGCTAATACATGTTTAATTTTTATATATAGAGGTCTCTGGTATATTAATCCTGCAATGCACAATAGTTAGGTGTCTTAATGTGAATGTATTTCCATAATTTTATAGTTTTACACAGTGTTCCAATGGCAAAGACAGATCTAGATATACAGTGAATTTGACTGTAGTATCATTTTATATTATAATTAAGTACTAGTACTTACTATAGGAAAACTGGAGTTTTTGCTGTCTTGCCTAACATTTGCTGTTGGACTAGGAAACATATGGCGATTTCCGTACCTTTGCTACAGAAATGGCGGTGGTGAGTTATAATAATTTTGATATGCTAATGCAATCAGACTGGCTTGTTTTATTCAGTTTATTATATCATTTTAGAGAGCACATCTCGAGGGCAAATTTAAGAATTGCAATATAATTGTACAGATAAAATAATTATAATGCACTTTAAGTAAAACATATCCTTGGGTTATGGGTGATTTATTGAGAAAACTGATCCTGATATTGTAAATGTTAAAGGTAGTGTCCACTCGGTGCCAAAGGGATAGCTCTATATTCAATTAAAACTAAAAATTATACAAAGTCAAATCACATGCAATAAACAGTTTAACTTGTGGAAATCAAAATTCTGCCAAATAGTCAATTTCCGTTCAACATAATATCCATGAATGCACAGTGATCTCTTCATCACCAAATGAATACTATCTTAGGCTAAATTGGTTATTTTCTGGATATATGAGGAGAGTCTGACCAGCGTTACTCCATTTTAGTGCTGGACTACGCGTTATTTTAAGCGAGTCGCAGTCTATTACTGTGACTTCTATAACATAAACCACACTGATGTCATGTCTTCGTTTACTAATGTATATACCTATTTTTGATTCCAACTCTTAGTCAAACGTAACGGTAGTGAAATAGAGAAGTCAAATACCCGGTTAACTTTTTAACCTTAAATACAAATAAATGAATGGATGTATTGATGGATTTCATTCGTAAAGACCAATAAAGCTGAGGTTTCGCAAGTGTCACATCATGGACATTATTCTAGATGTTTTGCTTTTTTGACAATTTAGTCTATTCAAGCCTTGTAAATGAGCTCACTCAGTTATAAAAATCACACGCCAACTGGCAAGCATACGACTCGGTCAGTCATTCTCAATAACTGGGTCCATTTGATGTTCAGAGCAACAGGCATGGGCAGAGATTGCCAATATCCATTAGCCACACATCTGCATTTATTTAATTTAATTCCAATTTCCAGGAGCATTCTTGATTCCATATTTGCTGTTCGTTGCCCTCTGTGCCATGCCGTTATTCTTTTTGGAAGTGGCGATTGGGCAATTTGGAAGTCTTAGTCCAATAGCAACATGGAAGCTGAGCCCATTATTCAAAGGTATGGGAATGATGGATTATTCAACGTTTACTATAGTTAAGCAGAAGGTCATACATGTCATGCATATTTAACATAAATAAATTGTACGATAGATAATTTTTTTACTGTTTTTATAACTATACCTTTAGAAATGTAATTTTATTCAAACCTTGGATTCCGTTGACATCAGAAATTAAATTGATAATGGTAAAACACAGTATTTTTACTTTCAAAACTAGATGAATGCAGTATATGATATTTCTTTTTCTAGGTTTAGGATACAGTATGACCCTTCTTGCGTTTGTGGTAAATATTTACTACAACGTAATCGTAGCCTGGACAATCTACTTCATCTTCGCTTCATTTACTTGGACTCTTCCATGGAGTACGTGTGGTAATTCATGGAACACGCCCCAATGTAGCTTAATAGGACAGGTGAATAATATATTGTTCATTTTGATTAACTTTTATTCATATCGTATGACTTCCCCATTGTTTTGCCGTTTTACTACTTGCCACAATCAACCTCACTGCCAGCATATCAAGCCAAGCCCAACTACAGTACTTTCAGGTGGATATCCTTCAAAAATCAAGTTGGCATGGTTACCAAAGCCTATTAGTTACCATGGCAACCGTGGAAATGGGGTAAAAAATGAGAGCAAAAAAAGCACCCAAACCCAACATAATGGCACTAATGTATAAAATATTTCTTGTCAAACAATTTTTTTTAAACTTTGGAATCATCGAGGACACTTCTAGACAACATAAAATGTCAAAAATTGGTTTAATTACCACTTCGATTTTTTTCTATGATTGGTCAAAGTAAACCAACAAAAAAGCACTCATTTTCACTATGCCAACACGTGAAAAGGCCATTTTCGCACTACTTTTGGTGTAATAATTCCATATATATTTCTTCAAAATAAAGGATTATCCTACACAATTCAACATGTGGTCATTTTAAAGATATGTATCTAGGTCAAAAACTCTAAATTAACAATATCTTCTTTCTTTTCATAATAGTTGTCACTTAATATCTTCCATTGAGGCCATTATGCTATTTTTGTTTTGTTGCGACGGTCGACGGTTGGTATTCGGTGGTTGGCGTTCTGCGTTTGGCATCTGTAACACATGTATGGTGGTGACATTTTGCATGTTATTGAATTGTTTATATTTGCTAGGCCAACACTACATCAAATGGTACAGTTGACTATCTACTCAAAAATTTCACAGCGTACAAAATAGGGAATATAAATGTCTCAGTAGATGTAGCTGAAAATGGAAGCACTTTAGTGAACACTACTCTAAGACGAGTGTCTCCAAGTGAGGAATATTGGAGGTATTTTCAAATGACTTTCCCTTTAATTCTTTTCCGGCAGTCGAACCACACCTTAAGCTTAAATCTTATTTGCACTGTTATCTACAATTACAGATTTTAAATCTACTAAAATTCATAGTAAACAAGTGGAAGGCAAGGGGAGGGTAGATTGTCTACCGAGAGAGGGGGAATGTATATTTAGCATTCACGTACATAGCATAAAGTATGTACCTGGATCGTATGACTGTTGGAGATATCTTCTGAATGTATGGAGATGATGTGAAAAATAAGCGACTGGTCTAGCTACAAGCCCTTGTGGCCCCAACTACAACAAGTGTGTGAGAAAGTGTTTAGTCAAGTAGATGGGAGGGGGTCACAGAGACTTGTAGCTAGGCTAATAAACGACCTGTTTTAACTATTGTACATGTTAGAATGAAAAAAATAAAATAAATAAATAAAGATAAGATAAAGTATTAGAGTACAACAAGGGAATCATTATCATCAAAAAGTTGCAATATTTTTTTTTACTTATTGCACATATTTGATATATTTTTTTTTTCAAATTACAGTCGTTATGTCCTCAATATAACTGAAGGTATTGAAGATATGGGTTCTGTCCAATGGAAGTTGTTGCCTTGCCTTGCGGCGGCCTGGATGGTAGTGTTTCTGTGTATCATCAAAGGCATTAGGACATCTGGTATGAAAATGCCATTACAGAGTGTGCCAAAACGCCACTTTCTTCAAAATTCTATAACTTTTTTAATTTTGATCCAAAATCATTATTTGCGTATCAAATGGAACTTGAAGATGCAGTCTAGCCATGAATTGTGAATTGTACACTTTCTTTTTATGCGAAGTGGGGGTTAATTTGAACCGATGCAAGCATGTATCGTTATGACAAGAAAGGGAAAAATAAGTAGATGATAGTAAAACTAAATCTAACTATTACTGCTGTTGGAGTAAACGTGCGCAATTCATATGTATTCAATTTCCCAAAGTTAAACAAATGTCATATTTCAATATAGGCAAAGTGGTATACTTCACGGCTACCTTTCCTTACCTAATACTCACAATCCTGTTGATACGTGGTGTGACACTCCCTGGAGCAGCAGATGGTCTGAAGTACTACCTCATTCCCAAGTGGGAAAAACTTGGCAGCTTTAAGGTAAATATTACATATTGTATATATCATATGATCAATCCTAGCTTGACAATGAATGGAAGCATTTTGCAATTTAAAGTATACTGATCTAGTTTGCACTCGGTCTGCTTCTCTATTGTTTTAACAGATTCCTAAGATTGGTCGTGACCACCAAAATGGCTGTGTACTATGGTTAACCTACTGCATGTTCACTGTTTACTTTCAAATTCTCATTATTTAGTACATAATAGTAATACTCTGTTAAAATAACAAAGCTCGACTAATTAAGCGTGCGATGAATTAAGCATAAAAGAGTGGCCAAAAACTTAAAAGCATGTTTTAGGTATGGGGTGAAGCAGCTATGCAAATTTTCTATTCTTCCGGTGTAGGTTGGGGTGCTGTTGGCACGATGGCCAGCTACAACACGTTCAACAACAACTGTCACAGGTGATTTCGTTTGATTCCAGTTGGCAGACATTATTCAATAGAATTACATACTCCTATATCAGTCGCCATTCCACACAAATACGTTCAAAAAAGCAAATCGTTCTGAGGTCTTGACAAAATGATACAGCCAAATATTTTGATTATTACTGGCCATCTCAAAAATGTCAATTTTCGTTACAGAGACTCTGTTTTAATTCCAATCATGAATGCTGGTACGAGTCTATTCGCTGGTCTTGTGATCTTCTCCATTGTTGGATTCATGGCTCACGAAACTGGCGAGAGTATTGAGAACGTCGTTACTCAAGGTAGTAAAGGAGTACCAGTTAACCAGCGTTTTCATGTCGCACATAAATTAGTGGAAGACAAGGCATTCACTTAAAATTATCACCACCTTTTAAACGTCCTTGAAAGTAAACGAAAGTTCAAATCCCAAATCTAAAGTCATATTTGAACTTCTAAGAACTTGTAAATGATAAATGAATAAGTCAATTTGAAACAAGTTGCTCACTAGCTTAGCCAACCAAGATTGACTGTTCAACAATGCTACAAATCATGACTTTCATTACCTTGTTAAGGTATAGACGTAACCTGATATTTTAATGGTAGTTGCTAAGACGTTTGCAATTCCTGCTTAAATCCAATCCTTTTCAATTAACACAAGACAAAATCGTGTTTAATAATTTGCAATAAACTGCTTATTACCATCTTACTCGGTGCTTAGTTGTCGCTATCCTTGATTATTGATACACTTATTTGGAAGGTTACTTCTGCTTACGCCTAGGTATTGATACACGTATCCGTGGTTTTTAGGCCCGAATACCGAGGTTTATCTTTTTAATTATCGTGTCTTATTCTATTGCATTAATATGTTGTTAACTTTAGAACTACGCGCGTGATATGATAGGCCTACATTCTGACATTTATTTGAATATGCTACATGTGTATGCTTGGTTTTTGGACTGATAACGAGTAGTAAGTATCGATGTGTTTAGCTAAATAGAAGCGTGATAATCCATAAAGCTAGATAAGGACAATTCGTTTAAAAGAAAGCTACACTTTATAAATCTATTAATAAAAATGTAATATTTTAAGAAAAACAGGTTTTTAGATTTACCAGACGCCAGCAAGGTGTTGGGGTTTACGATATTAATTGTTGCAGATTAAATATTCTTATTTAAAGACGTCTTTATGCAAAAAGTCTGATCTATTTAAGACATCAGTATTCTCAGAAATTGGTTATCCGAAGCGGATACCAAGTTCTGACCAGCAGACGAACAATTGGAGACATAGGTTATGTTTGTTTATTTAACGGTCAGACTTGTTGACTTGCCGATCCGTATTTTCAACTTTGTGCGAACACGTTCTGTTTATTATTCCTTTATACTTTGTATTTGCTGAGCAATGACTGATTTGATAGTTTTATTCAAAAATTTTATTGTCCATTTTTTATATTTTTAATAAGTGATGTTTGATAAGTAAAAAAAATTAAGAAATGGTGTAATTCTTTGTGGTAAATCATAAGATTGATTATGTCTAACCATGAGATAATGAAATGACTGAGGTAAGATATAAGCATTTGTTATGGAAGACATATTATCAATATATCAGGTATATCACATATAAAAATAAATACAGCGTTGTTGCAAATTGAGCAATTGTTTTAATAATATAATAAACGGGGCCGTTGGAAGAAACATTACAACATATTGATAGTATGGGAGCAAAGGTAATTCCGTGTCCTTTTTAGAGGCGAGCTAAGCGACATATATTTTTATGAACTATATGTGATACTTACCAAGAAAAATGATGTTGGCAATTCTGAATCCGCGACGGCGTTGCTATGGTAACCAAGTGAATAAGCCACGCCCACTTTTAGGGGCTCTTTTCAGTGTTTGGCCCTTATCTCCTTCATTATTGCTCAGATTTCGATGAAATTCATACCAAATGGAAGGTAATAGATAATGCACTCACAACATATTAAGTTGGCAATTCTGAATCCGCGGCAGCGTTACTATGGTAACAAAGTGAATATGCCACACCCACTTTTAGGGGCTCCTTTCGGTGTTTGACCCATATCTTCGTCATTATTGCTCAGATTTCGATGAAATTTGCACCAAATGAAAGGTAATAGATGAAGCAATCATACAGTTAATAAAGTATGCAAATAGGGTGATTTGCATCTTAATTATGACATCATAACTGTTTGTTTTTGTGTATTTTATTTTAATCATGATGTATAAATCTGCGAAATTATTATTTTTAAAATGGTCAGTAATGCTTTCAACTATAGTTAATTAGTTTATTTCTTTTAGTTGAGTTTATTAATTTATTACATTCATACATGTATGGTCATAAAACATTGAATAAATGTAATGAAAGTGTCCGATTCACGCTGTTGCTATGGTAACAGCAAGTAGCAAAACGTTCCGCTGTAAACAAGAGAATTCTTTAGGAAATGTTACGTTAAATTTGCCCAATTGAAAAATAAAACTAATTACCAACTTATTACCAACTAATTTACAACTAAGTATCAACAATTCTGCTGGCAATTGGAATTAAAGTTAAGCGTTAATTAAATCAATGATAATTATGGCCTAATTATCAGTAGCAAGTTCAACGTAAATTAACTTACAATAATGCTGATTTATGATTTTTAGTTGATAATTAAGATATGAAATGTTTGAGAGTGATAGTAAGTGGTAAATTAAAACGTTTTTGGTCTGAAGTAGATTATTGGTTGATAGTTAACATATAGGATGATTTTAATGATAATTAGTTGTAAATTAGGCCCATGATTTAGAAATACAAACCCCCTAAATTTAATTTCAAGATGGTGGAAAAAGAAAACATGTGAGAGATATTTCTCTCATAAAATTGAGAATTACAACGTGAATGGTGCGTATACTACCATGAAATTTGGTCAACATTATTATAAGGGTATGTAGAACATGAATACAATGTATGTTAAATCTTATTCACACTTCTGTCTGAAATGTTTATGAATTTAAAAATCTTTTTGAATCAGATCATATAATATTAATCCTAGAATGCAATTTAGGTACTAACATGGGTTACCTATGTTTCACAAGTAATCCAAATGTGCTCTTCTAAATAATGATTGTTAGATCAAAGACATTTCAAAACATATTTTTCATTATATCTGTTACGTCCTTATTATGTAACATTATAGTCTAATGTTTGTGTTCTGATTTTAGTTGTTGATGGCAATAATGATGTTTTCACATGCTTTTTATGAATCTTAAAAATTTGCAAAATAGAATTAAAAAAGAGGGGGAGAAACCCCAGGGTTCAAAGATGACATACGCTTATAATGTAAATCTGTATTGAGATGACATCGTCGCTGATTGGTTTAGCGAGTCGATCGTTGATTGGTTAAAATCTAGGTCAATTTGAAAACTTTAAAAACCAAGATGGAGGGTCCGTTTTCGACAAAAGGAGGTATGCGAAGGAGGAAATCTTATGTCCTCAATTGAATCATGGGGTTTTCCCTCCTCTTGCTGTGAAATTTCAATAGTTCAAGTTCAATGTTGTCTGTTCTGAAAGATCCTAATTAAGATGAATATTCCATCACAAAATAGTTCAAGATGAAGCAAAAATCTCCGAGTGAAGGGAAGCAAAAAAGAAGCGAGTCATTTTTGAGATGTCACAAATCTGACTTAAACCTAACTTTCAACTAATTATCAATAGTAAGTTAGGTGATAATTAGAGATTAACTTACATCAAACTTACAACTAACTTTCAACTAATTTACGTAAATAGCTCATTTGCATATTGATGGTAGTTAATCGTTAATTAAGTTGCAAATTAAGCGTTAATTAAGTTGATAATTAGCTCATTTGCATGTGAATTTTTACACCTAACTTTCAACTAATTATCAATAGTAAGTTAGGTGATAATTGGAGATGATTTTCCATAGGCTTTTTTCAATTGGGTGGTGACAGAAAATAACCTAATAACTATAGAAAATTATTTAATTTGGATTGTGTTATATTATGATGTCATAAGGGCAATTGTTAATCAGGGGCGTAGCAAGCTCTCAGTCGGGGGGGGGGGGGGGTTGGTTTGACAATTTTTTTTAAACATTTTGTTTACTTTTACAAAAATGCAACTTCCTTCAAAATGAGCTAGGAGCTTTGAGTCAAATGCATTTTAAAACTCTTCTTCTATCTAATGGTTCTATTTTTATTGGTTACAGGGGGTGCACTCATTACACCCCCTGGCTATGCCTATGTTAGCTGTGGTAACCAGGTGGATTTGCCGTCCCCATTTTTCAAGACTTTTCCAAAGTTTTGCTTCTATCTTTGTCATCATGATAGCTCTGGTATATATGAAATTTTCATCAAATGGAAGCTAAGGTTTGCTTTTCTTGCTGGGTTTCTTTTCAGTGTTTGGTCCTTTCCCTTTGGCATTTGCGCCTAGATATTCATACTTGTAAAGAAATGGAATGAGAATCAATCATAGTTTTCAGCTTTGACCTCATTTGAATGTCAAAGGACAAGGTACCAATTTGGAATCATTTTGAGCAATTCTACTTTATTTTAAGAAAATAATCACAAAAGCAGCTATGATACCATAACGATTATGCCAGTCAGTTAATCTACATTATCCATGCATTTTCTGATTCGCCTGATAATTCACCTGGTTACCATAGCAACATATTATTGGATTAACATAACCCCCCCCCCCTCCCAACAACAATATGATAGAACCATTAGATTGAAGAAGAGCTTTAATTAACCCATTAGTGTCTATGTCCCGATTATGGCACGTTTTTGAGTATATTGGAAGATGTCAGCACTGTATCATTAGTACTTTATATTTCTTAGAAAAGAAGGTACTAGAATAGTAGATTTCTCCAAAGTTCAAGGTCATTTTGTTTTTTTGCAGACATCTTTTGAATTTTTTCACAGGAAAGGGCCCAATGTCCCTCAAATTGATATATCAGTCCATAGGCCATAAGGGGCCACTACCATGCTATTGAGGGCCACTTTCATGTTTTGGATGCCATCGGGGCCACTTAAATTTCTTTTGGGACCACAGGGGTCTACTAGGATGCATTTGGGGGCCACGGGGGTCCACTGGAATACGTTTGGGGCTTGGGGGCCAACGGGATGCTTTTAGGGGTCACAGGGGGCCACCAGAGTGCTTTTGATGGCCATGAGGAGCCATTTGCATGCTTCTGGCGGCCTCAGGGCACCACTAGGATGGTTTTGGGGGCCACTGGGGGTCAATAGGATGCTTTCAAGAGTCACTCAGATGCTTTAAGGGGGGCATAATGGAGCCCTTGGATGCGTTTTGGGCCGCTGGGTGTCACTAGTATGCTTTTTAGGGGCCATTAAAATGATTTTGGGGTCCACAGGGGCCCATTGGAGTGCTTTTAAAGGCCACCTAGGCCACTGAGATGCTTTTTGGGGTCACAGGGGGCCAATAGGATGCTTTCGGGGGCCAATAGGATGCTTTTAGGGGGCATAATGGGGCCACTTGGATGCTTTTTAGGCCACTGGGTGTCACTAGTATGCTTTATGGGGGTCACTGGGGCGGCAAATGGGAAGTTTTTTAGGCCACTGGGGGCCACTAGAATGATTTTAGGGCCCATTGAAGTGCTTTTAGTGGCCTGGGGCCACTGAGATGCTTTTTGGGACCACAAGAGGCCAATGGGATGCTTTCGGGGGCCATGAGGATGCTTTTAGGGGGCATAGTAGGGCCACTTGGATGCTTTTTTGGGCCACTGGGTGTCACTAGTATGCTTTTTGGGGGCCACTAGCGGGGGAAATGGGAAGCTTTTGGGGCCACGGGGGCAACTAGAATGATTCTGAGGTCCACAGGGGGCTTTTAGAGGCCACTGAGATGCTTTTTGGCGCCACAGGGGTCAATAAGATGCTTTCGGGGGCCCCTGGGATGCTTTTAGGGGGCATAATGGGGCCACTTTGATGCTTTTTTGGGCTACTGGGTGTCACTAGAATGTTTTTTGGGGGTCACTGTGGGGCAACTGGGAAGCTTTTGGGGCCTCTAGAATGAGTTTGGGGCCATTGGAATGCTTTTAGAGGCCACTTGGGGCCACTGAGATGCTTTTCGGGGCAACGTTTTGGGGCCACAGGGGGCCACTGGGTTGATGTCATGCGTCACAGAGGGGTACTAGGATACTTTTGAGGGCCTCATAGCAGCACTAATTTGTTTTTGGGGGCCACTGGGGACAACTAGGATGCTTTTGAGGACCACATGGGGCCACTAGTACTATGATGCTTTTGGGGGCACCTGGGGGCTATTGGGATGCTTTTTGGGGCATCTGGGGGCCACTAGGATGATTTTGGGAGTCATAGGAGCCGCAAGTATGCTTAGGGGGCCACAGGGGCCACTATAATGCTTTTGGAGGGCCACTTTGGGGCACTGGGATGCTTTTTCGGATCATATGGGGCCCCTGCCGTGCTTTTGAATGTCACTGGGGCCTATTTAGTATTGAATTATAATAAACAGACTAATTTTAAATTAATGACAGTGTAAAATTACATGTTGGTTAAAGTTATGATATTATAAATAGGTTTTACAACCACAAAATCATACCTATTAACCAAAAAATGTTATCATGGGCACTTGTGTCTATGTCCCGTATTTGGGATGCCTCTAGAACAAAAACAAATTTTTTCTTAGTTATGCTACCCAGGTTAGAAAAAAACATAAAAATTAATTAAAAAATACTAACGCATTCAATCTGTTGTCATTATTGGGTTAAAATGCTTTTGACTTGAAGCTTCTAGCTCAATTTTGAAGGAAGTTGCATCAATTTTTAATTAAATAATTTTCTATAGTTATTAGATTATTTTGTCATCAAATTTTAAAAAGAATACATGTCAGTCAACTGGTCAAAATGTAACATTTCCTAAAGAATTCTTGTTTACAGCGGACAGTTTTGCTACATGATGTTACCATAGCAACAGTGTGAATTGAACATTGTTTATTTAAATTAGACATCTTTCATTACATTTATTCAATTTCTCTATGACAATAAATGTATGAATGAAAAAAACTTATAAACTCAACTAAAAGAAATAAACGAGTTGAAAGCATTACTGACCATTTTAAAGACAGTAATTTCACAGAGTTATACATCATGATTAAGATAAAATAATGCAAGAACAAACAGTTATGACGTCATAATTAAGATGCAAATCACCCTAATTGCATATTTTATAAAATATATGATTGCTTTATCTATTACCTTTCATTTGGTGCAAATTTCATCTAAAGCTGAGCAATAATGACGAAGATATGGGCCAAACACTGAAAAGAGCCCCTAAAAGTGGGTGTGGCATATTTACTTTGTTACCATAGTGACGCTGCCGTGGATTCAGAATTGCCAACTTAATATATTTTGATTGCATTATCTATTACCTTCCATTTGGTGTGAATATCATCAACATCTGAGCAATAATGAAGGAGATAAGGGCCAAACACTGAAAAGAGCCCCTAAAAGTGGGCGTGGCTTATTCACTTGGTTACCATAGCAACGCCGTCGCGGATCCAGAATTGCCAACATCATTTTTCTTGGTAAGTATCACGTATAGTTCATAAAAATGTATGTCGCTTAGCTCGCCTCTAAAAAGGACACGGAACCTCTTATTTGGACTTTTGCTCCCAGACTATGATATTGAGCGTCATGTGTTGTTTGAACTGTCTTGTCGCTCATAATTACATCAGCCAGTTGTCCATAATCCGGCGTTTCTCAGTCTGGTATGCTTTACTGATTTTAGGAATGGTTGCAAAACGGCAAGATTTCCCATGTTATGTCCTTTTAATGGCCATTTTGTATGCCTTTTATTTCCACACCATGTTTTGATTTTGCCTTGATGCTATTGTGTCATAGTGTTTTTGCTTTAAAAAAGCAAGAAATATCAACTTTTTAATTAAAGAAATGTTGGTTAATCTCTTGTTGTAAATCACATTGTTGATGATGTTAACGGACCATGAGATAACATATTGTCAGGGGAACGATATCAATAATATAAAATAAATATTATAGATATTAATTGTTTGCACTGAAGTAATGTGACTATTCTAGCGAATCAGGTAGATATTTCTACGGTTTTCCGGTTTTTCCGTAATGAAAGCATTTATTTTTCGTTTCCATTAATTTGACTAGTAGGGTCGTTGATAAACACATTAAAACTGTAAAAGTATTTATTGGAAGTACTTGTTTTAACTGTCTTGTCGCCTCTCTTTTTGACTCTCAAAGTCAAATGGCATAGCCGTAGCCAGGGGGGGGGTGCGATGCATAACCAATAAAATAGAACCATGAAATAGAAGAAGAGAAAGAAGCTTCTAGCTCAATTTTGAAGGAAGTTGCATCTTTTGGCCTGCTTTTGCCACGATTGCACCCCTCTCCCGAATGAAAACCGAGATTGTTTTTCTTGGCGATCGTATCCCCCCCCCCTGACTGAAAGTTGGCTATGCCCCTGAACATGGATAATAGGGGCACTATTACCATGCGTACAGAGTCTAGTTATAAACTATAAGAAGACGAAACTCTCTTTTTCATACACATGCCTGCATAACAATCGGAGACAGAAGTTTTAACATTGTCCAACAAAAATAATAAGAATCTAACATTTAATGATAACAAAAGGATTAATTGCTATATAGTCTTTGTTTTTTAACTGCGGACGTATACCAACATCACCTTGATTACAGAAAAGATTATCTAACAGTGTAGAATTGCTCCTGGGTTTTAATTACAGTTTATGAATAGAGTTATTTTTGCCTCTATTCTCATTTTTAAACCGGTCTCTGTTTGCTTATCCATTATTTGTGATAAATTATTTCAGTTAGAGTCGAAATCAAACACCAAATAAACCGGATTAAAATAAGCCAGTCTGATTGCGAATTTGCAAATCCTGTAAAATAAACTTAAAGCCGCCTTTTAATTAGAGAAAACAATAAGCTTATCCATCTGATTAAGAAGAAATCAATGCTATTTGATTCGTGCATTATCTTCAAGCAAGCCAGTAAGACAATCAACGATCTGGCGTTTTGTTTAATCCCCGCCAGTTTAAATTCTATATTGACCAATGCATGACTTAAAGGTGCTACAAATAGTGCAGGGGGGCCATTCAATGATCATCGACAAGTGTCAAAATATATTTAGGTTTGGATATTTCATCAAGACTAACATGTATTTTCATTATCTACAAAGAAACCCTCTGGATGAACATTATTTCAGCTGATATTCCTCTTGAAACATGGTGGATCTTAAAAATCTATAAGTGGGACTCCCTTTATAGAAGCTTTGAATTGAATTTACACTTCTTAATGCTGAAATTGATAGTTTATACATACATTTTATGAAAATAGGTATGTCAAAGAAGGTATTAAGCCAAATATTGACCTGATAGCTCAGAAAAAATAAAAAATTTCGAATTTTCTCTCTACAGTCCTTATTGCCTCTTTAATATTTTCATTCTACAAACATTGCAGTGTTTTAATGATTGTATAAACCACATTGTTACCATCCCCGATGCACCATCAGGCCTGTCTCTCAACCCAAAGTTGTATATCTGTAATTTGGGGGGGGGGCGACGTTCATGTAGAAATATACAATAATTATGTCCGTGTAAAAGCTAAAATTATAAAAAATCTAATATCAAAGTCATTCTATTCATGGAAGCGTCAAGTTATGAAAAACAATGCTAAACACTAAAATAAACAAATCGACTAGATTACTTTTGAAAACTTCCTGAGAGGAAATGGACAAATGTATTTTCCTAACTCATTAGAACGTCTGTCTGATTGAAATACAATGTACTATTTTTCTAAATACAATATAAATGAATAAATCTTGGTTGCAAAATAATGCTGAGCCTAATAAAAAATTCAAATACTTTCTTTTGCAAATTCCTGAAGAAACTAAAGGATTACAGGTTTGGTTAGAATAAACTGCTTAAATTGTACATTTTAAAACTATTAGTGTGATTTGAAACCCGGGATTTGAAACAAGTTTGTATTGAAGGTCTGTTACAGAGGGGGCATACAATGTCCCATTTACTCACCCCTCATCTCCCATACCCGATCTTATTTATGTCTCCAGTTTGTTTCTTGTATATTAATATTTGAAATCAAGTCATTAAGAATGCCAGGGGCCAGTTTGGGGGTTTGATTCTAGTTATTTTCCTTTAGTCATAGTCTGACTTATTTGAAAATATGGAAATTCGGAAGATACCAATTACCTATTTCAAATGGCAACATAGTGAAATTTTAGCACAAGAGCACGAATCAATAGTTTAAAGCAAAAGCATTTGAATATTGTAATTTAAAGCGTTTAAACTTTCATGAGATTATACTTTTGGTTCCCATGATTTGACATCTTTGATCACCTGCAGTTAAGTATCTAGAAAAACATTGCTACTGTAATTAACTGTTAGACGCAGACGATCTTTTTTCCTTCACACAATATACATGTACATATTCACAAAAGGCATTCCCAGCTAAATCACACGAATTGGTGTGATTGTGTAATTGATGTGTTATAATCTCTTTTTTATTGAATAAACCTTAAACTTTTCTTCAAACTTAACACATTGCCCTTGGTATATAACCAATATCCCCCGGAACCCTCTCAATAAATACCCTGTATGATTAAATCGAGTTACAAGCCCTCCTGACAGTTGTTAAAGTGGATTGTACAGGGTCTTGAATAACTAGTATGATTTACATGTAAAACAAAATGGTAATCGCGCATTTGTTGGTGAATATGCTCAAGATTTGCTGCACGATCATTCCCCGATTCAACAGTGGTGCAAAAAGCCATCCTTTGATCATTTGTTAAATCTAAAGTTCATGTAATGAGGATTAGAAAAATAATGAAGTCTTAAATAATAATCTCTGCTGAAAATGATACCCTTATACTTGCAAAATCAAACCCTGACTCGACATATTTCTAGTGATGCAATGAACGACCTGCGATTTTAACAAACGCCAAATCCCAACCGCCGAACGTTAACACTTAATGCTGAATATTAACACATTAAAAAGTGACAAGAAACAAAAGGATTGTCTTCAAAATGCCAAACAGCCCCTGGAAACAGTCACATGTTTATTTCTATGCTACCGTATATCGATGGAAAATATGTTAAAACTAACTTTAAACAATATCAAGTTGGTCTATTTTTAAAATTAATAATCTTGCATATAAGTGGCTTATCAGATCAATGATCAATCACTTATTCCATTTTAATCCTACAGGTCGGGGGGGAGCTGTGGGGGGTTACATATAATGAAATTTCTACATGCAAGATCATTTTCACATGTGCAGATACATGTATGATTAATAAAGTCGATGCCATGAGATTTGTGATTGGGTTTTATCGAAAAGAATATCACCAAAATATTTTATCATCGTGTAGAAAGTCCAATCTAAAATCTGGTAAATGTGTTGCATTTATTGAAGCAATAACACTGTAATTAATACCACTGTAAAACTATATTGCAAATGTTTGATATGAAATTCGATTGTCAGGAGTACGAAATACACATCAATACTTTTACATAATATCCAGTGTATTATAATAAGATGTTATGACAAAGTCAATTGAAAAACTTCAGTTTCAGTAAAACTAGTTGTAAAACTCCCTAAATCTGTTAAAGGGAAGCCCCGGGGGAAGCCTTCATTCAAGCACTGACGTTTAAGTTTATGTTTAAGAGGAAGAATTCAGTATCCCGTGTGTTCACTACCCCCCTCCCATCCCAAATTATTTAACTTCATGTATGCTCCAATGTGTTTCATTTCTGTGATTGATAAATGTAATCAATATGATAGCTCTATATTACTCAATTCTTAAGTCGCCAGGAGGCGTTACTTAAAAGTGCCTCTTCGAATCTCAGCCTGAAAAACAATTCCTAGCCGATCTCCTGTAATCAAGTTAAACATTCCCAGTTATGAAAACAATGAAATTGATATCACTGATTGATTGGACAAGTATTAGAAATTTGTCTCCATACAGATGTATCGTATTTTGAAATCCTGGGGATATGCATTAAGTGAAGCAAATCTGAAAAGTTTCATCTTAAACATAACCAAAATTAAGCACAGAGCTACATTTTGCACTTTGGAACTTTCAACGTGTATCTAGTTTTTTGAAGCTCCGGCCACCGTACGCCCCCCGTAGAGGAAATGTGCGCAAGGTTTAATTTTAATCTTATTGAATTATGTTAATTAGTTGCTTGGATGGTAGATTGTTTGTTTGCTTGCTTATCTGCACGATTGATTGCTTGATTGACCGTTTACTTGCTTACATTCTTTCTTTGTTGCTTAGTTGCTTCCTTGGTTTCTTTGCTGGATTAGAGTTTGATTAGTTACTTGATTGGTTGGTTTGTCGGTTGTTTGCTTGCTTTATTTGTAAGTTGCATGTTTTTTTTACTTGCTTAGTTTTCTGCTTGCTTTGATGGTCGTTTGCTTGCTTGCTTGGTTGCTTGCGTGGTTGGTTGCTAGGTTATTTATTTGAAACTTGTCTAAATATCCATAGGCTTAGCCAGGGGGGGTTGCAAATAAGAATAAGACCCTGAGAAAGAGGAGAAAAAGAACTTTAAAGCTTTTTATTTGAAGCTTCTAGCTCAATTTGGAATGAAGTTGCATCTAATTTTGTAAAATTCAATATAAAAATCATTTTTGGCTGGTTCATGTCACAATCGCACCCCCCGATTATGTCACAATCGCACCCCCCCCCCCGACTGAAACCCGAAATCTTTTGCAACTAATAAGAGAGACCTAAAATGAAAATAATGTAACAAGTGCTCTACTTTGGTGATAAAAATAACTGTTCCTGTAAAAATATACAATTGTAGTCCATCACAAAGTTCATTTATTTCATGAAAGCGTCAAGGGACAATGCATCTAAACACTAAGATAAACAATTAATTAACTTCTGAAGAAACATCCTGTAGTGGAAAAAAAACAAATGGCCTTTCATAACGGATTAGAATAGCCAGTCTGTCTGATTGTATAATATATTAGATACATTTTAAATTCCTTGGGAAATGAAAAATAGTCTTTTCTGGCTGTTTAATGAAAACATAAAAATAAAAAGATGAAAATTTCCCATTCATTAACATCTACATACCCCTAGTGGTATGGGCCGTGTGATTGCTACAAATGGACATGCATAATAGATGATGTATTTGAAAGGTGGCTTTGCCTCGATGTATTGGTTAATGAATGATATTATAAACTTTATTGATCGTGAATTCACCTTTCCAAATTCAAATCCCAAATAAATAAAGCACACAATTCAAGCGTGACACAAAAAGAGCAAAACTGAAAACCCTTTAACCTATAGTGCCCGACATTATGTTAATAAATAATTTCTACATGTTGAAATATATTGCTATTTGATTGAGTTCAAGACAAAACTTTTTGGAATTGTTTCACATAATGTAATATTCCTCGGATTTGGTGCATACAGATGTTTTACAATCAGAGACAAGGGTCTTATACGGGGTATTATATTTGGCAAACCAATCAATAAGTAGTATTAAATTATCACAAGGTAAATAACTTAATCCCTTTTAAAATTGCGGTTAAGTAGCATCTTAATTACAGTAAAGAAAGATCATCTAGGAATTATTTCTGCCTCTCATTCCTTAAACCGGCTTCGTTAAACAGTGTCAAGATATTTAAGTCAGAGCCAAAAACAAGACTATTTTTATATTTAAATCCCCTCACCTTGTCAATGTTTATGTCTGCATCTGGTTTTTCTTACCTTTTGGAGGGAGACAATATACACATAGATTAATTACTGGTCATGGACAGGGGGCACAGAAACGAACATTCTGGGATCATTAGGGATAATTGGGGAAGGGGGATGGGTGGTGTTGAATAGAAAAGTCCGGGAGTGAAGTTAAGGGGTCCTGAAATCTTTCTTTTGATATTCAGTGCTTGAATGGAGACTTGTTTCCACTCCCCGCACTCTAGTAGAATTTAAATATTTGATCCAAAGGAGTTATTTTTAATCAAAAATCAAAAATGATTAAATGCTTGCTGCATGCAAACATACTACACTTAAATTGAAATGCTTTACTTAGTTAATTAACGCAGTAGTCACATGACACACGGATAAGACGTACCTGGGCCGAGGATAAGCAATATTTATCTCTCAATAGGTATGATAAGTGTGAACTTTTTATTCCTGAGAATTAGTAGTTAGTAGTGCTTATTACTTATGGATAAGACATTAAGTATTCTTTCTTAGTAGTGCTTAGAAAATAGTGTTTCACGTTGTGTAAGGTCCTGGACTTGCTTTTGTTGTGTACCCAGAGGCTGTGACCAAACTCCCGGCTGCTCCTGTGTGGTCCGTGTTGTTTTTTACGATGGTTCTGACAGTCGGCATTGGTAGTCAGGTAAACGTTTTCTTGATCAAACAATCATGTTTATACATTTTGGTTTTTCAAATAACTTTGTTGAAATAGATGGAATCCTATTGGTTCTTCTGAGTAAAAATAATGGTTGAATAATTTATAACAATCAAAATTGATAAAAATCGAATTTGTTCATCATACGGATGTGCGACTAATAACGATATCAGTCGCATATAGGTTTGCAAAACTCTACATACCACACTGGTTATCAATATCATCGTCAGTATCACATGGCTCTCTACAATATCACACTCGTCATTAATATCATCGTCAGTATCACATGGTTCTCTACAATATCACACTCGTCATTAATGCCATCGTCAGTATCACATGGTTCTCGACAATATCACACTCTTTATTAATAGCATCATGAGTATCACATGGTTCTCAATAATATCACACTCGTCATTAATATCATCGTACGTATCACATTGTTCTCTACAATGTCACACTCGTCATTAATATCATCGTGCGTATCACATGGTTCTCGACAATATCACACTCGTCATTAATGCCATCGTCAGTATCACATGGTTCTCTACAATATCACACTCTTTATTGATATCATTGTGAGTAGCACATGGTTCTCTACACTATCACATTCTTTAGTAAAAGCATCGTGAGCATCACATGGTCCTCTACAATATCACACTCTTTAATAAAAGCATCGTGAGTATCACACGGTTCTCTACAATATCACACTCGTCATTAATATCATCGTCTGTATCACATGGTTCTCTACAATATCACACTCTTTATTAATAGCATCATGAGTATCACATAGTTCTCTACAATATCACACTCTTTATTAATAGCATCGTGAGTATCATAATATGGTTCTCTACAATATCACACTCTTTATTAATATCATCGTCAGTATCACATGGTTCTCTACAATATCACACTCTTTATTAATAGCATCGTGAGTATCATATGGTTCACACTCGTCATTAATTGGGTGTTAGACAATAATCATGGGATAAATATATTTACTAATGATATAATTATGTATTGATTGTAGTTCACCTTGGTTCAAAGCATAGCTGTCTCTGTTGTTGACGAGTTCAACTTGTCTAGCAGGAAAGTACTAGTAACAGCAATTCTATGTATTGTAGAATTTGTCCTGGGTTTACCAATGATAATGCAAGTAAGCAGTACTTACTTATTGCTTTTCAATTTTAGTTTAAAACTTTGTGGCAAGAATCATATATCATCCCAATGTCTGTGACTCACCCGTTTATGTTGATACAATAATGGCATAATGTTACACGAATCAGTTACATCATTACAAAACTCAAAATTTAACTGACATGCAACAATAACATGTTTTGATATTCTGAACAAACGGACGCAATTAATGCAAGTGCTATCAAGTCAATCAACAACTTGTGTATTGCCTTAACACGTCTAATTCTTTTCAATGTTTCTTTAAGATTTTGAACAGATTGTTTTAAATTCGATCGGTTGTTTTAAGGGCGGCATGTACGTGTTACAAGTGATGGACTGGTACGCCGTTACATTTGTTATAATGATTGTAGCATTTACAGAGTGCGTAGCAGTTGCTTGGATATATGGTAAAAACAAATTATTTTATGTTGCAGTGACCATCGCTCTTCTGAAATTGATTCATTCAATGCGTCGGCGGTTAATCATTGTGCTATCCGTTATAACATTTACTGTACCATACCAATCCTCTCCTTAGATCCAACATTTAAGAGTTGGTATTTGGTCACGTGGTATCCATGTGATGGATCCATATAAGGCCTATAGGATCATATAGGAATCCGATTTACCGTTTGTCCACCATTTGAATGTCATATGATAGATCAAAACATGGCTTGTAGGACCATATAGGGAATGCTTAAGGGAAGCCACTGATGCAAATTAATACCAAATAAGTATTGGAGCTACTAACTACTTCTGAACGGTTCATCCAATACTTTTGACATTTCTTTTTATCCGTCACATATGTATGATATTTAATAACGAACACTCAAGTCAGAATACCTCTAATATATGCATAATTTTAATGCCCTTAATGTCTTCAGGCATGAACCAGTTTTCCAGAGATATTGAGTTGATGATTGGTTTTAAACCATGCCTTTGGTGGAAGATGTGTTGGCGATTCCTTACACCAGGTCTCGTATTGGTAAGTTGCACAACACAAAGCGCGGGGCATCAAATAAAAACAAATGTATTTTAACAATGAACATAATAACATTTTCAATGGCATATTGCGCAAAAAAACATAGAATCTCAAGCCCGAATCTCAATCTTAATTCCTGTATTATAGTATCCCATGGCCACATATAGTATTACATCGCATTGTATAGTCCTGTTTTGTTTCGTCTTGTATTATATTGTATTTTATTGTGTTATATTATATTGTATTATGTTATATTATATTAAATTAAATTATATTATATATCATACCATTTCATGTTATAATATATATATATATAATGTTTTGCGTTACAGTTCATATTTTGCTTCATAATCATCACCCACGTACCCGTGACATACGGGGATTATACGTATCCTGACTGGGCAATTGGTGTAGGATGGATACTGGCTGTTGTATCATTCGTACCAATACCTGAATACGCATGCTATCGAATATACAACACAGATGCTAGTACTTTTGTACAAGTAAGTAGGTCACGAGCACACGTGCACCTATTTTGTGTTCTTTGTATCAATAATGTAAAATAGATAAATACAAAAGTTCGAAAGTACAAACACTTGGAACGAAAAGTGTTGTAGGATTATATCTGCGCAAATAATCCTGAAATAGTTTTTTGATCCGACGAGAAGAACACAACATAACATACCATGAATACAAGTGTACTATGTCATAACACTAAGTTAATCATATTCGTCTCTTCTCCAGCGTTTACGACTCCTGAGAATGCCTGAACCAAGTTGGGGTCCATCGCTTGAAAAAAATAGAGAATTGTATATCAGTACACTGGATGAGAGAGTGAAACGACACGTTTTGGGACAAATGGACTTGGATACGGCCTCGATACCACTTAAACAATGACACATCAGAAACACCATTTTGATTGAAAGATTGTATATTGTGTATACTGTTACCATGGTCGTAAAAGGCTAGAACATCAGGTTCTGTAAAATAAATTAAGCATACCAGTCTTTATGCTGAACTTTTCATATTGAAAACAATGCCATGCATTTCTGAAAGCATAAAACATGACATAGTCCATCCAAAGAACAAATGCATGCGATTGAGGCATTTGTGACAAAGAAATCAAAGGACCAGTTTTGCATATAATTACAATAATATATAATACTTTGAAAGTACTTTATAAAGCACCATTAACGTACATTTTTTCATGAAGAAAATCGGTGCACTTTTTAAAGATGAAAAATATGGAATGCCCTAAAAACCTTTCGACCTTCGACCCGCACTTTCGAAGGTCGACCTATTGGGTGTCCCAAAAGAACAGTTAATAGGAGCTATTTTTGCCGATCTCGAAGAGCACTAGGGACATTCTGCACGGGGTTCCATTTTTTGGTTCGAGTTTATGCGTATGCTCACGAATAGAGGTATTTCATTCCCATGATTCAAATTGCTTTTCGATGATCGGTTGGGATCGATACCTTTTGTTGTTTTTACACCAAACAAATTCTAACAACATAATGTCATTATGGGAAGGGACTGGTGTGAAATTTGTGAATGCAAATGATATATTTCTCAAATTACATGTTCGTATTTCAGTTATAGATGGTGCATGCATTTTGATAATTTAAACAAATCAAATTCAATGGCTTAATGTTCATGTTGAGGCTAAATATGGTAGTCTCAGGACAAATGAAACCTAACCTAACACGAACATATGATTGTAAACTATTTGCTTTTAAATCGCAAAAGTATTTTATTGATTAATAAATAGGTTTTACAACTTTAATATAACGAGTTTTTAACTATGTTTCAGTTGTTGGATTTACACTAGAGCCCTAAGACGTCTTGGCCGAAACGTTTCAGCGTTAAAACGTTTTACAAATGTAATGTAAATCCAGATTTTCTCAAGAGCTCTCGGCTAAGAGCGCCTAGCTAAAACGTTTTATAAGCGGTTTTAGCTAAGAGCTCTTAGCCCGGTTTTATGCGTTGCGCTGAACGAAAAATTTGTTTCCTAATTACATGTGTCGCATGGTCCTTTCTCTTGTCTCATCCCTTGTTCCCAATATCATCTAAAAAAATATCAAGAAGAACTAACAAGGCTAGTGTTCTATCATAATCCTAATATATGCACAAAATCTTCCTGCTCTCTTTCATGCTTTTAACAATGCTCTCTTTAGGACTTATGTTTTAAAGCCGATGCATTCTTTAACACAAAGCATAGACGCGGGAAAGGAATAGCTCTGTTGACTGACCAGTCCTTCAACCAGTGCTAAACTGCCTTTTTTATTTTACATGTATGCCTACATATCTCTAAAACGTTTTAGAAAAACATGTGTAAACTCAATCATATTTCGTAAGACGTCTTGAAAATGGTGGTGTAAACTCAACATAATTTTTCTAAAACGTTTTAGCCAAAACGTCTTGGAATGTCGCGTGTATTGTAAATAGGGCTAGTCTCTCATAAGCCAATTGCCGGCTGGGCTGAAAATGTTTTGGTTTTGTATGTATTGTGAAATTTTCATTCTTATTAGCGTGTGATGTAAACTAATTATAAAACTAAAAACTAACTAGTACTTGACACAGGCTTTACCTTACTAGAGGAAGCTCAAATGAAATCAGGCTATTGAAATTGCTATACCCTATAACAAAATCTGTTTATGTACAAAATATTAATGTTCATACTTTTTCGTATGAACTTATTTTTGTTTTGAAGAACAATCTGTGTAAATATTGTATGTATATAAATATTAAAAACATGCACATTTCACTGTATCGAAATTTATTGTAAATAAAGTTTGCGGGATAAATGTATAATATATGCAATCAATATTTCGTAGTGTTCAACATTGCATGAATTACACGAATTATATTAGTAGGCTATATGCTATTGTAGAATATGTCCACAGTCTTGAAGCAAGAGTAGAAAATGCCTTGAGAACTGTCGATAAATGGCATATTGTTTATGTTGTACCTTGATCTATCACAAAAGAGTGACAACGGTTTAAAATGCAGATAAGACCTTAGATTAGCATTAGAATTTGTTCAGAATGTATGTTGTTATTAAAAGTAGAGGTAAAGATTGTATCCAACTCCACGTGGTATGATAATCCCAAAAGGAAATTTGAACTTTGTAAAGATAGGAGGTATGGCATTTCGGTTTACCTAACCTCTTATCTTTGGATTATCATAATTAAAATTATTGTATATAAATAGGAGGGAGGCTAATGGACGAGCTCAAATAACTTAATTCTTGTTATTTTCACAAAGCTGGCCAATGAATGCTTGCCGATGAATCGCAGCAAATGTGACCCAGGCGAAACCCGGTCGCTGACCTAAATAACGGGCTAATGTGCCTATTGATGCCCGAGTCACACTTGCCCTGATTCATCGACCGGCGCCCGTCCGATTGATTATTTTGATCAAAACTAAATACACTTTTGATTAAAATACTCAATCGGCCATATTCCGGCCGATAACTTGGAAAAAAGTTGGCCCAGGCATTAGCAGCATGTAACAATATCAAATGTTCTGTTTGCTAATTCGATTGAGCGCCTTTATTATCATTGGCATAAAAAGTTGTGTAACAATTGATCACTGTTCGTCGAATAACGTATTAATTTTAGGAGATCTGCATTTGTAACCATTAAAGACTAACATTTTCTTCTATTTGATGGCATATTCGAATTCTGTATGTTATTTTCTATCAAAACAACTTTGATTTGCACCATTATTTGCCTTTATTCAAATTCTAATGATTTTCTAGTTGACTTAAAATGGTCGGGCTAAATCCCCATTGACACAACGCTGAAAAACCTTTAAAAGTTCATTTATTATTACAAAGATCACAATTATAATGTGAAATCACAATCCACATGTCAACAAGATCGTATACAAGTTATATTCAAATGGTGTTTTAATTGATCCAAATGGAATTGTTTCTTAAATCAAGAAATTTAGTGACTCTGGGAATACATTTACATGTATTCTAGCCCTACCCAAGCCCTTCCAATACCCATGATGCCATCTATTTTCCATTTATATGGAAAAAGGTCAATTGAATCTGAAAGACATCGCACGGGTATCAAAGGCTGTATTTAAACAATTTAAACATATCGAAAGTCTCCTCAACAATATATTAACAATTTCTCATAGGGAAAACTCGTGCTATCAATTGTTTTCAGCATGATTTTGGTCTTCGGAAATTGATATCTTCAAAACTAGACATTCAATACCATTTTATTTTTGAACATGTCTTAGATCCCTTGTTGAATAATGTTTTCATGCAATAAAAATCAGAAAAAGAAGATCCTCTTATGAGTAAATAGGTTCAATATTCTGAAAAATATTGACATGGGGTCCCTCATAATTTTTCGAATTGTTTGATTGATATTTTTATCATCATGGGTACTTCACTTGAAAGAAAACTTATTGTTTTAATAAAAACTATTTACACTACACGCGACATTCCAAGACGTTTTGGCTAAAACGTTTTAGAAAAGGTATGTTGAGTTTACACCACCATTTTCAAGACGTCTTACGAAATATGATTGAGTTTACACCTGTTTTTCTAAAACGTCTTAGAGATATGTAGGTATACATGTAAAATGAAAAAAGCAGTCCAGTACTGGTTGAAGGACGGTTCAGTCAATATAGCTATTCCTTTCCCGTTTCTATACTTTGTACTAAAGAATGCATCGGTTTCACAAAAATATGTCCTAAAGACAACATTGTCAAAAGCATGAAAGAGAGCAGGGAGATATTATGCACAAATTAGGATTATGATAAATCTCCAGGCAAATAAGTTATTTTATAATTTTCGGATGAAATTGGGAACAAGCGATAACACCCTATGCAGACAGAGCCTGTGGGAAATATTGGGTGCGGCGCAAATGAGCGGAGGGTGCGGAGCTAACGGTCATTTTTGAATTTCAAATTGGGATATTTCTGAAACTAAGCCGGAGGTACGTTTATGGAGCTGCTCCGCACCCAATATTTAGAGGGGGCTCATATCTGAAAAACATTTCCGAATTTTTATAAAATCACACAGATACTGCCACACTGCGTCGCTATAGAATGAATTGCGCTACTATTTTCACAATTGTATTGATATTTGGTGTCAAATACACATATCTTGGTATATTTGAAGTCCCAAAACGGCTTAGTTTCAGAAATATCCCAAATTTAAATTCAAAAATGACCGTTAGCTCCGCTCCCTCCGCTCATTTGCTCCGCACCCAATATTTCCCACAGGCTCTGTCTGCATAGGGTGAAACACCTCACTTAAATAGTTTTGCTGTTAAAGGGACGTTAATGAGACTTCTCCGTGACATTTTTTCTTTATTTTTTTTGTTTTGAATTTTTACACCATAAAATTAACTAACTACTCATTATGCAACTTTTCACCACGTAGAATTTTAAAATATTCAGCTTGAAAATTCCATTTTTATAATGGAGCTCAATGGGAAAAATGACATAATTTGGATTACTTTCAAACGTAGCGGCGCGGTTTTCTTGAAATTGACAGATCTAATAAATATTGGTAAGACGCAATGTTTGAAGAAAAATGAAGAAAATTCACCATCCTAGTTACGCAGATATAGAAAAGCGTGAAATAATCTTAAAAACCTGTAAAAATAGATTGAAGGGGTGATATTCATTTTAAATGTGCCTTTTACTACTACAGGGTAACCATAGTTTTGGTAATGGTTTACTAATTTTAAAAGCATATCTTCCAGCATGTGTATCAAGCGGAAGTAATACAATAAGTGAGTTATCATTAATTGGAATGGTTTTATTGTATTCCTTAGCAATGATGATTAAAAGTTAAAATCAATCATATCACATACTAGTTCTTACCATCAAATCGATCTGTTATAATGCATATTAAACAATATAGCAGTCGATCTTCAAATTCAAGAATTGAGCTAAATTGTAAGATAATAGATAAATTGCTAATCTCTTATAACTGTATAATCCATTTCTCAGAATCATACTAAATTATAATATTTCGGCATGCTTATTTTAGCTGCTGTAGTTTAGGTCACTTGATGAGATATTCAGTAACATGCTGTCACTAGAGACAAAAATTGACACTAACTAATCACTCAAAATAAACGATATGAATTTTTCATATTTTCTTCTTTTGTAATACATCCAATCTTGAAAATTAGCGTTCAAAGCTTTTCAATGCAATCATGAATCTAGTGATCTGACCCTTGAAATACTTTTCAGGGGGAATAGTTTGTCCACCTGTAGCCCTTAGGTGTAGCATCTTTTTCTAGCCATATTTTCCTAGGCCTGCTGGAATACCTATTTCAGTGTGCAAGTTTAGCACTGTTTTCCCGTTGATCATCTGAGTTCTCATGTCAATAACATACGGAAATAAAAGTGATAGAGTAGTTTATTTTATTGTAAAAAATAAAAAATAAAACAAGGTTTGGTCAGGAAGGGAACAGGTGAAATCCTTGTGACATATAAATTAATTAATTATAACAATTTAGGGTAACCCTGTGTATTATTCTACTGAGCATGGTTATACCCGTGCAAACTATTACAAAATCTTATTTACTTATTATCATAATTCAATGTGACAATATCAGTCTTATCTTCAAATTTGTCTATAATAGTTTGCCTGTTAGGTTGGGCAAGCTGTCTATTGCGTTGATAATATAAGATGTTCATTTTGCAAAGCTCTTATGAGCTAATTCTACAATATGTACAGTAACTATATGTAAGGGTGCCAGTGTGTAGTCCAGTATGCAGTAAACAAAGGAGTATTTTGGTCAACTCAATACATCTGATAAACACTACATGAAGTGCTTTCTATGCAATGATTATATACAGGCTGCTTATTCATTGTTACTGCGAATTTCAAAAGCTTCCAAATTGTGTGGAATAGAGCATGCAATGTTTTTCGGTTTCAAGCAGGTTGTGGTACATTCTGACCAATTGTATTTTCAGACTTATTCATTTCATGATTATGTAATACTGACCTACTTATCTGCTTAACATGTCTTTAAAACTTGCACTGACTAATTACATGCACATTACTTATGAAGGGATATTGCTGCTCTGAGTCATATATGGACAATATGAGATCACGGAAAATATGATACGTATATCCTTTAAATCGTGGAATTTATGGTTCACTACGGGGTCTACACTTATGGTAATAAGAAAGAGCCATCCTCTCTCATTTTAAATTACGATTTACCCTTGATACTTAATCATTAACAATTATTTTGCAAAATCACCGACTGTACAACTACCTTAAGTGTTGTTCCTTTTAAAAAAAGTCAGGAAATGTGTGTTCATTAGATATGAAAAATAATGTGTTTTTGAAATAAAGAATGCTCTTTTAATTTTTGTTTTCTAACAAGGTGATTTTATTCTAAATACCAGTCTTGTAGTAAAATGCACAAAGGATGCAAATATAGAGCTTTTTCTTTTCTTGCATCAGTCAAGGCCTGTCAAGGCCTTTGTGACCCAACAAAAAGAGCAGATGTCTTCAATTACTTGAAACAAAAACAAATAGATATTTTATGCTTGCAAGACACCCACTCTTCTAAGGAAACTGAAACAGTTTTTGAAAGGATTGGGAAAACAAAGCCTTTATTTGTTCCTATAAAACCAACAGTAGAAGCGTATGAATCTTTATAAGGGAAAATCTAGACTATAACATTCATAGTATAGATATTGATGTATAGGGAAAGTTTGTTATACTAGACATTAGATAGAGGGTAGGAGATTTTCCCTGGTTTCTTTATATGAACCCAATACCGATTCACTTTCTTTGAAAAGCAACTGAAAAGCAACTGAAAAGCAAACTGGAAACTATTGAACATGCCTCTATCTCCTTGATGGGAGATTGGAATCTAGTTTTAGATACTGATCTCGATACCTTGGATTATGAACAATCAAACTCAAGAGAAGGGTTTATGAACTTTTATGAAGCTTTATAAACAATTATAACTATATGATATTTGGAGAGAATTTAATCCCGAGCAGAAATTTGACAAATGACAACGTCAAATGACAAGACTTGATTTCATTATTGGAACAGAGGATTTTATTAATTTAACACGGAGTTGTCAAAACTCAGTACAAAATCAATACAGATATTTTAAATTCAGAATCTAGTGCAGATCGTTCAATAAATGATCGACTCTTTTTTGAAATGCGTAAATTGGCGAGATTAGAGGCCAGATTATAAAATATTCCTCTCAAAAGAAAAGATCTCGAAAGAAAATTTAGCGGGATCTGGAATACAAACTTTTAGTTAAAGAAAAAGAAATAGATAATCTCATTAATAAAGAGAAATTTTAAAATGGTATATTTGAGAAAGATATTGAAAAAAAATATGATGAGATTTTGAATGAACAATTACTGTGCTCAAATCCTTTGTGTTACCAAAAGTAGTACATTTGTTCCTCGTCTTGCCAAAATTGTTGAACCCCTATCAAACTAGAATCAAATAATTACTTACTTATTTCATTTGGAACTCAATGTTGCAAAAGTGAGTTTTTCATAAATCGTGCAAGATTTTGACGACAGAGGCTTTAAAATGATTGATCCCAAGATCTTTGAACATTCACTCAAATTTGCATGGTTGCAAAAACTTCAAAAATTGGCACATGGCAAGACATTGTACTTAGTATTTTAAATGTAAACTCAAAACGTGAACTCTTTGCACATGCTTCAAAACCCTTAAAGAAAATAGAAGAAAACATTTCAAATAAATTCTGGAAGGATTTTGTTTACACTTTTAGATATACACTGTACACATATACCAGTACACATACACATAAACACCCCACCACCCCACCTCCGCCTCGGGCACCCCCCCCCCCCCCCCCCCCCAAAAAAAATAATAATAATAATTTTGATTTGATCTTTATATTGACTGATACACTTTAAAAGTGCCCAGAAAACAACGAATAGCATCTTAATATTGTAACATTTTTCTAAGGAAGTAGGCCATCCCTCACATCCCCTACAAAACAATTGACAAAATTTCTGAATTTATTTCAAGTATGTTTCTCCAGATTGCTCATACAATATTTAGTATTAAAACAATATAAAAACAATAAAATACTACAAAATAGGCTGAGTGGCAGTCAATAGAGAGTAACTGACCCACCCCCCCCCCCCACCCCCCATCTGACTTACGCGATTTGATTTACGCGGAAAAGATGACAATTTACGGGCTTACTGGCCTGTATTCTGTTCATATCAAGCCGCTTTTACATGTCATATATTTAAATTAATCAATGATGTACATGTAGCTCATGATGTGAATAGATTCCAATGCCATAGAGTAAAAATAACCGCAAAACGGTACAGAAAAGGGTACTTAGGTCTGAGAAAACCTACCCCTCTATACACCATTGTCGAATGAAGACCAAACAAAGCCCCTGATGTCGTGCCGTTTCTCGTTTCGTTTGGTACACAACTAAGCCCGGGTATTTAATAAGCCCTTGGTTAAATCAACGAATCAACAAAATCAACAAAAAGGTTCGTGAAGGAAATTAAATAGGAGCCTTCCGGTCGCCGATTTTCGAAAAATGATATTGTTTATCTGTTTAAACATTCCTTGAACGATTTTCTCCATAATTACTATAGGACGCAGTTCGCACATAATGTTTAAAAATATAATCAGTCATTTAGCATAATTTCGGATAAATTCAGTTTTGGTTCATCAGTTTTGTAACACAAACCCCGCGCATTGAACAGATCTGAATTTGAAATGATAACAATTCTTCTCAAAGATTCACTAATTCGACCATGTCTTGGTGGTTATTTATAAGCAACTGAGATATATCTGAGAATGGGCAAAATTATTTAAGCTGGAGCCACAATTAGTCAAGGAAGAGTAATGAGTCCTCCTTAATTGATAACTTACCTCTGGGAATGACAGTCCTTATCTCAAAACATATTAATACCCATTTTGTGAAAAACTAACATAATTTTAGCATTCATTATTATTTTTATATAAAAATGATTCATTTATACCATTTTTCTCATCAATATCTGAGAAATAATGCAACGTGTTGCATTGCTCTTGTTGATGCACTGATTACATAATTTTCTTGCATATATTCATGGAATGTCAGATATCCAGAATAAAACCAGATTGTTTTGGGAAACACGCCAGAATGTGAAATAACATTATTTTTCATTTCACAATTTTTTCAATTGCTCATTGCCATTTTTCAGTCGCCCACTTCAAAAGTTAGGGTAGGCGGGTATGTAGGTGTTTGGTTGGTTGGAGTTAAGTGAAACCACAACAAGTGACAGGTATCCCATTTTCAAGAAGCAGAATTTTACCAAATCGACAAACATGACAAACAAATCGACAAAATGGCGGATTCAAAACTTTCTAGTTGTATGATACTCAACAAAAGAAATAATCAATAGTGTAAATACAACTATTATAGACTATATTTAAATCGTTAGACTTTGACAATAAATTTAAAAATAATGTTTAATGAGTGATACTACCCACTGTGAGTTTGGAGTCCATTTTAGTCTTATTTTAGTTGAAATCTTACAAAATGTTCTTGATGTCACAGAATATATGATATTTTTACTTATTTATTATGCATCGGTAAATCTTTGAATATAAAAAAAACTTTTAAAAATGACCCCTGCGTAATCCCAAACAAATGATAAACGGTTATGTTCTATGATTCTCTGCAAGCAAAACTATGTTCAGTGTTATTAAATCTACCAATACAGTTTATTTAAAACAGTGGAGCTTCAACAGGAGGATGTTTTTCAAATTTTCTCAATTTCTTTAGTACTAACGGTTCAAACTTAGGTCAATCACCACATGCACGCGATATGATACCTATTACCTGGATGGCATCTGTAGCTGATTATTTTGACAGAAAAACTCACAAAATATTATTTGATTCTTGATTTATGTTTAGTTTAGCTTTATAAATATATATTATGTATACATATTTACAACTACAGCCGATAATATTTTGGTTAATACTGTTTTTATTTTAAATCGGATAATATTGACTTTTTACATGTGCCAAACTGTTCGCTTTTAATAATAAAAACAACTAGTAAACGGACAGATATGAAAAACTGAATTTAGTCAAAAATACACAGTAAATATATCTGAAGTACAGGGTGTGCCAAAAAGTTTTGCAACTTTTTTAAATGGCGAGAAAAGTATCAAAACATCAAGGTTTTGCCATACAAAAGTATTTACAGAAACTTAAGGATAGGCATATTTTAACATTTAAATACTAAAGCTAAACTGGACTTTTTTTGATCGGCCCTTGTATAACAATCTGTTATATCCTGAAGTTTCAGCATCATATATTAATAATAAGTCTTAAAACGGTTGCTATAGCAACACGGGGGTAGGGGTGGGCGGGGCAGGTACCAATTTTTCTAATTATGAAAAGCTCCAAAGTTTATTAATATTTCTTTCTTTTAAATGATCAAAATGTTTGGGAAATTGTTAGATTTATTCAGCATGATGTTCATCAAGTACAAATAATGACATTTAGCACTGTGATGTCATAATACCACAGTTCAATAGTCACAAATTCAAATTCAGTCACAGTCAAGAAATTGCAAAAATGGCTGCAATTCTCACCTGATTACAGAAGGCCTTGCGTTTGGTGGCCTAATTCCACACTTCACTTGGACACACAACATTATGCTACCATGAAGAAAGTATAAAAGGAGTATACACCAGATAGAACTACAATTATGGGGTATCAGAAGAGCTTTAAAAGTGATGACTACACCCTGGATGACAACTCTAAACATGGGAGGCAAAAGCTCCACAAGTCATGGTTGAAGAAATTGCTAAGAGTGTTCGACCTGACAGGCATCAAAAGTACATAACATGTAAAGGCCAATATTTTGAGAACATGTGAAATGGGACACTGTGCAATATACATCCATTAAGTCTAGGATGTGCTCCTAATAATTTAGTATCTTAAAATGTATTTTTGAGCATACTTCTTATCGCTACACAAAATGGTATTTGTTGATTAATTATTTCATATTTTTTTATTCCATTGACGTGACAATAACCTGCCCCACCCTACTCAAACTCACCAATTTGATTTTGTTATAACATCAACATAGTATTATCAGCCAAACTGAAAATTTGTAGAATTAACAAAATGTCTCCAAGGAACATTAACTGAAAATTTCATGGAAAAATATCAATTATTGATAAAGTTAGAGCATATAGTGCATTACTTCTGAGGCAACCCTCGTAGACAATCTATTGCTAAGGTACGGTTATCGATGCATAGCTTTCCAATATTGAACGAGGTCGATACTTCAAAGTAGAAAAATCGAAACGATTTTGTTACTTCATCTGTAATTCGAAAAATACAATAGATGATGAAGAACACGTTCTTTTTTGTTGTTCTCAATCAGAACTAAAACTAGTTCGATCTCTATATCTCAGTAAAATACAAAGTATAAACGATAGTTTTTCTCATTTTAATACAAGTAGTCTATTTTTATACTCCTTGTTAGCGCACGATGATACAATTAATGAAACAAATTGGTGATTATTTTACCAATAAGAGTTCATAAAAGTACCAAAGAGTTGACGTGAAATCATTTTATGCTATATACTTAGCACTTAGTGATTGTTAAAATTAGATTGTATTTATTGTTTTGCCATGCATGAACATGAATGTTTTATTTGTTATTTGCTTTATTGGACTTATATCCCGATGTACATTAAATGTTCAAAAGACCAATAAACTTATTAAATAATTAATTATAACTACTAGAATCAAACCCCGCAGGCGCTAATGACTCACTTACAGCTTTATGAACCCTGGTTCTGGTAACTTCTCGTTGGTCTTCGTTTTTCTGAATAATGGCCCATTACTAGTTCCCCTTTCAAATAAGTAACACTTCCAAATGTGGACAGGGCTAACATCCTTTTGGTTAGAAGATTGGATTCCAAGGATTATGGCTTTGTGGTTTTCTTGTGCTTAAAAAGTCAAGATGTTTTCCCCAATTTGACATTTTTGGAAACGATGACGTTCATAGCCTTTTGGATTCACGCATGGTGCACCTGTTACTTCGCCAATCCTTAAGCCCGGTATACACCAATGGGGCAAGTTGGGACCTCCATACTCCATAGACTTAACATTGCGTGGGACCTCGTGGGACCTTTTGGGATTTTGCCCCATGAAGTCCGTGGGACTCCATGGGACTCCGTGGGATTTTGCCCCATCTTGCCCCATCGAGTCCCACGAGGTCCCATGAGGTCCCATGAAGTCCCACGTGGGACTCGGTGGGACAAAATCCCGCGGAGTCCCATGGAGTCCCATCGAGTCCCATCGAGAATGAACATGTTCATTCTTTCCATTGGGCATCGTGGGATTTTCGATCATATGACGTGTTGTGTGAAGCCCGACATACACCAATGGGGTACGATGGGATTTGATGGGACTCCATGGGGCTTGATGGGACTCCATGGGGCACGATGGGGCAAAGTCATCAAGGTCCCATGGGACTTCGTGGGATTCGATGGGGCAAATTGGTATTCGATGGGGCAAGATGGGACTCGATGGGGCAAGTGGGATTTTGCCCCATTGGTGTACGTCGTATACCGGGCTTTAGTAAAGCATGAACTGATAGTGAAGATAGTGTACTGAATAAACCTTGCACTTAATCATATTTGCACTCAGTGAGACTTGGCAGCGCACGCAACATTTCAGATAAAATACCCATTGTAATAGGCATACGTTTATGTTTTGGCGAATTCATTACCAATGCCCCATTGATAGGCTTCCTTACCATAAAGCTATTTTTAAGGGTCTGTTTCATTTAAAAGTTTGTAAAGAAAAGACAGCCCCGAAACAATGGTTGCGATTGATGAACCTGCATAATTTTGATGAATTTGGTTCAGATATTGGAGACATTTGACCAATATGAATAATAATTTGTTAGATAAAATGCTGAAATGTTCTTGCGTAAATCTCAGTTGTTTAGTAGCATTAGAAGATGAAAATAGGTCAACTATTCTATTTCGCAATTAATTGGACCTGGGGGGGGGCTATCTATCAGACAAAAAGTTATGAAACATTGTGTGGATGGGTGTCATTTTAATGTGTCACGCGTACATCTTTGCTTATCACAGTCACGTGATTCGTGTATTCCTCTCAGAGGGGGAGATTTCCCAGATATGCCAATGTCTTGAAAATAATCTTTTTCGTTAACGATTGTTTCAGTTATGAACATAATACGCATTAAGTCCAACTGTCCGCTAAATATTCAGTAAACAATTTTAGCTGAAGCTTCATGAGTTATTCAAAATTTGAAAATTCCCATGCCACGTAGGCCTAATGATTTCAACTAAATTAATCCTCAAAGCTGTGACCGAAAATCATTTGAATAAACAGAACAATTGTTTAAATAACGGTAAACATTCAGCAACACTCAACCATTTGGGAAGAAATCTGAATCAAGACAGAGGTAGGTCATTCACTTAAATTACTTAAAAATTAACAATTGTAGTTTTTCTTTTTCATTTAATTTCAAATATATTTGAACCTAAAGTGGCTGATAAAACAATGTGGACTTGCTTAATTGAACAAAGAACAAAGAAATGTATGCACTGTTCTACTTGTATCCACAAGTATGTTTCAAGATTGAAGTTGAAGATAAATATTGTATATAAAATTTGTAAATACCATGCCACTTGTTAAGAATTAGTTTATTCATTCACTTACTTACACAATTACACTTATATAAGTGCTTGCTAGAGGAGTAGCAGTTTAGTGAAGGGGCAAATTTCTTTTTTAGGCCTTTGGATTTCTGGCCTTCGAGAACTTATATTTAATGGGCCTCATTTATATGCCTTTTATTACAGCATCTAACTTTGGATTTGAATGAGTAAACGTAGTGCAATGAGGATGAATACGTGTTTTATTCAAGCGTTTGTTTTGGTAATGTTGGCGACCGCCGTAATTTCGGTAAGCTATTTTTAATAAGCAATAAATATGGAAACTTTATTTTAGGTTCATTTTCTATTAGTCATGCCATTAAAACAACAGCTGGTAATTCACTAGGGATGATTTATGTACATTCTTAGTGTCCAAACATAATCATTCCGTTAATGAAAACTATATACATATTGTATTTCTTCCAATAGTCCAGCGAAAGCGGAAGCGGAAGCAGAAGCAGCAGCAGCAAAGAGAAGAGCGAGGGTGAGAAATGTGGAGAAGTGAAAAAGAATGGTGTCTTCAAAGCGAACGGTGTATGTGAAGAAGGTACAACATGCCTGTGTCCAGAAGTTCCAAACTGCAGCCGAAAGGTCAAGTGCTCCTGTGAAGTACAAACAACAGTGGCACCAACCGATCCTCCAACCGATCCTCCAACCGCAACCGATAGTATTACATTTGCAACATTGTCTTAGAAATAGCATCAGATCGCTTTTCCGCTGTACACTGTACGAAAAAAAGATTAAATAAAATGTTTTATCTGTGAATTGCCTGTTTTGTTGATATATTGGTATTGTTTGTGTGGTGAAAATCACAGGTATATGATGAGTAATCTTCATAAACTTTCGACTGTTTGACCCAAGTATTACTTATATGACGGGTGATTCGGGGCCGTCAGATGGGGGTGGGATGCGTTGGGGGCGATTTTTCGAATTGACTCATACACTTTGAAAGTAACACACCAACATCCCTTGACTGAAGCAGCTGACGTTAACCCCACTGCCCCCTCCCTATCGGGCTAAGTGACTGGACTTGGAGCAGAGACCGGACCTTGTATGAAGTACAGCACGCCGTCACTTGGTTCTACATTATTTGTAATTTATATTCGGTAGAGTTTACGAATTTAGAATATAAATAATTTCTATAGTTATTGTGGGGTGTAGTACATGTATTTGTCGTGAAAATCGAACACGATTTTGATCCAGCTGCGAGCTGCATTGTTATTAGCTGTTTAGTGAGCTGTGTTGTTAGGTTTGTACACATCATTCTGGCTCTTGGCTCCGCAAGGTAAACACATACTACAGCACATGAACGCACAAACATGGAAAACGAGATGATACAAAACGTGTCACAACTGATTTCTGATCAATTTACGCAGTTTAAGAAAGAATTGAAACACGACAATGAAGATAACAACACCAGACTCCTGAAGAAGATAAAGACAGAAGACAGCTTTACGTTCAGAAGAAAGGGCAACAAAGTGCAACATGACTTCAACGCAACGGTGCTAACCACGCTGGAGAGCGCACAAAACGTCATAGAACGAGCCGCCCAGACGGAAGCAGACCCAGAAGCACAAGCGAATCTGTTGCAACAGGCACACAAAGAACTACAAGAAGGTATAGATAGTCTTATATATAGAAATAAATTAGTAAAAATGGCGGATATTTCCGACGCCGGCTGGAAAGCGGTGGACGAATATGACAAACAGCCGCTGGCAACTGATTTAGAAGACGATAAACGTATTAGAACAGCAGACAGAGATGCAATGCGTAAAATGCGTACAAAATCTAGATACTCGCGCAGAAATTTCAATTTCAGATACAGGGGAAGCTACTCCGATTATCCATCTGCAACATACGGCAGAGACGTCCAGCAAGAGGGCTACCAATATGGCCAAGTCAGAGGCAGACCTTCGTACGGTTGGCGCGCACGTGGTAGAGGCCAAATACACAAACCAGGCGGATGTTGGACCTGTGGAGAGCTCGGCCACTGGGCAGATACGTGCTCAGCAGGGGGTCAGAAAATCCCAACAACAGACGGCACACGCTAACTCGCACTCAAAAGAAAAGTTAAGTACATTTTCTGAAAAATCAAGGTTGGGTAACAAAGCTTTTGTAAAGAGTAACCTTAAAAAGCACAAACAGTTTTGGTCAGATATACAGGCAAACAATTACGTACAAGATATAATAGAAAATGGCTATAAAATTCCTTTCAAAACAATGCCAAATAAAATGTTTTTAAAAAATAACAGATCCGCCCTAGAAAACCAAGATTTTGTCTCAAAAGAAATAAACGATCTTGTGACGTTGGGTTCTGTCAAAGAAGTCCGTGATATTCCACATGTAGTAAACCCTTTGACCGTTGCAATCAGCTCTTCTGGTAAGAAAAGACTGGTCTTAGATCTCAGACACCCAAATCAATTTATTCACCTAGATAAAGTCAAATTCGAGGACCTCAATACAGCAAAGAACTACCTTAAGCAAGGGGATAGTCTCATATCTATTGACGTAACTTCAGCTTACCACCATATAGATATATGTCAAGGTCATCAATCCTTCCTCGGTTTTTCTTGGGAAGAAAATGGTGTAAAGAAATTCTATGAATTCACGGTCCTTCCATTTGGTATATCAACTGGCGGCTTAGTGTTTACTAAGGTCATGAAATGTTTAGTAACTCATTGGAGAAAAGTAGGATTACAAGTCATTTTTTATCAAGATGATGGTTTGTGTATTTCATCCAATATATCAGAATCCTTGAGAGATTCTGCTCGTATCAAATCAGACCTTATCAGTGCAGGCTTTATTTTGAACGAAAAGAAATCTATCTTTGAACCTCAAAAATGTATCACTTGGTTAGGGTTTGTTTTGAACATGGATGAAGGAAAAATCTATGTTCCTAATTCCAAGATAGAAGGCATGAAATCTTCCATTAGAGAATTATTAAAACAGAAAAAGGTGAAATACAGAAAAATTGCCGAAATCGTGGGAAAAATCATTTCCATGCATCATGGTCTAGGTAAAATCTGTCAGTTAATGACAAGGTATCTCAGCATGAAAATAGCAGGAATAACTAACTGGGAACATTACACAGTACTCTCGGTTGATGATAAAAGAGAAATGATGTTCTGGTTATATGACATAGATAAATACAACGGTGTCAGTCTAGTAGAATATAGTATTCCTGAAAGAATCATTTACTCAGATGCATCGGACTCTGCCGCAGCTGGCATTTTGACTTGTGAAAATTCAAAAGAACGATGTTTTCTAAATTGGTCCGATTCAGAGAGACATAAAAGCTCAACATTCAGAGAATTAAAAACTGTAGAGATAGTCTTAGATACATTCAAAGACAAACTAGCAAGAAAAACAGTAGCTTGGTCAACAGACAACAAAAATGTTGTGTCTATAACTAGTAAAGGCAGCATGAAACAAGAATTGCAAGACATAGCTGTCAAAATATTTAATCAATGTGTTGAGTTCAATATTTATCTCAAATTCCAATGGGTACCTAGAGAATTCAATGTTGAGGCAGATGCCCTTAGCAAAACATTAGATCCAGACGATTGGATAGTATTTCCATCTATATTTAAGTTTTTGAGCAAGAGATATGGTATTCACACTATTGACAGATTCGCAAGCGAGAAAAATACTCAAACAGAAAGGTATAATTCAAAATTCTCCGAGCCTAACTCAGAAGGCGCAGATGCGCTTAGTTTCAATTGGTCTGGCGAAAACAATTGGGTAGTGCCCCCTATACAAGACATAGGTAGAGTTATAAAACATGTTAAAGCATGTAAAGCAATGGCGACATTGATTGTTCCAAAATGGCCATCTTCATATTTTTGGCCACTCGTCTGCAAGAACGGAAATTTTGCAAACATTGTTGTTGATCACATAGAATTCTGTAACCCCATGAAAATTTACAGACAGGGTCAGTTCAAGAATACAATCTTTGGAACTACAGAGTTAAAATCACATGTTCTAGCGCTAAGATTGAACGGAAAGTTGGCAACGCCAACAATGCAACATTAACTTGATAGCATATAATATTAAGCCACTGATGCAAACATAATTTCATAAATGCAAAGTTGATATGCAATAAGATGTCTTACTGGAAAGCCCGCCGAGGCAAAGAAAAAGAAAAATGCCTCAGAGGCAATGTTATAGAGAAAAATGCCTCAGAGGCAATGTTATAGAGAAAAATGCCTCAGAGGCAATATTATAGAGAAAAATGCCACAGAGGCAAAGATATAGAGATAGAATGCCTCAGAGGCACTAGCATGATATATGCCGCCGAGGCAAATGTTAAATGAATTATGAAATGCCTCAGAGGCCAGTAATGATCCACAGTGGATGCCGCCGAGGCAAGAAACAAGTTATGCCACAGAGGCTAATATATATGATTAAATATTGAAAACACAGGCAATTGTATGATCAATTACCATTAAGCAATAAAAGTAGTTAAAAAACGTATGCATGAACGTACTTTCTGTAAAAATAGAATAGAATAGAATACAACATATATTTGCTTAGATCATTTATAGTAATAATAATATAGAATAAATATAGAATAAAAGCAACAGTATAAATATTATATATTAAATCAATTGCATATTTACAGGAAAAGATGGTAGCCGAGGCGCTCTATGCAGAACAGAAACATATCGCATATTTAGTATTTCAGATGCAGTTGAAAGCAAAAACCGATGAATAAAGGCCGCGAAGACGGCATATTTTAAAATAATCACTAAGAAACATATAATTAAGAACATATTCACGATTTCAGAATCATTCAACATGGCTTAGCATCAATGCAACCTATTGAAGATCCACAATTGGCAGCATTATCAGTTGATCTAATGAACGAAATCGCACATCATGGTACAAGTGACAATACGCAGAAGAAATACAATTGTTATTTCCAAAAGTGGACTGCATGGACTGAAAAATTCGCAGAAGTAAAAGACATTCCAGGCGAACCAAAGTTTATAGCCATATTCATGCTTTCACAAATGCAAAGTGGCTCCTCTCATCATGTACTTAGTGCCATCAAATCCAGTATAAGCTGGGTACACAAAACAGCAGGTCTTAATGATCCTTGCACATCGTTTTTGGTATCAAACATTCTCGAAGCCTCAAAAAGACAATCTGGTAAACCTACTATAAAAAAGGAACCAATCACAGTCGAAATGTTGACAAAGCTTACTGAATCGTTAGACAATAATAACTCTCTCAAAGACTTGAGAAACGTTACGTTATGTGTACTAGGCTTTGCAGCCTTTCTTAGATATGACGAACTCTCTAACATAACAATAGGGGACATTTCATTCAAAGATCATTATTTCACCATTTCAATCACTTCTTCAAAAACAGACGTGTATAGAGAAGGTAATACCGTTGTAGTAGCAAAAACAGGCAACCCAACATGTCCATTCAGTCTTCTCAAGCAATATTTAAATGCTTTGAATCCTACCCAAGCTTTAAGTGAAGACCAATTTATTTTCAGAGGTTTATCTTTCAAACAAGGTATTTTCGTCGCCAGAAAGGCAAACAAAAAGCTATCTTATACCACTGTCAGAGAAATAGTTTTGGCACAATTAAAAAGCATTGGGCTGGATCCAAAACTCTTCGGAGTGCATTCCTTAAGGTCAGGTGGAGCCACGGCAGCTGCCAATGCTTCAGTTTTAGATAGAAATTTCAAAAGGCACGGTCGATGGAAATCAGAATCCGCCAAAGACGGTTACATAAAAGATGATCTAATTCATAGACTAGGTGTAACAATGAAACTTGAACTATAATATATATTTTACTGTTGATACTGCATGCATACATTTGCACACACTTTCTCTAGTTTTCTGTACTGCGGCCACAAGCCATTGCTTTTCTTGAATTATTGTTATGTTCTTTGTAACGTAGCCTGATAATTGGTATAGAATTGTAATTTATATTCGGTAGAGTTTACGAATTTAGAATATAAATAATTTCTATAGTTATTGTGGGGTGTAGTACATGTATTTGTCGTGAAAATCGAACACGATTTTGATCCAGCTGCGAGCTGCATTGTTATTAGCTGTTTAGTGAGCTGTGTTGTTAGGTTTGTACACATCATTCTGGCTCTTGGCTCCGCAAGGTAAATTCCTTTCATTACTAGACTTTATATCACACAGTCGATAGGTCCAAGAGTTGTTGCATACCTTTTAGGCCTTGCAATTAAGAGCTCCTCAAAATTTTGAGGTTTTAATGGTGTAAACAACTCCGAAAATCAATCGACTTAATTAGAACTAATTTTGCAGAAGGAGTCCATTTTAATGGAATATTCATAAGTGTCTAATGTCTTGCGTGCAACTCGTTCTTTTAAAACAGCGTGTCTCGCCTACGTATTGTGTTACTGTCCATGTTTGCATGTACCTGAATTAAGTCACATTGCAATAAACTGTACTGCGGCCACAAGCCATTGTACTGCGGCCACAAGCCATTGCTTTTCTTGAATTACTGTTATGTTCTTTGTAACGTAGCCTGATAATTGGTATAGAAGGTAAAATATGATGAAATCACCCCCGACCTGTCAAAAGCTAATACGAAAATGTCATTTTTCAAATTTCCACTTATTTTTTACATCTCCTTAGGAATAATATGACAAAACAAGTAAAAGTATATAACACCATTTTTAGCTCATTTGAGATGCATACGTCTCATAATTAAGAAAATTATTAAGGTAAAATAAGCTTACCCCTTGGCCATCATAAGCTAAAATGAAGATTTTGATTTTTAAAATTCATTTCATTCATAAAGACACCCCTGGGGTCACTTAACATTTTTTGAAAAATGCAATGTCGTTAATATCCTTGATATGTAGGATCAGATTGTAGATGAATATGTATATTTTATACACTCATTGGATTAAAGATGTTAATTTAAGAGCAAAAAAGGCTCCAAAACTTAATAAAATATGTAGTTTGGATGTTCATTTATGTCTGTGGATTATATTTTATACCACAAACACTTTATAAATACCTGAAATTTGCAATAAAAGAGCCCAAAAATTGTTGTTTCGAAATTCCCCATTTTTCCTGTATCGCGCTAGTCACGTGACCATACGCGTAGCAGGCAATGTACAGATATTACAGCAAGGGAAAGATCAATACCCGGTGATTTCAGCGGGAAGTGGCGTTTCGTTCAGTGGATGAGCTGCGCGCGCACGCATAAATGTGATTATCCAATATAATTAGGGGAGGGTTATTTGAAATAGTTTTTGGTCTCAGGCGCGACCCAGGGCTGTTGTCTTAAGGACATTTCGTTGAAAATGAGCCATTCGGCTGATACTTGGTAAGAGTTTGCGATCTTATTATGTATAACTGTTACTCAGACACATATTTTGACACGATTCTGTTGGAAATAAGCTTTGAACCGAGAGATATTCACGATTGATATGCACATTTTTGATTGTGCCATTGCTTTTCCATTGCACAATCCATGTATTGATAGAAGTAACATTAATAATGCAGATTGTCTACCTTCAATACATGGCAGACACTACATATCGGTCTATTAAATACCAGTTTGTGCCTTAAATAGTTTTATATTTCCATCCACGGCCTGGAGCCTGGGTGTGTTTGTCTCTCAAGTTATGTGTATGCTTGTGCATGGACTTCTAATCACTAGCAGAATTTAACATGATGCAAACTCGACATTATAACTCATGCTGTAACATTTTGACTTCGCTGGAAAACAATAGGAATTATTTTTCTCGCCAATCAATCATACGGTCACAATCAAAATTTCAGAATGATCAATCAGGCAATGGTCCAAATCAAGTTATAACATTATATGATATTCAGCAAGAAGTCCGGTAGAAATACAGAATATTTAAACATCAAAGCTGAAAGTTAAAAGCTAATCTGTCAATTTTCTTTCTGCAAAAGAGCGTTTACATTTGACACAATAACAGACTGAGGCTTTGAAATCTAGGATTCCCCAGGAAAATATGACGTCATACTAATTAGCATAAGGATTTCCCTATTGGTTTGGGTCGAGCCTTGTTCGAAAACACAATCCATAAATACATGCTAATTTCTAAGGAGATAGGAAGTGTATAACGTGTTTATCGATTTTGTTTAAAGATTTAATCAATTATCAAATTGTTTAAGTGGATAAAGTGGTCACACTTGCTTCAATTCATAGCGAAATCGACGGATGGAAACTGACCGAATTCCCGATATCCTACCCCGTATTAATGTAGGCTATAAGCACAGTGACCTACAGAGGGCGCTATCACAAACAAGTACTGCACGAACCGATAAATTCCCGGGTATTGTAACGCCCTTGATTACAGTACATATTTCAACATGTTTAATATGGCAAACAGCGATTCTGATTCCCGGGTTATATGAACGCTTTTAAGATTTTCAAAATTGAGTAACTTTTTGAAGGCGAAGGAGACAAGCAATAAGTTTTCCTTTATTTAACCTTCTAATTTAGGTCTGATTTCAAAAAAAATTTAACTGCACAATATTGTCATGGCGAAATTTACAAAACAATAACCGATTTCTTTATTTTTCAAATAATAAGAGAATAAGAGTTGCTTTTAGAGACTTGAAAAACTGTAACGCATCGATTTTTTACCACAAATCCCATACATATCAATTTTTACTAACGCCCCGAGTGGACTTCCAGACCGTTTTTCAAAAATCAAAAACATTTTAGAATTATTGTCCTCGAGATCTTGTTGCTCTGTTAATTTTACCAGGATTGAATAAGAATAAAGCATCTTATTTTTAGGTTGACTAAACTTGACAAAATGTAACGCTTGTCGTTTTTGACGTTATGATGCTGATTGCGCCCTATACTGCCCATTGTATTGTTTTGGTATAACCCGGGAATCAGAATCGCTGTTTGCCATATTAAACAGTCATAGGGTCTAACAGTCACTTCTAATGAAGCATAACAATCATCCATTATTAGACCATACAATTCACATGACCATTATAATAGTTCACAACAGTCAAAAGCACATATTATTTGACAATTTAACGTGTTTGATAGCTTATTTGACAACTTATTATGTATTCAAACATGGTTAAGGAGGGCTATTTTAGCTAGTTTTTTAATTTGCCCCGGGTGCGTTGATTTCAAGTTACTATGGCAACGTTTTCTTGTCTAACGTTTCTGTTATTCTAGATATTTTTCTCTGGATTAATGAAACATTCCATGCTGCACATTGTGTCAAGATTTCATAGGAAAATATTGAAAAATAAAGAAATTAGAGATATATTATGAGAACTTTATGATCAACCCTCGTATGTCTTGTTGTGACCGTTTACAGAAATAAGCATGTTCTTGTATACACTCGTCCTATGCCCCTTTTAAAAGGGAATCCAGGGAAATATGAAGGAATAAAAATCGTATTGAATCGTATTACATGAAAAAATCGTATTGTCCCCGGGAAAAAATATCGTATTGGATCGTATTACATGAAAAAATCGTATTGCCCCCGGGAAAAAATCGCATTGGGGTATATTAACCTAATTTCGGTTTTCCGGTTATTTTTTTCCGGTTCAATATCATATTACCCTTCGGTCAATATAATATTGTCCCTCGGAATAAAACCCATATTCAATCCCTCCAAGTAAATAACCTATATGTACTGTATGGGTGAGAGAGGGATTCTGATCAAACGTCCCATTCTCAACACTTCATAAAACTGGCAGTGTGTGACGTGAATTTGATTTATTTAGAAAAAATTGTACATACACGTCGCACGAAACTAAGGACAATTAGAGTAACATTATGGCGTCAAAATACCAAAACATTTCAAAGCAATATTCGCCTTTCTTTCTTCTTCCGTCTTACGGTATCGCTTACTTGTACCTAGGAGGATAAATAAAAAAACTAGCTAGAATAGCCCCTATTAACCATGTTTAAATACATAATAAGTTGTCAAATAAGCTGTCAAACACATTAAATTGTCAAATAATATGTGCTTTTGACTGTTGTGAACTATTATAATGGTCATGTGAATTGTATGGTCTAATAATGGATGATTGTTATGCTTCATTAGAAGTGACTGTTAGACCCTATGACCGTTTTGTCAAATATTCCGAAAATATTGATTTTGCCCCTTTAAATCATTTTTAACATGTTCAGACCACACACAGGGTATAATTTAGTTGATATCTTTAGATCATGCTTAGTCTGACGAAAGGATCTACATGCTTAACATAACATTTTGTCAGTATGAATTTTATTTTTAAGAAGATCTCTACATCTATTGCATTATCTTACTCAGTCATTTCTTATCATTAGCTTTGAGTCTCAGACTCTGGTATCATACCTAATGAAGCATGAAAGCATCCCCCATGACATCACACCATCCACATGATCAATTTTTTAATAGTAAAAGCAAATAACAGCATATTCAAGTTAACATTTGAACGTGTTTGGTCATTAATGAGAGTTTATTATGTGTGTTAACATGGTTCATTAGAGCTATTCTCTCTATTACTTTTATTTGCCCCGGGTGCCTTGATTTCCCGTTACTATGGCAACCATTTCTTATTCAATATTTCTGTTAAACTTAATATTAACCACAAAAAACTGCACGCATTCATTCTGTTGAGTGTCACTCTTGAAAAAAAAAAAGTTTCGTTGAGAATATTTGAAATATCACAGATAATTCAGATGATGATAGAAAACAATGACAGGACCGCCAAAAATTATATGTTCACATTAACAATGTATTACAGATGAGGAGCCTTAACTGATTACGCGCTGGTCACCGAAAAGAACCGTACGTGTACGTGTACCTCTGCTCCAGATCACACTCCGCGCGATCTTCAGCCTGAAACAATTTTACATAGATTATCGTTTTTTCTATCATCTTCTGAATACACAGCCATACATTTCCAAATATTCTCAACTAAATGTGTTTTTTTTCATTCGGCACTGCCTACAAACACATAGATATTGAACAGTACTGCTCTTGCTGTGTAGTATGGTGTTTTTCATTCTAATTCACTGTTGCACAACTAGTTACTTTGACGGAACGTCAAAGTAACAATTGAGAGATTAAGCAAGACGTTTTTATGACGGGAACCGCAAACGTAAACCAATACGTTCCCGTTTACGTTCTATGAACAAAGTACTTTAAGCTAAGCACTTTGGATACTGAGCAAACGTTTAACTAAAAATGACATTTTCTTTTTGCTAGCGGCCTTTATTATCCGTTTTCTACTTTAAAAGTATAAAAACAGTATTCTAATGACAAATTGATGTTGAGGAGATGTGTCTGGCAGTGTTTTATGATTTTTGAAGCTTAAAACGTATAACAGGACGCGATTATTTCATATTCTTATAAAGACCTAAAGGTCAATTGATCGAAGAAACACAATATAGATAGTAGATTTAAGATGAGTTGACATATGGGCACTGGGCAGTCTCCATGTATGCAATCTCATCAGATTTTACATACGAAATGGGTGCCACGGTACTCAAGTTATATTTGATAAGGGTGGACACCGATATATACACAGATTCGTGTCAAACATATTAATGCATTCGACTTATATCATATCTATCTCGATAGTGCTTGAAAAAGTTCTACAAGTCCTTTACGGAACCACCTACCTAGACTTTGATTTCTTACGTTGTGATGAACGTCAACCGGGAAACCAAGTGGAACAATATGACGTGACGTCCTGAGAAAAACCTGCGCGCGCCTTCCCGTTCGAGGTTTACGTTGTAAAAAAAGTAGTGATGCTTAACCTCTCTAATATAGATGAACTTCCTGGATACGAGTTTTTTGTTTTCTCGATTTAAACTTACGTAAAAGTCATATTGCGAATTATCATTGGCACAAAGTTAGATGATTGTCTTGCTTTTAGAAATGCTCTTGGTTTGGAATTTGATTTTTAAATAAAGCTGTAATTCATGCACTTAGACCATCGCTTTTGTTACATTGACGTAAGTCGTCAAAGTAACATATAATCTGCATTTTCCAAATATTTTGATTTGTCAAAATTATCAATTCAGCCTGAATTTTTCCTCCTGTTTCAATTTGTCCTTTCAAAACTTCAGTAATGTTTGTTATGGTAACGCGTGTTTCCAGTCACGTGATTAATGAAATAACACTATATTTTCCCGATGACGTATGCCTATATAGGTTAATAACTTATATTAAAGTCCTGAGGCCCGGGTATACTGTCATTCATAAAATAATCAGTCTTATTCTTACCCATTAAGCTTATAAAAACAGTCTTATTCTTATACATGTAAGTAATCTAGTAAAAGATTGATATACAATGTATACACCAGGCATTAACAACTCAGTACACTAGCGAACATTTTCAACATTTTTAACGTATTCCTGGGCCTCAGTTAAAGTCATGTCGTCATATGGTTACACTTTTATTTATTTTTAATCTAGATGTCCATAACAACAAATTTAGTGTTCTAGGCGACCATTACATTACAAGGTTTGATTTTCAACTTTGCAACGGAGGTCGTATCAGATCCTCCTAAAGCTGACAATCTAAGCTTTTCTAACTTGACAAGGATAAGTACAGTATGATTTCAAAATATTGTAAAATCAAAACAATTTTTATGGAGCTTGCTCTTTAGAATTCATTCTGGCTTACTTGCGAAATCCCACAATGTCCTCTTTAAACAAACAAAATACATACTGCATATTGGTTAGAATTATCTATGTGACCTAACATTACCTTTAATGTTAAAGTTATATTGCAAATGAGCTGGTTGCACACCCCCACGTGGGGCTCTATGGTTCCTTTTGAACATTGATGACATCACATTAATATTTATTGTATACCCTTGGCGTTCAAATGCAAATTAACTTGTTTTTAATTTTCAGGAGACATGTTTATTCATGACTTGTCCAATAGTTAGCTAGAAATATATTATTTGGAAAATGTTTTTTATTCCAGAGAATTCGAATATTTGCATATAGATGTACAATGGAGAACATTTTCTAGAAAACCCAAGTCTGTAAAGAAATTTGATATTTTACAAACTTTTAAATTACAAACTTTATTTTGTGATACTTTTAAAAACTATATTTATTACTAGATTGTGTATTTTATACAGAATTAGACACATTTAAAATTAATGTATAGGCTAAAAGGTTCATGAAAAGTCTATATACACATGTGTTGTCCGTATAAAATATCCGCATATTTTGAAAAGATATATATGACTCGGAAATATCCATAGCTGTTGTTTCCATTTCACGGTTCATTTGTCTGTTTTATATATACATTCCATTGCTTTAACGCGCAACAAATAGTCTTATATGAAGTTTGGGAATGTCGATGTATACATCTGATATGTAACTACTTTTCTAATGTATATAGGTATTCAGCTGTATCTGATATGTACCCATTGTTTTTATAAGAAGGTTCTATGGGTATGCCGTATCTGATACGTAGCCACTGTTTTTATATGAAGGCGGATGCACCCCTGAGGATTTCTGTGGAGTCATTGTGCTGTTAAAGCTGTTGAGTGTATATGACGAAGGGTAGTATGGAATGTTCACTTTGCTCTCCTCCATTCCACCTTGGGATATAGGCATCATCTTCTCTTGCTGAAAGTGTATTGTAATACATGGAATAATTCGATGCCCCTCATCTATACACGTACAGTCTACTTTCGGGCTAGAAGCAGCTAAGCCTATTATCACGTGTGACGTACATACCCAGATACTAGTGACGTCATTAGTTTGAGTGTAACTGAACATGCAAATGAAATGTTAATGAGATATTCCGTATATGTTTCCCATGTTGTCACTTATTTATAAGCAAAAAGTGTTTTAAATATTTCTAAGCAAGGGTTGGTATCGATATGGTGAACTTTTTGAACACGGGTTTCTCTTAAACCAGTCATCAAAGAAATAAGCTGATATAGCAATTAACATAATATTTCTATGAAATGTATATAACACATAAACTAGAGATGTTGTGTAGCTATACTACTTCAACTTACCTCTGGGATCCCACAAGTAGTTTTCCTGACATGTTTTGGGACCTTGTATTGACTGTGCCAGTATCCAAGTATACAATAGATGATCAGTGTGATAAGCAGTGCCGGGATGATGATGAAGATCCCCAAGTAAAAACTGAAAAACAATCAATCGGCAAATGTTTAGTTAAGGATTTAAGCACCGAGCCTAATAGTATACTTTGTATTTTATATCACATATATCACCAAAGATTGATATTTTAACTAGCATATGATATTAATTAGACTATACTTTAGATCAATGCAGGCCCGTAGCCCCCCCCCCCCCCCCCCTTGGCCAAAAATTCTTTCAAAGTCATGCAGTTTTTCACCATTTTTAGCACTTCTCAAGTATTTTATGGATAGATATGCTAGCAGGGGTTAATAGAACGGCAAAATTACGAAATCAATGAGGGTAGATAAATTTCACTTAATCTAGGGCAGGACCAACATAACCATGCATTCAATTATAGAATATAGAATGGGTCCGGTATAGTTGGCTGGATTGTGATAAAGCAAGTCTAGTTTTGTGTGAATATTATAAAATACCCGCTTTTCAATACACTTATCTGAAGGAAACTTTCGAACCATTTTGACATTACAGAAATATAATAGTTTAAGCTTGGAATGTTTTTCACAACCTTAACTCGAACAGAAAATATCTAAGCGATGCATTTGTATAGGTGATTGGTCTTGGTTTTGATTTTTATGCAAGCTTAAATTCTATATTGAAAGAGACAGAGGTCTGTTTAGTAATAAGTGGGCGACATCTATAGAAATAGTAAAACTATAGATCACCCTGCTGCCAAATAGCAATCGAACAATTATGTTGAACTATATTGTGTACTGTCTGGGATAAAATCAAAGATTCCTCTTTTGGATTTACAAAAAAATAGAGGACAAAGAAGTAACAACTTACCTAAAAAATTGATGCCACATTTTGTTGTCTTATTCCTTCATGTGTTACACCATTGCGTTGAAAAACAATATACCAATAAAACTGAAAAATATAAAGTAGCCTAGTACAATGAAAATTGTCAAGATAAATGTTACATGACATATTCAAAGTGCGAAAAGGCATTAACATGCACAATACCACCACCCACCATTTGTTACAGACTTCGAACTTCGAATGCCGATTATCGAACGCCAGACTCCGGCGAAAACCGTCCTCAAAAAGGTTGGAGACTATAACAGTATGTCACTCCATGGTGGTGGTGACATAAAAACGATGCAAGCATAAAGTTCAAATTTCTATATGAATCGAGTTATACCTATTTCTTGTTCCGTTTTTACCTCTGTATTTTAATGCTGTAATCATCACTGAAGACTTACCTTGAGTCTAGTTTTATTTATGTTGGTCTGGTATTATTTATATTTCATTGAATTTACTATTTAAGGCATTATCCAATACTACTTCACCTAAATATATATCTCAGTTCATAAACGATTTCCAAGATGGCGTCTTACATATAGAGCGTATATAGGTTTATCGTACTACAAAACATGGACTTTGATTCATGATGCACAGATAGAATATTCAAAAAAGTTTATCATTAACTAGTGTCGACGGCTGCTTACCTCAATCTATAAATATTTACATAAGATAAGCATGTGGGTATTCACTCGTCTATTTGTGTTAAATGCGCACTATCTATACATCGTAATACTTTTAAAATATTTTAAAAGATAATTCAAATTATTATATCACTGTCATATTCCTCACTCTCTTATTGGTCCATGTCCTACACGTGACTAAAAAATAACTAGCGATATGCAACGGAAGTCACGTGACTAAACTAACCAGCGATATTCAACGGAAGTCACGTGACTTCCGGTGAATATTAAATGATATTCAACGGTCATGAATGGACATTTGAAAAACATTCCAAACCCTTTTCACCACATCACATGGCCAATACTATGAGTATGATCACAATGGTTCCATTTGCATTGACCCATTGCAATGTTACAATTAATTATAATGTTAACATTAAACCTTAAATTGAAATACTACAATTTGGGAGTTGATATTTATTGACTATACAATTTGGTAGTTGATATTCATTGTATTTATTATTATATTGTTAGAAGAAATATAAATGTATTTCAATGTTAACATATGACTTATTTTATTATAGAAGATGTTATGACAGACTTTGGGCTTCGTGGAATACCACTTGTGAAAGATGCACAGGTATTCACCTCAATAGAATTAAACATTTGTATAATATTAAATTGAATATTAAAAATATAACTTAAATATTTTTTTCAGAATCCTATTAAATTGTCTCAGTTCTGTTATGTACATATCCTTGCATATTTTGGAGACCACGATCACATTTTAAATTTTCGGTGGCATACATTGCTGATCCTTGATATCAATTCAGTTTTTATGCTTATTTCATTGTTTCTAACTCACGGAAGTATATGCCATTGGCCCTTGCGGCCGTTCTGAAGAAACATATAATGTACAACAACTACAATGCATTGATTTTTAGAATCTGGTTAAAAAAGGGGAAAAAAATTTGTTCCGAAAGTTCGGTATATTCTGATGCATGTAAAAAGGCACAAATTGTTTCCTATTTGAGTTAAAAAATGTTTTTAAAAAATATGTGTAAGAATTTAATTTCATTAATTATCTAATGATATGAGAGCACATAAAAGACAACCCCATCTGTGATTTTTAGAGCATTTTGGATGCAGTTAAGATATGTCTCCATAGAAGTCTAGGTCTTGTAGCGCGAAATTACTTTTAATGGTAATGCGCTGGTTGATAGCTAGCTGTAAATGTGACTCGCCAGCTCATCGTAAAACTGGATGAATAGAGTGCATCTCCCAATATCTTAACATTTAGCTGATTTTTGAAGAGCTATCAACCGCGACTCGAGTGCTACGATTTCAATGTGAAACGGACTGGATTTGATACAATATTCCGATAGTCGGAGACACATAAAACAGTCTTAGCTCGGGATTATAAAACCGATTTAGTAAAGATCTTATACATCCGTATTTGATGAATATATATAAGGGATCGCTGACTAAATTTATTAATTAATAAAATGTCTTATAGGCCTAGAGGCTAATTATACAATATAAACATCTCCCTTAAATAAGGCATTGTTGATTTTGTATCGTCGTGTTATGTACAGAAATTGGTAAATGTCGATTTTCAATAATAGTTTGGAAAAACATGGTTTGCGCATAATAGCTCCATTGAAAACGAGACTACTCGTACAAGACGGGTTAAGAGACGAGGCAGCTGGTATAGTTACAAGTAAAATTAAATGAAAATAAACAATTGTGTTTTATACAAGGGAAGATTAAAGACTACGTCGACATATGCATAATTGATTCAGTAAGTATAACAGATTTAAGATATTTATTTTAATTAATCATGTTTATGGCACATCCAAGAAGTAATGGAATACTGTTCATAGCCATCGTGTTAGTGACCGGATTTCGCTGTTTTTATCGGCGTCGGCGTTTGTAACAACTGATGAAATTTTGTCTCTATAAAATTAACATGATCACGTGATACTTTATTTTTTGAGTTATAATATTGTCAGTGTGCACCATTTTCTATGTTACACTGTCGACATCGTATCAATGAGGAAACAGTAAATTCGATTTCGATTTTGGGGATTAAGGTTTTTACATTGCATCAATTTGGGAGTACAATTGCCTTTGACACTTCTTGTTGAAGATACGAGAAAGGGAACATAGGAGTCATGTTCTTTGTTACATTTTGTGGCATCTAAAAAGCGTGGATTACACCCTCAAAATTAAATTGATCTCAACTGAGTAAATTGGGTTTATAATTACGTCGAGGTCCACCTTATCTTTCCATGGGGTATACAATATACAATTGTTGACCTCTCCAGAGGTCAACCGGCAAAATTGTATACCGAGACTGTAAACCGAGAAACTACTGTTGACAGAGACCGAAGGTCGAGGTCAACAGTAGTTTCAAGGTTTACAGTCGAGGTATATAATTTTGAAGGTTGACCGAATGGAGAGGTCTACAATTGTTTTGTTAGTCAGAAGAAACTAATGATACACATATAGACGACAGTCATCAATCATGGCTTCATTTCTCAATCTTTTCTCCGAACCACGCCAGCAATAATTTTTTAAGAAAATCGGTAGCTAAACTCTCTGTTTCGGCACATCACTACGTACTCACTAGTAAATTAATGTTAATTTAACGTTTCTATTTGTATTTTTGCTATACTTGTCGTCTAGCAAAGTCAAAATATCACTTTCATCAACGTTTACAAAATGTCCGTCTACCATGTTTTTTTCTGTAAACATTATGACGTCATATCCCCCATAATTCACAAGTGTAGTACAGTAACATACGCGGTCAATAATATGATATCCCATGATGCACAGGTGGGGTACAGGCAAAAATGTTGACCGCTAATTGACCAATCAGATGCGAGTATTTACACTGAGGTACTAACAACAAATATTGTATCAATAACAATAATTGCAAATCATACAATTAGCTTATACGATGTATATAATGCGCAATGTACGTGAATCGTGTTGATATAATCAATTGCAAGTCATGAGGTAAATATGTTTATTCAAATATCTCTCCTTTATAACATACAGTAACCCGGTAAATTGATCCCATGATAGTCGTTCCCGTTGTAATATATGAATATCTTCACTTGACTAAATAAAGAACAAATTATATGGTGTAGCACAGTATTAGAAGATTTGCCAGAGGAAACACCGTACCCAATATGGCTTTAGTGATGATCTGCTGATTTTCAAGAGTGGGTCTCCTCATTTCAAAGACGTCGTCTGAAATCAGTACATAAGTACACTGCCCTCAATAACGTTTGGAAAGCTAAGCCCCATTAATTTGGACTACTATATACTTGTAATTATATTTGAGGAATGAGGAATTAAATCATTTGTATGTTAGTCTTGAGAATTGTTTAAGTTGATGAAAATTCAAACATTTAACACGTAGACTAGTGCAAAGAGGGAAGGGAATTTGGATAGGCACTTATAAAAGGGTGTACGTCTCGGAGACTACAGTATTTTATAAGTAACATACGAGTATTTCGAGTATTTCGAAATGGAACTGAAATAGGCGTCGTACCATTCTGATACTCATAGCATCTTTCTTTTTCACACCTCAGGGCTGAGAAGAAATGAGATGTCATGGTTTATCATGATGGCGTTGTACAGGGGTAATTTAATTTTGGTCTAGCATTTTCTGCTCCCTCTCCCTCTCCCCCCTCCCCCTCAAAAAATCATTGAATTATGTCATGATGATATTGTATCATACTTTTTTCTTTACACACGGTCAAAGCCAGTTTACACCAGTTTACACCATGGCAAGGCATCATTGTCCTCTGGGATCATGTTTTATTTTACGTCTGTAAAAGCTTTTATATACATTTCAGTGTTTAGTGACCTCTGGAAATGACCCTTCTTATATTAAGCGCCAATTATAACATTAAACGGTGACAATATTCAATAATGTAATTATGGCAATATAAAATTATGAAATATACGTTAATGCTTTCGATCACATGTTCTTGCTGATGCCTATAGCTTAAAATGGCAGAAAAATAGAGAATGTAAAATGTTGGGAGCAAAAATCATGACTTTATTTTCCTTGAATCTTGATAATATTTACATTCATTACTGTTATTAAAGGTCAGAAATGAAGATATAGCAAAAATATCAAAATTCGTTAAGATTGAAAGGAAACGTCCTCTTCTTTTCAAAATTATTGCTAGAACCTTTAAATCAAATGATTTTCATAAAAACAGAAAATATACATGACATGGAATGGAATATTATGAATAAAACGCATTGTAAGAGGTTAAATTATTAGTAAGCTGATCTTAACTTGTTTCCAGATTGTGATGTACCTTTAATGGCCAAAAGTTGTATACTAGAGTGATGGTAAATACCCAAGAAACATCAATGAATAGATGTATATCGAACGCCATTGAAAGAATTCGATAAATACCCTCCTCGAATAAAACTTCCCGACAATACTAGTATGAAAAGAGCCGAGATCAATTACCAATATCATTGTAACTGGCACTTAACCTATATGTGTGTCTCGTTTGTGTGAAGTGGTCGATTAAGAATGTTACTCGTTCCTTATGCCACAACCACATTTGATCTACGACAACCGTACGGTAACCGTGGCTTCTCAAACTCGAGAGATATATAGGGATAAGCAGTACGATGTAGATTTTCTATATCGATTTCGTGAAGCTACGGCCGCCGTACACCCGCCGTAAAGGAAATGTGACTAAGACTTAAGTCATAATTTGTTGAAAGATTTGGTTTAATCTGAAAGCAGATTAATATAGTCTATCATATTATTTACACATTTATATAGTTGTGCAGGTAAGCGAGTAAGATGTTTTTATTCATTTAATCCTTGGAGGCTTCTTTATCTAATATTTACTGTGATATGTACTTTGACAATTGTTTATAATTGGTTTACTCAGTCAGATCGCTGAGTAATATGTTTTGATATTTCACCAAGATATAATAATTTTGAATTCCCGATTATGCGCGCTATTTTGAATTATACTGTGGGCGTATCGAGGTAAATAGGGTGGGGGGCGTGGTTCGACCGAGTTGATCATACCATGGTTTACATTACGTAATAGGCCAGTACGTTGGCGCTGGTTTTCCATGAGTATATCTAGACTCATCAATAGTTAGTTGAATATTGTTTATATGATTTATAGCGGTTCGAATATCACCAAAAATCGGATAGTATACTTCTGGCGTGTCGATATGTCATTTCTTACTCTTCATTGCGTAATTCCCCCGGCACACAATCAAAATAAAATTTGCCAAATTGATAATCACCGTTTAGTTCTACAATATTGGGAAGTGTTTCCGCCAACGATAAGGTTAGCTCAATTAGGTCGGTATTGTTTCGACATTTATTCAATCGACCGCTTTTCATTATTGGCTTCGTCTGCGGCATGAACAACCGTTGATCTATAGATTCTACATGTTTTCCAAAGACTTTTCGCAAAAGCCAATGGAGATATTTCAGAGATATCACAAACTAGTGAGAGATTAGAATTGCATTTTATATTGCATTTCCAAGTCAATATCGTTCATCGATGCATTCGTTTTATATCATAATTTTAATCGATCAAGTCAACCTTCCTATATTTGTTCGCATCCGAGAATTGACGTTTGATGTATTGAATCGTTCGGGAGTCTGTTTAATTTGCGCTAAATGTGCAATTTAGACGGACAGCCGTGTGAAATAGCAGTATGCGGAAATATGTACATTTCTTGATACACTCAGTGGAGAAGGGGGTTATTTTGAGTCCAAGTGTAAAATAGTCCAGTTTTGTGCGATACAGTATTGAATCCATATTTTACCAAAATCACACATTTTGACAAGTTACATACATTAACATTAAAAATACTAATAAAAGGTTAACAAACTTATAGCCAAAACATGCATTTAGGGATCATTTCAAAAGGTCAATTTCAGAAAATTAATTAGGGGGGGGGGGTTATTAACCTTAAATGCTTTCCGACATTGAAGAATTCCAAAAAGTGTACATTAAATGTAAATATAGTGTGATCAACGAAATAACGCGTATCAACATTTGCCAAACACAGTTATTCAGATTAACTGTTCAAATCCAGTTAGCAATCCAACTTTGAATTTTTGAGATGCTCCCTTAGAGTTGATGATTGACATATAATGTTTTTCCATCGCAATAATATATTATTCTCTCTTGATAAATTGTTGGTACATATTTGAAAAATTATGTTCTTTATTTTGACAGTATATCTTGATGTTTCTGAATGCATAATGTGTGTTGATCGATATCCATTTAACAAGAGAGAGTGGTAAGATCTTTAAATATTCAAGGCAAATTTGGGGTTTAGGCATTCTGATACTCAGACCATCTCTGCAATGCACAAGATCTCTGCAATGCACAAGATCTCTGCAATGCACAAGATCTCTGCATTGCACAAGAAAGGAAACTGAGAGAAGGCTGTGATATCTCACGATGGGTTTTAGGGGCCCAAGATTTTGAACTGACTAGACATTTGCCCCCTCTTCCTTGTTAGTTCCCAGATCCGTCCCTGTGCCTGGCCCAAGTGACACTCTAAAAATCAGAAATCGAGTGATACCTAGTTGGGGAATTTATTTTATATATTTCTGTGTTTCCGAAAAATTCAATAGAGTATGGTGAATAAAGCACATCTCAAAATGATATATGAAGAAGTCAATTAACACTGTGTCTAATCCAGTAAGACTTGTTTATTCGACTCGTTAATTCACCGAACAGCCTCTCTGCATCGTTCAGACTACGTCCACTGAATTGATATTGAAGTTCTCAATTCTCGCTATTGAACTCAATCACGTTGTGGTCATTCAGGATAAATTGAAATTGATATTTTGCTGGACAAAAGTGGTTACTATTGTCTTGTTGGTATATTGATACTCATGTATATCAATCAACCAAATTGTTGAGCAGATCCGACTCGCTCCTGAAAACGCAAATACTTTCATTTTGAGCTCCTTGGTTAACGGCAAACCACTGCGTTTCATAGCTCAGACATTTCAGCACGATATATTACATTTAGATTCGTTGAGAGCTTGAGCTATGTAACTTCAAGTTACCAGCATTACGGGAGTGGGGCCGTTTTTGGTGATAAGCATTGACGTCGAGTGAGTAAAGTATCTACGAGTGAGTAAATAACGAGTACGGTCAACCTAACATTATCATTAACTTAACACAAATGAAGGTGTTTATACAAAAGTTAATTTTTCATATTTATTTTTGTTATTTTATAATATTGGCTTATCGTCATTAGTGCACTTAAAATATTGCAGCTTAAATTCCACATCAATATTGATTGCGAAGACCTGAATATCGATTTGTTTGCATTTCCCTAATTGAACATTACAGATGGCCAAAAACTGCACGCGTCTTTTGTTAAAATTCATTTCCACGTCTAGTGATAAATAGTCAATTTGAATTCCAAGGAAATCAGCCTCTGTTAAACGCTTGTTTATACGAAGTGACATTAATAAAAGACATGTCCCTATAATTAATGAATATGTAATGTGCCCTGTTAAAGAAAAGTGGCATCGAGATCATCGACCGTAGGACATAGCCGACATTTTTGTTATTTGCGAAAAATAAGAACACGTTAAGAAAGAAGTACACGAACTTTCCTAAAATTGCAATGTCTTAATTAATGAATGTTGATGTTTTGAACTGACTCATAAGAGAACAGCTTGCAATTAGTTTCTCACCCCCCCCCCCACCTTTATAAAGAAAGATTAAGAAGATATATAATGTTCTTTCTACCTAATACTATATTTATGTATCATATAAAAAACGTTATTATTCACAATTAAGGTTTATGAAGAATTGATGTTTTGCAACTGCATCAAAGTCATAGACCGACTTAAAATTTAAAACACAAAGAAGCATATATGCTATCCTATTGCAGTGGGAATTTCCAAATTTTTTGAGGGCAGTGTACAAGTTTATGTTGTGTCAAATCTGTAATAAAAACTGGACTTACTGTTATCTTAATTTGGTTATGTATTCTAGCATAGTTATCTACTCATATACAATCCACCGAACAGCTACTAACTTGGACTATAATCAAATTAGCAACGGAATAATTGATCTTAATTTCATAATTATCCTAATTTTATCACTTTGCCGAGAATGCGACATTATACAGCCATAATGTTCCAAATGTATATGCCAGATGGCTTAATTTCATTAGCATACTGACCGACCAATTTTCGAGTTTTGAATATATTTAAATATGGATTGTAGTTAATTCGTCTGTTCCTCTCAATTGCTTCCTCTTAATTACTTCAGAATCTATTTCTTGATATCAAAAAGTGAAATTCGGGTTTACAGGCATGATAATCTAAATCATTTTTATTGAAATGTACAAGCTAATTGCGGTCGATAATACACTGATATCCAAAGGGTTGTAATTTAGGGATTATTACACCATCTAGTAAGTGTGCATGAAGCTCTCTTTTAAGAAGCGGAATCACTCTCTTGAAACTGGTAGGTGGATAAAAAAAGACATAAAATCTGTTGAAAATCATAAAAATGTGAAGTCTCACACATCCATGCACACCTTTGAAGGTTAATTATTACAGTTACACTCATTGAATTATGTTCCTTCATAAGTGGATCGTCATCTATTTCATATTCCATGATGGCCATAAGCTTCTTTTGAAGTTATTAAGTTATTATCAAAATCAAGATTGTGAAAATGTCTGTCCAAGTTAGAGGGTTATAATTAATTACTCCTAACCAATAGACAAAGGGTAATGTTTTTCTATCGTTTTTTGCATTGATCTGTGTTCGTACAAATGTTGTTCTTTGTATACTGGGTGGTATTTTCCGGAGGAACAACATCGGATTATTGAAACATTATTATTCTCACCTTGTTACGCTACTAGTATAACAATTGTTTTATATGACTCATCGAGTCTGGTATCAACAAAATGTTCGGTTTATGGATTTTTTAATTGTTAGTTTTCCCAGGTAACGATTCGGGTAATAAAAAAGATCAAAAAATGATTCAGGTCAAGACTTTTGCATTCCATGCATAGTGAGTTTTCGCTTTGAAGTAAAATATATTGAGTCAATTAAAGAACCGAGATTAAAGACAATTAAACACGAATCGCTCGCAATTGTGATATTTCCAAGTGAGGGTATACATCGAGGAAATTAACCCCTCAATTCCACTGAGAGGATTTCCTTTAGTTTTTCATTTTACTATTTCAATATACAATATATTATATTCAGTTTAGCGCATGGTATCAGCAATCGAGCATAGATCTACTACACACATTTTAATTCTTATAATAAGCATAAACTGGAGACGATTTGACAAAACTAGACCCATTTATGCAAAATTATAAAACCGATATATCTGTCTCTCCTGACATTCGAGATTACTCTTAAACGTTACAAAGTACAAAATCTCCCTAAAATACATCTTCACCAATTATTTACAAGATGCATCTTAAGAGAATGTCTGATAGCCATATAATTTCCAATACCGACGCAATTTTTTTCTAAATAACAAATGTATTGATTTTTAGACAGTTATTTATTTAAAGGGCAACTCAAACACTTTTAATTTTTATTTTCTCCAAAATCTACAATTATTATTGTCAATTAAAAATTCATTCGCTCGTACATACAGACTGCTTATTTTATATATACACTATAGAGAGACTGGCTACTAAGAAGAAATCATGTAAAAACATCTATGACTAAAGTTTTCAAGAATGAAGCAAACATAAATTATCGAAATAGCCCTGTTTTGAGAAAAGAAAACATGATATTCCCCAAAAATGACATTTTTCTGTCTGTCACCAGCCATTAGGTAACATGCAGACAGGCAGGGCCTTTAAGTTTGCAGCAGAAATACTTTGCATCAGGTAACAATATCTTGAACGATTTAAACCTGAGTCAATTCTCTCTGGTAACTTTATCAATTCAAGAGGACCGGAGAAAGGTTATTGACAGATACCCCGGGTATTATTTTCTGTGATGTAGATTATGTACAGCTTCGACTTCCGAGCTGCTTTAACACGGTTGGAGCGACTGAAACCTTGTGAATCAAGATGGATTGTGTAGCCACTTTAACCCTGCTGTAATCAAGTTTTTTCCTCATCTAAAGATCCACGAAGAACAATTAATAATTAATGGGATCAGATCGACAAGATCGGTCACTCTTGAATTAAAAATAATCATTTCAGTAATCTTTTCATTTGACTAATCATTCTCTTCAAAATTCTCAAATTCTCCAAAATAGGCATTTTACAATTAAGCTTATGTGTCCAAATATAACGTAACATTATCCAGCCAGTCAGAAACAACTTCATGATTACGTTTTAACCCAAGGACATCGATGATGTATTTGCAGCATAAAAACTTGTGACATTGTTTATGGTCATCGGGAGTTGTGTGACTGTTGCAACCGATTCGTTAAAGGGTGTATGATGCTTAGATTATGGTTTTGTTGGGTACTTACATAATGGGTGATTTCTGATGGAATTAAAACATACACAATCTTCCAACTAATGCCAAGGTCACATTTGCTCCGATTCATCGGTCGGTGCCCGGCTGATTGAGTATTTTGTTCAAAATTCAAGGTCAAATCTCAAATTTGAGGTCAGATGTGAAGTCCTGAGCTTGTACTTGATTTTAAAAATAAGTTTCGTCAATTTGTAGCAAGTTGAAATCAGTTTTGAACAAAATAGTACAATCGACCGTGCGCCGGCCGATGAATCGGGGTAAATGTGACCTAGGCATAAGAGGCCTCTGGCTTTTGGTAGATAGGTTATGACTGCAATCACTTATATGTATAATTATCATTGGTATAAAATGGAAATGCACATTTAGGCAACAGGACTATTATACCGCATAGTATTGATCTTAATCACTAACGTTTTTGTATTTGTGTATCCCTAAAACATGAATTTGTTAATGCATTATTGTCCTTTAAAGTTTTTAGTTTTAGTTTAAAATAGTTTATTAAAGTCACACACATATAATACAATTAAAATACATAAGATAAAATACAAATCAACAAATATGTCCAGCCGTTGCCGACTTATGAGTGACTACAGGTAAATCGTCTTCTACGCCACATTTTAAAAATACATTTGCTTAAGATAAAACTATTACAAGAAATTTAAATTAAAAAGTTAAATGAGTTATTCTGGAAAATATATACAAATTAAAAGCAGCAATCGGGTCAATGATCTATACAAGTAGGGTGGACTCGGTGTTTTAATTGGTCACAAACTTCTTTTAAACGGGTGGTTTTTGAATTCGATAAATAATTGCCCTCAAATGTCATAGGTATCATGAACTTAATTTGAACTGGTTCTCATGGTATCGAAATTCAGATGTGAAAAACACAACTCAGATTTGAACTAACACTTTTAGAATACCCCAAGGAACATAATGAATAAAGTATAAATCCTGAAACAATAAGTGACACCGTACGACCATAGATTCAACTTGCTTATACCCATTGGTCATCTGTTCCAAACAATGGCGAATATTTGAAAGAATAACAGCTAGATGATATCAGAAGCAAAAAATATATTTCTTCTGATATTCAGGTAAATGGTTTCAATATTGACTAGGAAAAGAGTAATATCCGGTAGCGGTGCTTGTAGTCTTATAGTCTACGATCATTTTAATGATTTTCCGTCTTCGCAGTTGATGAAATTAGACTGTTTTTTAAAGCCCCGTGGGTGATCATTATTAAAATAAAGAAAGTGTAAATTACTGTGTGCCGATTGAGTTCAATCTTAAGTTCATTAACCTGCAAACTTTGATTTGGGCTATTTCGTGATTTTCCAAAATCTCGCGAGAGATCGTGAATTCCCTAACACGCGAGAGTTTTTGTTTTAAGTGGCATTCCATCAGTTATGGCTCCCAGGGTCAAATGAAGATCTAATATTAAGTATTTAGCCATTAGTGGCGTATTATGGAAACGTCATAAATGCATCATAACTGAAATGGGCCTATAATCATATTAGAACTGATTAAACTGTCAGGCAATCACGATTCACTGATTCCGAAACCCCTAGAGGACCTCAAATTATTGGGTTTAGTTCCCCAGGGCCTCAATCAGCCTGTATTGAAGATGCAATGTTATCCACGTTCGGAAGTCGTTGCCGCTAGGGAGCACATTTGCATTATTTCTGCAATATCTAATATTCCATATCTTGCATTGAAACCCCTACAGTGCTAGCGATCATTAGAAAGATTTTTCAAATCTTATGGCTGAGATTTTTAGATGGTGGATATTTCGGTAGTTGCATTATATTGCTCCGTGTTTTGCGGCTACCTTTGAGGTTGGTTTGGGCACAGTCCATTGATGGCATGAGGCATGTGGATAGTGAGTGGCTTATGCATTTACGCGAATTAAACATTATTACTTTAAAGTATCTGTTGATCGATGTCAGTGTATACGCCGGGGTATACTCCTGATACTTGTACAATTAAAAAACAAAAACTTTTTCACATATACATGTGCCTAGACATACATTATCATTTACAGACCAATCAGAACACGGTAGTGTGTAATATTAATATGTGCTATCCTTATATGCAAATCTGAGGGTTAGGAAATGCATGCATATTTTTACATATAAAATTCTAGCAAATTCTCTGAAATCCAATGAGAAAAATTTCACTTTGGGTTTTTTGAGCCCTAGATATGCATGCATTTCCTCACCAAAAAACCCTCGTTGAATTTTAGAGAATTTGCTATATATAAAAATAATCTAAGCATATGGTTTAATGCTTGCACTTCTATAATGCACTCAATTGTTGTATGTTAGCCTATAAAACCACGCCCTCGTTTAAAGCCTCATACAAGAAATTCGTGAAATAAATCACCTATAAACCATATATCTAGTCCTGGGTCTAAATCCTACACAATTTGTGAACTATAATATGCTTACAAAGTATAATGAACGTATTCATTCAAATATATGAAATATAACATTGTTTTAATTGCGCCCCATTTAATCAAGGTAGCACTAATTCTTAATGGCAATTTTATCTACCGCATCTGCTAGACGTAGCGTTCCAATTGCTTTTATTGCTAGACTTTACATTAGTCCATTAACTTCGGGCTTAATTTCACTTTTATCCCGGTCTCCTTAACTTTACGTTGATCATTAGGCGTAATGTATATTTTACCAGCGCGTTATAAGGGGTTCAAGGAGACTCGCACTTAACTACTACACTTATAAATCAACACTGACGATGAAATATGAATATAATTGAATATTCCACGACGTACCGCGAAGAGAAAATGGTAATTTTATTTTAAGGACTATATCAATATCTTGACCATTTATCTATGAACTGAAAAGCTGTATTGACGTTTATGTTATAGTTTATAACGATTTTGATTGCATGAAGATAATAGATTGGGTGAGGTTTCACTGGCGGATTAGGGGGGGGGGGCTGGGGGCCTTTTTGGTCCTTACTGGGCCTATTAAGGCCTTATTTTTTAATTTCAGGCCAAATTTTGAAGAAAATGGGCCTCAAAATTTCAATATTTGGGCCCGCTTTTGGGTTTTAGGGGCCCAAAATGTTTTTTTTTCGTTAACCTGAAATTGACCCCCCCCCCTTGTTGGTTCCCGGATCCGCCCCTGGGTTTTAATAAATGGGTGGCATGAAGTAAGATGGATTGTATTTATGATGTACCCCGGCCCAGGGGTGTAGCAGTTACATTGTTGAAATAACATGTGGTTTACCATAGATTTTCCTAATCCCCCTTTGCAGTCCCATGAGAAACAACTCCGAGATTCGTGAAAATCTCACCCACGATTGCATTTCATGATTTCGTTTGATTCAAATAGTTTTCTCGAATATTAAAGTCATCGTGTCCTCGACTATATTTCGATGAGAATCGACTTCATCAAAACTCCCCCAAGATTTGATTTCGAAGTACACTAGAATGGCAACAACACGTTTTAATAATAAGAACGAGGTTGAAATAAGCACATAATTTCATTACTGCTAGGGGAAGCTAAAGGCATTGGATTGAAGTAATTGAATGAACGATGTTTCTTTTTAGTACACGTTTGGAGCTATTGATCTTTGTTTTTTGATTTGAATAAATTTAATAATAAGAGTGATCAATGCTTGGATGCAAACTGGTGGATTTGTGAAATGTTTCAGTCGAATATTACTTCCTGAAGAAGCTATCCAAATGCGGCTCATTAATTGAATATCGGAATAAAGAATGCAATAACTCAAACACACTCCTCTGTATTTTCAGACTGTTGCCGAAATGACATTTCTGAAGTAGTAGTTGGAAAATAGAGGAAACCGGCTCACATCATATGAGGGCCAATCGCTCGTCAATATAGGAGGCTTACACAAATCACGTCCATCATATAAATGGGATCCAATATAAAGGATATACGGACACGCTGCAGTAAAATAGATTTATAAAAGGATTTTCTACCAAACGAAGATAAAGCGAAGTAATCTTGGAAGATCAACTGATATTTACAATTGGATTACTTTGTGATAGGAAATAATATGGATGTGTTTACAATGTTATCGCTTTTCGTCTCGATCCTAATGCTGTTTTCAGGTAATTATAATGTTTATAGGGAAATAAAACGTGCATCATTTGTAAGTTAATTCTTGATATAAATCAAATAGTGTAACATGCAATGAAATAATTGATATTATACGGGGATGGAAGACCCATTGTTGGATTATTAGCCACATTGTTAAAAAAGAGAAAGTACCAATTCCAAATTGTCTACATCAACATCTGTCCCTCTTTCAACCGCTTGTACCAGAAAAGATGATTATAAAAAAAATAGATAGAGAAATGATTGTGGTATATGTCTGTATTTTGCCATTCAATAATGAGTGGTTCAGTACTATTGAAATTTGAAATATATAGCACTACTTGAATGGAACTAAGAACTGAATAATTTGGAGCGCAGAAAATGTATAATGTATAAGGTACCAATGCTCTTGTGTGAGAATCAAAAAAATTTTGGTTAAGTTCCAAAAATGTAAACAGAACACAGCGAGAAAAATATAGTCATAATGAAAACAAAAGCCAATATCCTAAACCAGAATCTAACATGAAAAGAAACGATGTCTAATACGCACTATCCCCTTCCATGCAAGTTCCATTATCATAATCCAAGACCACGAGCCAAAGGACGTTTCATTCATTCTGAAGTCATTTTTAGGTAATCCAAAAAATGTACTTGGTTATGGCGCGAAATAAAACATTACAGCGTAACATTCACATTGTCTGGTGTGAAATACATTTTCTAGCCTTGTAAACTGAATAGTTTTTGCACTTATGAATTGACATGTTTACAGAAAGGACACGAGAACGGTTAATAGGATTGTGATAATGGTTATCTAATGTTGGGAGAGAGGGGATCATGTGACAATGATGTTTTGTACGTTTGACTTAATTCCCTGTTCCACAACTAGTTACTTTGTAACAAAATGGATGAATACCCTGCGTGCAGGGTCTAGTTAAACTATGAAGACGAAGCTCTCTTTTAAGAAGTGAAGTCAAACGAATGCAAAGGGTAATGGAGGAACTTCATGAATACAAGTTTTTTGTTTTTTCGATTTAAACTTACGTGTAAGTCATTTTGGCATACAGTTAGACAATATCGTCTAGCTTTTAGAAATGCTCTCGGTTTGGAATTTAATTTGTAAACAAAGCTGTAATTCATGCATGTAGACCATCACTTTTGTTACATTGACGTAAGTCGTCAAAACAACATACCAATTGGTAAAATAATGGACTTTCGTCAATGTAACAAAAGCGTGGGGCTAAAAATTCCAAATCGAAGAAACTTATTAAAACTAGACTATATTTTCTAGCTTTGTGCCAAATAATAATCTGCAACTTGACTTATTAGTAGGTTTAAATCAAGAAAACAAAAAAACTCGTAACCAGGAAGTTCATCCATTTTGTTACATTGACGTTCTGTCAAAGTAACTAGTTGTGGAACAGTGTAATTGGCTGAAGTAACTGTCACATTAGCCGTGTGGGCTTGTCGTACGCCACATTGTTGCTAATTTTGGTCATTTATTTTTTGATTGATTTATTTTTGTATTTGATGTGATGGGGAAATTAACTTGCTGTAAAACTATTACTTTTGCCCACCATGTACTCATGCCATGCCCCGCTATCTACCCCAATGTATAACCACACGGTAGCGACGGTGGCTCCACACGACCTAAGTTTGACATCTCCACAAGGTGTCTGGGTGTGTCCATTCTGTTAAGCGCTTGTGTTTCGAGTGATATGTTTTCAAAGTGGAGTTATTCTATATTTCGTCCTTTGCAAATGTGTTTGTAACACATTTACATTTATTACCTAATTCTTGAATATAGCTACGTCTAATGATTAGACCATGGTCATATTAGTGGTTCCATAGTTTTCTTTATGAGATATAAAAGTTCACATACGTCGACCCGGGTTTATTGCCATGTATGCATGTATCTAAAGTTGGAGTTGACTTGATTGAGAAAAATTCACAAGGAAAATATTTGTCATAAGATTTTTTATAAACAGATGTAGATCAGTGTTATTCCTATGGGCATCTATAGTTACTACCTCTTCTGGATATCCCCAGGGTGTACTACACTTACATTTCCCGCCAATTGTCTTGATTAAAAATATTTTCCATATTAGGTACACTCATAGAGCCCTACAAATCATATCTGAAAAACGAAATCATTTCATATCATATCCCAAGAGCGGACCTACATGTTGAAAAGGGTTCCTCTCAAAATATGATATGTGTTATGCGTTGAACTTCTGGCATAGTCTAGTATGTAAACGTTTTGTCAAGAGCTCAAGAACATACATACTAAGGGCAAATCTCATACATCTCAACTGGCAGAATAATATTTTAACTTCAACTTTAATTTAGATTAACCCACGTGATTATGTACATAAATTGTTTTTATTGAAGTGACTAACTGTCGTTAAAGCGTGTTGATACATGAAATAATTAGTTGTGAGATAGTTACAAGGTACTGTGTTTAATAATGCACTTATTGTTTCATACTTTTTGAGATGCTAGAAAATGATCAATTCATAAGTGAAAGCTGGAGGGCGGGTATAATTAATTTGATCAAGGGACCTTCTCAGGAATGATTTTATTATAAAGGACTATGTCTTCCTTCTGTATATGTAAAGAATTATGTACAGTAAAGCCTGTCTTAGTGAGTACCTCTCTCTATTGAACACGTGTGTTTGGTGAACGCCACTTCAAGACAAATTTTACATTGACTGCTGTATAAAACCCCCTCTCTCAAGTGAACACCTACTTATAGCGAACACTGTTTGTGGCTACATAGGTTTTAACTGTATACAGGTTTTGCTGTACATGGGACGAATATTGGACGGGGAGGATACATATTCTTATGTCTTCACAACGACACTCCTCATGACGGCTTACTTGGTGCTAATTTGATGCCATATTATAAATATACCCAAGTGGGTGATTGCGATATCTCGTATGTCATCATTTATTCTATCACCATATTTTCGACAAAAACAATATTGTTAATAAATATGAGGTATGAGATGTAAGTAAAGATTGGATCTTCTTGCATTCGAGTGGATGTCCGTTATTCGGGCGATAATGTTGTCGCATGGTCATGTGACCAATCACGTGTCACATCACATGGCCTCAGCGTGATGGAAAAATTCGTAAAAAATCATGTGTTGCAAGGGTTGTATTGTGTTTCGCTGAGAGAATACACAATGTTTTGGAACATACCCTCGGAGAGAGCGAACATAGGATTGTGATTAGCCACAATTATCGATAAAACCTCAACAAAGCTTTTATGTCACTAACTCTACGATTTATTACATAAGCTGGAGATTCTTCTGCGATCCCATTTACTACCTGACCAAATTGGCTATTGGTGACTGATAAATATCTTATAGATCAGTTTTTGTGTTGTCATGGTGACATGTTGATTATTAGCAAATCACCAGTCGTAAATCGTGACTTCGTAAATGGAGATATTTTTAGTAGGGATCTTTCATCAATTTTGTTTTACTACCGAGTCTATTTTAATGAGTTGTTTGTTCCTTTTACCCTGTTTTCTGTCTTGATTTTTTGTCTCTTGTGAGATTATGCATGATCACATCCTGGGATTGTGCCTGTGTGCCATAATGAATGTATCATGTATACAAATACTATTCAAAACTAAATATCTAGTAGCATAATCTCCCGATGGAGTAATGCTATAAGTCAATGCAGTTCAGTAATGCATAAAGCAACCCAATGCTTAAAGTGACTCGTACTCTTAAATACCACAACAATTTATTTTTAAGATGAGAGTTAAAGGCATGACCACTTTAAAAGTTGAAGCTAATTTAGGTTAGTTACTATAAACGATATTCATTTAAAAGAGGTTACAAGCATTACAATTGTATACTTTTTACATTTTAGAATGCCAGGCTTTCACAAAGTGCTCATTCCCATTGTTCATGCAAACGTTCTCACAAACTCATCACCCAAGACACTGGATTACTCAACGGGTATTTTCAAGACCAAACTCTGAACGAGTTGACACTGAACATGAGTTTACCGTCGATGACTCCGTCATTGCCAATAAGTACAAGTTCCAAGAAGGATGTCGCTCGAGACAGGGCAAAAGTCAGTGTGCATACACTCGAACACAGCCACAGTACAACTTAACGTGTCTTTCAGAGCGCCATGGGAAGTATACAGTGAGGAAAGATGACGTCACAGGAAAAGGGTAGGAAGACACGTGATTTATATTTATTATATGGCATTGCATAGCATCTTTGCTGCAAGGGTATTTTACAAGTATATATGAATTTAAGCATAAACGAAGTCATTTGAAGAAGGATGTTGCATAGGGACCAGTATAGTATTACTCTTCTCTTCGAAGATCAAATGTCAACTTTATGTACGGTTTTAAGAACGAGGTTCATCACTTTGAGCGTTAGCACTTCTTCGGACAAATTTGATTTTTTACATCATAAAGATTGGAATGTCTTCATTTGAATAGTTAAAGTTTAATTTGGGTGATATTTCTATATTTTTCATAAAAAAAATTAAAAGCGCAGTACACTGATGAACTTCTTTCTCCAAATCGAGACTTGTATTTTATTGAATCGGTCTAATTGAGCGTTCCCCCTGCTTCGGACAAAGATATTTTTACATCTTGTAGATTTAAATGTCCTCTTTTGAATGTTCATAATCTAATTTGGGTGATATTTCTATATTTTTCATAAAATAATATTACCCCGTCGTGAGTTCTCCAAACCGGTGTAGAAGGGTAGGAGGTCCTATCAAATTATGGTCCTACTCTCCATTGATTTATATGGTGACCTAAATACAACTCTTTTCCTCATTATCATATACGCAATCAGGGCCAGTAAGGGCCGTTAAGAAAGGGGACTATAATCCCTGGGGGACCATAATTTCTTTCACATCGGGACTATAAGTATACCGGTTTTCGCAAATGATAAGAGTCTGAAGTCGTTGGTGCATTGGGAATGTTATCTGACTGAGAAGCTTCTGCGGAAGAAAAACAACAAAAACACCCTTGTTTATGGACAGACTCATATATATAGGCAGGGACATATAAAACATGCCTCTGATATGGTAATAAAAAACGTAAAATGTCATCATTGTCCTCGTTTGATTAACAGCAGAACATACCTTTACCAGTAGTCAATTTTTAACTGCCTGTCTACATCGTTAGATTCGTATCAAGTTCTAACTGCCCCCAAGGATCATCGCACCTTACTGCTTTACCCTTCCTGGTCCCAATTATTTTAGCACGTCAGATTCGTATCAAGTTTTAACTGCCCCCAAGGATCATTGCACCTTTCTGCTTTACCCTTCCTGGTCCAAATTATTTTAGCACGTCAGATTCGTACCAAGTTCTAACTGCCCCCAACGATCATTGCACCTTTTTGCTTTACCCTTCCTGGTCCCAATTATTTTAGCACGTCAGATTCGTACCAAGTTCTAACTGCCCCCCAACGATCATTGCACATTTTTGCTTTACCCTTCCTGGTCCCAATTATTTTAGCACGTCAGATTCGTATCAAGTTCTAACTGCCCCCAACGATCATCGCACCTTTCTGCTTTACCTTTCAAGTTCCTGGTCCCAATTATTTTAGCACGTCAGATTCGTATCAAGTTCTAAGTGCCCCCAAGGATCATCGCACCTTTCTGCTTTACCCTTCCTGGTCCCAATTATTTTAGCACGTCAGATTCGTATCGAGTTCTAACTGCCCCCAAGGATCATTGCACCTTTCTGCTTTACCCTTCCTGGTCCCAATTATTTTAGCACGTCAGATTCGTATCAAGTTCTAACTGCCCCCAAGGATCATCGCACCTTTCTGCTTAACCCTTCCTGGTCCCAATTATTTTAGCACGTCAGATTCGTATCAGTTCTAACTGCCCCCAAGGATCATTGCACCTTTCTGCTTTACCCTTCTTGGTCCCAATTATTTTAGCACTATTGTTGTCATTAGCAAGGTCAGTGAGTGTATATACCTATGGAGAGGGGGACAATGAGCAATACAAGAACCAATAATATTGCCTTAAGTGCAAAAACATCAATAAACAAACAAGTCTTAACACAATTCTATGATTTCCCATTGTTACAATAACCAGTCGAGACAACATTATTCGTATATTTGTTGTCTTTAATTTCTGGTGAACCAGCAAACGCTTAATTACCTTCAGTTTTAAAAAGTAGATTTCCTGTTCAATTCATCATCATACAAAGACAGTCGTGTTCAATCATCGATCAAATACATTCTAATATGTCACCTAATTATTTGAGAATTGGAGAATCAGCTTTCTTTTCTTGCATGAAAAGCTTATGATTTCTGAAGTGAAAAGATCCGTGATTAATTACATTATTTCCAAATGTCGCACTTAAAATTGAATTACAAACGCACTTTTCTGAAGCGTGAACGTCATTAATGTAATGTAAATATGGAGTGCGCACTCGGGGTAAAGGTTGGGAAATTCATTTTCATCTTCTAAGTTATTAGTCACCCCTCATCCATTCTCAATCGTGTATTTATGGAAATCGTATCACAGTGAACTGTTGGGGAATTAGGGGTCAACTCCTTCCTTAATAAATCACCATGGACAAATTCTGGCATACGGTGTAGCATAGGCTCTGGTTTTATCGATTGTGGATGATCCCCCGTTGGGAATCGACCCAGGGAGCTTCCGCATATATGAGACTGATAGATCAGGTTTCATACCGTATATTTCCGAACGTCAATAATTTACATGTATTAAATGCGAACGAATTTCGACGCATACAGATCTACCAAGTTGAGCAATGTTGACTCCACTTGGGTGGGAATTCCAAGAATGCACCGTTCGATTTTCTGCCGTACTCTTATTTTGACACCACATAACAGCACTAAATCATATAGAGAACGTTTTATATATGTCACGTATAGAAATCATTCTTCATTCAGGCAAATTTAATATAACACCGAACACAGTGACTAACCCTGACCCATTGACCATATTATACGCCATTTCATTTTCTTAAACCAGTAAACGTGTAGGGAGATAATAGGGGATTAGTACAACATTCATCTCAAGATCTCTGCCTAGTGGAGTGTGTAATTGGAAGTTGTTCGTCTGTCTTAGAACGGAGCTATAACAGTATGCTCGCTTTTAACGATAGTTCGTCCCGGCTTTTTCACGGCAGTGAGCTGCCCTTAACATGTTAATACTCAAGAGCTTTGTTTTCTACATGTTGATATTCTAGAGCAAAAGGTATTACTCTCTACAAGTTGATAATCGAGAGATATTGATGTCTACGTATTAATGTTCTAGATCTATTACTGTCTACATGTTAATGTTCTAGATCTATTGCTGTCTGGATGTTGATGTTCTAGATCTATTGCTGTCTACATGTTAATGTTCTAGATCTATTGCTGTCAACATGTTAATGTTCTAGAACTAAATGATCATTGTGTCTACATGTTGACTTTTAAGAGTTATTATATGGTTGTCTACATGTTGCTTTTGCTGTGCTCGTGTTGTTATTCTAGAGCATTTCCTGTCTACGTGAAGACATCAAAATAAGCTATTGATGTCTAAACGTAGTTATTTGAGAGCTATAACTCTCTTATTGACAATGTAGAGCAGTTATTGTCTCAGTCTTGATATGATATGGTATTTGATGATCTCTTCGTGTTACTTATCTAGATGTTGATGTTGCTATCTATATGTTGATCTAGAGCTTTTCATGTCTTCATGATGATATTCTAGAGCTGCTGCTTCTAAATGTTGATATTCTACACCTAGTGATGCCTTCATGTTTATATTTGAGAGGTATGGCTGACTACAATGTTCTAGAATATTTACTATCTATTTGTTAATATTTTATATATTAATATTTTAGGGCTTTCGACTATGTCTACATGTTGATAGTCTAGAGCTATGGCTGTCTATTTGTTGATATTCTTGCACTATTGCTATATCTACATGTTGATGTTCTAGAGCTATTTTGTTCACATGCTGATTTTCTCGAGCTATTGAAATCCACATGTTGGGATTCTAGAGGTATGACTGTCTAAATGTTTGATGTTCAAGAAATAATTAAAGTTTACATGCTGATATTCTAGAGCTGAGTTGAATGTTATCATTCCAGACCTGCTATTGGCGTCTACATGTTAATGTTCTAGTGCTTTTGATGTCTATATATTGACACTTAAAGCGGCCGCTTGTTTCTTCGAGTCGATGATCTATAAAGTAAGCAAAAATGATTGCCTTGTGTACGTCTTTTCTAAACCTATGGGGGAGAAAATGATAAAACAATAGATCACTGAAGGAAACATACAATACTAACCGTTTAAACTACACTATAGGATAACTGCTTTGATAATATAAATGATATGTTAGTTCTACAAGCTGTTTGATTTATGGCATCACGGTTAGTTATTGGTAAACATGATCGATTTTCGGAACGTCAATTCTGAAGTTTGATACATTATCTAAGCAAAAATATACTGTTTGATACCTGAATCATATCATGTTATCAGAAAAATGATGCTATTCAATGGAAATCAATCGTCGCAGACGTGTCTTATTTAGCATTTCGAAGTGCTGCAGGTCATCAATGGGGCCTTTTGTGTGGGCTACACTTAGTTTAGCGATCGTAATTCTGTCGAGGAAGGATTTGGATGGATTTGGCTGAAGCTATAATCCAAAATCCCTTTTGGAATATTATATCGTCATGTCTATATCCTTATGTATCGAAAAATGTCAATAAGAATTCTTCTGATTCTTTGTCAACGTTTAATACTAAGATCTGGTCGGCTCTAGCCGAGTGAAATATTAAATTGAATATATAATCTCACATGTCATGACTGATGGCCTAGCGTGATTTCCCTGACGTATTCCAAAAATTCCAACGCAGATTTGTCATTTCGAAATCCCATAATTCATGTTCCTGGCCAAATTTAGTTAAATGCCAAGTGGGAGATGTATTTCAAATACGAAACTATCTCATGACACTCTCTATATCTCGCTTAATTAGTTCGTATGAATCAAGACATGGGTTTTGTTGTGCGAAGTACAAATTGGCTTTTCTTTGATTGATAGGCTCTTGATGGGGCGCACACCAGTGGAATGAATGTCCCAAAGGAGTTTGGAATTCATTCGTTTAAATACGAATCCCGAGATAAGAATCAGAACTGCAACAAGTGTTTTACATTTCATTTAATTACGATGCTCCTTCACAATTAGGAGTTATCTGGGTTCGTACAAGAGGGTGTACAGAGTGGGAACAAGCCACGTAAATGTCCTTAATTAAACGTCTTCTCCAATATGTTGTCTCTAGTGTTTCCTTTTGTGTACGAATCAGAAAAGCGAGTTTAAATTCCATATAAAGAGAAATCACCTGAAACACAACGAAACCAATAAAACCTGGATATACACATGGGATTGAAGATATAGAGAGGAACTGTCGATTAGAGAGAAAACGGTTTTATATCCCTATAATATTTGTATATCTATATCTCTATACCAACTGCCACATTTCGATTCTTATGTTAAAGAGATGTTAATGTGTTGATATCACAACAAAATTGAAAATTATTAACTAAACGGTGAAAAATTCATGTTTGTGTTGAAATTGGAGCTTAAAAACCCCCAAAGTTGTTGTAATGTGATGAGCATATTTATAAAACATTAATTGGCTTATTTCACAAAAACTAAACAACAGTTTCAGAAATCAAAAAGGTTGGAAAATTTCTCATTTTACTTGAACTGGACATTTACAATACCGCAATCGGTTTTGGTAGTGTATTGTTGTGTGGATTGTTCCATCTACCTTTTACACCTGCTCTAAGTTGAAAAATATTGATTCTGGTCGGTTAGTTTACTTAATGTAAGACAAATATAAAATTCAAAATCCATGATAATGTTAAACCAAAATGTCTATCAATCCAATTAAACTTAATCATTAAAAGCAATGGAGATATCACAGAACGATCACTTTCGCCCATAAAACCAATTGGACAATCACGAAAAACCTCATCCAGTAAATCACAAAATAAGGAACAAAATATATTAATTTCTATTTATATGAGGGATGCATTTCATCAGTCTATGCTCCAAGCAATTAAAGACATTGAACATTAGATATGACATTAGACTTTGAATTAATTTATTCAGTTAAGGAATCAAACGTCAATGTAACCAAGGGCGTTACAATACCCGGGAATTTATCGGTTCGTGCAGTACTTGTTTGTGATAGCGCCCTCTGTAGGTCACTGTGTTTATAGCCTACAGTAATACGGGGTAGGATATCGGGAATTCGGTCAGTTTCCATCCGTCGATTTCGCTATGAATTGAAGCAAGTGTGACCACTTTATCCACTTAAACAATTTGATAATTGATTAAATCTTTAAACAAAATCGATAAACACGTTATACACTTCCTATCTCCTTAGAAATTAGCATGTATTTATGGATTGTGTTTTCGAACAAGACACGACCCAGACCAATAGGGAAATCCTTATGCTAATTAGTATGACGTCATATTTTCCTGGGGAATCCTAGATTTCAAAGCCTCAGTCTGTTATTGTGTCAAATGTAAACGCTCTTTTGCAGACAGAAAATTGACAGATTAGCTTTTAACTTTCAGCTTTGATGTTTAAATATTCTGTATTTCTACCGGACTTCTTGCTGAATATCATATAATGTTATAACTTGATTTGGACCATTGCCTGATTGATCATTCTGAAATTTTGATTGTGACTCATGATTGATAGGCGAGAAAAATAATTCCTATTGTTTTCCAGCGAAGTCAAAATGTTACAGCATGAGTTATAATGTCGAGTTTGCATCATGTTAAATTCTGCTAGTGATTAGAAGTCCATGCACAAGCATACACATAAGAGACAAACACACCCAGGCTCCAGGCCGTGGATGGAAATATAAAACTATTTAAGGCACAAACTGGTATTTAATAGACCGATATGTAGTGTCTGCCATGTATTGAAGGTAAACAATCTGCATTATTAATGTTACTTCTATCAATACATGGATTGTGCAATGGAAAAGCAATGGCACAATCAAAAATGTGCATATCAATCGTGAATATCTCTCGGTTCAAAGCTTATTTCCAACAGAATCGTGTCAAAATATGTGTCTGAGTAACAGTTATACATTATAAGATCGCAAACTCTTACCAATTATCAGCCGAATGGCTCATTTTCAACGAAATGTCCTTAAGACAACAGCCCTGGGTCGCGCCTGAGACCAAAAACTATTTCAAATAGCCCTCCCCTAATTATATTGGATAATCACATTTATGCGTGCGCGCGCAGCTCATCCACTGAACGAAACGCCACTTCCCGCTGAAATCACCGGGTATTGATCTTTCCCTTGATGTAACCTTGTCACATCCTGATCTACGAGGTTTCGGTGTTCTAACATTCAGCGGAAACGACGACGCGTGATAAGCCGTAGATAATCTTAATCCTATTGCGACAGTACCAAATTTCACTTCTGGTTCAGACAAGATTTTCTAATCATGAGATATCATGGCCTTCTAATAGCTTTTGGCTTGCAACCGAAGATACCTCAAGAAAAGCCGGAGATTTTCTTTGCAAACGAAGTTGGCCGAGGGTACCACGAATGTGAAGAGGACGTCTCTAATTGGTCAAAAAGAGAGGCTCGGCATTCTCCGTCAGATTGAATCGGCAAAATTCGGTTGTATGGCTTACCTTCGGTTGCATGGCTTACCTTCAGCTGCATGGCCCAACCTCGATTGAATGGAAGAGATGCTGTCCCTTATCAGAATGAGATTTTCTTAGCTCCCTCTGATTCTGATCCATCCTTTCGAATCCGGCGTGTCAGCGCTGACCTACTAAATTGGATGAAGCATCATTTATAGAACTATTGAAGAATATGGTTACGTGGACAAACCCTGTCGCCTTTAGTGAAAAAAGACACAACAAAACTATATACAGTATTGTCTATTGTATACTCTTCGCAAACTGTACTTTGGGAAATCTCCGTTGATATATGATTATTGGTGCGTGAAATCCCTATTCAACTGTTCAAACTACGAACAAGGTTAATGGATTATGCCGTAATTTCTCTAATAGACGAGTAGCAGCCGGCAATATTTGAAGAGATTAAACCTCCGAAAGGTTACTGGCTAATCTTGGTACCGTTGGAAAGCTAAACATCTGCACTAACATGCTTGATGACTAAAAACATTCAGAACAGGTGGAAAAGTTCTTTAAAATGCTGGTTTCCATGGTAACTGCAAAGTTGTAACTATTAAGGCCCATGAATATACTTTTGAACATATCTAGATAACGCTTTGACCATATGCTTTGATAAAAGTATCACTGTAAAGATAATTTGACACAGTTTTTGAAAAAATGTATTTTTTGGATTATTGGACTCATTGTGATGTCATAGAACTAGAAACGGCTGATTTTTCGGTGATTTTGACAGAGTTTAGACATGTATCATATGCTTCTGTAAGCTACAATACTTAAAGTAAACTATGTTTTGTCTTTATTGTCTTTAAGTGACTTAACACAACACATAGTATTAGTATATCGAACAAACAATATCACTATGATTGTGATGTCATAATACAAAGAGATAGAGGCCTAATTCAAATATCTAATATCGAGATTTTTGACAAATATTGGAGGCATTTATACATTTTATACATCTTCAATGATAATTTAAAAAATCCTCAACTATATAATGTTATGTTTAATATATCGATGAAAAGGTTACTGGCAAATCATGGTACCGTTGGAAAGCTTAGCATCTGCACTAATATGTTTGACGACTAAAGCAATTCAGAACAGGTGAGAAAATTCTTTAAAATGCTGGTTTCCATGGTAACTGCAATGTTGTCACCATTAAGGCCCATGAATATACTTTTGAACATATCTAGAGAACACTTTGACCATATGTCTTGATAAAAGTATCACTGTTAAGGTAATTTAACAAACTTGTTGAAAAAAGGTATTTTTTGGATTATTGGGCTCATTGTGATGTCATAGAACTAGAAACGGCTGAATTTTCGGTGATTTTGACAGAATCTAAACTACGTGTATCATATGCTTCTGTAAGCTACAATACTTAAAGTAAACTATGTGTTGTCTTTAAGTGACTTAACACAACACATAGTATTAATATATCGAACAATCAATATCACTATGATTCTGATGTCATAATGCAAAGAGATAGAGGCCTAATTCAAATATCTAATATCGAGATTTTTGAAAAATCAAGATATATTTGAGGCATTTATACATTTTATACATTTTCAATGATAATTTTAAAAATCCTCAACAATATAATGTCATGTTAAATATATAGATGAAAAGGTTACTGGCTAATCATGGTACCGTTGAAAGTTTAGCATCTGTGTTAACATGCCTAATCCCTAAAATAAATCAAAACAGGTGAGAACATTTTTAAAAATGATGGTTTCCATGGTAACTGCAATGTTGTCACTATTTAAGTCCATAAATATACTTTTGAGGATATCTAGGGAACGCTTTGACCATATATCATGTTTAAAGTTTCATTGTTAAGGTAATTTAACAAACATGTCGAAAATACATATTTTCCAGGGGTTTGGGCTCATTGTGATGTCATATAAATAGAAACGCTTGATTTTTGGTAATTTTGACATAATTCACACAAGTACATACATGTATCATCCGCTTTTGTAGCCGATAGTAGTTACAGAATAAACTATTTTGTGTAAATACATGATTTAGGACATGTTGTACAACACTTATATGTATTAGTATATCAGACAAGTAATATCATTTTACTTGTGATGTCATAATCAAAACTTTTAGATAAAGGTATATTTCAAATATATCGAGATTTTTGACATATTCGGATAAAGGAGAAATCTTAAGATAATTTGAAAAGCTTCAACAATATGTCACGTTCGATACATCGTCGAAAAGATAATTCCACAACCCCATCATAAACACATATCTAAGTTTTTTTAGTGATTTCTACCAAATGTTATAATATGTGTCAAGTGTTTCTGGAGGCAAAAACAACATGTACGTGTATCAGTATGTCAGGCAAGAAAAGTTTAGATATTTAGTTCAGACTTTAGGGTGAGATTTACTTAAAACGCTCGGTTCCATAGTAACCATTTAATATTTTCTATATATTCAGAGATAACAGCATAGTGCAGAGTGGGCATATCTCAGTTGTTCTTGTACAAATTAGTTTATATATATAACATATATATATAATAGGATTTATTAGTACTGATGCCATTCTAGGGCCAAACATACAATTATTTACAACATACAACATACAATTTTCATTAACAGTAAAAATAGCAATAAAATAAAGAAAATAAGATTACATTCTTCAAATGACATATTTGAAGACTATTAGTTTATGGTTCATTATTCATGCTACAAAGTTGTTGATTGAATTAATATTGGTACCCTATGAAAGCAAAAAATATTTCTGATGTTTTTATGAAAACAATATTCAAATAAGCTAATTTTCATATTAATAATGGCATCATGACCCGTAATTTTGATATATTAACACTACTATCAAATGATCACAGCCGTGGTCTGACTTTTTTTTACATTTCCTAGGAACATATCAGATTTCAGTAAAAATGGCGACACTACCCTACAGAAATGGCGATAATAAGTGCTTTAACAGTCAATATTGGCTCATTAATAGCCCTTCGTGATTCCCTAGTATGAACGGGTTGTGCTTAAATAGCCAAAATTGATTTCTTAATAGCCCTTAGCAATTCCCTTATATGCTCGGGTTGTGCTTAAATATCTCAGATTGGTTTCTCAATAGCCCTTAGTGATTCCCTTGTATCCTCTAGATTGGTTCTAATAGCCCTTAGTGATTCCCTCGTATCCTCTAGATTGGCTCTTAATAGCTTGGGTTGTGCTTAAATAGCCCGAATTAGTTTCTTGATAGTCCTTAGTGATTCTCTTATATGCTGGGGTTGTGCTTAAATAGCCCCAATTGGTTTCTTAACAGCCCTTAGTGATTCCCTTATATTTTCGGGTTGTGCTTAAATAGCCCCAATTAGTTTCTTAATAGCCCTTAGTGATTCCCTAGTATGCTCGGGTTGCGCTTTAATAGCCCCAATCGGTCTCTTAATACCCCCTAGTGATTCCCTTATATGTTCGGGTTGTGCTTAACTAGCCCCAATTAGTTTCTTAATAGCCCTTAGTGATTCCCTAGTATGCTCGAGTTGTGCTTAAATAGCCCCAATTAGTTTCTTAATAGCCCTTAGTGATTCCCTAGTATGGCCGTGTTGTGTGTAAATAGCCCCATTTAGTTTCTTAATAGCCCTTAGTGATTCCCTAGTATGGCCGGGCTGTGCGTAAATAGCCCCAGTTAGTTTCTTATTAGCCCTTAGTGATTCCCTCATATTCTCGGGTATTGCTTAAATAGCCCCAATTAGTTTCTTGATAGCCCTTAGTGATTCCCTTATATGCTTGGGTTGTGCTTAAATAGCCCGAATTAGTTTCTTGATAGCCCTTAGTGATTCCTTTATATGCTCGGGTTGTGCTTAAATAGCCCCAATTGGTTTCTTAACTGCCCTTAGTGATTCCCTTATATGCTCGGGTTTTGCTTAAATAGCCCCAATTAGTTTCTTAATAGCCCTTAGTGATTCCCTAGTATGCTCGGGTTGTGCTTTACTAGCCCCAATCTGTCTCTTAATGCCCCCTAGTGATTCCATTATATGCTCAGGTTGTGCTTAACTAGCCCCAATTAGTTTCTTAATAGCCCTTAGTGATTCCCTAGTATGCTCGAGTTGTGCTTAAATAGCCCCAATTAGTTTCTTAATAGCACTTAGTGATTCCCTAGTATGGCCGTGCTGTGCGTAAATAGCCCCATTTAGTTTCTTAATAGCCCTTAGTGATTCCCTAGTATGGCCGGGTTGTGCGTAAATAGCCCCAGTTAGTTTCTTATTAGCCCTTAGTGATTCCCTCATATGCTCGGGTATTGCTTAAATAGCCCCAATTAGTTTCTTGATAGCCCTTAGTGATTCCCTTATATGATCGGGTAGTGCTTAAATAGCCCATATTAATTTCTTAATAGCCCTAACTGATCCCTAGTATGCTCGGGTTGTGCTTTAATAGCCCTTAGTGATTCCCTACTATGATTGGGTTGTGCTTAAATAGCCAACATTGGTTTCTTAATACCCTTTAGTGATTTCTAGTATGCTTTGGTTGTGCTCAAATAGCCCTAATTGGTTTCTTATAGCTCTAAGTGATTCCCTAGTATGCTTGGGTTGTGCTTAAATAGTCCAATTGATTTCTTGATAGCCCTTAGTGATTCCCTAGTATGCTCTGGTTGTGCCTAAATAGCCCCAGTTGGTTTCTTAATTGCCCTCAGTGACTCGCTAGTATGCTCAGGTTGTGCTCAAATAGCCCTTATTGGTTTCTTATAGCCCTTATTGATTCCCTAGTATGTCCGGGTTGTGCTTAAATAGCCCCAATTAGTTTCTTAGTAGCCCTTAGTGATTCCATAGTATGCTCGGGTTGTGCTCAAATAACCCCAATTAGTTTCTTAAAAGTCCGTAGTCATTCCCTATAGTATGCTCAGTTTGTGCTTCAATAGCCCCAATCAGTTTCTTAAAAGCCCTTATTGATTCCCTTATATTCTCGGGTTGTGCTTAAATAACCCCAATTAGTTTCTTATTAGCCCTTAGTGATTCCTTCCTCGGGTTGTGCTTAAATAGCCTCAATTAGTTTTTAAATAGCCCTTAGTGATTCCCCAGTATGCTCGGGTTGTGCTTAAATAGCCCCAATTAGTTTTTTAATAGCCCTTAGTGATTCCCTAGTATGCTCAGGTTGTGCTTAAATAGCCCCAATTAGTTTCTTAATAGCCCTTATTGATTCCCTTATATGCTCCGATTCTGCTTAAATAGCCTTAATTAGTTTCTAAATAACTCTTAGTGATTCCCTTATATGCTCGGGCTGTATTAAAATAGCCCCAATTAGTTTCTTAATAGCCCTTAGTGATTCCATAGTGTGGCTTGGTGGTGTTTAAATAGTTTCTTTAGGTTCAATAATAGTCATTAATAATTCCCTAGTATGCCTTGGTGGTGCTAAATGCCCCTTCATGATTCACTAGTATTCTTATTCCCTCAATGCTTTCATAGTATGACTTGGTGGTGCTTTAATAGCCCTCATTGGTAGCCCTTAATGATTTCCTTGCATACCCTAGTAGTGCTTTAATTGCCTCTAAGATTATCTAAGTCTTGTGGTGCTTTAGTAAGTGTCCCAAATTAATCTAATAAAATTAAAAAGAAGCATTTGACCTCACATGAACAATGTATGTAAGGCTAAGTTGAAATGTATGATGAATTTGGCTAAGATAAAGCTTTAAAAGGTTTTTGTTGAAAAAGAAATACCAATGCAAAGATTGGACAAAGGACACACTAGTTCAAGAATAAATATCAAATGTTATTTACAAGCCAATTTTTTGAAAAAACATGTGCGGATGATTGCTATGCATTGGTGTGAATGATCTCTTATTAAAAGATACTCGTGACCTCTGAAAGTTCAAAAAACACTTTTTGAAATTTAAAAATTTTCACCAATAAATACTTTTTTAAATACACAAATTAATCTAACTCTGGTCAATTTAAGCTACTAGATAGTATTTGTGATGTTCTTATTTGTTAGAAATAAATATTAAACATTATTTTAAATATCAGGTCAAATTGTAGAGGGCATCACCTTTAGGCCCAATTTCTCATTTCAATTTCTTTTTCTATGGCCAGGACCAACTTAGAGTGACCTAGGTCACACAATATTTCTCTAATTTTGGCCTTGCTGCTGACCTATTACACAGTCTGTAAGTGTTGATAAATCTTGCATCGGGCAAAACTATGCTATGTCATGAAATGCAATTTTAGTTTTGGTGCAACATGTATCGTATTTAATTTTGATTTCAAAAAGTAAATAAATGTACCTAGATCAAACATAATGCATCACTTCATAGTAGAAAATATATATCTGGTGTCCCAAAAAATGAGACACATTTTGACAAGTATTTTCTGGGCAACTGATGAACCAAATTCACTATATTCAGTATCATTTGCAAGTTGTAAAAATCTAAAAAAGATCAAACAAATATTCTGTCAATCAGTCAAAATAGCTTGTCTGTGTCTCATGACTAATTAATTTGTTTCATTCTTCCAAAATATCCAAAATCCATTTATTCTCAAAATTCATTGGAGATGATATTGTTAGAATAAATACGGAAAAGTATTTTTGCTTTGAAATGGGTTAATAAGTAACTTTTTCACTGATATTGGATATTTTGACATACTGTGTTTAATTTACAAATACAGACACAATATATGAGCAATTTCTTACATATTCATAGGGCTAGCAGAAGAAGAATTTGGTTCATCTATTCCTGAGAAATTACTCGTCAAATTATTTCCCATTTTTTGGTGCAAACGATATAAAGTTCTCAGTGCGTTGCTCCAAGATGGGATCTTTTGACATTCTACGTTGAATTAATTAGTTGTCACATTTACTTGATCTTTTTCATAGTTTTATACGTTAATGATACTCTTGGGCTACTTTGTACAAATTGTCAGTGAATGTGGTTGCCGAGAAAATACTTGTCAAAAAGTGTCTCATTTTTGGGACACCCGATATATATAACACCATGCTGTATAATTATTTCATTGTAAATATGTAAACTTAAGGTCAAAATTAATCATAATGAATAGTTTGCATATTTTTTCTAGAAATACCAGAAGTTATTTTTGCTTTCATATGGTACCAATGTCATTATGATCTTATTATGTTACTATGGAAACGAACGATTAAAATAATTTTTTGCCTAAAAATCTTAAAAAACACCAATGCATCCGTAAAGCTCAATATGCAAGTTTTTGATCAGTATCAAAGCCCAAAAATACCTTCTACCTTTTTCATTCAATATCTGGATTTGTTAAAATTCTCGATACTAGATACATGTGTTTGATTTAGGCATCTATCTTTTTGCATCATGACATCAAAATCACAATAATATTGTTTGCCTGATATATTAATACATGTAAGTGTTGTGTTCAGTCACGTATAAACACAAAATAGTTTATCTTCAATACTATTAGGCTACAAAAGCACATGATATTTTTTGTATTTTGTAAAATCACCAAAAATCGAGCTTTCTATTTCTATGACATCACAATGAGCCCGAAACCTTGAGAAATGTGTATTTTTAACAAGTTTGTTAAATTAGCTTTACAATGATAGTTTTAATATGATATATGGTCAAACCGTTCTCTAGATATCTTCAAAAGTATATTCCTGGACTTAATAGTGACATCATTGCAGTTACCATGGAAACCATCATCTTTAGAAATGTTCTCACCTGTTATTTTAGTCATTAGGCATGTTAACACAGATGCTAAGCTTTCCAACAGTACCATGATTAGACAGTAACCTTTTTATAGATGTATTAAACATGACATTTTAATGTTGAGGATTTTTAAGTTATCATTGAAAATGTATAAAATAGAATATAAATGTCTCAAATATATCTGGATTTGTCAATAATCTCGATATTAGATATTTGAATTAGGCCTCTATCTCTTTGCATTATGACATCACAATCATAATGATATTGTTTGCCCGATAATATACATATAAGTGTTGTGTTAAGTCACTTTTAAACACAAAATAGTTTTATTAGATAATGTAGCTTACATTAGCATACCACACGTGTCTAAATTCTGTCAAAATCACCGAAAAATCAAGCGTTTTTAGTTCTATGACATCACAATAGGCCCAAAAATCCTAAAAATATGTTTTTTCAAAAGGTTTTTTAAATTACTTTACCGTGGTACTTTTATCATGATGTATGGTCAAAGCGTTCTCTATATATGTTCAAAAGTATATAATTTGTCCTTAATAATGACAACATTGCAGTTACCATGGAAACCAGCATTTTTAAGAACTTTTCCACCTGTTCTGAATTTTTATAGTCTTCAAACATGTTAGTGCAGATGTTTAGCTTTCCAACGGTATCAAGATTAGCCGGTAACCTTTTGGAGGTTTAAACTTCTTTATTTGAAGACTTTATGAGATCTGGCTACTCATCTATAAGCATTGTCACAAATGATGAGCAAAATGAATGGAAGCACTAGACAGACCATTTGATTTATAAAAATTGTTGCCCAATGGCATAATTGCCAATTAATGTATCTTGTGGTGATTACGAATTAATTGAGATTCTAACACCTCGCAACACTATCTAGAACAATAGGCTACCAATCAAGAAGCGCATCACATATTAATACGCTTTTCCTAACACCTGTGATCTTATTGACGTATTGTAAGCGAAAAGAAAGGAACGATTAAGCATTATGTTTTCTCATGAAGTTACTTTTTGCAACGTCGTGTTCATGCGTCTTGTAACTTGTTTCTCATTGGTTGTTGGATACATATACATATTATTTTGCTGGACAGTTTTGAACTCTTGGTCCAATCTTCAGTTATTATTTTGATTTTGCCTCCTTACACTTATGAAGTATATTTCTGCAACGTTATATTTCACATATTGGTTACTGCTAGTTCTTGTTTTTAAGGACAGTAGCCCTCAATTTATCAAATCTGTGATATGTCTCAAAGATCAACCGATTATCTCTTCAGGTCAGGGGGGGAGATTTCCCAAAGATGCCCTATCATATTAGCACGTTCGAAAACAAATTTTATAAACAGGCCTTAAATTTCCGTTAAAATGGATCTCCAAATGTTCACTGTAGTTTTATGAGTATTCTCTACAAGTATGGATCGAGTAACTTCAATAGTATTACCGTAGGTTTGAAATGACGATGTTGAACTGATGTAAACGCCATTCTCACGATTTAAAATTTAACTCTGCGCATGCGCAGCACTGAGAGAGCATGTGCCCATGATTGTTCACATGATCGAATCCTGCAATTTGATTGGAGATGATGCAAGAGATGATGTAATGGGGAATCCCCGAATACGATAGAATATGAAAGAATTATGGGAGCTACTCACTCCTCCTGTCTTCAGGTCAAACAGTCTGCGCATGCACAATTTCACGTTCACGATCCATCAAACGCCTGAGTTTCCTGTCGTTCGTCAATATCAGAGGGAATGGCACAGCCATCCTCTTTTCCCACTAGTGCACGTATACTCTGCTACACAAGGGCCTCAAAACAGATGAAAATCTGGAAATTAGATAATCCCTAAGGTGGCACGGTACTTAGTTCATTGGGAATTTTGAATAATTCTTTGGATGGTTCTCATATAATCACACACCTTCGAAGGCAAGGGCACATTAATTATACGAGTTGGAGCATTATGACTTCCTGCTTTGGCTCAGGAAGCAAGCAATATGTTCTAAATGCAAAGAACTATTTTGTTCAATGAGAAAGTACTCCCTAATGGATAGACGATATAACTATTTATCACGACAAAGAATCGCAATTCTCATTTGGTCGTATTGCTGAAAATGTGATTCTTGTTTGTATCCAAGCGAATATATACCTTCCACATCTTTTATTCATACACAACATACACTTACCGTTTGAGGAATCAAGTGGGGGTTGGGGCCGCGCATGCGCAATACTTGAGGAGGGAGGAAATTTCCCAAATCTGAGAGATGCCACTGTCACCTTCGAAGACCAATTATATCAACACGAATCATTTGCCATTGAAATTGATCTCAGAATGTTCACCGTTTTCTGAATATTCTCACAATGTTGGATAACGTAACTGAAATAGTATTACCGTAGTTTAGAACAGACATTCAACTGAAATAAACAGATAACTGCCCTGCCCGGGATGATTTCAATATGGGTTTTATTCCTAGGGACAATATGATATTTCCCGAGGGCCCGGAGGGCCAGAGAGAAACATCATATTGTCACATCATCATATTGTCACATCATCATATTGTCACATCATTAGTTCAAAATCCATATCAACGGATCAACAACCAGTAGCCTACGTATTAGTTAATTCCAACCACACGGTTCTCAATTTAATCAACGACTGAGATAGCAAACTTTCTGTATCATATTTGTTATCATATCAATCATTACTATGGCTCGGATCAATAGTCATATCTGTACAATTCATCCTTCACTGATCATGATCATTGGCTTTTGACCAAACATGATGGACTGCATGAGATGATTACATACCTTAATGTCATCCGATTAGTTGATATTTTGAAGATATTTTACGACAGGATAATTAGTGAGCTTAGAAGGATTGATATCCCCGACAATTTAACAATGAAACGTTGTTAAACCGAACGTTGCATTTCTTCAGTACAAAGCATGTATTCGTGGTCATTTTGTGAAATATAAAATGGCCTATGGATATATATATATGAAATAATCACAAAGTGAGAGCAGTTTTATAGGAATGTATGTGAAAATGAGAGCAGTTTTATAAGAATATATGGATCGCCCCCTGTATATGTTGGTGTTTTATTCCCGTTGACGTTATTTGTGAGAACGAGTACCAACACATTCACGTACGCACCAAAATGCAAAAACAATATCTACTTACAAATGAATCTAGCGAGCAACTAATTAGTTATCTATCATCGATATACATATAAGACTCAATTGTCATTGTCTTAATTAGAAATTGTAAAAAAAATCACAAAAATCTAACGTCTCATTGGACGCCATACACAGATGCGCTTAATTATTGTTTCTTGTAGATTCCATCGCACCAAGCTGCTAAATTGTTAGATATCGTCATTTTAGTCACACGTCTATTGCCACGAGAACCCTATTGCCCTCGGCTTGTTATAAACTCCATAAAGAAAATTACTAAAATGCTAACGAACCCCCATACCGTAGATTATTCGAGCCTTAATTACCATAGTCCAATCAAGAATGCTACTCTACGTTTATAAGATTAGCCGCATCTGTATAGAAATCTGAAGCCTGCAATTAAAGATGTGATGAAAGACTATAATTCAGATTGGGGAAACGAGAAGAATAGTGTATTATAAAGCCGACTACCTCTAAAGGAGATTTTGAATTTGCGTTAATCTTGAACAATATTCCTACTGTCCGTGGTTACACAACGAGAAACACTATATAATAAACATCAATACGACGAGATAATAGATTTATTATCCAAATTGAATAATAACTAATAAGATCAGTTACTGTTGAATAACATTCTGCCTGGGATTTGTTATTAATCATATAGAAATGTCTTATCCGAACAGCTTACATGTACGTATTATCCGTTGCGGCCATTAACAATCAAATTAGCTAAGTAAATAAACATGCGTCGACACAGTCGCAGTTGACTATGAAAAGTTCAATCATCAATCTTATTTTTATTTTCTTGATTTAAAGATTTATTATGTTTAAAAAAGAAAATGTTTGATTTTTAAGTTCAACCTTTAATTCTTATTATCAAGAACGCGCATGCAAATTCGCCAACCATGTACATTGTTTGCAGTCTGCGCAATTTAATGTAAATCATTGTATATTTTTCGATATACTGTAATACTATTCATTATTTGTAAAATTGAACCGAATATAATCTAAAATTAATCAGCTTTAAATACATTATATGTCATAAAAGTTGCCTTAAAACAATACAATTCGTGCGTTTGTAAATGCTCTAAAGCCCCGCTAGTATATGAACGAATCCTTAATAGAAATGAGTAAAATTCGTTCCCATTAGTGTGTACACGTTCTACACCGAGACTTCTCCTTTAAATCATATCAGTCCACTAGCATGTCCACTAGAATGGACAGAGGGACGGATGGCTTTATTCAATGTGATAATTAAGATATTTCAAAACCAGTGTCATTCTTCTATGCATACATCACTCCAACCATAACATAAAACAAGCTGTTTATTTTAAAACTATTAAACTATTAAACTACAAGTCTCCATCCAACCACTTAAGTTTAAAAGGAAGACTATAGTGTCCCGTGAATTCATTATAATTATCTTAGACAATAGTGAAGTGGTACAATCATTGGAGTGTTAATTAATCGGAATGCAAGTTTGATTTAAAATAACTCCTTTGGATCAAATATTTAAATTCTACTAGAATGCGGGGAGTGGAAACAAGTCTTCATTCAAGCACTAAATATCAAAAGAAAGATTTCAGTATCCCTTAACTTCACTCCCGGACTTCACTATTCACCACCACCCCTCCCCCTTCCCCAATTATCCCTTATGACCCCAGAATGTTCGTTTCTGTGCCCCCCCCCCCCCCTGTCCATGGCCAGTAAGTATCTATGTGTATATTGGCTCCCTCCCAAAGGTGGGAATACCAGATGCAGGCATAGACATTGACAAGGTGAGGGGATTTAAATATAAAAATAGTCTTGTTTTTGGCTCCGACTTAAATATTTTGGCACTGTTTAACGAAGCCGGTTTAAGGAATAAGAGGCAGAAATAATTCATAGAAATAAGATGGCCTGTCTTTACTGTAATCAAGATGCTACCTAACCGCAGTTATTTTGGTTTTGTAACGGGGATTTTGCTCGAGCTTGAATAACAAGGCATGTTCTTATTTCTGTATTCTATCCTTTGATTGTGTATTAAGTTTAGCTGCACGCCAAACGTTAAGATTGTTAAAATGCTTAAAATAAAACTTTATTTCTCTCAATTTACATAAAAATGAAACAGATTAGATTCGAATCTCAGTCACACCAGCCACTGGTCAAAGGAAGTACAAATATCTATATTAATCAAATGTCTGAGAATTTGATAACTGTCTGGGATCCAATGTTAATTTTATTGAATCAAACTAAGAAAAGTATAAAGATGAATTTTAAACGTTTAGAGGGAAAAGTCAAATATGCATTGTAACCCTAAAAATAATTCATTAAAGTGTCGTACACATTTCATAACATTTATATAAATAAAACAAATAAAGCACAACCCCAATGCCCTAATGAATTCATATCGGCGCTAAACGGCCCTTGCAATAAAAACGCATCGAAGCAGGGAATGCTTGGTAAATTCTTCCGAGACTGACTTTTGTTATTTCAAAATTGAAATATGCCTAATTCCTATGAAATAATCAAATAACCACGCGATCTTTTTCCCTGGGTTTACTCTATTTTAGATTTACTAGAAAAATGATGTTTGCGTTTGCTTCTCACGAGTTCATTGAAAAGTTCAGTCGTAAAACTTTAGAGATCAAAAGACTAATAAGGCACCTGATTGCGAAAGTTTGATTGCATTTCGATCGCCGGGATTTTACAAACGTATTGTTTAAGTAGCGATCGTGCTCTTGGGATCTTGATAACTTCCTATTTTAAGTTTTGGGTTGAAAGCAATGAGTATGTCGGACTTTCACTAGTCCACATAATGAAACAATATCCCTTTATATTAGTCCAATCGGAATTTGCATAAACATACCAGTTTAATATTGCAAAAAGAACTGTAATTAATAGCCTACATAAAAGCATCATGATAAATAAAACATTAAAGCATATATAAAGCCTATTGTTATCAAAATCCATAAATCCTCACCATATAAATATAGTTTTATTGATGACCAAAAACAGACATCAAGGGCGTAGCTAGCTTTCACTCAGGGGGGGGGGAGGGGTGCCAAAAATAGGAGGGTATGATTGTGGCATTTTAAAGCTCCTTTCTTAGGGTTTTATTTTTATTGTTATGGGGGAGGTTGCGATCGCACCCCTCCCCTCCTGGCTACGCCTATGGATATTTTGGCAACTTTCACGTTTACCCCGGCCCCTAATAATTTTTGCGTCCCCTCTAAATATCAGACCCGTCAGGCGTTGAGGCATGGATCAGGATACCCTGACTCCCAAGCTGTGCGACTTCTGGCAACCGCTACATCTATATTCCCGGGGAAAACGCTTTTAGAAAAATTGTAAATATGGTCGTGTGTGTGCAAACACGGAGGAGGAGGAGAGGGGTGCGTGCATTGCGTGTGACCCTTCATCAGTTGTGTACCTTATTTTTGTATGAATTTCTTCCGAATAGTTATGCTAGAGGGGTTCTGATATTTATTTCTGTTTTCAAATGAAATAATTTCACCCTTGCCCGACTGACTAGTAGATAATGCACGAATCAAATAGCATGGAGATCACCCTTGCCCGACTGACTATTTATTTTAATATTTAGTTAGTGCAAGAGGAGGGGACTATAATGTAGAAAATTGTTTTGATTTCGACACTAACTGAATAATCTAATAATTGTTAAATACGCAAACAGAAACAGGTTTAAAAATGAGAATAGAGGCAAAAAAGTCTATTCATAAAATGTAATTAAAACCCGGGAATTAAAAGCAATTTTAGACTGTTAGACAATCTCTTCTGTAATCAAGGTGATGTTGGTACACTTCCGCCGTTAGAAAAACAAAGACTAAGACAAAGACTATATAGCAATTAATCCTTTTGTAATCATTAAATGTTAGATTCTTATTATTTTGTTGGACAATGTTCAGACTTCTGACCAAGATTAAATCATTTATGTTTGTATTTAAAAAATAGTATTTCAATCAGACAGACGTTCTAATGAGTTAGAAAAATACATTTGTCCATTTCCTCTCAAGAAGTTTTCAAAGGTAATCAAGTCGATTTGTTTGAGTGTTTAGCATTGTTTTTCATAACTTGACGCTTCCATGAACAGAATGACTTTGAAATGAGTTTTTATAATTTTAGCTTTTATATGGATATGCTTATTGTATATTTCTATATGAACGTTGTAGTTATGTGAAGTAACATCGCCCCCCCCCCCCCCCCAAATTACAGGTATACAAATTTTGGTCGGAATGCATTAACTTGCAATTAAAAGCAATTTTAGACTGTTAGATGATCTCTTATGAAATCTAGGTGATGTTGGTAAACTTCCGCATTTAAGAAAACAAAGACTAAGACAAAGAGAACTAAGCAATTAATCCTTTTGTTATCATTAAATGTTAGATTCTTATTTTTTTATTGGACTATATTAAGACTTCTGTCTCCGATTGTTATGCAGGTACGGTATGTGTATAAAATCATATGAACAACATTATCGTGGAAACTCCCATATTCATTCTCATAATGTCTTACAGCTATTTCGCAAATGACATAATCCTAAACAACATGTGGACATAATATTGCAGAACTGAGCGAAAAGAAAGGTGGAACAAATCAGATTAAGATATCTTATTTTTGAAATGCACAAAGGGCAACAGTTGAAGAACAAAAGTTAAAGGCGTTGTGAAATAGATCGTGCTTTTATATGATCCCGTTCTATAGTACCCTACCCTTTGCATTTGTTCGACTTAACTTCTTAAAGTCTTCTCGTCTTCTCGTAGTTTATAATTAGACTCTGCACGCAGCGTAATAGTGCCCCTGTTATCCATTTTCAGGGGCGTAGCCAACTTTCAGTCGGGGGGGGGGGGATGCGATCGCCAAAAAACAATAACGGTTTTCAGTCGGGGGGGGGGTTGCGATCGTGGTAAAAGCAAGCCAAAAGATGCAACTTCCTTCAAAATTGAGCTTGAAGCTTCTATCTCTTCTTCTATTTCTCTTTAACAATCAAGACAAGAAGCAGATGCCCCAGAAGTATTTTGTTTATTTTTTGAAAAAGAAGAGGTTCAACACTAGTTTATATCTTTTAGATATACTACAAAAATGAAACCGGCAATTTTAACAAGTGTCCCCTCTACTTTGATGTGTGAAACCTCATTTGATTTTTCATCAGTTATGACTTGGTAACATTTGCTCCGATTTTCATTACGGCGCCCGGCCGATTGAGTATTTTGTTCAGAATTGAATACAATTTTGAACAAAATACTCATCGGCCGGGCGCCGGTGCTGAAAATCTGAGCAAATGTGACCACGGCATTATAAAAGCATACTCTTTAATACACGAACAGATTCAAAATGAGACTTTATCTATCAGAGAAATAAAAATGGAAAATTTGTATTCTGGAAATATTAACTGATGCATTGGTTAGTATTAAATATTAAGTTTTACAGTATGTACGCCCAATAAATACTTTTATAGTTTTAATGTGCATTCAAAGGACCCCGTTTGTAAAATTGATAGAAATGAATAGTTTTATTATCGGAAAAAACGGAGAAATATCTACCAGATTCGCCAGAATAGTCATCATCATATCAGTGCGAAAAATTAGCAATATTTATTTTCTATGCGATATACACCTGATATTGATAGCCTTCCACGATCATGGTCCGTTGACATCATCAACCTTGTGATTTGCCATAAGTGATTAACCAACATTTTTTAATTAAAAGTCGGGGTTGACGTTTCTTGAATTTTCACACTGACATCAAAACAAAACATAATTTGAAAATAAAAGGCATAAAATGGCCATTAAAAGTACATTTTTGAACAAAAGTATCAACTTATATTACACTGCACGCAAATACAAAGTGAAAAGAACGTGTTCCCGGAGATTGAAATACGGATCGGTAAGTCAACAAATCTAACTGTTAAATAAACAAGCTTATCCTATGTCTGCGATTGTTTGTCTGAGTGGCCAGATGTTATCCGTTTCGGATAATAAATTTCTGAGAATACTACTGATATCTAAAATACATCTTCCGTGATATTTTTCATAAAACAGGCATCTTAGCTGCAATTTTGAATAATAGCGTAATTCCTAGCACAATATAAATTAACCCGCCTCTGTTTAATTCAAATATGCATTACCCTTAAGATTTATATACTTAGACACCTTTTCATTCTTGATTCGAATTTTAATCTTGTCTTCATCTAAATTTTTGGATTAATAACAGTTTTTAGTATACAAATTGAACATACAAAATGTAGCGTATTGATTACACGTTACAGTGGCGTAGCTTTCAGTCGGGGGGAGGGGGTGCGATCGTGGCATTAAAAATGTTTTTGAAGATTTGTTTTGAATTTTACAAAAATTGGTGCAACTTCGTTCAAAATCGAGCTAGAAGCTTCAAATAAAAAGCATTTTAAGACTTTTCTCTTCTATCTAATGGTTCTATTTTCATTGGTTATGGAGGGGGGGGGGGTGCGATCGCATCCCATCGCATCCCCCTGGCTACGCCTATGCGCTATATTAATATAACAAGGTTATCAATATCATGCCAATAGTTACCCTGCGTGCAGAGTCTAGTTAAACTACAAGACGAAGACGAATGCAAAGGGTAGCCAATAGTTAGATGGTTAACTAATATTAACACAAAATAATAATACACGATAATCAAAAAAATAAACCTCGGTATTCGGGCCTAAAATCCAAGGATACGTGTACCATTACTTAAGTGTAAGCTGCAATACCATATCGGATACCTGTACCATTACTCAATAATAACCACTAGTAAGACCATAATAACAAGCTTAATAACCATCTTAGTGCAAGCTATTCCATACGATTTTGTCTTGTGTTAGTGTTTCGTATCTAATACATCTGGTAGCAGCATTGGATTCCTTTCTTAAAATGAAGCAACACGGTTGGTTTGAAGTTTCGAGAATTTATTGCGTCGTGTTTTTTTCTTTTTTTGTAATACTATGCCACGCTTAATTAGAAGCAATTGAAAAATTTCACTTTCATCAAATGAAGTTCTTTGTATTCGTTAATTAGAACAATCCGAAATAAAACGAGATTTGCACATTCCGATATGTTTCTGAATTCAGTCATTGGGGAATAACCGTGCTGTGGTGCTATATAATGGTATACTACTGACCACAAATGAATAAAATGACAATGCTTTAGCCAGTACTTTTTAAAGTAAGATTGAAAATTCAGGTTGTGAACATATTTGGAATCAATAGAGACAAATTAAAAAATGTGCCTGTCATAGCCTAACAAGATATGCGCAAACTTGGCAGCTAGTCGTCCCGTCATGCGCATGTATTTAATATCATAGAATCTAGTGTCATCGTTCTCTTTATAAACTAAATGCTCTTTGTCAAATATAATTGTAGATGTGGGATGTTGTAATGTATTTTTGTGTCCCGTGTGATTTCCATCGGATGTTCTAATGAATTCGAAAATCAAAAAAATCAGAATAGATTTAGGTGTCTGTCATCTTTGATAAAAATCCGTACTTGTGAACGAAATGGAACCTAATAGGGCTATTTTTCATGCAAATGTTGCTGTAATCGGAATATTTCTATGCATTTTTATAAGGGTGTTACTCTCATATTAATATATTCTTTATATGCTTTTTGTTTCAGTTGGCCGACGAAGTATCAATGCATACAGTTCATTTCTCGGACGGATAATGTCCTTCAAATAAAAAGTGGTACGTATGAAACTTAAATAAAGGATATGGGGAGTCAAACTGCGGTACACTTGCTATATTTCTTCTTATTGGTATCATTTTATGTTTTCAGTATCTATCATTAATACCACTGGATATATCAACGTTCTCCATATATGGTACTTATCATCATGATATAACTCAAATAAAAAAGGTATACCATATTTGTACCACCCTGTACATCATATCCTAACTATCTTAATTTTTCTTAAAAAATATTAATTGGACCATTTAATCATTTACGAGAATCTTGGTGAAATCCTTTTCACGAGTGGAATCATTACTGTCACTGAACGCATAAGGGTCATTTTGATGAAATATTTTTTAAAATCCCCCCCCCCAAAAAAAAGAGAGTTTAGAGTAATAAAGTAAAATATATTTCAAAATATGTTTACAACTTAAGAATTAATTCTGCCATTGCTGGGATAAGCTCCTTACTATAATGGTCCGCCCTTTAACGTACACGTTCGAGGTAACATAATGTGATATATCAAGAAATATTAAACAAAATCTTTTTTTATTAATTTTTTTATTCATAGAAAAAACATTTGAACGCAGTTACATTAACATAATATACAAGATACATAATATCATATGATAAAAGTCACACAATTTTCCATCATATTCTTTTTTAATGCATCTAACCACACTAGTCTAATCTAATCTAGTACCCATCATTTTCCACCTTTTTTCTCTGCCTATTAAACAAAATCAACATCACAAATATCTGTCTGTCTCTTTCTCTCAGCTACGTCCTCTCTGAAGTACAATTACGTAGAATATAACGTAATGCAATAAAAACCTCATTTGATAACTAACTACTTATGAAACATTACACATTTGTCTAAAAAATGTCACTTAACTCATAACCTTTCCATTAGTGGAATCCTACTGATGCATAAGTGGAATATATTGAAATCTCCCTTGCAGCTATATTATGGCATACCGTCCCAGGTGTACCATTTATATATCGGATGTCCCAAAAACAATGAACCACTTTTATCTCGGCAACTTTACAAAGTAGCCTAAGAACATCATGATAAACCATGACATCTCATTTCTTCTCAACCCTGGGATGTTTCAGATGAAACAGAAAGATGCTACGAGTATAAGAATGCCTAAAAATATCATTAGCAAGTTATAGAAATATAAAAAAGATCAAGTAAATATTCTTTGAGTACTAAGAATTCAAAATGACGTGTCAAAAAATCACAAACCGGAGCTCTGATATGAGACCTCTATAGTGTTTGTACCAGCGATCATCTTCGCACGCTCAGTCTTCACTGCCTTCGATGGGAGCCGAATGTTGTCTGATTAATTCTTTTCATTCATCCCAAATATCGAAAATCCAATTCATTCAAAAAATTCATTGGAGGTGATATTGTCGGAACAGAAATATATTTTTGCTTGGAAATAGATTAATATGTGACTTTTACGCTGATATTTGTTATTTTGACATACTGTATTAAATAATTCTAAAACACGCACATAATATCTTACATATTCAAAAAAATTGGCTTATCTATTGCTGAGAAATTACTTGTCAAATTGCTTCTCATTTCTTGGTACAAACGCTATGAAGAAGTTCTCATTGCGTTGCTCCGGTATGGGATATGACATGGTATCTTGGATTTCTTATTTAGTTCTCCCATAACATTTACTTGATCTTTTTCATATTTTATTACCTTGCTAACGATACTCTTGGGCTACTTTGCACATTTCAGTGAATTTTGTTTATCAGTTGCCGAGATAATACTTGTCAAAAAGTGGCTCATTATTTGGGACATCCGATATGCATTGTATTGTATTGTATTGTATTGTATTGTATTATCTTTATTTCTTTCTTATAAAAGAAGAGTACAAGAGCAAGAGACTATAAAAGTAATGTATATCATGGGCTTTCAACTCCTAATTGAAAGCCCATGTGTTTAATAAAAATAACATAAAATACAAATAACAAAAATTCAGGGAACGTTTACATTGAACAAGAACATAGAAAATTCAAAACTCATAAATTAATAAAAACTTACAGAACGTATATATAAAATTGCAAGAGGTGCACGATCCTCCTCTGTGTTAAGAATCACTTTTCCAATCAAAATACCTAATAGCATGACGTCATAGCCTGTCCAGGATGTAACATTTTCCTGTGTTTCAGGTCCCCCTACTAGTACACTAGACGATGACCTATGTGATGACAAACGCATGAGACTGGATGATTGGCCTTGGTATTGTAAGTCAGAATTCATTTTATACATTGTGAAAATACACGTAAGAAACATGAGCTTAAACACAGCTGACAACTTGTACATGATGTACATGATGTACATAAATGTCAAGGGCTTAGAATACGTAAAAATGACTTTCTGAGGAATAAAATCAATTAGATTCCTATTCACTAACTAAATGCATTAACTATAAATACCACCCCCCCCCCCAAAAAAAAGCATGTTATTGTAATTAAATTAATGATTCCACACCACACATAAATACACTGCACGAAACGTTCTGAAAATAGAGGGCATTGTAAGCTTTGAAAAGAAGTGAAAACAAAAAATGCTGTATGTGTCAATGTTCAGCTATGTAAGAAATGTATTTATATTTTTCAGCTCATACCTCTGATGCACGTATTAGTTGTCCGTTTACAGCAGGATATGATTTTGATGGCTTCCTCCCCTCAAACAATAGAAGAGTCCACGACGATGGCAGAGAGGTAGTGTACAGATTTACCTTGATATACCGTAAAGAGACTCGTCGTTAATCATTTACACCTGATTTTTATAATTTATAAACCACTCCCATGACATTATGTTTGATATTATTAAAAAAACATGTCGATTAATAAAACATTCACATAAACGAATTCAACTTCAATACTCCAGAAAGAACAAATGTTGAATTAAAAAAAAGACCAAACCCCTACAAATCATGAATACTAACGACATCTTTGTGTTCTCTTTTAGCACATGGAACCTATATGTAAGGAATGGAGGCCGTCTAGGCTTGAGAGTGAATGTATCAATGGAGAAGGCCTAGACTTCATATTTCCAAACCCAGCTTGTAACATTTTTGGACAACAAAATAGTAGGTTTTAAAGAACTGTATACACTGTCAAATATATTTTAACAAATATAGTACCCTGTCGAGTGTAAAATCCTGTTTATGTTTGCAACTTAAAAGATTTTATCAAATTTGGGATTTTCTTATTGTAACTTAAAGGAAAAAGCAAGCTATGGAACACTCCCGATTGTCAAACTACCTGAGGGGAGTGTATGCCGCCCATTTTTCATGATTTTTTGTGAAGTAGGATCAGCAGCTTTGTAGGTTATACCACGTTTTGTAATTTACAGTTGTATGTTTTAGATGTACAGCTGTTATGTTGGGCAAGTTGGGTGGAAGAAGCACATATGTATATAATTACAAAGGCCAAGAATTCAGAGCCGCATTATACCCTTGTGAGTACATGTGTTTGACATAAAGTTGGACTACAAGGGTGATTCCATAATATTAATTTTTACTTGGCACCTTTAAGGTTGACCCCTGCTAAGGAATTAACAGTACTTGAAAGGGGGTCGAATCGTAATGATTATTGAGTAAGAATGTGTAATATAGTGTTTTTGTGGATTATTGTGCTTGATGTACATTGACAATGTTGAAAGTCTTCAATATAAAATTTAAGACTGGATTTATTTCGTACTACGTCATTCAATACTATTTTAGAAGTCAAGAATATTCTAACTGAATTTGTTCTTCATCTGTATTGAAAACCCGGGATTGAAAAACAGTATGCATGGCGGATTGTCTCATCCCTTTTGAATTTGAATTGTGATACCCAGTTTGAGTGGGTGGAGGATTAAACAGGTGCGCCAGACCATCTGAATTTGTTGTCCTTACGAGTCTGATGGAGGTCTTAGATAAACGTTTCCTTTGTGACATTTAATTTTTTGTTATATTATTTGGCATTTCACCTTTTGAATCTGTGCTCACATTCTCGTATATACATGGACTGATTGAAACATGTGTGGAAGTGGTCGGTATTTGATTCAAGGCAATGGCAATGTATATAGGCACCTTTCCTAATTTTTCATGAGACGGGGTTAAAATAGAGAAAAACATCTTTAATATCTCATATCATAACTTCCACGGGGACTTGTTTAGTTTATACCATACCAATATCAGAATATTCTGGTATCGTGACAAAGTGAATTCAATAAGTATGAGTTTGAGCGCAACACCTGTCCCTTTAACCTACCTGTTTCAAATATCATTCCGCCATAAATAGTTCCATGAAATTAATTCGTTATTACTGGAATGGATAATTCAACCTTTGGATATTTATAATAGGTAATGGCCTAGTCACATAGCCCGGCCGATGAGGTTACGATGAGCCAGCGATGCAATTTTCACCGAACTCGGCCGAACACCGGCCGGACACCGGCCGGACATCCGTGGCGTTTGTTGCTTAAAACCGCATCGGTGGTAGCTCGGTGAAATTTTAACTTCGGAGTTAAATTTCACCGGGCTCTCACCGAGCTCCCTCATCATGTCATCGCAGCCCCATCGTAACCACATCGGAAAACACGTCGGCCGGTGCACGGCCGAGTATCGGCCGGTGTCCCGTGCATCTGAGACAACCAGAGGACGAGTTTTTTTTAACGGACAGCGGCCGAGCTCCGACCGAGCTCCGGCCGATGTGGGACAGAGCATCGACCGGTCACTGTTCAAAGCCCGTTAACAACCCGGCCGGCGATCGCACGGTGTCCTGTTACCTGCTCGGGTACCGGCCGTATTCCTTCAGGTGTCCGGCCGACCTCCGGCCGGTAGTTGCTGCCACATCGGCAGAAAAAAACTACCATTTTAAGACAGACTCCGTACGGTTACCGGCCGGTGTTCGGTCGGTCGCCTGAAGATGTCCGGACGGAGTCCGTTCACGTCACCGAGCTCTGCTTCCGATGAGGAGAGCTCGGTGGCACAAAAAAAATCCACCGAGCTCTACCGATGTCGGACATCGGCCGGACTATGTGACTAGGCCATAAGCACTAAGAACTCTATAAAAAGTAAACTAAAACTACTAAATGGCACTGTGCCGGCCCAGAAAATAGGATAACCATTTCGTACAGAGAACCCAATTACCGAAGCATCCGGTTGTATCCCTACGCAAAACTATTTCCTTAGTTTTACAATATGTGTTCAATTTGTTTTTAGAGGATCCCACTTAACAGAGACCTTCATGGTTTTACAGCTAGACTATACTTCAATGTGGTTTCTCCGTCTCCGAATCGAGGAGGTACAGCCTACAAAGGAAATTACGTAAAATACGTCGAGATGTTTATGTCCAAATCGGGTAATTTTACTTACTTATATATCATTCCTTGTTATATTAATGTCTGTATATTGTAACCCCTAGATTTACATTTCATTGAGGTATAATCCTTAATCTGAAATAAAAATGAATTAAGAAAGATAAAGGTCCACATTAGGTATAAAGTATAACGACTTATGCCATTACGATTATTGCCACATGGAATTTTATTTCCAAGTTTACTTATGTCAAGTAATAATACTTAGGTTCATAATTCCTTTGAATGTTAAAATCCAGCGCAATTACACAGATTTTACTTAAATAGGGTAGCCATCAGACATGTGATGTCATAAAGTCACACTAAAATGTCACAATTTTACATGTATAAAGAATATTATTACCTTTAATCATTTCCTTGCGTGCCTGTTCGGTATTTCGGTGTAATCGCCATGCACAGTTTTAACAAAGCAGATCACACAAAACCTTTGGTCTGTATTATATGACCAAGTGTCAAACAAGATGAAATCAGAGTGAAAGTAGCATCAGCATGCAAAGACCCTATCAGACAGGGTCCTCGTCGATCAATATATCCTCCTCAACATATTAAAACGTTTAATCTCAAAAACACGATACTCCTTGAACCCCGTTATAGATATGCAGGATTAAAGTCAATTGCATCCCCATGTTAAGTGAATGGTACCCCTTTGAAATCCTCAAAAAATCTCAAGTTGATCGAATCTCAATAAGTAGATTCATGTCGGAGAGTAAATTGGTAGAATCCATTTTCAAAAGTAAGAAAAGGGGTTATTAAACAGGACATTGGGCTTGCTTTTTAGAAGTTTTTGTTGGTACTAACATTTTCCTCCTTGCAGACTCCGGACTCTGCTATGATGAAAGCAGTAAGTGTAGCGAATATGCCAAACAGGGAAAATGTATAAGTCGTCCACCATACGAGTATGCCAACTACTGTAAAAAGTCTTGTGGACTTTGTGGTGAGTATGCATTAGTTTAATTGTTTTGGAAAATATTATAGCCCCGCTTGTTTGCATCTACATAATGAGATGATCTGAGAAAGTTCCAGGAAGGCAAGAGAATGTTATCCCGCACCATTCAAGTGACAGTAAATCATCTATCCAAAGCTTGCATTAACAAAATCTCAAAGCTGCTTAGCAGTCCTGTACTTTGCAGTGAGGATTTTTTTGATTTGGGGGTTTCAAATGATTATGCATCCTGATGAGCTCATGAAAAGCAACATACGTTGTTAGATTATCATCACAATGCATTGAGTCTTGGTCTTAAATCATTTAATGTAAAACGTTGATAAACAGTCTCGAATACGATTATAAAGTGATATGGATATATAGTTTTTGAAAGCTCTTCAGATGCACACTTTTTGACTTAAGATATTTTACAAGGAATGCCATTATTGACACACTGACGTTCTCAAGTTGACGTGTTGATGGCTTATTGACTTGATGTAATGCAGTTATGAATATATGCATTTTGTATTTATGAGATAAGTAGTTCGTTGTCATCATGTCGACCCGAAGACCCCATGTACAAGGATACAATTTCCCAGTAGGGAATTGCCTACCTTTCCATTTAATTATGAATGATTGCTGCTGAAATATCCATTGGCTTATTAGTCGCAGTCTCAGCTGTTACGGCAAACGTGTGACTATAATTTATTTTGATAAAACATGAAGTTTACTGTTTTTTACAAAACCTGACTGGTAAAATAATGATTTTATCGGTTGATTGATTACACTCTGTCTTGTTTGCTATTTTAGGTCCGATGCCGTCGCCACTTCCGGAATGCTCTTTTCCTAACGAGTATCAAGGAAACTGGGAGCTTTACGGCGCGGATCCTTCGGGCAAAGATATAAAAGATGACGTCTTTATAACTGGTGGACTGATATCCTCCCGAAAGATGGGGAGTTTTGTGTGCAAAGGAAAACACTACGCTTCTCACAAATACAAACTTCTTACTACATTTGATAACGGATGGTGAGTTGGATTTGAATGATACATGAATAAATTACGATGACTGGGCAACATAGCTGGCTCTGAACTTCTTCGATAATATCAAAATAAAAATATGTATACGCAAATTAATTTCTATCAAAAACAATCAGTAAAATGAAATCCCAAAATTTCAGTAATTTTGGTTTTTATAAGAAAACTATACTTACCTAATATGCTACTAATCGCCTTAATCCTACCATATAGCCTTTCTATGGTGAAACTTATACATGTATGTATTTCGTGACAACCCTGTCTCCGTCACGAGTCTATGACCTCAATTTTGTCCATCCTAATTACTTACAAAACCCATCTATGTAATAGGCGGGGTGGATGGGTGGGTCATATGATTAGTAGCATATTAGGTATGTATAGTTTTCTTATAAAAACCAAAATTACTGAAATTTTGGGATTTTATTATGTAAACTCTTACACTTACCGTAATATGCTACTAATTGCTGAATACACCATACTTGGTGGTGGGCCTCATAGAATAACTTCATAGACAAACATGTAAAATTATGGTTCTAAACCAATGGCTGACAAATCACCTTTAATCTAAACAAATTTAGATATTACAGGGAAAGTGTAAAGCATAAAAAACAAATGCACACGTAGTGTTCCAACTCTAATTTATTTACTCTACAGCCTTTCTATGTTGGATATAATTTATATCACAAGACATTAATTTTCAGTATTACCCGCAATAAAGTGTAAGTCACTGGAAGAGTCCTTTACTGTAATGTCTTTCAAATAAAACTTGATGAAAGTAGTAAGATTAGACCATCTTCCAGCCTTCAAAATGTCCACAGAACTAGTTTTCTTTGAGAAAGCTAGTGACGTTGCTAATGCTCTCAGTTGGTGAGCATGTACTCTAAACTTTACCGCTGAAGATTCTGGTACTGCCTGTAATGCTCGTACTGCACACTGCTTGATCCATGATGATACAGTGTTTTTATGAATGTCTTTATTGTAACCTTTCTTATAAGACAAGAATATGTTCTTCTGGTCTGATCTTAGATCCTTAGATCTTCTTAAGTAGACTTTCAAACTCCTGACTGGACACAAGAGACGTTCGTCAGGATCATCAGGATTTTCAAGAGCTTTTATCTCGATATCTGACAACAGATTTGCATTCCCAGTCTTGAGAAAAGTCTTGGGAACAAAGTCAGCTCTATATCCTAGATAATAAATAGCTTTGCTCAAGTTATGTGAAACTTTATCTGTAGCTAAAGCATGAATTTCACTTCTTCTTGCAGCAGACGCAAGTGAAACTAGGAACACAGTTTTCCAAGTTAGGAATTTTAAGTCTATCAATTCTATAGGCTCAAAAGGGGGTCTCATTAAACCTAGCAAAACTAGATTCAAATCCCAATTTGGCACAAGTTCTATACATCTAGGCCTGTCTTGTTTGAAATTTTTCAGTAGATTTCCCAACAAAGGATGGGAGCCTATATCTACCCCAGAAGCATCTTTGATTGTATTACTGATGGCTGTTCTATAGCCTGCAATAGTGCTAGGCTGGAGGCCCTTTTCTTCAAATAGCCAATTGAAGAATTCTGCCACCTGTTCTACAGGGGCATTGAGACTATCTTTTTGTCTTTCACTACACCACTTAGACCAAATATTCCATCTTGAATCATACACTCTTGATGAGGAGATTCTTTGTGGTCTAGCCATGCATTGGGCAACTTTTTCAGAAAAGCCCTTTGCTTTGAGCTGCTTGTGGATAATCTCCACGCGTGAAGATTCAACATTGATACATTGTTGTGAAACACCATCATATGTGTTTGTTTCAGCAGAGATGGAATCAATGGCAGGAGCCTGGGTACATCTACTGATGTCTCCAGAAGACTTGTGAACCATGGCTGTTTCGGCCACCAAGGAGCAATCAGAATCATTTCCACATTCTCCTGCATTTTCAGTCTCTCCAAAACCTTTGTCAATATAGGAGTTGGAGGAAATGCGTAAATCCAGAGGTTCTTCCACTCTATGCTCAAGGCATCCACTTTCCAAGCTAGTGGATGGGGTACTGGTGACACAAATAGATCGATTTTTGCATTGTGTCTTGTGGCAAAAAGATCTACATGAGGTTGACCCCATATCTTGCATATGGTTTTGAAAACCTGATGTGATAGAGACCACTCTGTTTGAATGATTTGGTTCTTTCTCGACAGGGCGTCTGCTAACACATTCAGTCGGCCTGCGATGTGTCTTACCTGAATCTTCACTTTGTGAAGTTTCGCCCAGTTCAACAATCTCTTTGTTATCTGGTAAAGCACGTACGAGTGGGTACCCCCTTGATTTCTTATGTATGAAATCGCTGTCACATTGTCTGATGCAATCATGACTGTCTGATTCACAAGTTCCGTTTTGAAAGCATAAAGAGCTTTCTCTATTGCCATCAATTCCTTCACATTTATGTGAAGAGTTTGTTCCTGACGTGTCCACACGCCTGAACGTTCTATCCCGTTCATGTGTGCTCCCCATGAAGTTTGGGAGCTGTCTGTAAAAAGACTGATTTGGGGTACTTTGATCTCCAAAGGGTGTTCATTAATAGACTCCTGGTTAAGTTCAGAAGCTTGAAAAAACAACATCATAAGTTCAAAATCTGTTCACAATTCAAGAAAGACTTAGCGTGGTGGAAACATTTCATGGGCACCTACAATGGAGTCACAGTCATTCCTGATAGTGAATGGACACCTTTAGATTCCATTGTGGCCACTGATGCATGTAACACAGGTTTAGGTGGATATTCACATAACAAATTTTATCACACTACCATCCCACTTTTCTTACAATCTCACAGCATTAACGCTTTGGAATTACTAGCTATATTATTAGCATTAAAACTCTGGGGTCACCACTTTCAAAAGAAACGCGTTTTGGTCAATTGCGACAACCAAACTTCGGTTTTGGTGATCAACACCGGTAAATCCAGAGATAAGTTTTTACTGTTGCTCTTAAGAGAAATTTCTTTCGTGGCAGCTACGCACAACTTTCAAATCAAAGCAACACACATACCCGGTCATACCAATGTGTTAGCAGATAGTCTCAGCAGGTGGCATACAGACTTAGAATTCCAAAACAAAGCTAAACAATTGCTCCCAGTGAATTCAGTCGAGTACAAAATCAAATCCTTTCATTTCAATTTTAATGAATGTTGGTAATTTTTCCAGATCAAATCAAGGAGCTCAAAAAGCAAGCTAATCACAACATGATGTCTGCATATAACAGCAAAACCTGGCAGAATTTATACACACAATGGAGGACTTTTCTTTTATTTTGTGTTTATTACAACATGGCATTTTTACCAGTTCAAACAGACACCATTCTTATTTACATGCAATTCTTGAGTAGGACTTTCAAATCAGTGTCTTCAATTTTAAATTATGTAAACGGCATAAAAGTTCTACATTTATTACATGAATTGCCCTTTCCTTTACTTAATAGGGAATTCCAATACAAACTCCTTTATAAAGGTTTACAAAGAAATAACCTACACACCGTCAAAAGAGCTTTACCTATTACCCCTGAAATTTTAACTCAAATTTTTGGCTCTTTAGATCTAACCTCAGATTTAGAGTCCACATTTTGGTTTCTAATCCTCACACTTACGTTCTTATTCGCAAGAGCAGGAAACATTATCCCTTATACAACTTCTACTTTTGAGAACAACAAACATCTGTTACAACAAGATATTTTCAAACAAGACTCAGATGGTTTGATTTTCCTCATAAAACACTCTAAAACAAACCAAGCAGCACAACGCATTTTAACACTTCCCGTGTTAGCCAAAGAAAGTTCTCCCTTAAATATTGTGTCCGCATTCAATCATAAAAATTCTTTCCATAAATATAAGAAAACTTCTCCAGCCTTTCTTTACTCAAAGAATGGTAAATTGATTACATTTACAAGGCAAAAATTCGTTAAAATTTTGAGAAACAAATTGCGAAATTTAGGATATAATCCTTCATTTCATAGTGGACATAGTTGTAGAAGAGGGGGAGCTTCCTGGGCATTCAACGCTAACGTTACTGGTGAAGCCATTAAGGCACATGGAGATTGGGCTTCGCAGTGTTATCTTAGATACATAGAATTGAATATCGCTTCCAAACTAGCAGTCAGTCAGAGAATGTTAGCACAAATTTAATCAAATTCACTACTTTACGCATGGTAAATGTTCATAAGTTTATTCTTGGCGCCTCGGCTTGGTGGGCGCGACCAGTTTGATTACTTTAAATTATCATGAAAACATAATAAATATGTTTTCTTGCAAACTAGTCGCCCTTGCGCCAAATAAATGTGTTATAAGTTTCATTTTACTTTATGTTTTTATGTTTTGTTTTATTTTACGTTGTCTTGTTTTGAGTCTTATTTAATTTATGTATGTTTTGTCAATAAACTGTAATATTTTAAGTGTCATAATATGTCACTTTATTGTTTGTATTTAACTAACAAACTAAGTGTTTGTAATGTATTGTATTCTTGTGTTGTAACAGTTTCCATACAAAGAAACACAAATCTTATTTGAATGAATCATCAATAAACTATAAATTATTATTTTAACCAATTTTCAGTTACTTGTATCAATTTAATTTGTCGTATTTTTGAGACCAATTGTTGGTACCTAAAATGCTGTAATTTAATTGGTCAACATAATTAACTTCAACCAATAGAAACCTTACCTGTTGTCACATGACCCAATATTATAATTATTACCCGCCAATTTTACTTACCTTCACTTACACAAAGAACTTCCTTATATCAACACCTTCTTTTTAAAATTCCAGGTCTGTCTGAGTTTTGTGAGACCATTTTACTTGGTCCTCTTGATTTCCTGTCTTTTGAGACCATTTTGTCTGCAAATCGAACTGAGTTTCTCTCATGTTCAAACGGCCCAAGGGAACACATTTCTCTGCTGCGGCCAAGAGTCCTAGCACTCTTTGCCACAAACGAGCAGTTTGTGCTGGTTTTGAGAGGAATAATTGAATTTCTCTTATCAACAAGCTTATTCGCTCTCTTGTAGGTTTGATCACACCTTTTGTTAGGTCGAACTTTGACCCCAAAAACACTAAAATCTGAGTTGGTTCTAACTCTGACTTTTCTACGTTGATCAATAGACCTAACTTTCTTATTAGATATATCACCAGTTGAATATGGCTTTGACACAATTCTTTTGTGTCTGCTACTACGAGCCAATCGTCGATGTACTGAAAAATCTTCACATCGTGCTTCGTGTGAAGATATTGTTTTATCTGAGCCATCACTTGTGTGAATAATAGAGGTGCGATTGCCACCCCAAATGGTAGAGTCTTCCATTGGAAAACTCCTAGATCTTGAATTGCAAACCTCAGATACTTTCGATGAGGGGCTGCAATTGGTAGGTGCAAGTACGCATCCCCTAAATCCAGGGATGCAAACCACATTCCTTTTCTTAGATGCTTTTTCACTATCTCTGGTGTGTCCATTTTGAAATGTGGCACCTCCAGAAATGTGTTCAATATTGACAAATCGGTTATTGGCCTCCAATTTGCATTTTTCTTGGGCACTAAGAATACTCGACTGTAAAAGCCTACAGAGTTTATGTTCCAAACTCTCTCTCTCTATTGCTTGTTTTTGCAGGAGCAAATTTATTATGTCGGAAATTGCTTCTTTCTTTACAGGGTTTGGAAATGTTGACCAAATTGGAATTTGTGTTAGAACTGGGAACTCCCGAAAAGGAAGAAAATAACCTTCCTTCAGAATGTTGCAAATCATTCTGTGAGCTCCTATTAATTCCCAATTTTGCCAATATTTCTGCAACCTTGCTCCTACTGGTTCCCCTGAACATCTTATTGGGAACTGTGGCAATTTTTCGACGTGGGGAGAGTCACTTAGGGGTACCACGACCCCGGCCTTTAGAGGACTTGGCAACTCCTCTTGAACTACCTCGGCCTCTATTTCCCTTGTTATAGCCTCTGTTACTTCCTCTTCCCCTACCTCGAAAGGAAGATTGACCTGAGTCTTTATTATCTGAAAAAACAGGTTTGTCAGATTGACTCTTCTTTGGAGCTGAAATGCGAGTCTGAGCTAAATCAGCTTTAGCAGTTTTGAGGCTATCTTTGACATCTGGCAATTTGTTCTGGAATAATTTTCCAGAACTACTATCTAAAGACATCAATTCCTTAGTAATACTGAAGGGGATGTCCCTGTCTGCTCTCATCCCAATGTATGAGTGCCTCCTACAAGCTACTATTTGATTCAGGAGGTATGTAGTCAGGCGATAATTATCTTCAATACACCTGCCTGCTACTTTAACAAGTGTGAGCGCTTTTTCAAGCTTCTCTTTCCAGACATCTTCCTCTGAAGTGTTACCTTGCTCAAGTAACTCTTCAAAAAGAGGTTTCACTGTTCCTATGAACCACTCTGTATGGGATGTTGTTAGCAATTGCTCTCTTACAACCCCCTCCCAATCTGCCATTGTCTTGGTGGCCAGAAAAGGTCGAGGATTTAACTCGGACTTGGTTGTTTGACCTGTGTTACCCTGTTTTTGATTCTTGAATTTAGATGAGACTATCGTAGGAAAGTCAACATCTAATTCACAGGGTTTAACTCCAGCTTCTGAAGGTACAACTTGATATAATTTCTTATTAAGTTTAAACCGTTTGCTGTCGAAGCTAGGAAAATCCTTCAAGAACGCATTTGGAGGATAATCCTTGAAAAGATGAACACCTTCAGCCAGATTGTGTTTAACACCCGGACAAAGTGGCAATTCAAGTGATTTTGGCACAATGGGTGTTTTATCCCTGACTAAAGATTTGGATTTATATGCCGATTTTCGTGTAGACAACTCACCTATAAGACCTGGGAAGCAGTCTCTTACCATACTTACCGCTTGTGTCATTTCATCTGAAATGGACACTTCCACTGCTGGCTGTTCTTCTTCAATGTCTTCATTTAAAGAAAAAGTTTCTTTTAGTGAAGTAGTACGTGGTACAACAGGAGGAGATGAATACATGTGATCCCTGTTCAGTTGTCTCTCCTGTCTAGACATACCAGGAATAAAATCAGTACCACGTTCTTCAAAAGAATGGCCTCCATGAGGAATGTCCGATTGCCTCATAGTAGGAAGAGATTGTAGAAAACGCATAGGAAATTTACGCGATTCTTGCGAAAAAGTGTTATTTCCGACTGAAAAAGCTGATTCACCAGCATTGTCAAACTTTTGATAAGGATGTCCGCACGATGGGACTGAACGTGTGAAATCCTCACGCTGTTGATAATCAAAGTATTCCCTTTTTTGAACCTGGGGCATATGAGTTGACGTATCATTAGAACTATGATTATCTATTCTTCGAGATTTGAATTTATCATATCTAGATCTATTTTCAGGGGAAGATGAAGGTGATCGGAAACGCCTTTTATGTTCCCTGTGATATCTGTCAGCACGATGTGACTTCTTATAACCCTTATGAGGTGAATATGACCGACGATGCCGGCCATGTCTCCTGTAGTTAGGACTAGACTCACTGTACTGGCTGTACACTGAGCTATCTGAAGAAGTATCAGCACGGCGTGATCTCTTCTTACTCTTCTTTGATACACGTGAACGATGGCGTTGTTCACGTCTACCGTCCTGACTTGAATCCCGACGGGATTTCTCACAAGAAGAATGACCAGCACGACGTGGTCTATTCTTGTTCAAATCAGGTGTATAAGATCGACGCCGTCGATCTCTGCTATGTTCAGAACTAGAGTCCCGACGGGATCTCTTAGATTTCTGAATGGGTGAACTAGAAGCACTACTACCTGAGCTAGTATTACTTCTTTTCTTGTCAAAGGATACAGTTCTGTATTTTTTCGCCGTATCTTGACTGTGAACATTTTTATCGACGTTCCGATTTTCACTGCTCAAATGTTCTTTATCTGTGTCTTCTCTATCAGATTTACGTTCTTTTTTAGAACTATCCGACATTTTTGAACAATGACGCACTATCAAAGTTACTCAATTCACTATACTAAAGCTAAATTAAACTATTTGTTTTCACATAGAAAAATTTTCCTGTTTACGAAAGAAAATGGTGGATAAAATTGAGGTCATAGACTCGTGACGGAGACAGGGTTGTCACGAAATACATACATGTATAAGTTTCACCATAGAAAGGCTATATGGTAGGATTAAGGCAATTAGTAGCATATTAGGTAAGTGTAAGAGTTTACATAATAAAATGAGAGAATTACTGTTGCAGAAAGTCTCTGTTCCGCTGTCCTTCGCTCGCTTATACATCGCCAACCTTGCCAAATGTCATGTCCCTGCTCTGTGAAGCCTTTAAGTCTAGGTGACCATGTAGGATTGATGCAAGATTGATGCCGGACGATGAAAATTTTTTAAAAAAAACATAATACTTTATTTTTACAAACCATGTCCTGTTTCTGTAAGCATCGTTTTAATGGTGCTATTTTTGGTGCATTTTAGTCGGCCACGGTACACCTGTGTCTTGTTCACGAAGCCACACGAGCAACTGCTTCAGTACAGAATGGGTACGTAAATAATTAGGATCACTCATGTCCCAGATCACTCAAGTTCCAGGATCACTCATGTTCTAGGATCACTCAAGTTCCATTTAAATTCTTCATATAAGGATTAAGGACCTCATTGGTATGACACACATGTAAGAATCGATTTGACATTGACGATAATTGCCAAAATAACGGTTAGAATGATTAGAAATCCTAATGGCGGGTAAAAAAATGTTTGACAAGACAAGAAATGTCCTGGTATGGCCGTAAAGACATCATTAGAACACAGTCATGACTTGGTATTGATGCAAAGCATACAAACGGTTTTATTGGATACGATGTAAATTGTTCATGATAATCATTCAAATACGTACATGATTTATCATAACTATATATACAAAATAATACAATACAGTAATGTAATACTGTAAAAGCCCAACATTTCAAGGGGCCCTACTTTCATTAATTTCGCTGAAGAGGCTAGACAGTGAAATTAAAGGCACAGTGAAAATTTGATTTAACATTGAATTCAACTGAATACATCTTCAAACAATGGAATTTAATACATATGAAGCATTTCAGATTGACAAATTGTGAGATTTTGTCAGCGAAAATTTGGGCGTTTACAGTACAATCATATAATGTTCCTATTATTCTTTTAGCAAGAAGCGTGTCTTACGACCAGTCTATACACAACCTCTGTGCTTTTGATGCGCATTCTAGCAGATCTGACGATGCCGGTGTCGGGAATATATTGATAGGTAAGTTCAGAAAGCATGTTCAACTAAAACATTTTATCGTAACTCATTAAGTCAAAATTGACCAAAAAAGAGTGAATCCCTCATTTGTACCGAAAATTGATCATAAAAACTGATTTTCTAAATAACAAGGATTAGATGTATCAGAGAACGTTGACCATGGGGTCAAAAAGACCCCATTAGTGCCTTTGTGGGTTAAATTAGGCTTACTATAGGATATGACAGGCGATCAATTTGAAAGAAATTGTACAGAAGAGCACTTACAATAATATTGTTATGCCATTTTTGTTCTCTATCTGAGCGACTGCCACGTATTGAATGTATACGGCATACTTTGTCAATATAAAGTTTCTCGTACACGTTTTTGTCTACCGTATGTCCACATGGCCTGTCAATTTTTTTGTCGACTTTCAGAAGTTCTTTAAAGTTATACATTTCGATCGATTGTAATAAACAAAAATTAAATTCAAGCATAAGCATGACACTGCCCAATTGTGAAGAGTCTGTGTTTCAAATCTCATTGTCTTGCAAATCGAATATATCCATCATTAACAAATATCTGTTAATTGTACATAATTATTTATCACATGTTTTAGCTAAGACGTCTGATGCAAACAAGTGTGGATTGGATGGCCAATATTCATTCAATGTAGCAAGTAAAGATGGCGTTGCTGTACCAGAACCAACTTGTTCAGGTATATAATGATAACTTATTGTTTGTTCTGGCTTTGATTTAATAAAAATTGAACTCCCGTGACGTCGGTAAAAATGCATATTCACAAAGATGTGTGTACTATAATTGTGAAAAAATAAAACATATATTTCATTCTGTTTTCGGTGGATATCTATTACAAAGTAGAAAATTACCTGGCGCTTTTTCAGTTTTTCAATTTATTAATTCTTAAATACATGTTTAAATACATTTCAGGAATCATCTCGGACTGGGATTCGGCAAATTGTTCTAGCAAAACAAAGTTAGATCTTTACCTTGATCTTGAAAAATGCCCCAGAATGATAGCTTTACAATGTATGTTTTTGCATCTAGTCAACTTTAGAAATATGAAGCCTAACATTTATTTAACGTTTAAAACAATAACAGTAGAGTACTTAAATATGTAAAACTTCAAAAACAACTTAATAAAGATCAGATAACTTTATTATGTTATCTTTAAGAGAATATGATATGTATTTCACCCTATATTTGTCTATGTCTGAATGCACTATGCACACGTATACTCCGAGCATTTATTCATGTTTTTTGTTTTGTTTTAAGCGTTTACCTGTCGGTTGGAATTAAAGTACAAACATGGAGTCAAAGTAATTATTACACAGAAGGATTATAGATCATCGTCTCTTACATGCTGGGTAACGTATATTATTTCAATTGTTTATGGAGGTCTTAATTGGTTTTTTTTCCTAATATATGATTGTAAGAAAACGCTATATGCGTCCAGAAGAATGTCCAGCGTATTCATCACAAATATGTTAATATATGTAACAAATTGCTGCTAAAAAAAATTTTAATAAGTTTTGATAAATCTTTTTCAAGTAACATAGATTTTCATAACTTGAAATTGACTCACTGGAGTCACGGTGTGGTATCCAAACTCCGCGCATAATATGCACGCAGTTTGATACACTGACAAACTGCGCGCATATCAACATTGCATCGTACAGGTTGGAGTCTGTGTTTTCAAACATCATTTCAAGACATTTATTCTGCATTGATTTATAGTTTCATACGTCCATTCGGTGGTGATTAAATGATTCTACCATGTGATAGCGAAAACTATGTCCAGATGAACATAGATCCAGATTTTAAAATATAAGCAGATCAATGAAAAATCCATTTGTTTTTCGATTACCGACACATAAGTTGATGTTGCACTTTTCACAGAAGTAGAAAATACTTGGGTTTTGTTGCATAGGTAAACCTGAACCCAGTTCTCACGTACACTACAAAATATTTCTAAATCAGATGATCATGAAACAAACAGACATTATTTGACGCAACATTGTATATTTTTAACAAGAAAGCTCCTTATGAACCTTATATTGCGATAACTTGGTTTACATCGGGGGGAAAATTGAGTGCTTCTTGTAAAGTAAGTGAGTCTCCACATAATGGTACTGTCTGATAAACTAATCCTGCATTTCCAGTACTTTTCATCCTTTTGACAGTCGTGTCATCCCCGCCTGTCATTTTTAAATATGCGTGCAGTTTGTCAGTGTTTCAAACTGCGTGCACGTAGTTTGAATACCGCGCCTTGGGGGTATTATCAATTATGCAATTGTATATATTTATATATCAGTTGCTTATTAGATTCCTTTTAGGATAGATACATTTCGATAAATTGTTTTCAAACAATATAGATTTTTAAAGTGGAAAATATCTTAGTAGCTTGAAAGGATTAACATTGCAATTTATTCAAGTAATTCATTTTTATCATACAGATATTACTTGGTGATGGTGGTGAAAACAAGGAATTAAGAAGTATTCACAAACTACCTTGCACGAGACTAAAGGAACTAAGTCTTACTAGAAAGGCATTAGTTAATACAGAGGATTTATCCTCACTTATTCTTGATGTACGGAATAGTGGTAAGTATTTTCTATGATGACTCGTATTGTTGACTGATTTTTACTTGGATCCTGTTTACTTTCTTTGTCATATTTCATTTGTTTGTGTCCAAATATTAACTCTTCTGAAATTAAAACGCAGTGAAAGGTGGTTTTGGTACGAAGTTGATAATATGTACCAAGACATCACATTGTGGGGAGGTGTGTTGTTTGTGGACTCACAATGGCTTGTATGTAAAGTAGATCAAGTAAAAAAGAATGAATAAATATGTTTGACTATTTTTATTGAAGGCGATGAGAATGGATGTGGTAGCGGTATTCAACGAGCACCCCCGGACAATCATTCCAAAGTTGATAAAGGTCACCAGCGAAATCCGATCTACAAACCTCCAAAAAGTAGTATTAGCGCAATTAAGAAACCAACAAGTAGTGTGACCACACTAAACAATCATTCTTATAGCTCAATATTAATTATTCTGACATTATTCAATGTAGCATATTCATTATTCCGACAAATACGGATGACATAGGGCATATTGAAGTAAAAAATGCAAACCTGGCAATCTTGACTCTTGTAAATATATCTGTAAATAGATGGCGTGACTGTAGATAGTTATCATAGCATTGTATAGAATATACTGTTACGAAGACGTTAAAAGGCTAAAGTTGGACAAATATGCAGTTTGTCAAAGAGAATGGAACATATTTCACTTTATAAGTGGACAGTTTTGAAACGTGAAAATGTTCAGTGTTGCCTTTACTGAGTTTAACCTATTGAATACCAAGATCGAGTACTCCTGACAAATATTGTCTCAACAAAGAATAGTTTGAGCTCATATCATTCCTTGTCATTTCCAAAAATTGTGAATACTGGATTTGAAGAAAACTAACGATTTTTACAATAATGTATTTATTATTTTATGGTTATGTAAGGCATATATTTGTAAGTCAACTGTGCGTGTTGTTGCAATTTTGTCACTGCCTATAGATCTGATTCTGATTTTTATGACGTTATTCACAATTCTCTGGTAGTCAAGGGGCTAAACAGCATAAAATGAAACACTACGGATGTAAAGATGTAAATAACATAGAAATCTGAGCTGATGCTTTAAGACACTGAAAACCTGCCGTGGTAGAAGTATCTGTTAAGTGATATTAGGGTATTGATAAATTGCTCTTATATTTGTAAATAGTGTAGTCTAAGTGAGAAAGGACAGTATTATAAAAGAGGATACACACACATTTTTGGTCCTATGTATGCATATGAGTTACAATGTGCGCGCAAACATTGCAAATAATTATGCGTGAAATTATGCGGCAAACACGTACAATGAGACGCCTTTACGCCGCTGGTTAAAATATATCCATTTAAATTGATTGACGTTTTGATAAAACTATTGCGTAATGCGATATGACCTAGCTTTCTGTAAATCTGTAAATAGATTGGTTAATCGTTTGACATAAGTTGGGTCTCAAATGGTCCGTACAATTCAAGCATGGGGGTAATATCACTCATTGAGTCATGAGTACATATATATGCGTAAATTGCGTATGGTGCTTTTTGGAACTAGACTCGTTGTCATACGCTACAATACCTTTCAAAAATAGACAGTGAATAATTTAATAAATGTGTCATCAAAGAATGTCACCGTCAACTGGTCAACACTGTATATGATATCATTAATAAGAACAAAATATAATTACAATTTAAAAACATGTGTATAAAACTTCAGCGACGAGTGACCATTGTATATTTGTAATATCATTTTATATTGTATGTAATATATTATTTTATATGGTACATTGTCAACTGCTTTTTATTTGTCATTATTCTAAATGAAAACAACGGGCATGTTTTATTGATTAATAACATGTATGTGTGTTCATATAATGGCCCGAGGGAAAATACCACCTTTAAGAGCTTGCAGTTTGTGCTCCATCAACAGAATGTCTGCTGTAGCAGATTAATTGAATATTTTCGACAGAAACCTATCATGACAGCTAGCATTTAACCTGTTTTGCATTAGGATAAAGAAAGTTCTGTGCGAGGAATATTCAGAAATAAATTTTGATTTTGTATCAATTTGTTGTGTTGAGAATACCAAAAAAAGATACGATTGACATATTTTTGTAGCCGATTGGCTTACTTGTAAATTGTCCACTCAAATATTTCATACTAAGGCTACAGACTTTTAAATACTAAAAATAACGAATTAAACACCACCATAAAAATCAGTATGCTACTTTATTTATAAACTTTTCGAACATATTAGTTCAGATCAAATACTTCGCCCACTGCAAGACAGCGATTATAAATAATATTCCCATCTTGTTTGTGGAATGCACACTCGATTCCTTCGTCTTTGCAACAGCCATAATCACGAATTGTGTCACCATTATTTACACTACACAAATCACCCTCCTCCAGTTGACAGCAAGGTTTCCCTTTACACTTTTAAAATAAAACTCAACAATAGAAAATGAACAATAAGTGTTGTCATTTATTTCGCGTGTGGTTGGCTTTTGAAATCACGAGCTGAGAAAAGTTCGGTAGAACGCATGTCCTTCTACAATTTCCAGTATATAATTACGTATTATTTAAGTTTATGTTGATTTAATAGTACACATGGCGACCATCAAAAATTAATTTATATTAAAAACCAATGTTTTCAATACCATCGGGCAGATATTCATGTATTTGTCTAAACAGTGCATTAAAATCTGTACATTCTTAACAATAACTTTAGAGAATTGCATTATCTATTCTAACCATGATTCTAAACCCTTGACACCTATAAAGTCTGTTTTCCCTGACCATATATCTAAATCCTTAAAAGTCTGTCACTGAACGTCCGAAAGTTTGAAAATTACACATCATGTCCAAAAGAATTCGTACATGTTTGAGCGGTTCCTTTTTTATGCGTACTGTTACACAATCGTTCATTTTCCCAACAACATTAGCAAAACGTGCATGTATGTACCTGTTCTTTTTTAATTTTTTTATTGCTGTGATCAAATCCACGTGTTTCCATGGCCGCGGTGAGCAGTAAGGCTATCACAATCACGATATGGCAGCTGCAGATCAGATATAATATAATATGAATATCATTTAAAGAGAAATTGAAGTTGATATATAGCTCCAATATAATTTATAAAAAAATCTATAATATACAGGTTGGGCCTAAAAACGTCCACATTTTTATTTTTGTAATATTTTGCTGATATGGTCGAAATATCTATAAATTATATATATCATTGGAAAGATCATTCTATTTCCAACAAAATGATGTATGATTCACAAAATATGAATGTCTATTGGTGACTCTATGGTATTTTCCGTATCATGAGGTAGTAACAGTCGAAAACAAGAATCTTCTCTATGTTTTGTGCTTATTGCATAATATTGGATTGCTTAATCTTACCCTCTTCTAAGGCCACTTTATCATGGCCTTCGTCCAAAGATAATCCCTGCATGTTTTTACTGCTGTATACGGGTCATGTCGTAATCATAAAATTTGAAATCAAATGTTCGCCATTTTTCCATATCACAATTTGAATTGCGAGTTTTGGTCTTATTACCACACCAAAAATTCCAAAACACACATGAAGTGATCAATGTATTAGTTCACATCTTCTGGATCGCTAACATAGAATTTACAGCCAGTTACTAATGTCAGACAATAACGACGTTTCGTCCAGTTTTCGAATATCGCCATTTTTCTTGGAGCCGTTTTTTTTAATTTTAGACGAAATCCTGACGAAATCATGCAATATCTCATCGAGGAGCCCAGCCAGTTCCATTTTAATTCATGATTTATTTGTCTGGTGATTTTTAAAATATTTAATAAAGGAGCACGTAGGTTATCGCAAACAATTTCAGACGGCTATATCTTGGTTTGTGACAATTTTATGATAATGAAGACAGGTTTATCTTTTAGATCCATTCATTATCTCAAAGAAAATTATATACAGTAATAATAAAGTCAAACAAATTCGGAGATATTTAATTAGAAATCAACCCATCAACACACTTTTCAAAGATGTTAACCTCATTTTCACTGAAAATGCAATCATTTTTTACATTGTCTAATGCATTACTATTCTTTATTTTAGTGTATCAAATATTTCTCGAAAGAAAAACTTAATCGCTTTAAGATAAATGTTCCCCATGTTCCTCTTAGGAAATAGAACATGTCTCAAAGCAAATTCTAATTATGCATTCAACAATATAATACAAGAACACAAATGTGTACAATATGGCCCCACCAATGGGTGATCCCGTCAAATGGATATCCTGAAAATGAGTAGACAAGACTTTACCGTTATAATTTTGGGACGGAAAATGCAAAATGGCCACCTTTAAATTTACCCAGAATGCCAAAAAATAAGTCAGCTCTAGATTTTCATACTAAAAACCAACCCTGAAAATTTGAAATTGATCAGGCAACAGTAAACCAGAAAACGCGTAAACAAGACTCTACAGACAAGATTTTAGGAAGGAAAAATCCAAAATGGCTGCCTTGACATTTGCCCAGAATGCAAAAAAAACTAATCAGTTCTAGATTTTCATGCTAAGAATCATCCCTGAAAATTTGAAATTGATCTACCAAATGGTTCACCTGAAAACGCGTAGACAAGACTTTACAGACTAGATTTCAGGACGGAAAATCCAGAATGGCTGCCTTAAGATTTATCCAGAATGCCAAAAAACTAATCAGAACTAGATTTTTATACTAAGAGTCAACCCTGAAAATTTGAAATTGATCTACCACACGGTTCACCTGAAAATGCGTAGACAAGACTTTACAGACAAGATCTTAGGATGAAAAAATCCAAAATGGCTGACAATAAAAAAAGTGATTATTAGTTTTTGCTGATTTCTTTTTACAAAATTATCACATATAACTACTGTAAGTTAACAATAACATAGGGTTTTACAACAAAGTACACCTGAAATTATTTATAAAGCTACTAAATAGTTAAATTATGAAAACTCAAAAACACCATTCAATATGAAACAAAGTAACATCACGCGCTTACTTTCCTTAAGACATTCAAAATGGCTGCCATGACTGAGCTAACAGGTCCAAAACCTAATCAGATGTAGAATGAAGTGAGCTGAACAAGATTTTAAAGTTTTAAAAGCAAACTTGAAGCCATTTTTCTTAAAGTTTGCAGACAAGGATTTTAGCATTTGACTTCAAAATGGCCGACAGGAAGAAGTTATCGAACTAAAAAAAAGTTGATCCACATCTATACACTCATAAGTTATCCCTGAAGATTTGAAGGTGATATCTGTAGCGGTTTTGGAGAAACAAGATTTTAAAGACAGCATCTTAAAATCTACCAAGCTTTCCCAAAATGTAATAATAATCAGCTGTTAGATTTCATACCACAGAACATACCTAAAAGTTAAAAATAAAGTTATTAAACTTCTGGAAACGCCTAGATTTAAGGACATAAAATCCAAAGTCGCTGACATACCCAGAATCAAGTTAATTCTTTATCTTCACATCAAAAGCACACCTGAAAATTTCAAATGGATCCATCAAGTAGTTTGGCTGGATCGAACAGAGAATTCAGGATGTTTGAAACTAAAATCTTTCAGTTCTAGATTTATACAAATCAAATAAATCCATTTAACATGTTTAATGGTCTGGCAGATTTCTTGAAAAACTGAGATGACAGGTGAAACAGACTATGGATAGGCATGACATGAGCATGTTTAATTTGTGCTACTAATGAAGTAGTATATATTGACTTGGGATATATTGATGGACAGATGCCCGACAAGCCTGTCTAAGCTCATTAAGTAACCATAAAGAAAGGAAATTCCAAAATTTAGCAAAGGACAATACTTAAAAAACATGATTTCAGAATATATTAAATGAATTTACATACCTGACATTAAGAGCTTATACTCCACTGTAAAACCATCCAAGCATTAACAACTCCAGGACATCCAAGGCATGTTTTGGTTTGTATGAGATGTTAAACACCCTCTGCATGTTTGACATTTTCAGTGTAATCTCAAGCAACACTATTATCAATATCCAATTTTGTCAGATTGAAATGCACTTGTTGATCTTCGGCTGTCATCATAAGTATTCCATTGATGATAATGTATATACAGTAGGTAATAGTGATTTTGAATTAGCACATAATATATATATATACAGGGTGATCCAGAAGTAACGTCAAAGATGTTGTAATTTCAAAAGTATTCATCAGATCTTCATGAAATTTGGTATACATGTACCCACAACATTTCTGAGTTACCATCTCAAAGATTGGAATTCAATCATTTCATTGGTTGAAATTATGGTTGCTATAGTAACCCGATATCGCGTAACCCGGGGCAAATTACTTAACGTGTAATGCGTAATCTCAAAATATCAACAAGATCTGAAATTGTTATATCCTCAACATTTTATTTCACAACAATATAAATCATACTATTGCACAGTTACTAATAATAGTTCATTCTACATAATTGCCACCATTTGCAACACATTTCTCATGTCTGGATACCCATTCCTTGAACACAGAATTAAATCCATTAGAACTCATTCCTTGTAGGGCTAGTACTACGGCATTTTTCAATTCCTCACAGGATTGAAAATTATTTCCACTAAGGTTTCTTTTTAGTTCCCCATACAAATAAAAGTCACTGGGGGCAAGATCAGGTGAATAAGGGGCATGTTCAAGTTGTTGAAATCCAAGTGTTTGGACTGTGTTGCTGGTCAGGATTGCAGTGTGCGTAGGGGCATTGTCCCAATGCAAGATAAACTGCTGCAGATGTCCGGGACGCTTTTTCCTCAGGGAACGTTGAAGATCACGCTTCAGAACCTGAAAAACAAATGTTTAATGGTTGTTAAACCAGTTGTTTCATTGATTGGATTTGGATTTGAATCATGGCCATGGAGTTATAATTATATTGACAGTGAACAACATTTAAATACTTTAATTTAAAAATAAAATTCACAGTATGATGTATTATTAGAACAAATGATATCTTACCTTTGCAATGTAAACGGCATTAATTCTCTGGCCAATGGGAACAAAATGGGTTAACACCATTCCTCTAATGTCAAAGAATGTCACAACCATTTGTTTCTTTTGTGGAATTCCTGGTACTATTTTAGGCTTGGTTGGTGTTGGGGAGTTGTCATGTTTCCACGATGAACTTTGTTGCGTGGTCTCTGGGATGTAGAATGATAGCAATGATTCGTCACTCGTAATGATCTTGTTAAGAAAGTCATTTCCATCTCTCCGATATTTTGCAAGAAAGTCCCTTGAAGCCTTAACACGCCGGTCTTTCTGCTCCTGTGTCAAGTCATGCGGCACCCATTTAGCAGACACCTTCTTTAACAGACAGTTCTTTGTCAGTATCCGTTGCACAGTCCCATAGCTCAGATCGTGTTTTTCAGCCAATTCTCTGATAGAAATTTGCCTATTGTCCATAACATCAGCTTCAATTGCTTTGATGGTTTGATCATCGAATGACGACACTGGCCTGCCTCCTCGCTGCTTGTCTACCACTTCATCATATCCACTGGAATACTTGTTAAACCACCTGTAAATGTTTCTCTCAGCAATGGCAGCTTTACCATATGCCTTCTTTATCTGTCTTATAGTCTCTTTTACACCTTTCCCCAACTTTACACAGAACTTAATGTTTGTTCTTTGCTCTATTTTACTCTGACTTGGCGCCATCTTGAATTGGGTGGGTTAGTGTCCTTGGTCATGTTAGTATTTGTCATGGATGATGGAAGCAATTCAAAGAAATTGAAAGCTTTTTATGAATGCCTATTGTGACATCACAACTATTACATATTTGTTACCATGGCAACAAATATAAAAATCATAGAAAACAAACAATGAACATTTTCAAATGTTACTGACTTTTTAAATTAGAGAAATTCACAAAAACGTTATGGTTTCTCTTCAATTTGCCCCGGGTTACGCGATATCGGGTTACTATAGCAACCATAATTTCAACCAATGAAATGATTGAATTCCAATCTTTGAGATGGTAACTCAGAAATGTTGTGGGTACATGTATACCAAATTTCATGAAGATCTGATGAATACTTTTGAAATTACAATGTCTTTGACGTTACTTCTGGATCACCCTGTATATAATATTATCTTCTTCATCAAGTAGTGTCATAAGAAAGCCTTTGTAGTTGTTTCTGGAATTTCTATCTAGTTTTGAGTCATTGAATTTGACCCTGCTCCTCCACTATTCTGTTAATAAATATATCAGTTATCTTGATATGGTTGACATTGCATTTCCTTTTGGAGTTTCAGTAGTTTTTGATAGGAGCATCCCCAATATTATATTCAACTTAAGGATTATCATTTTGATGTTTTTCAATTGTTTGTTTTTCTTTTTGAGCATCATTCAAACTCTCTGTTTGAGAAGTTTGAGAAGATCTAGAAAAAATCATCATTTAAATATTATCATTTTGTGTAGCATCGAGGGCTTCATAAAGCAAGTCTGTATATGGTTCAAATTTTGCTTTTTCCAAGAGGACAGATTCTTTGACCTGATCAAATCTTACTTGAAATGTCTTACACTGCCCAATTAAAGAAGCTTCATTTCTCCTAGCTGCATATAAAATTATCATCTCCCTTTAGTGATTATCTGGGGCATTGTCTTTGTTAAAATAAACTGTTCTCAGTATGTATGAAGTTTTTCTCCTTTCAACATCTTTAGTGACATCACTTATATGTGCATGTAGACTCTGTACATTCAGATATGTGATTTTCATGTTGGAGTTTTGAGAAAGAATGCCTTTGTATGTCAGTTCAGTTTCACCTCTTAATCGGGACATTTCTTGTAATACATCTTCACTAACTTTGATTTTTTTCTCATCAAAATTTATGAGATATAAGTTCTCTAAAGATCTCACTCTGCTGAGAGCAACATAATAAACATGTGGTGTTGTTTTTCCACTTAGGTCTATCACAGCTCGATCCATCGTGTCCCCTTGTGAACGCCATACAGTTTTCGCTGATGCTTGTCTAAGGGGAACTTGTTTACGCATGACACTGCAGGACTTATACTTCCCAACTCTAAACTGCCGACTGACTGGTAGAATAGGAGTGCAACCACTCTCTGTTGGCTGGCCTTTTAACCCCTTGTTGTTGTTTCTGGCATTTCTGCCCACTTTTGAGTCATTGAATTTGACCCAGCATATTCCTGTGCCCGTTGTCTTGTTGTTAATAAAGCTTTTAAGTTCACAAGTAGTCCCATTAGTCAATCCATCGTCCACATCAATATTGACAGATATTTCATACTACAGCCCAGTGGCTACCTGAAGATTGGTTGCAAGTTGCATTGTTTTCTTGGGGTCATTTGGAATAGAGTTCAAGATTCTGTCTTTAATTTCAGGTGATATAGCACCAACAATACTGTCTTTGGCAAGAAACTGACACTTCTCTCCTTTTGACTGGAGGAAAATTTTCTCATTGCATTTGAAAGAAAAAGATATGGAACATCTGTAGGACATTTAGCATCGTTTGTAACAAGTCTAGTTTTGAACAGATTTATATCATCTTTGGTATGCTGTCCCACTCTTAAGCAAGTGGGACAGCACTGCTTCAGCAAACTTTGTATCTTGTTGGCGAATGGCTTCTGTCAGTTCCATCAGTTTGAATTTTTCCCAATAGTTCTTTGCAAGAACTGCATATCCACTTTTTGCTGATTCAAATATGTATTTATCGAAAACTGGTTGCAACTGACCAAAATCTCCAACAGTGAGTACCGATACACCACCAAAATCTTTAGAACAACCTGTTATTTCCTGAAGTCTTGTTTGGACGTAATGAAACAGATTAGTTCCAACCATTGATATTTCATCAATAATCACTAGTTTCAGATCCCATAACTTTACCTGTAAAGTATTTCTCTGGTTATTTGTAAGGTTTATATATCCCTGTTGATTGATAGGAATTTTAAAAGCAGTATGGAGTGTGTTACCTTCAATCAGAAATGCTGCTTTTCCCATTGGTTCTGCGAGTAAAACATACAGGGTGTTCCATATGTTTCAGGAATGATGCTGTGTTTTATTGGTTTTCTTTTCAATCTAACTGAATTTTTGACACAATGTGTCTACACATGTTTTGAATAAGTTAGGAAAGTTTCATATCGAGAAGTTCAGTAGTCTTAATTATATGGTTGCTATAGTAACCTAGGGGTAGGGTAGGTGGAGCAGGTGGAGCAGGTGTAACAACGCGCAAAGTATATGAAATATTTGTAAAAATAGTCTTTTTTTGTACGAAGTGTGACTAAGTATTAGGTTGTCAGAGTTGGATCAAACTTGTCAGTAATTAAACAAAAATGAAGGTGGATTCCAAGAAAGTAAAAAATGTCATCACCCTTGATCACAACACAATTTAAATACCTGTCATGTGTTAATAACAGTTAAATGCAGCAGACACAATTAAACTCCTGGTGAATGCACATGGGGAGTCAATGATGGTAACCTCTAGAGTGTATGAGTGGTACAAGCGGTTCAAATCTGGAAGGGAAACTGAGACCGATTATCCAAAATGTGGATTTCTGAGAACAGTGAGAGCGCTACCTAATGCAGAAGGGATAGATGCTGAAATAATGATGATGGCTAATAAAGGGTGTGATAACATTTTTAATTTCCAGGAATCCACCTTTATTCTTTTTAATTTCCAATAAGTTTGATGCGACTATGACAAATTAATACTTTGAACACTTTATACAAAAACTACTATTTTTACAAAAATGTCATGTTTTGCGTGTTGTTACACCTGCTCCACCTACCCTACCCCTAGGTTACTATAGCAACCCTATTATTCAGTCTACTGAACTTCATGATATGAAACTTTTTCAACTTATTCACAACATATTTGGACACATTTTGTTAAAATATCAGCTAGATTGAAAAGAAAACCAATAAAATACAGCATCATTCCTGAAACATATGGAACACCCTGTACAATGATTCAGGGTTTTGAGTCAATCTCTTGTTGAAGAGTTTGCAAAACTGCTTTGGTGACGAAGGTTTTCCCAACTCCAGCTCCTCCACTATGGAATCTGTAGATTGGTTCGTCAGTTGTCTTGATATGGTTGACGATTTCATTCAGGTATTTAATCTGTCTTTGTGTCAATGAACGCATTAGCATTCTATAATCTTCATCTTGCATCTCCTTTGAGAGTTTCAGTTGTTCTTCGATGTTAGGAGCATCTGTGAAATTATTTTCAAATTGAGGGATATCATCCTGAAGTTTTTCAAGGATTTCGTTTTCTTTTTGAGCATCATTCAAACTCTCTGCTTGAGTAGATGGGGAAAAATCATTATATTCAGTTTGAATCATTTTGTGCAGCATCAATGGCTTCATCAAGCAAGTCTGCATATGGTTCAAATTTTGCTTTTTCCAAGAGAACAGATTCTTTGACCTGATCAAATCTTTCTTGAAATGTCTTACAATGCCCAATTAAAGAAGCTTCATTTCTCCAAGCTGTATATAACATTATCATCTCTCTAAAGTGATTCTCTGGGTCATTGTCTCTGTTAAAATGCACTGTTCTCAGTATGTATGGAGTTTTTTCCTTACAACATCTTTAGTGACAGCATCTGCTACATTGTCATCCAAATCAGGTTCATCATCATTTTTCTCTTCCATTTTCATTGATGATCTGATGTCATAGTAAGCATTGAACTCTTCGAAGGAAGTGTGCTCAAAGGACTTTGGAAGTTCAGTGCACTTTGTAACTTGATCCTTAATGTTAACATCTTCATCATCATCTTCCATCTTCTCTAACATGTGTGTAGGTTTAAGAAGAACAACTCTCTTTTCAGATTCACTTGTATTAACAAATTTCACTTGTCTGGATGCTCTTTTCAAAGGTAATTGTAGTGCTAGGTAACAAGCTTCTTGTGCACATATTTCTACTGTGTTCACAAATTTGCTTCCAATAATTCTCAACTGCTCTTTCAAGGACTTAGACCCCTGACTCATCCCAGCAGGCTTTTAAAATTCCACTCATCCCTTTTTGGTCTTTGAGGATATAAGAGGATACATACATAGCTATTGCATAGGGATCAAGACAATATAGGGGCTCATATGGTAGCCAAAGGTGGGCCCGTCAGTGAGCAAATTTGAACCACATTATTTATCTCAGGAAACATGTCAGATTTAATTATTTGGAACTTTGACGCCCAAAAAGCGACCATTATGGATAGCTTATCTAGGTTTTATACCCCCCGAGGTTATTTTCGAGGGGGTCTCAACTCTTTCTTAATAACTTTAAAAGTATTAAAGATATGTGTCTGAAACTTGCAGGGTACCTTCCTGGGGTCAACACATAGCTGTATTGAATGGTTGCTATAGCAGCCAAGAAAATGTGTTTCCGAACTGGCAATTTACAGCAATTTTGGCCTGTAGCAACCTGGTTGAAGTTAGATATTTTTTCTATTGATGAATTTTCACATAGTTAATTGGTTTCAAAAACACACTACAACTGTATTCTTTCATTTTATTGCAGATCAGAATTGACACCATTAGTATTAAAGGTCCATAATCGTACATGAATGAACGCACCCCCCAAAGTCTATAAAAAGTGGGCGTGGCACCAGACATGTACCAGTTTGTAATTCATAAGTTTAAACACCCAATAAATAATGTTGATATTTATGTTACCATGTTTCCAGTGGTAGTTGAAGAAGTTCTTTTAAAAAACTAGATATATTACCATGGAAACCATATATTTATGTTGCCATAGCAACAGAACTATGGTAATGAAATAACCAATAATTTGATCGAAGCCCTCATGCATGTGGTTCCATATATACAAAAATCAAATATCCTGTATCTCTCAAAGATCTTAAAACCTTCCTGGGGTCAACACAGAGCTGCATTGAAACTTTGGGATTATTTGGAGTAATGGTTGCTATAGCAACCAAGAAAATGTATTTCCGAGCTGGACAATTTATGGCAATTATGCCCCCCTGCAACTTGGTTGGAATTAGATATTTTTTCTAGTGATGAATTTTCCCATTGATAATTGGTTTCTAAAACACACTACAACTGTATTCTTTCATTTTATTGCAGATTAGAATGACACCATTAGTATGAAAGGTCCATAATCATACATGAATGAACCCCACCCCACCCCCCAAAGTCTATAAGAAGTGGGTGTGGCACCAGACATGTACCACTTTGTAATTCATGAGTATAAAAACCCAATAAATAATGTTGATATTTATGTTACCAAGTTTCCAGTGGTAGATGAAGAAGTTCTCCTAAAAATATAATCATATAATAAATATATATAATATCATATATAAATATATTATCATGGAAACCATACATTTATGTTGCCATAGAAGCAACTTTTGTCTGTTAACGCAAGGCTTAATGAAATTATTGTTCATTTGACTATTCATTTGGCCATTTAGAGAAAACAACAAATGTATGAGTAAACTATATTGGCTGAATATATATCCTAGTAGTTTACATTCTTTGTAGTTCATATTTGTATGAGCTACTATGATGGCAGTCAGAAGGCTGCATATGATATCAAATGAAGCTTGAAAAAGAGATGGGTAATACAGCATACTATGACCCTGTCATTTAACCAACAGATGAAGCAGTAAAGTTCTTAAACCAGTCTATTTCATTTCTCCTCAGTCCTTTGTGAAAACTTCACCCATATAATTTTGAAGCTCCTATGTGGGTTCTGACTCTTCCGGATCTGTCATAGCTGGCCTCATCACATCAACAAAATCTTGTCGTAATATATTTGATGTGCACCAGTCTAGTTCTAGTACACAAGATAAATTATTTTTCAACCCAATGCCTCTGGGAGATGAGAGTTCAGGCTTGTGTTGCACACAAACTCTTCAATTACAGCCTGTGTTTCAGTTGTAATATTTGTAGATGACCCAATACATTAATTGAATGCATCTTGGTATTTCTGGCTATTGATTCATTGGCTTTGCTTTCAAGGTTTCTCTGAGATCATCATTGAAGCTGGCATATATGCTAGTGGATCTCTTGAAGGTGTGCTAACTGGAAACCATTATAACGGACCAATCAGAGTGCACAAAATCTTCCTGGAGTTGCTACAAAGGAATTTGTAAGACAAGTTTATTAGCCGGCTACCAATCCCCATGCTCTCACAAGAGGTTATTGTCATGTAATATCATGATTCATCCGAGCTAGCAGAGAATGATTTTGACCTCCACTTACTCTGTCTAGTGTCTACAAGACCTATGTCCACTATTTTGCAATGGACCAGCCCAACTATGCTATATATCTAACAGCACAATATGTCATGCTTGCTAACCTCAAGCATACAAACCAAGAGAAAGAAAGGCTATTGAGAGACCTTGGGTTTAGTGTTAACAGGTCCCAAGTACCTGCACTACATTTGCCAGTTGATCAGACCACTGAACAGACTATCAATCAGAGTGCGAAATGTGAGGGGGTGGGTAATTGGATTTATCACCAATCCAAATGCCTACTACTGTGCAAACATAGCAGGCTCTGAAGGTGTTTCAAAAGCAAGGGCCGCAATAGGTAACTTTTTTAGACCCCTTTGAGACAGATGCTATGATTAACTCTACTGTCTATCATCAGGAATGCGGCCTGTTCCAGATGTAGCTCAAGACCTACTGCATGTCATTTGTGACAATCGAGAAGGACATCCTGAAAACATCTGACAACAAGTTTAGAGGAATATTCTCAAGTGAACAAGACTGTTTTAGAGTATCCACTTAGTCCAGTGCCATGGGCGCTAGGGTCTCCTCATAGTCTGCCAGTGAAGGCAGCAAAAGCAACACTCCCAAATACTCTTGAGAATCTCCAACATCATCCTTCTAGACAAGCAAAAGATGAATCATTCTACACATATGATGGTAATGCTATCTATCACAGCTTAGTGCAGCGTCTATCCACCTTTGAAGAACTGGCAGAGCAAGTGTTTGACATGCTACCACTGAAGTCAGAGAGGGTAGATTTCTTAACTGACAGCTATCAAATACATAGATTCAATAAAAGAACCAGAGAATGAGAAGAGGAACATCAAAACCCTTCATGATCCAAGGACCAAATCCCTAAGAATTGGTAAGAATTTTCGAGCAACAGCCAAAACAAGACCCTACTAAACAGTCTTATCCTTTGCGAGTGGCAAACAGATAAGTACTCAGCCAAGCTGAAGAACAGAAAAGTATGCTTTACATGTGGGAATACATGCAAAATTCTCACTAGTGATGGTCTAAATGTCTGATCATATGTTGATAACAATCTACTGTCAACACAAGAAGAAGCAAACACCAAGATGAATACATGTGAAGACGTTTTGATCAGTCAAAGAACATTATTGTACATTCCCCAGACAAAGATTTTCTAGTCTTGATGATACACCATTCTCACAGGTTGTTATTGTGTTAGTGCATTTGTTCAACGAGGAAAAACCAGGCCCCCAACTCTGGTATGAAATAGCCAGAAATACCAAGATGCATTCAATTAATATATTGGGTCATCTACAAATATTACAACTGGAACACAGGCTGTAATTGAAGAGTTTGTGTGCAACAAAAGCCTGAACTCTCATCTCCCAGAGGCAATGGGTTGAAAAATAATTTATTTTGTGTACTAGAACTAGACTGGTGCACATCAAATATATTACGACAAGATCTTGTTGATGTGATGAGGCCAGCTATGACAGATCCGGAAGAGTAAAAACCCACATATGAGCTTCAAAATTATATGGGTGAAGTTTCACAAAGGACTGAGGAGAAATGAAATAGACTGGTTTAAGAACTTTACAGCGTCATCTGTTGGTTAAATGACAGGGTCATAGTATGCTGTATTACTTATCTGTTTTTCAAGCTTCATTTGATATCATATGCAGTCTTCTGAGTGCCATCACTCTGGGGCCTATCACATATCACGTTCTTCAAGCAAATGTAAAAGTATCACTATAGAATAGAGATGTGTCAGATATACTAGAATAGTAGCTCATACAAATGTGAACTACAAAGAATGTAAACTACTAGGATAATATATTCTGCCAAATGAACAATAATTTGGGGTTTTATACTCATGAATTTCAAAGTGGTACATGTCTGGTGCCACACCATAGACGGGGGGGGGTTCATTCATGTATGATTATGGACCTTTCATACTAATGGTGTCATTCTAATCTGAAATAAAATGAAAGAATACAGTTGTAGTGTGTTTTAGAAACCAATTATCAATGGGAAAATTCATCACTAGAAAAAATATCTAATTCCAACCAAGTTGTAGTGGGGCAAAATTGCCATAAATTGTCCAGTTCGGAAACACATTTTCTTGGTTGCTATAGCAACCATTACTCCAAATAATCCCAAAGTTTCAATGCAGCTCTGTGTTGACCCCAGGAAGGTTTTAAGATCTTTGAGAGATACAGGACATTTGATTTTTGTATATATGGAACCACATGCATGAGGGCTTCGATCAAATTATTGGCTATTTCATTACCATAGTTCTGTTGCTATGGCAACATAAATATATGGTTTCCATGGTAATATATCTAGTTTTTTAAAAGAACTTCTTCAACTACCACTGGAAACATGGTAACATAAATATCAACATTATTTATTGGGTGTTTAAACTTATGAATTACAAACTGGTACATGTCTGGTGCCACGCCCACTTTTTATAGACTTTGGGGGGTGGGTTCATTCATGTACCATTATGGACCTTTAATACTAATGGTGTCAATTCTGATCTGCAATAAAATGAAAGAATACAGTTGTAGTGTGTTTTTGAAACCAATTAACAATGTGAAAATTCATCAATAGAAAAAATATCTAACTTCAACCAGGTTGCTACAGGCCAAAATTGCTGTAAATTGCCAGTTCGGAAACACATTTTCTTGGTTGCTATAGCAACCATTATTTCAAATAATCCTAAACTTTCAATACAGCTATGCGTTGAACCCAGGAAGGTACCCTGCAAGTTTCAGACACATATCTTTAATATTTTTAAAGTTATTAAGAAAGAGTTGAGACCCCCTCGAAAATAACCTCGGGGGTATAAAACCTAGAAAAGCTATCCATAATGGTCGCTTTTTGGGCGTCAAAGTTCTAAATCCTTAAATCTAACATGTTTCCCAAGATAAATAATGTGGTTCAAATTTGCTCACTGACGGGCCCACCTTTGGCTACCATATGAGCCCCTAATACTTGGCATCAGAATTTGCTCTCCACAATTTAGTTAGGAATGGAATGTATGCATTTATTCGAATTTCATTAGAGGACCGTTTCAGAAATATGTCTTTTCTCTTTAAGTTTGACCTAACAGCGAGGATGTAGTTAGTCTCAGTCATATCAATCTTCCTGAGAAATTCATCAAAACTGATATCTTCTCCATATTTCATGTCCACTAATATTTTATGAATTGACTTCCAGTTTGTTTTGTGTTTTTCCAAATCAGGTTCATCTTCATCTAGTGGTTCTAATAGCTGAATTGTGCGCATTGGAGGAAGGGGATATCCAAAACGACATTCAGCTCTACCACCTTTTCTGCATGTGTGTGAGTGGCGATGCAACTTGAGTTTAACCAAATCTGCAAGCTCATGGTCCTCTTCCTCACTGGGCATACTACATGTTATGTTGGCATCTACATATTGTAAAATTTCAGCAATGTCTTCAGCAACAGGGTTCAGTGGCAGCTTTGGTGCTTTTGGTCTCTGAACCACATTAAACCATGACTATGGACTGATCCACGTTGCTGGAATTCATTTTGCCAAAAGTAGTCGGTAAGGACTCCAAGGGGACATGCACTAGATTTTAGTACATCATTGATGAGTACTGTAAATTGATAATCAAAGTGTCGAGAACAAGTGACTGGGTCACTCTGAATCAAACGGCACTTCTCATTCCAAGTTAAGTTGTCAATGTATTCATCAGACACATCTTCTTTGTCAACAGTTTTCTTCAGAATTTTCAGAAGATGGTCCCAACGTGTTTCTGCAGCAGATAGTGTGACAAATAAGGTTGGTGGCCCAAGATATCGTAGCATAGCTAACAAATCCTTATGTGCTTTTTGAAAGTATGGTGGAGAGCCTCGTATTGTTGAGAGCTCTTTGTAGCCTTTATCTTGACTTACAAAATTTTTCATTTGTTCTGGATCTTTTGCCCTTCCAGCTGTGATGGTTCCTTTCTTGAATTTCCTGACTGCAATATTAGTTTTGTCAATCAACTGCTTCATTTGGAGTTTCTTGACCTTGAAAAATATATTTTCAACATTGCTGGCAGCTCTTCTGTCAACATTACGAAGCTCTGATTTCACTATGTCACTGTAATGAACTTTGACCTTCCTTTCCGAAGGCCTAGCATTTCCTATAAATATATCAGGAAATGCTAGTTCCTCAGAATAAATGTCCTGAAATATGCTTACAGGAGTACTATGCTGGCCAGGTGCTATGTTGTACACATAATCTCTTTCAGTTGGTTCTATGAAGTCAGGTGCTGTCAACATTGTGTCTTCTGACCCTTGACTTGTGTTAGTACATTCTTCCTCCCAAACATCTTCATTAGTTCTATGTAAGTTCATCTCTCTGGTTAATATATCAGAAACAAGTCAAATTCTTTACTTCAGAGAATATTTTTAATTTATTGAGACTTTCGACTAATATTTGAATAAACAACACGAGAGAATAAAATTCACCAAGGAAGTATGTTCCGCCGATAAACGTCTCCCATTTTTGGATACGATGTCCCAGATTGAACAAGACGGATCTTTGTCATTTAGTGTTTACCGCAAACCAACGCACACAAATCAGTATTTGCATTTCCAATCAAATCATTCTCTTGATACTAAAAGAGGAGTTGTCAAATCCCTCTTTAGGAGGGCAGAAACATTGGTAACTAAAGAGGAAGATCTAAACAAAGAAAATGAACTGGTTTGCCGATCATTAAAGGAGTGTGGGTACCCGGAATGGCTGATTAAAGAAGGTGAAAGACATGCGACAAATAATGTAAACAGAACAAGAAATGATGACGATATAAGGTGTACTGCAGTTCTTCCGTATATCCCTAGTATTTCCAACCAGTTACGGCGTATTTTTAAAAGGCATCGTGTCCGGGTATGTTTCTCATCGCAGAATACTATCAAGAAACAGTTGGTGCATTTAAAGGACAAAACTAATGATCAAAAGAAGTCCGGCGTAATTTACAAAATTGATTGTAAAGACTGTATTGCCACTTATGTAGGTGAAACAAAGCGGGAACTAGTTACTAGAATCAGAGAACATCGTAGACCCACATTACTGTCGACTGGAGGTCTAGCTTCTGCGGTTATTGAACATTCCATGGAATATGATCATAATATAAACTGGAACAATGTAAAAATCATTGATAATGAGAGTCATGATCTTAAACGTGAGTTAAGGAAGCAATTCATATTAAAACAATGCAACCTAAAATGAACAGAGAACAGGATCTTAAGAGGTTCTGGACAAATCATTTGATTCTGGACTTGACATATTTTTTTTCCAACGAAATCACATCCAAGGGTTGAATTTTTATTGGATATTTAGAGAGCGAGTCCTGTATTGATTTCAATAAAAAGGTTAAAATAGAACGCTATTTGAGAGTTAATCTTATACTTTCATTACATTGATAAATTAAGGCAAATTCTGAAAAATTTTAAAGTGCATTTTTTATGAAATATTATCCAAGTATTTAGATGAAACGGTCTTATTTAAATACAAATCATAACATGATGATATTTTTTCATAAAATATTTCTTCAAGAAATTCAATTGAAGGCTCAAGATAAAACGAGCTAATTTAGGTGAAAACCCTTACATGATGATGTGTTTTCATGACTTCTTTCATAAAATTCCATCAAGGGGTGAAAACAAAATGATCGAATTTAAATGATTTAAGGATCACGAGGATAGGTTTTCTTGGATATTTTCTATGAAATCCCATCCAGTGGTCAAGGTAAAATTTTTATTTGGTATATTTGGTCACGTGTTCGAACCCATAGAACCATATAGGAACGTCATTTTGAATGTTACGTGATAAATCCATATAAGGCTTTTAGAACAATGTGGGGAAAGATGAGGGGAAACCCCTGACACCTGTTCACGATTTTATCCGAACGTTCATCGGATCATTTCGGTTTTTATGCACTTCATTATTTTACCGAAGTTTGCCGATTCGATTCGTCGTATTTCGGAATATTGGGGACAATTTTATACTCCATTGGGAGTATTTTTAATCTACTTCTTATTACGAAGATTCCCGAACCTTGTTCGGATTAATCCGGATTTTCTGACCTACTTCATCTACCGAGATTTAACGAGTTTACATTCGGCTCATTTCGGAATCCTGGTGACAATTTTATACTCCATTGGAGTATTTTTGATCTACTTCTCTGGATTTTTGATCTACTTCTTATGACGAAGATTCCCGAATCAGTTCGGATTAATCCGGATTTTCTGACCTACTTTATCTACCGAGATTTAACGAGTTAACATTCGTCTCATTTCGGAATCCTGGTGACAATTTTATACTCCATTGGAGTATTTTTGATCTACTTTTTCTGGATTTTGCCCTACTTATTATAAGTTGACAGCAAGCAAATCAAAAAGTTCGCCATGAACGGGTTTCGATCGACTAACCTAGAGAGTGGAAGCTAAACACGCTAGCCATGAGGCTAACGTTCACCTGTGTGAGATGATAAAAGTATCATATATTTATACCGAGCGTCAATTTAGAATGATCTTCGCTTTTGACTCCACTAAGATACAACTCGTCAGTTGTATCCAGAATAGGTGAACGCCTATGGTGTTAGTGAATAACCAAATCCCAGGCGAGTGGTTCGTATCCCACCGTGATATGTTATTTTTGCTTTATTAATACGTTTATTTCAATACAGTTTTAGAAACATTAACCTCTGATAATTGAAGGATTTCCACTTCTGAAGCGCGACTAGATCTAAGAAGTTCATTAATCAAGACAGTGTAAACCTTTTAGATATATGTTAGACAATGTACACGCCCCGTGTGGAATCAACTAAATGTTACATTTTGGATTTCATTGAGATCCTGTCATAGTCCTAAAATTTATTTTTCTGGAACATCATTTTTTCAACACTGATACAAATTTCCCTGACATTTCGATGACATGTCTACAGTTTCAAAATTCCCAGACTCTTTGGCCCTTTTTGACCTTATTTTAAAATTCTCTGACATTTCAGGCACTTGGAAAATTAAATCAAAACCCTGACATTTCCAGGTGTGTACGAACGCTGGAATTATTCTTAAAATATCCTTCAAACAAAAGGGGAAAATGCTATGCACAAATACTCTAATTTAGTTTGTATTGTAATGCGTTGTATTACATTGCATTGCATTGTATTGTGTATTTATTTGAGTGTCCGTTGACGGTAAAGAAGGCATTTAAAAGTTATTTGTGAAACTTAATAAACTTAATAAACAATACTTTAACAGTATTCTGTTATGGCAAAGTATATTTCATTTTTTCTCTTGTTCTCTACAATCTGCGTTGAGGACACTGAAGCATATGTCTGTATTTTGTTGGTGGGGAACAGCGTATCCTATCGTTCACGGAGCAAATTCAACTCTCGTTCACGAGTACCTTGTTTTTGGGCTCTTGTCCCAAAGATAACGATTGTATAAGGTTGCATAATCAGGATTATGAGCTTTCATGTTCTCATAGTTACATCTGTTGTAAAACGAATCTTGTCGCAACCTCTGCGAATCACGACAGCATAACATTTGAATCACGTTGACATCATTGCAAAATTAGGCTAAATATGCTAAGTCAAGACGTTAATTAGCCCACGAAAGTTCATGGGTAACTTGAGAACTACAAAATACAACCAAATACTTTTCGAACGTACAATAGCAATATTTCTCACCTAACGTCTTCATAGTTTTAGGAACGTATTTTAAACGCATGATAGCCAAATATATCAAGATACTATATCTGCCTAAATGAAGTTATCTAGTGTTTACAAAGTTTTGAAATATATTATATCCAGATCCATCAGAAATTAACTTATCCATTTACATTACTTTACTAGTTCTAGTATCTTGCATGACTCGTTCATAAGAATTCTTTAATTCTACCTCGTTCCCAATACGTCCTCAGACAGACAAGAAATTGAAGTCACACCCGTTTGTTTGCGTGGCATATTTATACGTATACGCACTTTCTCTGATTATTGTCAAACAAATACATTTCAGGAGAAGAACATAAAAAACAAATGCCTGAAACGAATGCCGAAACATAAATCCCAAGTGATTAAGTATAGAATGTTTTATTTTTTTACGATTTGATAAGAGACCGAGACTAAGAAATTAAATGCGACGAAATATTTTGACAACGTAATTTGTATACTGTTTTATTCTTAAAGTTCTATGCGATAAATTATTTTATCTGTTTCAAAATGTTTCATTTTATTTTGCCTATATAAAAGAGATTGAAGAAGATAAGATAAACTGTTCCGTAATATATATTGTGTTTTAATAACCTTTTTTTAGAATCACAATGTAAAATAAATCTCCCGTTCCTGCCATTCTGGTAACGCCATGCAATGGATGCAATTCAAAGTGAGAGAGAGATCTATGAATAACAGAATGCGTCCATGCCATTAATTTGGCCAAATACATGGCATGAAACTGACGTAAGTTTAAGTAAGCTACGCCCCCCGCTTTCTTTTATGACTTTATTTTTCGGAGTAATGGGTTTCGGACAACTGGGTTTCGGAGAACTGGGGTGTACCCGATTACGCTTTGCACGCCGCTTTAAAATCCCGATGTCTCCAGAGGTAGTTTAATCCGGTAGCCGACAGGCGTTTCTTGCATTATTGAATACAAGCTAACCTTATATTCGCGAATGCAACTAACGCCTTCCGGCTACCTGATTAACCCAGTATAATATGACCAAGTCATTTAAATATGAATGGAATAGTGGCAGGTACTATTCGTATTGACATGAGTTTCCAGTAAAATAATAGGTTAATCCGGTAGCCGACAGGCGTTAGTTGCATTTGCGAATACAAGCTAAGACTATGCTTTGGGAATGGAAGATTTCAGCTTTCGGATTAACCTACCATTCTATGGGCGACTCATTTAAATATGAAAAGAACCTGACAATATTCCATTGATATTTTAATGAATTGCCCATAAAATAGTAAAGTAGGTTTATCCGGTAGCCGACAGGCGTTAGCGGCATTCGCGAATACAAGCTCCTTTATTTCATAATTTGGGAAATATATATTTTCACAATATTGAAATAGATGGTGGTTCAAAGTGGAATACATATCATACAAGTGTCACAGATATTTTTAGTGCATATATGGTCTGTCTTTGCATGACTTTGTAGAACATATCAAAACCCTGGGATCCACAGGGTAACAGTAATAGGTACATTTCATTAGATCTTCCGAAGTTCATGCTTCAAAGTTGTCAAAGTTGTAAAAGGGTAATCCTTTTTTGAGTACGAAAGCGTACTTTTTGTTCAATAGCCTTTCCCAGCTGCTAATCTTTTGAGTGCATCGTGCATTCAACGAATTGTATTCACTTATTAACCAATCAGTGCCAGGAACAAAATGCACGCTTACTTTTTGGGCTAAGTTTAGTGTTTTATGAAGCATGCTACATACAAATGTTACGCTTTTGCTCATTTACTTTGAGAACTATCTATAGGTACACATTACCAATTGACTCCTAGATTTGAGTGAACAAGTATCTCGTATTTTTCATTTTTCGATATTTTGAGATTTGTTGGCTGATGAGTAACTTGATATTTTATGTCTAAATATATTAAAGTGGTTAATAGTAATAGTTTTATTGTACACCATAAACTGTTAACGTTTTAGAATTGGGACACAATATATGATTTGATAATAGAACAATACATGTATATGTCTTACTCTAAACTCGGTGGTTTGTTTGTTAGTATGTTTTCTTAACAGCTCAATAACTGTTGTATTAATAAGGCGTTATACTATGAAAAAAAGATTGAACGATGTAGGCATAGGCAGAGGGAGTATCACACTACCCTACCACGTGAACACATTTAAAAAGAATACAGGGTACAGTTAAGTTGCAAATAGAGCGGGTATTCTTTGTCCTTTTCCATAGGACTTTTCTGGTGATAGTGCGTTGCAAACTGCTCGATGAATCTATACAATGTAAAATCTAGTATTCCTCCAGAACTATGGAAATAAACAAAGGTCCTCCATTTGCAACTTCACTGTAGCCTGTATTCCTTTTAAAGAAATACGGGCTACAGTATTGGGGTATAGTAGTTTGATTTTTCAATATATCACTAATCTAGCTTCTTTCCTTGAAAAAACATGAGTTTTGATGTACGTATATCAAACATGGGCCACTGCACTATATTGAACCAGGGTGCCGGTGTTACATAATGTGATTTTATGGGCCATCATACAACCACCTCTTGCCCACTTTATTCATGTTTTGGATTACAGTTTATACACAATGCATAAACAGCATGAAACAATCATTTCTACTTGTGGATTAGATTTGTATACATCTCTTTGTGAACTGAGTGTTATGTTCAATATGTGAAAATATCATGGACTTAAATTGTACTTATATTTATAACCTGACCACATTTGCATATGTTCAACAACTGACTGAGTGATCGAGTTCATCAAACAATGTTCGTAATAGAGGTCATGAACTTTGCTTTATTCATAATCCTATTTCTGCAACTGACTCATATTATGCATCTTATTATATAATATTATATGATTTATTTTGATTAGCAGTGTCTCATTAGCCATTGGTGGCTCGAGGCTTTTTGGATGATTGTACAGATGCATATGTATGAAATTAAGCATGCGACACTTAAATAAAAAAAAATACAATATTAAGCTTATAAACTTGCTGATCATATGATTTTAATATTTTAATACTACATGATACTCATATCAAAATACCAATGTATTTGTGAACAACTCTTACGTTTGATATTGTACGAATTTTCTGATTTGCTGTAGTAGTCGTAAATGCAACATATAACAATGTTATGTTACTTTGTGTCATATGAAAAATAAATTCGTACAAAGATGAGTTTTATTTCGTTTGTTATTCAATGTAGAATACACGTTGTACATTATTTCATGTATAGGATATTGGCAATAATCAGACTATCGTATTACAATACAGAAGAATAAAAGAGATAATGATATATGCATTCTAATTTGAGATTGACATGCGTAAAGGTATCAATATTTTATCTAGTATTTCATTTTATCCCTCCCATCCCATCCCACCCGCTCATCAGCAATCCCCAGAAAATTCGTTCGGTGCTTTTAAATGTTAATAGTTCGGTTGAGTTTTAAGAATAAATCTTAAGCACTTTAAATCTAGATAAAATATTCATGATTTGATTGTGATTATCATTTCTAATTATTACATGACGGTTCCATTACATTCAATGCGTATCTAATCCTCATAGTTTATACTCGATTTTCGACAGGTAAAGGTAATATATCAACCCTCGGTCCCTACTATTTCTCGTGTAGATATATTGCATAACTTTCTCAGATATATCCTGTATATTAAATACATTAAATAACATTATATATGTTAGTCTCAGCCTAGACAGTATATATATCAATTTTATTGGATAATGCCATGGGCTTTCCCACGATAATGCGTAAATTCGAATGAACTTGAAATGAAATTCAACATCCAAAATGTGTTAATTTGATCATCCACCGTGTAACTAAAAGCATATTCATGGCCTATTTGCCTTAAAATACGATTGTGATTATGATTTCGAATTCTGTTCTCCATATGTAAAATCTAGAAACATAACAGAGTTAAGTTACACGAAATTCAGCCAACTTGAACATGAAGTCTTGTCAATTTACTTAATCGTTGATTGATTTCTAGGTTTATTAGAATTAAAAGAACGAACGTTTCATCAAACGAGTCCTATATTCAATATCTGTTCGTTGGGCCCATTCTTTAAATGTAACTATATTCTTTTAACTCTAAAAGTATCTGTTTAGTGCTACTTTAACATATATTCATTATTTTTATCCGCACAACAGTATCAAACGTTAATGCACAACTAGCCATGCCAAGACATGGCCACTACCCTCGTCCAAAGTAAAATACAAGGTCTTCTTTAATGATTATGTTTCAATTGATTTAGTTTAGTGATTTAAATGTAGGAAAATGAGTCGCTGTGATGTCATATCTGGCGCAGCAATTTCAGAGTCACTGCAAAAAATTGAAACATCAGTCGGATCATAAGACTATATAAAAAAGCTATTTAGGGATGAATAACATTCGGTGAAATCCGTGATATCGTTATATCATTCGTTAATTGTCAAAGCTGCGCCCATTTCTCGGTGCAGGCAGATATAAGGCGGCCAGACTGGGCATACACAAAATGTATTGTATGTGCTCCTTAGGTTGCGCTCGGGTGCTATCAACATCGAACATACACACGTTTAAGATACACAGAGATAATTAAGGGATGAGTGACAAAGGGATGTTAAAAACAGGTGGCTATTGCAATTGATATTTTAATGTAACTTTAGTATGTAAGAATCTTTTCATCAATAAAAATAACATCTTACATATTACAGCTACATGTACAATGTGAGTGTATTTAAAAATGTAGTACATAGCTAGTTCCATCTATAAAGATGTCTGATGACAAAAAGCTCAATTTTCCTTGATGTCGTGGTCAATGGGACTTTAACACGTGAACTAATGTTTTTTTGTTTTTTTTTTAAAGTCACTTATAGCAAACCTAATCTAACAATTATCTCACTATATGCTTATGACATATTCATGTATACGTTGTTTGTCTTTTTTTCAAATCAACCCACGGAAATATGCAATACACCAAGTTAAAAAAGTGGTACGAATCATAAAAGCGACGTTGGGTGTTTCACTAGTAATTTTTATATGAAAAATCTAGAAATATAACCCAAATTAAACTATGACTATTCAAAAGAAGACATTCAAATCTATATTATGTAAAAAAATCAAATTTGTCCGAAGCAGGGATAACGCTCAATTAGAGTGACGAACTTTGTTCTCCAAACCGAGAATGGTCTTTTATGAAAAAAGTTATGAAAACACATCACCAGATCATGTAAAGCTGTTTTACCTAAAAGATCGTTTTATCTTCACCCTTCGATTGGATTTCATGAAAAAATATTTTTATGAAAAAATAGGATTTGTAGGATATCGACGCTCTAACATGTAGTTTTAATCACACGCAGGTATCTGGTTTTATTGCGTGTAGAATGTATCGATATCAGGACCGCTACATGCCAGTGACCTTGCTCCTTTCTGTCGTATTAAAAAAGCAAAAATAACATATCACGGTGGGGTGCGAACCACTCGCCTGGGACTTGGTTATTCACTAGTACCATAGGCGTTCATCTATTCTGGATACAACTGACGACTTGTATTTACGTGCAGTCAAAAGTGAAGATCATTTTGAATTGACGCTCGGTATAAATATATAATACTTTTATCCTTTCGTATCGGTTGCACGTTAGCCTCATGGCTAACGTGCCTAGCTTCCATGCTCTAGGTTAGTCGATCGAGACCCGTTCATGGCGAATTTTTTGATTTGCTTGTTGTAAAGATATAATAAGTAGGGCAAAATCCAGAAAAAGTAGATCAAAAATACTCCAATGGAGTATAAAATTGTCACCAGGATTCCGAAATGAGACGAATGTAAACTCGTTAAATCTCGGTAGATGAAGTAGGTCAGAAAATCCGGATTAATCCGAACAAGGTTCGGAAATCTTCGTCATAAGAAGTAGATCAAAAATACTCCAATGGAGTATAAAATTGTCACCAGGATTCCGAAATGAGCCGAATGTAAACTCGTTAAATCTCGGTAGATGAAGTAGGTCAGAAAATCCGGATTAATCCGAACAAGGTTCGGGAATCTTCGTAATAAGAAGTAGATTAAAAATACTCCCAATGGAGTATAAAATTGTCCCCAATATTCCGAAATACGACGAATCGAATCGGCAAACTTCGGTAAAATAATGAAGTGCATAAAAACCGAAATGATCCGATGAACGTTCGGATAAAATCGTGAACAGGTGTCAGGGGCTTCCCCTCATCTTTCCCCACATTGTTCTAAAAGCCTTATATGGATTTATCTCGTAACATTCAAAATGACGTTCCTATATGGTTCTATGGGTTCGAACACGTGACCAAATATACCAAATAAAAATTTTACCTTGACCACTGGATGGGATTTCATAGAAAATATCCAAGAAAACCTATCCTCGTGATCCTTAAATCACTTAAATTCGATCATTTTGTTTTCACCCCTTGATGGAATTTTATGAAAGAAGTCATGAAAACACATCATCATGTAAGGGTTTTCACCTAAATTAGCTCGTTTTATCTTGAGCCTTCAATTGAATTTCTTGAAGAAATATTTTATGAAAAAATATCATCATGTTATGATTTGTATTTAAATAAGACCGTTTCATCTAAATACTTGGATAATATTTCATAAAAAATGCACTTTAAAATTTTTCAGAATTTGCCTTAATTTATCAATGTAATGAAAGTATAAGATTAACTCTCAAATAGCGTTCTATTTTAACCTTTTTATTGAAATCAATACAGGACTCGCTCTCTAAATATCCAATAAAAATTCAACCCTTGGATGTGATTTCGTTGGAAAAAAAATATGTCAAGTCCAGAATCAAATGATTTGTCCAGAACCTCTTAAGATCCTGTTAGAGATAATGGATATCAGTTGGACAATTTGTATCATAAAATATTGTAAATTAAGAATGGTATAGCAAAGTATGCAATAGTAATATTTGAGTTTAATTGTTACCATAACGATGATATATTTATCTTAAGGTTATTATTAGGACATTCGTTTTTTCATATCTATGTTTTTTGTTGTTGTTATTTTTTAGGTTACTAGGTCATTTGTTACATAATTAAATTTTCCATTGTCTGTTTATGACGTCACATAAATGTATACATGCTGTTATATTTTGAAAAAGACTAAGGGATATTAGTCGAAAGTCTCAATAAATTAAAAATATTCTCTGAAGTAAAGAATTTGACTTGTATCTTCATTAGTGTTTTCATTTTGAAGGTTATTGTTTGGATCATTGTCACTTGGAATAATTTCAGAGGAGCCACTTTTATCAGTTTTATTTTGATCACTGCTGCTTATGATATGTTTAGATGACCTTATTTCAGTTTCGTTTTCATCTGTTTCATTCGCAGTAGATTCATCGTGAGGGTCTTGGTATGACCATGCAGCATCTACCTTGACACCAAGAGAATTATGTAGAGGTGCTTTTGTCAGGATAGATGCTCAATGTCTTACTTTTTTCGGTGACTCTTACATTTTCAGAGCTAACAAAACTTTTATATTTAAGGTTCCTTTTCAACCTCAAATGTATTGTTTGTGTATCAGTCTGTAATCTTGGAAGAGAAGCTACGGTGTCTGCCACATCACAGGGAATATTAACATTATATGTTATATATATATATATATATGACATTACCTGCAGTGAGGCAAGATGTTGATTAAGGTCCTGATGAGTCAACTACAGAATAAGACTTGGAGGAAGTAGCCTCATTGGAGGACACTTCCTTTGTAGTGAAGTGAGACTTAGATATAGTAGCTTCGCTAGGAACCCTAAGATTAATTGGACTTTGATTGAGTTGCTTCTTGAGAAAGACTAGCATTGGAAATAGAATCAGACTTGGATGGATTCGCTTCTACAGGAGGTCTTGCTTCATCTTTCTGAAAAGCAACGATGGGTCACATCTAACATTTAAAAATACTAATAGGCAATGACTTAATTATGTACTCATAAATTAGTAAAAGGTTCAGTATAATGGATTTGAAAAATGATGTACGTATGTGACTCATTGGAAAGTGTCAGCCCTTTATCTTTTGATGTTTAGAGATAAAAAAAATAATTTAAAAATGTAATTTTTCAAAAACATAACTGGTATGCCTCAATGTGAAAGCATCTGGCGTTGTTTTTTGATGTCCATGTTAGTTTTTCATTGGGAATCAGTAATTTTGTAATCTGCCTTAGGTGACTTGGTTTAAACAAACCTGAAATGTTTGGTAATATTATGAAGGTTTGTAGATCACGTATGAATGGTTGAATACATATTTTTCACCTTTGTAAAAAAATTTCCAAAATATTCATAAACATACCTTAATCATTGAATTGTCTAGTTTTGTGGAAGAAGTAGAATCTGCATTCAAGGTAGAATTACTCGGGTCATTACTTCTCTTGTCACGTTTCTGAAATAAGTTTTAAAGAATTGAATCAAAAGAAAGCATTTAGAAAGAGCATCTGTATAGCATCTTGTCAATGATATACAATTAGGTATACATAAACTTGAAATGATGGATTATCCAAAACATCATGTCTGTGGTTATTGTTACAACTGCTTAGTTTCATATCTACAATTAATCATTTAAGATGGACCTAAAATAAAGAATGTACCTTTTTCCTGTCTATAACTTGTCTTTGTTTAAGTGATTTTGTTTTAGTCTTCATTTCTGCATCAATTCTTCAACTCATCTGAAATAAAAGTTCACAATTATGGATTGAATTTTGAGAAGTTTTAAAATCAATTGTACTTCATTTCTTCATTATTTATACATTTTCCTTGGAAATTGTTTATGTACTGCATTATGTTCTAGTGTCTATTGAATATCTAATAATATAGGATAATATAAAAATTAAATACTATTGTTTGTCATACCTAAATTGCAGCAAATGTACTGTTCCAATAACTCTCCATAAACTTTTAAAGTAGACAAATTTGGTCACTGTAGTCCTTATGTAATATACTCATACTTTAGTACTCATATATTAAAGACCTTAAGATTGCACCACATAGCAAAACCTATAAGTGAAACATGGCAGGCACATGGATTCATATAAAAGTTTAAGCACATTTATTTGGTCTTTCAAGTTTTACAAGTGTCACTGATACACAGATGATTTGAGACATCTGACATGAATGAAAAGAATTACACGTTGAAAATCGTAATCCTAAGTTTGCAAGATGTGTGTCTAATCTATCAGAATGAATGTGCATTTTTGTACAAGTATGAATGTATAACTTGTTAACTTTATGGATATCTTATTAATGCAGGGACATATTTTATAAACCTGCATGCTAATGAGAAAAAACAGGTACATGGTTTTGCCATGAATGTGTATCTTAAGGTCTCTGACATATTAGTAATAAACACTAACAAATTATTAATGATGAAAACAGATAACAAAATAAAAGTATTGAAAATGTAAAAAAAAGAATGCAAGAACCTTAAAAATATTTTGAACAAGGAACAGATTTATTCTTGAGGATAACATAAAAGTATGAAAAAACAATAAAACATTGGTATAAAAAAAGAATTTCTTAAAGTACTAATTTAGTATTTCATTCATATTAAAATGCTGAACAAGGATAAATCAATTATATGTACAAGGAAGCATTTTGTGTTATCCTCTCAAATTACATCAGTCTTAATCTATAGAATAGTTAAAGGTAGTTTTATACCATTTTTATGAATACATTTCAATGCTGTTCTATAATGATTACAAAAATATAGCAAAGCAATAAAAAAAATTAATTGTGCAATGACCACAGAGCCATTCCACAATTAACATTTCGAATCCCTTCCTTTATTGCTTTGCCATATTTTTGAAACTGGAGTTGAATGTCTTTCCATTCTTCAGTTTCCTGAAAAATAAAAATAATATAAGACACAGAGTGATTAAGATTGCATTCATCACAAATATATCAACAATACAGTATATGCTACATAACCATAAACTGTAAGGTCAGCCTTGAAAATTGTTTGCGAGCCCACACCATATATATTTAGAGACAAGATTTAATGACAGAAAATCCAAAATGGCTATCTTAACATTTACCCGATTTTCTCAAAAACTGATCAGTTCTAGATTTTCTTTATAAGAATCAATTCCCTGAAAAAATTATCGATCTGTCAAACGGTTATGCTAAAAAGAGTGGAAAAGTCAAAATAGGCACCTTAATGGAATGCCGGAAAAGAAATCAGTTCTAGATTTTACATACTAAGAACCACCCCTGAAAATTTGAAATTGATCCGTCAAACAGTTAACCAGAAAACGTGTACAAAATAATTTACAGACAAGATTTGAAGACGGAAAATCCAAAATGGCTGCCTTAACATTTACCCAGAATGCCAAAAAACTAATCAGTTCTAGATTTTTATACTAAGAATCATCCCTGAAAATTTGAAATTGATCTACCAAAGCGATCACCTGGAAATGCGTAGACAAGACTTTACAGACAAGATTTTAAGATGGAAAATCCAAAATGGCTACCTTCACATTTACCCAGAATGCCCAAAAATCAATCAGATCTAGATTTTAATACTAACAATCATCCCTGAAAATTTGAAATTGATCTGCCAAACGGTTCACCTGGAAATGCGTAGACAAGACTTTACAGACAAGATTTTAGGACGGAAAATCCAAAATGGCTGCCTCGACATTTACCCAGAATGCCCAAAGCTAATCAGATCTAGATTTTCCTACTAAGAATCATCCCTGAAAATTTGAAATTGATCTAGCAAAGGGTTCACCTGAAAGTGTGTAGACAAGACTTTACAAACAAGATTTTAGGACAGAAAAATCCAAAATGGCCGACAATAAAAAAGTGATTATGAGTTTTTGCTGATTTCTTTTTACAAAATTATCACATATAACTATTGTTAACAATAACATAGGCTTTTACAACAAAGTACACCTGAAATTATTGATAAAGCTACTAAATAGTTAAAGTATGAAAACTGAAAAACACCGTTCAATATGATACAAAGTATTATCGCGCTCTAACTTTTCTTAAAACATTCAAAATGGCTGACATGACTGAGCTAACAGGTCCAAAACCTAATCAGATGTAGAATGGAGTGAGCTGAACAAGATGTTAAAGTTTTAAAAGCAACTGTGAAGCTGTTTTTCTTAAAGTTTGCAGACAAGGATTTTAGCATTTGACTACAAAATGGCCGACAGGAAGTAGGTATCGAGTTAAATTTTTTCATCCACATCTGTATGCACTCATAAGTTATCTCTGAAAATTTGAAGGTGATATCTGTAGCGGTTTTGGAGAAAACTGCCGGACGTACGGACAGACGGACAGACGGACAGACGGACAGACAGACAGACAGACAGACAGACAGACAGACAGACAGACAGACAGACGGACAGACGGACGCGCCTAGGCCGACAATATGGCCCCACACTATGTGGTGGGGACATAAAAAGGTTGCATTTTTGGTGAAAATTAGGTCAACATTTTTGAAAAAGTATGTTGATTGGTCCATTGCCCCTTCAATATCACTTAGGTCTGATCAACTAAATTATCATTATGTATACTTTTCTTGAAGATAATGAATGGATCTAAAAGATACACCCATTTTCATAATCAGAAAATATTTATAATTCAAGTTAGAATTGTTTGAAATTGTTTGCGATAACCTATGTTACCTCCTTTACCTACCTCCTTTATAACATGACGGCCAGCTTTTTTCAATTTTTTTTTCCATTTCTCATTTATTCCATATATAATATATAAAATTACAATACAATATTATTGCCTACGTTTTTCAACATTGACGGCAATATACAAAACATGTCAAACTGGAACTACTGGAAATACAAGAATTGTGAACGGAGTGTAGTTGATCTAAAAACTCCATCGAAACAGCTTTAAAATGATATTTAACTTTAATTAGAATATTGTTTTATAATTCGGGGAATCAAAGTTAAATTCACGCGATACCCTTAAAAAACAAATGCGCCACCTTTTTGCGACACGTCATTGCATTTTTAAATAAATTTTCTTTCATTTGACACATAAATCAGCAATTTTGACCGCCTATAATTAGAGCTGACATAGGCCTGGTTATATCTGTCGGTCAGTTCTTAGCATTATGCATTCAACAATTGGCAAATCATGACGTTGACCCTATGGTCATCAAAATGATATTTTAAGACAAATACTCATTTATATTGATTGAATTGAATATCATTTTGTTGGAAATGTGTTTGTCTTTCCAATAATATATAATTTATACATTTGTCTGTAATATCAACAACACTGTAGCAAAAGCAAAAATGCGGACGTTTTTACGGATTCAAAGTGCAAAAATGGATGAAAATTATTTTAATTTTCCCAAATAATATCCATTCTAAAAGAAATAACACATTATTGTAAAAATCTTTAGATTTCCTGAGTTAAAGTGTGCACTTTGGGGATTTTTAGAAAATAGACATGACAAGGAATGAAAAAAGCCAGAAATATTCTTAAATTGAAACAATTAAACAATTTTTTGTTGGCCTGCTCGCGAGATCTTATTGTCTCTTTAATTTCTAAAAATTGTGTAGTAATGTTTGATGCGAATTGGATGCTAATTTTACTTAAGGAATAACTTGAAAATAGACAATAATGGCAACATCAACTGTTAGAATAAATTCTTCAGTTCGACATAACACTTTGTAGTATTGAGTTACATAAACATAAGAAGTAGTGACAAACGCGAAAAGTGTTTCAGTTTCGAGAATTCTCATAATAAAAATAGTATCATATTAATATTAATAATAAAACTAACGCAGTTTCAATATTAACGTAAGGACTACAATTTTAAAATTGACTAATAGTACTTACATATTCATCTTAGAGTGTTGTGCCCTTGTCGATGTATACTGTGAAGTATTCAAAATACGGTCGGTGAAATGACACCACGTTTTCAAGATATTTATTACACAATCATATTTGATTATTGAATAATGGGATCTAGGCATTTAATACTGGCTAGAACAAGCTGTTGTCAAATATTAATACTGGATATTCAACATAAGGTCGACTTATGTATATGTTAGAGGTAAAAATGTCATTTATTATATTTATTATATTGGTTGTTTTGTATGTTAAAAACAAAGGCAAATTGGTTTTGTATAATAATCATTCGGGTTTACGTCAGTAAAGATGACCGATGCATGAGGCATAGGCAAACATAGTAAAATGTCATGTTGACAGTATTGATGTGCTGACAGTATAATGTTATTATGAAGTAGAGGACCATTGTATGCTGATCACTGTATCATCCTTTCTACGTACAATGAATGATCAAAGTGTCAACATATTGGCTCTGTTTGAGACCTAACGCCTTTTACTAAATAACATTTTTCATTCCCAAAGATATCTATCTGAATCCGAAATTTTGATTGGAGATCCTGATAAAAGAGTGTATTCTTGGGACCAAAATTTCTTGGGATAATTTACTCAATTGACATTTTAGGGCAAAAGTTTTACATAATTTAATTGTTGAAGTAAGAAAGTGAGAAGTGTCCAATATTTTAGATATATAGGCAATGGTAAAGAAGTACAATGTACATGTATTATTGGATATGTCACTGGCCTTCCCATTAGATGTTCTTTCACTATTAAACTATAGAGTATTTTTAATTCTAAATCTATAGCAGTGTAATTGTCTTAGTTGAGATAAAATATTAAAGAATCTATTTCTTAAAAAACTGCAGCAACATACATGCATTTATAAATTATTTTTCTTGGAAAAAAATCCCATTATCCAGTTCGGTAACTTCAATCGGTAGACATGACTATTTGAAAATGTCTTCAACAAAAGATGTCACTGCTTTTCAACATCCCTTATTCATGTAGTACCTAGAACTGAAAAGGACGCAATACTTTCAAACAAATAGTTTTAAGGATGAATGTTGATATGAAAATGCTTAACTGCCATTGAGACTTACAGGTCATTCTAAAATAGGTTACCCTATGTGCAGAGGAAACTACCGAAGACGAAGCTCTCTTTTAAAAAGTGAAGTTGAACGAATGCAAAGGGTAAGAATAGGTATGATTCAACAATTTTCATTTTATTTGACTTGATGATTCAAAGTGAGAAATGGCTTCGAATACAAAACGTTTTAAAATGTGCATTATGTCACTCTATCTGATCCAAGGACATAACGTGTTTAGACCAGAATGCACAGGACCCAGAATGCTCAATATGGTTCGATACCCCAGCGAAAAGTACACCCCCAGCTAATATCCGCTGCTTGGAATGTAATACAAGGCATTAAGGTGCCATGATACTTAAGGGGAAATAACGAAACAGGAAGTGACAAAAAATATGCATTTTAGACATTTTTTGAACAAAGATAACAGAGTTCTTTTTTGACCTCCAGTCAATTTAACTATTTCCACATATCATTTACATGACCAGGATCACAATGTACATGGTCAGAATGACCCTAAACATGATGAAATAACCGTTCAGCCCTTTGAAAAACATAATATTTTATTTTTACAAACCATGTCCTGTTTCTGTAAGCATCGTTTTAATGCTGCTGTTTTTGGTGTATTTTATTTTAGTCGGCCACGGTACACATGTGTCTTGTTCACGAAGCCGCACGAGCAACTGCTTCAGTACAGAATGGGTACGTAGATCATTAGGATCACTCATGTTCCAGGATCACTCATGTTCTATGATCACTCATGTTCCATTTAAATTCTTCATATAAGGATAAATATAAATAAAAAATAAATAAATAAAAATAAAAAATATATATTTATAAGGATTAAGGTCGCCATTGGTATGACACACATGTAAGAATCGATTTGACGTTGATGATAATTGCCAAAATAATGGTTAAATGATTAGAAATCCTAATGGCGGGTAAAAAAATGTTTGTCAGGGCAAGAAATGTCCAGATATGTCCATAAAGACATCATTAAAATACAGTCATGACTTTGTATCGATGCAAAGCATACAAAACAATATGTTTATTGAATAAAATGTAAATTGTTCATGATAAACATATATACAATTTATCATAACTATATATACAAATACAATACAGTAATGTAATATTGTAAAAACCCAAATTTTCAAGGGGCCCTAACTAAATTAAAGGCACGGTGAAAATTTGATTTAACATTGAATTCAATTGAATACATCTTCAAACAATGAAATTGAATACCCATGAAACATTTCAGATTGACAAATAGTGAGATTTTTGTCAGCGAAAATTTGGGCTTTTACAGTACATAGAATGTTCCTGTTATTTTTAGCAAGAAGCGTGTCTTACGACCAGTCTATACACAACCTCTGTGCTTTTGATGCACATTCTAGCAGATCTGACGATACTGGTGTAGGGAATATATTGATAGGTAAGTTCAGAAAGCATGTTCAACTAAAGCATATTATCTAAACTCATTAAATTTAAGTTTTCAACTACAATTAACCAGTAACGAGGTCAAAATTGACCAAAAAAGAGTGAATCCCTCATTTGTCATATATTGACCGAAATTTTTTCATAAAAACTGATTTTCTAAATAGCAAGGATTAGATGTATCAGAAAACGTTGACCATGGGGTCAAAAAGACCCCATTGGTGCCTTTGTTGGTTAAATTAGGCTTACTATAGGACATGACAGGCGATCAATTTGAGAGAAATTGTACAGAAGAGCACTTACAATAATATTGTTATGGCATTTTATGTTCTCTATCTGAGCAACTGCCACGAATTGTATGTATATACAGCATACTTTCGCAATTTTTAGTTTCTGGTGCAAGTTTTTTGTCTACCGTATGTCCACATAGCAATTGTGTTTGACGATTTTCAGAAGTTCTGTAAAGTTATACATTTCGATCGATTGTAAAAAACAAAAATTTAATTCTAGCATAACCATGACACTGCCCAATCGTTAAAAGAGACTGTGTTTCAAACTCATTTCGGCATTCTCGGTAAATAGTACCCAATTCTTTTTTTTGTTATCGTTCTAAGGGGTCCTTTTATATAAAACTGTTTTTCCATAATGTTATCGAGGGTTATTGGCTTAGATATGTGGATATTTTAGTAAATTACTTATATTCAGTGTCTTATATTAACTCGGTAAATAGTACCCAAAACACAAGACACTGAATTGACCCTTCCCCTATATTAACTCGGTAAATAGTACCCAGCCCATGTTAAATTGCCATTGAAAAAGTCGTTTTGGGTACTATTTACCGAGTTAATATAGGGGAAGGGACCAGTTCAGTGTCTTATATAACTCGGTAAATAGTACCCAAAACGACTTTTTCAATGGCAATTTAACATAGGTTGGGTACTATTTACCGAGTTAATATAGGGGAAGGGACCAGTTCAGTGTCTTATATAACTCGGTAAATAGTACCCAACCCATGTTAAACTGCCATTGAAAAAGTCGTTTTGGGTACTATTTACCGAGTTAATATAAGACACTGAACTGATCCCTTCCCCTATATTAACTCAGTAAATAGTACCCACCCCATGTTAAATTGCCATTGAAAATGTCGTTTTGGGTACTTTTTACCGAGTTAATATAAGACACAGCAGTGAATAGTTTACTAAAATATCCACATATCTAAACCAATAATCCCTGATAACATCAGCAAAATACAGTTTTATAAAAAAGGACCCCTTAGAATGATTACAAACTGAAAAAAACGTTTGGGTACTATTTACCGAGAATGCCCTCATTTCCTTGCAAATCTAATATATCCATCACAAACAAATAACATAATAACATAACATAATTGACTACTGTTAATTGTACATAATTATTTATCACATTTTTTAGCTAAGACGTCTGATGCAAACAAGTGTGGGTTGGATGGCCAATATTCATTCAATGTAGCAAGTAAAGATGGCGTTGCTGTACCAGAACCAACTTGTTCAGGTATATAAGGATAGCTTATCGTTTGACCTGGCTTTGATTTAATAAATATTTAAGTCCCGTGACGTCGGTAAAAATGCATATTCACAAAGATGTGTGTACTATAATTGTGAAAAAATAAAACATATATTTCATTCTGTTTTCGGTGGATATCTGTAACAAAGTAGAATTACCTGGCGCTTTTTCAGTTTTTCAATTTATTAATTCTTCAATACATGTTTAAATACATTTCAGGAATCATCTCGGACTGGGATTCAGCAAACTGTTCTAGCAAAACAAAGTTGGATCTTGACCTTGATCTTGAAAAATGCCCCAGAATGATAGCTTTACAATGTATGTTTTTGAATCCAGTCTACTTTAGAAATATGAAGCCTAACATTTATTTAACGTTTAAAACAATAACAGTAGAGTACTCGCATATGTAAAACTTCAAAAACAACTTAATAAAGATCAGATAACTTTATTATCTTATCTTTAAGAGAATATGATATGTATTTCACCCTATATTTGTCTATGTCTGAATGCACTATGCACACGTATACTCTGAGCATTTATTCATGTTTTTGGTTTTGTTTTAAGCGTTTACCTGTCGGTTGGAATTAAAGTACAAACATGGAGTCAAAGTAATTATTACACAGAAGGATTATAGATCATCGTCTCTTACATGCTGGATAACGTTTATTAATTTCAATTGTTTATGGAGGTCTTATTTGGTTATTTTTTTCTAAATATATGATTGTAAGAAAACGCTATATGCGTCCAGAAGAATGTCCAGCGTATTCATTACAAATATGTTAATATATGTAACAAATTGCTGCTGAAAAAAAATAATAATAAGTTTTGATAAATCTTTTTCAAGCAACATACATGTAGATTTTCATAGAAATTGACTCACTGGAGTCACGGTGTGGTATCCAAACTCCGTGTATAATATGCACGCAGTTTGATACACTGACAAACTGCGCGCATATCAACATTGCATCGTACAGGTTGGAGTCTGTGTTTTCAAAGAAATCGCTATATCTTGGAAAATCCTAATCCAATTATGTTCATATTTTCAAATGATGCAAACAAGTGTGGGTTGGATGGCCAATATTCATTCAATGTAGCAAGTAAAGATGGCGTTGCTGTACCAGAACCAACTTGTTCAGGTATATAAGGATAGCTTTTCGTTTGTCCTGGCTTTGATTTAATAAATATTTAACTCCCGTGACGTCGGTAAAAATGCATATTCACAAAGATGTGTGTACTATAATTGTGAAAAAAATAAAACATATATTTCATTCTGTTTTCGGTGGATATCTGTAACAAAGTAGAATTACCTGGCGCTTTTTCAGTTTTTCAATTTATTAATTCTTCAATACATGTTTAAATACATTTCAGGAATCATCTCGGACTGGGATTCAGCAAACTGTTCTAGCAAAACAAAGTTGGATCTTTACCTTGATCTTGAAAAATGCCCCAGAATGATAGCTTTACAATGTATGTTTTTGAATCCAGTCTACTTTAGAAATATGAAGCCTAACATTTATTTAACGTTTAAAACAATAACAGTAGAGTACTCGCATATGTAAAACTTCAAAAACAACTTAATAAAGATCAGATAACTTTATTATCTTATCTTTAAGAGAATATGATATGTTTTTCACCCTATATTTGTCTATGTCTGAATGCACTATGCACACGTATACTCTGAGCATTTATTCATGTTTTTGGTTTTGTTTTAAGCGTTTACCTGTCGGTTGGAATTAAAGTACAAACATGGAGTCAAAGTAATTATTACACAGAAGGATTATAGATCATCGTCTCTTACATGCTGGATAACGTTTATTAATTTCAATTGTTTATGGAGGTCTTATTTGGTTATTTTTTTCTAAATATATGATTGTAAGAAAACGCTATATGCGTCCAGAAGAATGTCCAGCGTATTTATTACAAATATGTTAATATATGTAACAAATTGCTGCTGAAAAAAAATAATAATAAGTTTTGATAAATCTTTTTCAAGCAACATACATGTAGATTTTCATAGAAATTGACTCACTGGAGTCACGGTGTGGTATCCAAACTCCGTGTATAATATGCACGCAGTTTGATACACTGACAAACTGCGCGCATATCAACATTGCATCGTACAGGTTGGAGTCTGTGTTTTCAAAGAAATCGCTATATCTTGGAAAATCCTAATCCAATTATGTTCATATTTTCAGGAAAGAAAGAAGAGACTGTGTATGAATAGCCCCTGTTGTTAGTTAGTTGTAAAACATGATGTCTTGGACACTTGCTCAAAAGACAGTTGTACTAGCAAAATACGAAAAACGCGAATGGAAAATCACTATATCTTGGAAAATACTAATTCAATTATGTTCTTTTTTCAGGAAAAGAAAGAAGAGACAGTGTATGTATAGCTCTTGTTGTCAGAAAGTTGTAAAACATGATGCCTTGGACACCTGCTCAAACAGTTGTACTAGGAAAATATGAAAACGCAGTCAGAGACGACTGCCACAGCAATAAAACCAAATAACTTTCTAACCATGGTGTTTTGGCATTTCAGATTTGGCACAAATTATCCTCATTTAATGTGTGGTGAATTTCTGGAGTTTCATCAAAATTACTCCAGGGACTTTACAGTCATGGCCAAAATGCCTTCTTAAGTCTCCCTGAACCAAGTCGTTTGACTGCGATTTGAAAGCATTTCAACCATGACAGTGAAGTCCCTAAAGTGATTTTGATTTCACTCTACAGATTTACCATACAGTGAATGAAGATGGTTTGTGCCAAATTTGAAGAGCCAAAACACTATGGTTAGGAAGTAATTTAATTTTTTTGCGGTTGCAATCACCCCTGACTGCGTTTTTCGTATTTTCCTAGTACAACTGTCTTTTGAGCAGGTGTCCAAGGCATCATGTTTTACAACTTAACATTTACTGGAGCTATACATTCACAGTCTCTTCTTTATTTCCTGAAAATATGAACATAATTGAACCAGTATTTTTCAAGATATAGAAATTTCTTTGGGTTGCGTTTTTTTTAACACCCTGTAGTTTCATACGTCCATTCGGTGGTGATTAAATGATTCTACCATGTGATAGCGAAAACTATGTCCAGATGAACGTAGATTTTAAAATATAAGCAGATTGATAAAAAATTCCATTTGTTTTTCGATTACCGAGACATAAGTTGATGTTGCACTTTTCACAGAAATAGAAAATACTTGGGTTTTGTTTCATAGGTAAATCTGAACCCAGTTCTCACGTACAATACAAAAGATTTCGTATTAAATCAGATGATCATGAGACAAACAGACATTATTTGACCCAACATTGTATATTTTTAACAAGAAAGCTCCTTATGAACCTTATATTGCGATAACTTGGTTTACATCAGGGAAAAAATTTAGTGCTTCTTGTAAAGTAAGTTAGTCTCCACATAATGGTACTGTCTGATAAACAAAACTACCCTTGCATTTCCAGTACTTTTCATCCTTTTAGGAGTCGTGTCCTCCCCGCCTGTCATTTTTAAATATGCGTGCAGTTTGCGCCGTGGGGGTATTATCAATTATACAATTGTATATATTTATGTATTTCATACTTGAGTGGGTTTGGGGTAGATATCACCCGGGAATATATATCATATCTGAGGAGCGGGCAGGATATATTGTATGTGTCCCGCTCTAGGCCAAATGCGGGCAGATATAATATATCCATCCCGCTCCAGGGAATTTTTTCAAAAGTTTAAAAATTTTTTAAATTTAAATTTCAGAAGTTTAAAATTTTTCAAAAAGTTTAAATGTTACAATTCTATTGTATTGAGCTGAAGGAATATTATGAAAATGTTACATATAAATTGTGCTTTTACAGTATAGGCCTATCTTGTCATTTGAAAAAGGTGGTAACGGTTATATCTACCCCAAACCCACTGAAGTATGAGATACACCAGTTATGTACGGTCGGTTTTGGATGAAAACAAGGAATTAAGAAGTATTCACAAACTACCTTGCACGAGACTAAAGGAACTAAGTCTTACTAGAAAGGCGTTAGTTAATACGGAGGATTTATCCTCGCTTATTCTTGATGTACGGAATAGTGGTAAGTATTTTCTATGATGACTCGTATTGTTGACTGATTTTTACTTGGATCCTGTTTACTTTCTTTATCATATTTCATTTGTTTGTGTCCAAATATTAACTCTTCTGAAATTATAACGCAGTGAAAGGTGGTTTTGGTGGATAAGTGGATAATATGTACCAACATATCATATTGTGGGAGATGTGTGGTTGGGGACTCAAAATGACTTGTGAGTAAAGTAGATCAAGTAAAAAAGAATGAAAAAACATGTTTTACTGTTTTATTGAAGCCGATTAGAATGGATGTGGTAGTGGTATTCAACGAGCACTCCCGGACAATCATTCCAAAGTTGATAAAGGTCACCAGCGAAATCCGATCTACAAACCTCCAAAAAGTAGTATTAGCGCAATTAAGAAACCAACCAGTAGTGTGACCACACTAAACAATCATTCTTATAGCTCAATATTAATTATTCTGACATTATTCAATGTAGCATATTCATTATTCCGACAAATATGGATGACATAGGGCAAATTGCAAACCTAGCAATCTTGACTCTTGTAAATATATCTGTAAATAGATGGCGTGACTGTAGATAGTTATCATAGCATTGTATAGAATATACTGTTACGAAGACGTTAAAAGGCTAAAGTTGGACAAAAATGCAGTTTGTCAAACATGAATGGAACATATTTCACTTTATAAGTGGACAGTTTTGAAACCTGTAAATGTTCAATGTTGCCTTTACTGAGTTTAACCTATTGAATACCAAGATCGAGTACTCTTGACAAAACTTGTCCCAGCAAAGAAAATTTGGGGCTCATATCATTCCTTGTCATGTCATTTTCCAAAAATTGTGAATACTGTATTTGAAGAAAACTAAGGATTTTTACAATAATGCATTTATTATTTTATGGATATGGTTACCATATATGCATTAATTTGGAGAATTTACACATTTTCCCATTTTGGCCCTTTGAATCCTTAATAACCAATTCATGACATATCACTGATCTTTTTGGAGATATTATATTTGAGATTGTAAGGAATATATTTGTAAGTCAACTGTGCATGTTGTTACAATTTTGTCACTGCTTATAGATCTGATTCTGATTTTTATGACGTTATGCAAAGTATTCACAATTCTCTGGTAGTCAAGGGGTTAAATGCATCAAATGAAACACTGCGGATGTAAAGATGTAAATAACGTAGAAATCTGAGCTGATGCTTTAAAACACTGAAAACCTGCCGTGGTAGAAGTATCTGTTAAGTGATATTAGGGTATTGATAAATTACTCTTATATTTGTAAATAGTGTAGTCTAAGTGAGAAAGGACAGTATTATAAAAGAGGATACACACATTTTTGGTCCTATGTATGCATATGACGTTACTATATTATGTACGCGCAACCATTGCAAATAATCATGCGTGAAATGATGCGGCAAACACGTACAATGAGACGCCTTTACGCCGCTGGTTAAAATGTATCCATTTAAATTGATTGACGTTTTGATAAAACTATTGCGTAATGTGATATGACCTAGCTTTCTGTAAATCTGTAAATAAATTGGTTAATCGTTTGACATAAGTTGGGTCTCGAATAATGCGTACAATTCAAGCTTGGAGGTAATATCACTCATGAGTACATATATATATGCGTAAATTGCGTATGGTGCTTCTTGGAACTAAACTCATTGTCATACGCTACAATACCTTTCAAAAATAGACAGTGAATAATTTAATAAATGTGTCATCAAAGAATGTCACCGTCAACTGGTCAACACTGTATATGATATCATTAATAAGTATAAAATATAATTACAATTTAAAAACATGTATATAAAACTTCAGCGACGAGTGACCATTGTATATTTGTAATATCATTTTATATTGTATGTAATATATTATTTTATATGGTACATTGTCAACTGCTTTTTATTTGTCATTAATCTAAATAAAAACAACGGGCATGTTTTATTGATTAATAACATGTATGTGTGTTCATATAATGGCCTGAGTGAAAATACCACTACCTTTAAGAGTTTGCAGTTTGCGCTCCATCAACAGAATGTCTAGATCTGTTGTAGCAGATTAATTGAATATTTCCGACAGGAATCTATGACAGCTAGCATTGAACATATTTTGCATTAGGATAAAGAAAGTTCTGTGCGAGGATATATTCAGAAATAAATTTTGATTTTATATCAATTTGTTTTGTTAAGAATACCAAAAAATACGATTGACATATTTTTGTAGCCGATTGGCTTACTTGTAAATTGTCCACTAAAATATTTCATATTAAGGTTTCAGACTTTTAAATACTAAAAATAACGAATTAAACATCTCCATATAAATCAGTATGATACTTTATTTATAAACTTTTCGAACATATTAGTTCTGAGTAAATACTTCGCCCACTGCAAGACAGCGATTATAAATAATATTCCCATCTTGTTTGTGGAATGCACACTCGATTCCTTCGTCTTTGCAACAGCCATAATCACGAATTGTGTCACCATTATTTACACTACACAAATCACCCTCCTCCAGTTGACAGCAAGATTTCCCTTTACACTTTTAAAATAAAACTCAACAATAGAAAATGAACAATAAGTGTTGTCATTCATTTCGCGTGTGGTTGGCTTTTGAAATCACGAGCTGAGAAAAGTTCGGTAAAACGCATGTCCTTCTACAATTTCCAGTATATAATTACGTATTATTTAAGTTTATGTTGATTTAATAGTACACATGGCGACCATCAAAAATTAATTTATATTAAAAACCAATGTTTTCAATACCATCGGGCAGATATTCATGTATTTGTCTAAACAGTGCATTAAAATCTGTACATTCTTAACAATAACTTTAAAGAATTGCATTATCTATTCTAACCATGATTCTAAACCCTTGACACCTATAAAGTCTGTTTTCCCTGACCATATAAGTCCTTAAAAGTCTGTCACTGAACGTCCGAAAGTTTGAAAATTACACATCATTTCCAAAAGAATTCGTACATGTTTGAGCGGTTCCTTTTTTATGCGTACTGTTACACAATCGTTCATTTTCCCAACAACATTAGCAAAACGTGCATGTATGTACCTGTTCTTTTTTATTGCTGTGATCAAATCCACGTGTTTCCATGGCCGCGGTGGGCAGTAAGGCTATCACAATCACGATATGGCAGCTGCAGATCAGATATTATATAATATGAATATCATTTATTAGAAATTGAAGTTGATATATAGCTCCAATATAATTTATAAAAAAATCTATAATATACAGGTTGGGCCTAAAAACGTCCACATTTTTATTTTTGTAATATTTTGCTGATATGTTGGAAATATCTATAAATTATGTATATCATTGGAAAGATAATTCTATTTCCAACAAAATGATGTATGATTCACAAAATATGAATGTCTATTGGTGACTCTATGGTATTTTCCGTATCATGAGGTAGTAACAGTCGAAAACAAGAATCTTCTCTATGTTTTGTGCTTATTGCATAATATTGGATTGCTTAATCTTACCCTCTTCTAAGGCCACTTTATTATGGTTTTCGTCCAAAGATAATCCCTGCATGTTTTTACTGCTGTATACGGGTCATGTCGTAATCAGAAAATTTGAAATCAAATGTTCGCCATTTTTCCACATGACAATTTGAATTGCGAGTTTTGGTCTTATTACCTCACCAAAAATTCCAAAACACACATGAAGTGATCAATGTATTAGTTCACATCTTCTGGATCGCTAACTTAGAATTTACAGCCAGTTCCTAATGTCAGACAATAACGACATTTCGTCCAGTTTTCGAATTTTTCTTGGAGCTGTTTATTTTAATTTTAGACGAAATCATGCAATATCTCATCAAGGAGCCCAGCCAGTTCCATTTTAATTCATGATTTATTTGTCTGGCGATTTCTAAAATATTTAATAAAGGAGCACGTAGGTTATCGCAAACAATTTCAGACGGTTATATCTTGGTTTGTGACTATTTTCTGACAATGAAGACAGGTTTATCTTTTAGCCATTCATTATCTCAAAGAAAATTATATACAGTAATAATAAAGTCAAACAAATTCGGAGATGTTTAACTAGCAATCAACCCATCAACACACTTGTCAAAGATGTTTAACCTCATTTTCACTGAAAATGCAATCATTTTTTACATTGTTTAATGCATTACTATTTTTATTTTAGTGTATCAAATATTTCTTGAAAGAAAAACTTAATTGCTTTAAGATAAATGTTCCCCGTGTTATTTTTCCATTGAGAAATCTCATGCTATCCATTGGTTTCAGTTCATTTTGGTCATCCAAATTCAATATCTTTAAAGTACCTGGAACAATCAACTTTTCCTCTTAGGAAATAGAACATGTCTCAAAGCAAATTCTAATCATGCATTCAACAATATAATAAAAGGTTGCATTTTTGGTGAAAATTAGGTCAACATTTTGAAAAAGTAGGTTGATTGGTCCATTGTCTCTTCAATATCACTCAGGGTCTGACTAACTAAATTATCATTATAGTGCTGATACAAAATAATTGATAAGTCGAATAATTGGCATATTTTCTTGAATTTTAACATTTAATGTCCCAAACTCCCACAAACTGCAGAAAAGTATACACAGTAAATCATATTTACCAAAATGAGTGTCTCCAAGGCTTCATACCAGCGTATGCAAAATGCATTTGTCACGAGTTTGAGCTGAAATTTCGCTAAAATGAAGTAGGCTAAGGGTAGTCTCTGCCAGGTTTGTTTATTGTGGTTAGCTTGTAAGTGCTCAGAAGCAAATAATTCATGTGCGCAAAATAATCAAATAATCTGATTGGGTTAAACTTTGCTGCACATTTTTACAATGTGTGCCATGGCTTTTTCTAATGATTTCGTTTCGTTTAATGGAGTTTGCGTTTCAGTGTAACTTCCTCCAACATGGCGGACCAAGTACAGAATTAACATGTAAGATCACTTCGAATTTTTAAGAGAACTTTTCACCTATAATAGCAAAACTTTTGTTCTATTTGTGCATTCTATCTATTAGATAAGAGTCTCAGGACAAATTCAGACAAATTCATTTTGGTAGGAGCACTATGTTTAGTTTGAAAACGCACCTTTTATTATTATTATTATATATCAGCACTGTATATATACTTTTCTAAAAGATACACCCATGTTCATAATCAGAAAGTATTCATAATTCAAGTTAGAATTGTTTGAAATTGTTTGCGATAACCTATGTGCTCCTTTATAACACGTCGGCCAGCTTTCTTCAAATGGTTCACGGTGTTTCAGATGAAATTATTTCTAGCCAAGAATTGGCTAGAGACTCGAGTAAGCTTAATCAACACTTTTAGGCTTTTACAAAGAAAATGTATTGGAGTTGAGTTTTATTGTTTGAAAGTCATTTTATAGTTTTAAAATAATCGTGGAACCTATTTTCATGCATTGCTGTTCGTTATAAAGTTCAATTGTCATGATGATTTTAGCCTTATATAGGCATTACTTCCAACCATATTGCATTTTTAAATAAATTTTCTTTCATTTGACACATAAATCAGCAATTTTGACCGCCTATAATTAGAATTATATCCCAAAAGCTGACATAGGCCTGGTTATATCTGTCGGTCAGTTCTTAGCATTATGTATTCAACAATTGGCAAATCATGACATTGACCTTATGGTTATCAAAATGATATTTTAAGACAAATACTCATTTATATTGATTGAATTGAATATTATTTTGTTGGAAATTTATTTGACTTTCCAATGATATATGATTTATACATTTGTCTGTAATATCAACAACACTGTAGCAAAAGCAAAAATGCGGACGTTATTACGGATTCAAAGTGAAAAGTGCAAAAAAATTTAATTCTCCCAAATAATAACCATTCTAAAAAATAATTCATAATTGTAAAAATCTTTAGGTTTCCTGAGTTAAAGTGTGCACTTTGGGGATTTTTAGAAAAAAAGCCAGAAATATTCTAAAATTGAAACAATTTCTTGTTGGCCTGCTCGCGAGATCTGATTCTCTCTTTAATTTCTAAAAATTGTGTAGTAATGTTTGATGCGAATTGGATGCTAATTTTACTTAAGGAATAACTTGAAAATATACAATAATGGCAACATCAAATGTTGGAATAAAGTCTTCAGTTCGACATAACACGTTGACGTGTTGAGCTACATAAACATAAGGAGTAATGACAAACGCTATGTGTCTCCGTTTTGAGAATTCTAATAATACAAATAATATCATAGCAATATTTATAATAAAACTGACGCTGTTTCAATAAAGAAACGTAAGGACTACAATTTTAAAATTGACTAATAGTACTTACATATTCATCTTAGAGTGTCGTGTCCTTGTCGATGTATACTGTGAAGTTTTTAAAATACGGTCGGTGAAATGACACCACGTATTCAAGGTTTTTTATTATAAACATTATATCTAAATAATGGGATTCAAACATTTGATACTAGCTAGAACAAGCTGTGTACCAAAAATTGATACGGGATAGTAAAATTATGGTATTATGTATATGTTAGAGGTAAAAATGTCATTTATTATATTGGTCGATTTGTATGTTAAAACAAGGGCAAATTGGTTTAGTTATGTTATCACTTTAAAAGATTAAAACTACATGTATAGCAAATGTATTTGATACAATCCCTTCAACAATGGGTGAACATAATTCTCTTACCTTTCTAGGAAGGCAGGCTATGTCCCCTAACTCTGTGGGTGAACAGAGAATTCACAATTTAAGTCGAGAATTTATTTCAGATAATATATCACGTCCACATGCCTTGCTCCACTAGAATCTGTTCGATTAAATGCTTTTTAAAGGGAAAACCTAGAGAGAATACAGGGTGTTTAATGGATGAGTACATTTTCATATTAAATCTCTCTTTAAAATTGAACATTTTCTATTAGATGCTTGATATATTAGACATAGGCAAGCATTAGACTGTCATGCTGACAGCATTTATGCGTGGATTGAATATTTTAGATGCCGGATGTATGCATGTGTTGACAGTAAAATGTTATTATGAAGAACGTTGAATACTTTTGGAAATATCATATTTTATGTTGTTTTTGTGTTTTTTAAATATATTACATTTTATGTTGATCACTGTCTCATCTAGCTACATACCATGTATAATCAAAGATCTGTTTGAGACTAAACGTTTTTCGCTGGCGGGTGCCCAAATATCGAATGGGCAAAATATTTTCCGTGACTAAAGTTTGGGCCCTTAAACCAAAATTGGGCTCAAAATTTGAAAATTTAAGGCCCATTTTTTGATAATTCCAAAGGACAAATTATGGCCAAACAATTTTTGGGCCCTAAATTTATTTCTAGGCCCTCAAAAGGGGGGTGGACCCCATGTCTTCCTCCTCTATCCGCCAGTGCTTTTTAATAAATAACATTTTTTCATTTCAAGAGATAAGCCTCATCCATCTGAATCCGAAATTTTGATTGAAGATTCTGATAAAAAAGCGTATTCTTGAGACTAAATCTTTTTGGGATACTTTCCTTAATCGATATTTAAGGGCAAAAGTTTTACATACTTCGATGGTTAAAGTACGAAAGTGAGAAGTGCCCAATAGTCTACATATATTTTTCCATTGTAAATCCCCTTTTACCCAGTTCAGTAACTTTCAATCGAAAGACATGGCAAGTATTTTAGAAATGTCATCAAAAAATAGATATCAGTTAAAATGGTTAAACATCCCTTAGTACCAAGAATCAAAACGGACGAAATAGTTCCAAACAATTAGTTTTATTTTATTTTTATTTATTTATTTATTCAGTAAGCTATGTATTAAAATACAGACAATGAGCGGATGACACATTGTGTATATTTCCGACAGGGTAGTAAGTTGCCTACATAGAAACAGAGGGGGATACATTTAATATATCAGTTGCCTATTAGATTCCTTTTAGGATAAATAAATTTTGATAAATTCAAACAATATAGATTTTCAAAGTGGAAAATATTCTTAGTAGCTTGAAAAGATTAATTCACTGATATAATCCAAATTGTTTAAGTAATTCGTTTTTATCATCCAGATATTACTTGGTGATGGCGGTGAAAACAAGGAATTAAGAAGTATTCACAAACTACCTTGCACGAGACTAAAGGAACTAAGTCTTACTAGAAAGGCATTAGTTAATACGGAGGATTTATCCTCGCTTATTCTTGATGTACGGAATAGTGGTAAGTATTTTCTATGATGACTCGTATTGTTGACTGATTTTTACTTGGATCCAGTTTACTTTCGTTTGTTTGTGTCCAAATATTAACTCTTCTGAAATTAAAACGCAGTAAAAGGTGGTTTTGGTACTAAGTGGATAATATGTACCAACACATCACATTGTGAGGGATTTGTGGCTGGGGGACTCACAATGACTAGTAGGTAAAGTACATCAAGTAAAAAGAATGAATAAATATGTTTTACTGTTTCTATTGAAGGCGATGAGAATGGATGTGGTAGCGGTATACAACGAGCACCCCCGGACAATCATTCCAAAGTTGATAAAGGTCACCAGCGAAATCCGATCTACAAACCTCCAAAAAGTAGTATTAGCGCAATTAAGAAACCAACCAGTAGTGTGACCACACTAAACAATCATTCTTATAGCTCAATATTAATTTTTCTGACATTATTCAATGTAGCATATTCATTATTCCGACAAATACGGATGACATAGTAGCCTATAGGGCATATTGAAGTAAAAATTGCAAATCTGGCAATCTTGACTCTTGTAAATATATCTGTAAATAGATAGCGTGACTGTAGATAGTTATTATAGCGTTGTATAGAATATATAGTGATACGAAGACGTTAAAAGGCTAAAGTATGACAAATATGCAGTTTGTCAAAGAGAATGGAACATATTTCACTTTATAAGTGGACAGTTTTGAAACGTGTAAATGTTCAGTGTTGCCTTCACTGAGTTTAACCTATTGAATACCAAGATCGAGTACTCCTGACAATGATTGTCTCAACAAAGAATAGTTTGGGCTCATATCATTCCTTGTCATGTCATTTTCCGAAAATTGTGAATACTGTATCTGAAGAAAACTAACGATTTTTTCAATAATGCATTTATGGAGATGGTTACCATATGTATTATTTTGGAGAATTTACACATTTTTCCCCATTTTGACATTTGGATCCTTAATAACTTCACCAATTCATGACATATCAAAGATCTTTTCGAGGTATTATATTTGAGATTGTAAGGAATATATTTGTAAAACAACTGTGCATGTTGTTGCAATTTTGTCACTGCCTATAGATCTGATTTTTATGACGTTATGCAAAGTATTCACAATTCTCTGGTAGTCAAGGGGTTAAAGGCGTCAAATGAAACACTGCGGATGTAAAGATGTAAATAACATAGAAATCTGAGCTGATGCTTTAAAACACTGAAAACCTGCCGTGGTAGAAGTATCTGTTAAGTGATATTAGGGTATTGATATATTACTCTTATATTTGTAAATAGTGTAGTCTAAGTGAGAAAGGACAGTATTATAAAAGAGGATACACACACATTTTTGGTCCTTTGTATGCATATGAGGTTACTATATTATGTACGCGCAACCATTGCAAATAATCATGCGTGAAATGATGAGGCAAACACGTGCAATGAGACGCCTTTATGCCGCTGGTTAAAATGTATCCATTTAAATTGATTGACGTTTTGATAAAACTATTGCGTAATGCGATATGACCTAGCTTTCTGTAAATCTGTAAATAGATTGGTTAATCGTTTGACATAAGTTGGGTCTCAAATGGTCCGTACAATTCAAGCATGGGGGTAATATCACTCATTGAGTCATGAGTACATATATATATGCGTAAATTGCGTATGGTGCTTTTTGGAACTAGACTCATTGTCATACGCTACAATACCTTTCAAAAATAGACAGTGAATAATTTAATAAATGTGTCACCGTCAACTGGTCAACACTGTATATGATATCTTTAATAAGTATAAAATATAATTACAATTTAAAAACATGTATATAAAACTTCAGCGACGAGTGACCATTGTATATTTGTAATATCATTTTATATTGTATGTAATATATTATTTTATATGGTACATTGTCAACTGCTTTTTATTTGTCATTATTCTAAATGAAAACAACGGGCGTGTGTTTTATTGATTAATAACATGTATGTGTGTTCATATAATGGCCCGAGTGAAAATACCACTACCTTTTAGAGTTTGCAGTTTGTGCTACATCAATAAATGTCTGTTGTAGCAGATTAATTGAATATTCCCGACAGGAATCTAGGACAGCTAGCATTGAACTTGTTTCGTATTAGGATAAAGAAAGTTTTGTGCGAGGAATATTCAGAAATAAATTTTGATTTTGTATTAATTTGTTTTGTTGAATATACCAAAAAAGATACGATTGACATATTTTTTAGCCGATTGGCTCACTTGTAAATTGTTCACTCAAATATTTCATACTAAGGTTACAGACTTTTAAATACTAAAAAATTAAACACCACCATAAAATCAGTATGATACTTTATTGATAAACTTTTTGAACATATTAGTTCTGAGTAAATACTTCGCCCACTGCAAGACAGCGATTATAAATAATATTTCCATCCTGTTTGCGGAACGCGCACTCGATTCCTTCCTCTTTGCAACAGCCATAATCACGAATTGTGTCACCATTATTTACACTACACAAATCACCCTCCTTCAGTTGACAGCAAGATTTCCCTTTACACTTTTAAAATAAAAATCAACAATAGAAAATCAACAATACTAGTAAGTGTGGTGGCCATTTATTTCGCGTGTGGTTGGCTTTTGAAATCACGAGCTGAGAAAAGTTGGACATTTCTACATGCATACCTCAGTTTTTAACTGATGCTTCAGTAGAACGCATGTCCTTCTACAATTGCCAGTATATAATCATGTATAATTTAAGTTTATGTTGATTTAATAGTACACATGGCGACCAATGTTTTCAATACCATCTGGCAGATATTCATGTATTTGTCTAAACGGTGTATTAAAATCTGTACATTCTTAACAATAACTTTAAATTATCTATTCTAACCATGATTCTAAACCCTTGACACCTATAAAGTCTGTTTTCCCTGACCATATATCTAAATCCTTAAAAGTCTGTCACTGAACGTCCGAAAGTTTGAAAATTACACATCATGTCCAAAAGAATTCGTACATGTTTGAGCGGTTCCTTTTTTATGCGTGTTACACAATCGTTCATTTTCCCAACAACATTAGCAAAACGTGCATGTATGTACCTGTTCTTTTTTATTGCTGCGATCAAATCCACGTGTTTCCATGGCCGCGGTGAGCAGTAAGGCTATCACAATCACGATATGGCAGCTGCAGATCAGATATAATATAATATGAATATCATTTATTAGAAATTGAAGTTGATATATAGCTCCAATATAATTTATTAAAAAAATCTATAATATACAGGTTGGGCCTAAAAACGTCCACATTTTTATTTTTGTAATATTTTGCTGATATGTTGGAAATATCTATAAATTATATATATCATTGGAAAGATCATTCTATTTCCAACAAAATTATGTATGATTCACAAAATATGAATGTCTATTGGTGACTCTATGGTATTTTCCGTATCATGAGGTAGTAACAGTCGAAAACAAGAATCTTCTCTATGTTTTGTGCTTATTGCATAATATTGGGATTGCTTAATCTTACCCTCTTCTAAGGCCACTTTATCGTGGCCTTCGTCCAAAGATAATCCCTGCATGTTTTTACTGCTGTATACGGGTCATGTCGTAATCAGAAAATTTGAAATCAAATGTTCGCCATTTTTCCACATGACAATTTGAATTGCGAGTTTTGGTCTTATTACCTCACCAAAAATTCCAAAACACACATGAAGTGATCAATGTATTAGTTCACATCTTCTGGATCGCTTACTTAGAATTTACAGCCAGTTCCTAATGTCAGACAATAACGACATTTCGTCCAGTTTTCGAATTCTTCTTGGAGCCGTTTATTTTAATTTAAGACGAAATCATGCAATATCTCATCAAGGAGCCCAGCCAGTTCCATTTTATTCATGATTTATTTGTCTGGCGATTTTTAAAATATTTAATAAAGGAGCACGTAGGTTATCGCAAACAATTTCAGACGGTTATATCTTGGTTTGTGACTATTTTCTGACAATGAAGACAGGTTTATCTTTTAGCCATTCATTATCTCAAAGAAAATTATATACAGTAATAATAAAGTCAAACAAATTCGGAGATATTTAACTAGCAATCAACCCATCAACACACTTTTCAAAGATGTTTAACCTCATTTTCACTGAAAATGCAATCATTTTTTACATTGTTTAATGCATTACTATTTTTATTTTAGTGTATCAAATATTTCTTGAAAGAAAAACTTGATTGCTTTAAGATAAATGTTCCCCATGTTATTTTTCCATTGAGAAATCTCATGCTATCCATTGGTTTCAGTTCATTTTGGTCATCCAAATTCAATATCTTTAAAGTCCCTGGAACAATCAACTTTTCCTCTTAGGAAATAGAACATGTCTCAAAGCAAATTCTAATCATGCATTCAACAATATAATAAAAGGTTGCATTTTTGGTGAAAATTAGGTCAACATTTTGAAAAAGTAGGTTGATTGGTCCATTGCCTCTTCAATATCACTTAGGGTCTGATTAACTAAATTATCATTATAGTGCTGATACAAAATAATTGATAAGTCGAATAATTGGCATATTTTCTTGAATTTTAACATTTAATGTCCCAAACTCCCACAAACTGCAGAAAAGTATACACAGTAAATCATATTTACCAAAATGAGTGTCTCCAAGGCTTCATAAAATGAAGTAGGCTAAGGGTAGTCTCTGCCAGGTTTGTTTATTGTGGTTAGCTTGTAAGTGCTCAGAAGCAAATAATTCATGTGCGCAAAATAATCAAATAATCTGATTGGGTTAAACTTTGCTGCACATTTTTACAATGTGTGCCATGGCTTTTTCTAATGATTTCGTTTCGTTTAATGGAGTTTGCATTTCGGTGTAACTTCCTCCAACATGGCGGACCAAGTACAGAATTAACAGGTAAGATCACTTCGAATTTTTAAGAGAACTTTTCACCTATAATAGCAAAACTTTTGTTCTATTTGTGCATTCTATCTATTAGATAAGAGTCTCATGACAAATTCAGACAAATTCATTTTGGTAGGAGCACTCTGTTTAGTTTGAAAACGCACCTTTTATTATTATATATCAGCACTGTATATATACTTTTCTAAAAGATACACCCATGTTCATAATCAGAAAGTATTCATAATTCAAGTTAGAATTGTTTGAAATTGTTTGCGATAACCTATGTGCTCCTTTATAACACGACGGCCAACTTTCTTCAAATGGTTCACGGTGTTTCAGATGAAATTACTTCTAGCCAAGAAATGGCTAGAGACTCGAGTAAGCTTAATCAACACTTTTAGGCTTTTACAAAGAAAAGGTATTGGAGTTGAGTTTTATTGTTTGAAAGTCATTTTATAGTTTTAAAATAATCGTGGAACCTATTTTCATGAATTGCTATTCGTTATAAAGTTAAATTGTTAGATGCATTGAAATCTGCGATTTTAAATGTCAGATATTAGTTATAGAAGTACAACATCGTTTTTACCCATTTCATGATGATTTTAGCCTTATATAGGCATTACTTCCAACCATATTGCATTTTTAAATATATTTTCTTTCATTTGATACATAAATCAGCAATTTTGACCTTCTATAATTAGAATTACAGTATATCCCCAAAGCTGACATAGGGCGGATTATATTTGTCGGTCAGTTCTTAGCATTATGTATTCAACAATTGGCAAATCATGACGTTGACCCTATGGTCATCAAAATGATATTTTAAGACAAATACTCATTTATATTGATTAAATTGAATATCATTTTGTTGGAAATTTATTTGTCTTTCCAATGATATATGATTTATACATTTGTCTGTAATATCAACAACGCTGTAGCAAAAGCAAAAATGGGGACGTTATTACGGATTCAAACATATAACGGATGCAGAAATGGATGAAAATTATTTTTAATTCTCCCAAATAATGTCTCAGTGTCGAGAATTCTAATGATAAAAATAATATCATAGCAATATCAATGATAAACTGACGCTGTTTCAATAAAGAAACGTAAGGACTACAATTTTAAAATTGACTAATAGTACTTACATATTCATCTTAGAGTGTCGTGTCCTTGTCGATGTATACTGTGAAGTATTCAAAATACGGTCGGTGAAATGACACCACGTACGTATTCGAGGTATTTATTATACAAATTATATTTGAATAATGGGTTCTAAGCATTTAATACTGGCTAGAACAAGCTGTTGTCAAATAATGATACAGGATATTTAAAATAAGGTCGATTTATGTTAGAGGTAAAACATCATCTATTATATTTATTATATTTTTTATATTGGTCGTTTTGTATGTCAAAAACAAAGGCAAATTGGTTTTGTAAAATAACCATTCGGGTGTAGGCCAGTTTAGTTATGTTATTACTTTAAAAGATTAAAACTACATGACTTGTATAGCAAATGTATTTGATACAATCTCTTCAACAATGCATGGGTGGACATAATTCTATTACCTTTCTAGGAAGGCAGGCTATGTCCCCTATCACACGTCCACTTGCCTTGCTCCACTAGAATTCCCTGTGGAATTAATTAAATGCTTTTTAAAGGGAAAATCTAGAGAGAATACGGGGTGTTTTTAGATGAGTACACTTTCATATTAAATCTCTCTTTAAAACTGAACATTTTCTATTAGATGCTTGATGTATTAGACATAGGCAAGCATTAGACCGTCATGCTGTCTGGATTTATGCGTGGATTGAATATTTTAGATGCCGGATGTATGCATGTGTTGACAGTAAAATGTTATTTTGAAGAACGTTGACTACTTTTGGAAATATCATATTTTATGTTGTTTTTGTGTTTTTTAAATATTTTACATTTTATGTTGATCACTGTCTCATCTACATACCATGTATAATCAAAGATCTGTTTGAGACTAAACGTTTTTCGCTGGCGGGTGCCCAAATATCGAATGGGCAAAATATTTTCCGTGACTAAAGTTTGGGCCCTTAAACCAAAATTGGGCTCAAAATTTGAACATTTAAGGCCCATTTTTGATAATTCTAAAGGCAAAATTATGACCAAACAATTTTTGGGCCCTAAATTTATTTCTAGGCCCTCAAAAGGGGGTGGACCCCATGTCTTCCTCTATCCGCCAGTGCTTTTTAATAAATAACATTTTTTCATTTCAAAAGATAGACCTCGTCCATCTGAATCCGAAATTTTGATTGAAGATTCTGATAAAAGAGCGTATTCTTGAGACTAAATCTTTTTTGGATACTTTCCTTAGTTGATATTTTAGGGCAAAAGTTTTACATACTTCGATTGTTAAAGTACGAAAGTGAGAAGTGCCCAATAGTCTAGATATATTTTTCCTTTGTAAATCCCCTTTTACCCAGTTCAGTAACTTTTAATCGAAAGGCATGGCAAGTATTTTAGAAATGTCATCAAAAAATAGATGTCAGTTAAAATGGTTAAACATCCCTTAGTACCTCGAATCAAAACGGACGAAATAGTTCCAAACAATTAGTTTTATTTTATTTTTATTTATTTATTCAGTAAGCTATGTATTAAAATACAGACAATGAGCGGATGACACGTATTGTGTATATTTCCGACAGGGTAGTAAGTTGCCTACATAGAAACAGAGGGGGATCTGTTTTGTGTGCAAATGCTTATAATGGGTGGTAGCTCAAAGGTGTGTCATAGAGGTATTCAATTATTAACAAAGTACTTTTTCAGCTCTCTTTTCATGATGGGAACACTTTGAGAAGATTGAATCTTGTTTGGTAATTGATTCCAAATTGTTGGTGCTGCGAAGGTTAACATTTTTAAGAATGTTGACATGAAAATGCTTAACTACTATTGAAAAGAGAAGGTCATTCTTTTTCAATATCATAGTATGACTCCACGATATTTAACAACTTTTTAGAACTGCTTAACATAAATTGCAGTGAGGAAGTAGCATTTTCTTTTGATGAGAAATGGCTTCAAATGTAGACGATCATTGGAAGCTTTAACTGCCCTGAATACATGAATGTAATATACCCTCGGGAATATAGCACAGCAAGGGATGGAAAAATTCAGGGTTAGACAAACAGTCACGTTCTATCTATCTATGTGGGAGCTCACATTGGCAAATATTTTCATTGTGAAATACAAAGAATAAGATACAAACGAAACAAAAACATTTGAACCAGAAGTGTGGTTTTGACTCACATGGTGAGCCTGGAATCCCTAATTCGCCACACACTGATTCTACTCTATTAAGAATTGTGTCCATTACCAACACCGTTGTGGAAGAACAACGTTTATTTCATTAAGTGCAGAGAGAGTAAATGAAGATGTTGATTAAGACAAAGCCAAGTGAATTAAAAAACAACAATTTCGAATTTTGTCATACGGGGAAAGTTTTTTTTGCTGAATCACATGTCTTACGTTAAGTCTCTTGTTGACTGCAGCAGACTCATCCACTTTACGCTTATAGATAGCTTAACATTGAGACCATACATTTCATAGAAAAGGGTATCCATAATTCTAGCATTAACGCCAAATACACTAAAACGAACACTGATCAAACACTACATCACATTGTAATAATTTTTATGATTAAGATTATGGTGATTTTGAAATACAAATTTTCGTTTTATTGCTAAAACTTCATCAGGTAAACAGTTAAAATTTGACATCAAAATCATTTTACTGTTTTTAACACTAATTATCATTATACATTGAAATTATGAAAAAAACAATAAACTATAAAACAAAAATAGATTTTCCTTTGGAAAGAAGTGATACCTTCCACGGCCCTTTTCATTTTGTGAATACAAGTCCTAATATTTATTTGGGCCTTCAATTGAGTGAGTTCCTTCTCTGCGCCCTTCTTCAACTCTGTGCAGTCCTTGTTCTCTTACTAAATCATCATCTAAACGTTCGTAGTTATTAGGTGCATTGGACAAACTGCTAAGGCATGGGTACGACTACGCACTGTACTACTATACCAGGATTGCAACAACATTATTGTCTCTGATTTACTCTGATTCAAGTAATAAACTCTCTGACCAAATGCACAAGTTGGACAGAATTTCTGTACAAATGCATCCACCTTCGGTTCGTGCTTTGTACGACTCGTGCCGAATTTCACCATATTGAATGGCCTATCGTCATTTATTCCTTAAATATATCTATGGACCAACTGTGATGGTTTATGTGAAAGTGTTATAATACATTTTATTTCTACATTTCATTATTTTGCTTTTGCACTTCATATTTTCACAAATTTTCATTAAAAACTCATTAATATATCACAAAAAGAAAAAGGAGCACACTATTTGTATTTGAATGATGGTGCATAGCTAGGGAATCAATCAGAATTACGGCGTACGGGTCTCCGAGTCTTTCAGAACGGGGCTTTACCTACGGCGGGTGATAGGCCTCTACTAGCCCCCGTCGCCGTCCCTTTTAGCGCCCTCGGAGTCGGGTTGTTTGTGAATGGCAAAATGACACACTTTTCGAGCGAATGATAATCCTGTGCAGACTGTGTGACATTGATGTATTCTTCTGTAGACGCCGACTGCCGAACATCAACTGCCAAATACCGTATGTCCACAAAACATTTGAAGAATATAACATAGATAAACATATAGTAGTTAAAATAGCATATTCAACATTACAAATATTTTATTATTTCATAAAGTAAGTGATTATACTGTATTATTGTCAAAACATCTCTTCAATTGCCATAAACTAGTGAATCGCTATAAACTACATACAGGGGTACGCACCCCTATAGGGCGTATAAAAAACGCAACAAGTAGTTATCTCGTAAAATCACAAAACTAGTGATGACTACATCAATTTCATTCAATGTACCACAAAGCCACGTCTCTCCTCTTTGCAATGATATACTGCTGATGGTTGGGTGAGAAATCCTTCCATTTGCACAGTGGGTCAAAATCGGCGCTTGGCTAAGTTTTAGATATTGAAAAAATCAGTGCAAGGGCTAAGTGCCAATGGAAGTTCCCTTGACTTGAATTCTTGTGACTTGACACCTTCTTCCAATAGCCCCTTTGCCCGTTGTACTGACTTTTGCAATGTTTAAAACTTGGGTCCGACCTGAATTTTGCCCCACTTTGCAAAATCAATGATTATTCGGCCAGCCATGATTCCCTGTGAATGAATGATATTCCATTGCAAAGAGGAGTAATCCGGCTTTTTGGTACATTGAATGAAAAGGATGCAATCAGCATTGGTTTTATGTTTTCTTCCAATATTGCATCAGGCTCCGTACACTGACTTTTGCGATTTTTATAACTTGGCCAAAAGCTAATTTTGGCGCACTTTGCAAATGGAATGATTACTCGCCCAACCATGACCAAATATCAATGAATGATATATCATTGTAAAAAGGAGACACGTGGCTTTACGGTGCATTGAATGAAATCAATGCTGTTAACACTGGTTTTGTACTTTTCCGAGATAACAATCAGTTGAGTTTTTTTTATACGCACTGTATAGTTATATTTACAAACACGTTTCACTATATTGTCTTCCCTCCATCTGATGAACTCTAAAGTAATGTTTACAAATACGTTTCACTACGTTGTTATGCCCTTTCAGCTGATGACCCCTCCCCCTCCCACTGAAGAGTCTTAGAGTAGTATTTACAATTACGTTCGACTATGTTGCAAATTGTTGCAGCTACAAGTTTCAACTCAATTCATAGTTTGTTACTGTTTCTACATCCGTCCGTTTCTCACTAGTGATAGTGCGCAATTACACCGAATTAGTCGGGCCAATCAAAACCTTAATGAAGCAGGGTAAGGGGAGACGCAATACGACCCTCTAGTTAAACAGTACTCCTCTATTTGTTTGGATTAATTGAATCTACTAAGGGTCGATGTCAAAATTAAGAAATCTGTCTTGAGTTCAGCTTTCCTTGTTCAATCATACTGAAGTCTTTGCCTGATCGATTGAGCTTAAAGTCCCTGGTTTTATGTGATGTGACGTAGTGTAGCGATGAGTCTCGTTGTTTACGATTGACATTCTTGTCCAAGAGGAGGTCATTCTTTGGAAGACTTGATTTTCCAACAATTTTTTTTAATATTACATCCCCTTCAATTTGGCACCTGCATAGGATAGCATTTTAAGCCTTTTGACATCTCAGTTCTGTTCTTCAATAACAAGTCAAAACTATTCAGGTTTTATGTTTAATCGCCACCAAAAATTGGCTTGAATTCGTACATGGTTCTCAATGGGCACTTTCGGTTGTCAAACCGGATGCGAGTGTGGGCTACTAGTGGTGTATAAATTGAGTACTATACACCAGTTCTTGCAAAAAAACGTATAGCGTTCATTCATTTCTAAAGGGCATTTGCCATTATTAGATGCAATCATTTTGGGAACATCACATTACCCGTACCAAGGCATGATTATCAATCAATATAGTTTCGGTTTTTCGGATACATTATGATTGGCTGTTACTATGGTAGCATTTGAGAACGTCCCCGAACATAAGGCATTTGATAAAACTGTTACGATACCAACTCCAGAGAGTATGCCCAACGCTAGCGTTCACTCTAGTAGAGGAGTAAAGGATTGTCACTGAAAAGTGGGTCTCAGAAACGATACAAAGACCACATAGAAGTATCCCTAACCTCAAGCAAACAAAAGGTAAGCCTGATATACATCACTTTTCTTCTAGCGCCAGCGTTATATCAGTTACTCTAATTATAAGTTATGTTTTGTTTAGATCAACATTTATTTAGCGAATTTATCCTTTGTGTTAAACAATTTGTTAATGTTGGCTTTGTTTAGAACTTCTAAAGTGGTCTAGTGATAAAATATCTGGGAGGATCGTAAACTTTCGAATCAACCAGCTCGTTTCACTTTGGCCTGGAGAAAATTCATCCATTAGAAGCTTGTTTTAATGTTATCTACTACTAAATACAAGTGTGTGGGATGTTTGGATCATCATCTATTCATAATTAGCGTGTTTCGTTTAAAATACATCTTTGTGCCCTTACTAGTGTGAATAAGCAACTTAAAGAGCACTTCTTGTTCGGACGTTTGATCGTTGATCGAATATTTTGGATAAATGGGTTCGCACAATGTACATATCATTTCAATTTTACGATTAATATTGTATTGAAAACTTGAAACCAAACATGTCAATGGAATGATGTTTTGACACAACATAACAGTTTAAAAAAGATATTTATACAGTATCATATTATAAAAGTAAACGATTTACTGAGGTACAGTAACGACCGGATTACTAAAAGACACGAGACGAAGAGGAAGGTTAAAAGTCGGATTGATGACAAATAAATAACATTTAATTGCACAGGTCAGTATTGTTTAAGAATTGTATAATAAATGAGAATATTACGATAACGATTATTTGCCATAATTATTGGAATTTTTACCAATAGCTATATAATATATGGGACTAAGTTTGTATTCGCGAATTCAACTTTCGACTGTCGGCTAATGGATTAACCTACTATTTTTTGGGCAACTCATTTAAATATGAATAGTACCTGCCACTATTCCATTCATATTTAAATGAGTTGATCATAAAATAGAGTTGGTCATAAAATAGCTTAATCCGGTAGCCGACAGCCGAAAGTTGCATTCATGAATACAAGCTAAGTCTAATAACGTATCACACTTTCAAAAAATAATTGTTTTGAGCTGACAATGAGTGTTACATATTTTAAAGCCTTTACTTTTTAAACGTCTTACTTACACATGTTTCTTTACGCGAACAAACATCACCTATTATGTTATAACAAAAACTCGTCGAAGTCAAATCAATACTTTTATAAGAACATTTTAGCTTTCTTAGAAATCTACTTAATGTATTTGCATTGAGTAACTTGCAAATTTTTGCTCTTTTGCATACAATCATAAGTTATTCGAGAGTTTAATATCGAACAACCTTGACCGTGTGTGAGGTCATTGACTTATCTCAAACTTCCTAAGCATCATCCTAACCTTGGCCATCTATTGTGTTGGGTTCATTGGTTTAAACTCTTGGATATCAAGAGCGAAATTTCGCAAAATTTCTCACCAAATGGGTACTTACTTTGGCAATGTTTAAATCCATTTACATTTTACATTCTGGCTATTTTAGATATACGAGGGTTGATTCAAAAGTTATGCTTTTTCAGCATTACCAGCACTTGTATTATGTAAGTTATGTTAGCGTGGTGCAAAACGTTCTTACTATACAACAATAAAGTCGGAATGGTGTTTTAAACAGTTTTACAGTTGATATATATAATAGATAAAACATTTTGGGAAATCGGACCACATATGTATTGACTAATGACATTGATATTTATTGAACGTCCCTCAAGCATGGAGTGTTTTCAATGTTCGCTAGTTAGTGTATCACGTGATGTCTGAAACCGAAAGTGCCAATTAATACATATTTTTGTTTATTTTTCCGATCTCTGTGTTTCATATTACTTGGCCATGAGTAAGCGATGTTCACCTTCATGCACCCAGTCAACCATGTTAAGAAAGTTGATCCCACGCGAATTGAGAAATAATCACAAATGTTGTGTACCTGTTTATACATATTATGTAACTAATTGCTGCGTTCTATGAGAGAATTACTTGGAATGGGGAAATATTTTAGATTAATGTACGGTAATGTCGATTTAGTAGAGAATCTGTTTAGTTTATCTTTATTTGAAAAGCTTAATGTATTTATTTCTTAAGTCATGTCAAGTATGATAAAAGCATCAAACTTTTCAATTAAGATGATAATACTTGATTCCCAATTAGAAGATCTCTCTTCCGGCTAATTTGACCTGCCCAGCTGATTCGTATAGTCGTTGTGTCTCGACAAAGCAACGTTTACAGGAGTATTGTGTTCCTTATAAACACACTACCACCGTCTCCAAGACACAAATACCTGAAACTGAACTTCTGGTATTAGTATTAAGTAAACGTTGTAAGAGTAGATGGCCCTAATTAGTTAACCTTTAATCCGCTCGAAATCTGCAAAGCCGATGTGTATATTAGTTTTGACGTTATTGCTTTCACTTTTCGATCCGATCTTATAAGATCTAATTGATATTGACGGAAGTATGTCGATGGTCTCTATTTGTTACCCTCCATAAGAGTTTGTTACCCTCCATAAGAGTAGATTGTTACTGTCCATAAGAGTTTGTTACTCTCCATAAGAATTCGTTACCCTCCATAAAGGTTTGTTCTACACCCTTTTTATTAGAGATAATTTTTGGATCCAGTTTAAATCGCGCCTAAAGCATCTAACAATACACGCTCAAGTAGGGAGGTAAAGTTATACGATTTAAAAGAAATTGAAATGTCCTTAAAGAACAATTTAGAGGGGAAGAGTAATGTGACTGATATGTCATTATATGACATGATTTTGAGTCAATAAAAGCTAGTTCTTCCAAAAAATAGTTCGATTATATCTTTAAAAATTGATTTAAGAGAAAAACATTGTTGAATTCAGTTCACCATAGCGATACTTATCCTTTGCATGACCAGAACGTTGAAATTGATAAGTTTATATCAGTCCCTCGAAAATATGATGGTCTGGGACGTTTGGATGTTATAAGAATTATAAGTCAATATGTGTTTCATATTCGGTAAATAATTCCACAATTCTACATTTTTATGTCACCACCAAAAGTGGTGACATATTGTTATGGTCTCCGTTTTTTTGCGACGGCGGTTGGAGGTTGGCGTCCGGCGTCTGTAACAATTTCTTACAACTTCCTATAACTTAACAAATACTGTTTAGACTGACTTCATTTTTTTCTAAATCATCTACATGTTCTCAGAAGTTCAAATCTGACTTTAGATTTGACATTTGACCTTCAATGACCTTCTCAAGGTCAAAAAGGTCTTTTTTCAACTTGCTTCACATTGACTAATTTTTTTTTCAAAATCATCTACATGTTCTCAGAAATTCAAATCTGACTTTAGATTTGACATTTGACCTTCAAATCTGACTTTTGATTTGACATTTGACCTTCAATGACCTTCTCAAGGTCAAAAGAGGTCAAAAAGGTCTGTTTTCAACTTGCTTCAAATTGACTAAAAAAAAATTTCAAAATCATCTACGTGTTCTCAGAAATTCAAATCTGACTTAAGATTTGACTTAAGATTGAACATTTGACCTTCAATGACCTTCTCAAGGTCAAAAAAGGTCAAAAAGGTCTGTATTCAACTTGCTTCAAATTGACTAAAAAAAATTTTCAAAATCATCTACGTGTTCTCAGACATTCAAATCTGACTTTAGATTTGACTTAAGACTTGACATTTGACCTTCAATGACCTTCTCAAAGTCAAAAAAGGTCAAAAAGGTCTTTTTTCAACTTGCTTCAAATTGACTAAATTTTTTTTCAAAATCATCTACATTTTCTCAGAAATTCAAATCTGACTTTAGATTTGACATTTGACCTTCAATGACCTTCTCAATGTCAAAAAAGTTCAAAAAGGTATTTTTTCATCTTGCTTCAAATTGACTAAAATTTTTTTTTCAAAATCATCTACATGTTCTCAGAAATTCAAATATGACTTTAGATTTGACTTTAGATTTGACATTTGACCTTCAATGACCTTCTCAAGGTCAAAAAAGGTCTTTTTTCAACTTGCTTCAAATTGACTAATTTATTTTTTCAAAATCATCTACATGTTCTCAGAAATTCAAATTTGACTTTAGATTTGACATTTGACCTTTAATGACCTTCTCAATGTCAAAAAAGGTCAAAAAGGTCTGTTTTCAACTTGCTTCATCTACAAGATCCCAAAAGCTCAAATCTTCGAAAACCTTCTTAAGGTCAAAAGGTATTTTCCAACTTGCTTTAAATTGACCAAATTGTTTTAGGTGGTGACATTTTGTCATGTTAATGCCTTGTTATCTTTGTCGTTCACTAACGAAGTGAGCATCGATGTTTATTTGTGAATCCTTAAAGCCCAGATGCAAACCTGAAAAAATGAAAAGGTGTATCATTCAAGCATGATTTCTTATGACAAAACAAGTTGATTTAGATATCTTTCAAGAGTGGATTGAAAAAGAATGTTGAATCAAGTCGTGGTATAGGCCAGGGGAGTTCACGTCGCCAAGTCCTTGAGGATACTATTGGTTTCAATGAGAACTAAAATGGGTTAATTCTTCGCTTTTCTCAAATGTTTTCAGATCATTTTTTTTACTTTATAAAACAAGTTTTTCAACATTTTCAAACAAAGAATGCTTGAGGTTGTTCAAAGAATTATTTTTGTATTCATTAATTTAAAATATATATGTATTTCTTACATATTTGAAATTTCGATATGCAACTTTATCATAAAACTCTCTATTTGTTAGACCTAAATAAACATACAATTCACATGGCATTCAATGATATTTCTTCAATGAAATATGTGTTGAATCACCAACAATAAAAAAAATGAATTCGTCGATGTTATTTTTTGGTCTCCTTTATATATTTATTTGGCTTGAGGCAATTCCATTTACTGCCCCGATACTTCAGATCAATGGAATCAGAATCAGATATCAAAGACGTTCGTACTTGAAAATAGCGTAAACTTAGACAGGTATAATCACTTTTTATGTGCTATATGTCTTATATATGTCTTACTGCATATGAATCCAGGTAAGTGCTGAAATATTTTTGTACGAATTATATTTTGTACATTTTTTTGTTCTGTCAATTGTTCGATCTCGATAGAAATTGATCGTTTTCAGGAGACCATTCAAATAGATAAATAAATTGTAATGATGTAAACAGACAGTTAAAAACTAATGGTGTACAAAAAGATATTCATGTCAACATTGCCTTGTTTGCACGTGTAAGCGACATTGCATTCGAAGAGCCATAACAGCCTGATAAAATTGAAAACAACACTAAATGCAAAGAATATCTGATTTTGGCAATTGATGATTTAGTCTAGAAAATTGCGCAAGCTTGTTTGTATATTTTAAATCATGACGCCACGTTACCGAAAAATATGTTAGATGGAAAATTAACGTAAACTTGACATCCAAACTCGACTTTATAAATTCACCATATAAAGTTAGATTACTTTATGAATTGATACACATAGTAATCAATTAACCTCTGATTGTGTTGGATTGGTTACTTGTAAAACTATGCGGCACTCTGTACAGATAATCTAATAGGAAACATACAAAATTTGATTTGAGGGAGATGAGGCTATAGGCTAATGAATCCTTGTATTATTTCCTTCTTTAGTTTTAGCTATAAGGGGAACACTATCCAGAGCAACAATATACAAACTTATTTGATAAATCATCGTTGGCGATGAAACACTTTTAATTCGGACTACGCGAATTAAACTGGTTAACTAAGGTTAGAGCACAAGTTCTGGGAATTATAATTAAAAATGATGAACGAATATTTCTACTTGATTTTACGCCACCTTTTGAGTGCCCTCGAAACAATTTATTTAGTAAGCAGTGAGTACTATTGAGTATTCATTCAAGATACCATTTGGTTTTGAATGTTGTATGTAATTGACGTGTAAGAATGGATCGAAGAAATTATACGTCAGTTTGATTAAGTTTTACAAACATGAACCACGAAGTCATAAAACTGGAGGATTAGGCTTTGATAATCCCTGTCTGTCTGTTTGATTTCTTAATCGCATTATGTCGCAAACAGTGCAGTTCTCTGTTCTCATAGAAAAGGTCTCACTAAAAAATATTGTGGTGTCTGCCAGGTTTACGCTACTTGTACATGTACGTTGATTTTAGGGCTGTGAAAGTATAAACAAATATAATATTGACCCCTGATCATTTTTCTGGTTCTATTGATTTAAGAATGTATTTAAGAATTATTAAAGCTCATTCTTTCAAGTGGCCTCATCATTCAAGTCAAAAGTAACACACCCTTTCAATTAGATACCAGATTAAGTTGTATCAGTAACGTGTTTGGCATATATTCCAAACATCATTTTTTACATCGCAAGGAGCACAAAGTTTCAGTCTTTTTCGAAGTCTCTCATATTCTAAACATGGACTAGAGATTATATTGGATTAATTTTCATTATCCCTTCATTACCTTCTGCCAAAGAGTGATCGAGTAGTATTACTTTTTGAGCCCTACCTTTGGAGAATCACGATAGTCTGTCTTGTTTTCCTCCAGCTTGACCAGCTCCCATCATAACCATGACCAAGTCATGGAATAACATGAAATAGGCGTAGCCAGGGGGTGCGATGGGTACGATCGCACCCCCCCCCTCGCAGAATCTCCATAAAAAATAAAACCTGTAGATAGAAGAAAGAGCTTTAAAATGCTTTTTATTTGAAGCTTCTAGCTCAATTTTGAATGAAATTGCATCATTTTTTGTAAAATTCAAAACCATTTTTGCCTTGCTTATGTCCCTGACTGAAAACCTAAAAAAATTAGGCGATCGCACCCCCCCCCCCCCCGGGCTGAAAGCTGGCTACGCCCCTGCAGGCATGGTGTATCAGCATAGTTAACTAACCACTTGTGTTCATTGTAGGAGTTTACCATGGTGGAGGCCAACATTCCTGGCCTTGTCTCTATAGGCCTGTTCTATATCTTGATTCTCGCCATTGGCATTTGGGCAGGACGGAAGACCAAACAGAGGGGGAATGATGCGACGGTGGAAAACATAATGCTCGCGTCAAGGAACATCGGTCCAGTTGTCGGGGTCTTCTCCACTGCAGGTACGTAAATGTCATTCATCCTATATGGCAATATCAAATGTGAGGTAGACTAGGGTTGCCAAACTTTTAGAGGAGGTGGTCTGCACGAAATGTAATTGTGTTTATTAATATTATGTTATTGAAAGAAATACAAAGATAAGTGTTATTTTGCAATTATTAAGAACCTCAGGAATCCCTTAACTTGAATCGCCTCACATATTTTCATGTGCAAGTCACACACTCATTGGATTTTTTGAAATATGAAATTTTGGCATACGTTTGCTAAGTTTCACCTGTTATGAAGGCAAGCGGGTCAAGTATAAGAAAAACATTCAATTGAACCCCAACAGGTTTATGTCTGAGAATTCCTTGAAATATTTGGAAATTATTTCAGTCATTCTCTTCTGGTTGAAAACTCCACTGTCGCAATTCTTTATATTATTTGAAGAATCAGATAATACAACTACATGTTGGCGTGAGCCGTCAACGTCATTTCTGATTAAACTATAAATAATGTCCTTAATGATAAAGATGCTTTCAATGTATCTATCAATCTGTCAATGAAACATATACCGTAAATAAAAAATGATACTTTGGAAGAAATGTTTATAAACTGCGGACACTATTATTTATATATTTATCGTTATCTTTGACAGTATGATATCTCGGACCTTTGAAATGTGAAGTAAAACTGAAAATGTTAACATGGATTTAAGTATAAATTAATGAGTAGATCAAGATTTAAAAATCTGCTGTTCAAGTGACTTTACGATTGAAGTTCTGGTATATGGTAAAAAAAATGGTGAGTTTTTTAAAAAGAGTAAAATGTGCATTTAATGTCCATGATCAATCTCCCGATGAAATAATAAAACAAGGCGTGTGTGGTCGGTTAAAATAGCTTGTCTGTTAGACTTGTCATCGCCAGGAGGGGTGTGAGTGTATACACCGCGATCCCCGGGGTTACGATGGTCAGTCTAAGATACTGTGTTTTACAAACCCCATTTACGCAACGTACTCGACAACCCCTAAAACCGCCAAAACCGTTTGTTACGCGGTAAACACGATACAAAAATATGTCATATTCCGCAACGAATATGGCATATTCAATTGCGGTGTATGACAGATTCACCTGCGGTAAATGGCATACAAACTAACCAATAAAAATGTGATACGGAAGTACGCAATTGTCAATTGCATCGATTTAATGAAATAGTAAAACGTTATTAATTATTGTAATGATTACTGAATCAACAGTACTGTGTATCGAATATATTAACTTAGCAGAAGTATCAGTCACCAATCTCGCGTAATAAACTTACTCAATCAATCCAGAATTCATATATTAGTACTCGACGCACTAACTATAATGGTAATACAGCGTAGTTTTACATTTAGAGTCGATTCTCGCAACCAATCAAATCAAGGCTTTCTGTATCACGTTTTCACCTGCGGTATATGTCATATTCACCTGCGGTATATGGCATATTCCGCAAGTGAGTATGACATATTCCGCAGGTGAGTATCGGGTATTCACTGAAATCAATGTATCGCATATTCACTGCGGAATATCGCATACTCACCTGCGGAATATGCCATATACCGCAGGTGAGTATGGCATATTCACCCGTATCACAAATACCACGCAACCATGAATGTATGCCATATACCGCGTAACACCGTTTACAACTGATTTTCATTTTTCTCATAATGTCGCTCATTTTGCTTATACAAGTTCATGATGACTGATATTTTCGGGACATAGTAAAGACTAATGTTAAACGTTTAGACGTTTTTTTGAAGTTCTTGATTTTCTTTTACGATGTGTCAAAGTGCCTTGTAATAAAAATATCGATATACGAATATGTAACTCCATAAGTAGCATGTCTAGCGAGTAAGCAAATCAGAAACGCACACTGCGTTTAATCTAGATCCGATCGCGATTTAATTCTTATTCGACGTTCCTTTAAAAATTTGGATAAACTACTTTTCTAGTTTTATATGTACTTTTATAGAGGCTCATGACTGTGGTGTGTCAACGTTATTAATTGTAAATCTATTTCATTTAACGTTAATCTGCAGTCATAAAACGTGGCTAGCTTGGAATTTTACTAAGGGTAGCCCCCCAAGCCATGATTACATCTGGGATAAACCCCGGTGATAATAAAGTAGTACATTTTAACACTCCAGAGCAAATTTGTTGTATTGATTCTTGTCACTCTTCTGCAAATTGATAATTAATTCGTCTCTAACTAACACAAAATACTAGTGCCTTTTCTTATATCGATAATTATTCATTCGCAGTTGTTATTTGCACTTATGTGTTTGGCTAATTGAACCGGAAATCAAAGGCATCGTTCGTTGTCGTAAAATAATGCGTCAAGAGGAGGAGAACCCCCATAGTTCATAATTGAATTTGCAACTACCTCTTCTTCGTTTGTCATAAACTTTGAGAACATGACACAATACGTTGATGTGATGTTGTAATCGATATAAACTGATTCCTTACATCTTTCTTTATTTTGGTGTGAAATAACAAACTATAATATTGGTAAATAAGCCAAAAATTAACACTATAAAATAAGAAGCATTCTTAAAAAATCTGCCACTTCGTTTCAGTTACTTCCCGATCTATAAGAATTAACATTTAATCATTTGACCAATCAGCGACGATGATGTAGTAGGTTTTGCAATTGTCAGTCATAGACCAATAAAGGGATTCTTCTCTACATCAACACAGATTTATCAATTTTGGACTTCTCTCTTGTACCCATCCCCAACCCATTTTACATCCAAACAATGTACACTCCCCTCCATAAGTTTGGCAACCTAAGCCCCCCCCCCCCCCCATTGAACTACGTGTTAAAGCCTCTTTACCTTTGAATTTTTATTTACTTAACCTGCGATGAAAATACTTATACAATTGATTGAAACGTAATTTGACTTTATTTCCAATACCTCCAAATTTTCTTTGATTGAGGAAAATGGTAGGTTTGCCGCAAGTCATATGACAGAATATCCATCACTCCGAGTGCTTTTGAAAAATATAAGTTAGGTAGGCAATTGAATTTGCTTACTTTATTCAACAAAACATTAATACCTTTCTTCAGGATCAGTACAGTTATAGGTCTTTAAAGTCAAAATTATTTTTAAAAAAAAATTTCCCATTGAAATAACACAGGAGGCGAAAAATTATTTTCAAAAATGACTTTGAAGCTCTGTAGCGTTAGTATTCGTCAAGTAAGCTAAACACTTAGTGTACAAAAAAGTTAGACAATTCAATTTTCTATATAAAAATATTTTTCTGAATCTTTTACTGAATAGATATCCTGATATCTGATTTGCCCCGAACCCACAATTTCCCATTGGTTTACATGGGAATGACGATTTTCAAAAATTCATCATCATCAATTTTCGACCTATAGTAAACGAGGAAAAAATTGGGAAAATTTGAAGGTATTGGAAAGAAAGTCAAGTTACGTTTCCATCAATATTATAATTTTTTATTTCATCGCAGAATAAGTGAATCAAAATTCAAACGTAAAGAGGCTTTTTAACACGTAGTTCAATGGGGGAGCTAAGGTTGCCAAACTTATGTAGGGGAGTGTAAGTATTATAAAGACCGGAGCCTTTATTGAGTCTCGGAAGTGGTAAAAATCATTCAGCTGTCAAATTTGGTCCAGAACAAATCTCGATTTTGACAACGTGTACGTACGAGGGGTGTTCAATAAGTAATGGACGCTTTTTTACACAGATACTTTTTATGGACCAATCCCTTTGATTTTCTTACCAGTGATACATCATTCAATTATCTATCAATTCTGAAGATTTGAAGACAAAATATATAATACATGTTGATATATCCTTATTTCTGTGAAGGGAGTACAGGTACCCCGGGACCGACATTTACGTCACATATTCAGTTTTTAGCCATGATGGCAAATTTCAGTTAGATTTAAACTTTTTTTTAAGTGCAACAAGTGTTGTGTTGTTTGAAATACCTGCATACCTGCATCTTGCTACCATGTCAGAGAATTGATTCAGCCTTGTCTCACAATTTTGAGTTAAGAGGATGAGGAATTGTGTACATGTAGCACTTGATGGAACCTATGTAGAGGGCCCTGTAGAATGAATGTGGCATGAATACCACATAGTGATGATAAAATATTCAAAATCAACTATGGCATAATAAAATAGAATAATTCATGACCATAATGGTTTGTTTTGTTCAGCCTGCATTCAACTGCGTTGCATGCTAAACAAGCTAAAATAGCTTCAGAATGTTTGACGTCGATGTCAGTCCCGGGGTACCTACACATCCTTCACGGAAATAAAGATATATCATAATATATTACATGTTTTGTTTTCAAATCTTCAGAGTTGATGGATAATTGAATGATGTATCACTGGTGAGAAAATCGAAGGTATTGGTCTATAAAAAGCATCCGTGTAAAAAAGCGTCCATTACTTATTGATCACCCCTCGTATAAATTGCTCATATACATTGCATGTAGCTTTCTGGCTTAAATAATCGTTTATTTGAGCTAAAACATGCATGTCATACATCATCTTCCTAGAAATCAAAATTGAAAGCATAGTATTCAATAATCATGAGTCTAAATGATTCCCGTTCACACCAACGTGAAACTGTAAATTTCCCGTTTTAAACACGAAACTCTGAAACTGAATGGGCATCTGAAGTAGTCTATTAAAGCGCGTGAAGCGCATTCAAAAGTATGCGCCTCGACACATTCCTATACTGATTCATGTACTTTCCGTTCACGTTCACGTTTAGGTTGTGAAAAACAGTTTAAGCCTTAACTCTCTATTATCGGATTTCAGCTACTGTAGTAGGCGGGGCCTTTCTAAATGGAACAGCGGAAATGACGTATTCACGGGGGTTAGTGTGGTGTCAAGCTACGTACGGATTCGCACTTAGTTTGCTTGTTGGTAAGTTATGTTACGTTGAAAATTTTCCACGTCATTTACTTCAATAGACAAAATATCAGAAGAGCAAAATTATGATTTGAGAAAGTTAAATGTTATTTTAGTATACAGTAATTGTTACAATCACATGTATGATAGGCTGTCGAAAATGTTGAAAGATGATCGTGGTAACTCCAAAAATATTGAAGAGATTGTAATATGATGAAAACATATCTAAAAATTCTGTGGGTAAAATGCTAAATCAACTTTCAGTGGCTTTGTTTTTCGCAAAGAAGATGCGCAGTGAAGGTTACGTTACAATGCTGGATCCAATCCAAAAGAAATTCGGCCTCGTGATGGGAGGTTTCATCACGATACCCACAATTCTTGCTGATGTGTCTTGGAGCGCGGGAATTCTGGGAGCATTAGGTTTGTGTTACAGAAATTCCGGTAAATGTCGGTAACGTTGCTTCATTTAAGATCAAGAGCATTCACCTACTTTTGTAAGCACTTGAAAATCCATCGCAATTCTGAGCTAATCTTATAATTGAACGTTATCTGGGCATAATATCGGCAAACTACATTCAAATTCCGATGTTCCATAATCCGATTTCGAAGTCTGTGAGGCTTAGATGAAATCATCAAGTGTTCTTCTCATACTAATACATGTAATGTAGTTCGTAATATATATACAGGGCGTATCAAAAAAACGCAACAAGTAGTTATCTTGTAAAATCACAAAACTAATGATGACTACATCAATTTCATTTAATGTATCATAAAGCCACATCTCTCCTCTTTCCGATGATATGTCTATCATTCACATGTGATAATGGTTGGGTGAGAAATCCTTCCGCTTACACAGTGGGTCAAAATCGGCTCTTGGCCAAGTTTTAGATATTGCAAAAATCAGTGCAAGGGCTAAGTGCCAATGGAAGTTCCTCTGAATTGAATTGTTGTGACTTTTTCTTTTGGAGCTATCTCAGGAGCATCTGTGCTCACAATTCCTCCACCAGATATTGCAAAACCTCGAGAAAGAATTGCCCATGGGCTGCTTTTCTCTGCTTTAACCCACAGATGACTCAGGGCTGAACCATGCATGACGTGGGCAGATGAGCGCATCTTTATGTGCAAGGAAGTGGTGGCAATTTGGAGAGGTATAGGATGTATTCTTGCAAGAGTATGAGTATGGACACTTTACTGTCTATGCCACACCTGTCATACCTTCTTCCAATAGTCCTTATTCCCTTTGTACTGGCTTTTGCAATTTTTAAAACTTGGGTCCGAGCTGAATTTTGCCCCACTTTGCAAAATTAATGATTATTCGGCCAGCCATGACTCCCTGTGAATGAATGATATTCCATTGCAAAGAGGAGTAATTTGGCTTTTTGGAACATTGAATTAAAAGGATGCAGTCAGCATTGGTTTTATGTTTTTTTCCAATATTGCATCAGGCTCCGTACACTGACTTTTGCGATGTTTATAACTTGGGCAAAAGCTAATTTTGGCCTACTTTGCAAATGGAATGATTACTCGCCCAACCATGACCAAATATCAATGAATGATATATCATTGTAAAAAGGAGACACATGGCTTTATGGTGCATTGAATGAAATTAATGCTGTTATCATTGGTTTTGTGCTTTTCCGAGATAACAATCTGTTGCGTTTTTTTGATACGCATTGTATATTGTCAATGTATTTCAAATTCTGATGTTTTCAAAGTATATTAAACAAACTTTTGCGATGATAGCTCTTTTTTGGATCACTTAAGGTCAAAGCATTACTAAATACTAAGCCGGACAACCACATTTCGAACCAATTTTATGACACATGGCACAAGTATAGATCTTCGTCAATAGTATATGATTCAAATTACATTATGTTCAATTTCAGGAGGAACCTTGTCTGTGTTAATTGGCCTTGACAGTAAAGTTTCAGTTGTAGTGTCAGCTTGTATTGCTATATTGTACACCTTGTTCGGTGGACTATATTCTGTTGCGTATACAGATGTACTCCAGTTCTTCTGTGTTTTGATTGGTTTGGTATGTAGCCTTGTGTGTGTACACTAATAACCAATGTGCGATTTTTTTAATTTTGACATTTTATTCGGCGTTTTGACTGCTGAGAATACGTAAATATATTTACAACCCCACTTATCTTTGCAACTTGACTTGTTTACCTTGTATTTCGTCTCCAAATATTCCAAATAAGGCCTGATTAAGAATCACAAATGTATTTTCCAAATACGTGTAGTACATGGCCGTGCCATTCGCTGCCCATCATGAAGCTGTACAAGAGATAGGGACGACAGCCACAGATTGGATTGGGAAAGTAGAGCCATATGAAGCTGGGGCTTGGCTGGATGTCTTCCTTCTTACCATGCTTGGTGGAGTACCTTGGCAAGTAAGTTCTGATTTCGTCTCCCGAAAGAGATATAGTTACCCGAAAGAGACCAAGCCCGTAGCCAGGATTTGCCAAGGGGGTTCACTTTTTGGAAAATTCCAGGTGGTGTTCACTTTTGACAATTTTGGTCCAAAAATGGCCAAAATCACTTAAAAAGTGCTCAGAATGGTGAAAAACTGCATGATTTTGAAAGAATTTTTGGTTTGCTCGAACACATTGAACTCCTGGCTACGGGCCTGGAGACAGTGGGATTGCAGATTATAGTTTTGCGACTAATGCGCCGAGGCCCTTCCTGTTCCAAGACTATTTTTTTAGCTGAACGATGTTCAAGTTACCCAAACAATTGCTTGTCAATTTGAACAATCAGAAATGTTTTGTTGGTCTTAAATGGTCAAAAATGAAGATGCCTTGAAATCTCATTAAAACGAGACTTCAACGAGATTTCAAAGCTATTCAGCAACCCTGGTAGTTTGAATACAGTACTTGTTTTCCAGGTGCTGTTCCAAAGGGTGTTATCTGCAAGGACTGCCAAAACCGCCCAGTTCTTTATGATCGTGGCTTCATTATGTGCCTTCGTTCTTGCTACCCCAGCTGTACTAATAGGGGCTGTGGCATATTCCGCGAGTCAGTTTTTGTTTATTTTCATTATTTCTCATCATTTACTTTAATTAAGTCGTCTGCATATATGATAGTACATGGTGGTATACACGACTGCTCAAATATTTGGCATTTCACCCAAAAAATCAGTACACTTTCCGTACTTTAACAACTACAAATTATGCATGTTGTATGAAAATATGAAAAAACTCATATCATATTTTGTACAGAATAACAGATCGAATGAATACATCCATCTAGGCCCTATAAAATTGTCGTACGCTGTAATTAAAAAACGATTACATGAAATGTTTAATTTCAGACTGGACGGACACGAAGTACTTCAGAGAAGGGCGTCCCGTTCCTATACCAGCTGATGATCAAAAGAACGTTCTTCCCCTTGTTTTACAGTATCTCTGTCCTACTTGGGTCTCCTTCATAGGTATTTCTGTCAACTTGTAGGGTAATCTTATTATACATGACTAAATTACTTTATTAATCAAGGGAGACTGTGATAGTTGACGAGAGCAATAAATAAAAATTGATCCTTCAGAACCATTTCGCGATCAAATAATAAGATAAGGAATAAAAAAATACCTGATTTTATAAACTGTGTATACTGGGTATAAAAACTCGAAATGACATCAGCAACAAAGAGGATGATTGGCTCCACCGATATTTTGCCATATCTGGAGTCATGTCGTGATAACAAAATTCAAAATAGCCGCCATTTTTTCCATGATCCAATTCAGAATTTCAATTTTTTAGAAAGAAATAATTTCAGAACACACAAGAAGCGATCAAAATATTTGTTAGCCACTGATAGTCAGTTATAATGTCAGACGATTACAACATTTTCACTGTTGTCGTCGATATCGTGAGAAATATCATTGCAGTTCATTCGTGCGTTCTTTGCCACAGAAATCAGCATTATAAAATTGTTTGGAGATTAAAAATATCCTCCTTGATCATCAATATATACTTTTTGAACCTTTAAATGTCAAACTTGAAATAAATTTCGGTAATTAATCCTATTCTTTCCAGGACTCGGGGCAGTTAGCGCAGCAGTGATGTCGTCGGCCGACTCCTCGGTTCTTTCCGCCAGCACAATGTTCACTCGGAATATTTACAAAACGGTTATTCGAAGAACAGTAAGTATGGCAAAACCACAGTCAGTATTTTTTTATGTTATATGCTAGTCTCATAGTTAAATATCGAGCCATCGTTCCTTACTTCCATCGACCATCACTTCACATGTTTCGCGTGCGAATCCCCGCAGTCTGATCCCCGAAGCAGCTATAACTTTCAATCTGTCAAATGTCAAACTTACATTTTAGGCCTCAGAAAGGGAACAAATTTGGGCCCTGCGTTGCAGCATCCTAGTATGTGGGATCTTCGCAACAATCATTGGAATCTTCGTTCCAACAGTCTATGGATTGTTCGTCGTATCTGCCGATTTAGTGTTCGTCATCGTCCTACCGCAGTTGATATGCGCTGTTTACGTTGGATTTGCGAACACCTACGGTTCGGCTGCATCGTATATTGTCGGGGCGACTCTAAGGATCCTCGGCGGAGAATCCATCATCAACCTACCGGTGATATTGAAATATCCCTGGTATGATGAAGAAAAGCAACTACAATTATTCCCATTCCGTACGTTTGCATCCGCAGTGACTCTTATAACTTTAATCTCTGTATCATACCTCACAAATGCAATATTCACGAGGTGGCACGTCAATAAGAAATATGACATTTTTCGCTGTTTCTCGAAACCCCCTACAACGGAAGAAAAAACCAAGGCTGTTGGTCTTGAATTCAGTCCTCTTGACACTAAAGACAATATGAATCACGTTGAGGGCAATGGCATCGCTAAGTCAGGCAGCGAGCATAGCAATGCCGCAATGACTGACGACGACAATGGCGTAATTGATGCCAACAGGTTATAAAGAGGGCGCTGGTGGTTTAAATATTGTATCAATGTAATCAAGCAACATGATCAGGGATTTCTAAAATCATTTTTAGAAACAATTGATTGTTATCAGATAATCATGTCATATTGTAGGAGCTTATCAATTGCGTATTAGTTGAATGTTTCAAGAAATATACCTTATGCAATGATATTTTAAATGCAATCATGGAATTGGACACGCATTGGAATTTATTACGTGAGGTGGACGAACGAGTAATGGACTAATCGCAAATTAAAATACAGGTGTATTATATATAATATAGTCTATAAAAGTGTGTAGTTAGTAAAATGAAATATACACGATATCTTTATGTAAATAAAACGGTAGATAATCGTGTACTATAGTTATAGGGTAGCTAGTTTTGGAATATACAATGTATGTCGACTCACCGAGCGGAAATATAATTGAATTTCGTAAATCGCATAAATCATGAATTTATTGTCAAGGAATTCCAAACTCCGCGTTAGTGATCGTTTGAAATATGAATTTCTATGTACCCCAGAACTTGAATTGCTGTTATGCTATGCTTTAGGCCTAGTCCATTCTAGATGGTTTATGGTCCATATCATGATCATAGTATTGGACCTACTCTTTCCTTCAAAAAGAGGAGGGAAAACCCATGATTCAATTGATGACATACGATTTCCTCTTTCACGCACCTCCTTTCCCGGAAGTACGTATATTTATACTTCCCTCCATCTTGGTTTTCAAAGTTTTCAAATTGACCTAGTTTTAAACCAATCAACGATCGACTCACTAAAATCAGCGACGATGTCATCTCAATACAGATTTACATTATAAGCGTATGTCATCTTTGAACCCTGGGGTTTCTCCCCCTCTTCTTCAAAAGTTCGGAAACCGGAAGTCTCCAATTTGCCCGTGAGATTCAAACAACCGGTTGCAAAATATATGGAGAGGTGTTTGGAATTTTATTTCAGAGGTATTAGTTGACTATATTCCTTGTCATAAAGTATCAGTTCATATTATTGCGGAATTTAGAATATATGCAAGTATACTTATTGTACAGTTCGTATATTTAAGACATACGGGGTTGTGTTGTAAATAGTTATATATAATCGTTGTATATTTTTGTTGTTTCTGTGTCAGAATAGAATACATTTTTATTTTACCATAAATAATGTTTAATACTCAATTATTAATTTTATTGTAACTATAGATCATAGTAGTTTATTCAACTAATATTGGATATATATATATTGTATGTTATATCTAAAGTATATGAATAATATAAAAATGTATTGTGTATTGGATATTCGTATTGTACATTGCTTGCATCGAACGAAATTGTTTCTAATTTTGTAAGAGTTGGCAACTTGACATGAGATATTATACATTAAATAGTATACACATCGTATACCCCGCGTTTCTAATATTAAATACAAAAAATAAGTTCAAAATATTTCTCGTATATTTCAATTATCGGACGCTATCAAAGTATGTGATTTACGGACAATTCGTTGAGAATTTTGGGATAGGACCACATAAATATGTTATGGCGATATCTTTCCAATTCTTATTCGACTCAGAAAACACAAAGGGCAACACAATGAAAACGCAGGAGATTATTCTAAGGATAATTAAACAAATTATGTACCTAATTTCTTACTTTAAGTGGGATCAACCTCGAGTTTACAAACATATGTCCCTGTGTCATTTCACATGCGGGGTGATGATATCACGTTTTTATATATGGGTCTAGGCAACCGGTAAAAGCAAGGGGAGTAACGTGTATGTTGACAAAATGCTTGAGAAGCTACAGCTTGAAACTTACGAACACTCTTACTGATTTATTACTTTATTGCTGTATGTCGATATCGACTTAATTCAAACTACTTTCTCATCTCAAACTTTCATGATTTAAAGCCTACTAAGTCACAGGTCCTGTACAGATGGTAGTCTTTCATTGATAATTTTAGTTAAAATAGACCATATGATAATTACGTTTCGAATCAAGTGCCGGTTGAGTCCGAACTGCACTATAGAACGAGTACTGTTACAGAGTTGGTTGTCCCCCAGGGATAACTGTCAACCCTCGGGTGTCAACCATGGATATCTATCCGCCGGGGATAAATGTCGCTCTCCTTTAAGGTCAAAATTATCCTTTTAAATATAGCTTTAACTACGGAGAATACTTGTTGAGATGCACAACTGTTCACCCTCGGAGAAGACAACAATAATGCTAACCCCGGAGGACATTTACCCCTATCATACCGGTCTGTATTCCGATAAGATGTGGGAATGAATCACCTTTTAATATTTAACAGAAAAATGAAGTATCAATAAAAGTACTGGTGTATTATCATATCCATAATGTTATCACTTTATACAGTTGCTATACTTTATTATTTAGTCTAGCTACAAGCTCCTGTGACCCCCCCCCCCCCCCTGACCACTCCCACTACCTGACTAGACAGGTATGAAAACTTCTCATTTTGTTGGGAGGTGTGTGGGGCACAAAGGCTTGCAGCTAAACTATTATTTACAAGCTTCTTAAACTATTATACAATGACAAAAGGTGTGTTTTCGCCACAAGAGCACTACTCAGTCCGAAAATGTGAATTTGTACCCCCCCCCCCCCCCCACCCACACACACTCCTTCCCTCTGTTAACATGCATATACACTGGATAGGAAAATTTATATGGGGGATGGGCTGGAGACACAATTCACAAACCGCGACTTAACAACGCACATTGTCATCTATAATGTTGGGATAAATATATCATGGAATGCATTTTTATTAACCTAGACTAGTGTCACTCAATTACATTTTATTTTATTGCACATTTAGCGCCACCTTTACGTATAGCTCCATCTAGCGGTGATTAAATCGGCATCTGATTGGTCGTATTTATAACTGCTAAGTTACCATATGAATACATGGTTAGTTGCTATAGCCTAAACTCTAGAGTCTAATATCACAATGTAATTCTAATGTCTCAAAAAATGCTTATTCAAGGTCACATGGTAAATTGAATTGTAGTTTGAAAAGAAATATGAACATGTATTTATTTAGATTCATATTCTGATTTCTTTTAAGTTGAGACCTTGATGTGCAAATGACTTGCTAATATCATCATGTGAAGACGTAATTTTATATATCAAACTACATGGGTCTCACCCAGGGCCATCACAGACATTGAGATTTATGGGATACATCCGACAATGTGAGTTCAACTGTACCCCGGGGGAGCCCCATCTATGTATATCTATCATTAGGGGTCTAAACCGAGTATTCAGGTCCCACGTCTAATGTTTCTAGCTAATAAATTTCATTTGGCACATCTATCACCGATATAATATCTCCGTACTTTGAAAATATATACAAAATAATAAATACTTTAGTCTCTCATTATCACTACCACAATACTATAGCTGGTATATCAGTGTGTATGTACAGTTAATAAGCCATATCCACACGTTGTCAGTTGTAACGCCTTCCTGAGTTTCAAATAACGAATTTTCTCGAAGTTTCTCGTGTACTCTCGAATTATACCACGTGTTGTTGGGCACTTAGGGCCTGATGCACATGTTCCTGCGTTAAATGTTCTGAGACAATTAGTTCTGAGTCTTCTTTGCCCAAGATAGAATTTTGCTCATCCTTCTTTTTGTTACATTTACGTTCTTTGGCTCTGCGATTCTGGAACCATATTTTTACCTGAAAATATAGAACATCAAATATTGAATAATTTGTCAATGAATATTCGGTAAACGCCAACATAAACCTATATCTTTCGTCAAATAATATAATTTTGTCAAACATGTATTATTTTTTATATATTTGATTTTTTTCATTGTTTAAACATTTGTATAAACAAATAGCCCTACTTGGTCTTAAACATAGTTATAAGAAATATATAGTAATATATAAACACACTTGATAATTAATTCTGATCTAGTGTGTGCCTTATACCATTTGCCTTAATTTTAATTAATGGCACTAGAGAAATAGGTACCACAACCAAAATATTTGTAAAATACATAAAAATCATTCCTGCTTTCAACTGCATAACAATCATCATATAATTATGTTTTAATTGGTTGATAAAAATGTACTGTACAATCCCAAAAGCTGGATTTTATTAGGTCATGTGTAATGCTGAAGCGTAAAAGAAATCCATTGAATCGGGGAACTTGGAATTAAGAAATATGGGTTCTCTTTTTACCCTTTGCATTCGTTTGACTTCACTTCTTAAAAGTTTAACTAACTAGACTCTGCACGCAGGGTATTCTTTTTTCGATTTTCAAATAAAATGTTAAGAAGTCACATTCCGCATCCTTGACTTGATTTGGGTATGTATATCAATAACAATAATCAACCAATCAACTACACAAAATAAGTCACCGTTTTTAAATAATACTAAATAGTAAAAAATAAAAAATCTCCGAAAATTTCTAAAACGAAGAGTAAAGGTGAATCAGTTTTGATGAATGCACCATTCAATGCCTCATTCCGATTTCCCTCATCACATCGATAAATTTTTTATAAAATATCAATGTTTATTTATTAAAATTGTAACTATGTTTTGATGCTAAAACGACTCTTACCCATCATGATAAACCATGTCATCTCATTTCTTCTCAGCCCTGAAACAAAAGGTGAAACAAAAAGATGCTATGAGTATCAGAATGACTCTTACCTGTCGTTCGGAAAGACTAAGCGCCTGTGCTAGTTCTGCTTTACGACGTATAGTGATATATCTACTGTAGTGGAACTCTTTCTCAAGCTCTAGTCTCTGATGATCACTGTACACAACTCTGTACTTGTCTTTCGTTCGGGTTTTTCCTGCAAATACATGAAAAAACGAACGATGAAGTAAATGCCGAACGAAGGATTCATCAAATTCCTTTTTGTGGAATCTAACTAATTATTAAAATACATCTTCCGTATTCTTGCTCATCTTGGAATTTCCAAGATATGAAGTTCATAATTGAAAGTCAAAGTGGTAAACGAATACCGTATTATTTTAGCTTTTAATAGTTATTTTATTTTTGTACTTATTTTGCAGTTATATCAATGCCATGTCTATCTTCAAAAACTCCAACCGCTCTGGCTTTATATCAGGATACTCCTTATTTCTAAGACTATTTCCATCTGGCAAAAGCTTTGAAAAAGGCGACGTCCGCTTTTCAACTCTTATGAATTTGGACGTTTCTACATCTGAGGTCTTCAATAACTTCTATATTTTACCAGATATCTGAATTCATTTTTAGAGGGAATACAATTAGAATTGTAAAGGAAACATTGACATGATTTTGAAAATTGTTTCAAAACTTTTAAATTCCCACATTGACATTTTGCAACGGGAAAGTGACTCGATCGATCTTATTTTTAAATCATTGCACTTTTAACGTTTATATGAAACTAATTAATATAAATTAATATCATTTTAATTAGGGCAGGAATATGCTCGTTATCTTGAATTGGTTTATACCTTATAGTTTATTTTGGTGTCTACGTATACTTTGTCTTAGTAAGAGCAGTTAATCTGCGCCATTGGAGTGCTCTGTCAGTGTCACACCTTTTAGTTTGAGTTCTGTTTACGTAGGGATAAAAATTATGTGACATAGTATACTATTTAATGAGATAAAACACCAACGTTCATCATTTTTGTCGTTCAAGAATGTTTGTATATTCTATTTTTAGTATTGTGTATTTAAGGTAGAATATATCAAATATACGGGTGAAAAAATAAGTAATAGTATATTTACATTTAGTTCTATAGGATAGTTAATCAAATAATGTACTTTCTGTCAGATTCCAGTTATTCCTTGTTGTCCAGACATTATATTGTACAACTAAAGTTGTGTGACATTAAAATTGTTTGTTGAGCATTCGCAAATGTTTATATGATCTTTAAACATCAATTCAATATACTCTGAGGTAAACCTTTCTTTCTAAAAATATCAAAATTGAAAAAAAGATAAGTTGAAAATTGGCAAAAAATATACTCTCGCTGATTCAATGGAAAAGTATGACATAAGTATTAAAAATGGCTACTTGTAGCGCATGTCAGTGAGATTTTCACCGTGAAAGCCTGAAACATTGGAATTCTAAGACAAACCCCTTGTATCAATGTTCAAAAATTCACATTCTCCAAGCACATTGATTCTCTCTTTTACTCTCCTTGCAAATGAATAAAAGAAATTGACCTATGATTGGAGATCATGAAACTTGCAACCAGGTAAAATGTTTACTTTTCAGAACGCGCTATGTTGCGAATGTATCATATGTCATGTCACTTGCAGATAATCTTATATTATCACATATACAGTGTCCAATAAAACAATAATACTCCATGTATCAATGTCCATTATCAGCAATTAACGTAATCTAATTAGATACGGCGAAGTTATAAGAGCGTTATCTTTACGACGGTGAACAACAGAAGGGGAGTGAAGTCTTCCCAATATGCACTAGACGAAAACACCTGACTATACTCTACATATTCGTACCGCTACGTAATCTATTTAGGAATCCTTTGATCTTGTTGACATGTAATTAACAATAAGTACTTATCTCATATTCTTGGAATGATCCTCCATGGGAATTTATACCTGCTGTTCCATTCAGTTGTCGAGAATATGATTTTAAAAATAAACTGGTTATGTCCCCACTCATATCAAAATAGGTAAATTCCCAAGCTTCTATAATATGTATAACTCAAGTAGAATGCGTTCTAACAGAAAGTTACCATTTTTAAAAGTTTGATTTCGCTTCTTTAGATAGTTTTCGATAGATAGCTTCGTCTACCTGTGCTATGTTTTGATACTCAGGGTAAAAAGGGTTTGATTTAATAATAGATACAAGTATATGAGATCTATACTTATTGTTTACTCTGTTTTCGAGTTCTAAACTTTTTACGTATTATAAGCAGTTTAAAGGATGTTATTTTAGCTAGATTCCCATGGTATGATTTAAAAAACTTGTTAGCGAAATTAAGTTATCGTAGAGAAGGTTGAACTATTATTTTATCCGTCAAATCAGGCCTGATTTACAAGGTTTTACTCTCAATTCATAACAGTTATAATTCGAAGATACTCTGATTTAGTTTTAGGTAACTGTTTAATATTTATTGTATTATGGAGTTTAATACCCTTTGCATTCGTTTGACTTCACTTCTTAAAAGAGAGCTTCTGTAGTTTAACTAGACTCTGCACGCAGGGTAGGAGTTTAATAGCGTACAACAAGGGTTTGGATCAAATGGAACTGAATAGATAAGTTGGCATACGACTGAAAATGTTATCAAAAATAGTTAGATTCGGGAAATGGTTTCCTCTTTGAACAAAGATAACGTTAATTATGCGCAAAATTAGGATGATCACCTAACATACCAGTCGTTTAAACAAGATATGATATGATATGGTATACCAATGTTAAAACATTATATTGGAACGTTGGCTTCAAGCAAAAAGTATTCTGAAACATTCCAACTAGAAATGTTTCTAGATAAGAATTTAAACCCTTGGTCCAAGGATATTTCACTTCTTTCCTGAATTTAGAGAAAATGGATTCCTTTGAAGAAAGATGGGAACTATTACAGAAGGCCATGATTTCTAATAATGGCAATACCACCGACAACATTTAAATCGGTTTTGTATATATTCAGACAGAAGAAATATAAATAATTCATCTCTATTTTTCGATGTCCTATTAATGATCAAACGTCTCATCGCGGTCTTGAAAAAGATTATGCATGTCAATGCTCTGATGTGAGACGTTCCATTTTGTTTTGCATAATTAAGGACAATTAGATATACATTGATATGCGCTAATGTAGGGCCGCATAAGACACCTATGTCCATTTTCTTGACCTGTTATCCCTCGGTAGTTATTTGATCTCGACGTCTGTCCATTAAGTGTTGTTATCCAAAATCGCATGATGAGCGAAAGACAACAAAAACGTAATAAATAACATATACACTGAGTATTAGACCCTATAATGAAGATGAAGTTCTCTTTTAAAAAGGCAAAATCAAACTATTTGAAAGGGTCCATAACTTACTTGGCATTCCGCTAACTTTATGCGCAGAATTATTAACTAACGAAATTATATTTTAAGAAAATAAATCAAACGATTGCAAATGGTATATTGAGCTATGCTTATTTATAAAAAAAATTCACATTTTCTATGAATCAGATTAAGTTTAAAAATACATGGTTAATCATGATGGTAGGGTTGTTCAATAAGTCAAGTTTACGTGAATATTATTATGTAGCAAAACTTATTGTACATTGTAGTAGCATCCCTATTCTTCCCGAGTATAACCAAACCGGTATTATTAATCGTAATATTTTGTAGAAGGCAAAATATGTTTCCATTTATGCTTATAATAAATCAAAAAAATGATAGTATATTATCCATATAATTTCTCTGCAACTTGGCATTGTTAAGCCTCGTTGATATTAAATTTGAATTTATCTCACGGTTAAAGTGTGTATTGAATCAGTATTTTAAAAGGGTGCGTTTTGAATAACTCCTGAAAACTTGAGGATCGTACGTCAAAATAATTATTTCTAATTTATATTTCTTACGTAAAACTTGGTTTAGGGGAATAAACGTTACTCCGCCATGTTCTGTTTCTGACGTCGTCTAAAAGATTTACAATTTGCTCTATTTTTAACTTACATTTACGATGGATATTGGGCATAGCCAGTCCTGAATTGGCACGGCTTCTTTCCTTTTTAATACAAATGTAATATGAATGTATGAAAATAATAGAAATGCTATCCTTATTATACGGAGGAAAATAAAGAAACATATAAGACGGTTAACTGGTCTTTCATGAATATTTGTAAATTCTTCATATTTTTGGAAGAATGATATAAAAATCATGAAGGAAATGACACAAATGTCCAGTCAACTCCGTTTGTTTTAAATTCAATCAAAGTAATTTGCTTTTGGGATTATATTGCTACTCACATCACTTTTGAAAAATCCCTCTAGATTCTTTAATTAAATTTTACTCTCTCAATTCATTAAATATTTTTCTCATTTATATTATTTCTAAAACTTACCAGCATAAGAGTATGAAGTAAATGTTTTTCATTATCCTTTCCCAGACCGATCGCGAATCAAAGAAGCATGTGCTAAAACTCCATGATTATATTTTAACTTCCAAACAATCGACATAAAATAAGTATCCGTTTATCCACAGACGTGACAATCCATCACATCCACAACAGGGAATAAATCTTGAATTTGGAAATATTTTATTTTATAGAATTTCGAAGTGTTTTATGGTGAAACCAGCAATACGTTTAAAATTATTATTTTATAGTGGTAATTGTTGTAAAAAGTTATAGCCCCTTTGAGTCAATCATAAAACCAAGTGCTTTACTACATCGTAGAAACATAAAATCCTACAACTTATTACACATTATTGTTCTTTCTATATACACAATAAAACAATAAAAACGCAATAAACCAATGTATTTAGGGGTATATGGTATTTAAGCTTATAAACAAGAATGGGGGTTATAAATGGTAATAAATGAGCAATAAGGGTTATAAACGGTAATACCTGCCGCTGGTTGTGCTGCGTACGTCTGACGCTTCATCCAGTCGAATGGAGCACGGTTCTGTTGCCTTGGCGATGTGGTATTCACGGATGCGGACATCGGCGCGGGATGTCCAGTTTGGTTAAAATGAGCAGCGTATGCTCCGGCGTTCTGCGCCTGGGCAGCGAACGCTTGTTGCCATTCCTCGAGCCCAGCGGCTGATCTCGACCCAGCGTACATACCCCACTGCTGTTGCATTTGGCTCTCCATCGGGGAGATCTGAAACGCTGGTCCGAAGTCTTGAGGGTAGCCGCCCTGTTGCTGCGTTGTAAGGAAGGGATTTAGCGACATTGTTGTTGGTTGTCGTGTACCCGCCGTGTAGTGCAATGTCTCCCCAAACTCTTGTACCATGTTTATAACTTTATGGCCCGACTCTCGCCCTATGAACCACTTGACACGACTCTTACTCTTCAGCTCTTGCTAAATCCTGGTCGAGAACCTGTCACCACGTGGACGTCCGTTTCTAGAGGATCTACTTTACAAATATGAACACCGTCTCCTTTTTAATTAATGTTTTTCTTTATTTTTGCAAAATATCCTTACTTTCTCCAACGTGTCTTGTCTTCGTGGATCGTCAATATAACTGGGCTCAAGTTGGACTTAGGTGACATAGGAGCGGTGCCTCTGATCAAATTATAACAATATCAAATAGTTGATAAACAAAACCTGATCGACTCGGCCAATCAGAGGCCATAATGCTCCTGACGTAATTCCTTATCTTCAAAGATTTCCGAGGCTAATGGGCATTTCATATGCTGATGACCAAATAGGTGATGGCACTGTTTTGTCAAGACACAATGGGGGTCTGTGGTTGACCTTAGTACGGTCATTATACGCTCTTTTAGAGGGTCATTATGAAGTCCATACAATATAATGCCCACACTTGAGTTGTTATTCTTCTCAGTGGGAAAGGCCCGCCCAGAATGCATAATATCATCATACGCTTGTTTAACTTGTAACCTGAGAGAATTGTGACAACGTGTCAGTATATGATCAAAAGATGGGTACCTAGTCTTGCTTCAAGACCATGCCCCCTCCCCCTTATTTACTTTCTTTTAATGGAGTAAAATGAAGTTATTGGAAAGCGTTTTAGGAATTTACGAAGTAGTCTCAAGTGATAATATTTCTCGGAGAAAGGCGAGTGATACCAACAAAAATAAAAATGTCCACTAAACAATATCAACCGACAGAACTGCGTGTTTCTGGTAAAAAAATATGTTAGTGTTTTATTCTTCATCCTAGCTATAATCAAGTACAATGAACTAACTTTATCATATGATACCCATGTATATTCAGTCTTTTCAGCTATGGTATATTTTATTTTTGTCATTTTATTGATTTATTCATTAGGATAAAATACTCTCTTCTGAGCATTTTTTCTTGTAATTGTAATACCTTGATATTTATAGTTCACAATTGAAGGAATATGCAGTGGCTTTATGTAGTAATAATGCTAGATTTGGAAATATTTTATTGTAATGGGCTTGCAAAATCATTTAAAATACCATAATCTTAAATCAAAAACGAATCCGTCTATAACTCCTTCCTCCCAACCCCAAACATATATTTTTTGGGGTAGAGAAAATAATTCAGGGGACATGTAGTTTGACACCTTGATTTATCGCGGTCGTACTTTACCATAGGCGTAGCCAGGGGCACAATGAATGGGTCTTATTGTTTGAAGTTTCCAGCTCAATTTTGAAGGAAGTTGCATCAATTCTTGTAAAATTCAAAACACATCATTTTTTTGCTTGCTTATGCCACGATCGCACCCCCCCCCCCCACCCACGACTAAAAACAAAAAGAATTGGTGATCGCCCCCCCCCCCCCCTCCCCCTTCCCCCACTGACCATTTAAAAAATTGATTTCACTAAATCTTTGAATCTGAGACCATCATAAAATATTTTATGTTAGTCTCAGTTTAAATGAACCTCTACCAATAGCCTCTGGGTCTTCATTATGAGAGATAAAGGCCTTCTTTTAGTTCCTTTCTAGAAAAATAGAAAGATGTGTTGAGAATCAGAATGGTGGGTTTTGTCGCATTGTGGGAACCTCCCTCGTAAGCTTGAATAAAGAAAATGGGATTCGGGGATCCATATCTTAGCCTGGCTACAAGCCCTTGTTCAACAAGTGTTGGTGTCTGTGTGAGAAGGTGTTGAGTCAAGTAGAGGGGGTCTGATAGAAGCTTGTAGCCAGGGGGGTTCGGGGAGTTCGGGCGAACCCCCCCCCCCTCCTGGGCAAAATTTCGTTCAAAATCATGTAGTTTTTCACCATTCTGACAATTTTTTGAGTGATTTTTGGCCAAATTTGCCAAAGTGAACCCCCCCCCCCCCCCCCCCCCCCTAGAATGTTTTGGAAAAGTGAACCGGATTGGAAAATTCTGGCTACGGGCCTACTACCTATGTTATGTCGCGATATAAAAGTAAAATAAGCATTAAGAGCCCCCCTTTATCTATTGCATGAGAAGGAGAGTCCGTGTATTCCATTTCTAAAGGATAGATAAAGGCTGTGTGAATCCAAGGACATCCTTGGTGAATCCCACAATTATGTGCGTAAAAATATTCATATTGATACATAATGATAATCCGGTTGCATAATGACATTTAAAGGCTTATGTATCATGAGTTTGCCTATTTGGTGACATATCCTATCAGTATGCCCTCCGGCCATGAAACGTACATTCTTCTCTCTGCAGAAGCCATTAATTATTTCCCGACTCTTGCAATAAAGATATACAGTGCTAGACTGCTAGTATAAAACGATTGTGTTGCCTACCCCCTCCCCACTTGTATAGGTTAGAAGCCATCTATTAATCCCTGTAGTTGACACTAACAACACTCTTAGTTTTTAATTTAATTAAATAAATTGTTGATAAAGTCTGATTTCCAAACTAGAATTTGTTATCAGATCATTGCATTTTTACCTGTAGAGTATTGTATTGTATTGTATTGTATTTTATTGTATTGTTTTGTTTCCTTCATTTTCAGAGTGCAGTTATATGGTTAGCCGATGTGTTTCAGGGTTATGATATTTTGGGGCCTTACACGGAGCCTTTATTCTGATAATAACATTGGGGCCTGAACTTGTTCGGGGACTTAAATATTGTTCAGGGATTTTCTCGAAAATCTACACATGGCTGACCAGAAAAAACAATTTCTATTCGATCGGAGTGATAAAAATAAAAGTAACACTATAAATTCAACAGGCATGTCTCATATTTTTCACAAAGTTATTGTCTGGCAAAAGGTGTTAGTGGTTGGTCACCCCCTGAAATATCAAAGTTCATGAAGCGAATTAAGTCAAAAATCAATTAGCGAATATAATTTGCATCGTTTACGAGGAAAGAGGTGGTGTTTTCTAAAATGCTATTTTCAGCGTCAGTATTAATTAATAAATCCATCAAAACCTTCCTTGAATCTGCAATAAATTCTTTATTCGCTGACAATTCCTTCACATCAAAATGTTCCGTGTTTACTCGATTCAACTTAGATATTTGACATCAAATATTACAATTTAATTAGATAATTCCTCGAGTTTAGGATAAATATTGAAAATAAAACAGCGTCCTTCGTTCTACCGAACATTTTAAATAAAAGTTTGCTGAATTGATAAATAGGCCGGATTTGAGGTGGAGCTCAAAAGAAATGATTTATTTCACCAAATGTTTCAGTGCGACGCTGATTTTTACCCCCCCCCCCCCCTCTCTCTCTCTCTCTCTCTCTCTCAATTAAATAACGAACGGCAAAAATAGACTTTTAGATCTGTCTGTGATCGCATTATCTTATTTTTAATGAAATAAATCGACTAACCTGCGCGAGCATAGTATCATAATTAATATAGGCTTAGTCGAAATCCAAATGAACTGACTGAAGTACATTTTCGTTATGATTCCAAAGAATAAATTTTCTACATTGCTTTTATAGCCTAGTTTTAAATCAAGTTTTATTAGAGTTTTAATAACCATTTTAATTTACAATATTTTATGCCCCTACAATAATATTATCATTAGTATTAAGGTTGTAAAACGAGGTCTATCGCTTTAAAATAAAATTAATTACTTTATTATGGGTAACTTTTAATAGTAAAAACTTGAATCGGTTCATTAAAGTCGTAAACAGATAAGAGCAAAGATATACCTGTTATACACTCGGAACTGAATATGGGTTTTATCCCGAGACAAAACGTTATTCCACTTAATATCGTGAGATCAACACAACTTAGTATACAGTCAGAATTTGTTCAAAAATGCACTAATTAGAGTCGTGGTCTGATATGTCATAGAAACCATGATAGTTTGCACGAATTGACGACAGTAATGGGAAATTGCCACATGAATTTAAAGAAATCGAGAGTGTGTACATACAAGGTGCAGTTCAATATAGTCGTAAATCAACCGGATGACACCAACACTGATAACGAGGCTGACAGACGACAATTTATAGGTGCTTGTGTACATGATTTGTGGTTCCTTCTCCCAATTGAGTTGTCATGGTCGTATGTTGTTTTTTAATACAAAATAATTTAAAGGAAATAATGGTTTGTGACAGGGAATATTAAAGTGAGTAAAGATTTTAAATCTTCACCGTGTAAGATGCACGTTCTCCATCTCTGCCCCGTCGGGACATGAAGAGAGAGAGGGGGGGGCAAGATGCTATAAAATGTATCAGAATGTTGAATCATTCAAACGCAGGGCTCCGGACATCATAATAAGGAAGGAACGGGATCGATGATGTCTGGACATGACTAATAATGATGAAATATTGTTACTTCGAAATTTGTGACATTTGTAAAACTACTGAACACGTTTCTTTCCTTATCTTTATCAAAATGATATCTGAACATGGGTTAACCATAAAGGTATCCTTCATATATATGTAGGCCTACCGTCGTAGTGTTTCTAAAATCCCTTTGGCTAGTGCCATGTAATGAGTTTGATTATCAGAAAATGCCAAACGATTCATTCGTGACCATCTATATACGAATCATCGCTTTAACTAAGAGGAAATAATACCATACCCCTACCCTAAATAACAAGCCACGTAATCTCGGAGATACACTTGAGGGAAAGTATATGGGGAAATAATATCGGTACCTTCCCTATGTATGTCTCTATGGATTGAATAATCAAGACTTTACATGTAGATATCGCACTTTATCATTTCTTCTAGCTTATCTCGTGAGCAATAAATTCATGTCACCCTCTAGGTTTTATCAACTGCTCTAACTCTATATGAAATAGGGTCCTATAACTTATCATGTATGCATAAATCAAATATAAGTGTCCAATAGTGTTAGAATAGCTGTAGCTTTTGGTATGAATGGAAATAATTGTGAAGTCTGTAAAAGACTCTAAAAGACTCTAAAAAGTCAGAATATGGTGTCTCTGAGCTCTAAAATGTATTGTATGTCTCTCTGGTTTAATTTAACCCTTTCCGATTATTTATTTGATTTCGATGTGCTTCTTTGGTTTATTTCGATGTTTAGCAATGTAAAAGAAATAATAAAATATGGTTTAATTTAGCGTGTTGATCACTGACACTGAAGAAAAGAATCACCAGAGCTATGCAAAAGTTGCAATTCAAAAAGCCAAATAAAATAATCAAAATTTGCGCCAAAATCACATCAAATTAGCTGATTTTAATAATTTAAGCACCAATATGTTTGTAATTTGCGCACATGACGTAAATACTAAACGTACCCATCTCTTATTAGGGAGTTTAAGCTTGCAATGTTTTTCACAGCCTAAACGTGAACGGAAAATATTTAAGCGATGCATTTGTATGGGCGATTTGTCATACGTATAGGTTGGCGTTTCGATTTTATATGCGAAGACGGCTCCCAGTAACTGAAAGATGGTCATGGGGCAAGTTGTCTCATGCGTACCCACGCAACGTTTTTTCTATATTAATTTACCCCATACGTTACCCTGCGCGCAGGGTCTAGTTAAGAACAACTAGTCAAAGCTCTCTCAAAGTGAAATTGAACGAATGTACTTAGAGGTGGATGTACTGTAGAGGTGGATTGAATGAGAAATCATATATTCCTAACATATGGGCTAACACAGAATATAATGACGTTCAACACAAACTGAATCTACAAGTATATCTGCAGGTCGATCAAGTGAAATTAGTATGACAATTAGTGACCTTTTATTTCAAATTTTCAGAATTATTTTAAATGATGACACATATTTGAATTCAAGATTTCATTGACTCTCGCCTAGTTTGATTAACCATATGGTTACCATGGTTACTCGTGTTTTGGGTAGGCGGACCATTATTTAAAAAGATCTGGATATTCGGTGCTCATACAACATTCGTGTTGAATAAAGTGGAGGGAAAGCTTTATTAGCGATCATGACAGAATTACGTCTCGCGGGTCTCTTTCTTACCAACTTCGTTTGTCAGAATTTTCACCGGCTAGTTAACGAATACAACGTTGTTGTGTTTTAATCTATGTTAGTATATTCGTTACATCTTTTTTATCTTGATGTACACTCCCCTCCATAAGTTTGGCAACCTTTTTTCTCCATTGAACTACGTGTTAAAGCCTCTTTACGTTTGAATTTTTATTTACTTAACCGGCGATGAAATAACTTACGATATTAATGGAAACGTAACTTGACTTTATTTCCAATACCTCCAAATTTTCTCAATTTTTTTCCTCAATTACAATAGGTCGAAAATTGATGATAAATTTGATGAATTTTTGAAAATCGTCATTCTCATGTAATCCAATGGGAAATGGAGGGTTCAGAGCAAATCAGAAATCAGGATATCTTTTCAGTAAAAGATTCAGCAAAAAATATTTTCATATAGAAAATTAAATTGTCTAACTTTTTTGAACACTAAGTGTTTAGTTTATTTGATGAATATTAAAGTTACAGTGCTTCAAAGTCATTTTTGAAAATTATTTTTCGCCTCCTGTGTTATTTCAATGGGAGAGGTTTTTTGAAAAACAATTTTGACTTTAAAGCCCTATAACTTTGTTGAACCTGAAGAAAGATATCAATTTTTTGTTAAATAAAGTTCGCAAATTCAATTACCTGCCTAACTCATATTTTTTGCAAGGACTCGGATGGATGGATATTCTGTCATATGACTTGCGGCAAACCTACCATTTCCCATTGGTTAACATGGGAATGTCGATTTTCAAAAATTCATCAAATTCATAATCAATTTTCGACCTATTGTAATTGAGGAAAAAAATTGAGAAAATTTGGAGGTATTGGAATTAAAGTCAAATTACATTTCCATCAATAGTATAAGTATTTTCATCGCAGGTTAAGTAAATAAAAATTCAAAGGTAAAGAGGCTTTAACACGTAGTTCAATGGGGGAAAAAGGTTGCCAAACTTATGGAGGGGAGTGTAAAATAACAAGCTATGATATAATTAACACGTCGGAAATTAACATAATATTATTCGAATTTACCAATCAACGACGATGTCTTCTTACCTTTTGCATTCGTTCGATTCACTCATTAAACATGTTTAAAGATAGTTTAAAACTAGACTCTGCGCGCAGGGTAGTGTCTTCTCAATACAGATTTACACATGTCTTCTTTGAACTGCGGGGTCCTCCCCTCTAATGTCAATACATGTCATACATCACTAGAGATTATATAGGTTTTAAGCCGATATAAAGATGGCGGTAAAGATAATATACGTATATATAATATATTCAATGCTTTATTGTACTACTGGTAAAAATCCCTTTCGGGTGAGTGTAAAGCAAATAAACATGATAAAATAAAACTAAAACTATACATACAATTACAATAACATACAATGCAAATTTTACATGGCATATAATGACAATATAATGTGATTGACTGATCATTATATACCAACAACTACTGTTAGCCTACATGTATATATTTATATTGATAATATAGTTGATCTCTTTTCAATTATTTCATAAAGGTATTTTGCAAAGGTGATACACATGTTACCCTCAGCATTAAACATATAATAAGCCTTTTCTTCGGTAGTCAATACATTAGATTTGGGCAAATCGAGTTAAACGTATCAAAGTATTCATATCTCATTTTTTCCAATTTTTGACACTCAAAAATAAAATGAGTTTCCGTACCAGTGTTGATTTTACATAATTTGCATTTTCTTTGATCTCTCGGAATTATAGTACAATAACGTCATTTCTAAGGGCGATATAGTGAAATATTGGACCAAGGGCCGAAGGCCCAAGGTCCAATATTTCACTATATCGCTCGCAGAAATTACGTTATTAGTATTATTACCACCGTTAACGACCAGGACTGAAACAGCAAGAAAATCTTACGCATTGAACGATATCTAATTTCCCGGGGAAAATTGCCGGTCCAGAATATATTCTAGACCGGTCCATATGGACCACCACTATGACGTCACACATTTCTCAGGTCGATATAGTAAAATAAACGCCTTCTAAACTAGCACTAAAACCCCTAGAACTGGCCCGGCAAGGTGGTAATAATTGGTCTTGTATATCTTCCTCGCTCTATTTCTAAATTGTGTGCACTTATTTCAATGGCGTCATAGATTTCCTATGTTCAGCGTTCTTTATTAAATTCAAATATGGTTCTTTTCCCCATCGTTGTTTGATATTATTCAGAAATTCTAATTTCCCTTTATTATCATTGACAGTTTTCTCCCAATATTTTATATATCTTTTTTCAAGGATTTTCTTAATATCAAGCGGTTTGCTATTAATGTAATTTGTATCTTGTGATTGAACATATGCCATTATTCTATCAATGTCATAGTACCATGATGGTTGATTATGAACTTTTGATAGTTCAATACTGTCTGCATATGTATTAATTAGTAATGAACTCGTTCCTTCATTTTCTAAATGATTTAAGAATTTAACTTGTTGGTAAAATATATTGATAAACAGAGGGAATCTACCTAACTCACCCATCGTAGCTAAATTACTCGTTTTTCTATGCACCCCTAATAGAAACTCCAAAAAATATAGATGTAGTAATTCCGGTGGAAGTGACTTGTCACATTTCATTTCAAGGCCAAAATCTCTATTTTTCAGAAGATCTTTATTAGTTATTAGACCAGCACCCCAGATTTCACGTCCATATAATAAAATTGGTTTTACTTATATATCAAATTATTTCAGGCACAAAGTTAGGTGTTTAGTAGGTAGTTAGGTGTAAGCATACTTATCAATTTGAATTTCGCCTTTTCTGCCTTTTCTTTAATAAAGATTGCAGCTTGTTTCATCGATCCGTTGGCATGGAATTCCATACCCAAGTAAGCATACTTTGATACGTTTTCAATTACCTGGTCCCAAATGTAGAATAAATCATTACATCGTTTACCACTTTTATTAAACATTTCAATTTTAGTTTTATCCGTATTGATATCTAAGTTCCATTGTTTACAATAATTGTTTAATTTTTTCAATTTTATGTCCATATCAGTTTTATTTGCAGTAATTATGGCTAAATCATCTGCAAATAGCAGGCAACTTATTTTTTGTTTTTGTAATTTTAAGTCTGATTCAAGTGTTAATTCTTCAACAACATCATTTGAAGAATTATAAAAGCAAGGCCAAAGCAGTATAAAAAGTTGACTAGCCTAGACTGCCACCTTTTAATAAAGAATCTTAATAAAATTAATCAATCCAAAGTCAACAATCTAGTCTAAATTGAATCTAATCGATTGTTATACAGCACGCCCGCCGACTGTAAAAATGGGACGGATGGGGAGCAGTCAATTTCTGCTAGAAAATTCAACAAATCTCGACGATTTATTTTTTCGAGAAAAAGTTTACTATTTCATTGTTGAATAGATAGGCGCACGGCGGTATGGTTAGCCTTGTCCAAGTCGGTCTCTTTTACTTATTTTCCCAATTTCTATAATTCAAAATCAGATAAGTAAAAAATACTGACTTGAGCAAGGCTAGGTATGGTGAAATATGTTAGGTCTTCTGAGATGTGACAAGTCAATGTTTTGCTATAAATCAAGCAACAATGGTCTATACGACCTGTAATAAATACTTGTAGGCTAAGTCCTTGGGCTAAGTACTGTAACGTTATCATAACTAAAGCCTTAATCTTTTTAAAATTTGGCCCACTTTTTGGCTTTGAAAATGTTTTTTCATACTTCAAATATGCCCCCCCCCCCCCCCCCGTTGCTTCCCGGATCCGACCATGGGGAGAGATTATTAGATTACACTAGGAAATATCATTTTTCATTATACCTCCATGGTTGCTTATATTCGCTAGAACGAAAGAAAGATGGCAGTACTTGTCTGTCTGAAACACTATTACTCTACATTTGTTCAGAGACATAAAACTGTTTTATATGTCTCTGATTTGTTAAATGTTTATAATTATAAAGTCAAGCCAATGCAATTGCTAATCGTAATCATGCACGAATGATTTCAGTAGAATTAATTTATCGATCTCTATATCTATCAGGCCCGTAGCCAGGGGGGGTTCGCAGGGTTCGGACGAACCCCCCCCCCTGGCCAAAAATTCTTTCAAAATCATGCAGTTTTTCACCATTTTGAGCACTTCTCAAGTGATTTTAGCCATATTTGGGCCAAAATTGTCAAATGTGAACCCCCCCCTGGAAATTTTTGAAAATTGAACCCCCCCCCTTGGCAAATCCTGGCTACGGGCCTGTCTATGGTAATAGAGAGTCAATTGACGGTACTAAGTCAATGGTAAACCCTAGGATGAATCCTAGAGCTGTAGAGTTAAAATAGAAAATATCGTAATGCAACTTTTTTCTCAATAGTAACATGGTTCTGCTTTAAATAGTGACAAATATTTCTGCAATCATTATATTGATAATAATTCCCATCCAATCACCTCAATTCAAGAGGTTATATAATTCAGGCCCGTAGCCAGGTGGAGCGAATCGAGCGGCCGCCCCCCCCCCCCCCGACCGGAAATTCTTTAAAAATCATGCAGTTTTTCACAATTAGCATTTCGATCACTTTTCGCATGATTTTTTGCCAAAAACTGTCAATAAGCTCCCCCCCCTTGGTAAAAGCTTTCCCTTGGTAAACCCCCCCCCCCACCAAGTAAATCCTGGCTACAGGACTGGTAATTGCATTCATGTAGGCCTATCATCATTCCAGCATCATTCATCGTTACCAGTCCCACGCCTAACCATCGACAACGTACAATGAAAATATATAGGCCTACTGATGTGCACATTTATAAGCTGTTTGAAGCAAAAATTGTGATGTAGGTTTTAAAAGTTTTTATTTAAGCAATGTGATGAAGTATTTCATGTTTCTTTCATGTGCATGCTCTTGGCAAGACTTTTAACTTTTTACTTTCGTTCACAGATTCTCAAACAGAGCACGAGTTTTTTAGGTAACTCCACCCACTGTCCATCTGAAAAATTTCCAGCCGGTCAATTATGTGGGTGGAATTGCCAAAAAAATCTTTTAAAACCTACATCAACATTTTTTCTTCAAACATGACATCGTACAGCTAAACTGTACAACCGTATATTTTGTCAAAAACTGTACATTGTCGATGGTTAGGCGTTATTCCATTATTTCAAATTTCCCGCCTCCAACTTTTTTGCACAAGAGTACTTTCGTTTAATTATCGATTCCTTTATTTAGACTTTAAATACTCGACGGTCGGCGGAAAAGTAAGAAGCCATCATGGCTTCAAGTTTTGAAAATTTCTGTGGAGGGACTTTTTTCGTAAGTATTGTGCATAAAAACTCTTAAAAGTATGTATTTGAATAACAGCAATTTCCTTACAACATTATTTAAGTATTTTGATGTCGAGTCGTTCCTAGTTGATCCTGCAAATTGCTCATAATCGAAGTTCAAATAAAATTGAACAATTTTTTCTGATTTTTCAATGGATTTTTACCAAGTTATGAAATATATTTTTATTTATTATTGTTTTTATTATTATTAAAAGAAGACTCTTTTAGTATATCTGGTAGGAGTTCAATGGAAACTCCAGGAAATTCTGATATTTCACACTTTCTATTTTTCCAAATTTTCTTTCAAAGTTTCCAGACAACAGGGGTACCATTGACCTGTTGCCAGGTTTACTAAAAGTAAACAGTGTAATGATACTTTCCTGAAAAAAGCAAGGAAATATACACATGCCTTCATCATACTTAATTTTGTACCAGAAAATAACATGTGCAGGTATAGCAATTTTTTACCAAAATGTTACTTTCCAGCTGAACCTTAAAACATTCGATGTGCATTATCCTGGTTAGTTGAGAACATGCTATAATAAAACGTATGAAACCATACCGATATAACATGAATACTGTAATCTAATTTATGTGCAAAAACTTATTTCTGAAATAAGATCTAGATCAATAAATTCGTCAAATCAATTTGATAAGGACCAAGGCTCTCCAGGGGGCTCTCTCTGTATTCGAGCCATGCATCAGTTATGAAGTCATTAATGTTTCATAAGTTAATCATTATCATTATGTATGATTGCAAGGAGGATTGGCTCCCAGAATCGAAGTCAATATTTTCCAACAATGAAAACGCCGAAATGTCGTTATTTTCTGAAGTTATAACCGATTATAAATTCAAAATAAACAGTTCAAAATATTCGAACCAATATCTCGATCATTTCTTCATTTTCTTGTGAGTTTTGGAATTTTTCGTTAGGAAATAAGACCAAAATTCACGTTTCAAATGTTGAAGTGAACAAAATGGCGGCTGTTGGAATTCAAATTTTGTAGCACGACATGCCCATATATGGGACAGAATATCGATGTTGCACTCTGGGAGCCAATCCTCCTTGGTATGATTGTATGCTTAGTTGCTTGCTATTTATGAAAAGAGCCAGCCAAGTTTCTTGTCTAGTGACTTGAGAAAGGAACATCATAATCTTGTGTGTGCATACAATAGAACCACATGTTATATTTCAAAGTGGAAAATATCGGTGCTAGCCATGGGCATGATTCTTACCTCAATCAATTTTTAACACCAGTTCTCCCAATTAGAGGGCAAAAAATTGCGACTGTCTCAAATTGCAGAGGTATATACTTCAATTTTAAACTTGGTCAGTATTTCAAAATGTTTGCCATTAAAAGTACAAGCAGTACCGAAGTGAGGTTACATTCAGTTTCTGCGGTAGCCGAGTACATTACTAGCAGTTAGTGAAATGAGATTACATCCAATTTCTTCAATACGATTATACCGGATGTAAACTCACTCAGAATGCTCATAATATATTCAGAAATGATACCCGAAGTTGATGGCGAACATTTTGAAATACATGATGATTTAAAGATTGACGTGTATACCTCGGCAATTTGATACAGCCACAATTTTTTGGGCTCCGAGAAAATGCTGGTATTAAGAATCAATTGAGGTAAAGAATATGTGCATAGCTAGCGCCAATATATTTTGACTTTTCAAATATAACTTGTGGTTCTATTGAATGCGTGCAAGACCAAAATGCAGAGATGGTCTTGGCACTTAATAACTGAGAGGGACATACAAAGAAATGTTATTTTATTATTGTAATGCTGTCGTTTTCTTCTGGAACTTTAGTTTATCAGGAAAAGGGGATATCGAAGCATGTAACTTTGGCATGATAAATGATATAACTTGTTAGAAATGAGAACTTCATTTTACACCAAATTTGATAATGGTAAAAATATAAGGCGAGTCTCTGTTCATTCAAAAAAAGGTTTCCCGATCAGAAATTAGAGCTTTATGATAAACAACAAGTTGTCAAAGTTATCTAGAAGTTACTACAAAATGAAACAAAATTACATTAAGGTTCTATCTCCTCACCATAGCACTGCTTATTGCAGCATTAGATCGGATACAATAAAGAACTAAGTAGGCTTGTGTTTAGAACAGTGGAAATTGATTGTGTAACACCTTTATAACAATTGTGTATTAATTAGATTATTTGTTAATACTACTGTATGTAATACAGCTCATTCAACATTTAAAGCTAATTTTGCTTTAAAGTTTTACTTTGCAATGTCTATAACCCTAATTTACACTGTAGATGTATAACTGTTAATATTACATTAATTAATTATCATAATATACAATGTATACTAAACTTATGGAAAAAACTAACAATAATTAGACATTATGAAATATTGTGGAATTACTCCCTAAGTTTTACAGCGCAACATTAGTGGGGATGTGGGGGGGTTCTATGGAGATAATGTATTGAACACCCAAAAACATCATTTATCATGTAAATTCCAGTAATCTGATTGGTTAGTTACCATGTGAGTTTTCCCGTCTCACACGGCTGTCTCACACATTACTAGAGGCAACCATTGATGACGTTTCATATTTTTGCCTTAGATACTGTTGATGATGTCATTACTAAATTGAACGGGTATCATGGAATAAATGGCCTCATGACGTAATAGTGTAATGGAATGGTGTTTTTCATGTAATGAGAAGTAGCCACACAACCTAATGCCCAATCAAGTTACTAGAATTTTACATACAGGAGAATTTTTGGAGTGTAAGGTCGTTAAACCCTCTTGTTTCAGAGTCTAATAGCTTTCCGTGGCCCAAAATGTTTTGTCCAGAGTCTAATTCTACATTTTTGCAACATTATTTGTGGTAAAACTCTTGAGAAAATACATAAAGCTGGATACAAACAAGGAATAGGAAATCAGAAACCTCTTAGAAATGTATAAAGTGATTAAAATAGGAAGATAATCTTAAGTAGTATTTTGAAAAGGATACTCAATAGGATATCTCTGATCTCAAATGGGGAGGGGTAGTCGCGCTACCGCTAAAAATCCAGGGTCTAAAAATTTCTTCGTGAGAACTCTGTGATAAAATCTTCATCAAACGTTTCAGCTTATGTGATATGGAAAATCTTCCACTTATGTAAAAATGTTTACTTTCGTGGATGATTTCCTGTATCAACACTGAAACATATGATAACTGATAAACTGACACTCAACTTAGTCATTATAGATACCATATATACAATGTCATATGTACTATTAAGAAGGTATGAAGCAACCTTTAAACCTAAAACTTAGGGTCACTTTATCACTGATAAAATTTCATTCACCTTCTTAATTCAATACCCTTATAAGAGCAGTTTGTTTAGAATAAGTATTACAAAATGCTATTCATTTCACTTTTCAATGTATAAGGGTAAAATAGGCCAATAATGGGTTAACAGATCTTGAATTGCAGTCATTCCATTTGGGTTATATATTTCTGTATCATGACTAATTGTAAGAACCATATAATTTTTCATTTTATTGCAGCTCTAAGTTCTCTTATACAAATAAAGAATACAATGTAATTTTGTAAATATAAGTTACAATTAATATATATTTCAAAGTCTAGACATTCTTGAGGGAGATTTCTTGTTGTTCTTACCAATGAAAGACTTTTTTCTTGATTGTTCTAAAATGGTAATTAAAAGTAAAGGGTTCTGCACTTAATAAAAATTTGAAAAATAATTCAAGGAAATCACGTCATATTAAAATTTAATCTAAATATATAACCATTTTATTTGACAATATTGTCTAAATATCCATATAAAAATGAAAGATTTTTTCTTGATTGTTCCTAAATGTGAATTAAAAGTATAAAAGGTTCTGCACTTTCTTAATAAAGTTTGAAAAAATAATTTAAGGAAATCACGTCATATCAAAAAATCTAAATACATGTACATGTATTACCATTTTATTTGACAATATTGTCTAACACACACAGGAATTTCGCGTCATAATTATTCCTCCGCTTGGTGCGCTGTTGTGCATAGCAACGTCCTATGCAACGTGTATAAACATCGCGCGGACGTATAAGTACAACCCGTCATTTTTCATGTTTGCAATGAAATTTTCTATTCAGATAAGTGTTTTAAAATTTGATTTTCTTTCATAATATATATTGTTAAATAGGCATGATACATATCATCGTGTTTCTAAAGAATTGCTTATTTTAATCCTGTTTATTTCAAGTTGATAGGTTCAATATTAGTAAAGTTACGGCTTCACTATGGAGGGGCAATTTCTTCGTAAAAAACCGCATCTTCAGCAAAGATTTGACGAAAACACAACATTTTTGCGCCGGTGGCATTTCTTCATTTATGGATGAATCTTTATCAAATTTTAAACACGTTTGAGCTAAATATACAAATTGTGTCTTGTCCGAGGCGGAATTTTAAAATTCAAATTACAATTAGAGAAAAAATAGCTAACCTGTGTCAAGTTTTACTGCTGATTTTCGAAAAAAATATGATGTAATTCCTATAGAGTTGGAAGAAAACGAATTGTTTAAACTGCACAGGATAAAATTATATTAATCCAGATACATGTAAGCTTTATATTCAAATCATTACATACGTTAAAGGGCATCATCAACTACTAGAAAATCGTGTGTAAAGTTGGACAATATTTGACCCGAATTGACTGGCAAAATGGCCGCGCGCTTGCAGCGCCTCTAGCGGAGGAATAATTATGACGCGAAATTCCCGGGTGTGAAATATCCATACAAAAATGTGAAAAACATTACCTAGATTTCTTTATTTATAATTATGAAAATTGCATAAAAATCCTCAACATGCGGATCTACTTTCGATATTCTTTACTTGTTCAGGTTCACAGCTTCACTTACAATCAATAAAATGCATTTTTGCGTAAACTAGAAAATTAAAAAAAACACAAGGCTTTTTCAGTTTACGAGTCTTCACCTCTATCAGCCAATTAGATGCGTCAATTTATGGTGAAATCAGCAAAATTCTGAAATGTACTGTTTTCATTCAGAAATGAAATATCATTCTACTGTACTTCATTATCATATTTATTGGTTTATTTACAACTAGAATTTTTGCAAGTCATTTTTGATACCAGACGGTAAAGACCTTGAACTATGTGTATTTAATAAACTACTTAAAAGTGTATTTTAACATCCTTGATCCAAGGGCATTTCACTTCTTTCCATATGAATTTAATGGTATTATGATATATACCCAGAGCTACTCGGTGGTCAAAATTCTATATAACATATAGTTACCCAATTATTGACCCATAAGTACTAAGTAGATCTTAACTCATACTTAAGATATTATACATGTAGATGGCTGATAGAATGAATAAGTAAGTTTCTTTAAGTGTATTGAGTGTTGACCTATTTACATGTTGTCATCAGCTAATATTAGCAATGTCATCCATCAAAGTAACTAGATGGCAGAAATATAAACATTTTTGATGGAGTACACTTGCATATCAGTCTTATCAGATACAAAATCAGAGTTGAGCTGATTCATTAAAGAGATCGGGTCTCCTAAAAACACAATTAGAGTAACCCCCTGATTTTTTTTGTGTTATTTGATGTAAAACAAGTTTGTTTATCAGCTTATCAATTCTGAGGCTTGAAAGAGGCTTGAAAGAATCAATATTCACTTTATTAGAACCATAGTACATGTATAGTTATTTTTTTATTCTCTCTCAATGAGCCCCATACTTTCTGTGTCATCAATGTCAGTAATTGTGTCACTTTGATTGATATATGTGTCACTTTGATATATGTGTCACTTTGATATATTTTCAGGACCTGAATCAAACTTGGTATACAAATGACCCTGAGTTTAGTGAATGCATCCAGGACAGTTTACTAGCATGGGCCCCCTGTGGCTTATTATGGGTGCTACTTCCATTTTACACATGTTATATACGGGACTCAAAATTGGTGCCCATTGCAGTCAACAAATTAAACACTATCAAAACAGTAAGTAACTTTATTATGTTTTTATATTATATTATATTGTTCTAAGATTATTTTTCATGTTTTATCAATATGAATAAAATGAGGAAAAAAAGTTCATCAAAGAACTAGAAAAATGTGTAATTGTTTTTAGAAGTAATACAATCTATACTGGAAAGTACAAGTAATTCTCATGTATTCACTAGTACTACTAAAAAAGAATAAAACCATGTTGTGTTGTGTTTTTTCCAGCTATTAAGTTTATTCCTGGTGTTTGTCACACTCATAGATCTGTTTAAAGGTGTCAGTGACCTTGGAACTGACCCTCCTCCAGCACATATACTACTCGTCACTCCAGCCGTGCTTACAGTCACATTTGTAAGTATCAGCGTTGAATTAAACTAAGGCCCATAGCCAGGGGTGGGGTTAAATGGCCCTGGAAAAAAAAATTTCACAATTCTGGGCACTTTCAAGTGATCTTGAGCCAAAATGATTAAATGTGAACCCCTCTTGGAAGCTTGCTATGGGCCTGCTTAAAACATAACATAGTAGTCCGCACTTGGGAATATTATATCAAAATTTGAGGAACGATAGCCAGAGATATATATTTTCGAGTTTTTGTCCTGGGTACTAATGGCCTGTCTTGCGAATTATTCATAAATAGTCAGTACTGTTACAAACAGGTTGTGACATAAGGATGACTTAATGATCAAAAATAAACTAAGCTCTAACTTGCTCCAATCCTTTTGGTTGGCACTAAAGGGGTGGTCACGCTTGCTCCGATCTTCAACACCGGTGCCCAGCCAATGAGCATTTTGTTCAAAACTGAATGCAATTTTGAAAAAAATGCTCATTGACGAGGCACCAGTACTGAAAATCAGAGCAAATGAGACCACAACATTAGGACAAACTCTAGTTCCTAAACTCCATGTTTTCAGATTCTTACAACCATATTAATCCAAGTAGATCGAGTGAAAGGATGCGTCACCAGTGGTCCTTTGTTTATATTCTGGTTCTTCCTGACTGTTGCTGGGATACCAAAGTTTCACTATAAAGTCAAACATGCAGTCAATGATGTAAGTACATATATGAGCGATTATCTGAATTTTGCAGCGTGAATCCTTTTGTTTTCGAAATCTGATGTTCTGTAATTATGTTTCTGCATGAATAGAGGTTATTTAATGGGAGGGATGCAATATGAATTTTATTCCGAGGGAAAATATTATATTGGCCAATGAAAATGTCATATTGACCATATATTGCCTGAGTGTCAATATGATATTATCTGAGGTCAATATCATATTTTCTTGTGGAAAAAATTCATAGTCCATCATGACCATCACTTAGGAAAATTTATAATCATTAAATCAAAGTCACTCAACTGATATCCAGATCATTTCATTGTTCTGATATCATCTGTGTCAAATTATAACTGATTCAAGATCGTTGCACTGAACGAACCTATATGCCAATTTGTTATTTGTTTAGTTGTTGGTTGGGTAACATGTTTATGACGTCACAAATGATGCGAAGAATCGTTAAACCAATCAGTGAAGTCTATGTAAATTGTTTGTTTAGTTGTTGATGCGGCAATACGTGTCTGACGTCACAGGTGATTGCATCATATTCCAGTCACGCCATTTTACGACATTGCATAATTTAAGCTGATTTTGGCTTCATTTCACTTTATTTGAAATACTTTTAAAAATATAATAATGAGTCAGTATTTTTTTTAATAAATATTAATATTTGAATTTGAGGTCAAAGTTCGAAAATTTGATCAACTGATTGAAATCACATTTTAAAGAGGTGAAGAAGTGAATAATTACAGGAGCAAACGTGATCAATGGTTCGAGGTCTCCCGCAAAGTAGTCGCTACGCTCCTACTTTGCGCTGCTTTCGGCAGAGGAGACCTCGAAAAAATCGCTTGAATTAATGTAAATTAACCCGTTCCAGGGGAGGATTGACGATGAGTTCCGATTCGTTACATTCTTCATCTACTATGCATTGGTGTTATTACAACTTATTCTCTCATGTAAGAGTGACACCACCAGAAGACCAGAATATGATCCAATGGAGGTATGTAACAACTATTCTCATTGGCTGGCAGGCCCGTCAGATACTTTTCTCAATGGGGGGTGTAGTTTCACAATTTGCTTTAAATGCTGTCTGTTTTCATGAAAATGACTGAATAACACCGTAATAGACGAACCTTGTACACTGCATAAAAGAAAAACAGCTTATTAAGATCCATTCCTGTAAATGTCTGAGCACAGCGTAAAGTTAGGAAGATAATTTGATGACTTTATTTCCCATGGATGTTTTTCAAGATTTCTTAGGGGTGCGACCCAACCCCAACCCCATCCACCCCCCAACCCCCATCTGATGGGCCTGGCTATCCACATTACTCTGACCATTACAGTTTTGATGTTGTCAGAATCTGTAAAATCTTAAATGTAGCTTTCACAGCCTTTTATACAAGTTAGAAAATCTGAATCATAGGAATGTCCTACAGAAAGATTGATTTTTATTTCTGAACTTTCTAGCCCGTTTTAACTACAAAAGGAGTTTTGTATCACTGTTTTGTAACTCATTTCTATATAGGGAGTTATATGACCACACTGCTCTTTACAGAATCATTTTCATAATTTTATTAATTGTTCAGTACGTGATACCCCTATCTTTAATAGCTGAAATCTCTTGTTTGGTTTGTGATGATTTGTTGACAGAGAGGCTATAGATAATATGTGCCACTGATATGTCTGATAAGATGGGATCCTAGTGCACTGATTTCACAACATGTTCTCTTGTACTTCACTATGAATTAAAAGTTGCGATTTTCAGGTCATATTTTCACAAGAATTAGGCCTTATAGAATAGATATGACATGCAAATTTGTATATTTTAAAGTTAGAAACCTGTTTAAATTTAGTCCTATTGTATTCAGATATGAAAATAGCACGGAGACTGAGCCTGTAAAACCTTGAAAATTTAAACAAAGATTTTTTGTGTTAGAAGCCATAACATAGGAGCCTACGTGAATATATTAAACACTTTACTTTTTAATATCAAAACCAATACCAAGGATGTAGAGAGTCTAGAATAAAAGTTAACGTTTTTTTTAAATCAGAATCCTACCTTAGATATTTACTGCACTTAACTAGTTTATGTACAAACTAAACATAACCTGACATTTAAAGTGTGCAATTTTAATTTATATCTATAGAACTGCCCCTTGTTCAACTTTGACCTTACAACGTTTTTTTGAATAATTTGATTTTATTTAAACCTTTAGAATGTTCTCCTCTTTAAAGTGCATAAAAAGGATGGAGAATGAAGCGATTTGTACATTTATTGTGTCAGTGTGTCGCTTGCCTCCATAAATATAATAACTGAATAACTGTTTGGGATTCATGACCAAATATGGAAGAAAAAAGAGCACATCTTTTCAGATTTACTGGTAAATAGCTTTAAAATCGAAGCCAGGTATATTGGATTTTTAGAGAGCTAAAAATGTGACAAAGAAAGCTATTAACAAAGAAAATGAGATGATTGTTAATGTTGTAATTGTTAATGTTGTAATTGTTAATGTTGTAATTGTCAAGTAACGTTGTCCTCAAATTGTCTCCTATCTTAACTGCCCTACATAACCAAGGAGTCAAAAAATAATGCTAATACTAAAACCTGTCTAATTCGAATGCTTCTAAGGCCGACAAAAAGTACTACGGTTTGCAGGTGCTCATATATTGATGGGTTTTAATATGGAAGTCTATTTGCAGATTACAAAATATGGACATGGGCTCTCAATAAAAGGTGTTCAAGTTTGAGAGTTGATCTGATTAGAAATTTGTTCAGATTAGAGAGGTGTTCAGATATACAGGTTTTACTGTACATGTATATTAATGGTTTATGTGTTTAAAGAGGTTATCAGTATTGATAGCAATGGGATGTCATGTTAACTTATCATGACACTGTTACATATGTATACAAGTGCATGTAACATACTAACTTAAAAATGGTATCTAATATTGTAACGGATTTTGTCTCACATTATAAGCATATGCATTCACACACTCGTCCATCTGTCCTTCATTCTGTCTATCCGCCTATCTGTCTGTCAGCCCTTTTCAGATGTCAAACGAAAACTGTCATCCATAAAAGTTTAAATCACCATAAGAAATTGTGACATATTGTAAATAACATTTATGGTCTCCATCTTTTTTGGATGGTGTTCGAAGTTTGGTGTTTGTAACAATTTGTGTTTGGTGTCTGTAACAATTTGCAATAACTTACAAGGTGCTTACACTTTGCCATGCTAATGCTGTGTTATATTATAGTTTAGATCCCTTTTATGCATGACATTTTACATGTAGACCTCCAGGCAACTTGTTTAAGTAAAAAAAACACTTAAATAACTATGATCAGATTGAAAAAATGCTCCACTTTCAGAATCTTTTTAGCGCATAATGATATACTTCCTTACCCTTGACCTATTATTACAATTTAGAATACATGTGCACGTACAAAGTTGCAATTCATCCTATAGAAACATAAAAAATGTTTGTGACTTGACTTGCATAAATGTCTGGGGTTTTCAGTAGAACGTTTATCAGCTAGAACTAGAAAGTAAACAACTTTGACTCAGTTTTAAAATCTATATTTGCACATGTCATTGTTACTCTTTTGTCAAGCCTTTTTTCTCATACATAACTTTTATAGGGATGTAGTTTCATAACTTGATTACATTGATCTTAACTATGCTTAAACTGGTTAGATATGCTTTATTCACATCTTTTATGGGAGTAAAATACATATTCTACTTTTGATATTTGGTTTATCAGGGGGTGCAAGTTAAAAATTCTTTCAAAATCATGCAGTTTTTCACCATTCTGATATATTATGATAAGTGAACCCCAGTTGGCAAAAGCTGGCTACAGGCTGGCCTGAACCATCAAGTCTACAGATAATTTCTCTGATTGTTTGCCCAATATCTCAAATTGTACTGAGCAACTTTAAACAACCATGTTAAAACTATAAAAAAGTATAATTTTCAATTTATCTGTTGTTTAAATTCAATTTGCCTGTTGTGGGAAATTATAATGACACCCCCTTTTATTATACATTTAATTGGCTCAAAAATTCTTTTGAAGGGGTCACATGTCTTGTTTATTGCTTCTCAACTTCCATTGGTTTAACAGATCGTTAAATGAATCATGAATTAAGTAAAAAAGTGTATCAAGTTTCACGTGATTGATTCATATCACGAAAAGGTGAATGAATGAAAAAAGGGACCGATTGATCACATGAACATTTTTTACCTTTTCAAAAAAAAATTTTATTTGAAATCTGACAACCTCTTGACATGTGATTGCACATTTGACCTTTGGTTTTCTCTTTCCCCCCAAATGAAACATCTTATGTGTGAACACCTAATTTTAATATCACTGTGAAAAACAGTTGGTAATTAGACAAATTAAGTCATGTGCCAGGTTGTCCAAAGTCCATGGAATGCTCTTCAGTTATTTATTTATTTTTTGAAATATTTATGAATGGGTAACCTTGATTGAAGGTAATTCTTTGACCTATGTCTGTGAACTCGCCATGTATGTCAACATTTCTCGTATGAATACCTTGTATATGTGAACATTTTATATGATTTTGTATTTTAACACTCCTTTATTATTACCTCCTTTATTTTTACACCTTATTCTTTACTAAACCACTTCTTATGTGTAAACATCTCTTATGCTATAATAAATTTCCTCGTATTCAGGTGAATTTGTGCCGACTCATTGTTTTTCAAAGTAAACAGGACTTTTCAGATTTCTGACTATTTACACTGTAATTTCAAATCACGATTCATCCTTATTTTTCTTTTTAACCCTTTAGAGACCAAGTCCTGAGATCCAAGCATCATTCCTGTCATATCTTACCTTCTGGTGGTTGAACAAGTGAGTAAAGAGTTAATAATTTCTATAAATAAGAAATTAACGAAGATATTCTGTATGGACTATCAGAAAGTAAATAAAGGTTTGTTCATGGTAAAAAGTAGAAAAACTAAACAAGAAGACGAGCCAAATTGAACCAAATGTTGATTTCCATTCAATGCAGGCCAAGGAAACCATTTGGCTTCTAGCCATACATGTTGCAAAAATCTTTCAGAATTTAAACAAATAAAGAACCCTTAAAACAAATATTGTTACACCATCAAGAAGTGGTGACATATTGTTGAATCCACAATTTTTGTGACTGAAGTTTCAGAAGTTGGTTTTCATTATTTGTAACGTAGTGATACATTTTGTAACCATTTGCAAAAACTTACCAGAGCAGGTGGCATGTTGATTCGTTAATGCCATGTTTTTATTTAATTTTAGACTTATCCTGACTGGTTACAAGAAGACGCTAGAATCGGGTGATTTGTGGGATATGAACCCTCGTGATGTGACAAAAAACAATGCACCTTATTTCTTAGAGAGCTGGAACAAAGAACTTGAAAAAACAAAAAGGTAAAAAAATGTTATGGCAAATAAGAGGGTTGAGGAAATCAAAGGGACATGTTGCACCCACTAGAAAATTTCAAAAAATCATTTAAAAAATTGTAGATTTTTTTCCAGCCTTTGGAATTTATTTCCAAGAACCTCCCTTGTTTTATAGCTTTTGTATGAGTCAATGTTTGGTAAATTAAGGATCTTATATTACATATCAGAAATTTATTAACATATCTCAATACTTTTTTGGCATCAAAATTCAAAATGCATATTTGTTATTAGTTTTAATTGTGTCTGCTTTTACAATGTTGCTGTATGACTTGGCCAAATGAGGATTAACGTACAAAAGAGCTTACCAGAATATAACATATTAATTCTTAACTCTTATTTTAGGAAAAATGAAAAACTGGAAAGTAAACTCAAACATCAAAAATCCAGAATTGTCCATGTTGATGTCGGGTTTAATAAAGATTCCAACGAGACCACGCCTCTTTTAACAGGATCTGGATCAAAGAAGAAATTCACTGAGCCCAATGAGCCAGAAGTTGTCCTCCCAGAAGGTGATAAAAACTTTGATAATATTCAAAGGAGAGCTTTACCCAATTACTTGTATCCAAGATTGGCGCAAATGAGTCGCATACTCAAACATTTTCCATGTTGATGTACTTAAATATCACTCTGAAACACTGGTCAGTTTTATGTCACCACCAGAAGTGGTGAAAAATTGCTTTTTTGTGGACAGCATCCAACAGTTGGTGTTCGGCAGTCGGTGTAACAAATGGCAACTGGTGACATTTAGCATGTTAATGGCTTGTTGTAAAAGCAATAATTGCAAACCCAAATAAAATGAGCTGTTATGGCTGGTGGAAAGTTGTGAGCAAGCTAGAGAGCCAATTGGGATTTCTGCCCACAATAGACCCATAACCTTAACTGCTAGACTATAATGCTTAATGCAACAGGCAGTATCTTGTGTATATTGATTGTATTCATATGAAGTCAAAATAAACGTAATGAAATGAAAAAAAAATGAAATAAACTTATAACATTTCTGTTTTGCAGATAAAAAGAAGACGCCGAGCTTATTCTGGGTGCTTACAAAGTGTTACGGCCCAACTATGATGAAGGCATGGATGTGCAAGGTTATATATGATCTCCAGCAATTTGTAGGCCCCACCCTACAGAGGTACGATCATTAGAGGTTTGCTCAAAGATTTAAAAGTTAAACAAACTGTTGATCCCGAAATCACAGGAGAAATTTGTTTCAGATTTTATCAAGAAGTATAAATGAATGAATTATGTTTAAATTTTGAAAATGTTTTTAGAAATATTATTTTGGTGCGATATTACCATTATGTGAACAATACCTGAGCTCAATAGTGCTAGATTAGTTCTAGAAATTGTTACAGTACTGAGATCGAGGTCAATGTCACAGCGTTATACTATCTTGTAAACAAAACTAACTGAATGACTCATTAACCCTTGACCATCTAGTACTGTAACAAAATATACATCATATTTGATTTAACATATTATGTTATGTATCAAGCAACAATATGAACATTAAAAATGATCAGAGACTATCGTTGCTTTTGGTTAAAATTTTGGGTAGAGAGGGGTACCGTACCTAAGGCTACATGTTACTTGGTCCATGTGGAAAGAGTCATTGATATTTTGACCCCTTTTTCTGATTGATCTTTATACGTGTATAGAACATAAAACAATTTTTGCTTTGTTTAGTTTATTGATCGGCTACACTGAAGACCCAAATGAAGAAATCTGGAAAGGGTACATCTACGCAGCAGTATTCCTTGTGAATGGCGTGGTGCAATCCATGTTCTTCCATCAACTCTTTCACATTGGGATGACCCTTGGCATGAGAGTGAAAGCATCTATCATCTCTGCTGTCTACAAAAAGGTAGGGCATTTACCCTTTTCATTAGATTTGCTTATTAAGAAGAAAGCTTCAACTACGCTCTTTGATTAATGGATAAATCTCTTGATGTAGCCTCACCCAATCAGAATTGGTCATTCAAAATCCAGCTACCAAATCAGAATTACAGAAGTAATTCAGTTTATTATATCTCCACCACAAGTGGTGACATATTGTTATAGTTACCAACTTTTTTGTGGATTGTGTTTGATGGTTAGTGTTTGACGTTTGGTGTTTGCCATCTGTAACAAATGACAGGTGGTAATATTTTACACGTTAATGCCACGTTTATTATTTTAAAGTGATGATATTTAGTTTATTGCATATTTATATATCATAATAGGATCTGATTGTTTATGTCTGCTACTTTTGCTTCATAATCTCATAATAAATTTATTTGCAAACTTAAGCTATCCCACAATCCCACAATAACAGCGCCATCTATCTTACTCACTAAAATCAAATAATTTCATTATTTATCAATTTTCTATGAAGGCCCTGACCATGACTAATGAAGCACGTAAAGATTCAACTGTTGGTGAAATTGTCAACCTGATGTCAGTGGATGCCCAGAGATTACAGGATGTCATTGGTGAGTTATTAAATGATGTCATAAGAGTGATCTTAATTATCCAAAATTGAAGAGAAAGGTACCTTCCTTGTTCCAAGGCCCGTATTTGCCCTCATGGAATCATTAAAAGAATCTGATGTTTCAGCTCTGATTCAATGTGAAATGCATTTCAGTACTCTGTACCACACAAATACTGATACCCTGTAATTTATTTGAGAGTTACAGCTGTTTTACCGATTCTGACATCTTTTTTTCTTTTTTCCTAGGATACTTGTGGATGTTTTGGTCAGCTCCTCTTCAAATTAGCCTTGCCGTATATCTTTTGTGGGGAGTGCTCGGTCCTTCAACCCTGGCTGGGCTAGCTGTCATGATCCTCCTAATCCCAGTGAATGGTGTACTCGGGGCGTACCAGCGTAAACTCATGGTGACGCAGATGAAACTGAAAGATGCGAGGATTAAACTGATGAATGAAGTCCTGAATGGGATGAAGGTGGGTCTAGTCTTAAAAACTGTTTTTTTTAAATCTGAAAGAACTCAGTAATCAATGTTTCCTCAGAAGGTTTATTCCCTCGTTGGTACAAAATTTTCGTTTCCACAATTTTGAAAGATTTTGCTAAGTGGTGACTTATAATGGTGTGTAATTTTTTGTCACACAGTGTTCGGCATTTGGCGTTCAGAATTTGACATTTGTAATAAATGGCAGGTGGTGACATGTTGCATGTCAATGCCTTGTTTCCATTTTTGAATGAGTGCAATCAAAAAATTTTAAAATCTGAAGTGGGAGAAGTTTGACTAATGCTTCAGTGTTCATTTGATCACTGATTCATTAAATAACAGTCGGAAAGTGACTGCAGTATCAGAGAGGGATAGCTAAAGACATTTTATGAGTTTTTCAGTCAACCATACTTAACAAACAAGTAATATTTGCATACAAATGAGATATCAATGCTACACTACACAGATATTTACCAGACCCCATGATACTGTGAGCTTGCTCGGTGGTATCATGGCTAAGGCAACTGGCTATGTGAATTAATGAGCTTAGATGTATATTCAGCTGAATGTGGATCCTCAAAGGCTTATGGTACGTCAAGGTACTTGCACTCCATACACTTGATACATAAGTGATCTCTTTTTGCCTTCAGGTTTTGAAGCTGTATGCCTGGGAGTTATCATTCCAAGACAAAGTGAATGTGATCAGAGAGAAAGAATTGGCCAATTTAAAGAAGAGTGCCTACCTCTCAGCTGTTGGGTCATTCACTTGGACCTGTGCCCCATTCTTGGTAAGAAATGTTCCTGTGTATGATATCTTAACCACACTATACAAACAAGTCAGTTCTACACTTTTTGAAAAATAAATTGTGCACATTACATAGTGACACATTTTGACCTTGTTTTGTTTAATACATTTATATACTAAAATGCCAATATAAGTTTTTTGAAGGAGTCAAATCACTTGATATACAACACCTTTATATATTATGTCCAGATTGCTTTGTTAAGTTCAAATTTCGAAAAATAATTACATAATAAGTGTATAAGTACAAAATAAGTGTATGTCATAATCAAATTTTATCAACAACTATATTTTTATTTTAGGTTACCATAGCAACATTTACTACATACGTAATTGTCTCACCCGAGCACACACTAGATGCTAGCAAGGCATTTGTCTCTTTGTCACTGTTCAACATACTGAGGTTCCCCATCAACTTGCTGCCTATGATGATCTCCTATATAGTTATGGTATGTTTTATTTAGTCATATACATGTAGGATGACCCTAAAAAGAAAGAAAAATGAACTCACGTTTTTGGTCAACTAAAAGACTATTGATGCTGCATGAGAACATCACTCTTTGCTTCATTGAGCACTCTTTCTACACATGTAAATACAGACTTACAATTTCATATCTTCATAGTAACTGACACATTAAAAATCTGCAAGTATCAGTTTGAGAATTCATGACGAATTTAGAATATTCTGATCAGATTTGAACATTTTAGATGTAAAAACTCCTCAAATATCAAAATAATTTTTGATAATGTCTAATGGTGGTTCCAAATTATGTATCACTTTAAATTGTTCAAATTGAAATGCATTATTTGTAAAACAATTTTATTTTTAGGCTAGTGTCTCCATTAAAAGACTGGGTAAATTCCTGAGAACAGGTGATCTGGATCGCGATAATGTTCAACACAACCCACGATCACGTAAGTCTCCAAATATAAGAGCTTTAAGTTCAATTAGCTTGAATGTTCATATTGGAAGAAAAATACATGTAATAACTCCAGACAAGAGTTCAGAAAATGCATGTTTGATATTACAGTCATATTTCAAAAATAGATTTTTGGCTCAACAAAATTTTTGAAAATAAGAAAAGAACTAGGAACGCAGTGCTCGCAGAAAATATAATTCACTCATTAATATTGTAAAGTGTTCAGTAAACACCTGAAACATTTTAGCCAAAATATTATTCCCCAATTCTCTTTCTGATTCAAAATAATATAACCTCTGTCAAATTCAAAGCCATGTGTGCTACCACACACCAATGCCTCATATAAGGAAATATTTATTTGATGTTGTTTGTTGCAGCTGATCCTATCGCTGTTGAGGATGGAGTGTTCAGTTGGGGTCAGAAGGATCCTATTGTCCTGCAGAAGTAAGTTAATCCTCAATTGGTATATGATAAGTCATCAGAAATTGTCAAAAATGATATTTCCTAACATCATGATGGAGGTCTTGTATCTCAATTTTTCTCAATCAACTCTATCCTTGATTGATTCCAAATTATCAGAAATTATCTAAATGTCAAAAATATTTCCTAGCATCATGTTGGAGGTCTTGTATATCAGTTCTCCTCAATCAACTCTATCTTTAATTTGTTTTTAATTATCAGAAATTTTCTAAATGTCAAATATATTTTGTAGCATCAACCTGCGTATAAGTGATGGAGGCCTTGTGGCAGTGGTTGGCCAAGTGGGTGCTGGAAAAAGCTCATTGATTTCTGCATTGCTCGGAGAGATGATTAAACTTAAAGGACGTGTCAATGTTAGGGTAAGTGAAAATATCTGAGTATGCAAATTAGCTCAATTTATTTTGAAAGTTTTTGCTCATTATTTCGCTTTTGTTGTTATGGCATCAAAATATTCATATTTACATCATTGTATTGTGGTGTGAGTTTATCATAAAAGTGTTTTAAACGACATTATCTTTTAATGTGATGTCATCAGTTTATGTGTATTTGGTGTAATTTCTGCCATAAAATCTAATACCGTTGTGAATGCAACATCACATGTTTTTGTTTTGTCCATATTATGTCACTAAATGTACATGCAAAAGCAAGCTTCACTATTTCACTTTTCAAGTTTTCTCACCCCCAGCCCACCTTTACTGACTTAAAAGGTTAGTGTACTCCATGAATTAATTAATAAGTAGAAAAAAAATATTCTTGAAATTCTTAATCAAGAACAACAAAATAAACAAGAAAAGGTTATTTTACAGGTCAAACTGGAGTCTAGGAGGTAAAACATTGGTATATTTGCATGCCTTCTATAATGCATTGTCAGATGAATATTCCTTTAATCATTTTATTTGTATACATTTACATGTAATTGTATGAATAATTAGATAGGTGCATGTTTCTGCTTGCAATATTAATATTGACAGTGTTCTCATATGGTTGTACAGTGATACCTGTAAAGTGGAACACCTCTTTAAGTGGAACACCTCCCAAGTGGAACACTTTTTTTAGAGGTACCAAAGGTGTTCTACTTAGACAGGATTTACTGTGATCACCTTTTGAGACCACCTTCAAGAGACAAAATTTTTGCATCATCTTACTTAAACCCCTGCCTACTTCTCATCGAGGGTCTCATCGGCACCAAGCAAAGTCTGGTAAATGAGAAATGAAACAGTGCAAATTACTAGTAATAAGGGTTTCACTAGATTTGAAACCAGTTTGAACAAGCAGCTTTGAACAAGCAGCAAGGCATACTTTGAAAATACTGCTTTTACATTGAAGTTGTCATTTTATTCCATTCCTCCCTGCATGTTCATATTAATGATGCGTGTATTAATATCAATTTTAATGTATTTATGTGTTCATATACATCCATGTACTGAACAATACAAATGTCTGTCTATTATGGATTCACACTTGATAAAATGATCTGATTTGAGTAAATATCTACTAATTAGAAGTTAGAACACATTTGAAACAAGCAGGAAGGCAGATTTTGAAAATGGCAAATATCTAAATATTGACCTTGGAATGACATTGACCCATAAACTTGACCTTAATCTCAAGTCACCTAACCAATGGTCACAAAGGGTCACATCTGCCCCCTAATGCCTTATAAAATGCCAAATACCTTGATGTTGACCTTGGAATGAATTTGGCCCATAAAGTTGACACAGTAGCCCCAAAATGTCTTAAAATGACAAATACCTAGATATTGATTGAACTTGACCTATGATCTTCATAGAATACCCATTGACCCACTTAGTATGTTGACTAAGAATAATGACCCAAGGTTGAATGGTCTCGGAAGAGACACAGAGAGAAACGGATGACCATGCTTTATAATAATAATGAGAATAAAATGATACAGTCTGTACACAAACTTTGGAATTTAGTTATTATACTTTTAAAGTTCAATTATTAATTTATAGGGTTCTGTGGCATATGTGGCACAGCAGGCATGGATCCAGAATGCAACAGTGAGAGACAACATCCTGTTTGGAAAGGAGTATAACCAGATTAAATATGAGAAGATCCTAGATGCTTGTGCCCTCAGGGCTGACTTAGACATTCTCCCTGGAGGGGATCAGACAGAAATTGGAGAAAAGGTAAAAATGTTTAATGCAGACAAAACTATCTAGAAATAGAGATAGTGTAATAAATGAAATGGGAAGGAATTGTATTATTTATGTTGGGTATGGCAAGTGATTTTAAACATGGAGTAAGATGCTAATAGTGTTTAAATGAAAATTATTGATATATGGTAAGAAAATCGTCATACTCATACTCAGAATCGCTTGCTGTACCATACATGGTCCTTTAAAAGTCACACTCATTATCCTCAACTTGTCACTTTGCCTGCTAAAATTTCAAAACAAGCTTCATTACAGTTAATTTACATACAACCCCCACCCCCAGGAAATATAAGGGATATGTTCATTTCGTAAATTGCCGTACATCACACTGAAATGTGTTTATAGGGTATTAACCTTAGTGGAGGACAGAAACAGCGAGTGAGTCTAGCACGTGCTGTCTACAACGATGCTGACATCTATTATCTTGATGATCCACTGAGTGCGGTAGATTCTCACGTCGGAAAACATATTTTTGAAAATGTGATTGGACCAAAGAGTATGCTGAAACATAAGGTATGGTACTCAGTGTATAAAGTATTTTTTCGGGGATGTATTTATGGAAAGATAAATGCATGAACTTGTATGTTTGACTCGTAGTTATGATGATCACTTTCAAGGGTTGTTTAACAGTTTTTACATTTTGAATCTTTACATTGTGAATAAATCTGTAAGTTTACAAGTTTATTTTTGTAGCTTGGTCAAAATTTCAGTTTCTTTTCTCAGTGATAGTACAATTAATTTAATGAAAGAGTATCCCCCACCCTTCTCTGTGTAAATTGAGTTGACAAGAAATGAACACTATCACCATGATTAAAATATCGGTTCTTTAGCTAATATGGGCCTAGTCCCAATACTGAATTGGTTTAGTGTCATGTTTAAATCATCCCATTACATACTCAAGCTAAGGGAATACAAATGCATTTCATTCTATTTCAGACCAGAGTATTGGTTACCCATGGTGTCCATTGGTTACCATTCGTTGATCAAGTGGTCGTCATTAGCGACAATCAGATCTCTGAAGTTGGCTCTTATGAAGAATTGCTGAGTCATAATGGAGCTTTTGCACAATTCTTGAAGACCTACCTCACCCAAGAAATACAGGAAGAGGAAGATGAGGAGGGAAGTGGAGGCGAACTGAGTGAAGCTGATGTGGAATGTAAGTGCATGTGTACTTAATAATCCCTTTAAACCCAAGAATGTAAGTGCATATGTACTTAATAATCCCTTTAAATCCAAGAATGTAAGTGCATATGTACTTAATAATCCCTTTAAATCCAAGAATGTAAGTGCATATGTACTTAATAATCCCTTTAAACCCAAGAATGTAAGTGCATATGTAGTTAATAATCCATTTAAACCCAAGTGGGCGTTTTACTTGTCCCCGTCCCCATCCAAATTTGATTACTTTGATGTTTTATGCTTTTTGACATGAGTTGTTTTTATGTTATGTCAATTCAGGAAGCTAACCCATTTATTCATTGTTGGGGTCCTTAGGTAGAAACTACGCTATTTTGGCTTAATGTATGATGTCATACATTTCAGGAAACAGTGTTTACAATATTTTTTAAGTTTAAAGAAGTTTTTGAAAATTGCAATAACATAGTCCAAGAATCCTAGTGCTGCCCTGAAATTGTAAAAATGATATCCTAACCAATATTTGATTCACTATATTGGTATATTGTTTGAATATTTGATTAAAGCTCTAATCGACAGCATAGATGAAGAAGTCTCTGCTGTAGAAGAAGAATGTAAGAAACAGACAACTATTCATTACTCAGCACATAACAATTACAGTAAAACCTGTATAAGTGAAATGCATTTGCATTGGATACCTCATGATAGTGTTCTACTTAGTAGGTGTTCCTCTCGAGGTTCATTTCCGCTTATGGAGGTGTTACACTAAAAGAGGTTCATTTACAAGAGAAATGTAAGGGATGGGTAATGGGCCTTTGATAAGTGTTTCACTTATGGAGGTGTTACACCAAAAGAGGTTCATTTACAAGGAAGATGTAAGGGATGAGTAAAGGGTCTTTGATAAGTGTTCCGCTTATGGAGGTGTTATACTAAAAGAGGTTCATTTACAAGAAAGATGTAAGAGATGGGTAAAGGGCCTTTTATAAGTGTTCCACTTATGGAGGTTTACACTAAAAGAGGTTCATTTACAAGAAAGATGTAAGAGATGGGTAAAGGGCCTTTGATAAGTGTTCCGCTTATGGAGGTGTTATACTAAAAGAGGTTCATTTACAAGAAAGATGTAAGAGATGGGTAAAGGGCCTTTGATAAGTGTTCCGCTTATGGAGGTGTTACACTAAAAGAGGTTCATTTACAAGAAAGATGTAAGGAATGGGTAACGGGCCTTTGATTAGTGTTCCACTTATGGGGGTGTTACACTAAAAGAGGTTCATTTACAAGAAAGATGTAAGAGATGGGTAATGGGCCTTTGATAAGTGTTCCACTTATGGAGGTGTTACACTAAAAGAGGTTCATTTACAAGAAAGATGTAAGAGATGGGTAATGGGCCTTTGATAAGTGTTCCACTTATGGAGGTGTTACACTAAAAGAGGTTCATTTACAAGAAAGATGTAAGGGATGGGTAAAGGGCCTTTGATAAGTGTTCCACTTATGGAGGTGTTACACTAAAAGAGGTTCATTTACAAGAAAGATGTAAGAGATGGGTAATGGGCCTTTTATAAGTGTTCCACTTATGGAGGTGTTACACTAAAAGAGGTTCATTTACAAGAAAGATGTAAGAGATGGGTAATGGGCCTTTTATAAGTGTTCCACTTATGGAGGTGTTACACTAAAAGAGGTTCATTTACAAGAAAGATGTAAGAGATGGGTAATGGGCCTTTGATAAGTGTTCCACTTATGGAGGTGTTACACTAAAAGAGGTTCATTTACAAGAAAGATGTAAGGGATGGGTAAAGGGCCTTTGATAAGTGTTCCACTTATGGAGGTGTTACACTAAAAGAGGTTCATTTACAAGAAAGATGTAAGAGATGGGTAATGGGCCTTTTATAAGTGTTCCACTTATGGAGGTGTTACACTAAAAGAGGTTCATTTACAAGAAAGATGTAAGAGATGGGTAATGGGCCTTTGATAAGTGTTCCACTTATGGAGGTGTTACACTAAAAGAGGTTCATTTACAAGAAAGATGTAAGAGATGGGTAATGGGCCTTTGATAAGTGTTCCACTTATGGAGGTGTTACACTAAAAGAGGTTCATTTACAAGAAAGATGTAAGGGATGGGTAAGGGGCCTTTGATAAGTGTTCCACTTATGGAGGTGTTACACTAAAAAAGGTTCATTTACAAGAAAGATGTAAGGAATGGGTAAAGGGCCTTTGATAAGTGTTCCACTTATGGAGGTGTTACACTAAAAGAGGTTCATTTACAAGAAAGATGTAAGGGATGGGTAAAGGGCCTTTGATAAGTGTTCCACTTATGGAGGTAGTTACACTAAAAGAGGTTCATTTACAAGAAAGATGTAACAGATGGGTAATGGGCCTTTGATAAGTGTTCCACTTATGGAGGTGTTACACTAAAAGAGGTTCATTTACAAGAAAGATGTAAGGGATGGGTAAAGGGCCTTTGATAAGTGTTCCACTTATGGAGGTGTTGCACTAAAAGAGGTTCATTTACAAGAAAGATGTAAGAGATGGGTAATGGGCCTTTGATAAGTGTTCCACTTATGGAGGTGTTACACTAAAAGAGGTTCATTTACAAGAAAGATGTAAGAGATGGGTAATGGGCCTTTGATAAGTGTTCCACTTATGGAGGTGTTACACTAAAAGAGGTTCATTTACAAGAAAGATGTAAGGGATGGGTAAAGGGCCTTTGATAAGTGTTCCACTTATGGAGGTGTTGCACTAAAAGAGGTTCATTTACAAGAAAGATGTAAGGGATGGGTAAAGGGCCTTTGATAAGTGTTCCACTTATGGAGGTGTTGCACTAAAAGAGGTTCATTTACAAGAAAGATGTAAGGGATGGGTAAAGGGCCTTTGATAAGTGTTCCACTTATGGAGGTGTTACACTAAAAGAGGTTCATTTACAAGAAAGATGTAAGAGATGGGTAATGGGCCTTTGATAAGTGTTCCACTTATGGAGGTGTTACACTAAAAGAGGTTCATTTACAAGAAAGATGTAAGAGATGGGTAATGGGCCTTTGATAAGTGTTCCACTTATGGAGGTGTTACACTAAAAGAGGTTCATTTACAAGAAAGATGTAAGAGATGGGTAATGGGCCTTTGATAAGTGTTCCACTTATGGAGGTGTTACACTAAAAGAGATTCATTTACAAGAAAGATGTAAGAGATGGGTAATGGGCCTTTGATAAGTGTTCCACTTATGGAGGTGCTTCACTAAAAGAAGTTCATTTACAAGAAAGATGTAAGAGATGGGTAAAGGGCCTTTGATAAGTGTTCCACTTATGGAGGTGTTACACTAAAAGAGGTTCATTTACAAGAAAGATGTAAGGAATGGGTAACGGGCCTTTGATTAGTGTTCCACTTATGGGGGTGTTACACTAAAAGAGGTTCATTTACAAGAAAGATGTAAGAGATGGGTAATGGGCCTTTGATAAGTGTTCCACTTATGGAGGTGTTACACTAAAAGAGGTTCATTTACAAGAAAGATGTAAGAGATGGGTAATGGGCCTTTGATAAGTGTTCCACTTATGGAGGTGTTACACTAAAAGAGGTTCATTTACAAGAAAGATGTAAGAGATGGGTAATGGGCCTTTGATAAGTGTTCCACTTATGGAGGTGTTACACTAAAAGAGGTTCATTTACAAGAAAGATGTAAGAGATTTGTAACAGGACCTTGTTATGTCTTCCACTTAGGGAGGTGTTCCACTAAAAGAGGTTCATTTACAAGAAAGATGTAAGGAATGGGTAAAGGGCCTTTGATAAGTGTTCCACTTATGGAGGTGTTACACTAAAAGAGATTCATTTACAAGAAAGATGTAAGAGATTTGTAACAGGACCTTGTTATGTCTTCCACTTAGGGAGGTGTTCCACTAACAAAGGTGTTCCACTTAACAGGTTTTACTGTATACACTGTACTGCTCTATCAGCATACATTTATTTTAACAACTGTATTATAAGATAAAATATTGATTGATTTTAACATATTTATTTGAATTAACTCTTGCACACTCATTGATTCGAAGAAGACAATTCTACCTGGTGTGATTTATGTAAATTGCACGATGGTGAACAAAAGAATTCACATTATCATGCTCTAATTTAGCTGTCACACCTCAGCTGTGTGAGGTCACCGTTTGCCACCATATGACCACTTTAGGGCAGACAATGGGGCACAGCTTGAATACACAGTGAGCAAAACAAATAGTTTTACAACAAGGTATCCCCCATCACACCAAATACAAAATATCAATTAATCAATTCAAAAATTAATGCCCAAAATCAGCCATAAGTTGGCGAATGATGAGTCCACATGGCTAATGTGACAGCTACTGTTGATGTTATTTTTTAAACTGCAGGTGGCATGAAATTCAGCACAAAATTTTATATTAACAGGAATGTAACATTGATTGACTCAATGTATTTTCTTTAATCCCGTTATCCTAATCTGTTAATTAAGTTTTGAATTAATCTATGTAATGATGCTAAAGGCATTGTACTTGTATAAGCAAGCAAAAACTGATAAAACAATTAGCTAAATTAAATTGATATAATTATGCAGCAATTTTAGGTGTGGCTAACAAAAAGGCTATAAATTTTAATATTTCACATATCAGATGTTATTTCATGTCATTTCAAGCAGTTAAGCTTGCTTGTTTGCTGAACCCAATCTGATTACTGAAACTCTAAAATTCATGATGTCATCATAATTTTATAAGCAATCAAGTAGTTGAAACTTTATGTCGCAAATTCAAACTCCTTTTCAATGCCTTTAATATCCTTCAGTTCATAAATTCAAATATTTACTATTTACTATAAATAGATAAAGTTCAAATATAATCGTTTGTTAAATATGTTTTATTATGTGAAGTAAACAAGAAAATTCAAAAATAGAAATTCTGAACTTTCCCGTAAAATAGTTTTTATACTGCGTTATAGAAATATAAAGTACAGTGTGAATCAACTATATTTTTAAAACAGTCCAGCTATTACATACATAAGTGTTTATATACAATGTTAGGACAGAGTATGACATCATATACATATATATGACATCAGTAATATTGGATTATATTATGACATCTGAGTGTGAGAATGATTGATTATATGACATCAAATACAGGATCGAATGACATATAAGATAAAATAGTTTAATACAGTGTTTTTTTTATGATATTTTATAGTTAGTGAGATCAAGAAAAGGATTTTGCAGCGAGTTGAGTCGATACCTGATGGAGGTGGGGCGACATCTGGTGGTGTGACATCAGGAGATGAACGAGCAAGTCCAACCCACAAAGGAAGGTAAGCAGATGTCTGGTGATAAGGGATATAGCAAAATGGCTAAATTATTTTTCTAGTCACCAACTTTTTGTGGACAGTTTTCAGCAGTTGGTGGTTGGTGTTGGGCATTTAGTGATAGGCATCTGTTACAAATGGCAGGTGGTGCTATTTTGCATCTTAGTGCCTTGTTTCTTTTATTGTGATTTATTGAAAGATTTGACCTGACTCTGTTAGTGCCTCAAATATGGGCTTAGCTCTGCCTTTAAGGGATTACATGAATCAAAAATTAATTAATTATATTTTTGCCTGGTCCCTTATTAACATGTATTCTGACAAAACTGGCACATACAGTCTGTGTAAATTGTAACCACTTGGATAGCCTTCACAAACTGGTTGCCAAATTCTCATTGTATCTTTTCTGTTTATGAAATGTCCAAAATTGGTCTATATATCTCACATTTTCGTGCTTTCACATTTTTGACTGCTCATCATCCTGCTTCTCCAGTACTGGGGAAATCACTGATGGACCAGCGTTTATATGATAGTTTGTTGTCTTATTTGCATTGAAGTGATCGGTCGTTAAAATACCATAGTATTTGAAAGTTAACAGTTGCCCACAGTTGGAAATAGATTTGCAGCAAGTTGGGAATTTTGTCAAAATTAACTCATTCAATACTGGGGCAAAAAGCACTAAAATACTGAAGAATTTTTGAAAATTGCCATATATGGTACCTCTGAGATAATATATAAAGTATACACATGGGCATAAATAGGTTGTGTTATATATCATTTTAAAGCATATGATATACTCTTTCAGAATCAATAGGTTTTTAAGTCCCATTTTATAAGTTGTCATGGTTACAATATTCTAAAAATACATTGGGTTTGTGCTTGGACGTGATATCACACCCTTTGTAGTCAATGTATGTGCTTTATGACGTCATATCACGTCATTCGTAGCGAATGAGTTAATGCCCTTTTGATAAACATGGAGGAACTATTAAAAGTTTAAGATTAGTTTTTGCCATAGTCTCATGAAAGATTAATCATTTTAGGAGGCGACGAAGAAAGTCAACACGACGTAGCAGCGTTAGCTCACACCATGATGAAAAAACCCTGATAGAGAAAGAGGCTAAGAAACGGGAAGAAAATAAGTTAACTGAAGAAGAGAAATCAGCTGTAGGCCAGGTATGGACCAACCTTGTCAATTGTTTGATTTTATTTCCTTAAAAAGAGATTCCTTGAATAATCTTTCGAAATAACAAATATCACCCTTGGTATACGCAGCTAACGAGAATTGACCGGTACGGGTCAAAAGCTGCACCGGTACGGGTTAACGCTTTTATTTGAATTTAAAATAGCCATAACTTGCTCAATATTGACTTCCTCGTGTCTAATTTGAAATATATGATGCCTCCCGATGCTTTTAAGTACCCCAATTTTTTACAGATTTTTAAACGGACCAAAACTCTCTAAATGCGCATTTATGCTCTTTTCTCTCGAGAACGACTGTCTCATTTTCACGATAACTTTTATCTAGTACTTCTAACATATAAGATCTATTTTCCCCCATCAAGGTATGATGTAAATGACATGCTATTTACATCTTGTGAGTTTCAATGACGAGCGTTTGATTTTAAAAAATGCCAAACTTTGTGACAAAGAATTTCATCCTGCTTGCAGCGAGAAGACGGACCGGTTCAGGGCAATCTACTTGCAGCGAGAAGACGGACCGGTTCGGGGCAATAGCTGATGAAATTCTTTGTCACAAAGTTTGGCATTTTTTATAAAATTAAACGCGCGGCATTGAAACTCACAAGATGTAAATAGCATGTCATTTACATCATACCTTGATGGGGAAAAATAGATCTTATATGTTAGAAGTACTAAATAAAAGTTATTGTGAAAATAAGACAGTCGTTCTCGAGAGAAAAGAGCATAAATGCGCATTTAGAGAGTTTTGGTTTGTTTAAAAATCTGTAAAAAATTAGGGTGCTTAAAAGCATCGGGAGGTATCATATATTTCAAATTAGACACGAGGAAGTCAATATTGAGCAAGTTATGGCTGTTTTAAATTCAAATAAAACCGTTAACCCGTACTGGTCCAGCTTTTGACCCGTACCGGTCAATTTTCGTTAGCTGCGTATACCAAGGGTGAAATATGAATAGTAACTGATGTGCATCCCACTAGCTGCAAGCTATCGCACCAAACCAATTGCTGATCTAAATAACTGCCTATTTAGCAGCATGTAACAATGACTTGTGATCTGTTCGCTAATTCAACCCTAAAGCGGCTTTATTATAATTGATCGTAACAGGGATTTTAAAAATCATGTGATCACTGATCAGGACACTGTTCGGGATTAACTGGTTCGATTAATCAACTTCAAAATGGCGGCTTAATTTATGAAAATTAATAGGTTAATCCAGTGGCTGACAGCCAAAAGATTCAATCACAAAAACAAGCTTTATAAATGTTTTTATCATGTTTTATATTTTTAGGTTGACAAACGTGTTTACTTAGAATACCTGACTGCCTTGGGTTTGTGGATGGCTTCTGGAATATTCTTCTTCTTTGCTTTATACCAAGGTGCAAGCATCTTCTCCAACATCTGGCTAAGTCAGTGGACTGAAGACCCCTTGTTGAAGAATAAAAGCGTACCAACAAACAACTCGGAAAAAGTCTTCAAGATTAATATGTATCTTGGGATATATGGAGCATCTGGTGTTTTGCAAGGTCAGTATCTTTATTTATTTTGGGTATGGTGCAACTTTAGTGCTAAAGCGGGTGATAAATATATCCAAAAGAAGATATGATATATCATAACTGTAGTTAGGGGATAATTAAGGGGTTTATTCCCCAAACTAAAAAACTTAAGATATTTGATTGGAAACCACTATTTTTGCATTAAAATCTCCCATTTCAAAATTCACCAATCAAGGTGGTTTATAACTGAAATAAACAGGGTGACACAAAAAAGGGGACCCTCAAATTTAGGAATACCTATGACTCCCAATTTCCAAAAATAAATAAGAAAGTTATTCCAATGTTAAAGGGTTACATTTTTGTGCCACCTATGACATGAATCGGGTGTATCATTAAGAAATATTTAATACATATACATGCACTTTTACATTTCAGCTATCACCGTACTACTCTATGCCTTCGTCACTGCCTTTGGAATGATTAAAGCCTCACGTGTTATGCATGCCAAAATGCTGTCAAATATTCTACGATCACCGATGTCATTCTTCGATACTACACCTCTCGGTCGCATCCTCAACCGATTCAGTCGAGACATCGAAACGATTGATAACAACCTCCCTGCACTGTTTAGGAGCTGGATTAATACCGTCTTTACTGTGTTTAGTACCATCATTGTGATTTCATACTCAACACCAATATTCTTAGCTGTCATTCTTCCACTTGGGATTCTCTATTATTTTATTCAGGTTTGTGTTTTAGCTTTTTCATTTGTTTTCAATCTTGCATTTTCATTTGAATTTTTGAAGGAAAATAATATTCAAGTACAATCAAATTATTTTGTAAAATGCGCTTATAACATATTCTGTGAAATGGGCTAATATTTGGAAAATGACTTAATCAGGAAATTTTGGAGACTTTGGTGTATCTTTGTATATATATTTTCAAATCATCACGAAATAGTGGTGACATACAGTATATGTATAAGTTTAGCTTCAAGTTTTCGTAACATGTTCAACATGGGTATCTCTAACCAAGAGATACTCTTTTGCGATTTGGTACCAGGTGGTTGACATTTTGTCATGTTAGTGCCTCCTTTTTTGTAATTTGTAATGTATTGCATGACATTTTTATTATCTTGAATGAGTAAGTCAATTGTTGGATACCAATTACTCAGATGCGAGTAGGTAGTTACCAGTTTCGCCACCAGGTGGCTGATTCGGGGGAATTAACATGGTAGGGTATTACAAAATTCCCTTAAACTTGAATATGCATCAGTTTTAATGGTTCACTTTTCATATTACCTTTATGTATCTGATAGTTATACAAATTAATATATGTCCAGTAAAAGAAAACATTATCTGCCCAACACAAGAAAAGATATTTCACTTTTTGTGGTTTTACAACATGGGCTCTATGGGGAATCTCCCCAACCTAGAAGTCACATTTTCAAAGAAAATTAAATTTTCAAAGTTGATAAACTCTTTTCAAAACCACATTTATAAATGTAATTTTACATGTAGATTCCAAATATGACATCAGTTTGACTGAATTGTGAATTTTAATAACGTAAATCAAGATTATTTCTACTTGCATCTGGGATATTCAGCATCCTATTATTGCAATCACCATACATACTTAAAAAGTCCTATGTTTTCTTTGTAGAGATTCTACATCCCAACTTCACGACAATTGAAGAGGATTGAGTCGACGACCCGGTCTCCCATCTATACGCACTTTAGCGAGACAATCGCTGGGTCAAGTACAATTCGGGCTTATGGAGTTAACGACCAGTTTATTTTGGAGGAGGAAAGAAAAGTAGATCACAACCTGGTGTTTTATTTCGCACAGATAGCATCAAACAGGTAGATTTGTCGATTCTAGTTGTGCTTACAGCCCCTAAATACTCACTCTGGAACCATGGTACTGTACAGTACGGTACATTGTCGATTCTAGTTCTGTGCTTCCAACCCCAATCCGCACTCTGGAATCATGGTACTGTATGGCATATTAAAAAAACTTTTGCAACAAAATATGTCCAAGCTAGTTTTAATACTGTATATATGAAATTAAAATATTTTGTTCTAAGTAGAATAAAATGGTTTTAATAAAAATGTATATTTAAAGGATTCATCCACTTATATTTCAGGTGGTTAGGATTCCGGCTAGAGTTTTTGGGAAGTTTGATTGTTTTTTCTGCTGCGATGTTTGCCGTGATTAGTAAACAGTCAGGCATCAGTGGAGGTCTCGTTGGATTGTCTATTTCATACGCTTTACAGGTAAAGTATATTTAATATCAAACACCTGAAGCTGTAGTGTATTTACATGTATACTAGAGCAGTGTCAACTACAGTTAGGAAAAGTTAGGTGCAGTTCTCAGTTCTTATACATGTACCTCTCAGCTCAGTCAGTTTTTCTGTTCATATATACTGTACTTAACTCTTAGCAGTCTGCCGATGATTTATCTTGCAAAATCAGACATTCCCTGCGGTCTGCCGACAAGATAACTTGCACTTTAGGTACTTGCGGTTATGCTAAAGTTCATTTAGAAACAAAAAATATGCGTAGTGTTGATAATACATACCCAACACTTGATGACCAGATCAAAAATATATTGTTTTGTAGCCTAAAATTTAATGGTTATTAACTTATTATGGTCAAATTGTCCATTTTGCTCGGACCAGGGCAGCAAATACTGGGATTTAGTTTAGACTGCTAAGAGTTAACATAGGACCAAATGATTCTAAAGAATAGGACAATACATATGATCATTACCATGTTTTTTTATTTTAGATTACAGGGTCATTGAACTGGGCAGTGCGTATGACAAGTGACCTGGAGACAAACATAGTTTCAGTGGAAAGAGTGAAGGAATACAGTGAGACACCAACAGAGGTACATCAAGTTCTAGATCTGTTCAATATCCAGATTTTTGATCAGTCTGCCTTTGAATATTATTAAAAAAGTTTTATGTTTATTGAAAATAGGACCACAGACTCAAATCCAATTTAACGCTAATAACCATGAAGTTTTTGCAAACATAGGATTAACTGTATACTATCAATATCCTTAATTTCATTTAACAGCTACATTGCACTTTAATGCTTGGAATACAAGTTCTCTAAGACATGTTCTGCTCAACTGAATTTCGCTTTGATGTTGAAAATACAAGTACTCTCAGCTCAACTACACAAAACTGATTTGTCTTAATTTATTTTTAAATCATAGGATGAATGGCATAGAGAAGAAACAGCACCCTCCCAACAATGGCCAGAGGCTGGGAAAGTTGTCTTTGAGGGTTACCAAACCCGATACCGTGAGGGACTAGATTTAGTGCTCCGTGGTATTGATGCAAACATTGTGGGTGGTGAAAAGGTACATTCTGTTCACTATTTTATCCTAATTTTATCAGCTTTTCTATTAAATATACCCCATTTTTCATTAAAATAAAAATGTCAAAGTTCTTTTGTTTATAGAGACAGATTCATGCGTCAATATGACAGTAAGCCTGCTCTCGCCCAAGACCCAATAGCTGAGCTAAATAACGATTTAATCTGGTATTAAAGCAGCAACTAACACCCACTATCGAGGTGTTCAGAATTGTAAATAGCTGAAGTACACCTGGCGCATTCGCATAGACACAAAACACATTTTAAGTTTGTTTGATCATGTGACAATGGCATAAAAAGTCATGTGATCACTGCTAGTCGACAAATTGGTTGTTCAATATTGCAACTTCAAACTGATGGATTAATTTATGCAAAGCAATAGGTTAATCTGGTAGCTGCTATTTGCATTCATTTATAAGACTCACCATAATTCATATAATTACTATGTTTTACAGGTTGGCATAGTTGGTCGTACTGGTGCCGGGAAATCTTCATTGACGCTATGTCTGTTCAGAATAATTGAAGCTGCAGGAGGCGCTATCTTTATAGATGGTGTAAATATTGCACATCTCGGACTTCATCAACTCAGATCTAAACTCACTATTCTGCCCCAGGTAAAGTGCTTTTATTGGTTCACCTGGTCAGCCTTTGTCATGGACAACTCATCGATCTGTTTCTCTTTCCGTTCATCAATCATTCACAGTTTTTGGACAAATTAAATGTGCCCTTTATCTTAATATCAGTTTAATTGATGCCTTGATCCTGGCTCCTACTTTTGTCTCTTTCATTGAATGGCCCCTCTGCACTAATTGTTGCACCTTAAATGAATCAAAACATGCATGTTCTAATTCGTTATAATCTCATATTTTAGGATCCAGTATTATTTTCCGGCTCTCTCCGCATGAACCTTGATCCATTTGACGTCTACTCTGATGAGGAATGCTGGGAAGCTTTAGAACACGCTCATTTGAAGAATTACGTCTCTGGTCTGGCTGCTGGTCTCGAGCATGAATGTGGAGAGGGTGGACAGAACCTCAGGTAATTTCTAGGTTTATTTGTTGTATCGTGCAACATGATTTGTCTTCGCATTTTGATGAAACAGCTGATTTTTTGCCTTTCTGTAGAACAGAGACAACTGGTCTTTGAAATGTATGTATCATACTGTATGTACATATTACATCTATACATGTAGTTCAAGCTAATGAGAATTTTTGTGATAAGATCACTTTTCTAGTGTCTAGGGTGATATCAATCTGATAACAGAAAAGCCATGACATTTCAAGGTTGAGTCAATTTGAGATTACAGAATTGTGATTGAGAAAAAAAGATTTACTTTGAGTGCTGTTCAGATTAAACCTGGGTCACATTTGGTCAAGTTTATTGACCGGCTCCCAGCCAATTGATGATTTGCGATCACCGAATGGATTCTGTCTTTTAGTGACATCACAATTAGGTCACCCAGCTTTAGATGCTTGATTTTGAGAGATTATCTTCTATATTTCGTGCTTTATTGATTTATTTTTCACAAAAGCGTTCTATTTGACTAGATCAACATTCATGCTAAGCACATACCAAGTCTAAGGTCTTACTGACATGATTTAGATAGCGGTTTAGCGCCCCCCGATTTTGACAAAAACGGGGGGCGCTTATAGGCATCGATGTTTAGTATGAATTTCACCCAAACTTCGCATATATATAGACATACTCATGATCTAGTCAAATCGGCATACCTGGTAAATATCCGACCCATGGTTTTTATATAAGAAACGACAATATTTTTAGCTCAAAACTGCCACGTGTCCGCCATTTCGTGATTCCATCATGTCTAATATCATTTCTATATGACGTCACACCAATAAGACGAAATACATGACAACAGTATCCATAAACAAAATTCCTGAATTCTGATCGCAAAAGGTCAATTGAGTATTTTGTTCAAAACTGAATATAATTTTGAACAAAATACTCAATCAGCCAGGCGCTGGTTGATGAATCGGAGCAAATGTGACTCAAGTATTAGACAGGAGTTGGTATATACAGGTTTTACTGTACTGTGTTATAGTGTGGGGCAACGGCAGCTGGTATGTCTGGCACGTACACTTCTCCACAAGACCAAGATCCTCATCCTTGATGAAGCAACAGCTGCAGTTGATTTGGAAACAGATGAACTTATTCAGCAGACAATCCGTGCAGAGTTTGCAGACTGCACTATCTTAACCATAGCACATAGACTCAATACTATAATGGATAATGACAGGTATGTAAATTACTTGGCTGCCATTTTGAATTTTTGATAAAAACGTGTGATATTTATGACTGTGTGCCTTGTTACACTGAAACATCTAATCCCATACCATACGCTTTTCTAAGAGTTGTGGACCCTGCATCCAAGTACTCATAAAATGTTCATAAAAACATTGTTTCATTGACTTATTTCTTTCTCTTTTCAGAGTAATGGTATTAGACACAGGTAAAATCGCAGAGTTTGATACCCCTAATGCACTACTTGAAAATAAGGACAGCATTTTCTATGGAATGGCAAAAGATGCAGGTCTTACATAAAAACAACAACACCATTGAAAATTTTAACATGCAGCTATCATATAGAATGAAAATTCTGTCATTCATTTAGAACAACCATTGGCGGGCATGAGCCGTTTGTAATTCTTGGTTGAACAGGGTCAATTAATTACAGATTGACCCTAGAGTATTGGACTGTAGGGAAAAGGGCCTTTAATGATAGTTCTGAATAGTTTTGCAGTCTGGGCTTGGAATTTTTTCATGAAGGTTCTTATGACTGAAATATCAAATGGTCATCATGGAAACTATGAATAAAAATAATTCAATAATCCACAGAATTTTTAGTACTATATTTTGAATTATTTTGTGATTCTGTGTAACATTCAGAGAATATTTTAAGGCAAGTTATGATATATAAGCCAAATATTTCGTTCGAACAAAATTCAGAATCAATCAAATAATGGCCCAATCATTTCTTGAGATGGATTGGTTTTTCTTTTTTCTATACTTCACAACATCATAACATTTGTAAAAAAAGATCTTTAAATCATTTATTTCAACTCATTAACATTTGGTTGATCAAGTCTCCATGTATATGGGGGGGAATATTTTTCAGAACACTACCAGCTTATGATAAAATCAATCAAATAATCGTACATGTAGCTTTGCTCTGTCAGAAAAGATGAATGATCCTAATTCCTGTGCAGTTTTAGCTCACATGGTGAGATTTGGCCTTTGGCCGATGCTACTTGTTTGTTTGGCTGTTCATCTATCTTTCAACATACAACAACAATAGAATAGTATTGGTGGAACATTGAATTCAGATTTTCGTTATTTTACTCCTCATTCATTGATGGAAACAACCTCACTGTGTGCGCTAAAAACTCATGATTTGTCTTATTTAATTATTATTAACTATATAACGCAATAAGGCTTTGTTTTTAAAATCAAACTGTGGGTTATATATTTTACACTGTAGAACAAATCCTTATCTATATATTTCATAGTATAATTATCTCTTCATATACATTATACTTGTCCAGTTAAATCAGTCAGAATTAGATAGTTTTTGTATTTTGTCTGTAATGCTTTTATATATACTCTGTATTTATCTGCAAGGTATTTTTGATAACAAATGATAATAATATATGTATTGTATTGAGTATTGACAGAAAACGTATACTAGAATTTAGCATGTAAATATACTGCATCGACTAATCTGTCGTCTGAGACTAAAACATGTACAGTAAAACCTGTATAAGTGGAAACCTTTGGTACATCTAAAAAGTGTTCCATTTGGGAGTTTCACTTACAGGCTTCAATATTCAATTTACATGTAATCCGTTGGTTTTGACTCGGTGTTCCACTTCTAGAGGTGTTCCACTTCTACAGGTGTTCCACTTCTACAGGCGTTCCACTTCTAGAGGTGTTCCATTTACAAGTTTCACTGTACTTACAAAAGAATGTGTAAATATTATTTTATGCACAATTTGTGAATGTATTGAGGGCATATAATATTCATATATTTGCCGAATTGTGTGAGATTATTACCATATATGGATGTGTATGGGCAACCAATGAGCTAATTGGAGCTTAGATCAAATTGCTTATATCATGATCTTTTTATAAAATTATTTAAATATTCGAAAAAAATTAAGATATTCTGGCATTGCTGCAATGAAAACAGACATGATCTGATATGATCTGATGAAATGAAACTCATTGGTTCACATTGAATTTTGGATATTTCGCCATGCTTACGTGTATCAGTTTACTATTTATTATCAGGTGTCAATTCATATCCAGTCTATTATCACTATCAGCTACCCAGTCAGTTCAGATCCAATCTGTAATCAGCAAGCCAGTTCAGATCCAATCTGTAATCGGCAAGCCATTTCAGATCCAATCTGTAATCGACAAGCCAGTTCAGATCCAATTTTTAATCAGCAAGCCAGTTCAGATCCAATCTGTAATCAGCTAGCCAGTTCAGATCCAATCTGTAATCAGCAAGCCAGTTCAGATCCAATCTGTAATCGGCAAGCCATTTCAGATCCAATCTGTAATCGGCAAGCCAGTTCAGATCCAATGTGTAACTGGCAAGCCAGTTCAGATCCAATCTGTAATCAGCAAGCCAGTTCAGATCCAATCTGTAATCGGCAAGCCATTTCAGATCCAATCTGTAATCGGCAAGCCAGTTCAGATCCAATGTGTAACTGGCAAGCCAGTTCAGATCCAATTTTTAATCAGCAAGCCATTTCATAGCCTTGCCCAAGTCGGTCTCTTTTACTTATCTTGATTTCTAATATGAATAATTCAAGATCAGATAAGTAAAAAAATACCGACTTGCGCAAGGCTAGCCATTTCAGATCCAATCTGTAATCGGCAAGCCATTTCAGATCCAATCTGTAATCGACAAGCCAGTTCAGATCCAATTTTTAATCAGCAAGCCAGTTCAGATCCAATCTGTAATCAGCAAGCCAGTTCAGATCCAATCTGTAATCAGCAAGCCAGTTCAGATCCAATTTTTAATCAGCAAGCCAGTTCAGATCCAATCTGTAATCTGCTAGCCAGTTCAGATCCAATCTGTAATCAGCTAGCCAGTTCAGATCAAATCTGTTATCGACAAGCCAGTTCAGATCCAATTTTTAATCAGCAAGCCAGTTCAGATCCAATCTGTAATCTGCTAGCCAGTTCAGATCCAATCTGTAATCAGCTAGCCAGTTCAGATCAAATCTGTAATCGACAAGCCAGTTCAGATCCAATCTGTTACATGCATTTGTGCTGATTGTGCCATTATTGCTTAACCAGTCAAATAATAATATGTTGAAAATCTGATTTTCACATACACATAGGCCACTGGGAATATTTTTCCAACCTTTGTAATTCATGGGACACCAAATGTCTTAAATTGTAAAAAATGTGACATTTTGTTGTGTTCAAATACTAGTACACAGATTTTACTGTAACTTTTTTCTATTTTATACAAAAAAATTATATCGATAAAGTATTGTTGAAATGTTTTCAGTGGCCTCATAGAGATCAGGGCTTTCTTCAAATTCTTCAATAAATGTCTGCAAATGACTCTGATCATGTTCTTACAATGAAGCTTTACCAATGAAAAAATCAGTGGAAAGATTTAGTCTTTTAATATAATCATGAATATAATTATATTTTGTAATTTTATATCACCAAATTTGCGAATCAGTCAGAATTTCTATTGTATTAAATTTACTTACTGCTTTATATCTGTATATATCCAATTAACAGCAAACATGAATTAACCCATATTGTAGTGATTTTGGTTATTGTACCAATTTCAAAAAAATAGTTTTAGTTTAATAGAAAATAAAAAATTGTAATTAACAGGTTGCGGTTGATCAAAAGTATTGTAAATTGTTCATGACAAAATTGCATCAATTAATAGTATAAGGTTTATGTTTTTTGAAACAATCTTAGCTAAGAGTAGGAAATCCTTCGGTTACCTAATAGCCATAGAAATTGCCATGTCATAATAGACTTATGGATTTCCAAATTAAGGTATGTTTCAAAAAATGTGCACTAGATTTGATGTGCAAAAATGTAACACTGCATGTCAAGGTAAAATAACAATTAGTTTTATCTGGAGGGGAAACGCTTTTATGTATACATTATTACAGGGTGTCCCAAAAAATTAAATAACTATGTGGTCATAGTACTTAGCCTCAAGTTCATCTTACACAGGGGACATAACTTCTTCATCTTGAATTTTAGGTGCATTGACTGAAAATATTTTGCAAATCCATTATGAATAAGAACTCAACTGAGCGTACTTGTACTTTCTTTTCATATATTGTACATTACTTTTGAACATTGATGGAGTGATATCATCATTTTCTCACGCTTACACTGTCGTGATTTTCAACTTGTGAATTTGCAATGTTGATTCAGCAAATTTTCTAAGAGGTTAGAATTATCTAAATAACAGCAATTGTGTAACATTCCTCATTTATCACATGACGGGACTCAGATTTGAATGTCATGTGTTTCAATTCATATCTTTGATGAACTAGGGTGATAAAATATTCTCAGTTTATGCAATGTTTATGTAATTTTAGGCCAAATGTTTCATGAGTTATCAATAAGGGACCCTCCCAGAAATTGATTTGAATTGTATACATCGCTTATAATTGTGAACAGGGAAAGTGCTCTTGTTCCATCAATGTAAAAAGGTCTACTCTTTGTATGTTGGAGAATCATAATAATAAAAATATGTCTTTATGAAGAACTAATCCAACTTGATTGTGTTTGTTATTGTTATATGCAAAGTTCCTGTTTCTAATGGAATTATTGTAAACACCCCAACATTTGAATTTTATCTGTTTTTTAAAGGAAAATCCATATTTTGAAGATAGCCAATCCAATCCACCTTTAACATGAATCCAATCCACTCGATCCAATCCACCTTTTAATCTTTACTCTTTTATATGCCCAGCATAACGAAAGACCTATACTACTCTTACGCCCAGCATAATTGAACCCATTTTGCCTGAACCTCACGTTTGCTGATGTTTGAGTAAGTCAGATTCCAAGTTTAAATGTCAGGATGTTAGTATAGAGGCCCATCTCACAAAAGTGCCCCAAAAATATACATTAATACGGAGCAAACACACAGACCACAAAAAAAAGTTGGGGAGGCTGCCACCTTTTGTAGGATCAGAAAACCAAAGATATAACTTATTGTCATTTGTTGTATCGAAGGACCAAATAGTACAGTAGGAACAAGGGGTTCCCATGCACCCATAAGGTGTGAATAAGTTACATACATTTTTGTAATCCCTAGGGTGTCTATTTAATGAATTCATTTGTTAACATTGCCAACTAATGTCCCATAGTACTTTTATGGCAGCATTCAGTTACCATGGTTACGCATCTTTAGACATCTTACCTTGGTATCTTAAATCATTTGTAGCTCTGTCATTATTTGGTCTATAGAAATGATATTGGTACCAAATTAAACCTCGTTAAATTTCCAATAAATTTATGACATTCAATTATGCAAATTATCTAATTTGCATAAATTATGACGTCATCAATCTATTTTTGGTTCAGAATTTCCAACTATAGCTACGTATCTATTAGAACTGAGGCCGTATGGCAAAATTTCTGAAAAGTTTTGTCCTTTATTCTATTAGTAGAAGGTATAAGCAACATAAAAGTGAAAACAGATTCAAAATTGAATCAGTATTACGAAAGTTATGTAACTTTCGAGGCAGCTATCGTGAATGTCATTATTTGACAATAATATACATACGTCTTACCTTGGAGTCTTGAATCAATGTAGCTTCGCCATTATTTGGTCTATAGAGATGATATTGGTATCTGATTAAACCTTATTAAATTTTCTATATGGTTACAATATTCAGTTATGCAAATTAGCTAATTTGCATTAATTGTGTCGTCATCAATCCATTTTTGGTTCAGAATATCCTAGTATAGCAACATATCTATTAGAACTGAGGCCGTATGGCAGAATGTGTGCATAGTTTTGTCCCTTATTTGATGAGTGGAAGATATAATCAACATTAAAGAGACAACAAATCTTCAAAATTGGATCAGAATTAACAAAATTATCCAGCTTTGGAGGCACCTACTGTGAACGTCATTGTTTGACAATAATAAAAAGAATATTAAATTAACAAAAAAAGTGACAACCATAGTTGTTTCAATCTTATTGAGTAAAAATGTGCATGTATTGAACTGAACTTATAAGTATGTGGAAAGGTTACATGTATTTTGACTATCATTCACAGGGGTCAAAACGGTTATCTCGACCCTGTATATTAAAGATCCAATTTTATAATTTACCATGCACTTTCAATGATTCATATAAATAGTATACATATAGTCTGATTTTCATTATATTCATCATATTCTTCATATTTTTGATTCTTAAAGCATCTGAAGTATAAAGCATGATTAGAAGTGAAGATGATTCATCATATGGTTTATGTAATATTTCTAACATTTCAGATGCTATGGTAACATCACTTGATAATGAGGTTTTTACATTTCACATTCTTAATGAGTTAAAAGAAAGTTATTCTCCCTTTGCTTTAGAGATAAATAGTCACATGAATTTGTTAAAAAAAATTATAACTTAATTTAACCCCCTCCTGACAGCCCCCATATTTGAAGATTTTGGTGAAACCTGGCAAAATACATTAGGTTCCAGAAGCCCCCAGAAGCTATATGATGGCCCCCAGTGGCCCCAAGAATCTATACAGGGGCTCCAAGTGGCCCCCAGAAGGTATACGATGGCCTCCAGAAGCTATACAAGGGCCCACAGAAACTATACTGTGGTCTCCAGAAGCTATATGGTGACCCCCAGTGGCCCTCAGAAGCTATATGATGGCCCCCAGAAGCTAATTAGTGGCCCCCAGGAGCTATATGGTGGCACCCAGAAGCTATACAGGGAACCCCAGTGGCCCCAAGAAGCTATACGATGGCCCCAGAAGCTATACAGCAGCCCCCAGAAGCTACACGATGGCCCCCAAAATCTATATGATGGCCCCCAATGGCTCCCAGAAGCTATACAGGGCCCCCAGTAGCCCCTAGAAGCTATACGGTGGCCCCAAAAGCTATATGGTGGCCCATTGGGGGACACTGTATAGCTTCTGGAGGCCATCGTATAGCTTATGGGGGCTACCATATAGTTTCTGTGGGCCCTTGCATAGCTTCTGGGGGCCATCGTATAGCTTCTGGGAGTCACTGGGGGCCCCTGTATAGCTTCTGGGGGCTACAGTACAGTTTCTACAGGCCCTTGCATAGCTTCTGGGGGCCATCGTATAGCTTCTGGGAGCCACTGTGGGCCCCTTTGTAGCTTCTGGGGGCCACTATATAGCTTTCGGGGCCACTGGGGGCCACAATATAGCTTCTAGGGGCTACTGGGGGGCCCTTTATAGCTTCTGGGAGCCATTGGGGGCCACCATATAGATTCTGGGGGCCATTGTGTAGCTTCTGGGAACCACCATATAGCTCCTGAGGGTCACTATTTAGCTTCTGGGGGCCATCATATAGCCTATGAGGGTCACTATTTAGCTTCTGGGGGCCATCATATAGCCTATAAGGGTCACTATTTAGCTTCTGGGGGCAATCATATAGCCTATGAGGGCCACTGGGGGCCACCGTATAGCTTCTAGGGGCTACTAGGGGCCCTTCACATCTTCTGGGAGCCATTGGGGGGCCATCATATAGATTCTGGGGGCCATCATGTAGCTTTTTGGGGCTCCTGTATAGCTTCTGGGGGCCATCGTTTAGCTTCTTGGGGCCACTGGGGTCCCCTGTATAGCTTCTGGGAGCCATCGTATAGCTCCTGGGGGCCACTAATTAGCTTCTGGAGGCTATCATATAGCTTCCGAGGGCCACTGGGGGCCACCATATAGCTTCTGGAGACCATAGTTTAGTTTCTGGGGGCCCTTGTATAGCTTCTGGGGGCCATCGTATAGCTTCTGGGGCCCCCGTATAGCTTCTGGGGGCCACCGTATAGCTTTTTGGGCCACTGGGGGCCCCTGTATATCTTCTGGGCGCCACCGTATAGCTCCTAGGGGCCACAGGGTTTCCTGTTTAGCTTCTGGGAGCCACCGTATAGCTCCTGGGGGCCACTATTCAGCTTCTGGGGGCCAACATATAGCTTCTGGGGAGCAGTATAGCTTCTTGGGGCCACTTGGGGCCCCTGTATAGATTCTTGGGGCCACTGGGGGCCATCACATAGCTTCTGGGGGCTTCTGGAACCTAAAAATTAATGTATTTTGCCAGGTTTCACCCAAATCTTCAAATATGGGGCTGTCAGGGGGGGGGGTTAAATTAATAAGTTATAATTTTTCTAAACAAATTCATGCGACTATTTATCTCTAAAGCAAAGGGAGAATAACTTCCTTTTAACTCATTAAGAACGTGAAATGTAAAAACCTCATTATCAAGTGATGTTACCATAGCATTTGAAATGTTAGAAATATTACATAAACCATATGATGAATCATCTTCACTTCTAATCATGCTATATACTTCAGATGCTTTAAGAATCAAGAATATGAAGAATATGATGAAAAGCAGACTATATCTATACTATAAAATATGAATCATTGAAAGCGCATGGTAAATTATAAGATTGGATCTTTAATATACAGGGTCAAGATAACCGTTTTGACCCCTGTGAATGATAGTCAAAAATGCATGTAACCTTTCCACATACTTATTAGTTCAGTTCAATACATGCACATTTCTACTCAATAAGATTGAAACAACTATGGTTGTTACTTTTTTTGTTAATTTAATATTCTTTTCATAATTGTCAAACAATGACGTTCACAGTAGCTGCCTCCAAAGCTGGATAATTTTGTTAATTCTGATCCAATTTTGAAGATTTGTTGTCTCTTTAATGTTGCTTATATCTTCCACTCATCAAATAAGGGACAAAACTATGCACACATTATGCCATATGGCCTCAGTTCTAATAGATATGTTGCTATACTAGGATATTCTGAACCAAAAATGGATTGATGACGTCACAATTAATGCAAATTAGCTAATTTGCATAACTGAATATTGTAACCATATAGTAAATTTAATAAGGTTTAATCAGATACCAATATCATCTCTATAGACCAAATAATGGCGAAGCTACATTGATTCAAGACTCCAAGGTAAGACGTATGTATATTATTGTCAAATAATGACATTCACGATAGCTGCCTCGAAAGTTACATAACTTTCGTAATACTGATTCAATTTTGAATCTGTTTTCACTTTTATGTTGCTTATACCTTCTACTAATAGAATAAAGGACAAAACCTTTCAGAAATTTTGCCATACGGCCTCAGTTCTAATAGATACGTAGCTATAGTTGGAAATTCTGAACCAAAAATAGATTGATGACGTCATAATTTATGCAAATTAGATAATTTGCATAATTGAATGTCATAAATTTATTGGAAATTTAACGAGGTTTAATTTGGTACCAATATCATTTCTATAGACCAAATAATGACAGAGCTACAAATGATTTAAGATACCAAGGTAAGATGTCTAAAGATGCGTAACCATGGTAACTGAATGCCGCCATAAAAGTACTATGGGACATTAGTTGGCAATGTTAACAAATGGATTCATTAAATAGACACCCTAGGGATAACAAAAATGTATGTAACTTATTCACACCTTATGGGTGCATGGGAACCCCTTGTTCCTACTATACTAAAAGATATACCAGATTAAACAGAAAATTCTTCCCATCAGAATTCAAATTGTAAAAATTGTTCCATACCACATGGGTCAGGAGTATTGGCAAGGTTTCTCAATTATGAAAATGTGGCTGGGTTTGTTAAATCATTGGATTGTTCTAATTCAAGTTAAGATTCCAAAGAAAATATTAAAACAGGTCTTAGGTAACTGGCTCATGAATAGATGAAGATCTCTAGAAGTTTAATAATGTACAAAAAATTAGGTTTTCTTGTAAAACAGCATCACATATTTAAAAGAAACTAAGAATGAATTTTTGAGACTCTGTCAAGAACACCACCATTGTTCAATTTTTTAGGTTTCATTGCTAATAGTTCTATTTTGAAAGCACTTTCGATAAATAACATGGGCCATGAAACAAGGGGGCCATGAAACAAGGGTGCCTTATGACAAGTAAATCTAGCATTTTTTCCCATTTTAAGACTGCAAGATAAACATAACTGAGTTGCAAATATATTTATTAAATTAAAAACCAATATAGATTTGCACATTAAATGACAAGATATTACACTGCAGTTTTGGTAACTTCAATTCTGAAATCTAATAAATAACAATTTTGAGAGTTTCATAAGATAGCCATGTTTAAAAATCATAAATAAAATAAAACAATTGTAAAATATAAAGAATGATGACTGAAGCACATGGGAATTTTCAAAGTCCAGTTTTTGAGTCCAAGAAATGTAAAAAAAAATTTAAGACTGTTTGAAGCACAAGGGAATGTAACTATTTTTGAATCAAGATCAATAATTGGTTCAAGTCCATTGTTTGAGATTGCAAATTTCTAAGTATTTGTTCAGTATATCATTTGATGCTGTAGTTAACATCCACCTCTGAGACGCAATACAAGATGGAGGGTAGACTCCTTCTGGATGTTGTAGTCAGATAGTGTACGGCCATCTTCCAGCTGTTTTCCAGCAAAGATGAGACGCTGCTGATCTGGGGGAATTCCCTCTTTGTCTTGGATTTTGGCTTTTACGTTTTCAATGGTATCACCAGCTTCAACCTCAAGTGTGATGGTCTTTCCAGTAAGGGTCTTTACGAAGATCTGCATACCACCTCTAAGACGTAATACAAGATGGAGGGTAGACTCCTTCTGGATGTTGTAGTCTGAGAGAGTACGGCCATCCTCAAGTTGTTTTCCGGCAAAGATGAGACGCTGCTGATCTGGTGGAATTCCCTCTTTGTCCTGGATTTTGGCTTTTACGTTTTCAATGGTATCACCAGCTTCAACCTCAAGTGTGATGGTCTTTCCAGTAAGGGTCTTGACGAAGATCTGCATACCACCTCTAAGACGCAATACAAGATGGAGGGTAGACTCCTTTTGGATGTTGTAGTCTGAGAGAGTACGGCCATCTTCAAGTTGTTTTCCTGAAATCAGAAAAATAGGGTCAAAAGTCTGACAATATAACAAAATTCAATGCTAAATCAATCCTCATCCTCATGAATGTAAAATGAAAAAGTCTAACATGATCTTCTTTTGACTGACATGGTTGGCGATAATACCATTATTATGTTTATCATGTTACTATGACATGACTCAAGATTGAACATTATTGTAATGATAGTATTCTCAAATTGGTCAATGTCATCAAAAAAAAAGTGAAAAAAAAGATCTTGGTTGTAAATCCTCCTCAGACATTACACTGAATTTTAATGGATTGATGTTCATGTTAGAGAATAATCAAATTGAGCTGTACAATGATCAATTTTCAAGACAACATTATTAATGGTTGAATTGAATTGCCCCTGGCTTAAATGATGATTGACAGTGCTAATACATATAAAAACTTACCAGCAAAGATAAGACGCTGTTGGTCTGGAGGGATCCCCTCTTTGTCTTGGATTTTGGCTTTTACGTTTTCAATGGTATCACCAGCTTCAACCTCAAGTGTGATGGTCTTTCCAGTGAGTGTCTTTACGAAGATCTGCATACCACCTCTTAGACGCAATACAAGATGGAGGGTTGACTCCTTCTGGATGTTGTAGTCTGAGAGAGTACGACCATCCTCAAGTTGTTTTCCGGCAAAGATAAGACGCTGCTGATCTGGAGGGATTCCCTCTTTGTCTTGGATTTTGGCCTTTACATTTTCAATGGTATCACCAGCTTCAACCTCAAGTGTGATGGTCTTTCCAGTGAGTGTCTTTACGAAGATCTGCATACCACCTCTTAGACGCAATACAAGATGGAGGGTTGACTCCTTCTGGATGTTGTAGTCTGAGAGAGTACGACCATCCTCAAGTTGTTTTCCGGCAAAGATAAGACGCTGCTGATCTGGAGGGATTCCCTCTTTGTCTTGGATTTTGGCCTTTACATTTTCAATGGTATCACCAGCTTCAACCTCAAGTGTGATGGTCTTTCCAGTGAGGGTCTTGACAAAGATCTGCATGCCACCTCTAAGACGCAACACAAGATGGAGGGTAGACTCCTTCTGGATGTTGTAGTCTGAGAGAGTACGGCCATCTTCAAGCTGTTTACCAGCAAAGATGAGACGCTGTTGATCTGGAGGGATCCCCTCTTTGTCTTGGATTTTGGCCTTCACATTTTCAATGGTATCACCAGCTTCGACCTCAAGTGTGATGGTCTTTCCAGTGAGGGTCTTTACGAAGATCTGCATACCACCCCTAAGACGCAATACAAGATGGAGGGTGGATTCCTTCTGGATGTTGTAGTCAGATAGTGTACGACCATCCTCAAGTTGTTTTCCAGCAAAGATGAGACGCTGCTGGTCTGGAGGAATACCCTCTTTGTCTTGGATTTTGGCCTTCACATTTTCAATGGTATCACCAGCTTCGACCTCAAGTGTGATGGTTTTTCCAGTGAGGGTCTTGACGAAGATCTGCATACCTCCTCTTAAACGCAATACAAGATGGAGGGTGGATTCCTTCTGGATGTTATAGTCCGATAGTGTACGGCCATCCTCAAGCTGTTTTCCGGCAAAGATAAGACGCTGTTGATCTGGAGGAATTCCCTCTTTGTCTTGGATTTTGGCCTTCACATTTTCAATTGTATCACCAGCTTCGACCTCAAGTGTGATGGTCTTTCCAGTGAGGGTCTTGACGAAGATCTGCATACCTCCTCTTAGACGCAATACAAGATGGAGAGTAGATTCCTTCTGGATGTTATAGTCAGATAGTGTACGGCCATCCTCGAGCTGTTTTCCGGCAAAGATAAGACGCTGTTGATCTGGAGGAATTCCCTCTTTGTCTTGGATTTTGGCTTTTACATTTTCAATGGTATCACCAGCTTCAACCTCAAGTGTGATGGTCTTTCCGGTTAGGGTCTTAACGAAGATCTGCATACCTCCTCTAAGACGCAATACAAGATGGAGAGTAGATTCCTTCTGGATGTTGTAGTCTGAGAGAGTACGACCATCCTCAAGTTGTTTTCCGGCAAAGATGAGACGCTGCTGATCTGGGGGAATTCCCTCTTTATCTTGGATTTTGGCCTTTACATTTTCAATGGTATCACCAGCTTCAACCTCAAGCGTGATGGTCTTTCCGGTTAGGGTCTTTACGAAGATCTGCATACCTCCTCTAAGACGCAATACAAGATGGAGAGTAGATTCCTTCTGGATGTTGTAGTCTGAGAGAGTACGACCATCCTCAAGTTGTTTTCCGGCAAAGATGAGACGCTGCTGATCTGGGGGAATTCCCTCTTTGTCTTGGATTTTGGCTTTTACGTTTTCAATGGTATCACCAGCTTCAACCTCAAGTGTGATGGTTTTTCCAGTGAGGGTCTTTACGAAGATCTGCATACCACCTCTAAGACGCAATACAAGATGGAGAGTAGATTCCTTCTGGATGTTGTAGTCTGATAGTGTACGGCCATCCTCAAGCTGTTTTCCGGCGAAGATAAGACGCTGCTGATCTGGGGGAATTCCCTCTTTGTCTTGGATTTTGGCTTTTACATTTTCAATGGTATCACCAGCTTCAACCTCAAGTGTGATGGTCTTTCCAGTGAGGGTCTTTACGAAGATCTGCATACCACCTCTAAGACGCAATACAAGATGAAGGGTAGATTCCTTCTGGATGTTGTAGTCTGAGAGAGTACGGCCATCTTCAAGCTGTTTTCCTGAAGACAGAAGAAAACAGAACTGAGCTGATGAAATATTATTTGGATAAATAAATATTAAATGCAGAAGGGTACATAAGAAATTTGTCAATAACTGCATGGTCTCTCAGAATTAAATATCAGATAGCCTCAAACAACCCCCCCCCCCCCCAACTCCCCAAGTCAGTTCACTGTTTATTGCATCAGCAAAACCTAAAAAATAAGAAATCAGCAGACAAATGTGTAACAATATATTGAAAAATATATCCATATCATAAACAAACCACATATATTTAAGGAATAAAGATTTTATGATTTATGGTGTAATATATGACCGAAAATTTTACTCTGTTCATTGTTCATTGGCAATGGCCAGAATAAAATTTGAGGTCATATATTTGACACAAAGCATAAAATTGGGGTCTTTGTTACGATTCTAATATGATAAACAGACAAAAAATAACTTTTTGCATTATGAATTTTAGAGGTCATGCATACTCCTATATAGGTCACCAGTAAATCAATTGCTCTTGCTATTTGCCATTTTCACACTTGCCATTTTCACATTCAGACCAAAATTGGTGAAAATATGCCCATTTTTCATGATTTTTCTCATTTTCAAGTAGGTGCGAATGAATTTACAGGTGGGTGCAAGGCTGCAAGCCTATTTTTATAATCTCAGGTGGGTGATCCGCCTACTTACTTAATGCTGGGGAGATCACTGCATAAATACTCTTTTGATTTCATAATTTTTAGGCTTTACTGATGCAATAAAAGAGTGAAATGGACTAGAAATTTTAATACTGTTAGTCAACTTTAATTTTGAGACCAATTTAATGTGGCCAATTGATAAAATTAGCCAATTCATGTCTTCGCCAATTTTCAGAAATCCACGTGAAGATTTCTGAATTCATGATTTTTAAAATTATAGTCTGTTAGGCTGCTTCAAAGGCAAGCAGTTGAACCTGAAAAATATATTCATATTGCATACAAATGATATTTGAATATTTCAGATTATTTATTGTTTCGTGCAATAAGCTTATGCCCACCCTGTATTTTGAGGTCTATCCACCATGGTTTTTTTTAAGTAACATAGCAGAGAAGCATCAAAAAATAAGAGGTTACAGACTTTGTAAGCCAGTTCACAAGCAATTCAAGATATACATGTCATTTGTGAGCAATATGAATATATTTTTCTATATATTATTGCACATTAGTGTTTAGATGTCTTATTATTCAGGTTCAACTACTTGCCTTTGAATCAACTTAAAGAGAGAATCAGATCTAGCGAGCAGGCCAACAAAAAATTGTTTCAATTTTAGAATATTTCTGGCTCTAAAAATCCCCGAAGTAAACACTTTATTTCAGGAAAACTAAAGATTTTTACAATAATATATTATTTTTTATTAGAATGGTTACCATTCTTATTATTTGGGAGAATTTAAACATTTTTCAGGATTTCCGGACTGAAATGTAAGTTCTATGCATGGGCAATCTAACAAATGCCACAAATGTCTGGCAGGCCAAAATGTCTGAGTGTTTTTATCAAAACAAGCCATAAATAATTTTGTCGACCAATGGCCGATGTCGGACGTCTATTTCGAGCACAGCATCACACATCCATTCTAATTACAATGTTACACCTTTCATGCCAAAAAATCTAAATACTTACCAGCAAAGATAAGACGTTGCTGATCTGGAGGAATTCCCTCTTTGTCTTGGATCTTGGCTTTTACATTTTCAATGGTATCACCAGCTTCGACCTCAAGTGTGATGGTCTTTCCAGTGAGGGTCTTGACGAAGATCTGCATACCTCCTCTAAGACGCAATACAAGATGGAGAGTAGACTCCTTCTGGATGTTGTAATCTGAGAGAGTACGGCCATCTTCAAGCTGTTTTCCGGCAAAGATGAGACGCTGCTGATCTGGAGGGATTCCCTCTTTGTCTTGGATCTTGGCTTTTACATTTTCAATGGTATCACCAGCTTCGACCTCAAGTGTGATGGTCTTTCCCGTCAGGGTCTTTACGAAGATCTGCATGGTTATTTCTACAAGAAGCAAGATACAATTGGGGTCAAGACAAATTAGCGATATTGTATCTAGATCCACTACTATTGTATTAGTAACACATTGCTCCAAGATCTAACAAAGGCCACATTCATATATTGAGTAAACACTTCACCTTATCTTGAGTCACTGATGTCATTTGAATCAAAATAGACATTGCACTAAACATCCTATAACCCAGTGACGTCATTATGTTGAACCTTGATCAGGCTTGTGCAACAAAAATTATAAAATGGCGTCGATTTAGGGCGTCAGTAAAACTCTTTATTAGGGCTAAATAAGTGCATTTCTGACACAATATACCCTATTTGAGAAAGTGGATTCTCCTTTATCATGAAATTTTGACCAAAACAATCCCATAGATACAACGGAGAATTAGCAAAATTTAAATGATTATCATATTGATTTTCCGTCAAGAGAAAATAAAATGGCGCAGTTCTCAATCAGGCTTTCAAGAAATTCTTTTTCAGTATTCAGTGAACTAAGGATACTTGATATTCACTTCTAAGTTCATACAATAAACTATTCTTCGCAAATATATTTCTGTGTGAGGATAATGGCGTCATAAACTCATAATCATATGTACTTACCTTTTATAAAGTAGTATCTGTGTTATGTTCTAGATTTGTTTTTCTTTGTGCTTGTCGACAATGGAGGCTGACGATATTTATACTGCTTGGTTAAATTACTCATATATTCTTGCGATTGAAAAATTTGATCAAATTAAGGAGGCATTTCTTTCATCATACCACCATATATAGTCTCTCCTTATTAAAGGAAAATAATTTGACATAAATGATGAGATAATTAAAGCTTTTTTAAAGAAAATTAGCATTTAGTGTACTGATTCCCTGGAACTATTTTACGTAAATAAACCGGAAGTTTGTAGAAATTTCCAGATTCACGTGAAAAACACATCATCATTGGCTGATGAATCACAAAATTAGGTAAGTTTAAAGGTCAAATTGGGTCATATTCATGCAAAATCAGCAAACAGCTGATAGTCTACATGTAAAATGTGTAATCTATGGTCGATTCGTCACATTATTCTTGATCCAAACCTTGAAATGTTATCAAAATGTTTATCCAAAAGTTTCGACAATTTTCTTCGATTTTTATTTTGTCCAATCTGAGAGCGGCTTTCAACCTTCATTTTCACTTTCTTGTTGATACCGGCGAATTAGATCAGACCACGTTCTGAGGCGGTAATATAATTCTATGGTCTTATATTTTGATGAATCTGAAGTGATTTCCGTTGTATGCATACTGAGGTAAGTTCTTGCTAGGATTTGCAAGTTTTCTCATTCTGAGCTAGAACTAAAACATCACAAGGCTTGCAAAGTGCCAGAAAGGTTTTGTGTGAATAAAATGTGGATATAGATCTACAGGCACAACAAAAGCTCAGCCCCCTCCCCCCACTCTCTGTGTAGGGACGTAGCCAGCAAAAGTCAAGGGGCACGGTTTTTGGGGTTTGTATCATTACGAGCGAAGTGAATCGGTATTGTGGGGTTTCTTTTTTTGGGGGGGATGAGGTGGGATTCTTGGCTACTAGAGGTGTTACTCGCCAGAAAAATCAAACTCGAGTTCAACTTGCCAAATATTTCCAAAACTCAAGTTAATTCATTTCGTCCAGTACATAAAACTGGGTACACAAAATTACTGTAGCTTCTAGAGGCAAGTTTCTCTGGTTTAGTCACATCTAAAAGCTGTTTAACACGTCGGGGCCATAAGAAAGTGTAGTATTCATTGCAGTTTTCTCATATTTCAATTAAAACGATCTGGTATAGACATCACCGCATACGGTAAGGACTAGAGATCGCTAAAATGAACCAAGAATTTAACCAAACAATAGATCTATATTTTAGAAAACCCAGAAGGGTCCCTCAAATTAATGAATGATTTTCCCAGATTATCTTCATTATTTCTACTAAAGACTGCTGGATATCGATCTAAAGTTATGACTTATGATCTTAATTTAATGATAGATCATCTTTTTTATGTAAAAGTCGTGTAACGACGTGAGAATAAGTTGACCATTTTTTATTCAATTTTTCAATAGTCAATCTTTTTCTGATTTTTTGATGTAACTTGTCATTCCTCGATATTTGTTGAACTTTGTGAAGCTTTGAGAGTGTTTTTTAGGTGACTGACGCTAAATACGGCGATTGTTATATTTATTCTCCTTATGAAGTAATGTTGCACAATCTCTGGGACCCAAATTTATTTTACATGCATGCAAGATAGGCAAAACTCGCGAGTTTACTCGAGTTATAGCTAGCTCGCGAGTTGAAATAGATTGCGAGTTTCTAGAGGACAACTCGATCTAATGTATAGGCAGCTCTGACGAGCTGTACTCAAGTTACGGACTCGGGGGTTACACCTCTAATGGCTACACCCCATGAGTAATGTATACACATTGAATGGGGGTTAAACTCCTGTTCCTGGGCCTGTGTTTGGATAATTGCAGGATTTGCATAAGCTTCAGTTTACCACAGATTGCTTACCTGATAGAACAGCCTTTGCTAGCCCTCTATAGGCTGCTTGAGAACTGTGATGACTGAAACTGAAGTACTGAAATCAGCTGCTTGCTTTGTATGTATCTCCAAATGTTCCCTACATCTCGGTCCATACTCTGTTTGCGAATATCTGTATGTTATCAGCTGAGTCTGTGTGGATCAAAACTTATCTTCATCCTGAGTAGACATTTTTAGCGAGAAATCAAAATGGTGGTTTTGGCAGAGAATCACAAGTTAGGAGATATAAAGTGAGCAGCTGATTTCGGTATTTCAGTTTCAGCCATCACGATTCTCTAACAGCTTATTGGAGGTAAACAAATGCTGTTCTATCAAATTGAAAGAGGTAAGCTTCAGTTAGGATTGAATTTCTCCAATTTATATATTATTAAATATAGGGCTTCAATGGTCTGTTTCATGTCATTTCGTATCATAGGCTGAGGGAAAAGTAGTTTAAATGTAGTAAACAATCAATCTTTTGTACTGTGTTTACTACTTAGGTCTACTTTTCCCTCAGCCTCTGTTAAGTAGGCCTGTGTATATAGGGTGTCAAATATGTGAATTTAACCTATTTGTGGACAAAGTGTGCAAACTGCAACCAGGCTCCAAGTTCATACTCTGGCTCTTAATGGTTAAAATTCGTTATAATGCGGTGATCTCCCCAGGATTATTTGCCTGGTGGGTGCAAAATTCTCATTTTCACAATCAGATCAAAATTGAATTAATTGGTCAAAATATGCCAATTTTTCATGATTTTTCTCAATTTCAAGTGGGTTCAAATGGATTTTCATTATAATGTAGCTAATTATATGTAGCAAAATTGAGAGTCTGGTTGCAGTTTACACTTGCTGTTTTGTGGATAGGGTTAGATGTGAAGAAAATAGAGGGGTGAGGATAGTGGTAAAGACTTTCTTATAACACTTGAAATGCAAAATTTGTGAAATTTAAAAATTTACAAGTTTACCAATCATCAAATAGAGTACAGTACTAAAATATGATTTTCATAGATAACTTCAGCTTTATTGAATCAATAATTAGACCGATTCTAACAGAAAACTGCTTTTAAAACATTTAAATCAAGCCTATGAAGGCATTTATCTGTAGCAGATGGAAGCCATAGACACATGCTTGATGGTATCACAAGTAGAGCCATCAATAAGCTCTCCTTTTCAACATGGGAGTACATATATATGCTATATAGTTTTGCATCAACAAATATTAAGGCTAATTGGTATATTCTTCGCCAGTTCTACATACACGTGTATCCTATCATTATGTCACTACCAAAAGTGGTGACATACTTGTGCAATGTTATGGTATTTTTTATGAAGTTATTTGGCGGTTGGTGTCCACTGGTGTCCAGCATTCAAAATGTTTAACAAATGGTAGGTGGTGACATTTTGCATGTTACTACATGGTTTATAAATGGTTTTGTACAAATGTTTTTATGATCACAGATTCATTAATTTATTTATTTCAGATTCGTCAAACCTTGAAGAAATAACAGAGAAATTACAATATTAAATTCTAAAATTATATTTGGACACTACTAAAATGAAGTTCTCATACTTCCTTCTACTCTCATTGAGTGTGCTACTTATCACACCCATACATGGTCAAGAGGATGATTTCGACTTGGAAGATCTCGATGAAATGATCGAAGATGCTGAAGAAGATCAGGATGATGCTAGTCCACCTGTTACTGATGTCAATCCCAAGGTTGGTACCAAGTCATTATACCTTTTTGAAGACCTCTGTCTAAACACTTTGAAATCCCTAATTCTAGACTTTTTTTTAAAAAATTCAAATATTTTCTCAATATTTTTTCTCTGGGCTAAGATTTCCCATGGGATAAACGGACAATCCTATGGTTTTTCAAAATCAATCAAATATATCTACTCATGGATATCAATATCTTCACTCATCTGCCACGCTCACTCGTGAAGATATCAATATCCACTCATGGATTTAAATGATATTTTTCAAAACCATAAGATATTCCTATAGAACACATTATCACATTTGATGTCAACTATTGGATACATAAGGGTTATGTACTGGGAGGTTTTGGATATTGGGTATATCCTGAGGGATATATTTATTATATCTCCCCGAGGGACCGCGAGGGATATACCCTATATCCAAAACCGACCGTACATAACTGGTGTATCTCATACTTGAGTGGGTTAAGGGTAGATATAACCTTTTCCACCTTTTTCAAATGACAAGATAGGCCTATCGTAAAAACACAATTTATATTTACCATTTTCGTAATATTCTTTTTGTTCAATACAATGAAATTGTAACATTTAAATTTAAAAAAATGTAAACTTTAAAATCTAAAACTTTTAAAAATGTTTGATTTTTAAACTTTTTTAAACTTTTGAAAAATTCCTGGGAGCGGGATGGATATATTATATCTGCCCGCATTTGGCTTGGAGCGGGACATATACAATATATCCTGCCCGCTCCTCATATATGATATATATTCCCGGGTTATATCTACTCCAGACCCACTTAAGTATGAGATACTATGAGGTTATATAATGGTTCATTCTGTATATCGTGTTTATACTCGAGTGAGTATATGATATATTCACAAGTGAGCGTAGCGAACGAGTGAATATATTATATTCTCACGAGAGTATAAAATGCACGATATACAGAATGAATCATTATATAATCTTATTATGCCACTCTAAGTTCAACTACAGTTGATTCGAACACAATCATAACGATTAAAAACCATAAAAATATCCCATAGCCAACTCAATAATGCCGATGTTGATCTCGAACCATTTATGACGTCACTTGATTCTAGGAAATCATGCCGGAACCATTTAAGACGTCACTTGATTCTAGGAAATCATGAAAATTTTGGAGCGTCGGAACTCCTCATTCGCTCCGCTCATTCGAGGGACACAACAGTCTGTGTAACAAAACATACACGTTGTTCTTCGCTCTATATTCATTAGTTCCCGGCCAGAATGCACTTCTACAGTGGTATACGCTGGAGTGTATACGATGACGATATACCACTGTCCACTATATATCGTTGTTATAGACCCAAGTTATACAACTGTAATTTGACTTAGAGTGGTATAATATGAAATATCTTTCTGATTCAGTCACCTTGCATGAAAATATACCCTACTGCGAGAAATATTTAATTTAAAAGATCTGTTCAGTAGAATGTTAAAGCCTACTAGAATCTGTTAGTGTTAAATCAGTAGTTGACCAAATATTTCAGAATTATTAGCTATGACTTGTTTGTACAGAACAATTTTTGGCCCATGTTTTGATCCTGATACAAGACAAAAACAATGGGATATCCTTGGGAATAAGGACTTTGTATTCTCTTGAGAATAAGGTGTTGATTGATAGAATTCACCTGCATAATCAACATGTATTTATCATAATTAACATATTATGTTATCTGCAGGTTGTGAGCATACTATATATTATACAGTGAAACCTATATATCTGAACACCCCTCAATGTGTACATCATTATTCATAAAGCCTGTAGAAAATTGATATGGAATGTTTTACTCATTCCTGAAATCACACTCTACTATACCTAACCCCTAGAAATGCATAAGACATTCTATTTGTCTAATTGTATTGTTTAGAATATTTTTTTTGAAAGTAAGCAGCAGAAACATGAAAACAAATAACATAATCATTACTGATAAGCAAAATGGGTTGCTCATGAACACCAAATGCAAGGTATAGTAGAGTGAAACATGAAAACAAATAATAAGACAGCAGGCAAAATGGAATTTTTAGTACCACACTTTTTTGTGGCTGGTGTTCGATGGTTGGTGTTCAATGTTTGTAACAGCATTTGGTGTTTGTAACTGCATTTGGTGTTTGTAACAGCATTCACTTGTCAATGGTCACATCTGTAACAACTGGCAGGTAGTGACATTTTGCATGGTAATGGCTTGTTTAACATTGAAACAATTGCAAAATTCCTCAGAACTATAGATTTGGTGAGACAACCAAGAGAAAATGATGTCTGTTGAAATTGTCTCTTGTCTTTTGAAATTGTCTCTTGTTTGTTTAATATTGTTTCCTTGCTGTATTATATCTAGGTTGTGTACAAACCCCCTACAGCAACTGGAAATGTCTATCTAGCAGAAACATTTGATGATGAAGCCACATTCAAAAAGAAGTAAGCTTTTTTTATTGTCTTTCATTCAGTGATTTTATCACAGGTTAGAATTGATGCAATCCCACCAAGTTGAAAGAAAGAGTTGAACGTAACATGCATGAAATTTGGACATTCCATACAATCAAGAATTCTATTTATTACTGCAGAATAACCAATTTCTGAAAGACTGACCTTTTCTTTTTCTGCAGAATTGCAATTTTTTGGGATTATCATTGAATATGGTACAGTTAAACCTGTATATCTAAACAACTAATCTGAACAGCTCTCATTGTGAGCATTTTTTCTTACTCCTTATTTTGTCTTATTAATCTTATTAACTCATCATGTTCTAAATTGTGATCAGATCAGGCAGGTTTGACTGTTTGTATTACCAAACAATGGAAACACCTTGATTTCTAAAAAGAGGATAAATTGATTTTCAGTTTTCAATTGTTGAAACGTTGATTATACAGGGTGTCCATGAAGTCTCTATACACTTCATAAAGATGATTTACGGACACCCTGTAGAACTTTTCCTTATTTACTTTGCCTGCAGGTGGATTGTGTCAGAGGCCAAAAAAGATGATGCAGATGAAGATATCGCAAAATATGATGGTAAGAAAATTTAACATCCTAGGGTGCTACTGTAATTTTCTCTTGATTGAATGGTGGAAAAGGTTGATCAAAATTTGTGATGATTACTTTTGCAAAACAGTGTAGGTAAATATTTGAGTACACATATAAAATATAAGTGATTTCATAGTAAAATTTTAGGTCCTCCCGGTAATCCAATCAATGAACTTTATCATAAAGTTTAGAGGTTTTTTGTGAAGGTTGCTCATCATATGATTCTGACTTCTATGGTATGGTTTGATCGGTAAAATGTCAAACAAGAAAGGGATCTGCTTTAGTAGGATGTTATAAATATACTAGCCGATGAACTACATAAATAAGCGCGATACATTGTTAATCATAAAACAAAAGCTAAGTAAAAGCCTATTCTATTAAAACTTTTGGACCAAATTTTTTCCCAAAAGATTTAAATAAAAGAAGGGCGAAGCTGTCAGGACTTTAAATGGTAAGGCAAATTCAAGCCTAAGGTTACAGGTATGAAATATCTATCCCAGTTTGCTATCAATTAAGATTGGTCACATTAGACGTCAGGATGACAGTTCTAACTACATATTCATCTGAATGAGGCATTTGGTTCTTCTCATTTTGTTGATTATATGCGTGAATGTAATTGGCCTACTAACTCTCTTCTATCGTTTGTCTTGTTGCTTGATTATTTTATTATTGGCTGCACCATGTGATCTGAATGCCTTACTATGGGTAGCAACATATGTTTTGGAAAGTGCACAACCTGTCACCAAATGTGACCAGATTTCACCTGTCTCAACCATAGTTGTGTTTCTTTAAGAGTACACTATGTTGCATTACTTGCCATAATTATCCCATCGAACGAAGTTCGGAGGGATATAGGGAACGCCTCCGTCCGTCCGTCCGTACGTACGTCCGTCCGTACGTACGTCCGTCCGTCCGTCCGTCCGTCCGTCCGTCCGTCCGTCCGTCTGTCTGTCCGTCCGTCCGGGCAATAACTCAAATACCGTTGGCCCGATTTTGTTCATATTTTGTACACATATACCCTATGGGGGTAGAAGTTCTGCTAAAAAGCTGATTTTCAAAATGGCCACTCATTTAAAAATGGCGGCCATTTTAGTGCCGATTTTACAGTAATTTAGGTGCAATATGTAAAACTGTGATAGCATTATGTTTTAAATGTAAAAAAATTATATAAGACATTGATAAAGCTAGAAATGTAGAAATTAAAATAGCACATGGCAGCCATCTTGAAAAATGGCAGCCTTTACTCGTTATTTTACGATTTTTGCTATAACTCAAGAAGTATTGGAGCGATTTTGTTCACATTTGGTATGTGAATACTATAAGCATGGCTCACTGTCTAATGACACTTTTGGTAGGAGGAGACCATTTTGAAAATTTGCCGCCATCTTGAAAAATGGTCGCCATTTTAACATATTTTACTTTAACTCAAAAAGTAATGGAGCTATTTTGTTCATATTTGGTTTGTGAATACTATAAGCATGGCACACTGGTTAATGACATTTTTGGTAGAAGGCGGCCATTTTGAAAAATGGCCGCCATTCTAACATATTTTACTATAACTCGAAAAGTAGTGGAGCGATTTTGTTCATATTTGGTATGTGAATACTATAAAAAAAGCATATTACTTCTTCTGATGACAAAAAATAGAATTTGAAAAATGGCCGCCATTTAAACGTATTTTACTCGGCCTTTACTCGTTATTTTACGATTTTTGCTGTAACTTGAAAATTAGTGGTGCGATTTTGTTCATATTTGGTATTCGAATACTATTAGCATGGCACACTGTCTTATGACACTTTTGGTAGAAGGCGGCCATTTTGAAAAATGGCCACCATTTTAAAGTATTTTACTATAACTCGAAAAGTAGTGGAGCGATTTTGTTCATATTTGGCATGTGAATACTATAAAAAGCATATTACTTCTTCTGATGACAACTTTCTTATGTGTGTTATTTTATGATATTTGCTATATATTTCGTTTGTAAAAATGCCAGCTATTTCTGTTCGATGGGATTCGCTACGCTTTGGCGTTGCCGTTGTTTGAATAAAATTCTCATTTTATCAAACCTTCATGAAGTTTGAATTTCATTTTTTCTCATGATCACATGATCTAGTGGTATTTCTTGGTAAATTACATTTCTCCAAGACCATTTTATATGAATTTATACTCGGCCTAAGGAAGGACCGATATTTATGTACAAGGACCAAAACCTTTGTAAACACTTTGCTTGTTCTTGCATGGGAAACCCTCTTACTGATTCTATTTTGTTCAGAGCATCTCACATTCACAAGACAGAAATATTTAAGTAACAAAGAGTGGCTCAACTGATTTCAGTGTTGAAGTGATAATTTGACAAGAATCTTTAAAAAAATGTTCGATTCCCACCAAAGTGGAGTGACTTTTTCACATAAGCCCTTATAGCATGAGATTTGATCCTATGATTCAAATTAACTTTAAAAGAACAAAAATTGTTCACCGTCTCATTAAATTTTATTCAAATGATTTTTTCTATTTGATATGTTAAAGTGTTTGTTCACTGTTCATACCATATTGTCTTCAAATCACAAAGTCATATTTACACTGATCCGAACATTCCTCGAGTCTATCAAGGCATTCTTCATCCGTTTCGCCATTGCATTCATACTTTTCATTACAGGCCTTTTCACATGGTGTTTCACTGTAGAGCATATTCTCATCTTCATCATTTGTCATGATGCACCCAACCAATAGGGTCATTGCTAGAATAATTGTGATAAGCTGCATAGCGTGACCTAAAAACATGAACCAAACAGTGATCTCATTGCTAGAATAATTGTGATAAGCTGCATAGCGTGACCTAAAAACATGAACCGGACGGTGATCTCACGACCTTTGAAACTGAGAGGTATTAATAATGGTGTTCATAGTGAATTTTCAAAAATAGTTCATATTTTTATTTTCATATAGTCAGTAGTATGACATGCTTCTAATAGATGGAATAAGTACAACTTATATCCTTCAAAAACAACTATTAATATCTACTGTAGATTGGATTAATTTTGCGCCCACTTAAATTTGGCGAAATGGAAAAAACATCAAATTACATCTTTGCCAAAATTTAGAAAGGATCCCTGGGAATTTTCCAGAGAACTTTGTCTAAGTCACTTTCAGTTTAGTTTTTACAAAATCTGAAAAGGATAAGCTGAAGCAACATTAATATGAATGAGCATTTCCACATACTACTTAGATAGAGTAATTGAATTTAAGGAATAGGTGTAACAACTTGTATTTTATTCCAGTCTATATGGAAGTTATGGTGTCAGAGCAATGTACAAGCCCTAGTGTCCTCCAAATTAAATAGCAACTAATACGCAAAAAAGCAAAATTGCCAACCTTAGTAGCGCCAAATTAACCCAATCTACAGTATCACTTACCCACTATTGATGTCTAAGAGCTGCTTGAAAAGTGTTTAAAGTAGTGCTGTCGATGTCCTGTTCTGGTTTTGGTTTTTATATTCTCTTTCTCTATCTGTGAGATCATATCATCTGGTTTCGTTTATTTATTTTGATATTTGAAATATTTGCTAGTTAATGTTTCAAACAATAATAAGCAATTATAATCGGCTAATCCGTTTGATTGTTAAGTAAATTTAATAGTTTCAATTTTCTTATGAAAAGTACATTATGTAATCGTTTGAATTAGCCAATTTCTTCTCATTAATTCCTCGTTAAGTCTATGGTAAACCTTGACAGTTTTGCATGGTTAAGTTCATGGAAATTGAGTCAGGAAGAAATTAAACAATCCTATGTAATATATATACAGGGTGTTCCAAAAGTAACAGGACTGGTGCTGGCGTTTTGTTAAATATGCACCAATCGTCTTCAAAATTTTACATATTTTACTTTCATGTGTCGTTACTTAGACTGCAAAGTTTCAACAAAATATATGAAACCTGGATAGAGTTATTGTTGCTATAGTAACATGACATCACAATACCTGGGGCAACATTCCACGCAAAAAGTTACAGAGACATTAAGCATTTTGTACATGCCATATCCTTTTGTACATGCCATATCAAAGTTGAAATGCAACAAGTGGTGGGAATTACATTTGTTTTACATCATTTGATATGCCTATGTATCCTCTACTTTGAAAAACAGGCTCCTCTTTGGTGAGTACTGTATCCATGACCCAAACACATGAGTGAACCCATTTGAGGACATGTCACGCAGGGCCGATTAGACAATTTGGGAAAGGTCATTCTCATCTTTAACCTTTACCATGCTGCCTTATTTCAGCAAATATATCCCACGCAACTGGCTTATTTTTCAGAGTGCAAAAAATGATATGCCTGGACTAAATAATTAATATCTCAATAACTACTGAATGAATCTGGATAAAATTTTCACAAAGGGAAGACACAGTGGCCTGGCTCATGAAAAAAATGTTCTCATGAATTTTTTCGTACATTAACACGACTGGGCATAAATATACCATGAATACTCCTCCGGAATCCGCCGCTCCGCCTCTTCGTCTGGTCAGAATCCAAATCTGAATTTGCAGCGATCAAATGTTCAATTTTTCAATTCAGAAAATATTCTAGCTTCTATTTTCGATGACCGTTATCGGCTTCCAAGAGCCTGAAGAGCTCGAAATCGTAATCCATTTCCTCCACATTTTCGTTGTGATCGTATTTGTCCACCATTTTGTACGATTCGTTCACTAAAAACGACTTAAACACTGTTTAAATTGTTGAATTGAGAATTATTTTTCGAAATATCGCATTTCTAGGTCAACAGGAAGTCATGTTAGGCACTGAATAAATCGGGCAATCTAATTGGACAATACGAATGGCGCGAAAAAGTAAAGTTTTTAAAAGTTTGAAATCGGGCGTACGGGTCCGCCGGCAGTTGTGAGAGACATTTTAGTCTCGGCGGACAAGTCCGCCGGCAGCACGCTAAAGGTTAAAGGTCTTACAGCACTGATTAGCATTCCATTCTCAATATAAGTAAAAATTAGATATTGCATGATCAGAGGAGTATGGTGCATGGTTTTAGACCTCAAGACCTGGCTCCTCTATAGCTGCATGGTCTTAAATGATGACCTGCGGGCAGGCGCGCTATCAAGGTAGATGACTGGCTTCAAATTGGGTCTTTTCAAAAACTCAACCGTGAATTGTTCAGACCCTTATACATAGTGATATTCCAGGAAATTGAATAAATATTATTACCATTATGAAATTATACTTGAATCTGAGTTATATGGCAACACCTCTACAACAAAGGAACTAATAAAATAAACAAGAAATGTTGTATTATAATAGGTGAATTAGATACTTTCTTCAGTAATACAAAAATGTTAGATATCACATTTTCACGGAAAAGTTGCCCCGGGTATTGTGATGTCATGTTTCTATAGCAACCATAACTCTAACCTCATTTCATCTTTTTTTCTGAAACTTTACAATTTTAGTTGCAATACTTCAACGTACAATTTGTGAAAATTTGAAGATACTCAGTGCAAAATTGACAAAATGCCAGCACCAGTCCTGTTACTTTTGGAACACCCTGTATATACAGGGTGGGCCAAAAAAAACAATACCCAACTTCAAATCAGGATAAAAATAGTTACATTCAATATGGTACATTGACTTACATATCATTTTAAAGGTTATACAATTTCAAACAATTTGTTATATAACACTATGTCATGAAATCAATAGTAAAATTTTATTATACTTATTTGGGAGGCCGGGTTGCTATTTAATGTCTCCAGATTTAAGGGAGAAAATAGTAAATCTGGGGAATTATGTTGATTTTTTATTTATAGAATATCATTCATTTGTTAGGTGAATACATGCTTGGATATTAATATTTGCATCATTGTGTGACTAAATTTATTGTTTATGAATTTCAGTGTTGTTAAATAACATTTTACACTTTATTTATTTAAACAATTTTCACAATTGCTCAATATACCCCCACCCCCTCCCCTCTGCATCAACAATAAGCTTCAAGTGGTAGCGCAATCTATCAATAGCCTTATTGAGAGATTTCTGTTGCAATTCATTTCAGCGCTTTAGGATTCTGTTTCAACTCATCAAAGCTGTTTATTGGATGCTTTTGATTGTACCATTTCCTCGAGATGGCTCCATGTATGGTAATCAAACGCATTACATGTAGCATCGGGGCTGTTGGGTGGCCGAGCATCGAGATCAATCAAATTGACACCTTGTTTGCAAGATCCTGAGATCAATGGTATGAGGCAATGTCTTGTTGGAAAATAAAATCCTCGTCACATATACGTTTAATGTCTTTTAACAGACCCCCTTTGAGTACTTATTGATAATAAACAACACTTAAATTCATAAACAATAAGTTAAGTCACACAATATGCAAATATACAAGCATATATTCACCTAACAAAATGATATTCTATAAATAAAAAATTAACATTATTCCACAGATTTACTATTTTCTCCCTAAAATCTGGATATACTTTAAATACCGACCCGGCCTCGCAAATAAGCATCATAAAACTTTAATATTGTTTTTATGACATAGTGTTATATACCAAATTGTTCGAAAATGGATTACCTTTAAAATGATATATATACCAAATATTCCATTCTATTGAGGTGAATACATGTTCATCTTTTCCTCAGTATATTTCCCGCAGCCCGAAGGGCAAGGGAAATATACCTGAGGGAAAGATGAACATGTATTCACCGAAAATAGAATGGAATAATTTATTTATTATATCATTTGAATGTTCTACAAATTAAGTGTATTTCTTTTAACCATTTAATACATAGATACAATACATGTGCTCATCAGAATAACCACTCTAAGTCTCTAACTACAGCCACTCTTAGATGCAAGACATTGCCATCTTTCATCCTCAAAAGTTACACGTACAAGATGACTTGTGACATCACTGGTTTATAAACATCAAGAACATGGCAACGGATGCACAATTGCTGAGTACCCATGCTCATACTACAAATATAAGCTTTGACTTCATAACAATGAAGTTTTGTTGCCGTGCGTATCCAAGTATTTTCTACAATATTGTCGTGACGTCATAACAAAAACATAACATCCGGGACTTTCTACCGTGGAATATACTCCGTGGTATATACATCGTGGTATATACAGTTGAAAACGAGGCTGCGGCTGGAGACTGCAGGAAACCATGAAATACGCCCTAATATTTTTAGTCATGTGATCGGTTCTTATCCAATGAGAAAACGAGAAACATTTCAATGATATAATAAAAATCAATGTATCATATTGAACACAGCTATTTTCAGTCTGATTTAAAGTTGGGTATTGGTTTTTTTGGCCCACCCTGTATATATCTTTTATTGACTCTTTAGATGTCATATCATGACATATTAGTCACTAAGGTAGAGCAGTTCTTCCCATTGTCGAGTTGAAGAACTGGTATCTTTATCCTGGCTAGAACCATAGGCAATTCTAGCCAGCGCCAGCCTTTTATCGAGTTAGCAGCACTCTAGTAATCGCCAGTATAGGTCAGCAGTCATAGGTCAAAGACAAATCACAAGAAGTGCTGTGACCTGGGTTTGAACCAAGACCTCTACTTTTCAGCATGAAGCCAGACTTCCTGCTTTTCAGACCAATACCTTAACCACTAGGCCAACCCGGTGACCCATGGTCTAGATAGATACTTTGTAATAATAGAAATTCCATTTTGATCCTAACAAACCTGGAGAATATTGAATCTTTTGGCATTTGCAACTTGTTTTTGTAAACAATTGATTCTGCCTATACTATACTGTAGAACCTGTATATCTGAACACCTGGCAAATCTGAACACCTTCCAATTTGAACACTTTTTTCAGTCCCATTTTTTCTTCCCATTGACTCACATGTTAAAAAGACATTTAAATCTGAACACCTCCTAATCTGAACAGTGAACAACCAGATTTGAAAAACTGGCCTGTTTAATCTGAACATTTTTATCAGATATCAAATGTCTGGACATTTCAATAATAGCAACATGTTGAGTCAATGTTATAGTTGTTATTTATCTTTACATATAACAATGTAATCAAAGAACCAATATTGTCAGAATTAACTTATTTAAGTCTCAGTGACGTCCCTAATTGTGGAAAACAATAGGATGTTTTGGAAAGGTGTAAATACAGGAGTTAATTGGTTTATCCTACAAGAAAAGAACTTAATGTTTTATGTTTGGTTTATCCATATTGTAAATAACCAGGATGCTTTTGACTTAGATTAAGAGAAGGGTGTGAATCCAGGAGTTAATTGGTTAATCCTTATTTGAAATATGAGTACTTTTGGCTGGTCCCATAGGCATTCGGATTAGACAGGTTTTACTACATTGATTAGTGCAAATAATTCTTAATTTACAGTCAAAAATAGCTCTGATCATACTAATGAGTATTTCTTATCATCAGATTAGATTATCAAATTATGGTTGATTTTTTCTACAAGATTTATTAGATTAATATAACTTTTGAGTGTCAAAGAAAAAAACAAATATCAGGTATTAATTACATATCATTTAATTTATTCAAAGTAGAATATTATACAAATAGTGACTGCCATTGAGGGCAATAGTGTTTTGCCTCTGAGACTCTTACTTGACAAATTCAATCGTGTTTAACACGCGGAATAGATTATCATAACACTTGAAGTTACACAGACGTATTGAGCTTAGGGAACTTTATACACGTTGCTTATATTGTATCGTTCACGCACGTCTGTCATGGTGAACGGAGTTGATTTGTGTTTGTGCTCATCCTCCATTTTTCTGTTTTTCGTCTGCTCAGTGATGATGCGCAGACGTTTCCAAGGGTAATAGAAGTTGCAATCGTGACGTCAGCGGGCAATAGTTCAAATGTATATTCCCGCTGACGTCACATTTGAGGGAATATAACTTTCCGAGGGAAATAGTAAATCTATTTCAGAACACGTGACTAGGTATTGACCAATCAGGATTAGTGTTACATATTGGGTATATAATAAATTCTAATGTGCCAAGTTTTCTCTCCTGTTTCTATTTATTAATTTTTTATGTCACCACCACAAGTGAATGGTGTTCGGTGGTTGGCATTTGGTGTCTGTAACGAATCACAAGTAGTGACATTTTGCTTGTTAATGCTTTGTCTTTAGATATGGTTACCCTATTTAAAATTTAAACATTCTCCCCTTTTTGCACTTTGAATCTTGATCAACTTTACCAATTGATAACATACATGTAGGCTATGTTTTATAGATATTTTTTGAGATCGTTATGAATACATTAGTAGGTCAACTGTACAGTGTACATGTTTCTTGCAATTTTTTAACTCATATAGAAACGATCCGAATCTGCCTTTAAGAATGTGCTGGGAGCATATTAAGACCTGCAATATACTCATTTGTTTTTACCTTTCAACTGTTTATAAAGGAGAGGAGTCTATCGAGATATCATTTAAGATTAATAGAAATATAGGAATACTGGCAAAAAAAGACATAGATTACATTTAATTGAATTTATTCAGAAAGATCTACACTGGTATAAGTATACTGTAGTGTTCTCTCTTATGTATTCTGCTCTATTCTTCAAAACAACCGTTCCAGCATTCGGAATGAGCATCTCGACAGTCCTCTCTTTTTTTTTCAGTGCTCTCCATGCATTCATATTGTTTGGCACATTCTCTTGTACATGCGTTACCCCCGTAAAGGTATTCGTAATCTGAATCGTCTGAATCGTCAGCTTCATTAGCTGGACTTGCACTGACTACCACCATCGCCACAAGAAGAATAGCCAGAATTGCAACCCACTTCATTTTGTTTCTGAAGTTAAAAAGAATATAGGCCTATACTGAAAACAGCAGAGTGATCAAAAATTCAAGGGGAAGAATTTTGTTCCTCAAAACTGTTGGGAAATATCATATGTCTCATGTATTTCACTTGTTTTTCTACTTTCAAACATGGCTCGGCTTCACATTTAATCTGCTTTCTTGAAATTACAACCCAGTATGGGTATTTTTAGATTTCATCAATTTCATTATTTTTAATTTTAGATAGCTGTCCTGTGTACCCCACCCCCTCCCCCTTCTTGTATTTATTTATCTTTAACCAAATTATTGTTTTCTTTTTGTTTTCTTTGTAAACTTAGAATATCTAGTTACAAATGGCAGGTGGTGACATTTCGCATGTTAATGCTTTGTATAAACTCTTTGCCATGTGTGAAAAGAATTTAAGCACTGAACTCAGTGCTTTGTTTATAGAATATATTACTTGTGAGCCTTCCATCTTGGTTCAAAGAACGAACAATCTACCTGTGATATGTTTAGAAACATTGAAGCATTGATGTCAGTGCTTAAACATCTCATTTTCATTGTTCCACAACTAGTTACTTGACTGAACGTCAATGTAACAAAATGGATGAACTTTCTGGATACAAGTTTTATGTTTTCTCGATTTACATTTTGCGGAATATCGTTTGGCACAAAGTTAGACAATAAAGTCTAGCTTTTAGAAATGCTCTCATTTTTAAATAAAGCTGTAATTCATGCATTTAGACCATCGCTTTTGTTACATTGACGTAAGTCGTCAAAGTAACATACAATGGTTATATAACGGACTTTCCACAATGTAACAAAAGCGAGGGGCTAAATATATGAATTGCAACTTATTTACAAAACAAATTCCAAATCATAGAAACTTATTAAAACTAAACTACATTTTCTAGCTTTGTGCCAAATTATAATCTGAAACTATACTTATAAGTAGGTTTAAATAGAAAAAACAAGTTCATCCATTTTGTTACATTGTCAAAGTAACTAGTTGTGGAACAGTGATTTTCTGGCATTTTTGACTTCTTGAATACAGAATATTAGCAGGAGTGACAAGAGTAGTTTCCCAAAGTGCCTCCTAGCTTAATATTAATCCAATTTGCATAAATAAGTTTTTAAAATAAAAGTCAAAATATGAAAAATGCTTTCATATCGATGTGTATGATCCACATTTTACCCACATCTTACCTTTATTTTCCATTTACAATATATATGGCCCATGTGACAATTTAATTTTGAAATTTTATTATTGCCAATTACTACTGTAACTGTACTTCAAATCATGTCCAGGTATAAAAATCATCAAAAAACAAACCAAAATGATTGAATTAACATCATGGCAACCCGATACCCTCTTAAAAACTACTTGCAAGAAATGTACCTATTACAGGGGTTTCTCTAGAATTTCTAACAACAGTCTAAATAAATAAAATGAAAACAACAGGCAAAATTTATGGAAATCATGATTTAAAATGGAAAAGCTGCATAAAAAGTCCCTAAAAACAACAGGCGATTCTGTGAAAACAACCAGTGAAAATTGCCTGTTGCCTGCTGCTAATGAAACTCCTGTGTTAGCTTTTCTGTGAATAACTAGAGTTGCTGTGATCTAGTTGTCAATAACTACTGTTATTACAGTTATTAAGATCAGCAAAAAACATACATCACAGATACTAGAATTCTGTGATTTGGCGCAGAATTCGGCTTTTTCATGCAGAATTTTTCAACAGAATTTGCATTTTTCTCTTACAGAAAACTAGGATGTGCGATACTTACATAGTGTTGAGTGAAATTGTCAATTATAACATCATGTCAACCTTGTTACCCTGTTAAACTAATTCAAAAAATTGCATATTAAACATACCTATATGTGTTTCTGTGAAGAACTGGCAAAATGCTTTTTGAATAAAAGTAAGAAGTTACCCCACCTCCTTATATAAAACATTTCTCTGAGACTACTCCATATGGTGAACCTATTTAAGAAAAGAGGATGGCGATGCCCAAATATATTAATCTGTTTCAATTAAAACATAACTATATCTTCAATTAAAAAGGATTTACACATAATTTGAAAACCCAGTCATTGACATAGTGAATGCATTGTTCAATTGTATTCTAAATTCCAATGACATCATAAATGTATGTAAGTATAATTATTTATAAATATCTTCAATTATGAAAATTCTCTGAGAATGACTGGAAATGTTTAGCACATCGGTAGGTGCAAAGATTAATTAAAAAATTTTGCAAAATGTCCCATCTTCTCCAAATATGTAGAACCATGATATTCAAATATGTAATTACATATTATACAGTAGTTGTATCTTAAATAGATGGCTCTATGCTATAGCATAGGAATAATTATTTGATGAGTATTCAGCTTTAGGACATAGAAATTTTGTGATATCACACTTTTGAATACTGCGTTTTTTTAACTTATATTGATACATAATTTTGATTTTTGGAAGCTATTTACTGGGAGGGGATTGAATATGGACTTTATTCCGAGGGACAATATGGGAAACCATTTTTTCATAAAAGAATAACTCAAATGCTAGTTGACAGATTTGCTTCAAATTTAATATGCTGATGATCAAGCGACATGGAACACTGCTTGAGAGTTAAATGACAAGGTATTGATTATCCCATCGAACGAAGTTCGGAGGGATATAGGGAACGCCTCCGTTCACATTAATAATGCTACAAATGTAGATATTAAAGAAGCACATGGCAGCCATCTTGAAAAATGGCGGCCTTTACTTGTCATTTTACGATTTTTCCTGTAACTCAAAAAATAGTGGAGCGAATTTGTTCATATTTGGTATGTGAATACTATAAGCATTGCACACTGTCTAAAGACACTTTTGGTAGAAAGCGGCCATTTTTCAAAATGGCCGCCGTTTTAAAGAATTTTACTATAACTCGAAAAGTAGTGAAGCGATTTTGTTCATATTTGGTGTGTGAATACTATAAGCATGGCACACTGTCCTATGACATTTAGTAGAAGGCGGCCATTTTGAAAAATGGCCTCCATTTTAAAGTATTTTACTATAACTCGAAAAGTAGTGGACCGATTTTGTTCATATTTGGTATGTGAATACTATAAGCATGGCACACTGTCTATTTCTAATGACACTTTTGGTAGAAGGTGGCCATTTTGAAAAATGGCCACCATTTTAACGTATTTTACTATAACTCGAAAAGTAGTGGAGCGATTTTGTTCATATTTGATATGTGAATACTCTAAGCATGGCACATTGTCTAATAAAACTTTGGGGAGTAGTCGGCCATTTTGCAAAATGGCCACCATTTTTATGTATGTTATTTTACAAGTACGTGTGCGATTTTTCAAAAATTTTAGAGGTGGCTACTTAAAAGCATATTATATTTCTTCTGATGACAACTTGGCTAGTGAGCAACCATTTTGAAAATGGTGGCCTTTCTGGTGTGTTGATTTATGATATTTGCTATTCGTTTGTAAAAATGCCAGCCATTTCTGTTCGATGGGATTCGCTACGCTTTGGCGTTGCCGTTGTTCTGGTTAAAATATGTTGTTGGTTGCAATTTGCCTCTCTTTGGAGTTGCTGTTTCCTGTTTTCTCTGGCTGTCTATAAAGTCTCAGTCACATTTGCTGTATGGCGGCTGTAGCTTCAAAAAATTGAAATAGAAAATCTACAGCGTTCTGCTTATCCCTATATTTAATGCAATGCTACATATTTTTCTCGATTTTGGGAAGCTGTGGCTTTTGGTTGCAGAAGATTAAATGTGACTGAGGCATAGTAAAGTGGATGGGTGTATCAAACAAGATAAGAGAAAGGTGTCAAATATATGTGATTCAACAACATAAGTATACCAACAACAAAACATACATCAATTCCATTTCATAGAATTTATTCATGTCAGAACATAGGAATTCAGGTATATGTCAAGTATGCGCTTTACTCTCATTTTCTGTGGTCAAATTTCTTCCAGCATTTTTCATGCTTTTCCGACAGGTTCCTTTTGTAGCTTTACCTCCCTAATCACTTGGAAATGTGTCATCACATTTTAACTCACAGGCAGTTGGGTTTTTATTGTAATCGAATTCAACATCATGAGCTTCTGTCATTGCTACTATTATGAGTACCATTGCCGGAACCGCCACATACCTTATTAAGTCTCGGAGAAAATAAAAATTGCAAAAAGAAAATACAACTATTGAACATTTTTCATGATTACAATAAAAGTTGATGAAATGGGTATTATTTTATTATTTTATTTAAATTTTAAAGTTTTATAAAGTATGTATTTTTAGTAGGAGAAAAAACTTACCTGTACGCTTTTATGTTAATAACTGATAAACTTCAAGCAATATGTAATATAATTTTGACATGATACTTATATAGTAAAAAAGCTATGAGATCATTCCATCTGATATTGCCAAAATTATAAAAGAAAACGAGGACTCTGAAATAATTAGTTCCATTTCCATTTAAAATAACCATATTTTCAATTAGAATACATTTCCACATTTAGTAATATTGTAAAGAGAAAATATATCTACTGGTATATTCAATTATAATTTTCTCAATTTCAATGTCATACTAATTAATATAGGTTTATAATGTAGGTATTATATATTTCAATTGTAAAAAACACGTAAAACCATTGTTACTTGATTAGAATATTGGTACCCAGAGTCTTTTTTTTATGTATTGTTTTCTCAGAAAACAGTCGACTAGTCGTACAACCTAACTTAATCTAGCAGGATTAGCTCCCAGGATTCCAACTCGATATTCTGCATGCCATGCCATATCTGGAGATATTATATGATCACAAAATTCAAATTCAAACAACTGTCATTTTCTTCCATATATTCTATGTTTAATATATAAGGTAATAAAACTATGTGAATATTCCTAACAAAACATCAATTCCATTTTATTGAATTTATTTCAGAAAGATCCATTTCCATCAAAGATTATAATTCATATTCGGTTATATGACTTCAAATATGTCTATAGCCAGATAGCATGCTCTTTCATGTGTTCTTCTCTATTCTGGAGGACAAGCTTTCCAGCAATCGGAGTGGTCAACCCGGCAATCAGACCTGACTTTTTCAGTGCCAGTCGCGCATTCATATTTGTTATCACATGCTGTCTGGCAGGGAGTCTGGTTATAATAATCATCTAAATAGTCTTCGCCTTTAGCCCGACTTGCGTCAGTAACAACCACCATCACCACGAGGAGCATAGCCAGAATCGCAACACACTTCATTTTGTTTGTTCCTAGAGAAGGCAAAACCAGAATATGTTTTAGCTCATAGCAGTCTGGAACATTTCAGTGGATTCAAAGTTTGAACCTGCCATATTTTTGAATAATTTGTGTATTGGTTGATTATACAGTGAAACCTGTATATCTGAACACCCCTCAATCCTAAACAATTTTTAACTTTTATTGACATACAGTATTTTAAAAAAACTTGAAATGTGAACACCTGCTAATCTATATGGTAAACTAATGGCGATCAAGAGTGTCTCAAAATTATTGTAAAATATGCGTTAAAATAATTATCCCACAGAACGAAGTTCGAGGGGGATATAGAAAAGCGTTCGTCCGTTCATTCGCCCGTCCGTTTATGTGTCCAGGCAATAACTCAAATACTGGTTGACGGATTTCATTCAAATTTTATAGGCTTATGTCTTATGGGTGTAGGACTTCCACTCGAGAAGGAATTTTCAATATTTTCCGGAAAAAAATATAATCTTTGATAACTCAAATACTAGTGGATGGATTTGGTTCAAATTTTATTTGCTGTTGCCTGGGTACAAAGGAGTCTTGCTCAAGAAGACATTTTCAAGATAGCCGCCATATTTCAAAATTGCGGCCATTTTCTGTAAAAAAAAGCGTTATCATTGATAACTCAAATACCATTTAATGGATTTGGTTCAAATTTTACATGCAGATGCCTATGGACATAGGAGCTCTGCTTGAGAAGGGATTTTCAAGATGGGAGCTAAATTTCAAAATGGCGGCCAATTTTCATAAAAAAACGTAACCTTTGATAACTCAAATACCAGTCGATGGATTTGGTTCAAATTCTCTATGCTGATGCCTAGAGACAAAGAAGTTCTGCTCAAGAAGACATTTACAAGATGGCCACTGAATTTCAAAATGGCGTAATTATTGATAACTCAATACCAGTGGATGTATTTGGTTCACATTTTTTATGCTGATGTGTAGGGAAAAAGGAGAACTGCTTCAGAAGAAATTTCAAAGGTGTCAGCTGAATTTTAAAATGGCTGCCATTTTTCATAAAAAAGGTAATCTTTGATAACTCAAATACCATTGGACGGATTTACTTCAAATTTTATATACTGATGCCTAGAGATAAAGGAGCTTTGCTTGAGAAGAAATTTTCAAGGTTGCTGCATTTATCGAAATCTCCGTCATTTTTCATTAAACATGTAATCCTTGGAAACTCAAGTACCAGTTGATGGATTTGGATTAAATTGTATATGCTGATGCCTTGGGACATAGGAACTCTGCTAAATAAGAAATTTAAAGATAACAGCTGAATTTCAAAATGGCAACCATGGTTCTAAAAACATAATCTTTGATAATTCAAATACCAGTGGATGGATTTGGCTCAATTTTATATGGCCGCTTTAACATGTTTTGTTTGGTGGGATTTGCTACTCAGTGGAGGTGCCCTTTTTTCTAGTTTGCATTAATTAAGTTTGAAAATAAAAAGTAAAAAATGCAAATTGCATTACCCAAGATATGTAGTTTGCTGAAAAGGTGCCTATTGATTTAGTGTTTTCTGATTCTACTCCATTTAAAGAATATTGACAATTATTTTTTTTAATGCAATGAATATTTATAATAAAACGCAGAATGATTGTGTGCCTTTTAAGAAAGTCTTTCAATCACTTATTTAAAGTTTAATATATAGTTAAACATAGTTATAAATATATTCATAGGCTAATAGAACCCGAAAAGTCTTAAATCTATAGGAAATGAAACAATTTTTTCTAAAAATAAGTCATAAGAAAATATGTATTCTTTTGCCTTCTTTCCTACATCCAGATTTTCAAAAATGCTCAACATTTTATATACATATAGTATATGCATATATTTAAGGAATAAAGACCAAGATTTTATGATTTATGGTGTGGTATATGACCAAAAGAAATTATTCTGGTCATTGCTAACAGACCGAAATCGCGTATCGATTGAGGTCTTTGGCAGTGGCCAGAATAAAATTTGATGTCTTATATTTGACAAAAGTCATAAAATCGAGGTCTTTGTTACAATTCTAATATGATAAACAGACAAGAAAAACAAATATTTGCATTTATAAATTTTAGTGGTCATACATAGTTATTGTGATGTCACGTTATTATATTTTTCTCATCTCATCCAGCAATTTTAGACACACATGAATTATGAAGTGGGACACATGTTTTAATTGAATCAAATCACAAATTATTGAGAAGTTAAAATGATAAGATGCTCTGTGTCTAAATATAAGAGATGTTTAAAATAATTGAAATAATGAAATAACATTTGAATTTCATACAGCCAACAGCAAGAGTTCAAAATTTTTTTTAAAGCATTAAAATTTAATAAAGTAGAACTTACCTTTGATATTTCTCTCAGATAGCTACTAAAATGCTGTAGTGTAATGTAGTTACTGACCAAAATCTCTTCATTTTTATACTACCTGCAGTGAGATTAGACCATCTGGTATAAATAATAGAATCATAATGAAAAATGAAAGTGGCGCCAAATAAATTAATCCAGAAGATCAAGTTATTATTTTTTGTAAATCAATGCATTGTCCCACCAAATGAAGTTCAAGTAATTATAAAGAGAACCCATCTGTCTGTCTGTCATTTATGACTCTAACTGCAGTTAGCTTCATTCAAGATGGTTGCCGAGATTCTTTCATCTTGAATGAAGCTAACTGCAGTTAGAGTCATCCAGCTGTGGAACTGACCTTGGTAACATATGTGTGCATCCAGTACAGTGTCAGTTGAATCTAATTTGTGGTTTTGCATTTCAAAATGCATCATTATCTTGGAAAATATAAGATGTCTTTAACTATAATTAAGTGCCCCGCCTTTTTGTTGTTTCGGTTGCTATAGCAACCATAACGCTGACCAATCAAATGGAAAAGGTCAGAATTTACAGAATAAACTAGGGTAAAAAGGTTTGGGTAACAACCTTACCAAATTTCATTAAAATTAGTGCAACATTAGGAAAGAACAAAATAAATAATGTTAGAAAATGAAATAAAATTTTCATCGTACAATGTATTTTCAAATGCATTGATTATCATTAATGTTTATACATTTATAATAGAATAGTGAGTTACCATTTCATGTCATTCGGCTATATCTGGCTATATATCATTCCACATCATTGCGTTGCAGTGGCTTACTTCATTGTTTAAATAATCTGGGATGAAAATATTGCGGAACCAAACACAGGATGTCAAAGTTAACTGAATTTCAATCATTGGAAGTTACATTGTTCTAAAACATAACAATTAACATTTCAATTTTCCTCTCTCCCTCCTTGCAAATATAACAAACATTAATTGATGTGGGCTGATATAAAGTCATGGATCTTCCCTTCCCCCCCCACCCATTGATGTTATTATCCCATTGAACGAAGTTCAGAGGGATGTAGGGAACGCCTCCGTACGTACGTCAGTCCGGGCAATAACTCAAATACCGTTGGCCCGATGTTCATATTTTGTACACATATACCCAATGGGGGTAGAAGTTCTGCTGGAAAACCGATTTTCAAAATGGCTGCTCATTTAAAAATGGCGGCCATTTTAGTGCCGATTTTACAGTAATTTGGATCCTTCATATAAAACTGTAATAGCAATATGTTTTAAATGTAAAAAAGTTATATAGGACATTGATTAGCTAGAAATGTAAATATTGAAGAAATACATGGCAGCCATCTTGAAAAATGACTGCCTTTGCGTCATTTTTCGATTTTTGCTGTAACTTGAAAAGTAGTGAAGCGATTTTGTTCATATTTGGCATGTGAATACTTTAAAGGCCAGTTTTAAAGTTGCTAGCAACTCTCATTAAAATATCAGGTTACATCCACACTTTAACATGGCACAGATAGTCAAGATTAGTAAGTTTAATTAACAGCATTGCTAAATACTTGATTTTGATTGGCTAATCTTGAGGACTTTTAAATTTGAAAAATGTTATCAGTGTTTTTAAATGTCCTATCACAATCCAACAAAATGATGAAGTTGAAATCTAACTGCAGAATATGAACTTAAAAACATTGAAAGATACACATAACAAAATTGGAACCAATACATCTTCTCAATCAATATGAAATATGAGAAAATTACCAGCTTTGTGAAAATATCAAAAATACAGTTATTTTGGCTGTTCCATTTGTCTGCCTCCTATTTATACCCCATGTCCCTCTTTAAGCATGGCACAATGTCTAATGACATTTTTGGTAGTAGGCGGCCATTTTGAAAAATGGCTGCCATTTTTACGTGTGTTATTTTACATTTTTTACTATAACTCAAAAAGTAGTAGAGCGATTTTGTTCATATTTAATATGTGAATACTATAAGCATGGCACACTCACTGTCTAATGACACTTTAGGTAGTAGGCGGCCATTTTGAAAAATGGCCACCATTTTTACGTTTTTTAATATAACTTGAAAAGTATTGGAGCGATTTTGTTCATATTTGATATGTGAATACTCATGAGCCTAGCACACTGTCTCATATTCACGTAGTAGGCGGCCATTTTAAAAAATGGCTGTCATTTTTACATTTTTTTTACTGTAACTCGAAAAATATTGGAGAGATTTTGCTCATATTTGATATGTGCATACTTTAAGCATGGCACATTGTCTAATTAAACTTTGGGGAGTAGTCGGCCATTTTGAAAAATGGCCACCATTTTTATATGTGTTATTTTATTATATGTGTTATTTTACATTTTTATTATAACTCATAAAGTAATAGAGCGATTTTGTTCATATTTGATATGCGAATAATCGTAAGGATTGCATACTGTCTTATGACATTTTGAGTAGTAAGCGGCGATTTTAAAAAATGGCCACCATTGGCAATCTTATTGTTGGCAAGAATTTTATATGTGGCTACTTAAAAGCATATTACTTCTGATGACAACTTGGCTAGTGATCAACCATTTTGAAAATGGTGGCCTTTCTTATGGGTGTTATTTTATGATATTTGCTATATATTTCGTATGTAAAAATGCCAGCCATTTCTGTTCGATGGGATTTGCTACGCTTTGGCGTTGCCGTTGTTCTGGTTAATTATTATGTTTATAGGCAGTACAATCCAATTAACCTGATTCAGGTTTTGGATTCACATCATAGAGCATGCTTCCAAATTGCAATTAAATGTCTATCCACATAACTAAGCCATGAATGCCAGCTGGTTTGATTATCCTTTATTTTATGGGATTGCCAATCCTTGTTTTTGTTCTCAACTTGATGAAAGAGTATGTGCTAAGGAAGATACATTGTACATGTCTAAACTTTTAAAGTTTTGTAACTTCCTTTTGAGAGAAAAGAAAATATAATATTTTCATGTCATCCATAGAGTTGCACACCATTTGTTAAAACCTAAACATTCTTTTGGCCCTCTGTCTGCATTTTGTGAGTATAGAAGTTGATGAGGAAGTGTCTCACCAACCTTTAAACCATCTTTAGGTATGGTTGCACTTTCAGAGTGATATTTTGGGACAACGTTCAATGCAATCACACAGTGCTCTCAGGTGTTCTCATATCCCCATACTAAGAAACCTCCCTAAATATGTAAGCAGTGATCTCCCCATGTCACTTTTACCAGGGGCTCCCCCTACTTGAAACCAAAGGCCCCCCAGTTGGCACCCAGTTGGAATCTGCACATCAACTTCTGATTTGAAAAATGAGTGAAGTAAGCACCTACACGGAGATATTGTGAGCGTAGCGAGTGCTGATTTTTTCAAACTTGAAATCTTGCACCCAGTTGAAAATTTCTTTTGGGGAGAAGACTGGTAAGCTCATCATTTTTTCCATTCAGGTGTTTAACAGTTCTCCTTTCTTCCTTCTCCAACTCATTATTAAATATTTGACTTTGATATCACATGTTGTGCAATTCTCATGACTGATCATTCTGCTGTCTTATGATGTAATGCATCATCATCATTAATAGTAATACTAATAGTAATGTAGTTTTTTACATGTAAATGTCTTCTTTTTCCTTCCCTTATAATTGTTATAATTTTTGTTTGTCAGCCATATCACGGTATTCTGCACACTTTTGTCCAATATCGTTACGAAAGCAAATCTTTAAAAGTAAATGATCTATTAATTGAATTTTTGTACCACCTCACAAAGATGAAGTAATGGAGAAATGCTGAAAATTTGAAGCAAATCGGACTATCGGTTCAAAAGTTATGACTAGTTGAAGCATGAAAAAAGCCATATTTTCACAAAACTGATGTTGCAAGGCAAAATTTCTATTTTTCCCAAGTGTCAAAAAAATATTTATCATCAAAAGTTTCTGAAAACAATGTATTTTTCTGAAAGATAATTTAGTTTCAAGTATTATGATTGCAGTCCAATGTGATTCAAGTCAGGATGAAACCAGATATTGGGTATTTTTTTGTAAATGTCACACTTTTTTGTTAGCAATGATGATCGTTACGGTCGAAAATATCAGCCTTTGAAAAGATTTATGCAACAGTTTTCACCTCAATAAATCAGTAAATGATTAAAGATTTGAAAAATAGAAGATTGATGGTGTTTCCTTCGCATTATATATTTCTGTATGCACTCAAAAAATATATCTTGGTTCAAAAAATGAAACCAGTCACATCCGTAATCAATGTTTCAGCTTGATTTTTATCAAAATTACAGCTTTAACCATCTAAAAACACATATTATGCAATGTGTTTAGGCAGAATCTAGTTAAATTAGCATATGAATTTAATGTTACATTCAAATGGTTCCTGTAAATTGACAAAAACACTCATCCGTAATCAGTCACATCCATAATCAAAAAGCATACATGTTTATTTGTCAGAATTTCTTCATGTTATATTGAGTAATTCATTGATAAATTGATTTGAAATACCGGTAATCGAATTGTAAATATGATTTTTTGTAAAGTTCAAAAGATCAGACTGAAAATAAGAGTTTTGCTTGTTGTGAAAAGTTGAGATTTTCTTTAAAAATGAAAGATTTTTTCTGTCTTAGGTAAAAACACAGGGAAATATCATAAATCTTAACATGGTTTGCATTTTTAATCTATATGATGTATCAACATTATATTATAACCTTTAAAGCAACTTGACTTGCCAAAGGAATGGTGTATTTGCCCCAAATATAGCAAGATGTCTTAAGTCACATCCGTAAATAAAGGATACCTTAATAATGATCTTATTGGTGAAATATGATTGAGAAGTGAGCTGATTAGTGCCTTTAATATACCTGGTCCCTAAATAAATTGAATATAGTGGAAGTGTAATTAGAAACTGTAATCTAGCAGACTTGTATAACCAAGCAGCACCTTGGGCAGCATGGTATGAAAGATATGTCAACCAGATAAAACAAAAATTGAAATCTCAAAGCAGAGGTACATTGAGTGATGAGGAAAGTGTTATCATGATTGATAATAATCTTATATTATTGGTAGCATTATAAGGCCTGATGATCAACCCCTAATTCTGGACAGACGTGATGATTCCATCAGTAATGACACATACACAATTGCTAAAGGTGAACCTCCAGATTTATTGGACTTCAATTTTGATGTCTGATATTGATGATGAACAACCATCAACTAATAGTACTTGTAACAATTCCACCTCTGGAGAAGAAATATAGAGCAGGGAAATGGATTGAAAGTATGATACCTATAATAATACTTGAAAAGAAACCTGGGATCATTGATAACCTCAATCATCACATACAGCCTAAGAAATTCCTCTTTGATATAGAAGAAAAAGAAAAAACAGCAATAAGTAATAAAAGTATCAAGGGGTTGCTAAAATAATTCCATTGTTCAAAAATGTTAATTGCTTCCTAATTTGAATGTAATTTTCAGGTACAAATACCTCATTCTATTCAGGTTCTACATTTCAGTCTTTCACAAAGTACATCTTTTAATTGAACCATAAAATGATTCATCGTTATTAACAACAGAAAACTGAAAAGATAAAGGGAAGAAAGTAACAGAAATTAGAATTAGAAAGATGTAACGAAAATGAATTGAAAGAAACTTTACTATTTCCCAATCAGAGCATTAGTTCTCAATGTATGGTTAAGCCCTTGAAAGAGTCTTCCCTTAAATCAGTACCAACCCCCAAGAAACTCTGTTGTGAATGGCTCTAATCAGAAAGAAACACAAAAAGGTCCCAAAACTGCATAAAATATAAGCATATGGATACTGATGTTAAAATTAAAATTGCATTGGCTGATAATAACTGACTTATAACTGAGTATAGTGGACATGTTACATTTGAACCGATGTGTCACATCCGTAATCAGATTCATTTTTCATTCTGCACAAAATTATTTCAATGCATTGGACCATATACTGCACTGCTTCCTGGTCATCTCAACCCCAAGTCAACTCAACCCAGTTAAACTCAACCCCAAGTCAACTCAACCCAGTTAAACTCAACCCCAAGTCAACTCAACCCCAAGTCAAGTCAACCCCAGTAGAACTCAACCTCAAGTCAACTCAACCTTGTAAAACTCAACCCCAGTAAACCTCAACCCTTATAAACTTATAAGAAAGTTTATTTCGTAAAAATAATTCTGATTATTCAGTTTGTGATTTCCATTCTTAGACCACTGCCTTTTTAGATTATAGTTAATAATGAGTTTATCTCCAAAATGTCAACATGGTACTAATGGGATTAGAATATGGGTCATTTTATTAATCTTGCTAATGCATTTGTTTTGTTGTAATCCCTATGAGGTTGACACTCGTGATTATTTGGAAAACTGGAACATGACCATTGCTTTCCAGGGGCATAGCCAGTTTTCAGTCAGGAGGGATGCAATCGCCCAAAAAATCAGGTTTTCAGTAAGGGGGTGCCGATCGTGGCATAAGCGAGCCCAAAAAGATATGTTTTGACAAAAAATGTGCGCACCCCTCCTGGCTATGTCTATGTTTTCAGTCGATTAATTAGTAAATGTTAATGATTTTATTAATGCATGTTCATATAAATAAAAAGTTCTAAATTATCTAAAATTTGATTTCAAAAGATGTCTTCAGTTAAATAATAGTGACAACTTGATGAATTATCCTTGAGCTTAACTGTTTTTTTTAATACTTTTACAACTTTCTATTCAAAGTATCATGCAAAATGCTAGATTTTCAGAAATGAATGACTTAAATTATTCATCATAAAAAAATTAAAATAGACATTGCACAAATGAATAGGGTTGAGTTTTACAGGGTTGAGTTGACTTGGGGTTGAGTTTTACTGGGGTCGACTTGACTTGGGGTTGAGTTGACTTGGAGTTGAGTTGGACTGGGTTGAGATGACTTGGGGTTGAGATGACCTGTCACCTATACTGCTACCAATTTGTATTTCATTTAGAGGAGATAAGTCCTCTCCTTTCATAAAAAAATTAAAAATTGTTGTAAAAGCCCATGTAACAAACATATGAGAAACGAAAGTGCAACATATATTTGGCAAAAAAATGTTTCAGATTTCAGTTTTTTCACTAAACTTTTTACTGTTGTGTTAACCAAGACATTATGCTATAATATTAAAAACCTTTTTACTGAATGTAAGATTTTGTTAATAAGTGTTCTGACAGTTTAAAATATTAATGTCACATCCGTAATCAAAATTTAGTCATTGATAGAACATGATGCCAATTTTTTTCCAGCAATAATACTTTAAAATCCTTCTGGAATTATCAAGGTAATATATTATATTTTATTTTAAAAAGATACAATGATTTAAAAGATTTTCTAATGTCTAAATTTGACCCTGTTTGCAACATACTGATGCAGAATACTGTGATTTGGCTGTGTACAAGGGGTGTGAATGTACTTGAAGAATAAATGTATATAATGAATTCTTGGGATTCATCCACTGTGCAGCGTTTGAGGTGTGAAATTTCCACAGTCCCTGTTCATACTAATCTTCAGAGGTTAAATTCACGTGTAGTCAGAGAAAAGAAGCCCTTATACAGTTTCATAAGTCAGCTATAGCTGATCATACAACACAGAACAATTGTGTGATCGATTGGGATTCTGTCAGGACATTGGACAATGGGAGCAATAGAGATATTAGATAGATTAAGGAATCAATTTTTATAAGAAAAAACAGTAATAGTATGAACAGGGACTGGGGAAATTTCAAACTCTCACATGTTTGGGACCCTATTTTATATAAAGATCAGCACCATGGTGATAAGGATCGTTCTGACGTCACAAGATAAGATCGGGTCCCACGACAAAAGTTCAAATTCTGAGGAAGAAACACGAGGTGTTTTCGAAACGTCAATAAACAATAAATTTAAGGTTGCATAAAACAGTAACAGTTATGGATATAAAAATTAATTACCAACCTGAAGAAACATGTTCAGTATCTCAAATACTAATTGACAGATTGGGCTCAATTTTGTATGCTGATGCCTTGGGACAAATGAGTTTTGTTCAAGAAGAGATTTTCAAGATGGCTGCTTTTCAAAATTGCCACCATTTTTTGAAAAAAAACTTATTTTTGAAAACTCAAATACAAGTGAATGGATTTTGTTCAAATTTTATATGCTGATGCCTAGGGACACAGTAGTTCTGCTCTGTTTGAGAAAGAATTTTCAAGATGGCCGCTTAATTTGAAAATGGCCGCCATTTTTCGTAGAAGAATGTAATCTTTGATAACTCAAATACCAGTTGATGGATTTGGTTCAAACTTATTATGCCTATACCTAGAGACAAAGGAGCTCTGCTCAACAAGACATTTTCAAGATGCCCATTGAATTTCAAAATGACTGCCAATTTTTGTTAAAAAAACTGTTTTTGATAAATCAAAATACCAGTGTTTGGTTTGGTTCTTTTATATACTGATGCCTAGGGACAAAGGAGCTTACTCTAGAAGAAACTTTTAAGATGACAGCTGAATTTCAAAATGGCTGCCACTTTTTCATATAAAAAAACGTTATCTGTTATAAATCAAATACCAGTGGATAGATTTTATATGGTGATACTTAGAGATAAGGGACCTCTGCTCAAGAAAATTTTTCAAGATGGCCGCTATTTATCAAAATGGCCACCATTTGTTGTTAAAAATGTAATCTTTGATAACCCAAATACTAGTTGATGGATTTGGTTCAAATTTTATATGCTGGTACCTAGAGACAAAGGAGTTCTTCTCAAAAGATATTTTCAAGATGGCAGGTGAATTTCAAAATGGCTGCCATTTTTTGGAAAAATCTTTGATAACTCAAATACCAGTGGACAGATTTGGTTCAGATTTTATATGCTGATACCTATAGAGACAAGGGAGCTCTATTCAAGAGGAAATTTTCAAGATAGATGCTATTATCAAAATATGATTTATTTGGTGGGATTTAATACTCTGTGGAGTTGCTGTTTTTTTCGAGAGTAATTTGATGAATTTTGAAATTTGGTGGTCATTTGACAAAAATCAGTATATTTCTTTATGACAAAAATTGTAAAAGTTGTAATGAAAGTATGCAAAATGTTCTTTATATAAATATGACAAAACCAATATCAAATTATATTTCAATGATTTTATTTATTCATATTATACACTTTAGATCAAACAACTTCAGTTTTATTCTTTAATTGTCTTCTTTATCTTTATTTGTCATCATCGCATTTATACCAGCAATCGGAGTGGGCTATTCTACAGTCTACTTTATCATCTTCGCTCCCTGTTATGCATTTATATTTTTTGTTGCATTTCATCTGGCAGGGGGACTGGTTACTATAATAGTAGTCATTGTAATTGTCTTCATTTTTACCCGGACTTGCGCTGGTAACAATCGCCATCGACACAAGTAGCATAGCCAGAATCGCAACACGCTTCATTTTGTCCCTTAGAAGCATAAATATAACATATAATCTTTAGGTTATTTGTTCATAGTGATATTAGTTACTCTTGCATCGAGCCTTTATAATCCTTTCTAACTAAGCTTGCTTTTACTAATGTAACTTTCGGCTGTCGGCTACTGGGTTAACCTACCGTTTTATGGGCAACTCATTTAAGTATGAATAGTACCTGCCATTATTCCATTCATATTTAAATGAGTTGCTCATCAAATAGTATGTTAATTCAGTAGCCAACAGCCAAAAGTTGCATTTGTGAATACAAGCTTTGACAAGGAGAACAGGAGAAAGCATTGGGATTGATGCAAAATGAATCCAATGTAAATGCAACAATATTTTTCATCATTTTTTGTTATTTAACAATAGTAATACCTAAAAATTAGTAAAAATAGTTTTATTCATAATTTACCTTTTCGAATCCTGTATAAATATTATATAATATACTTTTAACTAACTTTAAAAATGATCATAGTTAAATGAATTAAAACCTACCTCAAATTTTCCTTGTTAAATAGATAAATTTCTATTTGGGAATGTAATTTGAAATTGACCAAACTCTTGTTATTTTTATACTCCCTTTTGAGATAGTACCATCTGGTATAATAATTTATATAAATGGTAGTGATCTCAAATTTATAAGTGAGTCAATGTCCTTCGGGATAATTTTATTTTCAATTAAATGAATCAATCTTCAGCATGCCTGGACATTTGGGTAATTTGAAAAAGTGTAACATCTAATGAATTGGATACCTGGTGCTCAATTCAGCTTCTACACTGGGGAATAGTGTAGTGTAGTGTAGTGTAGTGTAGTGCTCATTTGTATTTGTTACATTTTTGCCTCACTCCAGTATCAAAAAAACAACAAATTGCATCAAATGGGTATATCTAAGTGGAATTTTGAGTGTGTTGATCAAAGTCTACAAAAAACTGGTCGACACTGATTATCGCCATCAAAGCAGAAGGCATCAAAAATTTTATGAAGGTGCACAGTAGTAAAGGGGTTAAAACATTGATTTTTTGTTTATTTTGCTAAAATCCTCTATCTGTTTCATAAATTTTACATCATTTCATAAATGAATACGTTTTTTTTTATATTGATCTCAATTGACACAATTCTCTATTATGCTCCTGAATTATTGTATTATTAATATATACCATATTATGACTAAAATTGGGGAAGGTTATTTTAATTACACATGTATTGTAGAATTAGTAGGAGTGTTAAAGTAATTGAATGGCTAAGCAAAATCATTAACATTAAGAATTAGGATAACATTCACTTACTTTAGTATAATAGAAATAATTGTGATGGTTCCTTCATTGTCCAGGGCTCTCGCTAGGCTTTTAGACTATGGCGCAGCACTACAGTCTATCTCCCACCACGGTCTATTGGCGAATCTTGATTGTTTCCACAGTCTAAACTTGACGAAATTCACAACAATTTGCACTAAATAGCATGTAAAAAAGGATAAACTATACCATAAACATGATTTATCATGACTGAACGGTTTTGCTGAAGATGTTTCCACCACACCCTAAACATTTCCTGGTGAAAGACCTGTTGTCCATTTGTTAATAGCATATTGAATTCTGTCTTTTTGGAACATTTATGGGGAGAGAGTTTTTACTAGAGGAGTGCACTTCAGAGAGCTGTTTATTAGAAATAAGTGTTGTTCAATAGAAAAGGTGTTCATGAAAGAGGTGTTCATATGGGAATAGTATTTACTGGAAACAGGTATACATGAGAGAGGTTTTCGCTAAAGAGCAGTGTTCAGTAGAAACAGGTGTTCACAAGAGAGATATTGACTAGAATCAGGTGTTCACAAAAAAAGTGTTCAATACAAGTATTTGATAAAGACAAGTGTCTACTTGAAAGTCTAGAGAGACATATTTATTTACGCTTTGTAAATTGTAAACCATTATTCACTACAGAGAGGTACTTAATACAGGGAGGTAGCCAGTACAAAGAGGTTTTCTTTACACTGTTACTTAATGCATATGATATTAATGTTTTCCAGGAAAATGGGCACTAGAAGAATCCATAGAAAAAGAGATAGATGGCGATATTGGTCTTGTGCTGAAAGTAAGTTTTGTATAAGTTTCTTTTTCTTGTATATGCATATTGATCATTCTCTCACTATTTTAGCCAAAATATTTATTCTAATTTATTGAATACTATAAAATATAAAAAAGGTGATCCAGTTTCAAACCTGTCAATTAAAAAAACACGAACTCCTATGCAGTGTCTCGGTATAGACACTGCGGCGGGCAGATTATGGAATCCCCAAAAATTGGGGAAGATAGTCCCCCTTTTTGTCACAGATGTACTTGTTTTTCACACAACTTATAAAATATATGTTCTTTTATGTTCATCAATAATTATTTTGTCAAAATATTCCAAAATCAATGAAATATAAGAGCAAATCCCCGCGGAAGGAATCTGAGTAAAAGTTGTGTTGATAAAAGTTTACCGCACGTGTTGTTTATTAGTTAATACGCGCAATTCAACCAATGAAATTGTCTAAATTTTACAATCACGCGACCTGAGCATGGGACTAGAACCAATCACGTCAGTTGTTTATTACGATGTTACCATGCTTACGGTGAGACACCTGCCCGCCGCAGTGATATATCACTGCACGGGAGTTCGAAAAAAACAGGATTTTTTTTTTAAATCTGGGTGAAAACCGGGATTTCTATTTGAAATTTGATAGAAAATTGGGAGAAAATCAAAGTTTAAAATAAATCTGAAACTGAATAGACAATTCAAAAAAAATCAGAAGAAAATCTGGATTGGTAAAAAAATCAAAAGAAATATCAGGGTTTACAAAAAGTAATTCAAGAAGTCAGGAGTCTTTAACAAAAATGTGTTTCGTTGAAAAATGAGTTTTTTATGAAAAATCGTAGGATTATATGATTTTAGAAAATTAGTTTTTACTCTTGCTATAAAACAATTACTCTGTGTAAAAAATAAAAATTACATTACTTTATTACCTGGCACCTTTAGAAATGCAAATACTGTATGCATGTTGTGACATAATTTCTTGTTTCTTTTTAGTCAAAGGCCAGGCTACATGCAATCTCAACCAAACTTAATAAACCATATAAGTTTGATGGCTCACCTCTTATTGTACAGTAAGTTGAACTTGAAATATCATTTTCTACCATATGTGAAATATTTCTCAATTATAGAGCATTTCATTGTTTTAAATCAACAGAAGACGTTTTTATACTGAATGGTTAGGGTATGTTTTAGTACCCTGCGCGCAGAGTCTAGTTATTAACTACCCTCTCTCTAGTAGGCGATCACAAATTATAAATTTATAATGGTGTGAGGATAACATTAAGGATAGAATCGAACCTTATATTGTTTGTTTCAGATGCAGTTAAGTTTTCATGCCCCAAATTACTCAAGTTACACAGCCTACCTAAGTTATGATATTGTCCCTGGTTTATAAAATAATCCCCCATATACAAAAAATTGTGAAAATGGCAAATCAGATAGCGCTAAATTAACCCAAATTTGGAAGTATCTTTGTATTACTTCAATTTATATCCATATTATACTTGTAGATATGAGGTACGTTTCCAAGATGGTCAAGAATGTGGAGGTGCCTATGTGAAACTACTAACAGATAACAAACAGCTTGATCTGGTATGTGTATAGAATACTTCTCATGCAATCCCCTCTTACTACCTTCAATATGCATTGAACTTCCATCTTCATTTTAATCAAGGAGCTGCTAGATATATTTGCTTGTGACTGACTTGTGACTTTGACTTGTGACATGTGACTGTGACTTGTGACTGTGACTTGTGACTGTGACTTGTGACTAACCAGACATTACTATTAACACACAGGTAAAATATCTGCCCTCTGATGGGCATTTGAATACTGTACTCCGGGTATTGTTCGCGTGAAATTTTTAAAAATCGCGAAATTTTATAGCGTCGAAATTTACCAGGAGTACAGTACCCATTACATAACAATTTACAACTAATACATTTTCATATTGATCGTTCCAGAAAACCTACAATGACAAGATGCCTTATACCATTATGTTTGGACCTGATAAGTGTGGGAACGACCACAAACTTCACTTCATCTTTAGGCACAAGAACCCAAAAACTGGCGAATTTGAGGTATGGGATTTTATGATATGTAAATTAATATGTCAGCTTTTAAATGTATATAATGTATTGTTAACCGTTATATACACATTATTTCCATGACAGATTAAAAAACATGTAGCGTTCTCTTTTGTATGCTGTCTGCAAACTTGTATGATTATTTAGGTAATCATGAGGGTTTAAAAGTACAACGAAATAAATAAACAGACTACTTGAAAACAGGAAATTCTAATATAAATAGAAACAAGAGCTCACCCATATGAGCTAAAACATAGCATAATTTGTAAAAAATTGTAAATAATTTGTAGATGATTGAAATTCTAAATTGATAATCTCCCAGTTGATGAGACATATTGAAATAATTCTATACTTAATTCTTTCTTTGATTCTCATTTCAGGAGAAACATGCCAAGAAGCCAACAGTCAGTTTGGACAAGTTTTTCACAGACAAGAAAACTCATCTGTTCACCTTGTCTCTTTTCCCAGACAACACTTGGGAAATCTTTGTTGATCAAGAACTTGTCAACTCTGGAAGCCTTCTTGAAGATATGGAGTAAGTGGTACCATTTTCATTTTCAAAATAAGCTTAACTCCTTGAGAAAGAGATAATCCTTTGATTTTGCCCTGCCCAGTTGGATTGGGTTTCTCACAACTAAGCTACCCAGTTAGAACTGTATACCTTCATAAGTAGCTGGCATTCATGATTAAAAAAGGATCTTATTTGCAGTTTAACTGTTCTAGGCAGAGAATTTTTTTTTCTTAAGTGCATATCATTTCAGAAAATTTCCTTCAAAAGCATGAAAAAAGTCACATTAAGAACTCAGCCCTCCATTGAGTTTTTGATTTTAAAAGATTAAAAAGCAAATCACATTGATACAGAGATTGATGTAATTGCTGTGTATTACAGGCCAGCTGTTAACCCTCCAGAGGAAATTGTGGACCCAGATGATAAGAAACCTGAAGACTGGGATGACAAAGAGAAGTAAGTGAAAGAAATGAAAATTACACCCATGAATAAAAAACTACATTGCCAATAACGTGTCCCAAATTTTAAATGGCTATTTTTGTGAAAACATACAGGATTATACGTAGTCACCTGTTTTGTGTAACTGACATCCGGCATCTATTTTTGTATTGAGTGGAACCAAGTTGTGACATTTTGAAAATGTATTTCCATGTTGTTTTTTTTAAAAACCATATAAAACATCAATAAATTGTCTAAAATATCATTAATTCTGGTTCTTAAGATTATACAATAGTTATTCTATTTAAACCCAAACAAATGTGAATTGACATGCTTTAAGTGATATTTTGCATTATTTTAGTAATTTAATTTTCAGTATTTTAGCAATATCCATATTTCAAAACCATAAAATTGCTATTAATGTTGTTGGCAATCGGACAAAGCCTAATTGATGTTTTTACAGAAAGTTATATTTCTTTATTTCAACTCAAAATTGTTTAAAGGCCCCATGTAAAGTAAAAAATATGTTTTAATCATTCATTTACTAAATTTTATATGTTGCCTTTAAAGGATTCCTGACCCTGATGCTGTCAAACCTGAAGATTGGGATGAGAGTGAACCAGAGATGATTGAAGACATTGATGCTGTTAAACCTGATGGTTGGTTAGATGATGAAGAGCCTCTTATAGCAGACCCTGATGCTGAGAAACCAAGCGATTGGTGAGTTGAACTGAATAGAAATAATTTGGAATCATAGCTATTGGGTTAGCGTAGAGGAGGACTCAATCCTAACTGTATGGATAATATTGATGTTCGGCAACTTCCATTGATTACCAAGTTTTTGATGACACTTGATTTCATGTTGCTGAGTTTAGATGGACTGGGTTGAGACATCAGTTTCTGTTAAATCGTATGCATTAATGTTTACATTTTTGGTTTGGAGCCAAAAGTGCTAAAGTCAAAATAAAATATTTTAACAGATATTGATTTATTCACTTGACCCCTCATGAAAATCTTTTTTAAAACAGGGGTGATGAAATGGAGCTAAAGTCAAAATAAACTATTTTTAAAAAGATATAATTTATTTATTTACTTGACCCCTTATGAAAAAATTTTTAAACACAGGCATGATGAAATAAAGCTTAAGTCAAAATAAACTATTTTTAAAAAATATATTAATTCATTTATTTAACTGACCCCTTCTCAAAAATTAATTCTTCATCACAGGGATGATGAGATGGATGGAGAATGGGAAGCACCAATGATAGACAACCCGCTATGTGCCAGTGCCCCAGGATGTGGCGAGTGGACCACCCCCCAGATCAAGAACCCCCTCTATAAGGGCAAGTGGTACGCTCCTAAGATCGACAACCCCAACTATAAGGGAAAATGGAAGCCTAGGATGATAAAGAACCCAAATTACTTTGAAGATGAGGAGCCTTATAAAATGACACCTTTTGTAAGTATAACATGTACAGGGTGTTCAAAAAAATTGGCCAAAAATAATCTCAACTAACTAGAAAACTGTAAATGATGTAAATGAACTCCATACTTCTGTACTCTTATCTGTCATGCACACTTAGAGATAAAGTGTATGATAAAGAAATATATACCTTGTAAGGTTTAGACGTTGTTTGACGTAGCTCAAAAATCCTTCATTATGAAGATTTTTGTCAATATGCAACGTACATGATTTAATCAAGGCATCATGTCTATCGTGGTTCGAAAGTGGTCACACTTAAAAAATAGCTTGTTTCAATGAATGTGTTATTTTTATATTGCTTTGTTGATTGATGCTCCCCATGGAGGGGTTTACTCCATTATTAGCTGCTATGTAACTCTAATCAATGTTTATGCATTACAATTCCAGAGTGCTCTTAGACTGGAGCTATGGACCATTTCCAACAATCTTCGTAACAATTAATTTTGTGCCTTTGTAACACCCCAGATCCTTTTAGATGCTTTTTGTTAAATTGCTTCACTACAAAGCAATTAAATGTGCTATGTTATGTAACTCTAACCATGTGATGCATTACAATTCCAGAGTGCTCTAGGACTGGAGCTATGGACCATTTCCAACAATCTTCGTAACAATTAATTTTGTGCCTTTGTAACACCCCAGATCCTTTAAGATGCTTTTTGTTAAATTGCTTCACTACAAAGCAATTAAATGTGCTACGTAATGTAACTCTAACCATGTGATGCTTGTAATTCCAGAGTGCTCTAGGACTGGAACTATGGACCATTTCCAACAATCTTCGTAACAATTAATTTTGTGCCTTTGTAACACCCCAGATCCTTTTAGATGCTTTTTGTTAAATTGCTTCACTACAAAGCAATTAAATCTGCTACGTAACTCTAACCATGTGATGCATTACAATTCCAGAGTGCTCTAGGACTGGAGCTCTGGTCAATTTCAAACAATCTTCTGTTCGACAACTTCCTGATCATTGATGACAAGTCTGTGGCTGACAAATGGGCTGCTGAAAGCTGGAAGATCAAACAGGACCAGGAATTCCGCAGAGAGAGCAATGCAGCTGTGAGTAGCAGAAGAATATATTTTGGGCTGTTCAGTTCATTCCATATATAAATGTTATAAAATGTTATATAAACAAATGATTCAATAATTTTCACCAATTTTACAATGTTAAATGGATAAGAATAAATGTTGGAATTACTTTTTCGTAATTTTATCTCAAATTAAGAACATTAAACAAAAAAATAATATATACCATGTCTTTAATGTTAAAGGAAAAATACAGTTACAGATATCAAGATTGAATTCTGAATATTCATTAATTTAAAATCGATATATTAACTGTAACAGTGTAAACAATAGTTTTGATGTTGATTTAGATTTTTAGGAGAAATACTCTCTGGACTTGATAAGGAAACTAACCTTTTTATTATATTCATTGTTTCTGTTTTAGCAAAGTGTTTGGGATGCAATTAAGAGCACAGTTAATGAGAAACCCTGGATATTAGCTGTAATTTGTATCGTTGTGATACTCCCCTTAGTTTTACTCATTGCTTACTGCTGTTCAAGTGGAGAGAAAAAGGTGTGAGAGACAAACTGGAATGTGTTCTTCACATGCCTGAAATTGGACTGTGTTTGCTTCAATGTCTTCTGCTTGCACATCGAACTCCCATGCAGTGTCTCGGTATAGACACTGCGGCGGGCAGATTATGGAATCCCCAAAATTTGGGGAAGATAGTCCCCCTTTTTTGTCACAGATGTACTTGATTTTCATACAACTTATAAAAGATATGTTCTTTTATGTTCACCAATCATTATTTTGTCAAAATATTTCAAAATTATTGAAATATGAGAAGAAATCACCGCGGAAGGAATTCTGAGTAAAAGTTTTGTTGATAATAGTTTACCGCACGTGTTGTTTATTAGTTAATACGCGCAATTCAACCAATGAAATTGTCTAAATTTTACAATCACGCGACCTGAGCATGGGACTAGAACCAATCACGTCAGTTGTTTATTATGAAGTTACCATGCTTACGATGAGATACCTGCCCGCCGCAGTGTTATGTTGAAGACTATCACTGCACGGGAGTTCGCTTGCACATAATACTAATTCCCTTAAAATGTCATTTTGGGCTTGGGATTTGGGATTTGACTGAAATGGAAAATAAATCTTAAAAATTGGTTGAACAAAGAGCATAGGTGACTGCTATATTTTATGTTTTACTTTTTGGATTTTTGCTAAAATGGGAAATCATTCGATACTTTAATTTCACACATTTTTTATTTTCTATTTTTTTTTTGTTTTCAATGAAATTAATGTGACTTGTCCAAAATGACTTTTTGATGTTTTAGTACCAGTGAAAACCTTCATCCAACATTCATTTTGGCATGATGGTTTTTCAGCATGTATATGTAATTCCTCCCTGCTTTTTGTGTGTTTCTAAAATTTTCATTTTATTGTAGTTAATTGTATCACTCCTATATTTTTGTTGGTTTTACTTAAATAAACATTTCTCACAATAGATGACTCTGCTAGAGCTAACACAAGGTGGCAGCACCCGTTGCATGCATGTTTAACATAGTATCCTCCTTTATAAGCTGTGGTTTATAGCTGTAGACTTACTTGTATTTGTGTCGTTTGTAGGGCAACATATTTCAACGTTTTTTCGCCTACGCTAATGACCGCTCTTGGGTGTGGGGCTTGGTTGTGACACTAGCGCTAATACCTTTAGTTATCGCATCTGTCTATTGTTGCCCTACCAAGGGGCCTTTAACGGTAATTTATATATTTACCAACAGTGCCTTGTATACATTATAATGGCAATAGTCGCAACATAATTTTTTCTCAGCTGGGTTTAAAAATTTCATTTTACTTAGTCTGAACATAAAATATTCATTAGTCGCAAAACCCCAGTGTTTTATGATTTTATGAACTTTCAGCAGTGTGCAGCAATCTGTTGCTATGTAACAATCTGTTGCTATGTAGCAATCTGTTGCTAGGTAGCAATCTGTTGCTATTTAGCAATATGTTGCTATGTAGCAATCTGTTGCTTCACAGCAATCTATTGCTGTTCTCCTTACATTTTCAAACTTGAGTTATGAGGAAAAATTCTGACATCGATTTTGTATTGTCATTGTTTTATGACATGCCACATATTAAGTATAGGGGGCACTGTGATAGCATAACCTTTCTCTTTATCTAAGTTTTGCATGGGATATTTGTGATGCTTCCATGTAATTTCTTTCTGTTGTGTGTGTTAGATTTGATGAATTTCAATCTGTAAAAACAAAATATTTCATGTACCTATAAGCTTAATGAGAAAATATTAGAGAAAAAATTTGATAAATAAACTAAGAAATGTATATATAGTAACTGCTTTCACAACTACTAGTATTTATTATAATAATATGCAGCCAATGCATTTATATTTAATGTAATTGATATGCATGAATATGTCCACTAAAACCTGGAGATGAAGATTTTAAACCATTGCCTCACCTTCAGAAAATCAGGTTTTACCGAACGTAAACTAAATCAAAAACTTTACAAATTCTATTAACTAATTTGACCTGTTATCTTTAGCCTGCGGATATAGCTGAACGTAAGAAGACTGATGAAGCCACGCCTGATGTGGACTATGATGAAGATGATGCTTCAGGTGATGCACCATCCAAAGAGTCCCCTAAACCCGCTAAAGGCAAGAAAAAAGGCAAAGGTGCTTTAGATGCTGAGCCTGAGGTAAGTAGAGTGCCCTTCTATTATCATCATGGTTTATACACTGTTACACTGTTACAATTTCATTTCATACACTGTACAGTAAAAACTATGTAAGTAGAACACCTTTGGTTCCTCTTTAAAAGTGCTCCACTTGGGAGTTGTTCCACTTCCAGAGGTTCTTTTAGAGGTCAAGAAACAAGTGTTTCACATGCTTAAGTGTTCCACTTTACAGGTTTCACTGTGTATCAGTGAATTAGTGACACCTAAATAAGCAGGCATCTTCACCAATTTATCTCATAATATACCTGACAACCAAATGTATGATCAAATTATTTTGTCTCATAGTTCATCTAGCTATTAACCAGGTGTATCATAGTATCCCATAATGCATTTGACTTTCAAGCATACGTATATGCCACAGTATCCCATAATATACCTGACAACCAGATGTATGACCAAATTATTCCAATCTGTATCTCACTTTAGGCAGACATATGAACTTATTTGTCCCATAACCTATCTAGTGTAATCAGGTGTATGCAACATCATATCACATAATGCATTTGACTATCAAGCAGACATATGTGCCAATTAAAGTATCCCATGATTGATATACCTGACTCCTAGTTGTACGATCAAATAGGGTAGACATATGTACATAGTTGTCTCATAGTTCATCTAGCTATTAACCAGATGTATGCACCATAGTATCCCATAATGCATTTGACTATAAAGCAGACGTATGTGCCAAACTATCCCAAAACTAGACAATCTAATGTGATGTTTAATATGTGATAATTGCTAATTCTGTACTTAATTATGAAGATGTTTTGTTTCAGGAGGAAGCTGTAGCAGAGGAGGAGGAAGAAGAAGAAGTAGAGGAGGTACCAGAAGAAACAACTAGGTGAGCCCCAGTCATATCAAATTTACCCATAATTCACCTGACTATAAATGTGGTATACACCAAAGCATCCCATAATGCACCCGACTATAAAGCAGATGTATGCATATAGTTGTCCCATAATGCAACTCACTATACACCAAATATATGCACCAAAGTATCCCATAATGCACCTGACTATAAAACAGATGTATGTACTTAGTTGTACCATTATGCATCTGGCTATATACCAGGTATATGCCCCAGTGTCCCAAAGTGCACCTGATTGTAAAATAGATATGTTCTTAGTACACCTGACAGTACACCTGGCTATAAATCAGGTGTCTGCAACATAGTATCCCATAATGCATCAACCTATAAAGCAGGTGTATGAATCCCATAATTCACCTGGCTATTAAATCTTAAATTGCAGAGTTGAAAAAGAAGTAATGTAGCAGAGAGAGTTAACTCACTGAATCGTTTAGAAATGCCAAAAATAAAGAGGCTGAAATATGTTTAATCATTATTATTATTAATATATTATGATGTACCAGACACAAACTAATAAATGAAACATTTTTGGTTCCAGGAAATCACCAAGGAAAAGGAAACCAAGAAAGGAATAACGTTAGCAACAACTAGAAAATAATCAATTTCCATTAGAAAGTATTGAAAGGCATCTCATCATGTGCATTCTCTTAGGTCATAACAAGGATTACGTGGTCAAAAGTAAACATTTATATTCAATTTGTGGATGGAAAAAGTTAAAAGGAAAGGATTGTATAGGCAATACAGACACTCTGTTTTAGGAATATAAGCAGTGTCATTTATTCCAATAATTTTTATGCTTTAACTATGAGCATAAAAAAAGAGGAAGACATTTTGATTTTTGTGTATTTTACAGTGTATCGTGTCATGAAAGATATCCTTTGTGTTTTACTTCACAGTGTAATGTGTATAGTGAAAGATATTCTTTGTTTTACGTTTCACAGTGTATCATGTAATGAAATGTGTCCTTTGAAACCAGCTGTTGTTTTTGTATAAAAATATTACCATGGTAACCATGGATTTTCTTTATTATGTTTAATACAATTTTTGCTGTTTTACATGTCTATTAAAAGTTATATAGTATTCGCATATTATCCAAGGGGTCATTGCTCAAGTTTATTATCATAGTGGATTTACCATCATGAGTTCAACTCTCTTTCCACATAAAATGATCGATAGTTGATATCATGAACCGTTGAATGTTGCCATACTCAAGAAGCAGCCCTTAGTAATAATATATTTAAGTAATTTTTCAGAGAATTACCGCTTACGGGAAAATTTCTTTTCTAAAGATTTGATTGCTCTTTTTATTTTGCTATGTGTTTTAAAGTGTTAAGTTGCAATATATTTGATACAGCATTTTCAACATTCATGTAGATATCTTCAATATTAGTTGTGTAAAAATGTCTATGTATTTAGAATTAAAGTACATGTGTTCAGTGTCCATCGAAATACAAAAAAGGAATGATTAATATTTCTAAAAAAAATGATTTTACAGTAATTATTATAGTGTTTTAGTGTCCTGGAATACTCCAAACTGATAAAAATTCAAGATTTTCTCATCAAACATTACAAACAAATATATGTACTCAATATATGTGTATTGTGCACCATTTAAAGTGTTAATGCATGTAATGATGAGATTAATTTAAAGTGGTAATTTCAAAGTGACCAGCTTCATCAATGATTTTTGTACGTGTTTATTTTGTAAGTTTCAGACTGGTAGTCATGATAGAGTGTAATATAATTGTATCCAATCAATACCAATCATTCGTTATTAATCATAAAAATTATGCAAATATTACTGTTGCGATAAGTGTATATGTATGTACTGTATATTAGTTCAGTTTATCTCAGCATGAAGTGTGTTCATTAATTGTTAAATCCAAAGGAGGTACAGTGCATCCCATGAGCCTTGAATCCAGTTAATCGTCATATGGGGATGGGATTTACTGTTCCTCTGTTGTTTGGATGCACAAAGTAACAAAGGAGTTGCAGTAGATCCCATGAGCCTTCAACCAAGTCCATGGTCATAGAGTTACTTGGGATGGCTGTTCCTCCTTTGGTTGGATGTAAATATTCTGTACTTTACAATGTACAAAATGTAATTATGAACAGTTCATTAATGAGTAATCACAGGAGGTATTTTCCCAGATGTTACTTTAAGTAAAATTCCTGTGCATTTTAATTTATGCAAAAATTCATCGGGAGTTAGAATGGATGCAGAATATGTAATCCAGGGTATCTTGAAATATACCTTCCTGTGTAATAATTTCTAGAAATCAAAATGGATATTATTTGAGTAATGTGTTCAGTCTGAGCAATTGATATTGTAGCAAGACAATCTCACTATTAAACATATGTCATACCCCGAGAAGTCTTATGCAAAAAAAGTTCAATATTCTGGTATACTGGTCTAAAAGTATTACATAGTACTGTATTATTTGTATTTTTCCGAGTAATTGTTTTTTGGGTGTATGAACAATGGGGAGATTGTTCTGTTTCAACATGCATTGCTCAAAGGGATGTAATTATAAAGACATAATATTTGAAATTAATAAATTGAATTTATACACCACTATAAAATGTTCATTTTACATTTATCTATTCTTGAATGCTTTTTGCAGTTTTTTTTTATTGGCAAGAAGTATAACAAGACAATTTTCAAAATGTCACCACCTGCCAAATACCTACCACCGCCCACAAAAAAGTTGGGAGATTTTACCACCCCATTTGAAACTTTGATCATAAAACTCTACAAACACATTTAATTTTATCAATAACCCAGAGCTTTATTTACATATGTACATTTTATACATACCTGAAAGCTTTCTGCCCAAATTTTTTACATGCCAATATTTTACAATACCCCAAAGGGTTAACACTAAGACCCCTGGCAGACATATTTCACATGATACAACCAGTTTTTGTTGTATATAAACTATTAAGTCTCTTATACACTAGATACTAGTACATTGATACATTTTAAAGTGTCTTATGTTCAAATATTACTTTTAGACAAGAAAACATCATAAACCAGAACAACGGCAACGCCAAAGCGTAGCTAATCCCATCGAACAGAAATGGCTGGCATTTTTACAAACGAATAGCAAATATCGTAAAACAACACACCAGAAAGGCCACCATTTTCAAAATGGTTGCTCACTAGCCAAGTTGTCATCAGAAGAAATAATATGCTTTTCAGTAGCCACCTCTAAAATTTTTGAAAAATCGCACAAGTACTTGTAAAATAACTCACATAAAAATGGTGGCCATTTTTCAAAATGGCCGACTACTCCCCAAAGTTTTATTAGACAATGTGCCATGCTTAAAGTATTCACATATCAAATATGAACAAAATTGCTCCACTACTTTTCGAGTTATAGTAAAATACGTTAAAATGGCGGCCATTTTTCAATTTTTTTTCAAAATGGGCGCCTTCTACCAAAAGTGTCATAGGACAGTGTGCCATGCTTATAGTATTCACATACCAAATATGAACAAAATCGCTCCACTACTTTTCGAGTTATAGTAAAATACGTTAAAATGGCGGCCATATTTCAAAATGGCCGCCTTCTACCAAAAGTGTCTTTAGACAGTGTGCAATGCTTATAGTATTCACATACCAAATATGAACAAAATCGCTCCACTACTTTTTGAATTACAGCAAAAATCGTAAAATGACGAGTAAAGGCCGCCATTTTTCAAGATGGCTGCCATGGGCTTCTTTAATATCTACATTTGTAGCATTATTAATGTCCTTTATAATTTTTTTACATTTAAAACATATTGCTATTACAGTTTTACATATTGCACCTAAATTACTGTAAAATCGTCACTAAAATGGCCGCCATTTTGAAATGAGCGGCCATTTTGAAAATCGGCTTTCGAGCAGAACTTCTACTCCAATAGGGTATATGTGTACAAAATATGAACAAAATCGGGCCAACGGTATTTGAGTTATTGCCCGGACGGACGGACGGACGGACGTATGTACGGACGGACGGACGTACGTACGGACGGACGTACGTACGGACGGACGGACGGAGGCGTTCCCTATATCCCTCCGAACTTCGTTCGATGGGATAATAAAATATACTTTGATGACTATATAGAGTATATATAGTGTTCAGGTGTTTATACATAAACATGTATAAGAAAAAATACTAATTATCCACATTACATGTACATCACATGTGTATAGCATAGCAATCACTTGTAGCCTTGAAGTAGTGCTCAAATTCTAACTATGATGCAAAAACTTAAAATCACAAAAATAAGATCAATCTGGTACTTTTTGATATAGGTGAGCAATTTTGAATATTTGGTCTAACTTAGACGTGAATGTAATTTTAAGACATCATCCAACTTCGACAGTCTTCATTTAAACTTCAGAATTTGAAAAAAAGCTAAGGAACCTGAAAAATCAACAATCACTGAAGTCCATATCCAAATATTGATATGAGCAATGTTATTCTTTACCAAAGATATGCTACTGTAACTTTTTGTGCTTTCTGAAATAATGGGTCAATTGCCTTATATATTTTTCAGTATATCTTGAAACAAATCAGACTAAATGGTATTTGTGAGATAGTATGCTGGGATGCTTTGATTGAAGTTCCAAAAATGATATTCTTAAATTCTCTATTGTCCTTGCAATGCCTTTTTGTCCTTTTATCCCAAAATACATTACATGTACTGAGTTTCATCTCAAAGCTTCCCACTAAGTATACAACCAGTTATTCATTTCACTGGTGCATCACCTATCTAGTCTGTTACTATGGTGAGTAGACTCTGTAGTGGTAAAAGTTACAGAGTCCTTTACTCAAGTTCCAGTTGAGAATGAGTGTGAGTAGATAGAAGATGGCAACACCTGTCATAGGGTACAATAGCACCTGCGTCTTCTTTAAAAATGGTAATGCTGAAAAGGATAATAAAAATATCAATAAGCATTTTAAGTACAGTAGTACTCTCTCCTTTTTTCCAGATTCTCCTGTTTCCTTCTTTATCTTTTAATTTGTCAAAAAGTGACAAATATCTTTAGAAATGTTTATTTTGAAGCAGTCATACATCTCAAGTGGAACTTCTGGCCTTTAATATCCTCATGCATCTTTTGAGACTTGATTTAACTTTGATTTAACAATGTGCAATGGGAGTTCACAGTCTGTCTGACTACAAAGCTGTAGTGTGATTGCTAGCAAATGCATTCAATGGAGTGAGAAATAATTCAACTGTGACTGCTTTGGATTTCACAATTTGTTCCTAAAAAATCTCATGGAAGGCTCTGAACCATATGCTACAGTTACTATGGTTACAGATATAAATAAAAAACTACTGAAAACTCTCACCACTGTATCCCAGGAAGGTAATATAAATGTAGTATCCTATCGCAAACAGCCACATTGTATTTCCAAGAAGTGTTCCAATAAAGTATTCTTTGTTTATAATGGCTGAAACAAATAACCAAAAATTATGCAGGTGGGAGGGGGTAATATATATTATTGTAAATCTAAGTAACAATTATGATATAATTTGACCTACATATTACATAGGATATATTCCTATAATGTCTACAATTTGTCGCAATTTCATTTTAACATTAAAATATCTTAAAATTAGAGCATTTGTATGTTTACTTTATGGTCACCCTGTATATTCAATATGACATTTAACCTGTTGAATCCCAGGCTCTAAAATCAGTTGAAACCAGAGAATTTTTCATTTTTGCCACCATTCGACATTTTACTACATACCTATACAACTATAGAAGATCAACTTAGTTACTTTAGACGGCAGAGAACATTTCTGCACATTTTAAAACAATTTTTGTGTAAATTGGATGAAAATTGTTCAAATAAGAACAATTTTAGTGAAAAAATTTGTGACGGATTTTCTTGTCACTCTGGGTTTCAAGGTCATTTCTGAGGTGACGAGAAATCTCGTCACTTCAGGTAGTCAAGAGGTTAATAAAAATCGACTTACGATGTAAGAATACTAGCTGAAGGACATGCAGTATCATAAGAAGGGGGAAGAAAGCGTTGAGATGAACATCAAAGGCATACCCCCACTCTACCTCTGGCCCCTGACTAGATGACGCTTTCAGGTATTTGTTCGCAATAAACCTGAGAATACAATAGAAATCATTAATGTACATATAATGTGTAACCCAACTTTAACACTAGCCCCTGACTGGCAGAGAACACTTTAACATGGAGTAAAGCCAGTCTAATCTAAACACCACTGAGACCACATTTCAAGGATTCTTCAACAAGGGAGTCTATGGGATATTACAAAATTGGAAATATTCATACTGAGAAGTGCCCAGTTTATGCCTTGGTCCCATTTGTTCCTATTTTCACTACGGCGCCCGGCCGATTGAGTATTTTGTTCAAAATTGAATACAATATTGAACAAAACACTCAGTCAGGCGGGCGCCGGCCGATCGATCGGAGAAGTGTTCAGATATACAGGTTTACAGTATTAAATTAATAAGGAAATATGTAAAAGTATTTCATGCACTGGTGCCGCACTCTTCAAACTAGATGAACTAACCAAGTTCAAACCACCTTGGCAAGTTGAAAAAAACTAATCAAATCTAGATTTCCATATCAAGAAACACTTCTGTAAATTTTAAATCAACCCATCTAGCAGATTGCCTAGAAATGCACATACATGAAAAGTGAAAACGCAGTTGCCCATCCTCCCAGCCAATGACAATACAGTACCCTTTTTAGGTATGATAAAATGTTTAATACATTTACATTTTACATTACTCACCAGAAACATGTTGCTATCAGGAGACCAACCCCGATACAGTCTACAAATATCACCCAGATTAGGAACTTCCAGAAATTGAGGAAGGAAAGGCCAATCACAATGGAGAACCCTATCGAAGAAGCTGTAAATAAAAATATTGTTTTTATAACTTAAAACAACTTTATTCATTTCTTCAGAGAAAAACAATTTAGTATATCCAAGTTTTTTGTTTGCTTGTTTTATACTTTAAATGTTATCATCATTTTTATAGTTGAATATGTCAAGCTATAGTCATTTTAATACTAATGACTTTTAAAGATTGAGACATAGACCTACCACACAGCCAGAAACTCAGAAGCACTAGGAAGGCTGGATCATCTCTTGCCCATTGGTCCTTTGTCTCTGGAATAGACCAATAAAATTCATCAATTTTTAGATAAGACAATGTCAGCTCAAGGATACAATTGAATCGAATAGACAGTGGAGACGATGGGCTCGATTGCCGTATCATACTGCATTTGAACGGCGATACGGCAATTGCCGTATAGAACGTCATTATTTGTAATAACGGTTATCTTTTAAAAATCTAAACAATTCCGGACTTCAAATTCATATTAAATCATATAACATCCATAGTAAGTACAATTTTAAAGTATTTTCCATAAATAGGGGGTTTAAATTTAATGACATGAAATATTTTGTCCTAGATATCGTTTATTTCTACTCCAGTGCACAAGGGCCGATTACAACCTGAAATCCCTGAAATTGTGAAATTGCAACAGACCCTCCTTGTACTTAATTTCGGCAATATTAAATAAAGAGATGGCATGAATTTTTTTATTGATATTAGAAGAACATATATAAAATAAACTTTTCCTCGCGTGCATTTAAATTCTGCCGTGTGCAATTACTCCCGTGGGTTCTCAAAGTTTCACTTATTTTAGGCAAAAGACAAAAACGTACTTTGGGGGTTAAGGTGCTCTTCAGACATTCCAGAGGCGAGAATAACATGAAACCAGACAGGTTTTCATTTTAATTTTATCGTTTTTATAAATAACATCGTCTTTCTGCATGCATTTTGGGTTTGATTCATCCTTTACACTGACGTTTTAGGTATAAAAGTCTCGGCTTTAAGTCATTACTAGATCGCGTTCAAAGTACTAAGTACCGTTCGCATTACCATTGTTCTCAGACGGACAATGCTGCCTGGATAATTTCGTCCAGCAACCAATTCGCCCAGAAACAAAACCAAGTAGCAAGTGCCATTTCTAGAAACTCAGTTTAGAGGAGTAGTTCCTTGAACTACTGCACAATCTCATCAGATGTTATCATATCATAATACTTAATATTGTAATTTTGATATTATATTTTCTCTTACTCTACACATTTTATTGTTGCACCTGTTATTGTAGAAGAGACCTTTAATCATTTTCATTAAATCACTTTATTTTCTCAATTATGTACAAGATCATACTTTACAAAATAACATGTACACTTTTTATAATATTTAACAAATCATTGTAAATACCATTATGTGGCACCTAATACTCCCTCTTGGGGGTCATAGCCACTAAAACCTGTAAATATGTTACATTGATTTTAATAAAAAAAAAAAAAAAAAAAAAAGAGTCGGGAAAGTGACTTGAGAATGCAGGAAAACTGACCAATCAGAATGCCCGATTCCTCAGTATTTCTCAAGTGAATCTTCGATTATGGAGAAACTTTTTCACGCTCGAATTCCACCTATCTATTGCACATGGATCGCTTCAAAAGTGATACAATCGGGAAGCTGGTTTTGTCAGCTTCACTATGACATTATGCTTTTAGAAATCGACCGAGAAATGGCGGAGAAAAAGACCGAAAAGTGTCATTTCTAAAACGGCGAGTTTGGAGAGCTAAAGTGGATCGGGACTGCTAGAAAGCCAGCCAATCAGAACGCAGGATTTCTTATTGAAACTTGGAATTCGAGAAATCGCCTTTACCTTCTATTTCCTCAGTTTTCTCGCAATTTGGTCACTACAAAGTGGAACCATCAGAAAGCTTTAGTTCCGAGCATAACCATGGTCTTATTTATTCCGAAATCTGTCAACTAATAGCAGAGTTATAGACTAATAAATGCCATTTTTTAAACAGCCAGTTTAGAGCCAGAAAGTGGATTCAGACTGCAACAACATTATGCAAATTAGCTAGACGTATCTAGGTTAGTAGCACACGTATGTGGGTTAGTAGGTTTGCTCTGTCAAGGCCGCGCATGTATCAATATATAAGCAGATCTCGGCCGTTTCAGCATACTTCATACAGGAATGAATCGTTACGTGTACTTTCACGGAATCCACGCAACTATATACCTTCATGCACATTAGACTGCCAAGAACGTTTTTATAGCGATCTACCACGGGCAATAGATCTACTAAGTTTTGTTTTTTCGTGGATAATGACAAATATTCTACCATTTCCCTTTCCTTCCCATTTCCCAAGGAAAAATCTTTTTAACTGAATCTTTCACAGATTTCATATCGCAAATAAACAGTATCGCATAGTATAATCGACAATGTTTTGATTAAATATCTGACTAATAATTGATATATCTTGTTGATACTAGGTTCAGTCTATTTTCGTAATTAAAAATCAGTGATTTAAATGCTAAACCTAATTTTGAATATTGTTTATCCAAAGTAAAATCGGTTGTCTCAGTGCGTTTGAGATATCAAACATCATACTTTCAATAGAAATAAAAATGTATTTCAAAGATCGGTGTTTCAGTCTTAAGCGCAGTATTGATTTAAGTATTGCACTATGCTGGAGCCTAGGAAGTATAAAAATGACGTTTTAATTTAAACCAGCGTAAAATTGAATTTCGAATTATAATATTTGCTTGAGTTGTGTTAATAGACCTTCCAGGGCTGTTGTATTTGGGCGATAATAAAAAATAAATACTCTTAATAAAATTGACGCAAGATACGGCAATTGCCGTATTATGCTTTAATAGCGCTGAGTTGCTAGACATGCGCGTTTGGAATTAAAATAAGACGATACGGCAATTGCCGTATCGTTGTTCAATTGCAATATGATACGGCAATTGAGCCCATCGTCTCCACTGATAGATAAAGCTTAACTTTTTTAGGGGGGGGGGGGTGGTTCCCAACCTTGATATTTATACATTGGGAGGTGTAATTGTTCTTTACCCTTACATTTGTTATTGAAATTTTAAATACTTATGTCAGGTTTGAAATAATACAACAAATAAAATATTTACGTTTTCGATACTGGAAATTTCTGTAGACTTTTTGTGGTGAATAGAATAGATAGAGCATTTGCCAAAATGCAAACTCAAAGTCCATTTGCTTAAACTTCCATATACGCCTGAAAATAAGATATCAACATGTGAACAAGTCAGCAAGTGAAAAACATCAAAAATATGTGCATGAAAAATGGTTGTCCAAGATGTTGCAATAATTGAGATTTTGGGTATTTTTAACTGAAACAGACAAGTTCTTATACCATAAGAGAGATTGAGAAACAACATCTACGAACAACAATGCGATAACATGAAGAAGGCCCTTGACTTAATCACTAGATGACGCTTTCATGTACTGTACGTCTATCGGGACGTCTACTTAATTTGGCGCTACTTATTTTGCCGGATTTGCTGTTTTGAACATTTGACTGCTACTTAATTTGGCGGACTTGCAATATTGTATTACTAATGGTATATATAACATAGTACTAAAATTAAATGGGAATTTGGCGGCTTCATAAATTTGGCGGACTTTAACAATTTGGCAGATCTGCCAGAGTAAAATGGCCACAAAATTAAGTAGAAGTACAGGATTTGTTAGATTACCTTAAATACTTGTATCTCTTTGAACTTGCTGTCAGTCTTGCTTGTTGTCTTGGGTTTGGTGAAGATGGCCTCTCTGTGTAAACTATAGTGGATGGAACTGGGGAACTTGGTGGCGAAACAGGAGGTGACGTCTTTGCATAGCTATACATGTTGATCGATTTCTGGCTTTATGTTGTTACTGAAAACAAAGTTATGGTGTTATGAAAAGTTCAATCTAGAAAGTGAAGAAAGCCTTGGGTTTGGTGAAGATGGCCTCTCTGTGTAAACTATAGTGGATGGAACTGGGGAACTTGGTGGCAATACAGGAGGTGATGTCTTTGCATAGCTATACATCTTGATCGATTTCTGGCTTTATATTGTTACTGAAAACTAAGTTATGGTTTTATGTTATGGTGTCATTATTGGAAATCTAAAAGCATTCATGCATGTACTAACCTGTAAACATCCCAGGTGGATCCCAGGTACATTATCAGGATCTGTACAAGTATTTTCAATGTTGTACCATGCATGAATGCTTTTGAATCCAATTTTTTTATAAATTAGGCTCAAAATTAAAAAACAATGCTAAGTATTGTCAGTTTGTTATCTGAATAATGAATTTATAGTTACACCGTACTTATAATGTCAGAAAATAACGACAATTTCAATGTTGTCGCCTATATCGGTCAAGCTCACTAGAATGTCAGTCATTCTCCTTGCAGTTAATTCATGCAAACTTTGCCATAGAACTGAACAACATCAGCACTGAACAACTGCTTGGAGATTAAAAATATCAAGTTGGAACTCTGGGATCCAATCCTCCTTGAATTAACGCACTCATGGTGAGTAAGTCATCCTTTTCCTCATACATTCACTTTTATGAACATAGAGAACATAAGAAAGGGGGGTTACTTCCTGTGACTGATACTCTAAGCTGATTGATTTGGCATATCTGAATAAAAATTACAGAGGGATTGAAATTGCATATGTTTGAATCGCATGCATATACTGTAAAGCCACAGACTTGAGTCAAGCAACCAGAGCTTTGGCAGAAGGTCACGTGATCACCTCTTCATTAACAGGCATCATTGGTTAACTCTTGGAAAACGTGTTCTTGTGTTTCATCACGTGATCATAACGTGCTATTACATTGGTAATTGTATAGACTGATGTACATAATTCTGAAAAACGTCATCCATTGCCAAAACTCTGACTGGATCTTACCAGTAAACAAGAAACAGTCAAATGAGGCTAATAGATACAATTACAGTTATAATTAAGTTCAAGTCACCAAGATGAGCTAATTAAGGTGAGAATAGGGAAATAAAACAGGGTAACTTTTTTGGAATTCCTGTTTCCAATCCTGGTAAAATTATATGGCAGTAAGTTTCAATAGAAACGTTGACTACAGTACATGCATAGAGCACAGTTTTCTTCCCAACATGAAGAGATTGAGATGCATTTTCTGTATAAATAGCACTGTGGTCAGGACTGTGGTCATTTGATTCATAGGCTTTCAACTAGAATTGAAAGCCCATGTTCGATTGCAACTTTTTAGGTTTGGTAGGCATACATTTTCACTGCCTCAGACTGTAGGCGTTTCAACGACTGCAAGGTTATGACTTCCCTTGTAATAATGTAACATACAAGGGATAAAATAAAAACTACCCTGATTCACTGTAAGTGATGAATTTGTGTATGGCCATCGTGGCAAAATTTAAAAATAAATCTAAAAAAATCAAATTTTGTAAACAACTTATCTTGGAAGTGTTACTCATCATTTTGACAAGAAAATGTGCGAGTACCACATTTGTTTAATAAACTTTAATAATAAATCATAGGAAATGCATACCTATTTTGGGTTTCCCTAATATTCCATTGAATTTGCAACTATATCGAGATTTTCAAAATTATTTATGCACTTCCTGTTTAGATGCGCAGGAGGTATGCGCAAGAAATAATGATTTCGTTTCACAAAATTCGACCTTGAATTCCTCCATATGATTTGAAAGTTTTTTTGAAATGTCAAGAAATTCACCTATTTATTGGGTTTTTACAGGCTTGTTAGCCTTACAAACGTTCCAAATAGCTGAAAGTTTTATTTCCATACAAGGTAAGTGTAAATATAATCATACAGATAGGCTTAATACATTACTTAAGAACCGTAATCTGAGTTGAAAGTCAATGTTTTTATTTTTCAAAAGTGGGCGGGCCGTCAGCTGATCATGATTCACAGTTAGATTCACAGAGGCTCTTAGTGAGTCTTGAAGATGATAAATCAGGGCAATGATCTGATACCTCGCTGCATTTCTACTCTAGATTTAAGCTTACTGCCTCCTCTTCCCATCTCAGTTTACAGTATCACATGTGCGCAAAAGTTACCTTCTAAAACCTACCCTAGTCTCTCTATATCGCAGCCTTACAGCTTACACCATGGGCATTCAATTTGTTTTATTCTACCATACACGATGAAGGGATATAATGTTGACGTTTTTTCATTTCAATTTTGGGTAACTTTGACGGCGGGGTAACTTCGACACTAAGAGTTTACTCTATTTTCCAATCTTGGGGCAACCCATGTTTTTTTCTCACTGAGATTGAGATCTCACAAGATTTTTACTTCTTTAAAATCAAACATGTCGACATTATCCCACATGCCTTTGTTACACCCCTTTGCCCATGAGTCATGTTTGTGATTATAAAATTTGAAATCAAATAGTTGCCATATTTATTTACTTCAGAATTTGAGTTTTGGTCTTATTACCTCAAAAAATTTAAAAACATTCAAAATGTGATTGCTATTTTTTGTATCAGCCATTTTTCTTGGCTTTGCCTCATTTTAGACAAAATCATGCATTATCCCACATAGACAAGGTTTGTTTCAATTTCAATTAGAGGTGTGCACCGATGGCACATTACTTAATCGATCAGCGAAACATATTAATCGATTAATCATCGGTTAATCGACCCCAACATAAACTGATAAAGTATGCATGGATATCTGCCACAAACTTGATTTTTCGGCAACTTTCTTGTGGGCGATAAATCGATAATTTTAATTCCAAATTCTAATTTTATTCAGTTCAAAAGCGGTCGAAAAATGGCGAGAACACCAGGAAAAAGAAGTTATGTATGGAAATATTTCAACAAAGAAGACGACGATCGCGTCAAATGTGTGCTCTGCAATACTAAATACAAATATTCAAACAGTACATATACTCTAAGCTACCACTTGTCAAATGCACACGGGGAAACTCCGAAAATAAATACTCCGACGTCGCCAATAACTTCATTTCTAGTCAGAAACTCGGGACCCGTTTCTTAACTTGCCGCTGAAGATATCACTTATAAAATTGTCAATATGATTGTGGTCGACCTTCATCCGATATCATTTGTAGAAGGGCGAGGCTTTATAGAACTAATGGGACATTTACGCCCAGGGTACGATGTACCGAAGCGCAAAACAATAACTCGTCGTATGTAAATGGAATTGGGATGATTGCATTCAAATTATACACCACTATTCACCTTGAATTTGATCGCATACTTCTACTGAATAAACCAATGGGATGTATTTGGATTAGTATTAAACTCAAAAACAACAAAGGTCACAGGTAAGCGTCAGTCTTAGGGTAATTAGTTTGTTTGGTAGTTTGAGCTTGGCGTGGCAACCTGACATTCACTGCTCAATCAGTCAGTGACGTCACGTAAGCTTACTCGCAGCGGGATATTGAAGATTAACTTTTTGAGAATCAGTTAATTGAGTAATAAGAATCTTATTCGATTAAATGCGTGTCGATCAATTAATCGATGATCGATTAAAAATTCACACCTCTTATTCCAATACATGAACTATTCTCAAAAATAGTTTAAAAATAACATGTAAATTAAATATGTATCTCAAACTTTTTCATAATTAGTGGATGCAGTGTTCCACATGTTCCACATTGATGTTTTAGTTTGTATCAGTTAAATGACAAGAAATATAATTATATTTATCTCATAATTGTGTTTGTTTTTAAATTTTTTCATTTTGCTATCGAAATAGATACTTTATTTTATTCAGTGCATACAAAAAATGATCATTCCCAGGGTAATAGTAAGACATGCCTACTCAAGTTTGAAAAAATGTACTCGAGCAACTATCTTGGACAGTTTCAATGCAACAACTGCTCCAAAGCCAACAAAGGGGTCTCCTGGTGAAAAAATCCCAACATATTGGGGCTACAGGCAATATATCACAGGACTCAATGTGTTTTCCATATCTTTTCCAGACAATGGCCAAAACATTACAACAACTGCTCCAGAGCCAACAAAAGGGACTCCCGGTGAAAAAATCCCAACATATTGGGGCTACATTGCAGCTGGCATCGCTGTCCTTTTCTTTGGTAGCAATTTTGCTCCAATTAAAAAGTTCGAAACTGGTGATGGTATGTTTAGAATTAAATTTATTTTTGAATTGATTTTGATTCACAGGTACACATAGATAAGTTTATAGACTTCTATAAGTACATGTATGCATAATACAATAAAAGCTTCGATATTAAGAATGTCAGAATAAATAATATGAGAACTATTTATTCTAAAATATGATATTAAATTGTAGATTAGTTGTAGCAAATAGCAATACTGTACGACCTAAAAGTCTTACCAGGAATTCTTGCAAAATTCAAACCTCCCTACCTACAGGGTGACCCCATAAATACACTCCTCTAATTTTGGAATCACTTTATCAATTATGTTGGAATATTCTTGTTTTGAGAGTTTTCAATGTAGCAAACAGTAGTATACTTACATTGAGTAGAGCTCTTATTTAATTTTCTGTCTAGCCATGCTCTTAAACTTGCAATTTAAGAAATCTGTATTTATCAGTTTTTACCCAAAAAATAAAAATAAGTTAATTAATTAATCATTATATGTATAAAAGCAATCCATAAATGACTAAAGTAATGGTGAACACTTACAACCCACACTAAACATTAAATTGCGTTACTTAAAAGATCGACAGAAAACATGATTTCTCCAAATTGTTGCCATATATTTTATAAGTACCCCTGTTCACTGTTTGCTTCATTGAACACTTTACATAAAAGTGTAAAGAATCTAATAAGATTTCATCATAATTGACAAAATGATTTTTAAAAAAATGGCTGCATATGTTGGGTCACCCTTTACTAGTTGTATACTTATAGTTGTACTAGTCAATTCCAGGTTCATTTTTCCATTGTGTTTGATTCTAGGGATATTTTTCCAATGGATATTGTGCAGTGCCATTTGGATCACTGGCCTTGTTGTAAATGTAATTCAGAATTTCCCAACCTTCTATCCACTTGCTATGCTGGGCGGGTTCCTCTGGGCCACAGGTATGTGACATCATAAAATCAGTAATGCTTAAACACTTTTCAAGTTTGTTCAAGACCCAGTGAGTTACTTTATGTAATGAAAGTGAACATATGCATTGATATTTCATGAACAATTGTCAGTTTTATGTCACCACCAAAAAGTGGTGACATATTGTTATGGTCTCCATTTCTGTGACGGCGGTTGGTGGTTGGCGATCGGTGTCTGTAACGATTTATTACAACTTCCAATAAGTTGACAAATACTGTTTAGACTGACTTCAATTTGCTTCAAATTGACCAATTTTTCAATTTGACCAATCTTTCAAAAACATCTACAAGTTCTCAAAAGTTCAAATCTGAATATAGATTTGACCTTTAATGGCATTTTCAAGTTCAAAAAAGATTTGACTTTCAACCTTCAATGACATTCTCAAGGTCAAAAAGGTATTTTTTCAACTTGCTTCAAATTGACCAATTTTTTTCAAAATTATCTTCAAGTTCTCAGAAGTTCAAATCTGACTTAAGATTTGGGATTTTACCTTCAAGGTAAAAAAGATTGAAAACTTATATGTTCAACTTGCTTCAAATTCACCATTTTTTCAAATTCATCTACAAGTTCTCAGAAGTTCAAATCTGACTTTAGATTTGAGATTTCACCTTCAATGATCTTCCCGGGGTCAAAAAATTGTTTCAAATTGACCATTTTATTTCAAAATCATCTACAGAGTTCTCAAATCTGACTTAAGTTGGAACTAATAATATTGTGAGCAACTAGGTGGTGACATTTTGTCATGTTAATGCCTTGATGGTGTAATTTTGAAAATTCCCAACATCTGTCAAAATTGGCAAAATTCATGTATGACTAAATTGGGAATATGATTTAGCACTCAGGCAAAAATCAGACCCTTTTGATCGATAGAGCTAATAGGGATAGGGATTAAGTTCTTAAAAAATCACTATGGACACAAAGAAAATGTGATCTTTTACCTTCTTCCTAAAACATGAATACCATAAATGGAATGCAATAGAGTACATACAATCTTCCCTGCCTTTTTTCAGGTAACATTTGTGTGGTGCCAATCATCAAAACAATAGGACTTGGGTTGGGACTCCTTATCTGGGGTTCCTTCAACCTCCTATCTGGCTGGGCAAGTGGAAGGTGTGTAAATTAGTTTACAGTGTATTGCGAACCTTTTTAAAAAACTGGTTTTGAACTCAAATTTTTTTAAAAAGGGTTTAAAGCTCAAGAAATGAGGCTAGTTCTGATGTTTTTTGTGTGAAATTACTTACCTGAGAGAGTAACGTAACTAACTTGGTGTTATTTTGTTCCAGATTTGGTTGGTTTGGCTTAAAGCCAGAGAATCACCTCAACCCAGTGCTTAATGATATAGGTGTCACTCTTGCAGCCCTCAGGTATGTACATGTATGTGAATGACGCCAATAAATGACCACCTTAGAATTTGCTTACTATATTTGAATCAAAGATTTACTTGTACATATGTAGATTAATAAATAGAATTGAATTTCCAGCAAAATTACATGTTACATTGATATATTTAATGAAGTACATGTACAATTTGTATCTCATTTTCTTGCATGATGCATTAAGGATAAAACAATTTATTTTAATTTTCTTAGTGTTTCCAGCATGTCATTTCCATAAAATAGTTCTAATAAATACAATTAATTAGTTAAAAGAATGCAAGTTTGAAAGGCCCATATGATGCCTGAATCACATTTGCTCCGATTCATTGATTTAGTATTTTGTTCAAAATTGTATTCAGTTTTGAACAAAACACTCAATCGGCCAGGCGCCGGCCGATGAATCGGAGCAAATGTGACCCAGTCATAACAATTATTTACCGTTTCTTAGATTTCAGTTGCACTCTCTTTTTGTAAAAACCTTTTTATAGGGACAGAGTGTTCCACAAAATAAGCACATTATTTCAGGCAGTATTCCAATTGATAGTCCTAGATAAATTTAAGTTTTATTATTATTTTCAGTTCCACCATCTTTTTATTTTTAAGACCTAAATACAGGGTGTCTCACAAGATCAACTCTTGAAGAACTACAATATCCAACTACTGTACATGGTGTTTAATACTAATAGAGAGATAATTCGCGACTTTTCAGAACCACCATTTATTTATTTTTGAAGGCTAGGATACAGGGTGTACCACAGAACGAACCCTCGATGAACTGCAGTTTTCTACAGTGTTTTCAATATATTTTCAGTAAAACAATTATTTTGTTTGAAAACCTAGATTCAGGGTGCACCACATGACGTATACATGTACTTGATACACTACAGGGTGTTCAGAAGAGAAATTATTCATGATTTTCAGTGTCACTATCTATTTATTTTTGAAGATCTAGATACAGGGTGTGCCACAAGATAAACTCCTGATGAAATACAATACTACAGGGTGTTCAATAAATAGATAATTATTGATTTTCAGTGCCATCATCTATTTATTTGTAAAGACAGAAATTAGAGGTGTATCTGAAGACCTCACTCCAGTATATCCTAGCGAAGAGGAACCACTTATTCCCAAAGTGAGTACTTTGTGCATATTTTGCATGGCTTGTATTCAACCAGTGAAGATGGTAGTTTTTGATACTGGTGGTATTTGATATAGGGTCGTGATATTTATTCTGGTGCCAAGTGCCGTGGCCAAACAAAAGACTGAATCTCAAGATATTACTCCGAACGAAAGTAAACCTTTGCTGTTTAACTCAAATCAGGTTTGAAAATTCTTGGGATTACTTTAAATATAAGAGCTTTCTGTAATATAAGACACAAATTCCTCCATTTTTAGAAAATCATATGGATTTTTAGCTAAAATTGGTAAATTTTTATGCAAAATTGCATTCAGTTTACAAATAGCTAAAATTGTCAATTCTTGATAGAACATAATAAGAATATATCATTTCACCCCCTCCCCCACCTCGAATGTAGCAATATTCAAGAGCCTCTCCCTATATGAATATATAGCATCAGAAACCCTTATCAAGTACACATGAACCAAAACCAGAGTGGTTCTAAGTTTTTAAGTTTGCACATGACCCTAAAAAATTTATTAGCATTAATTTTATTTTTATAATATCCAACCTTTTTCTGGACAGTGTTCGATGTTTTTGGATTGGTGTCTGTAACAAATGGCAGGTGGTGACATTTTGCAAGTAAATGCCTTGTTTGGGATTTTTTTTAATGTGGTTTTACTCTCTCTCTCAAAACAATTTGCATTACAACAAACTAAATTGCCGTAACTCCTTCATTATGGATTTTGAAGCCCTGATTATGGAGAATGATTTCCTTTGTGCTCTATAGACTGTGTTGTTATGTCCCCACCACATAGTGTGGGGCCATATTGTCATCCTAGGCGCATCCGTCCGTCTGTCTGTCCGTCTGGTTGTCTGTCTGTCCGTCCGTACATCCGGCAGTTTTCTCCAAAACCGCTACAGGTATCACCTTCAAATTTTCAGGAATAACTTGTGAGTGCATACAGATGTGGATTATAAAAAATTAACTTGATAGCTGCTTCCCGTCGGCCATTTTGAGGTCAAATGCTAAAATCCTTGTCTGCAAACTTTAAGAAAAACGGCTTCCCAGTTGCTTTTAAAACTTTAACATCTTGTTCAGCTCACTTCATTCTACAACTGATTAAGTTTTGGACCTGTTAGCTCAGTCATGTCAGCCATTTTGAATGTCTGAAGAAAAGTTAGCGGCCATAATACTTTGTATCATATTGAATGGTGTTTTTGAGTTTTCTTACTTTAACTATTTAGTAGCTTTATAAATAATTTCAGGTGTACTTTGTTGAAAAAGCCTATGTTATTGTTAACAGTAGTTATATGTGATAATTTTGTAAAAGGAAATCAGCAAAAACTCATAATCACTTTGTTATTGTCGGCCATTTTGGTTTTTTCCGTCCTAAAATCTTGTCTGTAAAGTCGTCTATGCATTTCCAGGTGAACCGTTTGGTAGATCAATTTCAAATTTTCAGGGATGATTCTTAGAATGAAAATCTAGATCTGATTAGTTTTTTTTGGCGTTCTGGGTAAATGTCAAGGCAGCCATTTTGGATTTTCTGTCCTAAAATCTTGTCTGTAAAGTCTTGTCTACGCATTTCCAGGTGAACCATTTGTTAGATCAATTTCAAATTTTCAGGGATGATTCTTAGTATGAAAACCTAGATCTGATTAGTTTTTTGGCATTCTGGGTAAATGTCAAGGCAGCCATTTTGGATTTTCTGTCCTAAAATCTTGTCTGTAAAGTCTTGTCTACGCGTTTTCAGGTGAATCGCTTGGTAGATCAATTTCAACTTTTCAGGGATGATTCTTAGTATGAAAATCTAGAACTGATTAGTTTTTTGACATTCTAGGTAAATGTCAAGGCAGCCATTTTGGATTTTCCATCCTAAAATCTTGTCTGTAAAGTCTTGTTTAACTGTTTGACGGATCAATTTCAAATTTTCAGGGGTGTGGTTCTTAGTATGAAAATCTAGAACTAGCTAATTTTGGGGGATTCTGGGTAAATTTTAAGGCGGCCATTTTGGATTTTCCGTCCTCAAATTGTGTCAGTAAAGTCTTGTCTACTCATTTTCAGGATAACTATTTGATGGGATCACCCATTGGTGGGGACATTTTGTACACATTTGTGTTCTTGTGAATTTTTGTCTTTAATATTCATTTTTTGTTGTTTTCATTAGGCTGTCAACTCTGATGATGTCAAGGTGATACAAAAACAGAACTTTGTGGACACTCTATCCCCCAAGGCAAAACGCATATTGTAAGTTGGATATTTTCAGTCTTTATAAGGGGACTTGACATTGAAGTTTTGTTTCATAATTTTTATTTTTTTATTTATTTATTTTGACATACGCTTTTTTAACAGCAGCACACTATTATTAGGTGCGTCAGTATTTGTAATCTACATATATATTTTATAGCATGATAATGATCCTTCACCCATCTTATCTGAACGCTTTTCACAAAATACTACATATTTCTTATAAAATTGCAAAAATGTTTTCAATTTAGCACTGATTATGATATCAAAACTTTTGAAAGAACATCATGATGGATCTTCCTAGCATGATTAAATTCTTAAACATGTTCCTCAGGTTGGATTATCAAATCACAAAAATATTTTTTGGAATGAATTTTTGGTGAATTAATATGACTTAATATTGTTTTTATTTAATTGTTTTGTAGCGCTTCAGTTCAGTTTTTATACAGTTGAAAAAGGATCCAGACAGGATCCGAAACGTCTTGTTTAGTAAAATAAAGGTTGTGAAAAGAAGAAAAAATATTTTTGTGATGATTAAATTCATAAGTTAATTTACTGACACTTTTTAATCTGTAATAAATGTGTTTACTGAAGAAAATTCTGATTTTTGAGGCACCAAGTCCTTTAAACTTGCATCATATATCAATATAAAAAAAATAAAGGTCTAATTATTATTTCTTTTTCAGAGGATGCTCTTTGTCCGCTATATCTGGAATCTTCTATGGAGTTAACTTTGTTCCTGTTATCTACATACAAGACAACTATGAGAATGGCCATGCTAGTAAAAATGGTAAGATTGCATATCAAATTGCATATCATCAGTTGAAATGCATACAGTGTGGTATACAGCCCACTAACCTACCATCTTATTTGGATTCAGCCAGGGCTTTAAGACTAAAGTAAACCTGTATATCTGTCAGGGTGTTGGTGCTCGGCGGTTGGTGTTTGGCAGTCGTCGTTCCACAAATGGCAGGTTGTGCATAGCCAGGGAGGGTGCGATGGATCTGAACTCACCCCCCCTTTCATAACCAATAAAAATACAACCATCAGATAGAAGAACTGTATTGGAGTTAGATTTGCATATTTGCTCGTATACATAGTAATTTAAGCCTCTGGATGCCAGTGTAGTATGTATTTCTTTGTTTTAAACATCTTGTTTTTGCATTTCAGGGCTAGACTACATATTTAGTCACTTCTGTGGAATATATCTAACCAGTACCTGTATTTTCACTGCCTACTGTATGGCAAAACGCAACAAACCTGATGTTTATCCCAAGGTAAGTTGTATGATTTTGTTGTGTGCATTCATTGGTTCATTTAGGCATGTCTCAATTTAGTATTTCAAATTTGAGTAACTTTCTTCATTTGAACTTTCATAGACCAATCTTGAATTTTTAAATCTGACATGCTAACTTTTTCTTACTTGTAGTTCTAGTTTTTTCTTCAAATCTGGCAAAATTTTGTGAAGTCAACTTTAGGATATAGTGAAACTTGGGTACATTCTGTAAAAAACTTTTTCAATACATCCCATAGTTGATCCAAAGTGAAAATGATAGTCACATTCAAATTAAAATCATTCCCTTCAAAATATCAAAACATATTTAAGGCTTAATTTAAGTAAATATGTGAATCAAATTTTTGCGACAGTAATGGACTTTGTCTCACACTTCATTACTGATGCATGTCAGCGGTGCTCTCTTAATTGTAAATACATATCTGCAAAATAAGTGCTCTCAGTTTGAGGGAAGTGTACTCGAATAGCCAATGATATCAGGGTAGTTTATAGTCTTATTGTTTTTCAGGTGACTCTTTTTTTCAGGCAATTTCTGTTGTTTTTCAGGCAATTCATATTGTTTTTTCAGGCAATTCTCCCGGGATTTGTCTCAGGTGTTATGTGGGCAGTGGCACAAAGTAGTTGGTTTGTTGCAAATGCAACACTCTCTGAACCAGTCAGTTTTCCTATAATAACTACGGTATGTTTGTTTACTTGTTTGTTTACTTTTATGCCTATATATTTGTTTACTTGTTTAAAGTGATGTAACCATGATGAAATATGCCATTTGACTCGTAGAGGAAATCTTGTGAACTTTAATTTTTGAATCTCACTTAATGTAGAACTAATGAGTCAGCCTAACTATTTTGAGCAACAGTATAATCATGAAGTGAGAAGTTCAAGAAATAATCAATGATAACTAAGTTTTCATTGCACATGAAAATGTTCTGACTTCTATTGTTGTACATGTAAGTATTCTTTTGTTGCCATCGTGTGTACTGGTGGATGGATGAGTGTGTATAGGTATTATACAAGGCAGCCTCATTTTGCTCTGCAAGTCCAATCTTTTTCACTGTGTGTCTTGTTTTTACTTTTTCCTGCCACACTAGTCAATTATAAAACTTTGATATCACAATTTACATTGCATGCGAAATACATTTACCAGGTATTGGCCAATTGGATTTTAGTTCATTTATTTAGACTGTAATAAACTTGTGACACTTACCGTATGTTATACCTAATAAACCCTAGTAAACTACATGTAGTAATAGATTATTTCTTTTTCTTATTAATGGTACTTTTGATACTCGACTTTGTATTTTTACATGCTGTTTGATGTCAGTATTTGTCATGTACTATTACTGTATATGATTTTTTCTAAATAAATAATTTAGGATTTTTTCTACTGTTTTATTCTGTTTCCAGGGACCTGGTATAGTTGCAGCATTATGGGGTGTGTTTGTATTCAAGGAGATCAGGGTAAGAATTAGGAAATATACATGGTATATATATATATGGTACACATTCTGTGAAAATTTCATTAGAATATATTGAAAAATAAAGAAATTAGAAAGGTATTATGAGAACTTTATGATCAACCCTCGTATGTAGCATCACCAACCCTGACAACCTCTAAATCTGCAACAGTTAGGGAGGGGTCTCAAGATAGCTTAGTACAAGAAACTGCCACTTCTATTTGGTTTGGTAAAATCAATCATACACCCCTAAGACTAACATAGGGTATAACTAATTCCAGTTTCTAAAATTGGATTTTTTCATTTTACTACATTCAACAGGCGATCCTCATTATATTAATATTAGATGACAGAGGTCATTTCTATATATTTTTCAACACTTTTTGTGTGAATTGGATGAAAATTGTTCAAAAAAGAGCAATTTAAGTGAAAAATTTTGTAACGGATTATCTCACTCTGGGTTTCAAGGACGAGAAATCTTGTCACTCTTGGTAGTCAAGAGGTTAAACCATAGGGAAAATAAAAACACAAACTGTGGCATGCATTTTTTTTATTTTGTCTTTTCCAGGGTTTCAAAAACCTTGCAATATTATGTCTAGCATTTGCGGTCACAATAAGCGGGGCAGTTATCTCCGGGGTTTCCAAACTGGGAGACAACCAAACTGGTAACAGCACCACGACCATGATGCCAACAACGATGCATCCTACGACGATGCATCCCACAACAATCCATCCTACTACCGCAATGCATAATGCCACAACAATGCATAATGTCACTACAATGCATCCGACAACAGAGCATAATACTACAATGATGAATATAATCACAACAGGCAAACCTTGAACAAATGTGAAAAATCTTGAAGAAATATTTTCTCGATAAAAGAAACCAAATTGCGGAAACATGCTCAAAATTATTTCTGAATAATTACTGACATTCCAGTTTGAAAAATTATTTTCTCAGGATGATTAGATTAGCAAGTATTTCCGACCAATAGAATTTTACATAGATTTCCACTTGTGTGCTAAAAAATATGTTTACACATTACATGACGATATGACCTATAGATTGTGCAATATGTAGATAATAACTAACATATCACTATTACATACTGACATAAAGGACATAGTATATTGACATGGGCGTAACAATTGGTACGCTGGGTACGCACAGGCGTACCAGATGGTTTCAAATTCGCTCCAAATACAACCAAATTTCAAAATTTTCCTAGGGGGAGAACCCCGAAGACCCCCTAAATGCTTTTTTGCTTCTCTCAACTCTTGCTCCCATGAGGGCTCCCGTGGTGGGGTACTACTTAGAAAAATAGCGCTACGCCCATGATTGATGCATGGTTACAATTGCTAAGCTCATTTCATTTTTATACTGCGAAACATTGTTTAATGGAAGTAAATAAATGTTTAATTATGTACATTTGTGGGGAAAGGAGGTCAGTATCAAATGTTATTATCCCAACGAACGAAGTTCGTTAGGGATATAGTGAAGCCCTCCGTCCGTCCGTCTGTCCGTCAGTCTGTCAGTCCGTCAGTCAGTCAGTCCGTCAGTCCGTCAGTCCGTCTGTCCGGAAGATAACTCAAATACTAGTCGACAGATTTTCTTCATATTTAGTGGAAAGATGTATATTGGTGAATAGTTTTACGCAAAAAAAAAATTTTCAAGATGGCCGCCGCTTTAAAAATGACGGGACTTTTTCACAAAAATCATAAATTTTTCATTCTAAACCAAAGTAATTATTATTATTGTTTGAAATTTTGGTAGTGTATTCACAACATTTATATATTTCACATATATTCCGTGTTTTTCATCCTGACCCCCAGGGGCCATGTATGGGGGGACAGGAAAACAGAAATTTTCGCTAATTTTTAGATCTTTCTGAAGTATAGCTTTATTATACTCAAATGAAAGGCAATTAAGAGTAGATTGCAAATATTGTATCTTTTTTCTGATTGGAGCCTCGTAAAATTCAAAATGGCCGTCTAATGTACGATTTCGCAATAATTTTTCGATCCCTTCAAGGTATGGCTATATTATACTCAAATTGAAGGAATTTTGGAGTAGATCACAATTATGGTATTATTTTTCAGATTTGTACCTCAGAAAATTCAAAATGGCTGCTTTGCAGGAATTCGCAATTCTAAAATCTAATTTTTTCATTTTCAACCAAAGTAATGAGTATAATTGATTGGAATTCGGTAATTGATATTTTGTTCGTTGGGAGTTGCCGTTATCTAGTTAATAATTACATTTAAAAAACATTAAGATATTGACTTGGTCCCTTACAGTATGTAGTTTTAGATTGGAAAAATTACATTTGTTTTGTTTTAAAGGTAAAGTCAGAAAGAAATGAGAGAAACCAAAAAAAATTCCAGGAATGAAGACAAAAACTATATTGTACAAAGGAATTTATTCGAGCAATATTTACATACGTATTATGGAAAACAATAAAAAGTGCCATTTATACCAGACACAAAGTTGTTACTTTACAATCAAATTGAAATGATAAAACATTCCAACGTTGCCATAGAAACATTATAAATATGTTAGTAATGTTATTTGAATGAATCTGTTCACAGAGACGAAACCTTCGATATAACAAGTGTAACTGTTAATTTTGTCTATTTGTGACTGGCATAAAGCATCTGTAACGGTTGTTACAATTTTGTAATTGTAAACAGGTGGTAACATGCATTCTGTCATGTAAATGTCTTAAGATGATAATACCTCTGGAAATATTCTTCGCATGGATATTTACAGTAGGACGAGACCATACTGTGAATGATTTTATATAGTCAGGTGCACATGCACTTAGAATTGTTAATTTCTTCATGTAAATAAATGAAGAGTTAGCTCAAATAAAGATATTTGTTAGGGCCATGTGTAAATCTGAATATTAATGCCTTAAATATGAGATATTAATTCTGATGATATTTTTAAGATTGATATTTTCCATGTTGTGATTGTACATGTATATAGGACTGTTATGTTAATGAAATCTACATCAGGGCTAGCTTGTGACTTATTTAGACAAAACAAGAGTAATAAAAGTATATGTTTAGCATATATTTTCAATGAGAGGATATAATAGTAAACATAAAAATTAGTTAGCCTTGCCTCTAACTTTTATATTTAGAATTAGAAATGTTTATAAATGATAAACTGTCAGTAAAAACACTCTTTATGTTAAGCTGTGATACAGAATAACTTAAGATAACACTCAGTGCCGTCCAAATTGGGGATTTAGGTTTTGGAATAAATCCTAAAATCCCCCATAAATGTCACCTTCAATTCTCATGCTACGTACACACTGATTTTTCTGAACTATTAAAATATTTTGATATAAGTATTTTAGTATATCATTCACATAGGGGGTTCAGGTGGTTCAGATGAACTCCCTTGTTGTGAAAAAAGTGCCCCCCCCCACTAAAAAGATTGTACAGGCCTGACAATATCAGTTTGTCATGCTATAATGTTATATTTGAATTTTATATATCTCTGTTGATGTCATTTCATTCTTGTGTGTGTGTTTGTTCGTCTGTTTGTTTGTTTTGTTTTTTTATTTGATAGAAGAAAAAAATAAATTGCTCCTTGTGAGCATTGAACTCACGACCCTCTGATTTGGGTCATTGACATTTGCTGTATTGATATTGATCAGACTATGCTTTTACATGTATAGGGTTTATAAAAGGTATGACATTGTAAAATAATTAAATAAAATCTTGTTATCTTTGCAATATTTTAATAAATAAATTACTATTTACAAATTTATATTTTTGTTTTTGTGAAATATTTATTCATGATATTTTAACCATACACATATGTTTTAAATCTAGTTTAGCACCAGCTTTAATTTTGACCACCAAAAATGTGTGTAAACATGGGCTTTCAATAATTCTGTTGAATGCCCATGGTGTAAAGAATACATGCTACTATTTCAGTGTTATCCTATGTCAGGAAAGATTTTGACAAAATTACCATATTAAATAGTCGCAACAAACAGTAATCCTTATTTTGAGAGATCTTATTTACACTGAGTATATGAAAGAACTTCCCATTATCAATGCATAATTATTTGAATATAGCAGCAGACATTTGCTTTTTGGATAATGTCAAAAATTGTAAAGGTAATGGCAAAGAATTTCGTATATCTTATATCATTGGTTTAAAACATTTATTGTAAATGCCATTGAGTGAATGCACAGGTGCCTTATTGCCCCCTGAGTGAGAGTTTTGGGAGGGGGTACATAAGAATGTCATAACAATAGTCTTATGTGTTTACACCCCCTCCCCTCCCCTCCAAACACATACACTTACTCACAAGAGGCCCATTATGTGAGTGAATGTCTCTTTTATCAAAACCATTGAAGATGGTTCAAGATTCTGAAAAGAATTGTATCACGAAATGTTAAATATGAATCACGAAATAAAATGTCAATAGGTGGCGTCAAATCCAAGATGGATCCTCATCATGAACATCTTCATGCCGACGTGGATATGAATTTAGTGCGAAATGAGGTATAATATCAATGTTTATCACAATATTGCAATGTTTTATTCGTAGTTTGCGTTTCGATCTTCAATATTGTACTGTGATTTTGATATTTTGGTCCTGTATTCACGAAGAAATAGGTCTTGAAAGTGAATATTTTCAGATTTTTATTATTTTATTTATTTCAGTTTCACTTTCGATTTTTATGATGTTGAATGAATATTTGCACAGATGCCAGCCAGCTCGTATATAGTAGTAAGCTAGATTCAATGAATATGAGGTACTGATACTTCTACATACGATCATGCTGGCATCTTTGATTGTATGCAAATGAATATCTCACTGATAGAAATGTATGACCTATGAGCTTGCAAGTTGCATCCTTCTGGATTCCTGATATAGTTACAGGGTGTTACAGGGTAACATTGACCAGTGAACCTAACACTTTTGGACTAGTCTAATAGATCTTTATTTATCTCATAATCTAGTCGTTCCTCAATCTTGTCTTTAAGGGCATTATTCAGAAATAGATAATTTTCGGCACCATTCTCAAGTAGTGTTGTCGCGATTAATCGATACATCGTGATATACATCGTCAAAGCTGAATCTGGCGATGCATCGATGTCTGAAACAGTTTGGAAACTCAACAATAGGAGTTTGGAAACTCAACAATAGTCTCTTAAAGGATGATGTTTATAAAAAATCAGTATCAAATATTGCAAAAGAGACTCTAAATAATAAATCTCCATTGGAAATAGGAGATCAGTGGGAATTATTTAAAATTAAAGTTAAGGAAAAATCAATTGATTATTCAAAACAAAAAGCCAGAACTAAAAGCAAACTGAAAATGTATTTAGAACATAAAATAAACAATGACATTAACTCAGATTATTATCAAGGTCAATTTAATATATTAATTGAAGATGAAGCCAAAGCAGCACAAATTAGATCAAGAATACAATGGACGGAAAATGGAGAACGAAACACAAAATTTTTCCTTGGTCTTGAAAAGCAGCAACAAAAAAATCAAACAATTTTTAGTCTGAAAAGGAATAATGGGTCCATAACAACTGATCAAAATGAGATTCTGCAAATGGAACAAAACTATTATGAAAATTTATATCGCTCTAAACATATTGATCCAGGAAAAATTGAACACTATATTCAAAACACTAATGTCAAACAAAAGCTAACAGATGATCAAGCAAAGTTATGTGATGGGAAAATTAATCTTGATGAAGCACAAAGCTCTATATTCAGTATGAAATTAAATAAATCACCTGGACCAGATGGTTTATCTGTGGAATTTTATAGAACATTTTGGCCAGTTTTAGGCTGTAAACTTGTAGATGTTTTAAATGATGGTTATAATAAAGGACAATTAATCAACACACAAAGACAAGGCCTGATTAAACTCTTATTCAAGAAAAATGACAATAAATTACTTTCTAATTGGAGACCATTAAGCATGTTAAATGTTGACTATAAACTTTGTGCACATGTGTTAGCACAGAGATTACATAAAGTGCTGCCTCATATTATTAAAACGGATCAACAAGGATATATCAAAGGGCGTTTTATAGGTTACAATATACGGTTAATTAATGACATAATTGAATACACAAATAAACATAAAAAAGCAGTCGAATCAGCAATAATTTTTGCAGATTTCAGCAAATGTTTTGATTGTTTAGAGATACCATTTGTAACTGAAGCACTTAAAAAATTTAACTTTGGAGACAGTTTTATCACCTGGATAAGATCACTGTATAATGGAGTACAAAGTTGTGTATCCAACAATGGAAACCTCTCACCATACTTTGACATAAGCCGTGGTATTCGACAGGGCTGCCCCCTGAGTTCGCTGATCTACCTAGTTGCAGCAGAAATCATGGCAGTAAACATCCGAAATAATATTAAGATAAAAGGTATCAGAATTGGGAAAAACCAAGTAAAACTTTGTCAATTAGCAGACGACACTACTTTATTTTTGACTGGTAAAACTTCTATTGATGCGGCTATTCAGGAAATAAAGAGATTTGGAGCTGTTTCAGGTCTGCAGCTAAATATTGAAAAAACAGAAGGCATAAAATTAGGCAGTTTAAGAAACAATAAAAATGACAAACTATTGAATATAGCATGGAAAACAGAAATTAAATCACTTGGTGTCTTTTTTGGATGTGATTCTCAAGCAGTGCATGAGCTAAACTGGAACAATAAAGCTGACAAATTAAAACGAGCCTTAAATCTTTGGAAAAAAACGAAAATTAACTTTATATGGAAAGATTGTTATCATTAAAACTTTAGCATTATCTCAACTAATGTACCTAGCAAAATGTCTTGAAACACCCAGTGACAATTTTATCAAACAAATAAATACAGAACTTTACAATTTTCTATGGGACGGAAAAAGAGACAAAATACAACGATCAACTTTAATTGGGCCTATTATGGAAGGTGGACTTTCGATGCCTGATCTTAAGTCTAAATTCAGCTCTTTTAAAATAAAATGGATCATTGACATATTTTACGGTAATGCATCTGACAATTGGAACTTGCTAGCAAGAGAAATTTTAAGTAAACTGGGATTAGGAAAAAATGAGTTACTCATCTTCAGCTGTGCATATGGAACTACAAAAAATATAACTAACTTTAACATCCTTCCTAAATTTTACCAAGACATTCTAGATGCATGGGGCCTTATTGGAGGAGCATCCTCCAGAAACAAATCATTTGCTGACATTAGAAAGCAAGTTATTTGGAACAATTCAAATGTAATCTTCAAAAACAAAAGTCTATATTTCAAGAACTGGATAAATTCTGAGATTATTTACATAAATGACTTAATGGGATCCCAAAGACATGTGTTAAACAAACTCAATAATAAAATCAATTGGATGTCGGAATATAGTCAAATCAGACATGCAATACCCACGTACTTTGCTGACAGGATGAACTCACAAGAGAGCAAGAAGACAAAAGTTTCAACACAACAGTCATTAAAAATTTATAATGTTACTTCCAACACATATCAGTGTCTGACTAAAAAAACTACTTCAAAAGACATTTATATAATTCTAATTGACAAGATCAAATCAAAACCATTCATGGAAAAGGTATGGGTTGATCTATGTAAGCTTCAAGATTATACTGAACTTTTCAAGTGTGTATGGGTTTTCTTGTATAAGTGTCAGAACAAAAAATCTGCAAATTGTAAATATAAATTGCTTCATAACATTTTACCATGTAAGTTCTTACTTAAAAGATGGCAAATAAGTCAAACTGAAAACTGTGATTTATGTAATGTAGTTGAAAATTATAAACATTTATTCTTAGATTGCAAAAGAGTAAACAGAGTGCTAAAACAATTAGAAGAGTACATTTTTAATCATTTTAAAATCACAATAGATTTAACAGATATTAAAACATTGATTTTTGGATATAAAACACGAAACATTGACTACAAACATTTTAATGAATGGCTTAATGAAATGTGGTATATCATATTTGTCAACTATTGTAAAGATACACATGAAATTAAAATGCATCATTTTAATGCAATTATGTAGATTTGTACTGTAAAACATATTTTAAAAAGAAATAAAGATAGATTGAAGATGTCTGAAACAAAACATCAATGTTTTTAAAAAAAATTAATTTGCTAAAAATCACCCTTTCTTATCTTATTTTGACGCAAATCGCTTACCTTTCTCATGTCTTATTTCATTTTCCTTGATGTTTTCTGATAATCTTTCGCTTTAAAACTGTTTTAGCTAGTCGAAATGAATCATTAATCAAAAAAAATTACTTTACTTTCATTTCACCGTTACTAGAAGTTCCCGAATGTACCAGGGTACTCTTATTTATTTGTCGGTATTTTAGTGCATTAGCGTTCTGTATTTCAGTGCACTTTTCTCTGACTTTTTGGCGATGTACATTGATGTTTACTACTGAATATTGCCCATGCATCGATGTACGATTATGGCACATCGTGACAACACTATTCTCAAGTCACAAGTCTCAACACCCTAAATGGATATATATATGTCTGTTTTGTACCTTTAATTTCATATATTAGCTGAATCCTGTATTTGCTTTCACAGGTCCTGTAATGTAACAAGCAGACTTTACACCTAACATCTCTGTGTATAAGACTGGCCGAGAGCAAACTGACGCGATCCAATCTTGTATCAATAACTTGAGAAGAAACTAGGATCTTTTCCCTCAATCACTGTCAGTTAGTCACTCAATAAACCGTATACTACTACACTAACCATGACTGGTTCCAACCCTGTGAATAAGAAATTCCCAAAATATGACATTGATCATTTCAACCAATTAAAGGTACAGTCACACTCATTGTTTGTCATTCCTGGCTTATTTTCTGTTCTGCGACAATTCCTTCACTTGGCTCTATTCTGTTTATAAACGGTTTTTATCTTTTGATTATCTCCTTCACTCTTTTGTGACATTTCTTTCATCATATCGAAGAAAACAGTGGTTATATTCCTCAACAATTTCTGACATATAGCCTTATCAACATCCTCTTAAAAACTTTTATTTCAAGGTTTTTTTTCTTCACTTTCAAAAAATAAATGTCCTGGGCATACATGGTATCATGGTTGCATTTATGCACCAATTGTCTTGTTATTGTATTCGTTGTGAAAGGGTTAAGGAAAGACCTCTTTGACTTATCCCCCTATTTTATTTTTTGTATTTTTGTTAAAGAGGGGGTCCAGGAGTACCCTTATCTCTCCTTTCTAGGGCAGGGACCATTTAATACCTGATTACCAGATATTGAATGTGCAAATTACATATTATTTGCCAAATACGAGGTGTAATAGTGATGTTATTGTTACTGGCGGATCCAGGGTCCCATGAGGCCCCTCCCCCTAGGCCATTACTTGGCATTTTCACAATTTGGGCCTAATTTTTGGATTTAGGGGCCCAAAAAATTCTTCCACACAAGCGCAGATCTTTTTCATATTTTAAATGTGGTCAGCGCTTATTTTGGTACCTACAAAAAGTTTCCAAATCGTTTTTTAAAATGATTCTCCTATGAAGTTATCTTAGTTATCTTAACCTCTATGTTAATTGGTTGAATCATTCTTATTTCAAATTTGGCTTCTATAACCTATTGCTCTGCATTTATTTGAGTGTGTGTTATTATCAATAGATGAATGGGCTTTTTGGCTTTAAATTTTTTAATTTGTAATGCAAATACAGATGGGTTTAAATATGAATTGAAATTTGTTTTAATATCTTCATTTTTCTTTTTTGGATAAATTTCTATAGTGTTGCATCAAGCCCATCCCCCTCTTGTTTTCTATTTTCCTACCTTGTGTAGCAGGATGTATGTTAAGAGGATATACATTTGGCTTGATGCAAGACTGTCTTCCAGGTTTCTTTATACTTTATGAACGTGGATTGCTTAAACCTGCACATCGCTCCAAAACGCAAAATGTTGACATATATTGTTTTTACATTTTCAAGCTCTAATATAAAGTTTATGTAAATAAAAATTGTTTTTTCTGCGTAATATCAAAGAACAATCATTTAGTTAAAAAAATAAAAAGGCGAATGCGGGATTCGAACCCGGGCCTCCCGCGAGCTAAGCGAGGATTCTACCGCTACACCACCGTATTATTATGAATGGTGGAAGTAATTGAACGCTACTTATTTTGAATGCTATGATTCGGAAGTGACGTCACGTTCTTCATTAGAAACCTTTCCAAAATCATATCGCCGGCTCCGATCGAAGCAAATTCAATGAAAAATCTTTGAAATGACACATTTATCGTAAATATTTCTACACAAGATTTGCCCCATTTGTTCATCATTCTATAATCTTTCATTAAGCTCAAAATGATAAAGTTCACCCCCGAAACAACCCAAGATTGCGTTTCGGAGCGAAGTCCAGCTTTAAGAAGGTTTATTAAGAGCCTTATTTTTTATGTCACCACCTCAAGCGGTGACAATTTGTTATAGTCTCTAACTTTTTTTGTGGATGGCGTTTTGAAGTTGGTGTTTGGCATTTGGTGGTTGACATTTGGCATTTGTAACAAATGGCAGGTTGTGACATTTTGCATCTTAAATGCCATGTTTGACACAATTTAAATGTATAATATTTCTGATGATCGCTATGTATCATTCTCATATAATTTAATTTATGGTTAAAATCAATGTGCTTTTCAGAGTGCTGATCTATCCCACTTGTCGGACAAAGAAAAATGGAGGTAAGTAATAGAACAATAAAGTCTCAAGTTTACTTAAGAGAGAAGTTTAAACAGTATCAGTTTAGAGGTGGTATCCATTACTGTTGTCAACAATTGGGAAAGAACAAAGATGGGTAAATGAAGATTTTGTTCAAATATTGATTACTAGTATCTAAATGAATTGCAAATCAACATTTTCAAATTTCAATATACCAGGAATGGGAGTGGTGTGGTTTGGACAACATCTTTAAACTAGCATCAAATTCAAGATTTTTTATTAATTATATTGTGTATTTATTTTATTAAAGCCAAAATCAAATGCATTCTCTGGTGTTTTACTTGATTTTTCAATCTTGCATATTGTTTCCAGTCTTAAACATGTTCTTATATTACAGGTACATTGAGATTCGGGGGAAATCTTTTCATGAATTTAATGAAAATATTTTTCATGAATCACGAAAGTGATTTTCAATCACAAATTAAGTATTCCATATACTCTCCGCGCAGAGTCTAGTTATAAACTACCCTCTGCCTAGTATAGACTATATTACAGTTTAGCAGCCTCGGCCCAAAGATTTGTTCCTGTGACAGCCCGCCCGGGTAATAAATCATTTCAAACCTACCACGCTGACCCTTTCTCAACCAGTCAGGAAAGTGGAAGGAGCACGTGCTAAATACGTGCTCATTAACATGCCAGGTGGCAGAGGAAATGAACATATAGAAAGTCGTCCATATTTTTTGACGTCGAACTCTGATTAGCTCGGTGAGATCAGAAAGATCAGAGCTCTCTTTTCAGAAGTGAAGTCAAACGAATGCAAAGGGTATATTCCATAATGATATACATGTACTTATAAATATCTTATAATGTATATTGTGAGTGATATTTTTCAATAATCTTATTTTATCTTTACAAAGTGACAATCAGATATTTGAAAAATGATTCCCATCTTGAAAAATATAATCTGAAAATGATACTATATAGTAATAATGAAAAGTTTATTTTATTTAGGTGGTTGAAATTAAGCATTATGAAATTTTGTTTGGGACTATAACCATGATATCGGGGCAGTCTAATTAATATGGCTACTGGTAAAATTAACCTTCTATACTAATGCAAGAAATAACCACCTGTAACCACTTTCAGATAATTATTGACACGCTGTTAAAATAGGCTTAATTAAAGCTGCCATGAATAATCTTGTCTTTTGATTCAATTTGATTGCATGTGGATGATCAGAAGCTGCTCGTCATATCCTAATGTTTGAGTGGAGTGAAATGTGCCATGAGGTTCAGCGTGGTATTGAGGCATTCATTGCGGTATTGAGGCATTCATTGTTGTATTGAGTCATTCAGTGTGGTATTGAGGCATTCATTGGGGTATTAAGGCATTCATTGTGGTATTGAGTCATTCAGTGTGGTATTGAGGCATTCATTGGGGTATTAAGGCATTCATTGTGGTATTGAGGCTTTCATTGTGGTATTGAGGCATTCATTGTGGTATTGAAGCATTTATTGTGGTATTGAGGCATTCATTGTGGTATTGAGTTATTCAGTGTGGTATTGAGGCATTCATTGCGGTATTGAGGCATTCATTGTTGTATTGAGTCATTCAGTGTGGTATTGAGGCATTCATTGGGGTATTAAGGCATTCATTGTGGTATTGAGGCTTTCATTGTGGTATTGAGGCATTCATTGTGGTATTGAAGCATTTATTGTGGTATTGAGGCATTCATTGTGGTATTGAGGCATTCATTGGGGTATTAAGGCATTTATTGTGGTATTGAGGCATTCATTGTGGTATTGAGGCATTCATTATGGTATTGCTCTGAGGTCATATCGTGGCTCCTGAGCTATCACCTCCTTGAATTTATTTCTTTTTTACATTGAATGCATTCATCACAAATCATATGAACTCCTGGAGCTCATTTTACCCATAATATTTGGTTGTCTTTTATCTATGGTCCACAAGATCTTGGACATCCAGCATCAGGATTGTGCTCTTGGGCGATTAGAAACTTTCGCAAGCTGTCAAACTTGTCTCGTTGATGTTCAAATAAATCTAGCAGACGTTTCATTTCACCTATATCTGAAAAAATATTTTTCACGAATCACAACATATTTGAAGCACATTATGAGAATTCCAGTCTTATCACATCTAATGAAATTTGAACAAAAATTTGAAAAAATGCCTCAATAGACAGGTTCCAATTTCAGAATATCTCAAGGGAAAAACTTTTTGAGGCATTTTTTAGAAAAAGCAACAGACCTATTTTTTCTGGATCAGTTTTTCATGCTGATAAAGATATTAAAAGATGACAGCTCAACGGGGTGGTCACGACACTGCATTTTAGCGTTTTTACCCCCCTAGGAAATTATCTTAGGGGGTACTATAATATTAGTTCATAACTCAAAGGATATATAAACTATTGTTCTGAGTTCTACAGCATACATTGTTAGTACAGAGATGAATACTATCCTAAAGTCATAGGTTGATATCTTTGTTGGTTTCGGAAAAATACAATTAATTAGAAAAAATATGCAATTTTTGTCATTTTTTTCTTGCTTATTTTATATTTGTAGCTTCAAGCAAAATATGATAACTTTAACAGCTCAAAGTAGTATTCTAACAACATTCCTAAGTTATGTTTGATATTGTAATACATCTATTATAGTGATGAAGTACTATTTTGTAATTTTAATATGACTTTATAATGCCCTACCCCTGGTAAATAGAAGAAAGTTGGTGTGGTTTTCTTCTGGTTTTAACATTTTATTGACTTCTTAGTTGAAGATACAATCAATTCTGTCAGTTAACCATGAGTAGCTTTACAATGGTTAACTATTCCCATGAATAGAGGGTTGGGACCTCAAAAATACCAGAACTGTTAAGTGGCATCCTTGGGCATCCCTCTTCAGAGCATTTTCCTTATACTCCGATGAAATCTGCAGGGGATACTATAAGAAACCTATATATCTAAGATACTAATGAAGATACTGAATTCAAATTTTCAGGATTTGGTCCTGGTATGATAGGTAATCTGTATGACAAAAATGACAAAAAGAAAAAACTCTGTTGCCATAGTAACAAGAATACCACACTATTTGTTTCCTAAGAAATGTGTTTTAAGAGGTTTTGTCATTCTCTTCATATTTTTAATTCTAAATATGTCTACAATGTGGGATGATTAGAATTATGGTAAAGTAATCTTTTCTATTGTTTTATTGTTCTCTAAAACAGAAGTTGCTAAGGCACATAAATATATAGATCATAGAAAAAATGCTGGGATGATCGCTCTATTTGTCAGGAAATTAAAATGGAAACTGAAAAATGAGTTTCTTCCCACTGAATAGCAATTAATTTGGTAGACCATGGCTGACACGCACAAGAGAAAACGTTTATCAGTTCTATGTCATTGTGTTGTTAGTTTTTATGTATCGTGGTCTGGGACTTATAACACCTAATGCCGAGTCTTCTCCAACTGCAAAGGAAGGCAAGATTTTAATAATGAACATTCATATATCTCAACAAATATGGCCTAAGACAATGATAAGGAAACTCTGAGGGAAAATTAGACGAAACATTAATGTGAGTGGTCCAAAAATAACACTAACATGTTTTGGAAAAGTTATGCTCTCGGGTGAATCAGTGCTCATTTAAGGATAGTCTGAATCAGGTGAATTTTTTACTTAATTGTACCCCTCCCCAAAACCCCCAAATTTTGACGAAATTGTCGAAAAGTGGCAAACAACATTCATTAAAGTTCAATATGGCTATTTCGCATCTATGTCATAAAGATATGATACGATCTCAGGTCAATCAATAAATTTCACAAGTGACACTCTATCTTATGAAGAAAATACTATCGTATATTTGAAGACATGTCAAAAATTTGGTGGAAATAAATTGTGTCACTCCTGATTTGACCTGCAAATGTTCAGGTAAGTTATCACAAACAATTTCAGACAGTTTATGTTTATGTTTATGTATATGTATCTTTATTTCCACCTATGCAGATGAGTACATAATAATTATAAAGTTAGTGTAGCAATATTAAAAATATAAAAATAAAAATATATATATTTACAACGCAAACTGTGTTGATTTAATAGTTTATAGAGCTATAGCTGCAGCTCTTGTTTTTAACATGTGTTTGACACTTAACATTATCTTCACATACATTCTGTAGTCTAATGCTTCATTTTTTCCTAGTAAGACCTCCATTTTTTCAACCATATTATATCCATCAAATATTCTGTCACTTAAAACTGCCAACAAGTCACTCCTACTTTCATGAAGTTCAAGGCAATCTAAGAGAAAATGCCTTGTCGTTTCATTTGTCATCCCACACAGAGGACAAATGGTGTCATAGTTGAGTGGGAAAGCACCTGTTAGCAGTTTTACCATATCCCTACACATCCCTATATATTTATAATTCGATTGACAGATTCTCCACCATACGCATGGTTTTATCGTAACTTGTATCGTTCTATAAACGCTAAGTCTGTTAGATATGTTACATAACAAGTGCCATCTGTCTTCTTCATACTGCATTATGCGTGCTTTAACAATCCGTTTCCACGCACATTTGGGCATCAGGTCATAATTCAAAAAATATTCATCAATATATCGCCATAAATTGTATCTTGTCACAAGGTTCAAAACTGCATTTATTACTGAATAGTTGCTATACAACTTTGAATGTTCAGAAATTGACTTCCATCTAAAGAACTCAATTATAAAAATCATTTTATACACACATGTGGTTGGTAGATTTAGGATACACCACAGAAACATTAACTTTTTTGTATCTATGACCGCACGAATCCTCGACCAGCCCAGTTGTGCCAAGGAAGCTTCGTTATGCACATTACATGGCAATTGTTGAATACGTTTTGCTATTTGTCTATGTGTCAATTCAAGGGAATCATAATCACATTGTTTCAATGGCAGGATATCCATACCGTATGTCATGGATGGTACCGATATGGACCAATATAAAATAGAGGCCGTCAGTGGATTGTATTCGAAGGAGTCACTGCTGAGAAGCCCCACCCCCGCGTTGATAGCCCTTCTAGCCTTTCCCATTGCATTATCAATATGTTGTTTCAAGTTACCATTTGTATTTAAAATGAGACCCACATGTGTACATTCTCTGACATGATCCATTTTATCTGGTCCAAGGTAAAAACACAAGTCTTTGCGGCCCTGTCTCTCTTTAGTGCAAACCATCAACGTTTTTGACTTCCCAGGGTGGAAGGTGAAACGCCATCGCGTACTGAAACGATATGCTATGTCCAGTAATGTTTGTAAGGACCTTGGGAACACAGCCATGAGGATCAGGTCATCGGCGTATGTGGGTGAGGTTACATTAATATTGCCGATTCTGCATCCAGCATTGCTTTGTTCGAGTTCCTTTAAGAGGCTATTTGTGAAACGCATATAGAGCATCAAACTACAGACACCCCCCTGATGGACTCCCTGGTTAATGAAGAAAGGATCAGACATAGTTTTTCCCACTCTAACCCTGCATTGATAATCCGAATACCAAATTTTCAAAATTCTCCATATTTTCCCCTTGAAACCTTGGTTAAAGAGTGTATACAACAACCCATCTATCCAGACAGAATCGTAACATTTTTTAATGTCCAATGATGCTATATATGTATCACTACCCCTGTCCGCATTATGCGCGACAGTCTCCCGCACGACCATCGATGTGTGGATACAAGAAGTACCATCTATTGCTGCCCCTTGCAGACAATGTATCGGTTCAATGTTATTATCGGCCTTAACTCGTGCTATGTATAAATTTTCAAATAGTTTGCTAAATATGGTCATTAACGTGATACCCCTATGGTTATCTTTTTCTAAAATATCTTTGTTCCCTCCTTTGAATAACGTTATTAAGACCCCTATTTTAAAAGAATCCGGAAAGAACTCATTTTCGATTATAGCATTGAATAGATACGTTAAGACCGAGATTAACCTTGTACCACCGTACCTTATATGCTCTGGGGTGACAAGATCGTGCCCCGGTGCTTTATTTAATCTCAATCTATCTATAGCAGCGATAACTTTGATTATGACTATTTCCTGACCATGAAGACAGGTATACAGGGATAATAAAGTCAATCGGACTCCACTTTTCTTCTTAGGAAATAGAACATGTCTTAAAGCATATTCTAATTATGCATTCAACAATATAATTAAAGGTTGCATCTTTGGTATAAACTAGGTCATCATTTTTAGTAAAAAGTATGTTGATTGGGCCATTCCCTTTAATATCACTTAGGTCTGATTAATCATTTTATTTACTTTTCTTGAAGATAATGAATAGATCTAAAAGATATACCTATGTTCATGGTCAGAAAATATTCATAATTCAAGTTAGAATTGACCTTTTTCCATATAAATGAAAAATAGATGGCATCATGGGTATTGGTAGAGCTTGGGTAGGGCTAGAATACATGTAAATGTATTGCCAGAGTCACATAATTTCTTGATTTAAGAAGTAATTCCATTTGGATCAACTTAAAACATCATTGGAATGTAACTTTATGATCTTATTGACATGTGGATTGTGATTTCACATTAAAATTGTGATCCTTGGAAGATTAAATGAACTTTTTAAGGTTTTTCAGCATTGTGTCAATGGGGATTTAGCCTGACCTTTTTTAGACAACCAGTAAATCATTAGAATTTGAATAATGGTAAATTACAGTGCATATCAAAGTTGTTTTGATAGAGAATTACTCACAGAATTCAAATATGCCATGATGGAAGAAAACATTAGCCTAGTTTTTAATGGTTAAAAATGCAGATCTCCTAAAATCTCATTAAAAACAAGACCTTAGCGAGATTTCAAAGCTATATGGAAAAAGGACCAATGTTTGCGATAACCTACATGCTCCTTTATAACATTATTATGTAAATACTATCAAATGCTTTAGTCATGACAGTTGAAGTAAACTGAAGTCTTGGTATTTAAATGCAGAATCAGATCTATGTAGAGTAAACAAAATTTAAAGCAACATGTACAGTTGACAGTACAGTGTGATGCAACATCGGTGGGAAAGTCATCTTTGGTTAATAAAAAAGATTCTTAGCTACTTTTCTAACATCTGGCTGTGATGCATCATGGCTTAATGAGGACTCTGCTATATGGTCAGATGATGAGAACTAACAGTTTTAGGGAACTTTTGCCATGTTTTGCACATTGTAAATGACCCTTCTGAATGGGTTGTAAAGGTATATACCAGGAGGTATATATGGCTCAAATGACTCGTGCCCTAGTACATGGGGCACTGTAGTACATTACTTGTGCATGATGACCACCATAGTCTAGTTGCTCAAATGAGATCAATTGATGATTATAATGTTTAGACTTTATGTCAATGTCCTCTCTAGTATGTGATTACACTAGATTTCATTATGATACATGTACTAAATTGAAAACTTACATATAAAATATCTTAAGTCCTATATTCTAGTAATAAATGAATTAGAATGTCACCTAACATTTGATGATGGTATGAATTTATTGATTTGGCGTCTATCAATACATGTTTCTAACTTAATGCTGCAAAATGATTAAATTCACCACATCCACTTTCTTTAATTTTCCAGGGGTAGGGCACTATAAAGTCATATTAAAATTACAAAATAGTACTTCATAACTAAAATAGATGTATTACAATACCCCATATAGCCTGGAAATGTTTTTAGAATACTACTATGAGCTGTTAAAGCTGTCATATTTTGCTTGAAGCTACAAATATAAAATTGGCAAGACAAAAATTACGTATCTTTTTCCTGTTTATTGTATTTTTCTGAGACCAATAAGGGTATCAACCTATAACTTTAGGATAGTATTCATATATGTACTAGCAATGTATGGTGTACAACTCAGAACAATAGCTCATATATCCTTTGAGTTATGAACTAGTTTCATAGTACCCCCTAGAATATTTTCCTAGGGGGGTAAACATGCCAAAATTCAGTGTCACGACCACCCCGTTGAGCTGTCATCTTTTAATATCTTTATCAGCTTGAAAAACTGATCGAGTAAAAATAGGTCTGTTGCTTTTTCTAAAAAATGCCTCAAAAACTTGAATTATTAGAATTGGAACCTGTCTACAAGATTAGAAACTTAAAAATTGTCCAATTTCTTTAGATTTTAGAGTTTATCGAGATCTTGATCTCAAATAAATTTTGTTATTACATTTCTAATTCCATCGATATTTTACCCAGTCCTTTTCAGATAAACTGAACTAAGTTTCTGTCAACTCATAGATGTCAACTTAAGCGCCAATGGTTAGCAACACTAACATCTGACTATTTTAGATGATTTCATTATTTAATGCTTATACTCCAGATACTTCATTATTTAATGCTGATGAAATATGCAATTGTGACTTATACAGTCTTTTATTATGGAGTTAGAATGTATAGAGCATTATAGGAAGAAATATATCTTGATTTCCTAACTACATTGTCACATTACTGTATATACATGTACAAAGACAGTATCAAAAAATGAATAAGCTCTTGGACAGGGTCTACTTACTTGTACAGCAGCGTTTGTAGGATACAAAACCTCTACAGCAGACTTCTTGGTCCTTGGGACAAGGCCTTGGTAACAAAGAGATTCCATAGATAATCTGGCTGTAGGAAATATGGCTGAAAAATTCACATATTGAGGATGAAAATGGTGTGAGGTCAAATTTTCTTTAATTGATATAGATTTACTGACGGAAAGCTTCAAATGTAACAAAAAAGTGGTCAGTTATTCATTATAATAACACATTCCTGCACATATGTTGATGCCTTTTTTACATTAATGAGACGTCATGTCGTCACTGCTGTTTATAGTTTCTAAGTATTGGTCTCAAGATAAAATTTGACTGTTCTTTTTTATCAATACATGTAATACTTTTTCAGCTTAAATGAATTATATTCTACCGGACTTTTTCTGTAGAAATTGAATCACAATCTAGTTTACATTCCCCTTCCAATTCAAAGAAGGTTCTGTACTGCACAAAAAATATCTACTTGAAAATACATGTCATTAATATTATAGCAATTTTGTCCCCACCAAGCATAAATAAGGTGAAGAGGGGAGGGGGTGGGTGTACTGTTTGACTGTGTAATGTGTGACTGTATAAATTGCAAGAAATATTTCAGTTTAAATAGCTTGGCATCTTAAAATATCTGACTAAAACAATGATTTACTATAACATGTTAAAAAGTACATATGTACTATAATAAAGAAACTAATTTTCTGAAAAAATCTATAGTGTTTTCTACTGTCCCAGATTTTATAATGTAATGAAAATTAAAGTTACAAACTCACTCCATCGAGGGCATCTACCCCAGCCCCACAATCCGCACCCTTTGTACCCTGCCTGGACATTTCTGTATGCTGGCCGCCATCTTGTTTCCCAGTGAGCTTTTAGCCTCGACTGAGGGGGAACATTAACCTTACAACAACATTGAGTCGCATGTAATTGTTGATGCTGCGGTTGTGCTCTTGGTTGATCAATAAGTGCAAGTGGTAGCATTTTGGCAAAATTGTCCCCACGGCTTGAAGTTCTGATACTAGAACTTCCTACTGCCCCCTTGCCGATACTGTTCACTGTGGCTTCCAGTCTCTGTTTGCTCTCAGCACTGATGCTCGCATTGTTCATGATGTTATTCAGTCGATTCAGCACTTCTACCCCTTCTGGTTCTACCCCCGAGAATACAACAGATCGTTTATTCCTCCCACCAACCTCCATGTATTCATCCTTGTAGTTCTCCGGTATGAAATCAGAGATGTACACATCAGGGAACTTTGCGTCCAATCCATGTATGAAGATACTTTGGATGACAATTACAGCTGTGAAATACAGTCCAAGTGCCATGTCTTTTGCCCAGACCCTTCCTCTGTTATTATAGGTCACAAGCTTAGTTTATAATTGTGATCACTGGGGATTGTTGCCTATCTTTCCTCAGAAGCAACAGATTGGTCCTATTTTGAAATGAAACTGATAAATTTTGAACCCAGCAAGAAATGTATGACTATAATTTATATATCAGAATTGATAATCTAATAATTGTGGTTATCCCTTCGTCTGTAAATATAGATTTTATTGAAGGAAATAACTAAATATCATTTATTAGCTTTTTTAGAAATGTTATTATTGCTAGCAATCATGTCATGCCATATTAAAGGGTTTTAATTTACTTTGACAATGTAACTATAGTCATTTTCAGTTCAATTTCCACCACCAAAGAGAACATTATTATCCTTAATTGACTGCATCAATTTTTACAGTTTAACTTTTTAGGGCAAATGCTCAAAAAATGTTTAAACATCATGAAGTTTGACAACATCCTACATAGGATTGACAAGTACATGCATGCATGAAAAGATGGTGCTACCTCTTGTACTAATGTTACATTTATTCTCAAACATTGTTATAATGTCACCACCAAAAAGTGGTGACATATTGTTATGGTCTCCGTTTTTTGTGACGGCGATCGGCGGGTGGCAGTGGCGATCGTTGGTTAGTAGTTGGTGGTTGGCGTCTGTAACAAATTCTTGCAGCTTTCAATAACTTAACAAATACTGTTTAGACTGACTTCAATTTTTCAAAATCATCTACAAGTTTTCAGATGTTCAAATCTGACTTTATATTTAAGATTTGACCCTCAATAGCCTTCTCAAGGTCAAAAAAGTCAAAAGGGTATTTTTTCAACTTGCCTCAAATTGACCAATTTTTTTTCAAAATCATCTACAAGTTCTCAGAAGTTCAAATCTGACTATAGATTTGACCTTCAATGACCTTGTCAAGATCAAAAGAGATTTGACCTTTAATGACCTTCTCAAGGTCAAAAAGATCTTTTTTCATCTTGCTTCAAATTGACCAATCTTTTTTCAAAATCAGCTACAAGTTCTCAGAAGTTCAAATCTGACTATAGATTTGACCTTCAATGACCTTGTCAAGGTCAAAAGAGATTTGACCTTCAATGACCTACTCAAGGTCAAAAAGGTCTTTTGTTCATCTTGCTTCAAATTGACCAATCTTTTTTCAAGATCATCTACAAGTTCTCAGAAGTTCAAATCTGACTTTAGATTTGAGATTTCACCTTCAATGCCCTTCTCAGGGTCAAAAAGGTATTTTTCAACTTGCTTCAAATTGACCAATTTTTTAAAACATCATTTACAAGTTCTCAGAAATTTAAATCTGACTTAAGATTGAACTCATAATATTGTGACCAGCTAGGTGACATAAGTGACATTTTGCCATGTTATGTTAATGCCTTGTTCTCTTATATTTACAGAGTGGAGCATGTGAGGTTACATGAGAAACACAAAGGGCATGAGTCCATGCATGCAGAGATGGTGCTAATTCTTATAACAACCCTAATTGTTGCTCAAGTACTCTTAGTGCAATGGAAGAAAAGACATTTCAAATCCTACCAGGTATTTAAATTCCTAAATCCACATAACAATAGATAATTAAACTAGTAAAAGTAGTAGAATATATACGCGTTATGTTATGGGAGGTTTTGTATATGGGGTATATCCTGAGGGAAATATAGATATCTTACCGAGGGCCTGGACTTTGGCGGGTTCAAGGTAAGATATCATATTTCCTGAGGGATATACCGGTAAGCCATATTCAAAACCAAGCATCGAACCTGAAACCTCACTTGTCATCGAATAAAACTGCATCTGTCACTGAGTGTACATTGAACTGAATGGCATAACATTGTATTTGCATATTATTTATGTTACAGACAGCAACACTGGTAGGGATGTGGGTAATTCCAATTATATTCTGTGTTCACTTTGGCTGGTGGAGGTTCCCTTTCTTCTGGGCTGTATTTTCCCTAATTACAGGCCTTGTCACCATGAAAGCCAATAGGAGACCTATATCTGGCAGTACACCAAGGTAATCAGCTCTTCCATTTGAAGACTTCTGGTCAGGAATTTGACCATTTGAAAAGCAAAATCTGCCTACTGTGTTTCACTGTTATGTAAATTACAAATTTTCTGCCTGTTTCTATGTCACCACCAGAAGTAGTGACATAAAGATATAGTCAGCAATTTTTATGGATGGTGTTCTGCAGTTGGTGTTCGGTGCTCAGTGTCTGTAACAAATGGTATGTTGTATCTTAATGCCTTGTTAAAGCAGTAAAAGTGCTTGTATTGAGGACAACTGTTGACACGGGGCCTATCATAGTATCATAGGATTAGTATAGTAATAAGTCAATTCTTCATTTAGCAGGGTGTGTCTTCTAAAAGGTTCACCACCAAAAAGCGCTGATGTGGTCTCTTAACTTAACAATTACTGTTTTTTTTGTCAAAATCATCTACAATTTCTCAGAATTTCAAAGGATGTGTCCGGGTATATGCCCTTTTGGTCCCTCAGTCAAATGTATGTTAAATATGTTTTTTATTACTGTCCTAGTTATATTTGATAAGTATATTTACTTTTTCACGAGTTTTGATGCAAAATTAACCCCCTGCTGAGAGTCAGAATAAGTATCTTAACCAAAAAAAATAGTCATTATCATAGAATAAAAACCTCAATGGCAAAATGTATGACTTGCAAAGAAGAAATAACTTAAGACCCATGAAAAATTTAAAAGAAAATCATATTTTTGAAATATATTTAAGGATTAAAATTTTTTTCAAATTTTTGAATTTCCCGCCAGTTTAATTTGAAGGGGGAAAAACAAGATGGCTGCCATTTGATGTAAGAAATATCAGAAAAAAAGTTGCTTCACTTTTAGTTTTCACAATGAGCACAGTTTTCCTGTTTAGGTTTTTTGACTGATTCTGACTCTTCATCACCAGGGTCATGTATAGAGATTATAAAATTGAAACCGGAATGTTGTGCTCAGCATGAATTTGACTGAAATATGTGTAACTTCACCAAAACAATTGAAGTCTCAAAACTGGATGCTCAGTAACTTTGAGTGACTATAATCCCTTGATTACCCAGATAAACACCAATTCACTTATCCAGAAATGCCATTCAATGTCTATACAAAAAAAGTAAGCAATGTTTTGGAGGATATGTTTCAAACCTTTTGTATAAATAATTCATTTAATATTTGCCATTGATTTTTTTTCAATTCTGACAGAGTGATATGCACTGTCTTTGATGCCAATATTCTTCATTAATTGTGATACAAATTGATATTTTTGTACTCTCAGAAGAAGGATAAGATATTGAAGTTTAATAATATGTGTGATTGAGTTGGTTTTTCAGACATTACAATTTTCAATATTTTCTAAGTCGATACCCAGACTCATTCCCAGACTCATCCTTTGAATTTACATTTGAGATTTCACCTTCAATGACCTTCTCAGGGCCAAAATGGTCTTTTTTAACTTGCATCAAATTGACCAATTTTTTTTCAAAATTCAATTCTCACTTAAGATTGAACTCATTGTGAACAACTAAGTGGTGACATTTTGTCATGTTAATGCCTGGTTATGTCATTACCTCAAGTGTATGGTGTTCTTTTTTCTGGTCAGTGTTTGGCATCTGTAACAAATGGCAGGTGGTGACATTTTGCAAGTTTATGCCTTGTTGCTCTATGACATCATCAAATAAGTTTAATTTTTGCATGAGCGAACAAATTAATAAATGTTATAATTTTAAAAAAAATGTTTGCTTTCAGATTGGTCTACAAATGGTTTTTGCTGATCTATAAAATAAGTTATGCACTAGGAATCCTTGGCTACCTCATCATAATGTTCACCTTATTTGGATTGAACATCCTGCTTCTCATTAAGCCCAATGTTGCCATGGATTTTGGACTATTGTTACTTTTCTATGGGTTATATTATGGGGTCGTAGGACGGGATTTTGCCGAAGTTTGTACAGATAAAATGGCTTCACATATAGGAGTAAGTATTTCATAAGATAAAGAGTTCTAGTCCCGCTATCCACAATTATTTTCAATACAGGGGTTTCCCCGGGATTTTTCAATTTTTATCATAAATTGGCTACTGGCTCTATTATATCAGTTAGAATTCAGATGTCTAGGCTTAAAGGTGTAACAAATACTTGATAGAGTAACTACAGAATTTGTCATGGTTTTCAAAAAAAACATACTCCTATCATTTAAATTCATGCTTATTTTCAACAGTACTGACCTTATGACATGTTGATGCTTTGATTTCTAGCTTATTTGGCAATAGATTTGAAAAAGTAGAGAAAATCCTACTCATGAATCCTTCTCATGAATTTTGATATTTTTGCATAATATTATCAAATATCCTTATTTTTGGAATAATAAAACAACTATATAATATTAGGTGAATATTATCATGTTTTTTAGAAAATATAGCTTCCAATGTTTTAAACCTCTTTGGTGCCACTTTAAAAAAAAAACTGAATTTTGCAGTAGAAAACCCTAAATCAGTGACATTTTCTCCATATATGCGGAAACTGACTCAAATTGAAATGAATATTTTGTTTTGTTATATTCCAGTATTATACTTCCACAGGGGTGCCTACGAAACATTTAGCTCCAAATATCTGCTCTGTTTGTGGCAATAGAATTCTCACCAACGATGAGGATGGCGATGGTATAATAGAAAAAACTTATAAATTGTCCTGTGGACATATGTATCCTTTATGTAAAAAAATAATTATGCTCAAGAGTAAAAATATACAAGCAGGCCCAAAAGCTTTGGCCAGAGGGGGTACCGCCCTGGGAAATTTTTGCTCCATGGCCAGATTGCACCCTCCGCAACCCCCTCCCTTCCCCCCCTGCTTAAGTGTTATGTCAAAACGAACAAACAGCAAATGAACGAACAGCTAAGAATGCATCTTTAAACAACACCAATCAGAAATTTGCATTTGGTAACGTGAGTACTACAAACAATTTCCGAACTGGAGTAAAAATAGATTTAACAGAACTACACCAATCAAACCATTCTGGGGAGATCTAGGGTGCCCAAAAGATTTTTTCTCCATGGCTGGAGGGGATGCAATAGCAGATATGCACCTGCCTTACCTCATGCCTGGCTGCATCCTTGTATTTATGTCAGGTAATAATTGACATTTTCCAAATATATAAAGTTCACTGGTCAGTATCAAGCAAAGGTTACCACATTCAAGATGGCGGAAATGTCGATTTCGATATTTTTAGTTTTCATCAAATTAAACTACTTTAAGTTGACATAATGCTTTGATATTTGAACTTAACCAGCCTTATATGACATGGAAACTCTAGGTACGATCAATTGCTCATATATTGAGTGTAGGTGCCACAATTCAACGATATTTTCCACCGCTTAGGGAAGGTTACTGGGATTTTGGTTTCATGACCTATACTGTAACATACATTTCAAGTAACCTCATAAGGTTGTAAATATCTTCTGATAATATATAACGCAATTTCATTGTCAAAATATAAAGATTTATACACAGTACTTCTGGACATTTAATCACCAATCATGTATGCCATGAATATTTCCTTAACCAAGTTTCAGATTCCATGAATTTTGTATACGAGGCTGGTGCATTGTGGGTAAAAAGCAGACATGTCCATACTGCAAGGAGAAAGTGGATCTCAAGAGGATGTTTGCTAATCCGTATCCTTTAAAAAATTATAATCTTTTACAATCATCTTTAATATGTATCACTTCAAAATTTATGTTATTGTTAGTTTACAAGATCCAAGTACGGGTTTGCAATAGATTTGGCTTACTTTGGTTCAAAAATACCTCAACATTTTTGAAGCCACACTGTGTTTTTAATATCCAGTGTATTAAAAAAACTAAAAATTCTCATCCTCTAATGTAATTAATATGGGAAAAATTGATATTCTTTCTCTTTTTTATCACTTGAAGATTTCTAGTTTTACAGTACCTCAGCAATGGACAATAACTTTTTGGTCTTTTGATTATTTCCATTGAGAAATTGAAGCTATATCTTGTCATAACAAATCTTACTTAAAGAGAGAATCAGATATAGCGAGCAGGCCAAACAAAAAATTGTTTCATTTTTAGAATATTTTTGGCTCACGTCATTCCTTGTCATGTCTATTTTCTAAAAATCACAAAAGTGCATACTTTATTCCAGGAAAACTAAAGATTTTTACAATAATGTATTATTTTCCTATAAGAATGGTTACCATTCTTATTATTTGGGAGAATTTAAACATTTTTCACTCATTTTTGCACTTTGAATCATTATAACTTCACCAATTTATAACATATTGTGAATCTTTTGGGAGATATTGTATTTGATATTGTAAGGAATAGATTGGTAGGTCAGTTATACATGTTGCTTGTAATTTTGTCACCCCTTATAGATCAGATTCTGCCTTTAATTCATTAGATTCATATGATTTTGTCACAAAGATAGATGAAATATTTGACCTTGACCTCTAAAACAGATGGGAACGTCCTCATGTTTTATATGGTAATTTATTAGACTGGATACGATATTTGGTTGCCTGGCAACCAGTTATCGTTATGATCGTTCAGGGAATAAACTGGAGTTTAGGCCTGGAGTGAAGACATAGAAATCCATGATTGGTTGATCCAGAGGACTCATAACAGTGGCATTCTCACATATGTACCAGTTCTTGAACCCGATTCATAATATATTCTAGAATTATTCATGAACAAACAATTATAGGCAGTTCAGACATACAGATTCCTTCAAAGATGTTTGTGTGCATATAACCAGCCTATCTTGTTATTACTATATTGTAACTTCAATGCCATATTGGACATACTGTAAAATATATTTATTTCATGCTTGAAATTTTCAAGATTTCTCAATTTCTTTCTATTTGGTTATCAATAGATATATAATTCTTGTCCACTGATTTTAGGGGAAAAGACTGAAGCCCTGTCAAAGGAAGGGAATAACCTAAACCACAACTTGATAGTTTAATATAGAGCATTAATAAATACAAGGAGTGAAAATAATAATCTCTCCTAGAATAATATTTCCCATCATGCAACATTCTTAGCAGACGTCAAGTAGTTAGAAATGAAAGGATAAGTCAATGAATTAACATCTCAGGATATGTGTACATGATTACTTGTTTTTGTTCTGATTAAAAGAATTGACTGAAATTTGATATCATATTTTATTATTTACATGCTGTGATACTCATTCTCTCATTGGTCAATTAGGTACCATGTGACTAAAAATAAATATTGGTATTTGTCATGGTCTTGTTAATATCTTTGTAGTACATGTATATATTTGCAGATGAATACAACTAGTCTTTTTGTTGATAATTTGAACAACACATTGATCAATACAAACCCTCAATACTGCTCATTATCGTATGATCTGTAAAATGAAGCCCTCTGATTGGTCAGTTCTTGTGCTGTACCAATATATTGCTACTGAGGTTGTTCCTATTGATCATATCCGTAGCAATACAGAAAATATTGGTATGGAGGGGACAATCTCATAGCAATACAGAGAATACAGAATATACACTGAATATTTCCTGGGGATTATCTCCTAAGTAAAATGTATTGGCCTAAGATCACACGATAAAAAACATCTTTGAAGTTTTGTACATGATTTGAAGTTGTCTTTTTGTTTTTTTTAATTGATTTTTATTTCAGGTTTAGCAGCATTACAATTCAATAAATACAAATGTTCAATATAAACATAGGTTCTACATTAATTCTATAATAAATTGCAGGTATTTCTGCCAAGAGCACCACGAATAGATAGAGTATTGACTTGTTGCTACATTTTATGTAGATTCTTCTTGAAAATTCAAGTAAATTCATTATGTTCTAATAAATGTTTGATCTCTCCCCACTTGTCCCCTTTCTCCAACTTTACATCTAGTTGAAAATATTGTTGCACATTACTTTTAAAACCTACAAAATTTGGTCGTACATTTTTACATTTACATAGATAAATATATATGATTTGAAGTTTAATACAGCATATATTCTGCTCTCGATATTCTGTATTGGTACTTGACCGTCTCGTGCCAATACAGAATTTCTCAAGCAGAATATATCCTATACTGCACTTCAAATCATTCAATAACTTTTCAATAACAAGTTTTAAACCAGTTTGGCCTTTTTAAATTTATCAAGTCAGCCTGTGATTCAAAAGGAAAATAAACTATTTTATGTTTTCACCTGATGTTTTCCTGGAGCCTATATGTTGTAGTACTGTTCAAAAATTGATGGGGAATCTTTGAAAACTAGTGAGAATCACCCATTATGTGTTTATTTTTGTTGTCTCAAAGTTTGTCATATGTTACACTTTTCTGTTAGATGGTGAAATTTTGTTCATTCATCCTGTAAAGACATTTTACATAAGGAAACAGTATGACTAACATTAATGGTACTATGTATGTTCTTTGCCATATTTTTAAATTCCCTCAACAATATATTGAGTCAATGTTAACATGAAAATAATTATAGTCAATTAATAAGTTATATTATTTGTGATATTGTAAATAAAAAAACGATATATGTTGTATAAAGTATTTCAAAATGAATTCAACTTTTAGTACCATTGTAAACATAAATGTTCAAAGTATGAAATATATTGAGCCATTGAACAAATGGCCAGACTGAATATAGGTTGACAATTTTGTTGAATATGTGTATTTTTGTTGGACCTCCATACCGTATTACTGGTCCAAATGTTGACCTTTATTTGGCATTTGCAGACTTGTCTTATTGATTAAATCTATGTCATGTTTAATTGCTTTAAAAGTACTTTATGTGTGGGCCAGTAAAACGAGCGTTTGTTGTGCATTTGGTGACACAAGAATCCTGTCATTGAGATCGTAAGAAAACCATCTGTTTAAATTTTTACAGATGGAAAACAGACTAGTGTTAAAATGTCATTAAGTTTTGAGAATGCCAGGTAGTTAACCATATAACCATTGTGCAATATTTATCCCTGTTTATTTTGTTTTAAAAATCACCATTTAAAGTGTTTTCATTTAATTTGAATGAATGGAATCAAATGACAAAAATCTTAAAAACAAAATGACAATACATCAACATGAGTAATTTTTTCAATCAAAAGTCAATACCAATTTTCCTTATTAAACCTATTAAAAATGTGAAAATGATATCTGCTAGATGTATGCAAATCAGTGCTTTAGTGTATTGAAATTATCATCTCATTCTGGGAGGTTGAACGGAAAGATCCCAAGATCGCATTTCCAGTACTTTACTCAAAACTTATATTTCTGTTAATTTAATTAGAAGTGACAGCAACTGACAGACAGAGAATGACATGTGAGAAACAATCTTCTCAATAAACATGTCAAAGTGCCCTCTACCATTCGTAAGTACATTATCTGATAAAAAAAGATATGATATGTGTTCAAACAAATATGATAATATTGTTTCATTATGTATTATTCACACATACAGTAACTAAGCAAGATGTGTCCGATTTCGGCTAAACCAAACACGCTATTTCATATAACTGCACTGCATTATATAACTAACAAGGTCATTTGTCGAATGGTTGTCAAGATGACAACTTGACTCTACAGATTGAAATTGATGCTTTGTCAATTGGACCCTAGAAAATGTTTCATTGAAAATATGTTCTTTTAGCGATTTTGTATCTTTTAGGTAATTTCACAGAAAATATTTTGCAATGTGTGAAAAGAATTTAAGCCCAAGACTTGATGCATTGTAGCTGATTCATTCCACTCAGGCTTTATTTCCTACACTCGGTGCTGCACATTTCGTGCTCCAGGGCTTAAGTCCCTAAGTCTTGTTTCAAACACCTGATACCCCCCCCCCCTATTCACACCTGCCCCCCCCCTTCACCTCTAAACAAATACGAGGGGGTAAGAGTGGCCCATAGATTTAAGCTAACTCTAATTATTCAAAATGTTCTTAACTTATCTGGATCCTTTAAGTCCCCATTTAAAGTCTAAATTTTTTATTATTCAAATATTATTGCTCAGTAGTTGTTACATAAAAATGTCTGAAAAATTGTAAATAGAAAAAAATGTTGTTAGCCCTTAAATTTGAATCTCTCGAATTCTCTGAACACAAGTTCAGAGTTATTTGATTAATATAAAATATTCTGTTCTAAAATAGTAAAACATTATTTTCAAAATGTCACTAAACTAAAAGGTACAATGTCAGTAAAAGCCAGACATCTTTAACTTCATATCATTTTTACACATTGTTTTATTTATTTAATTTATTTTTTCTTGTATATATTAGATAAATTGCATTTTGACAACATCGGGTAAGACTGAAATACACGAGGCTTAAACTTTACATGTGGTCTTTAACTCACCCTATTAACTTATCCTGTCTAACCAAGAAATCTTTAATGATACTGAACTTGTACGTGAACTTGTAGAATTATGGTCCTCTATGATTTAGTCTTCCCATTTGAAGTGTTTACTTGGCCGATTGAGTATAAAAATATACGGAAAATTTGATTAATTAGAGGTAGGCTAGGCTATAATTGAGACGGACTAGCTCCATCATGTTTAGTTATAACCATCTGGTGCTCTTTAGATTTTTTCCTGACACCAATGCAATGATGCACCGATGCTGTTCTTACTATTTACCTGCCATTCAGCAAAAAGTGAGCTCCATCGAAAAATCATGACATCATTAAATGTCATGATTTTAATCTAAAACAATCGAGACGTTGAAAGGGAGGCAGTAATCCCCAGAGGGTCAAATCATTATACGTGCATGTACAAGTTGCTCAAAAACATGTAACTTAAAGAGAGAATCAGATCTAGCGAGCAGGCCAACAAAAATTGTTTCAATTTTAGAATATTTTTGTCTCATGTCATTCCTTGTCATGTCTCTTTTCTAAAGATCCACAAAGTACACTCTTCATTTCAGGAAAACTAAAGATTTTTACGATAATAATTATTTTTCTATAAGAATGGTTACCATTCTTATTATTTCGGAGAATTTACTCATTTTCACCTATTTTTGCACTTTGAATCCATAATAACTTCTCCAATTTATAACATATCGTGAATCTTTTTGGAGATATTGTATTTAAGATTGTGAAGAATAGATTGTTAGGTCAGTTGTACATGTTGCTTGTAATTTTGTCACCCCTATATATCTGATTCTGCCTTTAATCTCCCTATTGTAAAAGAAATATTAGAACCTCAGAAAAAAATTTTGGAACTCCCCAATCGTCTTCAGATAAAAACGTTTACAGATTTTTTTTTTAGTTTATGAATTGACCATTTTAAAACAGTTGAATGCATTTTGTTTAACAGATGAACAAGGCGAACCTGGAGCTCCTGGAGTCGATGGTAGGCCAGGATTGGATGGAATACCTGGATTGAATGGCACACCAGGATTGGACGGAATACCTGGATTGATTGGCACACCAGGATTGGATGGAATTCCTGTTGTTAAAGGTGACATCGGCCCTCGTGGTCCAAAAGGTGACATTGGTGAATATGGATTGAACGGAATACCTGGCCCAAAAGGAGACACTGGAATGCCTGGCCCTATTGGTGTGCCTGGAATTAATGGTGCACCCGGTCTTAAAGGTGACATTGGCATACCTGGACCAAATGGAATACCTGGAGGTAAAGGTGAAATCGGCCCTCGTGGCCCAAAGGGTGACATTGGTGAGTTTGGATTGAATGGAATACCTGGCATTAAAGGGGAGATTGGTCCTCGTGGTCTAAAAGGTAGCATGGGTCCTCGTGGTCTAAAAGGTAATATGGGTTTAAGTGGACCAAAGGGTAACGTGGGTCTTAGTGGCCCAAAAGGTAGCATGGGCCCTAGTGGTCCAAGAGGTAACATCAGTCCCAGTGGTCCGAAAGGAACCACGGGTCATAGTGGTCTAAAAGGTGATATGGGTCCTAGTGGCCCAAAGGGTACAATAGGTCCAAAGGGTAGCATGGGTCCTAGTGGTTCCAGAGGTAACATCGGTCCCAGTGGTCCGAAAGGTAGCACGGGTCTTAGGGGTCTAAAGGGTAATATGGGTCCCAGTGGTCCAAAAGGTAATATGGGTCCAAGTGGTCCAAAAGGTAATATGGGTCCAAGTGGTCCGAAAGGTAACATGGGCTTTCGTGGTCTTAAAGGCAGCATTGGCTCTCATGGGTTAAAAGGTATGAAAGGCGAAAGAGGACAACCAGGATCAAGGGGAGCTCAAGGCATTAAAGGGGCACCTGGTTTGAGAGGAGCCCAAGGTTATAGGGGATATACAGGTAGTAAAGGTGTAAAAGGAGACAAAGGTTATAGAGGATACACAGGTAGTAGAGGCCCCAAAGGAGCCAGTTGGTATGGGAAATAAACTTTGAAATAATAGACCTTCGATAAATCTTAGGCCCTTTTGATGAACCAAAGAAACTAGTGTACGAATGGTTAGAATTATGCATGGGTTTTGAAGAGGAAGTCCATGATTTATGTAATATCATATTTTGCACAGATCAATGTTGACCTGTTTCTTCCCTGAAACACCAAAAATGACTTGATAAGCAACAGGGTGTATGATTTACTGGATTGTTACATAGCTTTATTTCTATATATTTTATTTCTTATTTCTATAACTTCTATAACAATATAAATGGGTTTGGTGTGTTTGGAACATCGTAAGAGATCTATTTTTAGCACGACAAAGATGGTATGTTTTATATAGAGTACGCACTGTCGGTATATACTGATGAATCTGCTTTTACCAGGTTATACATTATATGAGCCTTAGCACAGGAAAACTGGTCTTATCACAAATATTAAAAATGTGCTGAGGATTAAGAGGAAATAGGCTAAATTCAAATCCGTTTTTTGGTATCTGAAAAGAGCATTTTTTAAGACATGGCTTATTTGAAAGGTCTCGTTGTGCTTTTTAAGATAAACAAAAAATCAAAATATTGAACAAATCTGTGTGATAAGACAACTTTTCCATATTAGTATATTATATATTTTTTATTATTTAGCAGTACATTTTCTTTGACACAAGTTGTATCTGTATCTGTAGCAATACAGAGGATCGCAATACAGGATATATTCTGAGTATTATCGTTGTATCAGAATTCAGTTTGGGCAATAAATAAATGAGTAGTCGATTTTCTATCACCATTTCCAAACCATGGTTTGAAAGCCCATAGTTTCCTATACATATCCCCTGAAAGGAGTGGTATCGATATGGAGAACTTTTTGAACACACGTTTCTCTTAAACCTGTCATAAAAAATCTAAAAATTTAACACATCGTTAATTTAATGGGTCATCTTTTGAATGGCAACAATATGATTTGAAAAATATATATATACTTTCATCTATATTGTTTTAGAAAACACATCAAACGCTTGTTTTTTTCTTGGTATCACGTTTCCAGAGTGAAATGAAACATCTTTCCGAACCTCATTGAAACAAAACGACATAAACACAACATGTTTAGGTCTCTCAATATTGTTATTGTACAACTTTAGGAAATTTTGGTTGATTTTAAAAAAAGTATCTTGTTAATGAAATCAAAGGTTTATCTTGATTTTTATCTATTTTGGGGGGATTTTGTTTTAATTTTTTAAATACTTCTTTAAAATCAACGAAAAATTCCTTTGTATAACTATAATATTGAGAGGTCTAAAAACATGTTGTATATGCTATCTTGTTCCAACAAGGTTCGGAAAGACATTTTATTTCATTCTCGAGAATTGATAGAAAGGAGCAAAATCAATTGCACTAAAAAAACAAAAAATGTTAACAAAAACAGTTATATAAAATATTTCTAAATAATTTTCGCATTAAATTGTTGTCAATCAGTCAACATTACATAAAATACCGTGGTTTTTTACAGAATGTTTTCAATGATTGGTTTAAGAGAAAAACATTGTTGAATTCAGTTCTCCATATCGATACCAATCCTCTGTATATTTTACATTTTTACTCTCATTCACTGACTTATGGCCGCCTGAAAATTCTCTTATTTTTAACATGGGAATCCATGATTAATCATTTATTGCCCAAACTTTTTGTAGCAATATTGTTGCATCAAAAAATCAATATTGTTGCATCAAAAAAAACAATATTGTTGTATCGAAAAAAAGCAATATTGTTGCATCAAAAAAGCAATATTGTTGCATCAAAAAAGCGATATTGTTGCATCAAAAAATCAATATTGTAGTAAAAAAAAGCATTGTTGTATTGAATGAAATAAATCATTGTTTTATCCATTAAATAACTTCACAACTTATTGGAAATGTGATAAAGAATTATAATTATTATATACCCCTCTGCAATAAAATAGCATGACCTAATTCTTGTTACCAATATTATAGTATCTTTCAGTTTGTTGCAATTAAGTAACTAATTAGGCCTACTTCATAAGTGCAATATAAGTTTGATGAAGGTGTACATGGATTTCACGAGATGTAGGCAGAATCAATTCACGACCTCTTTAACATAAGCGGCAAGGGCCGTAAAATTATGGAAATTAACTTGGACTTGGGTCTTCCACTTTCTGTGAAATTACATCGACAAAGGCCTGTTGCTTGCTCATGTTAGGAGAGGAGGGCTTGGAATAGTATTGGAAATAGTATTGGAAGGTGCTGTCATCTTTAAATAAGAAGCTGGACAGATTGTATTGTATTAATTACAAAAACGCTTTCTGAGAATTTTGACAGACACTTGTCTTAGAGATCACATTTCAAGCAATTTTAAAAACTATCAAACTCGGTGATATCCATAAACTATTGCAGTTGTATCAATTGTTCAAAAATGCATCCATGAGGTGAAAGAAGTTATGATTTCCCACTTTAGCAATTATTTTATGAATTATTTTATTGAACTTAATAAGCCTATAATACGGGGCCTAATACTATATGATTGAACACACGCGAAACAAAGTTAATTTATATGGCACTTGAAGATGTTGCCACCTTTAAATGACAAAAGGAACTAACAAAGGGGTTGATTGCAACATGCATGAAATGACATAAACAGGTAAACCAAGGCTCTGGTAACCCTACTATCACACCAAACTAGTTCTCACTACGTTCTCGAAAACGGGCTTAAACTGTGCACGAACAGATTTGACGTACTAAGAATAAGAACCCACTAAGAACCGTTTGGGATCTGTTTACAAACTTCATGAAACTTCTAGAACGAGTAGGTCCTCCAGCACTAAGAGCATGCTCAAAATTTTCTGGTGATCGTCAAAACGTTGCCGTATCGGTTTTAAACTGTGTGCGAACTGAATGAACGTAGCTACAACGTTCTACGTTCTGTTTACGAACTTCATGGACTTTCCCGGACGGGGTAAGTGATTTAGAATCTTGAATCGATTCAAAATTCGATGGCGACCATACCGTTCTGTAATCAGGTCATGATGACCTTCTAGACTAAGGGACGGTTTATAGTTTATACTACGTTGCACACCGACGTGGTGCGACCTGAACGAACTGCGAACGTGATGGACGTATTGAAAACTGTTTATGAACGAAGTATCTAATTATTTTAGACATATATCCCGACTGCAGCCAGATCGAGCCCGTTTTACGACATTTTCGTAGGACTGGCAAGGACGGGTAAGAACTAGTTTGGTGTGATAGGGGGGTAACCCTACTATCACACCAAACTAGTTCTCACTGCGTTCTCGAAAACGGGCTTCAACTGTATACGAACGGACTGGACCTACTAAGAACAGTGTGGGATCTATTTACAAACTTCATCGAACGTACTCGAACGGGTAGGTCCTCTATAACTTAGACAATGCTCAAAATGTTCTCGTGGTCGTCACGTTCTACAATTAGAACGAGTGACAACGTACTAACGAAGAGCTGGACGTACTACGAACGGAACCGTCGTACTTCAATCATACTAGGGACGTTTTAACAACGAGTTGAACTGTCTGAGGACGTGTTGAGAACGAGGTAGAACTAATTGCAAACGGGTTTAAACTGATTAAGAACGTATTTAACACTGCTTATGAACGAGTTAGCAAAAATATAGCTATCACACCAAACAAGTTGCCACTGCGTTCTTCAAAACTGGTTTTAAACTGTGTGCGAACGGAATGAACGTAGCTGCAACTTTCTAAGGTCTATTTACGAACTTTATGAACGTTCTCAGACGGGAATGTGATTTTAGAATTTTGAATCGATTCAAAATTCGATGACGACCATACCGTTCTGTTATCAGGTCATGATGACCTTCTAGACTAAGGGACACGTTCTACGACGTTGCACACCGACGTGGTGCGACCTGAACGAACTGCGAACGAGATGGACGTATTGAAGACTGTTTAAGAACGAAGAAGCTAATTATTTCAGACATATTTCCCGACCACAGCCAGATTGAGCCCGTTTTACGACGTTTTCGTAGGACTGGCAAGAACGGGTAAGAACTAGTTTGTTGTGATAGGGGGGGTAAGCGAGTAGGATAAGGCTCAGTGACTGACTGATAGCCTTAGAACATATTCAAATGAACCAAAAGAGAAAACAGAAAATGACTTCAAATGTGTTGATACGAGTTCTATGAAAAAATAAATTGTGTAATGAGAAGTGCATTTGATTGTGCTAGCCCAATCTTGGTTCACTTTGAATAAGGAAACACTATGACCTACACGAATACGTATGTTATTTGCCATATATGCAAATTCCCTCGACAACATATCACAGTAAGTTAAAAGTTATTGGCGTGAGGGTCGAGTTAAAGTATGAGATAGTAAACAAGCGTTCGCGTGCATTTTGGTGACATAAGAAATACTGTCATCGAGACAGTGAGAAACCCATTTTTAAAAATGGAAAACAAAAGTGTTAAGACCTGATTTTGATCTGGAAATGCCAGGAAATTTACAAAATGACCAGAGTGCAATATTCACTGTGTATCATACATGTATATCACTGTGTGTTGTGTTCTCAAAATCCCCAGTTAAAATGTTTTCATTTAATTTATTAGAATAAATGGGAATCAAATGACAAAAAAACAACAAAAAACAACTACACCCATATGAGTCAATCAAATTCCAATTACAATTTTCCTCATTGAATAAAAATGTAAAAAAGATATCTGCTTGTATATATGCAAGACAATGACTTGAGTATATTGAAACTGGTATCTCATTATGGGAGTTGAATGGAAAGATTCTAAAATCGCTTTTCTACTATTATATTAAAGTCTAGACTTATGTTTCTGTCAATTTAAGTGGCAGCAAGTCACAGAAATTGTACCATGTGAGAAATAATCTTCTCGATAAACATGCCAACGTACCGTTTTCCATGGTATATGGATTATTTGAAAAAATATATGATATATATATTCAATCAAATATGATAGTAATTGATTAATTATACAGCAGTCTTGCTTCATGCCCTTGCAAACACAATCCCCCCATTCATACCTGCCCCCCCCCCCCCCCCCATCTCACATCGGGATATAGAAAATAAGGAAAGAGGGGACCAGAGTTTTTGAACCAATGCTAATCATACTCAAAGAAGGGGACATCCCTTTTTTAGAACATTGATAATTGTTCAAAAGCGTATTCTAAACTTATTTATATCCTTTGAAGGTCCTGTGTTAATATAAGATTTATTTTTTATTTGTTTGAAATATTATTTCTTGGGAGATGTTTTAGATAAAAAGTTGTTATAAGAAAAAAGATTGTTGCTCTTTTTTAGTTGAACTGAATATTTGAATTTTCCTTTATTTTGACCACAAAATGGGCTGTGCACCATGCGTGTGGTAAGTATTTTAAATAAATTGCATTTTGACAACATTGGATGAGACTGAAATGTATGTGGCTTAAACTTTACACGGAGCGTTTAACTCAACCCATTAACTGATCCTGTCGGAGTCAATTTAAAGGGGGATATTGGTCAGAATCAGTATTTACCATTATGGATTTTATTGTCTGAATGATGTACAATATAGGATAATTCCAGTTATGGTCAAAAGATCTATAGACACTTTTCTAACCAGCCAGATTTTATGATTCTCAGCCTCTAATTCACGAGTCTCTGAATGATTTTACATTTTCATTGTCAAAGTACAGCCATTCAAATCCAACATTTAACATAAGAATCAAAAACACAAATCACACCTACAAATGTAAAAAATATTAAGAAGCATAGATTCAGGTTCAGATCGTTTTGTAGTACATGTAGTATCAGTAGCACACCAATAATTCGTACAAAGAGGTACCTAAATTGTCCACACTCACTGACTGTGCCTCTTTAAAGGACCCGTGTTAAGTTTGAAAATATGTTTTTATAAAACATGTACTATTTTTAATGACTTTTAAAATGGTTTACCAAAACTGTACATACTGCCTCTTTAACAGATGTGCTTTTAAGATGCATTGTTTTTGAGATTTATGATCAAGGAAGAAAATAACGAAGGAAGTAATTTTAATGAAACCAGATATCCAACAATAAGTGCAGTAATTCATAACAATGCGTCCTATCTTTTAAATCATAAAAACATATCCATCTTGTAAATATATCATGATCTTGGACTATTTTTCCACTCAAATATACTAACCCAAATTTGAAGCAGTTGGCAATTGAGCTTAAGACTGAATAACTCACAAAGACAAGAATATAAGTTATTAACAATGGTGGTAATACATATGATAATATTATTTGGTATGGTGGTTTGGTCCAAATGCCAGGTGACAACATCTACCACTATGACTAAGTGCATACAATATGCGAGCCCTGAGAGCATGAAGTCTGTTTGCGATGATGTTATTTCAAGGATATTGGAAAACATGCAGAGGAAAAATGAAGAGATAGCTGCATTGAAGGAAAATGCAGAAAATGAAAACCTTGAAATTGCTGCATTGAAAGAAAATGCAGCTACATTGATAGAAAATGCAGAAAAAGAAAGAAGTGAAATAGCTGTATTGAAACAAATTGCAGCTGCATTGAAGGAAAATGTGCAAGAACAAGCACTTGAAATTGCTGAATTAAAGGAGTATAATCGAGAAAGTGCTGAATTAAAAGAAAACCCATGGAGTGAAATTGCTGATTTGAATGAAGTGATCAAGAATCTGACATACAACTGCAGCCATGTAAGTATGGAGTTAGATCATTCTCACATAAGAGAACTTGAACTGAATGTGTAGATCAGTTATGGTCCCCTTGGATTTTCCTGTTTATCGGGAGTTTTAACAGTCTCTGATTAATAAGGAAAACAGTTGTAATTAAGTGCCCGAAAAAATGATTAATGTTGCTACTGTCAAATGAATTCCAGAACCTCAGACAAATGTATTTAATGGTCTCTCATTATCTTTAGATAGAATAACTAACTTTGCCTGAATGTTTAAGACTATGTTTCTTTATTAATCTTCCATTGTTGGTAATTATGAATGCATTTTGTTTACACAGGTGAAAAAAGGTGAGCCTGGATCTCCTGGAATAGACTGAACACCTGGATTGAATGGAATACCTGGATTGAATGGTACACCTGGATTGAATGGAATACCTGGAGTTAAAGGTGACATTGGCCCCAGCGGTCCAAAAGGAGACACTGGTACACCTGGTGCGGTCGGACCTAGAGGTCAGAAGGGTGATATTGGTGAACCTGGTGACCTTGGGCCAACTGGTTTGCCCGGATTACCCGGATTGCCCGGAATACCTGGAGTTAAAGGTGACACTGGGCAGTCTGGATCAAACGGAATACCTGGTCCAAAGGGTATACCTGGAATGAATGGAATACATGGTCCAAGGGGTGTACCCGGAATACCTGGTCTAAAAGGGGACGCTGGAATACCTGGTGAGGTTGGGCCTAGTGGAGTGCCTGGATCAAATGGAATACCTGGAGTTAAAGGTGACATTGGACCTACTGGTCCAAAAGGAGACAGGGGTATTCCTGGTAACATTGGCCCTGCTGGTGTGCCGGGGTTGAATGGTAGGCCTGGAGCTAAAGGTAAAACTGGTACACCTGGATTGAATGGAACACCTGGTCTGAAAGGTGACATTGGCCCTATTGGTCAAAAAGGTAACATGGGTCCTAGTGGTCCAAAAGGTAATATAGGTCCAAGTGGTCCAAAAGGTAACATAGGTCCTATCGGTCCAAAAGGTAACGTGGGCCCTCAAGGTCCAAAAGGTAACATTGGCCCTGGCGGTCCACAGGGTAATATAGGTCTACGTGGTCCACCAGGCGGCATTGGTCCTAGTGGTCCGAAAGGTAGCTTAGGCTCTCGTGGTCCAGCAGGCAGCATGGGTCCTAGTGGTCCGAAAGGTTGCATGGGCTCTCGTGGTCCACCAGGCATCATTGGCCCTAGTGGTCCGAAGGGTAACACTGGCTCTCGTGGTCCTACAGGCAGCATGGGTCCTAGTGGTCCGAAGGGCAACACTGGCTCTCGTGGTCCACCAGGCAGCATTGGCCCTAGTGGTCCGAAGGGCTACACTGGCTCTCGTGGTCCTACAGGCAGCATGGGTCCTAGTGGTCCGAAAGGTAGCATGGGCTCTCGTGGTCCACCAGGCAGCATTGGTCCTAGTGGTCCGAAGGGTGACACTGGCTCTCGTGGTCCTGCAGGTAGCAGGGGTCCTAGTGGTCTTAAAGGCAGCATTGGCTCTAGTGGTCCGAAAGGTATGAAAGGTGATATAGGACCTAGAGGGCTACCAGGGCCAAGGGGACCCCAAGGCATTAGAGGGGCAACTGGTCCAAGGGGAGCCCAAGGTATGAGGGGTTTACCTGGCAGTAAGGGCAGCTCAGGTATTTCTTCAAGATCTCGCTGGAGTAGACGAGGAGGGGGACGTTTTTTCTAATAATATCTAACATACAAACTACGCAGGAAGTGCTGCGATAAGGCCCTCGTCAAACCAGTTTGACCCATGGAATGATATAATGTGGTCTAGTGCAAAGTTTCTGTAAATATTAAATATTCCGCCTTTGTGAGAAAAAAACATTTAGTTCACTGGTTCACATGTGTAGTAACCATATAATAGTATTTACTATTCATCGTTGCATGTATCACAGCATAGAAAAAGAGAATCCCAAATCACAGGTAGTAATCATAAGCACTCTCCTGCAAAATTCGCACATTCGAGTAAAAAGTCGTGAGATTTGGGGAATTTTTTTTTGAAAACGAAGGTTCTTAAGTTCATCGACCTAGCTTATTCTTGTTAATATATTCAGCTAACGGAATGTGTTTCACATCATCTGTGTTTTTAGGATACTTATATAAGTCGTAGGTTGTTCGTGACACTGCACAAAAATTGAAATCTAAACTGTGTGTCAGTTTATGAAGAAACTTGAGGAAAGCTGACGTCACTCATGGATGAATAGATCATGAACAGATAGGTTATTTATCGTAAATTGTGTTAGATGCAGTTTTATGACCAACCTGTGCGTGATTTTTACTCCGAAGGTGCGATTTTTACCCGGATCGTGCGGATTTTGCAAGGAAGAGGATAATGTGTGGCATATCACAGTCCGAAATGTCATTGCGAAAAAATCTTAAGAATCTGAGGTGGTTTTGGTTATCAAAATAACTTCAAAAAGTTATAAAAAGAACTTTGAATTGATGAATATCATTGTTCTTGTTGCATTTTTGGTGTACCTGATCTGAATATACAGCTTCATCTACAATGCATCCCTCATCCCCATCCACTCTGTGACACAATCAAATCTATAAATCAATTATTCAATTTTATTCTTGTTTTTTGTTTTATCATTGTACACATTGCAATGGGTCAAATGCATGCATGATAACAAATCTTATGTAGCATTTTTAATATTAATAAAAATATTCTATTAAATAGCCAGTAACTTTTGTTATTTTTATAAGCAGAATTATTGTTGATTATGTTCATATTGGGATGTGAGATCGAAGAAAATATTTCACTCTACTTTCGGAACATCATCTTTTGAAAGTGTCACATGTATTCACCTCAGTAGTGTCAAATATTTGTTCAATCCCAAATCCCAATATAAATATATTAAGGTACCAGAATTCTTCACTCTAACCAACCGTGCCTCTTTAATACGAGGGATGATCAGGAATTTCTGGACCGTTGGATCTATTTTTGCCATTTTTATCCTTTCTTGGTGATTTTTTCACACAATATAACCCAAATATATAAGATCACACTACGAAGATTTCATTGTGCTATGACATCATTATCCTATTATTTATAATACCATGGTAATCGGCGACGCAACAAGAAAAAATACCAAAAGGGCAGATACGTTATTGCAAGCTTTTATGACAGCTCTTACTTAATATGATTTGACCACAAAAAAACAAATGCGTTTGGTTGGCTAATATGTTATCTTCAATAAGGGGCAATAGAATGAAAGCAAAGTCGATTGGATTATCTCTTAGCTGTCATTAATCCACCCATCATCACCAATTTTCCCCAGTTATGAGCCAATTTTCACCAAAAATGCAGAATTTTATTCCAATTTTTAAATTGAAATGTACTTCAAGTCATGATTAACTTCTGAAAAGGAAAGGGGAGTCTCCTTGGGATTAAGATAATCCGAAAAGCAATGACAAATTGAGGTCAAATATCTGGCCCTAAAGCAACATTTTTTGAGAAAGATTGGGGGGGAGGGGGGATATTACATATTGATCTCCAAAAATAATAAAATAAGAAAGGGATTATCTCATAATCCATTTGTCATAATGTTAGATATTCTTTTAAGATACATTGTTAAAGAGTTCCGTCATCAGAGAAGGAAACATATTAAGGGGAAAATCTTTGAATGAAACCAGATACCCGACAATGACTCCTATTAAAATACATCCTATTTTTTAAATCATATGATAAATATCCACTCATGTAAATATCTCATGATCTTAAATGACTTAAATGTTTTGCTCAAAAAGGTTATCCCAAAGCTTTACAGCAGTCAATTGAACTAGAGACAACTCAAAAAGACAAATGAAATTACCAAGATGATGCTTATACATATGTTAATATTATTTGGTATGGTGGTTTCATCCAAGAGCCAAGTGACAACTTCAACCAATATGGCTAAGTGCATACAGTACACAACACCCGAGAGCATGAAGTCGGTTTGTCATGATGTAATTGCAAGGATACTGGAAAACATTCTGAAGGAAAATAAAGAGATAAATACATTGATGGCAAATGCAGACAAAGAAAAACTTGAAGTAGCTGCATTGATGGAAAATGTAGAAAGGGAAAAAATTGATATTGCTGCATTGAAAGAAAATGAAGCTGCATTGAAGGAAAATGTACAAGAGCAGGCTCGGGAAATTGCTGAGTTGAATAACGTCATCAAGAATCTAACCTATAAATGTAGCCAAGTAAGCATGAGTGAGATCATTATCACATCACATTTAAAAAAAAACTTCCACAGAATGTGTAGAATTATGGTCCCCTGAGGATTTTTTTCATCCGTTCATTTAAGCCCTGTATACACTGTAAATTGCGTTTCAATCATTTAAATCGTTTCAATTCATGCATCATTTCCTCTGTTTCAATGGTTGCGTCATTTAGAGCATTTCAATTGTTTCAATCGATTCGCCTTCAAAATGATTAATCAGAAAAATAATTGTAATTAGACGCCCGTAAAATTGATTGAGAGGGAAAGAGCAACACCGAGGGTCATAATAGAACGCCAAACATGGGTTTCCATGAACTGAGATTTGGAGAATTGATCCAGTTTAGCAAAACTTTCTACAATAATACATAATATTTATCTTTATATGCTATTTTTTAAAGACCATGTCTTTCAAAACTGAGGACCGATATTCCGAGGAACAGTAATACTCATTTACACTGCAACAGCTTCTGCCCCGTGTCATTTTCTTAAGAAAAGTTAACCAGAATGTTTAATGTTTGTTTACTAAATTACCATTGTTGGTAATTATGATATTTGAAATAATTGAATGCATATTGTTTAAACAGGTGAAAAAAGGTGAGCCTGGATCTCCTGGAATGGATGGTACACCTGGAATTGATGGTACACCTGGATTGAATGGTACACCTGGAGTGAATGGAATACCTGGAGTTAAAGGTGACATTGGCCCTAGCGGTCCGAAAGGAGACACTGGTATACCAGGTGTGGTCGGACCTAGAGGTCAGAAGGGTGACACTGGTGAACCTGGTAACTTTGGCCCTACTGGTTTGCCAGGAAGGAATGGAATACCTGGTCCGAGGGGGGTACCTGGAATACCTGGTCCAAAAGGAGGCGCTGGAATGCCTGGTGAGGTTGGGCCTAATGGAGTGCCTGGAGTTAAAGGTGATATTGGACCTAGTGGTCTAAAAGGTGACACCGGTGAGCCTGGATTGAATGGAGTACCTGGTCCAATGGGTGTGCCTGGAATACCTGGTCCAAAAGGAGACGCTGGGATGCCTGGTGAGGTTGGGCCTAATGGAATGCCTGGATTGCATGGACTGCCTGGAGTTAAAGGTGATCTTGGACCTAGTGGTCTAAAAGGTGACACCGGTGAGCCTGGATTGAATGGAGTACCTGGTCCAAGAGGTGTGCCTGGAATACCTGGTCCAAAAGGAGACGCTGGAATGCCTGGTGAGGTTGGGCCTAATGGAGTGCCTGGAGTTAAAGGTGATATTGGACCTAGTGGTCTAAAAGGTGACACCGGTGAGCCTGGATTGAATGGAGTACCTGGTCCAATGGGTGTGCCTGGAATACCTGGTCCAAAAGGAGACGCTGGGATGCCTGGTGAGGTTGGGCCTAATGGAATGCCTGGATTGCATGGACTGCCTGGAGTTAAAGGTGATCTTGGACCTAGTGGTCTAAAAGGTGACACCGGTGAGCCTGGATTGAATGGAGTACCTGGTCCAAGAGGTGTGCCTGGAATACCTGGTCCAAAAGGAGGCGCTGGAATGCCTGGTGAGGTTGGGCCTAATGGAATGCCTGGAGTTCAAGGTGATATTGGACCTAGTGGTCTAAAAGGTGACACTGGAGAGCCTGGATTGAATGGAGTACCTGGTCCGATGGGTGTGCCTGGAATACCTGGTCCAAAAGGAGACGCTGGAATGCGCGGTGAGGTTGGTCCTAATGGAATGCCTGGATTGCATGGCAAGCCTGGAGTTAAAGGTGATCTTGGACCTAGTGGTCTAAAAGGTGACACTGGTGAGCCTGGATTGAATGGAGTACCTGGTCCAATGGGTGTGCCTGGAATACCTGGTCCGAAAGGAGACACTGGGATGCCTGGTGAGGTTGGGCCTAATGGAATGCCTGGATTGCATGGACTGCCTGGAGTTAAAGGTGATATTGGACCTACTGGTCCAAAAGGGGGCAGGGGTATCCCTGGTAACATTGGCCCTGCTGGTATGCCTGGGTTGAATGGAATGCCTGGAACTAAAGGTAAAACTGGTACACCTGGATTGAATGGAACACCTGGACTTAAAGGTGGCATTGGCCCTATTGGTCCAAAAGGCAACATTGGTCCTATTGGTCCAAAAGGTAACATTGGCCCTCACGGTCCACAGGGTAATATGGGCATTAGTGGTCCAAAAGGTGACATGGGTCTCAGAGGTCCAAAGGGAAACACGGGACATAGTGGTCCAAAGGGTAGTATGGGTCTAAAAGGTAGCATGGGCTCCCGTGGTCTGAAGGGTAGCATGGGTCCCAGTGGTCCCAAAGGTAGCATTGGCCCTCGTGGTCTGAAAGGTAGCATGGGTCCTAGTGGTCTCAAAGGGAGCATTGGGTCTCCTGGGTTGAAGGGTAGCATGGGTCCAAGTGGTCCCAAAGGCAGCATGGGCTCTCGTGGTCCTACAGGTAGCAGGGGTCCAAGTGGTCCCAAAGGTAGCATTGGGTCTCGTGGGTTGAAGGGTAGCATGGGTCCAAGTGGTCCCAAAGGCAACATGGGCTCTCGTGGTCCTACAGGTAGCAGGGGTCCTAGTGGTCTTAAAGGCAGCATGGGCTCTCGTGGTCCTACAGGTAGCATGGGTCCAAGTGGTCCCAAAGGCAGCATGGGCTCTCGTGGTCCTACAGGTAGCATGGGTCCAAGTGGTCCCAAAGGCAGCATGGGCTCTCGTGGTCCTACAGGTAGCATGGGTCCAAGTGGTCCCAAAGGTAGCATTGGGTCTCGTGGGTTGAAAGGTAGCATAGGTCCAAGTGGTCCCAAAGGCAGCATGGGCTCCCGTGGTCCTACAGGTAGCAGGGGTCCAAATGGTCTCAAAGGCAGCATGGGCTCCCGTGGTCCTACAGGTAGCAGGGGTCCTAGTGGTCCCAAAGGTAGCGTTGGCTCTCGTGGGTTGAAAGGTAGCATAGGTCCAAGTGGTCCCAAAGGCAGCATGGGCTCTCGTGGTCCTACAGGTAGCAGGGGTCCTAGTGGTCCGAAAGGCAGCATGGGCTCCCGTGGTCCTATAGGTAGCAGGGGTCCTAGTGGTCCCAAAGGTAGCGTTGGGTCTCGTGGGTTGAAAGGTAGCATAGGTCCAAGTGGTCCCAAAGGCAGCATGGGCTCTCGTGGTCCTGCAGGTAGCAGGGGTCTTAGTGGTCCCAAAGGCAGCATGGGCTCTCGTGGTCCTACAGGTAGCAGGGGCCCTAGTGGTCCCAAAGGCAGCACGGGCTCTCGTGGTCCTACAGGTAGCATTGGTCCTAGTGGTCCCAAAGGTAGCATTGGGTCTCGTGGGTTGAAAGGTAGCAGGGGTCTTAGTGGTCCCAAAGGCAGCATGGGCTCTCGTGGTGCTACAGGTAGCAGGGGTCCTAGTGGTCTTAAAGGCAGCATTGGCTCTAGGGGTCTGAAAGGTATGAAAGGTGTTATAGGACCTAGAGGGCTTCCAGGGCCAAGGGGGCCCCAAGGCATTAAAGGGGCACCTGGTTTAAGAGGAGCCCCAGGTATGAGGGGGCTGCCTGGCAGTAAGGGTAGCCCAGCGACAATTCCTACAAGGAGATTTTCTCGCTGGAGATTTAGAGGATAGTACAAGGTTAACTATAGTTAGAAAATGTAAAGGGAGTGGTACGGTAAGGCTAAATATTATTTATTGCACCACTCCCTTTGCATTTCGTTAATAGTAAATAACCCAATGACTTTAATTAACTACTTTTTACCCCAAAATGATGCAATGTACCCTATTTTAATGTTTCTGAGAATATTATGCTGATGTTAACTTTTTTGACCGAGATATCAGTCATTTAGTTCACTGGATCCAATGTGCAATAACAATTTAAAAAAGTAACTATATTATCCACGAAGAGAATGGACACAAAATATAAGAATGCATTCCGAATATATTGTATGAATATTCATAATTTCTGCAAAGGTAGAATGACGTTGAGACTAATGTGAAAGATCAAATTTTGGTGACCAAACTTACACTGAAAACAGTGGATAGCACGAGTTTTCCTATATGAAAAAATAACGCTCGGTAAGATTCATTATGGTGGTATATACAAAATAGCCACAGATATTGCACCATAGTATACTTTGAGAAAATAGACCTTTCCAATAAATCTTTAAACCTTTCAATGAATGAACCAAGGAAACTTAAATGTTTGCTTGATGTATGACATCATACTTTGCGAGCAGCAATGTTTGTAAGATTTTTTGCGAATAAGTAATAAGCCTCTTGTGCCCTTTAACTGTAAAAATGACATCATAATCAATAGAAAGAGTATGATTTGTAAGAATGACACCATAACCAATAGAGAGAGCATGGTTTGCAAGAATGACACCATTCTACTGTAGATTGGTTTATTATTTGTTTCTGTGGAATGATACCATAACAAAAGGTGGTATGATTTACTAATTGGTCTGTTGCCATATTTCAATAGCCTTCTATAACAATATAAAAGGGGTTTGATATAATTAGAGTTTGGAAGAGTTTTTTCTTAAGAATTGGCTTTCCATTAGGTTGTATGAACTATACATTAATCAATATGCACGGAATTTCAACTAATATACATCATTTTTTCAATGACAATTATACACACGTTATATATTGTATATCTTCTTTGTGCCAAGATAAAGATTGTAGTCATTGTATCTATATTGTATATCATCTAGAATCATTTGTACTCAATAGCATAATATTGTATTCAGTTTTACATTTATCCAAAAGTATGTAATTGTAATAGCTTTTCAGTTATTGGATAGCACTAATGTAGTATTATTTTTGTATCAGATCGCAATAATATTGTACATAGTATTATATCAATAAATGGCATTGTTGTTTCATCCAGTAGTATTTTTTTGCATTAAAGTCACTAATTCCATAGATACTCTAAAATATGTTGTATGAAGATGGACAGATGGTTGTATATTCTAAAATTAACATGCAATATCTTAAGGTTTTAGCAGGACATATTTTCCAAACTTTACAATTTAATAGCTGTACAATTTTCCAAGATTGACAATATCTGGGGACAATATAGGAGTACTATCTTCCAAACTTAACAATTGAGCGGTGCAATCTTCCAAACTTGACAATTGAGCAGTGCAATCTTCCAAACTTGACAATTTAGCAGTACAATCTTCCAAACTTGACAATTGAGCAGTGCAATCTTCCAAACTTGACAATTTAGCAGTGTAATCTTCCAAACTTGACAATTGAGCAGTGCAATCTTCAAAACTTGACAATTGAGCAGTGCAATCTTCCAAACTTGACAATTGAGCAGTGCAATCTTCCAAACTTGACAATTGAACAGTGCAATCTTCCAAACTTGACAATGGACCAGTGCAATCTTCCAAACTTGACAATTTAGCAGTACAATCTTCAAACTGGACAATTTAGCAGTTCAATCTTCCAAACTTGACAATTTAGCAGTACAATCTTCCAAACTTGACAATCCTTTTCCTTTCACATCTCAACTTTGTTGCTGATCATTAAAATCCGACAGAATGCTTCTAGAAGACCATGGTGTACACATAAATGTGTGGTGTACATCTTATTCTTAATAAAAGCCAACTATATCTTACTGATAACTAGACATGTTGCTTCTGGAAATTCACTTTTGCCTCTAGAAATAATCAATACTAAGAGGACATAATGTTTGGTATAGATGTTGTAAAAATACTTCGATATGCAAATTTTCAATTGAGTAAATCCAATTTTTTTTAATTTGCAAGTTTTTAAAATCCTTTTCATTTCTTCTTTTTCATTATTGTATAGTGTCATATTATTTTAAAAGAATAGCATGCCTTGGATATGATATCTTCCGAAGTGTTATTCAATAGTTAGGGAATTTTTTCTTGAATAATATTTGATCCCCATAACAAATGTATTTTCATGTGATATTTGATAAATAAAGTATCCCATGGGATTTATTTTGATAAATTATGATGTTTTTTATACCATCAACTCACTGCACTCAAATATAAATAGCAACTTGTGAAACGATGTCACTCAAAATCATATCACATCAACACATACTTACATAATACGGTCAAACGTCTTAACATCAACTTAGCAACAAACACCCTATATAACTGTATATATTTTATACATTATTTGTTTATTTATCCACTGGTATAAAGTACATGTATATGTTTTATATTATAGTCATGAGCAGCAAATATAGGCAGCTTATAAAATACATACATACATTATGAAGGCTTGGGTCAAAATATCAATGCTTTGGAAATAACATTATTACCTTCAATCTCCATGTTTGTGCCCCTCCCCTTACAAGATTATTTTTGCAACACATTGATATATGACGTGTGCCTTATAGAGACCACACCAAAGTATGCGCATGGTGTTTTGCTATGTGGTTAAATACATAAAGAACACACATAAGAACACACATGGATGGAGGGAATTTCAGTAAAAGTGTCATGACCCATTGACCCCATGTTAAAGAACCTCTGTAAATGGAACACTCTCTGAGTGGAGCAACTTTTTGTGGTCTCAAGAGTAATTCGCTTACACAGGTCCAACTGTATTCCTCTTGAACAGCTTTAAATGTTCTTACAATTCTATGTTCTGTACAATATCTATAGCACCAATTATTCTAGTATTTCAAAATTCACTCATACATGTAAAATCACTACAACAATGAAATAACACTGAAAAAATTGGATTTTCACATAGGTGCCAACAATTTTTTCTTATTCCTGCAGTCAAATGACACATTTGATTATGCAAATAATACTCATTCCAATTTTATCAAAGTTCATATTTTTTGCTGGGTACTTCTATAACACATAGAGGGGCTTTGATTCTAACTTTTGATTTTTATAATCATTTCATCCAACATCGTTGTACACACATGATTAATACACACATGATTATTTAGTTAAGTGCCACTGATACAAAAGTGTCAATTCCCCACAAAAAATAATTTGAAAATAGTGCACTCCAACTTTTGCAAATCTCAGAAAATGTGTCCCATATTGGATACTGTAATTGGCATTTGATATACATGTACATGTTTCACTCTGCAACTACAATTAATAATACTGTTAGCATTGTGTTGATTTTCTAAATCATTCATTAAAAAAAAGAAAAAATACTTCACAAAGTAAAATGTTATTGGTCATACTAGAACAAAAATATCTAAAGTACATAGTTACCCAAAAGAGCATAACTCATATTCTGAGGTTCTGTTTTTTGGGTCACCCTGTACAAACAATGGACATTTATTGGCAACAAATAATTACTGATTATAGTCATTTAGATCTGACCATATAAAATGTCATCTCAAAATTTTAATTCTGACAACAGTTTTATATCATATTGAATACCAGAGCATTTTCAGATTTTGCCAGATTCTGTCATGATTATTCAAATATATGTGATTTACATTATGGTGAATCAGATATCATTTTGGTGATATCACTAATTATAGATACATTACACTCATTTAAATACATCACTTTTTGTAGATTGAACAATAATAATAATGGGTAAAGTTATTTATGGGACATTTATGTGATAGACGTTTCCATAGCTCCAAGGATTCAACAAGATAATGGAAAAAAGTGACCAAAATCCTATCATCCTAAAACATTGAAAATACTGAGCAGCAATTAAAAATCAAATAATTATTAAATGGACTACAAACAAAAAGCATTAGAAGCAAAAATGAATTTAAAAATCTACACTACAAATTATAAAAATAAATGTGTAAAATCTTGTATTTCCTTTAAACTATATAATCCCAACTGCCTTAAATTAAACAATTCTATAATTATGTATTACTAATGCAATTCCTGTAAAAGGCACTTCTCTTGCATAATACAAATATAATATTTTCATATATCAAAGTGTAAAACACATGTCATGTCTAAGGAATCTGATTGGTCAATTACCATACTAATGCAGCAATCCGATTGGTCAATTACTAAGCTACATTTACAAAAGCAATTCAATAGATTAATCTACATATATCAAAGCAATATGATTGGTCATAACCTTTATCATTGTATCACATCACCAAAATGATTTTGAGAATTACAACTTTGAAGGCAATTAAAGCAAGAAAGCTTCAAGCATGAAAGAAAAACTAGAACACCATTCATGTCAGCTTTCATAAAGGGTTTGGCTCAAGGCAGTGTCTGGTCTCAACGTTGAGATGTGTAAAACGTTAAGTGTATACAATTTTATACATTAATACATGAAATATCCTTCCAGTTACCTATGTACATTTATATACAATGTACATAATTATAAGTATATGTAAGACAGCATCATTTTCAGTGTATGTATGTTTTGAAAATTCGTGATTCTTAAACTTTTCATCAAATCTATTATAATACAGTAATCATACAATACAATACAGCGCTTGAATTCTCATAATTTAGTGTAAATACTCACAGGATGAGCACATCAAACACTAACGTTAGTTAGCAAAATTGTAGCAATACATTTGGTTGAAGGAAATAACCATAAATGCCACCATTTTGAATTGTACAATTCAGTGCAATCACAATATTCTAAAAATCCTCATAAGGCTGGTTACATAGTAATAATATGATATAAAAATCTCATTTTGTCAATAAACAGAATTTAAAATCATTACATAATACAAAGATTTTACTGAACGTATGTGAGCAAAAATCTTTGTTTCTTATTCAGTATCTAAAACATGTGCATGAATCTGCTTTAAATTAAAACTTCAGTCATAATATATACTTCAATTTGTATTGTATGTCATGTACTAAAAATGTGGCATACAGTAAAATCTGTCCAAAGGAATTCCTCTATAAGAAGAACTCCTTTGAATGTGGAGCCCTTATAAGTGAAACACATCCTAAATGGAACACTTTTAGCGGAACCAAGGGTGTTCAACTGAAACATGTTTCACTGTATATCATACATATAACTAATTTCCATGGTAATGACTACATTATAAAAATTGATTATGACTATATGCACAATATATGACTATGTGATATATGACTATACATTAATTTCATCCTTAGTAACATCTTTTACATTAACACTTAATCCTGGAGCCTCAAGAGCTCCATCGTCATGGAAACCAGACGATGCATCTGACAATGCAGGTTCGTTAAGATCCCTAGCTGGAGTTGGCCTTGGAGGTGCTTGCTCAGTAGGGGGTTCATCTAGTGAATGTTCTGAATTATTTGATGTAGTCCTATTATAGCTTGGAGCCTCATTTTGAATTGGATCTGTGACGTAAAGTGGATTTGTTCGACGTTGAGGGGGCATTGCCGGAGCAGTATCTGGATATGGAGCAGAGTCTTGACGTGAAATAGGCTCTGTGTAGCCATCATTGATGATCCTCTTCGGAGGAAGAGGCTCTGGGAGTGACTCTTCCCTTGGTGGGGGAGGAGGTGTTGGGGGAATGTCCTCTAATAAACCATCTGTCTCTGATGGATCTTCAAGCTCAATTGCCTGATCTTCTGGGAGAACATCTGCGTATAAAGGATTTTTGCGACGATGTCCAGGGGACGGGGACCCCTCAGGGGGCATATTAACCCTCAACATTGGTTTCAACTCATTTCCATCATTAGTTTTATATTTGGTTTTCTTTTTTCTATAATCCTCATATTCATTTGGTGGTGCTTGTGGTTTATGAGAATCAGGGTCCTCGACTTTGATATTTTCAAGTTCTATGTCTTCACCATGATCCACTGGGTCCTCTTTCATTCGTGAGTAGTTATTTGCCCCATTCAGAAGTGCCGTACTGGGGCTTGTCGGAGTGGTAGGCCCATTCTCTGAAGGAAGTTGTATTGCAGCATATGGGATGTTCAGATCTATGTATTGCTGAAAAAGAGAAACACATGATCATGACTAGGTGATCAACTAGATTTCTTCACCTGAAACACCATGAAATCAAAGTAGGCATTTCACTACAGTGGCGGATCTAGAAATTAACAAGGGGGGCCCAAATTTGGCGTTTGAGAAAATATTTCTGTGTTTGCGAGGGCAAAAAATTTGGGCCCAAATTTTGGAAAATTAAGGCCCATTTGATGATAAATTGGCCCAAAAAAGGCCGTATTATGCTCAAAAGCCCATTTTTGAGTTCCTAAAAAATTTTAGGGGCCAAAAACTAAACTGTACTTCCACAAGTAGATGTACAGTAATGTTGAGGGACTCATAATTTTGAATCTATTCAATACAATACTAATGTTGCTAAGGATTTAAGGAATTGGGATGTTTCATAAAAAGACCTTCCACTTAACTTTTCTGAAAACTTCATAAGATGCCACATATAAGTAAAAATAGACTCAAAATATACATGTTTATGAAAAATTAACCTACAAGAATAAATACATGAACTGTGGAGTGTGAATATACCTGTTTAATATTGGCTTCAAGTAGATTTCCAACACGTTCTGTTATTTCTGAGAAGGTTGGTCTATCTTCAGGTTCTGCCTCCCAGCACATCTTCATCAATTGGTAGCTAAAAATACAGGGAAATTCACACGAATAACAGATCAGATCAAATACAGAGAAACTTACATGAAATACAGGGAAACTCACATGAAGAATTGGAAAAGTTAGGTTAAATATGTAAAATCTCATAAAAAACACAAAAATTTACGTAAATTATGGGAAATTCAGATGAAATGGAAACAAACTTCAATTAATTAAATACTGGAGAACTCACACAAACTCGCATCTCTCATGAAATATAGGGAAACTCATCTGAAATATTGGTAATACAGCAGAATGATAACTACCAAATGTCAGTCAGAAAAAAGGTTTGCAATAACAATTTTTGTTGGTGAAATAAAACATATATACAATATGAAAAATAGTAATCAAACAATCTAAGATTTGAACTTCAACAACTATACATGCAGAAAACAATGATTCAAAACGTAACATTTGGTGGATTTCACATGTACCAATATCACATAAAACCAAATATAGGAAAGTTGTTACCTTTAAATTTATCATAAAACATTCTTTTTTTTAAATAATTCAAAAACTGTTCCATGATTTTCTATTTTCTGTTGAGTGAACTTATTCTGATATTGTTTACATTAATCTTTGTTAATTTCTTTATTTTCCATTCTTACATTCCATTTTTTTAAGTATGACCACCATTGCATATCTTTAAGGATATTTCAAAACTAGAAAGTATAATATTTAGGTGTGATCTGAAGTTGAAAGTCTGACCTGGCATTGACTGCCTATACATTTAATGACACACCAGTTTGTTAAACAGTAATAGAACTTCTAAATTTGAACACCTCTCAGATATAGTATCAAATTGGCTATATAACCGTACATCAAATAGGATGTCTCGCCTGTTTTATCTTGAGCTATCACACGTAAATAAAATAAAAGAGCAACTGCTCGTAAATAAGCAAAAATGTGCACCTCTCAATATGAATACTTTGTTCACTTTAGTCAGATTTAACTGTAGCCCAATCAGTGTGGGTATTTTCACATATGCACACTGCACAGTTGCTGAGTAAGACAGCCATGGTGAAGCAATTACTACTCCTCTCGCTGACCAGCCTCCTGGTTTTGGCATGCACTGCTCAAGGTAAAATTCATGTAGGATAATATATAATCCTAGAGATTTTCTAAGTTTTTTGTTGCCATGTAAACTTCAGCAGAGGATACAGATTTGGATTCCATATTGTTTTTGAACATATGTCAGAAATCATGACTCTACATTTGTAGTTCACAAGCAGCTAAGATTCATTCCACATATGACATTGTATTGATATGTTACTGTAAATCCTGCATCACTACGCATAGGCATTTTATTCCAGATCGTAACCATAAGGGTCGTCAGTTTGTTGTTGCATTCATACCAGCAGCAAGCAGAGAAAGAAGAGGCTACATCGGCCTGGCTATTTCTGCTGAGGAAACAACAGAAGTTGAGATATTTGACAGGTAAATTTATGTTAAATAAGGTCTTTCTTAAATGGGTAAAGAAGAGCAGGATATCATTGAGGTATTATCGCTCACCAATGGTCAATTGCGCTTTGAAAGTGGTCACACTGTACTGTAATAAATAGCTTGTTAAATGAATGCGCAAATTAATAAACTTGCAACTGCTTTTTTAACTGGATGTTGACAGGTGCTCCCTTTCTCTATTTATGTGGATGTCCCTTTTGTTATTTATGACAGTACTGATTTCCCCTGTTCCTGGGTTTATCATCCTCCAAACACAGGCCTCCAGAACTTGCATCTCCCACTTGGAAGAAGGAAGGAACTTCGTGGATGATGTCTAGTGCCCTGCGTTCAGAGGATGGGGTTTATTTGTGGAAGGTCCATTTTAAGGAGAAAGATGGAGTTTGAGTCTTAATTGAATTACAGTAAAACCATATATTTGGACATGTCTCTCATCTGAACACCTTTCAATGTGAACACTTACTGTCACATTTTTCTCTGCCATAGAACTGGATTCTTCAAAAACTTGCCCCTGCCAATCCAACCACTTTTGATTGGTCCAAGTGGTGTTCTAAGTAGACAGATTTCACAATACATATAATTATATTTTTGACAGTTTCTGATTTATTGATTCAAATACTAACTGGACCCAATTCATATTTATTCCAAATCAAACACCATGTTTTTCAGGATTACAGGAAATACTGATCTTCTCACAGTCCCCGGAGGAAGCACACAACTACATGACCTCCCGCTAGATTTACGAACACGTGAGGACTTTGAGCAAAAGGGAATTAGCGTGACTGCGACCAATCCTGTAAGTGTTGTGGGAATCAATCAATATCTGGGCACCGATACCTTCCTTGCACTCCCAGTTGAGAGTCTCGATACCAATTACATTGCTGCCACCTATAGGCCGAGTGGCATTGGATCGTATGCCTGCGTCACGGTTGTAGCATCACAGGATTTTACTTCTGTGAGAATTCTACGACATCGGGCTGGAAGGGCAGGGTATGACGCAGAGCCAACTGTAGTTGGTTTAAATAGACTGCAGACTTACACTTTGGTGTACTGGCTAGATGACATCACAGGCACCCTCGTAAGTGCTAGCTCGCCTGTTGCAGTCTTTACTGGTAATACATACGCAAGAGATTTCGGCCATATTGAAGAACAAATGCCACCTATAAGCGCCCTGGGGACTGAATTCATGTTGACGCCAGTTATGAGTGAAGGCTACAATCGTGACTTTGTTCGCGTCATTGCAGCGTATAATGACACAGAAGTGGAATTTCACTCTGTTGATTTTGGCTATTTCGAGACAATTGACCAGGGTCGAAATTATGATGTAAATGGTCGTTCGGAACGTCTCCCAGAGAATATCTTTCACAATGTTACATGTTCTCGACCCTGTCTTGTTATTCAGTGCAAAGGCTGGGACTCTAACCAATCATGGATGACTGTAGTCCCACCAATAAATCAATTTTCATCTGGAACCCATGTCTTCCCTGCTTTCAACCGTGATCGTTTCCCCGACTACCAAAGCTATGTTCAAGTTCTTATCCAATCAGGACGTGAGACTGGTATGACCCTAGATGGCGCAGAGATCGCTGAATGGGTGGATGTCCCTAATTCCACATACCGTGCAGCAAGAATCAGAGTTGACCCTGCTAGCCACACCCTAGAACACCCAGACCCGAATCAACGATTCTACAGCAATGTCTATGGTGTCCCTTTCCTTGACTTTGGATATGGTAACCCTGTTGGAATCTCCGTCAACAGGATCAACAGTATGGAAATGGAATTTCCACCTCAAATGAACTAAAACATTCCACTCAAATTCCACTAAAATATCTCGATTCTCAATATTTTAGGGTCGTTCAAAAAACTGCATGAAAGGTTTTCAGATACAATCAATTCAAATAGAGAGGAAAAATAAATGTGATAATGAATTGTAACAGATCTATTGTTAAGAATTACATTGCATAGAAATACATGTTAATAAAAATAAATAGCATGGACATTTTAATCAGAAAATGAAATGAAAGACAACATGTAATATAATACAATGTATGTATACGAGAGTTGTCCCAGAGCATATAGTGCATTACTTCTGGGACAACCCTCGTACTTAAATAAATTCATAACTTACATTTGGAATGAAGCAAATTGTGGTTTCTCCATTCTGTATCCATTTTTCAATTTTTCAATAAAAGTAGCATCAAGATCAACTCCGGGATAAGGAGTGCCCCCTAGTGAGAAAGTTTCATACAACAATATTCCATACGCCCACCTGAAAAGAATTATTGTATACAATACAGTAAGCAAACAGTATGCAAACAATTCTCTAAAGGGACCGTGCATTGGTCTTAACTTCATGATATTCCGATCAAATTTAACCAATGCCAGGTTATCATGGGGGATGGGGGTTGTACCACAATGAAATTACTTTGTTTTTCACAACTTTTGAGATTTTATTTTGACACAATCCCTTAAAACATTATTTTTTAATTCACAATATTTAGTAATTAAGAGCAATTTAATTGTATTAATCAAATTAGTTAAATGTATTTACCCCAGCCCAAATATTCCCCCTTCCCATATGCAATATATGGCTACTAACACTAATTACTCATTTCCAAAAATAAATATTATAGTATCCTTTAACTCATCCTTGGTGTAAGGGTATTTCTTTTCTTTCAATATGAATTGAGTAATAAATGAAGTCCTTTGAATGAAGGAGGCCTTTAACTTGGACAAATCATTTTGCAATTGTAATTAATTCAATTTATTCCTTTATAATATAATTGTATGTTTGACCAATCAGAGGAAATTACATGACAGCATCACTGCAATTAATTGATTCCTGTATTATCAAAACCAAAAGGGTACTTACACATCTGTTTTTACTGAGAATACTTTGTGTGTTAGAGATTCTAAGGCAAGCCATTTGATTGGTAGAGCTCCCTGAAACAAAATACAATAATGTCGTGGTTACTCTGGTTGCCATGGTTACCCTTTGCATGAGTTGCAGAGTATGTGCACTTCTCAAAAATTGGCAAATTCTAGGAAAAGTAAAACTATAGAGTTTCAAGTACACATGCAATTTTCTGTTTTTATTTCGTTTAGTTTTCCTTTACCTATTATGCAATTGCATAGTCCTGAACAAAGGATGAAGTTAAATGAACGACAAAAAAGCAATGTTTACATACCGCCCCCTTTTTGACATATTCCTCATATTTATACACATCCTTAGCAAGACCAAAATCTGCAATTTTCATGACGCGATCCTCGGCAACAAGTATGTTCCTCGCTGCAATATCTCTATGGACAAACTGAAAAACAGTACTGAGAAATAATCTAATTTGCATCTTATGCCTTGAATTATATCTCACATTAAATGAGCCAGGCCACAGGAAAAGGGGTCTTATCACAGATTATTTCAATATTCTGATTTTTTGTTTATCTTAAAAAGCCCAAAAAGACCTTTCAAATGAGGCATGACTTATGTTTTAACAATTTTTCAATGCATAAACAGACCAAAATGTTGGATTTGAATTTAGCACATTTCTCTTTTTTTTGCTCCTTCAAGATTTTTTAATTATCTCTTACCAGGTCCAACTAGGGAGATTCTACTAGTAATAACAGCTGGAGACTATCTAGTATAATTCCTCACTGGTTAGGATATTTACAAATAGTTCAGTTAGGAGTCAGTAAATAGTCAAATATCAATTTAATAACAAGAAGATTTTTTGTACGAAATATGACCAACTTCTATTGACCAAGTTGGCTATGAATTCATATTAGTATAGAATGGGATTTCAATATTCACAAGTACCTGTAGTTCTTATATTATTGAAGAATGGCAGAACATGAGTGGAGATATCTTCTACCAGGAGCTATTATGTAGATTTATGCCATACTTTTAACATATTGATACAAATATATTACACAATTAATACTTATTGGGATTTAATAGTGCTCACTATATTATATTCATCTACGTCACTTAATAACAAGTCACCAATTTTCCAAATTTCATTTTAGACTATTTTGTTTTGCTGATTCTAAACAATAGCCTAACTATCTTAACATTAAAATCAATTATAATGATTCAAAAATAGAATATTAGTAATATTAAAGGAATATCTAAACAAATAGGTGTATACTGAAAAGAATGAACGATGTTTTAAAGAGAATTGGAAAGAAATAATGAATAGGGACAGGCTGAACAAACATTTTCAATTCATTCAAGATTAATATATCTTCAAGAAAAATGTACCTTTTAAACCCATTAATGTGCACTTAAAGACACATAGCTTATACTTGTATACCATTAAAACCTGAAATCCATTAGTAGCTAATTACAATCACTTATAATGATTATTTGTTTAATTAATGGCAACCGTATAAATAATACAACATGTAGATGCAACAACGCCTACATCCTCCACATTACTGAAAATTATACATGTTCAGGGCTCTCACCAGGAAATATTTAGGGTGAGGTGGAATCATCATCAGCGTAACCGTTCCATTGTGATAAATCATATATATGATATGTTTTATCCTTTTACATGCTAATATTGTCTTTTACATGCTACTATTGTGTATTCAGTCAAGTTTAGACAAGTGGAAACAATCATGATTTACCAATAGGTTGTGATGGGACCTAAATAGAGTGTGGTGCTGCGTCACAGTCTAAAAGCCTAGCGAGAGCCCTGATGTTTATTATATTTAAAAACTGAAACAATAACCCAATAAAAAGAAAAAAAGTTACTAAGTTAATAGTAATCAATTGGATTTCAATAAAATTCATATCACATAACTTTTCTCTAAGAAGACATACATGCCATTTACCAGGCAACCTCATGATATGATTGATTCAAATCATGTGGTTCTGGATTGTGATTTTAGTTTTTCAATGGTGGGGAGGGATGGGGTTATTGGACACTGTTTCTTAGTATGTTAAAACATTGTTGGTGTTTGTTTTCAGATGAGCAGTCATATTTTAAAACTTTCTTTATATTCTGTTTTTATATTTCTGGGGTGTTTTGCCAATCCCTTCACTTGCGCTTATAATCCTAATGACCACTAATGTTACCAAACAAACTACATATTAAACGGACCCATTATTATAGAAGTTGTTATTAAATAGATGGATTGCCTATTTAGTAACCTGAGCTGAGTGGTATATTATTCTAAAAACTGCTTAGTGAATAAAAGTATCCAAGGCAATATTTATATAAGGCATTAATCGATTGATTTAATAATATGAAATATTTAAGTGGAAATACTTTGAGTTTAAGTAGAGACTACATTCATTTGACACTCAGTGACTTTTACATGTAAATACTTTAAACCAACATAACTTACATAACTTGGAATTTCATAATGGACAGGACAAATAGGATTTGGTCACATGATATGATTTTGACCAATTAGAGAATGTAGTTTGGTCACATGATCTGTCTTTGACCAATAAAAGGCTCATCACTTGGTCTATACCTGATATGACATTATGAAATATTTTTCTATGAAAACGTTTAAGAATTTTGGTTTGACAAATTATTTTGCATAGGCATATAGTGGAGCAGTAACAGTAAGAGAAAACATTACTCTGATGAACTGATGAATTTCACAAATCAGGCATTTGTGTGTTATAATAGAGATGCTCAAGCGAATTGCGAAATGAATAATTTGGAAAATATCAAAAATGTCAAATGTTGAATTGTGCAGAAAAGCAAGGAATAAATTTCAAAAGTATCTGATGACAATGAGTCAGCAGATTATTCAACTCAGATAATCTAGAAAATCACATCATTTAATGAATCAAGATAAAAACAATGTAGTATAAAATTGTTAATATTGTTAAATCATGACAGAATATGAACATTACAGAGACATTAGCGAACAATGAAGCAAAAGTAAAATGGAAGGGAATAAAATACGAGAAACTTTTGTCGAATTCACAGAAAATACATCTGCCCATGGTTGTGGTCAGATCCCAACAGCAAAATTCAAACTGACAAAAATTTTCTGGGGATTAACATTTCTTGGTTGTTTCACGTGGGCAACATACAGTACTGGAAATTTGATAGCAAGATATCTCAGTTACCCCACAAAGGATGTTGTTTCGATAGATTTCAGCGAAATACAATTTCCTGCCGTGACGCTGTGTAGTCTGCAGCCTCTGACGCTATCAGGGATGTTAAACTTACAGGAAAATCCTTTACCACCAGACCACCCTACATCAATACTACTTTATGTGATGCTGAATTTTAAAATCATCATTGATAAAAACATAGGAGGGCTCGGGAAGCGGTATCAGAGACAACTTAGTCGAATTGTATCCAATCAATTTATTTATGAAAATTCAGACGAAAAGAATACTGAAGGATTCATACATGATTTAAGAAGTTTTCTCCTGGGGTGTAAATATAACAGCAAGACCTGTGATTTGGAAAAACTTTTCATCACATACCAAGATGGTCAATTCTTCAATTGCTTTACATTCAACAGTGAATTGTTGGTCCCAAAAGCCTTTATAGTTGAGAAGACAGATCCAAGCTCTGGACTCAGCTTAGTCATATTTGTTGATGCCCTATCTTCTGCACCTGCTCATTACACTATATACAACCCAGATGACCCGACCAGTGGTAAAATGGGAGTTAGGGCTATCATTCATAGCCCTGGTACAAGGCCAATGCCCTTTGAAAAGGGCTTTGACATCCCAACAGGGTTCTCGACATCAGTTGCCCTCCAAGGGTCAATACGAAACCTAATGAGTGAACCACATGGGAACTGTACAACGGAAACACTTATCCCTGGCACAAATTACACATACTCCAGTGATACCTGTGTCCAAGAATGTAAGCAAGAGAAACTCATAAAAGAGTGTGGATGCAAAAGTTCTTTATTAACAGCAAGCGCTGATAAGCCTCACGTTCCATATTGCGGCATGTTTAATATGACAAATATACTGAGACAGATGCACTATCCGACTGATGATGAAGACATAACAATGGCAGTAAGAGACTTAGAAAGGATTGAATGCGAAGGTAATATCTTAAGATTATTTGCTTATCCTGCAGAAATCAACAAATGCGCCTGCAAGGAAGCATGTTCCAGTATGAAGTACACAAAGACAATTTCCCAGTCAGTATGGCCGAATGACAACAATCAAAATATATTTTACGAAACATATGTCAATGTTACCGATCACACACTCCGCCCGAACATTCTCTTTAAACAACAGAACATCACAGAAATAATCAATAACGATCTAATCCATAAAAATTTCCTGAGATTAAATATCTACTTTGAGAGCCTACAAGTAGAGACAACTTCAGAAGTTGAGGATTATCCACTGAGTCAGTTGATATCAGATATTGGAGGGAATATGGGGTTTTATGTGGGTATCTCAGTCATTACATTACTTGAGTTCTTATCTCTCACAGGGACGGTTCTCCTTTACTTCTTTAAAGACCGCCTGGCAAGTTGTGGACAATCTAAGACAACTAAGGTATCACAAATAAATATTCAACACGGTGACTCAAAACTTGATCACTATACGGATGGCTTTAAAGACAAGTATTGAGTAGGATCAGAAGTTTTTAAAGTACTGTAGTATGGAAAGCTTTTTAAGTAATGTATAGTATGGAAAGTTTTTAAGACAATACTGTGTGGTATGAAGTTTTAAAGACAAGTACTGAGTGGTATGGAGTTTTTAAAAAAAAGTACTTTGTAGTATGGAAAGTTTTAAAGAGAAGTATTGAGAAGTATCGAAAGTTTTAAAAGAAGTACTAAGTACTGTCGTATGGAAAGTGTAAATAAACAAGTAATGAATAGTATGGAACTTTTAAAGACAAGTACTGAGTAGTATAGCAATGTGGAAAGTTTTAAAGACAAGTACTGAGTACTGTTGTTTGAAAACTGAGGAGTATAAGAAGTTTAGAGACAATTATTGAGTAGTATGGTAAGCTTTAAAGACAAGTACTGAGTGGTATGAAGTTTTAAAGACAAGTACATACTTAGTAGTATGGAACGTGTAAAAAGACAAATACTGTATAGTATAGAAAATTTGACATATTCTGAGTAAGCTTGAAAAAATGAATATAAATCTTACTTTTCTTGATGCAAGATATTCCAGTCCACGTGCAATTTGATATGAGAAACAAATCAAATCTTTGGTTGTGACAGGGGGCTCTCTATGTGATTCAGGCACGTTAACATAATGTAGATCATCACTCGGGCCACCAGTGGCGCCACCTTCTGCCTCTAATTTTTTAAGTTGAGCAGGTGAGAGGTTCTGATCTGCTCCTGAAAATTAGATTTAATATCCACTCTGGAAATGATTTTAAATAATAATAGTCTGTAAAAAAGGTCTAAATTGCTTATGATTTTTCAACTTTATCATAAAATAAGTAAGAAACCTACTACATTCATTTAAATAGACATGAAAATATAGATTTTGAATGTGAGTAGGGAGTCTTATATTTACCCAATTTTATTATGTGCCACTGGCATAAAAAATGATAATAAGCAAAAAACAATAAAAATAATGCAAAACCTGTCTAATATGAACGCCTCTGGAACCAGTCAAAATTGTTCAGACAGGCAGGTGTTCACATTTCAAGTTTGTTTTACATTAAGGTCAATAAGATAACAAATTTGGGACTGAGCAAAGTGTTCACATTGAGAAGAGTTCAGATTAGAGGTCTTATTTATACAGGTCTTACTTTATATTATGGACGCTGGTTGACAGACATTATAATAAATTTGAACTTGAACCAAATTAAAGATAGGTAAATTCCCCATCCACTGGTATATAATATGACATGTTTTTCTCAAGAAAATCAATATTTATTTTTGAAATATGTGTCCCATTTTTTGGACCATCCTGTAGATGTGATTTGAAGTGTTTTCCCGAGTGAATAAAACTTACCTGGTTTTTTAGGCATCTCAAACACATCTTCATCGTCTGTGACATCACGGAATGTTGCACGATGCTTCAGTAAATAGTTGCGTAGGTTTCCATGAGGACAGTACTCCATCATTATGTATAGTTCACCTAGTGTGCAATAAAATTAAGTGTAAACCCTCGAAAGAAATTGTCTGTTTAGTGGTGTCTTCTGTTCATTGTAATATCTACCAAGTTAAACTTCTTTCTTAAAGGTGCAACAATTAGTGCAGTGGGGCCATTCAATGATCAAGGACCAGTGTCAAAATATATTTAAGTATGGATATTTGACCAATATTTTTATTATCCCCAAAGATACCCCCTGGATGCCTGGATTTTCAGCTGATGTTCCTCTGGAAATGTGGTGAATCTTAAATATCCATAAGTGGGACTTTCTTTTATAGAAGATTTGAACTGAATTTACACTTCTTAATGCTGACATTGATAGTTTATCCATACATTTTAAGAAAAAATAGGTATGTCAAAAAAGCTAAATGTTGCCCTGATAGCTCAGAAAAAGTAAAAAATTTCAAATGATCTCTCTACAGGCCTTGTTGCCCCTTTAATAGATACTTGTGATCCCAAGGTCATGTCCAAACCAACTATCTATACAGCCCAAAATGCCATGTAAATTTTAGTTTTATTTCTCTTTGGTATGTGCTTTTGCAATTACACAAAGTCTGAGTAAAGCAATAAAACACAGGATTTTTTCAAAAATAATTTCTGCTCAACAGTTTATTAACCAATATGGGCCCTAATCATTATTTATTCATACTGATTCATTATATTTTATATTCAGTTCATTTAATGTATGTATACATATAAAAATGATATAATATGTTGCCACAGTTTAATTCAAACTTCACCAAAAATGAACTTGACTTGTTAATTGTTGATTTTCCAGATTTCTTCAATTTGACCTTGAACTCCATAAAGATCTTCTATACACTTGAATTATTTGAGCTGTAATAGTTTACCACAAAAATCCCACTTACCACTTGCTATGTCCTTGGTAACTGCACCAAGTAGGTTCAATACATTAAGGTGGGAGCCGATGTGAATCATTATCTTAAGCTCTGACATCAGTGATTTCATTTGGTCATAATCAGTGCAATCTGAAATAAATAAAATCTACAATCAATTCCACAAATATGAGAGTATTCCAAATGTGTGATAAATATTCCAAACGTGTAAATACCACTTAAATGTATCAAGAATAATAGTTTACATATTTGAGTGGTATTAACACATTAAAATGCCATTTACATATTATGTCAGTTGCACATTTAATATATTTCAGTGGTATTTACCTTTGACTATTTTGACTGCTACAGAGGTACTTGACTCATAATCATTTACATATGTCATTTGCACATGTATTAATATATTTCAGTGGTATTTACCTTTGACCATTTTGACTGCTACAGGGGTGCTTGACTCATAATCATTTACATATGTCAGTTGCATATGTATTAATATATTTCAGTGGTATTTACCTTTGACCATTTTGACTGCTACAGGAGTGCTTGACTCATAATCATTTACATATGTCAGTTGCACATGTATTAATATATTTCAGTGGTATTTACCTTTGACCATTTTGACTGCTACAGGGGTGCTTGACTCATAATCATTTACATATGTCAGTTGCACATGTATTAATATATTTCAGTGATATTTCTCTTTCACCATTTTGACTGCTACGGGGGTGCTTGACTCATAGTCATTTACATATGTCAGTTGCACATGTATTAATATATTTCAGTGATATTTCTCTTTCACCATTTTGACTGCTACGGGGGTGCTTGACTCATAGTCATTTACATATGTCAGTTGCACATGTATTAATATATTTCAGTGATATTTATCTTTCACCATTTTGACTGCTACAGGGGTGCTTGACTCATAATCATTTACATATGTCAGTCGCACATGTATTAATATATTTCAGTGGTATTTACCTTTGACCATTTTGACTGCTACAGGGGTGCTTGACTCATAATCATTTACATATGTCAGTTGCACATGTATTAATATATTTCAGTGGTATTTATCTTTAACCATTTTGACTGCTACAGGGGTGCTTGACTCATAATCATTTATATATGTCAGTTGCACATGTATTAATATATTTCAGTGGCATTTACCTTTGACCATTTTGACTGCTACAGGGGTGCTTGACTCATAATCATTCAGACCGACTGCATCTGCCTTGACAACTCTTCCAAATGCTCCTGCACCTAACACCATACCTAAAAGCATAATATAACAAAGGTGTATACCCAAACCAGTTCCAAATGATTTTGTTAACACCCTCTATGTATGCTGAACCAAAAATGTAAAAATAAAAAGAAATCCATGAGAATAGATTTGATATGGGATCTGATATGTGAATTTGGCTGATACCAGATTTAATACAGGAATTTTGAATATTAATTCTATTCGCTGTTTATTTTTCAGGGAAAGCATGTTATTATGGAACAAATAGAGGTTATTTAATTGGGGGGATGGAATATGAATTTTATTTCCAGGGAAAATATGATATTGACCAAGGAAAATACCATATTGACCAAGGGCGAAATGAGGACATATCATACATCTCAAAAGTTTTAATATTTCTATTTTCATGTAAAGCTAGGTAGCTGAAATTCTTTTTTAAAAAAACATAACCTTGGTCCTTTTTATCAATGAATCTAGAAAGTGATAATTGAGAAGGTTCAGTTGTTTAAAACTAACCAAAATTGAGACGTTCTTTCGGAAATTCCCATCTTGGGTCATAGGCTATACTATCCGTCTGTTCTTCCATTGGTATGTCTGGATTGTAGTCTCCTTGGCCAGCCAATAACAGCGCAGTGAGGTCTTGCTGGAGAACGAGACCAACAATAATCACATGAAATATGCTAGATAGAAAAGTGGGGATGGAACGCATCGGAGCACTCCTTTATAAAATTCACGGGATATCTTTATACAGGTTGATCCAGAAGTAATGTCAAGATGTTGACATTTCAATAATACTGAAAATGAGGTGTGCAAACTGCAACCAGGCTCTGAGCGACCCTGGCTCTTATTGGTTACAATTCATTATGATGTACCTAATCATTTGTAACATATGTCTGGTTGCAGTTTATATGGACCCTACTGAAAGTTGGTACAAACGTTTCCTAAAAGTTATTGAGTTTATACTTCAAATACAGGGTGGGCCAAAAAACACCCCCTCTATCAGGAATATTGGCTAGGGGGTGGTTTTTTGGCCCACCCTGTATAAAGCTTCTGCTGTTCCAAGTTTCAAGAAGATTGGTCCAGTAGTGGAGAAATATATGGCAGCATACTTTATGTTACATCTGCCTCACCCTGTATAACTGTTTTGACAAATTAGAAAAATACATGGCAGCATACCATTTTGAAACCATCAATCAAGAACTATAAAGCAGTTTCACAATGGGCAAAGTCAAATTTTCATATTAAGAAGTAAAATATATGGGTTATATAATATATTAATCTAAAATATCATACAGGAATAGACTTATAATTTCAGAAAATCATGCAAATACCTTATGACGTTTGTATTTCATTCTACGTATGGCAATAGCCGCGATTATGACAACAAGGACTAATATAATGCATGGTATAAGTACAACCAATGCGATCTGCCCCCCTGTTAGTCCTGCTGTATGATTTTGTGCAATGGGTAGGGGGTCAATAGCTGAAAATAAAATGATAAAATGTATCAGCCTTATTTTCTGTAAAAACTGCTTATTCACTACACCAGCCATTCATCATTATCACTACCTTACGAGGCCTTTTTTCAAGGAATTAGTACTAAGTACTAGTTAAGAAGACTTATATTTTACGTTATTGACTTGATCAATAGGTCCTCGACCATTGGGCCAAGATTTGATTATGTTGCCCTTTGAAATGAGGCTACTGGTATATTATTACATATGTAACTGTAGTGGCAAATAATTTATTTTGAATCTTTTGAGACAAAGTCTAATATGTGTCATACTTACATCCCACATATAACGTTGCGCTACTTGATGCATTGCCCCCTCTATTGGTGGCTTCACAAGTATAGATTCCGGAATCATTGCGGGTTGCATTCATAACAGTTAACCTAAAATAAGTGGAAAAAATAGATTAGATAGATTGTACTAAAGAAACATGAGGACTTAAATAAAATTGTTCAATGAAACTCAAATCAAACCATGGGCATAATGCTATTTTTATGAGTAGTACGCCACCACGGGAACATAAGTTTAACAAAGTGAGAAATGAGCGTTCAGGAAATTTTGAAATTTTGATGTATTTTGAGTATATTTACAACCATCTGGTACGCCCGTGTGTACCAGGCGTACTTGCCGCTACTTCCATGATAGAAAACATAACATATTTTAAAACGATTCCTTATCAGGAGATCTACGGACAGACACATGAAATTAAGAATAATAGAAAGGACAATGTTTTTACTCACATTTCACCACTTGGAGAAACTTTGTGTAATCCTTCTACATTTTCTATGGATTCTCCTTGTTTTGACCATGTGATCTCTGGATCGGGAGCGCCCTCTGCCACACATTCAAATGTATGCTGTTCCCCTTTAAAAGACAATAAATTAATGTGACTGTCATATGAACTTTAAATGATGAATGTATATTACTTCACTGAGATATCTGATTTATACCTTCATGCTGAAAATCATACAGGGAGTCCATAAAGTATCTTTACAATTACAAAGGCTATGTAAAGTGTAGAGACTTAATGTACACCCTGTATTTTTTCTTGCTATCTGGGATAGCACACCATATAAATATTTTTCAAAAATTTATCATTTGTAATCATTTGTACATTACCCTACGATGTCTACCTAAAATAAGGTCATCTCTGTCAATATTCTCTCATCAGAGACTAACTTCTTGTTCAACATCCCTTCTCACCTATTTCTATCTGAATCTTTTTGTCTGCTAAATCTGTTTCAAAGTAAGGTGGTTTCACTGGTTCTAAGTTCACATTGACTACCCTTCCAACATAGAAGTCTGTCACAGGGTTTGAATTGTATAACGGATCCCTCTCTTTCAGATTCTCTCTGTTTGTCTTTGCCAAACAATGATAAGCGCCATTGTCTTGTGCAGCGTTTGCATCTTGTATAGTAGCATTAAACACTTGTGAATATTTAGTGCTGAAATATAATAAAATATGAATTAAATGTATAAATAACACAGTGTTCTCCATAGAATTTTTTCTCAAGTGGGTGCAAAAGTCACCTTTTCACAATTCAGACCGAAATTGGTCAAAAATGCCTATTTTTATGATATTTCCCATTTTCAAATGTCTCGCGTGGGTGCAAGCCTGTTTTTAAAATCACAGACGGGTGCTGCGTCCACTTGCTTTAATGCTGGGGAGATCACTGTGACATTATTCTATACAAAAACGTGACTCCCATCAAAGGGAGGGGGAGAGGGAGGCAGAGAGGCAAGAAGGGACATATGCAATCAAGTTGTCATATTGTATTTTAAGAACAATGGACTTTTATGAATTCATAAACTTAAGAATGCTTCGTAATGCACCCCTGGATAATATCACCAACATCTTCTTAAATATGAAGCTATTTTCAAAATTTTGGGAGCTATTTTCAAAATTTTGTGAGCAGCAACAAATTACTCAAGACACTGTTATTACCCACAATCCTCTCACCTGTATTCTCTGATAGAAACACGTGATGGGGTTTCTTTAAGATTAGGCCTATCTGTATCAAAGTCCAGATCAAAATAACCAATCAGATTACCCACGCAGGAGACATGGATTGTATCGCCTTCTACCGCATTGGATGTGGTGCTCATAGAGAAACCATGCTCAGGAGCATCTGAAATTTGAATTTCAATAAGTTCCACGTTCTAAATATGTGTTGCTATTTCATCATGGCCGACTCCAAATGGTGGAGCTCCGACCTTGGGTGATAATCACATTTCAAGTGGAATAAAAAGTAGATATTTGAAGATTTCATTTTATCTTTTAAAAATTCAAAAACACATGGCAAACTGCTGAAATGTAAATTTTAGAAAAACCAAGGTCAATAAAAGCCCAAATAAGCCCAAATATCAATATTCACCAGAAGTTCCTTATATTTTCTATTTGATGAATTAATTCCCATTACATGTATTCCAAAGAATCACTTTTCAAAACTTAATGTAGATTTTGGTTTTCTAGCATATCTTTGCTATTCTAAGTCAAAACTTTATCTGACCTGAATTTTTTTTATGTTATCTTATATGTTAAACATTCAAAGAATCATGCATTTTGAAGATTTGAATTTTTGAGACACCAATACTAGCCTCAACAATGATAGTACATAGATTAAAGTTGTTTTAAATAAACTTCTATACAACCTATTGACTTAATGTTAAATGAACCTCTATATGTGGAACACCTCCCAAGTGGAACACTTTTTAGAGGTACCAAAGGTGTTCAAATTAGGCAGATTTAACTATACTTCCTTTAATCATATCACATAATATTTTTCACCAACCTGAGACCAAAAATTCGATATCCCCGTCTTCCTGCCAGTCACTTCCGAGTTTATTTTCAACAAGGCAGCGATAATTTACAGACGATTTGGCTGTTACACTTAGCTGACTTTTCATAATGCCAGTAAGGTCACCTTCAATGTTGATGAACTCTTCGTTGTTTCCAGATGGCACACTCCTTACATCTGTCCAATCAGTTGAACAACCAACTGAAAAATATTTACTGAGCAATATAGGCAAACCTCAGGAGTCCATATATGTTCAGGCAAGAATAGTACATTGACGTTATTAGTATTATTACAACCGTTTATGACCAGGACTGAAACAGCAAGAAAATCGTAGGCACTGAACGATTCTAATTTCCCAGGGAAAATTGCCGGTCGAGAATTGCATTCTTGACTGGCAGTATTGACCGCCACTATGACGTCACATATTGCTCAGGTTGATATAGTAAAATGAATGCCTTCTAAACTAGCACGAAAATCCCTAGAACTGGCCCGGCAAGGTGGTAACAATGTCACATACTTTTATTACTATGGCAGTGTTGTACTAAAGACTTAAGAAATACATGAAGTATATGTGGGTATAAGCAAAATGAAGTTATTTTGTAAAATACATGGAAAGGGAGACAAGAAATAAGATTTAGTTATACATCAATGTTTGTATAAACTTCTGATGTGAGCTCTGAAAGTACTCATTTGGAGAGGACAGGGGTAAAAAGTCACGTAGTTGTAGAAGGTTCTTCTGAGGAAATGGCTATGGGGGATATAATGATATAAGGTATCACTACAGGTACATATATACTCATGTACTGTCATAGGCGTAGCGCTATATTTCTAAGTAACAAACAATAGTTGAGCGAAGCATAAAACGAGCATTTAGGGGGATCTAGGGGGGTTCTCTCCCAGGAATATTTTGAAATTTGGTTGTATTTAGAGCGAATTTGCAACCATCTGGTACACCTGTGCGTACACAGCGTACCAGGCGCTATGCCTATGACTGTTATGCAGTGTACTGACTTAACATAACGAAGGGGCATCATTTCGAGCAAGTATATACTGTTATGCAGTGTATTGACTTAACATAACGAAGGGGTATCATTTCGAGCACATACATACTGTTATATACTGTATTGACTAAACATAAACCAACCTGCTTCATAACAAGACTGATACTGCCATGTGACATCTGGTGTTGGGAACCCTGCATACTCACACTCCAAAACAAAGATCTCTCCAGCTTTATAAAAGGGCAAGCAGGGATCTTCTTGTTCACATTTCATACTGACCAGGTGGTTGATTCTTGCTGGTACTGCAAAGAAAGTATTATAACATTTTTTAAATGACTAAGGAAATATTGCCTATAACAATTAAATTGGACAGGAACTCTAAGGTGAACTACCTCTTGTCTTCAAACTTTGTCAATTCACCTATTATTTTAATTGTAGTGAAATATTATTCACTCATTACTTTAAGCGTAGCCAAATGTAATTCACCCAATACTTTAAGTGTAGCCAAATGTTATTCACCCATTAAGTTTAATGTAGCCAAATGTTATTCACGCATTACTTTAAGTATAGCCAAATGTAATTCAACCATTACTTTAAGTGTTCTATTACTTTAAGTGTAGCCAAATGTAATCATAACATACCATTTATTTGAAGTTCAACAACTGCAGAAGCGGTCAAATTTTGTGTTTTTCCTACAACCATATAACTCCCAGTGTCTCTCTGTTCTACCTCTTTGATAGTTAAATATGCTTTCCTGTCAGCTGAGCTTTGCCTTAAGTAGAATATATTAAAGGGTGTATTAAAATTCCTACAACCATATAACTCCCAGTGTCTTTCTGTTCTATCTCTTTGATAGTTAAATATGCTTTCCTGTCAGCTGAGCTTTGCCTTAAGTAGAATATATTAAAGGGTGTATTAAAATTCCTACAATCATATTATAACTCCCAGTGTCTTTCTGTTCTGCCTCTTAGATAAAATATGTCTTGCTGTACCAGAAAGAGCGAGCAATTTTTTCTATACTCTCTTTTTTAAGAATCTTTCGAGGCAAAATCCTTCCATTTTATAGCTTCTTTTCTAAAAATCCCCTAGAATGAGTTCTTATGTTCAAGACATATTAACATTAATGTGGACATTTTTATTGCACCATGAGAAGAGTTGACATATTGTGGTTTAAAGTTTCATGTTGCCACCTGTAACAATCCGTCACACTTTTGTAACCATTAAGCAGGTCACATTGATAGAATATTTAACTCTTATTACTTCACGTGAGCCGAAAAAATTAACTGATCAAGACAACTATGACAAGGCATCAACATGCAAAATATCACCACCTGGCATTTGTTACAGACACTTACCACTGGACACCAAACAACATTCACAAATAGGTTGGAGACTTTAATTAATACCAATATGTAACCACTTGTGGTGGTGACATGATAATAGTTAAGTTTTACACTGTGAGAAAAACTGCAAATTTTCTTTCTTACCCCATTATGAAGCGAGCACTTTTATACAGCCTTACATCATCTTTGTACCATTTGATGGTTGGCCGAGGAAATGCAACCAAGTTGACCTCGAGTCTCAATAGTTCCATGCCAACATCTCCTTCCACATTTTGAGTAGGGGGTGAAAGACTGAGCTTTTGTGTCTCTGAATTAAAACAGAGGGGAGTGAGTTGGATATGTTCAATGCCATGAGTGCATTGTAAAAAATAAAGAGGAGTAAGACAACATCAATGGCATAACTGCATGATATAAAAGAATGGGACAAATAACATAAATCACAAATAAATTGTAAAAAAATAAACTCCAAAATTCAAAATAAAGAAATTTATAAAGAGGGAATCGTAGGCAAAAGATACTTCAGTGAGTAGCAAAATCCACCAAAATGATCATCAACACTATTAATATCAATAATACTATATTTTGAACCAAATAGGACAAAAATTAAAGCGATGACATCATAATTAAGTATGGGTTATAAAGTGTTCTCAAGCTCTATTTCAATTAACAAAAAAATATCTTAAACAATCAAACATTTACCTCTAATATAAATATCAACCTCGTGATGATTCCGCTTGCCATCATGTTTGGTAACACTACACCGGTAAATGCCTGTGTCTGACAACTGGCTTCTGTATACCTAGAATAAGGAGATTAATTTAAAATATGATGCACAAATATTTCAATTAATTGAGAAATTCTCATACTATGACTTACATGCCATAGATGGTGTCAAATTTTTAAGTAGAATTACCCAGATGCGAGTAGGTAGTTATCATTTTCACCACCAGGTGGCCAATTCGGGGTAGGTTACATGGCAGGGTATAACAAAGTTCCATTAAATTTGAATATTCATCAGTTTTAGTGGTTCAATTTTCATATTATTCTTATGTATCTTATAAATTAAAATATGTCCAGTAAAAGAAAATATTTTCTGTTTGAGTAGCAAATCCCACCGAGCAAAAAATAATAATAATTCTTGAGCAGAACTTGTTCCTCTAGGCATCAAAATATAAATGTAAACCATATCCGTAAATTAGCATTAGAGTTATCAAATATTACATTCCTTTTTTACGAAAAATGGCAGCCATTTTGAAATTCAGCTGCCATTTTGAAAATATGTCTCGAACAGAGCTATACTGTGGCCCTAGGTATCAGCATATAAAATTTGAGTGAAATCCATTCACTGCTATTTGAGTTATCAAATATGACATGTTTTTACAAAAAATGGTAACCATTTTAAAATTCAGCTGCCATCTTAAAATTCTTTGTCAAACAGACTCTATGCATCATCATATAAAATTTGATCCAAATCCGTTCACTGGTATTTGATCTATATGAGTTTTCAAGGTGATTTTGGAAGAAGTACACTTGGGGGTGATCAAATTCCAAAATTGAGCGATACGAACATAAACAACTTGGCTAAATTTTTGACCAAAATTTGACATTTGAACCATATATTGTCGATGTCACTAACAAAATTGACAAGTTATTTAACCACTTAAAGAGTTTATCAAGATAAATTAGTGGTAAACACCTTCAGCTTTAATGTTTAATTCATATATTTTAGCACTTCGATTTCTATGATATATTATATGGCTGCGCAAAATTCATGGTTCTAAAATGTCTCAATCGTTTATATTATAAAGCAGAAACTATTTGTTCAGGTGTCATACATGGATCGCAAAATGAGCAAAATATTGATGTTTCGAGGTTAAGTGGAGCGTTTATCAGGAACTGAAAAAAATGATGTCACAGTTTATATTGCTATTTGAAAACCAGCCATGAAATTCAAGTTTTAAAATGCATTGCATTCCCTACTTGTTCTGAGAGCCACAGCTGCTGTAATATGAAAGAGATGCAATGAGGACTATTTGGGGAAACAAACTCAGGGAACCCTAATCTCAGTTTTTATTTTTATTTTACTTGTTTTCCACACAAAGGCAAACAATTAGAGCATTACAATAAAAAAAAAATTTATCAAAAATTAATTTATTTATAAGATTGGACAAAATAATTATGTGCTTATGCTGGCTGACCAAAACAAGTTAAGCTAATATTTCCATATTGACTCTATTTTATATATAACTGATATGTTGACCTGACAGCCAGGCAACAAACAGCAACAACAGCGTAGGTACTACATACATAACACAATACTACACAAAGAAAGACCATTGCTTTGGACTTCAAATTGCTAAACCAATTCAGTAAAGTAAATAAGCTTAACAGAAAGCAGAGCGACTTGACTCAGTAAGGATATTAAGATCATAAAGGTTTCAGGATTAAAGTGCATGATAAAACCAAGACTGTAGATTTCGAAATATAGGGGTGAATGTTACATTGTCATGAAGAAAGGAAGGAATATAACATGACAAGTAATGTAACTCTTCTTATTTATAGTTATTTACAATGAACAAATTGTGGTGAAAATCAGAATATGATAAGTTTCAGTTACTGTGAAGTTTTAGTTAGTATAAAGAATTTCAAAACAACATCGCCATCAATTTAGACTTTACATCCAAATAAGTAAAATAAAAGTAACTACGTGAACACAAAAACTTGGGAACTCCCATTGAAATTTTAATTTACAGTGCCTGGTCACGAATGTACATGTAAAACACTGAATGAATTAAAACTAGTTCAATGATCAATACAACTAGTACACATGAAATCTTTTTTGATTAAATACTCAGATTTAACCAAAGTGATGTCATATTTGAACAACTATTGCATGTCAGGTTTTAAAAATTGTTTCTCACCTTAAAATTTAATGTTTTAATGTAATTTAATAATCTTGTTCACTGCATAAGACCTGTTTGTTTAATGACATAAATATCAAACTTTGACTCCTGATTTTTTGTTTTCAGGTATGATTCACAGTGATAAACTGCATCATAACTACTTAAAAATACAACTGCATGGTTGAATTCAGCAGGTGGAGATAACTACACCAATAATATAATAGAATACTTCAATCTTAGAAGACAAAAACAACGTCACCCATAATGCAACAGTATACTTGAATTCTGCAGATGGAAACAACTACACCCATAATGCAACAGTTTACTTGAATGACAGCATACGGAAACAACTACTCTATAGAACTCATATATGTCAGAGGATAAATGACCATATTACAATTGACTACTTGAATACAACAGCTAATAACAACTGCAACCATATGCAAATGCAATAATGCATACATACTCTAAACCTTGAAACCTCGAGTAACAACTGTTTCAATATACCAGATAGTATATAACAATCAACAACACATCAAAATGGCAGATTCAAAGCCCTATAATAACTTAAAATTACTAATTTTTCTATCCACTGTTGCAATAATAGCTGGAAGTGCGACTTATTTTTATGTTAATGAAAATGTTTTTGAACCTCAACTTGTCTGCATGGTACTTGGTTTCTTACTCCAACGGTACTTTCTACATAAGATTATGTTTTTACCGGAGTCTAAGCCCAACAGGCAGACATTACTTTACAAAAATAGTAACTTTTTCAAAGTGGATGTGATACTACTGGGTATTGCCCTCTTTTCTTGCTTCGTAGAACCATGTTATGACATTTCACTGGGAGAATTTTATATTCTAGGAACATGGTGCTTATATGGAGTGACACTGCTATGCACTGTCGTAATATTAATGTTAATCGATTTCTATTTCAAAAGAAGCATAGACAATGACAAGAAAATTCCAAATGGTGAAATTTCAGTAGAAACCAAGTCAGCTGCCCGTGTATTATTCGTGTTTATGGGCATTTGCCTTATGGTGGTTGGAGGACTTGCATTCAATGATGGATTCAAAACTGAAATGCATGGATATCTACTAACATTTTCCTATGTACCATTAGCCATGGCGGCACTAGGATTATTGCTTGCTCACTGTACCAGCATGTTAAATTGGACTGAACCACCTATCAAGTCAAGGGACACCATCAAAATGAGATGTTTAATATTCACAGGTTATGATTTCTTACTTTTGGCCATAGGCATTAACCTAATGCTATCATACTCCCCAGATATTGGGTTGGTTGCGGACAGATCTGGTTTAAACCAGTTAGGACAAGTGCTTTGTGGTTACGGACTAGTGGCATCTTTGGCAACAGGTATCATATACAGGAAGCACATACAAAACAATCCTAAATTTCCAGTTTCCAGAATAGAAGAAGAAGAATCTGACTCCATTATGTTTTGGTCTATAGTTTTAGGACTTGCTTTTGTAGTCGCTGCCATGACTTTATTCTTTCTTGGCCCATGTGGAGTACGATCAGAGTTCCGTCCAACTTGCTTAATTTCACCAGGTATGCTGGTCATGGCAGCCCTTATCATGCGTGTAACGGTCCTTAATCACACTGCTGCCCATCCACGTAAATCTGTTGATGAAATAACCAAGCAGCGTAATTTTCTGATATTTTGCGATGTTATTGTTGCAGGGGTAGGTATATCCCTTTTCCTAACAACCTATGGTAAAGGGGAAAATAAATGGGTTGAAAATGCCAACAGTACTGTTACCCCAGGAGGTACATACATTCAAGTTGTTCAAGAAGCACTCTATTTTAGCCCTGTAATGTTTATCGAAGCCCCCATAGGGATCCTGATCACACTGTACTGGTTCAATCGGTTTATAACCAAGAACTACAATACCTGGTTTGGTGAGAAGAACCAGGTGGTTAACATAACAATAGCTTCAAGTTCTGCTACACAGAATGTCACTGCTACAAATAATGCCACTGCTACAAATAATGCCACTGCTACAAATAATGCCACTGCTACAAATAATGCCACTGCTGCAAATAATGCCACTGCTGCAAATAATGCTAGTGCTGCAAAGAATGCTAGTGCTGCACGCAATGGAGCCAGAGTGTCAACTTCTGATCCCTCCATTCCTACATCTGTAAGTCGTACAACAAGACCAGAAAGAACAACATCTGTAACTGGAAAATTAAATGGGCCTGGTAATACACAACCACAATCAGAAGCTATCCTTCCACAACCTGGAACTATTCCTTCACAGCCTGGAGTTATCCCTCCACAACCTGGAGCTATTCCCTCACAGCCTGGAGTAATTCCTTCACAGCCTGGAGCTATCTCTACAAAACCTGGAGATGTACCTCCACAACATGGAGTTATCTCTCCACATCCTGGAGCTATTCCTCCACAATCTGGAGTTACCCCTCCACAACCTGGAGCTATTCCTCCACAATCTGGAGTTATCCTTCCACAACCTGGACCTTCACACCCACTGCCTGGCTCCATCCCACCTCCACCTTTCAATCCCCTATACCCATCCTATTTCATGCCTGGGCCATCAGGTTCTTCTCCAAATGCCAGGAACATGGGACCAGTACCAGAGTTGCCCTTAAACCCTCTACGTCCTCACCACACAGGGTTTCCACAGCCTCATGGGTATATACCCTCAGCACCTCCAGGTACCTCCTTTGGTGTACCACCAGCCATTGTATATACAATTGGAGATACAACCAACCAGACAGCAGAAATGCCTTCATCAAATGATCGTTTAACATTCACACCCCCACCAGCATACGAATCACTCTTTCCAGGACGAAATTCAGAGTCAAATGTATAAAATAAAAATTTTATATAAAATACTATTTTTTAAATGCCTCAATCAAATGATCGTTTAACATTCACACCCCCACCAGCATACGAATCACTCTTTCCAGGACGAAATTCAGAGTCGAATGTATAAAACAAAAGTTTTATATAAAACACTATTTTTCTTTTATCACATGATCAGTGTAATATGAATGTAAAAGTGAGTGAGTGTAAATGTAAAAAGCATGTTTAAAATCAGTTATTTGCGTACATCATAAATTTTTCTCCTCTTAGAAATTTGTAATATATTTTTTGCCAATAAAAATCAAATTCTTTTTGTCATTGAGATTTTTAATGATTTTACCTCATTAAATACTGCAGATATATTGAATGAGTGTAGTACATGTTATCTCTACTACATATAGAAGAATCTGAAGCATGTTTCAATGAGTAAAATCTCGCATTCTCTGTGATATCATTCTTGAAATGAAAGGCAGGATAGAAACATTTCTAAATAAGGACACCATTTTGAGGTACCAACGATATTTTACTTATACAGGTTTTACTACTACATGTACTTAAATAACAGGGTTTTCATTAGCAGTAGGCAAAAGGCGATTTTCACTGGTTGTTTTCACAAAATCGCCTGTTGCTTTTAGGAACTTTTCAACTTTTCCATGTTAAATTTATTATTTCCATTAATTCATTTATTCAGCCTGTTGAGAGGAATTCTACTGAAACCCCTGAATAATGTGATTTTATTATAAATATTTTATAAATCGTAACTTATTTTCATATGATATCTTGTAAAATAAGTACTTATCCATGTCACTATGTAAATATGGGCAAAAAATGGGCACTTTTCGCAGACTTTGTAGTTCAATTGTAAAGATACGTTATGGACAACCTGTATATTTACTGTTAGATATAAGGTGATTACACAGCATTATTGTTGGATTACACAGCATTATAAAATAAAATATATATTTTGTAATAAAAATGTAGATCAAAATTGTTTTTTCATTGCAGTTCAGATTATAATGTTCCTCAATAAGTAAAATAAAATGACTTAATAATGGAAGTATGCAGAATAAATTTAGTATTTTGGGATGTGTCTTCTAAGCTCATAGTACCAAATCATAAGCCTATTTACTTTATTGATTTGGTTTAGCAATTTGAAGTCCAATGCAGGAAGACTGGGTGCTTCTTTCACTAAATAACTTACCTTATCTTTCAAACTTTGGCCAGTTTTCTATAGCAATCAATACCTATCTTAAATTCTATCATATGATCACACACAATCAAAATAAAAAACACTGTATTTATGCCCAGAAAGTACTCATGGTTAAAGATATGACTATCTAAATCACTTGCTATACTGCACATGGACTTTTTATATGCTGATGCCTAGGGACACAGAAGCTCTGCACGATAAGGAATTTTTAAGATGGCAGCTGATTTTCAAAATGCCCCCCATTTTTCGTAAAAGAATCTAATCTTTGATAACTCAAATACCAGTGAACAGATTTGGATCTAATTTTATATGATGATGCCTAGAGGCACAATACCTCTGGCTTTCCTATATCCCTCTCAAACTTTGTTCGGTGGGATAATGTCAGAAATCAAGATTGTTTCTACTCGCATCTAGTCTATTGTATCAGACATTCATCTTGAAATAATTATTCAAGAATGCAGATACAAATCTTTTGTCTGTCTATATAAACACTTGAAATATTGCTTGCATATTAAAAAAATAAACTTCATTTTGTAAGAACGACTCAGATCATTGATTCTGATACTTCTCATGTCACTTTTGCAAGTGAACTCAAACTTTGATAAACAAAGAAATGGATGAGTAACAGACACAGCGGTTTTGGTTAATAAAGCCTCAGTCACATTTGCTCTATGGCAGCCATACAGTGACCTTAGCCTCACGCAATCGATATAGAAAATCTACATGGGTGCTTATCCCTAAATTTTAGAATGCATATTTCTATCCATTTTGAGAAGGTGACACAGCTGCCATATGGTTGCCATAAATCAAATTTGACTGAGGCATTGAGAAAAAATTATGATAAACAGTATTAAAGTAATAAAACATACATGTAATTCTCCAATGATCTCACTGTAGTCATAATGTTCTGCGCTTTTGTTGATCATCTTTGGTGGGATCTCAACAATTCTGGGATCAGACTCCTAAAACATAAAACAAGACATGTAGACCTGTTAAAAAACTTGAGCCATAATTTCTCCACAATTAAGTGAATCAATTATTTTACTAAGTAATTTCAAAACCAGTTAATTGATCAAATAACTAAATTCTAAGAGTATTGGTTTTGATGTACCCAGTTTTTAAGTTCTTTGAGTATTGGTTTTGATGTACCTGATTTAAGAAATAAATTACAACTCTGGAAACATGACAACCCCTAAATTTTAATGTAAGCCTTTCTTCAACACTTTTTAAAACCATGAAAAATAGTGCATGTGAAAACTTACAGATTTGGCCCTATATGACCATTCCATGTGGACGAGAACCCCTTTGTCAACCCTAACTCTACAAGTTAACTTGAAGTCTTGTCCAACTGCCACACCATCCTCAATGTCAATATCTGGTGAAATATCAGGCTGGGGTAGGCCACCAGTTCCAGCTGGAATAGAGGTGTACAATATATGTTATTCACCTATCCATAGGTGAACTGTTAAAACGAGATGGCAAGACTGCAAATTGAGACTGCAGTTCACGGCTTAACAGTCAAGGGATTTTATTTAGACAGTCAACTATAATCATCTTATTCTGTCCCTCCGATTCATTTTAATGATATCACAATGTCATTTTGCATTTAAGTATATCTAGAAATGCATAACAAAATGCATAATAAAATTATGGAAAAGAAGGAACACTAGTTTTTATGATACAGTACTTCAAATTTCAAAATCAAAACATGGAGTACTAATCTGTTGATCATCTCATAATGTGACAAAGCCATTCTGAATACATTAATACTTATATCGTAAATAAATGAATGATTTGAACATATTTTGCCAGCTATTTTTATGAATCATACACAATATTCTTGCTGTAATGTCTTTAAGCCTAGGCAATCAATATATTACTTATAACATTTGTAGTATTGTCAAGCGTGCATATGTATCACTTTGGGGTTAAAAATGAAAATTAATGAATTGTTAAAAAAACAATTTCATTGGGAGTAAAGGCTGGGTACAACCTTTCCCCAACATTTCTAAACTGGGGAGACAAAAATATTTCCTTACCATCTTGCTCTATAATTTCATCCTCTTGATCAAGAGGATATCTTTCTACTAAAGCCATTATTTTGATTTAAAATGTTCAAACTTTAATGAAACAGATATCCTTTCCTTCTAGGCATAATAATCTTCCATTCTTTTATTATTCTCAGAAATGTTTATGTGTACAGCTCGTAGTATGCATATATTTTCCAAACATTCCATCATATAGAGTATAACTACTATAACTGTCACAAACCATTGAAAATATTAAACATATTATAGTACAGTTATTTCATGAAATATGACTTTTTGCAGTTTTTTGCAAATTGAAGAATACACTACTGTACTTCATCCCAAATTGTCACTTTTTGCATTGTCAGTCATGATATTTTCCTTGTGGCATAAGCTAAGCTTTACTATACTTCATCTACCTTCAAAGTTTACCGACTTACGCCAATCATCCAAAAAGTGAAATCAGTTTCTAAGAAATAAATCCTCAATTATGTATGATTGAAAACACATATAAAAGTGTTAAAGAAAGATGTTTTCAACAGAAATGATCATTTTCATCTTATCTCTACAAGACACTATTGTTGTACCATAGACGTTAACCCCTACGGGTGTGATATATTGCAGATAGAAACTTTCACTTGAAACTGACACCTTATGACAGAAATCAGACCCTGTTCATTACAGATATCACTCCAAAACAGTTGCTATTGTGGACAAGCAGAGGGACCATGTCATAAACAATTGAATATGAGTGTTAACAATTATAACCTTGTACATCCTTGTTTCATAAGATTTGATTGTGTGAAGGTTCCTCTCTTATAGAGGGTTATTCAAACACATCTCATAAAATACAGAAAATATCAAAAGTTAAATATGTCAAATCTTTGACCAGTTAATTCATGTATGTGTATGTACAGGAATATACTCAGTGCAATTGATTTTAATATGCACATGCTTTTGAGATAACCCCTTGGCCTAAAAGTGGGTATAATTTCTTCTTAAAATGTTAGATAATAAAAGACCAGAGGAATAAAATGGTGTCCCTGGGAATATTCTTCATAAACTAATACACCCAATTAATAGCCCAGGGTCTTTTAACTGAAATCTTATCACACTGACATCCCAACATCCTGAGCAACCATACGGACCAATAGACGACATAAAACACCCCGACATTTTATTAAATATATTTTTCAAAGGATAGAGCCTATATCCAAAAGAAACCATTTAAATAACAGATTTATCCTTCACTTGTAAAATGATTTAAATGTTGTGTTAAGTTCTGAATCAGATACTGAAATCATATGAAAAGGGGATGATGTTGGTCAGATGCAATGCATTGTAAAAAGATTGGATTCTTCATTGACTTCAGACTAAAATGAGCAATTTCATTTTATTTTATTGAAACCCCAAAACTCCTCCAAAAGTGGAACACTTTTCAACCTTTTGTTACCAATCAACATACAGCATTGCACAATTAATATTTGTTAGTGAAAAGCATCACAAGTTGAACACTATTTCGAGGTACCAAAGGTGTTCCACTTACACAGGTTTAACTGAACATGTATTCTATCTATTTGGTGTTAGAGAATAGACAATCATAAAATAAAACTTACGCTGAAAAAATATTATAGCTGAAAAAGTGTCGGTGACATTTCCCATAGATGCCTTGCAGAAAAAGGCACCGGTGAAGTAAAAGTTCGGGTAGAGCAATGTGTAGCCAGTATGTGCGTCATATCTGATATCATCTGTTGCAGTTAGGTTGAGTTCCTCTGCATTGGTTGCGCCAATGTTTCCTTTCCAAAGCGAGACTAAGGTGCCAGGATGAGAAACCCGACATGGGACGATGGCACGTTTGTATTGAAGAGCAGCCACAAAAAATGGCTGCATTGTATAAGGGAGAAACAGTTTCTCAGAATCTTGAACAAAAAGAGAACAAAATTACAAAATATAACTAAAGTAACTAATTATTAGGATATATACACACATAACATTTATTATAGATATTTGTGATCTGAAACTGAATTTTTTTTATTGTTTGTTATTTCAAAATTCCCCAACATTTCTAGGTGCCGTAGAAAGACAAACATAAATTCCCACAAAATATTTCAAGATGGTTTGAGAATATCAATTATAAAGCCATGCGAATATTATACGAACATTTCATTCTTTTGAGGTGGGTACCTATGCATCTTAAACGAGCAATATTCCCCTAAGCCCTAAGGACTAGGGGAGTATTAGCTATTCACCAAAAATAGAATAAGATGAACTTGTTTTAATATTTAATGTTAATATTCCTCACTCTCAAGATCTTCACCGATGTTTTTATTGCCTTTACAAATGGATATTACCATGAATTCTATCTATCATATAAAGTATGTAAAAGTACACTGGATGAAACGACAGCAGGGGCATATGCCATTTTATGGTATTAAAGTACACTGGACGAAATACCAGCCGGGGAATATTACTATAGGTCTGTGATTAGTTATTCAGGTTTTTTTAGGGACTTACCAAAATATTCAAACATGACCGGATCTTGGTCAAATTTCATACTTATGATGTATGAAAGATTTGTGACAAATTTTATTTGTCGTTGCTATGGTAACTATGTCTCTCTTGTTGCCATAGCAACGGTAATTTCAGCTGGTTAAGTCTACTGTAGACGCCCAAGATTACCATATTACTAAAATCTGACATCATATTTGGACTCAGCAGGTCAAAATTACCTGAAATTGAAATTTTCATGAAAAAATTCAAATTTTATATAAAGATACAGCAGTTTATTTCTTACTATGCAGGTTTGTAAGGACTCATATAAAAACTCAAATTTAGCAGTTTTTTGAAAATTAAAAGAAATTAAATAGATAAATAAATGTTGTGCAACAGTATCAAATATTGTCAAATCTTCAACACCTTACATAACAACGATGTATGATGACCTCCAAATATTTCTTTATGGTTGTTGCTATGGTAACTATGTCCACCTTGTTGCCATAGCAACAGCAGTTTCAGTTGGTTTGGTCAACTGTAGACCTCTCGGATTATGTTATCTTTAAAATCTGACACTGTTTTTGGACTCAGCAGGTCATTTATACCTTGTATTGAAGTTTTCATAAAAATATTCACATTTGAGGAAAAGATACAGCATGTTATTTCTTATTATACAGGTTTTTAAGGTATCGTATAAAAATATCAAAAGTGATTTTTAGAAAAAAAAAACTAAATTAATTAATTGATAAATAGAAGTTGAGCAACAGTATCATACATTGTCCAATTTTATTCACTTTTTTGACCAATGACGTTTGATAACATTCTAATATTTTTATTTGGCCATTTCTATGGTAACTATGTCCACTTGGTTGCCATAGCAACGACTGATTTAGTTGCCTTTCTCAACTGAAGACCTCCTAAATTATGTCCTTTCTAAAATCTGACACCATTTTTGGACTCAGCATGTCATTTTTATCTATTACTGAGATGTTATATACATATTTAGATTTTACAAAATTATATTACATGTTAAAGTTTACTATGCAGGTTGGTATGTAGGAAATAAGGATCTCTTCCAATACATTAATGACTTTACAGAAAAAATAATGGATGTTGAGAAGAACCATCAAACACTGTTCGGTCTTAATCTATTCTTTTTCTGATGATGTGTGATGACCTTTTCATATTTCTGCTTGATTGATGCTATGGCAACTACATGTATGTCCACTGTGTTGCCATAGCAACGATGAATAAAGGTGATTTTGTTCATTGTATAGCCGCAACTACAAGGTTACAGAAATATAACAATCCAGATGTTGGGTTAACCATAGCAAGAGTTATTCAATGTGATTTGATCTCTTCTAGACATCCTGGATAATGCTATGATAAAATTCTAACACTATATTTGGACTCAGCAGGTAACCTTTAATATAAATGTTCTAAATAGTATCATGAAGAGATACAACATGTCATTGGTTACCTTGTTGGTTTGAAGTTTGAAAATTACAAACCATTCAAATTGCTCAATTCGATAAATTTAAGAAAGTTCAGAAACCATAGATGGTAAGGAGCAGCCATCAAACATTGCATAATTATAAAACATCCATACTTTTGGCATTAAATAACTTTGATATTACTGATTTGTCGTTGCCATGGTAACCAATAATTTGTTTTACCATAGCAACCATTGTTTAAAGTTAATTTTTTCCATTGTAGACAAACTGGATTATAGTATCCTTAAAATCAGACACCATATTTGCAACCAAGAAAAAATTGTTCACCATTTTTTTTACAAATATTCATAAATATGGATTATTTTGGGAGGGTTGAGGATTTTAATATACAGACACACAAATTAATCAATATTGTTTCATAATGCTTTGACATTTTTATTTTTATTGTTGCTGTTGTACCAAAGTCCCCACAGCAATAAGAAGTTAATTTTTTGCTGTGCAGTGTGCACATCTTCAAACACCCAAGAAGTGTAAAATGCACATAAAAGAGTTCAAGAACAAGCACTTCCATTCACCAATGAATAATTATACTTAAAGGACGATTCTCGGTTTGGAGAACGAAGTTCTTCAATCTAAATGAGCATTATCCCTGTTTCGGACAAATTTGATTTTTTTTACATAATATAGATTTGAATGTCTTCTTTTGAATAGTCATAATTTAATTTGGGTAATATTTTTAGATTTTTCGCAAAAAAATATTAGCGCAGTACACTGATGAACTTCTTTCCCCAAAATCAAGACTTGTATTTTATTGAATCAGTCTAATTGAGCATTATCCCTGCTTCAGACCAATTTGTTATTTTTACATCTTGTAGATTTAAATGTCCTCTTTTGAATATTCATAGTTTAATTTGGGTAATATTTCTATATTTTTCATGAAAAAATTATTAGCCCAGGAGACTGTTCTCCAAACCGAGAATCGTCCTTTTAACCAGTGTACAAGCACCAGCACAACTGTCGCCAGTATGAAATAAATCATATAGATAAATCTTCTCAAGTTCACATGGTGTATATAATATCTATGTAAGATAAAAAATAATCAGTGTGGCTTAATGAATAAGAGTTGATGAATAAAATTTATGAAACTGCATAACAAATATAAAACTCATCTGGATATAATAGGGTGAACTTTTACATACAATATCTTAAATACTCTTGTAGGAATCTAGCTACTGTATATACACTTAATTTGGCTCCCGTTTTAATATGACGGATTGGCGGATTCAGAAAATCCGCCAAATTCAGTTTGGAATATTTGTCCAATGCACTTCAGAAATTAAACTCCAGGGGCCCCTTTTCCTGACAATATGTCATCTATTCTACATTATTCCAAAAGAAATACAGAAAATATTTTTGTAAACACCTGTCCTAATGACATAAACATCTACAAAAATTAAAGAGCAACCAATATTTAGAATTGAGCAAATCCGTCAAATTGAGTAGCATCAAAATAAGTGTATCTACAGTATAATTGCAATTAAATAGCTATTTACATGTTTGTTTAACAGCTCCTACCAGATCATAGATGAGTAAAATTGATATTGAACATAGCTCAAATCAAGAGTCTAGTTCGCAGACTTTTTATAATTGACAAAATCTAAGACCTCTGATATTGTTTCAAGTCAATGATGACAAAAAAATATGCACATATTCTTTACAATTGTTAATCATAAGAATTACAAACCACTATAATTTTAGAAAAGCAAGGGTTTATGAATACTGTACTCCTGGTAATTTTTCCATGGTATTATATTTTGCGCTTTAATGAGTTGTGGAAAATTCACAAAATATAATAGCCACAGAGTTCCAATAATTCTAATTTGTGAAATACAAAATTCCCAGGAATTAGTTTCATTTATTTAATAAAAGAAATTGTAAAATAAGCTGAAAAAAGTTTGAGAAGTTACAAATCCCCAAAAATTGATAATTGCAAAATTTTAAAAAAAAGAAATTTAGTGAAAATTAAGAAGGAAAAGATCAAGGAAATCAAAAGCCTCGACTGATGTAGCTTTAAAAACTTGGTCCATTATCACCATCCTCATTCGAGTTATGATGCATGCCAACTTTATGTTTATGTTAATTTAACATAGTTTTGTCTATATTTCAGATATCACTTTATGATAACAAGAAGGCAATTTTAAATTTGAGTGTGATTCAGGTCATGATGGTGATCATCAGCACAGAAGTTATTGATGATAGCCCAGGCACACTCAATAGAATAGAATCTAAAGTGATATTTGGTTGTGAACAATTTCACATTCAGGAATGGCATAACCTGGACTTATAATTTCATTGGACAGCTTACTATATGGATGTATCCTTCTTGATAACAGGATGTTAGATGTAGCAGTGTATCAGAATCTCTTTCAATCTCTTTTCATTCAAAATAAACCACTAGAACCATATACATATTATCGGTAACTTTACATATGCTCTTACTGTCACCATTTCATCCAGATATCCATATTCTGAACGATAGTACATAATTAAGTATGTATCTGTGGCATATAGCTTTAGATTTTATTGCTCGAGTCTATGGTTTTTGTTGTGTCATTGGCGAGCTAGTCTTTTGGAATATGTACCGTAATAATCATTGTTTATTGGGTCCATCACCACCAGTGCTAGTCCATATATTTAAAACTATATATCCAGGATTGCCAAGATTGCCATGTACATGTACGTAATGGGAATAAAACTTGTTTTCAGAGGTTGAGATGATTCATCAGTGGAGAAATCCTGGAATGGTAAAATGTATATTATGTATATAATTTCAAAGGAAATGTTTGTTTTTTTACAGAATTCAAATTTATTTCTAATAATCAATACAATAGAATACATATGAACAATTTGCCATTGTTGATAAGTCAACATTATCAGCCATTGGAACAATGTTAACAAAATAAAAATTTATATTCAGAAATACACAAAGGAAATTGTATAAGAGATGTATAAGTCAAATGATCTATAAAAACTCCAAAGTATTTACGTTTCTATATGATATTCATGTTCTTATAAAAAATTAGTGAAAAGTTTATATCTAGTCTTTTGGATACAAACCTTGTGATACAAACAACTGCACTTACATGTAGGCCTATTCGTACTGAATACTGTACACTGATGAATTGGCAAGGTTGGTGCGGAGTCACTTTCATTTTCTGATTTTCCAGTAGATGATTTTCAAACTGCATAGCCAGGATTGCCAAGTTTTCAGAGGGCGAGATGATGCATTGTTGGAGAAATCCTGGAATTGGAAAATGAATGTTCATATTATACACCAATCTACATGTACATGATGCATATTTCAAACGAGACGTATAAGAGATGTATAAGTCCAATGATCTGAAAGCTCAATGACTTAAAAGTGTATTCTCAAATTAGAATATCTAGCTTCCCATCACATCCAATGAACAAGACATAAACATTTCTCAATTTGTGATAAGATCAAAAAATCTGAAAAAACATTAATACATGACAGTAGATATATTGATCAATTGTTTACTAGCCAGCTGTAATTTCATTGATGTAAAAACTATTGCTTTTATCAATACAATTTATTGGTCTGAGACCAGTTTTACTAAGAACAAGGCCAAGTGAAATTAGCTGATCTGGTAATATCAGATCATATTAATTAATTTGATAATTATCAAAATAATAGTGTATAGGAATAATTTCATTTCTATTAAAACTATCGCTTTTATTGCTATATGTTAGAAAACTTCAGGACTGATCTGAATTAGTTTTTATGATTATATCAGATAATATTGATGATAGCGCTAATTTTGATAAATATCAAATTCATCAATAATATCTGATAATGTTAATTTCATATGTGCTCTGTAGGTTATTCCATACTCCAAATTTATCGATAATTGATGATTATCAAATTTATCGACTAATTTATCACTACTAGAATTTATCGCTATTATTGATAAAAGTGAGTTTCTGCACCTAAATGGAACTGCCTGTATATTGGTATGAGTAATGTATATTTTGAAAAAAGTAAATGTCACACTCCGATGACTGACATGAAAAACAAGTCTTGCATAAACACCTGGTCTTTTCCCAATCAGTCATTTTTAAATTGGCCAATATGTAGACCAATATTTCCATACAGTGCCAAGGTCAAAGGAAGACTGAAATATTGTTATGCAATTAATTCAATATGGGATAATCATATCATTATATATCTCGTATTAATATTTTATTGTATTTTATTTACCAATTTACCTCAGTGTAAAGCTGCTTGTGTCTGCTTGAGACCCGGGCTTGAGATTGGATTTTCAGCAAAAATCAAACAAATTGTTCCATCAAACTCTAGTCGTCGTTATCGTCCAAAAATAAATCAGGCATCTGTCAGATGTACTTGGAACGGCTTATTGATAGTAAGTATCGATCTATCAACTCAAATACGGCAAGATTCATCGTTAAATAGACAGAACAACGACGAAATGTACAGAAAACTGAAATTTCATGTTGACCGGAAATTGTTGAAAATCTCTACCGGATTACGTTACAAGCGACGTCCTATTGGTCAATTCACATTGGCGCTAACGTAGCCATCTTTAAAACTCCAAATTTTGTCAATAGTAAAATGCGGTAAGTAATTATTAAAAATTAGGGCTATAAATCGAAAATGTGCTCGCATAAAATCATTTTCTGGTATCTCTAGTATTGCCTCGAACGCTTTTTGCGTCAATTCGTGCTAAATTGAAGATTTGTTTGTATGAATGCGGGAAACAAAAAAGTCATCGAAATTAACAGTTTTCCAGCGTTCATTTCTTTATTAATAATCCGATTTTAACGATCATACTCATTTTTGTGGGGAAGGATATGCTTAATCTCTATGGAAAAAATCAGGTCAATCCATGCGCTAGATCAAAAGATCCTGCGAGCGAAGTGCATTTTACACTTACTCTGTTAACGTACAGACGCCGGGGGTCATTTCCAAAAAATTCTAGCTTGTTATATAAAACTTACTAAACTTGTTTATATGATCGAATATATTTATTGATCAGTGGCAATAAAATAAGACCCAAAAGTACAAAAACCTGAATAACAAATCACAGACCTCTAGTATATGGTATAAAAGTATACTGGCCAAATACCAGCCAAGTTATAATTGATTCAGATTACACTGGGCAAACTCACAGTCAGGAAATACGGCCCTATTTCCTAGTCACATGGGCACCGTCACATGTATGACATACTAACCAATCAGAGAATGAGGAATATGACAGTGCATAATAATGTGAAATATTCTTACCTGATACAAAAACATAGACACTTTTTGCATGAGTTTTCACACCACTTGGAGCATTGATATATCTACATGTGTATTGTCCCGTATCTGTCACCTTACTGCTCCTCACTCTCAGTTCACTAGAAAACTGAAAACTGTTTGTCGTTGTAACATTTTGATTCGTTATTGTCACTCGATCTTTCAGGTCGAAATCCTGGAAATAGACAATTCGATAAGGCTAATGAAGCAGGCCATTACAGTAATAAATAAATATATACGATGCACATGTAAGCACATCATTAAAGCAGCGTTGGCACAACATTTTCAAATCAAAATTCCCTAACATTATACTGATTAAAGCTTGAAATCCTGACCAAATGTTTTTCGTACAGAAGATTTAACTAAAGACAAATTTACATTTTTTTGTATTTATTGGAATGGCTTTTAATGCGGGGCTTTCAAGAGAAAGGCTATGCTTTTATGAATAAGTGGAACCAATTTTCACAGTCCTACAGCTCTAATCAAACCAAAAGTGGAAGACTAATGCAGAACACTATTAAGCGAAACTAAGAGTGTTCCACTTATACAGATTAAACTATGTATTGTTTTTGGTACGTTTGGTTTTTCCTATGTTGCTCCTCATGAATTCTGATTGCAAATCTGTCTTTTTCACATGTTTCTGATTGCAAATCTGTCTTTTTCACATGTTTCAGATTGCAAATCTGTCTTTTTCACATGTTTCTGCTTGCAAATCTGTCTTTTTCACATGTTTCAGATCATTGGCAACCAAGCTATCAAAGACTGCATGAAGATGCCTAATTGGCAGATATCTACTTTAGCATCTCTTGAAGAGAGTAATGCACTCACAATCACCAGTAAGATAAAGAGAGAAATGGGGATAGGATATCTACACTAATGGCCATAACTAGACACTAGGTAGGCAAGGCAATTTAACAGAAAAAAGTTCATAATAAAAAAGGAGGATATTCCTTTTGACTTCGAGTTTTGCCTCGCCAATCTAAATTTGCCTCACCATTTTTTCAATTTCCTGCCTCTTTATTATTATTATTATATCTTGGTTACCGCCATATTTGGCGAGCAATACCTCATTGGTATATTCCGTATTTTACGTATTTTACACTCGAAGACAGAGCCAGAAACCCCTCCTTGGAGGAGCCCTGTTTTCTTTTATGTGCACAGGTACACAGACATACAGGTACACACCACAGCCTTTTATACGAGTCGTGAACCACTCAGTCAAACACCAAGAATTACATAACGCACAAACAAACTTTACACGACTCAAACTCCAATTTATGATCTAATATAGATCCACTTATGACCTGTTTCTATTCAAGAAATGGATGATGTTCGTGAAAGATAACCCAGCAATGAAATATATTCTAAACCAAGGAGAAACTAAGACAGAAATCTGGCCCTAAATCAGCGATTATGAAGAGAAACAGAGAATGAAGTGAAATAATTGCCAAGATTCTCAGTTCCGTCTAATGTCAGATACCAACTGGGCTTATCAGTGAGTAACCTGCCAAGACTTTAGTTCCCTTTTCACCAGGATTTGTGATATGAATTAAAGCACTTTAATCTTAAATAAAGGTAAGCAAGTAACAAATCGTTATTCCTCACACTTGCTTGATACATCTCAAGCCAGTCTTGTGTGAAAGCTATATATGGGGGAGCAGTTGAGGGGGAGCAGTTGAGGGAGACCACAATATACAGGAGATTGATATGAGGTATATAGGGAGGGGAAAAACATGAATGTAAAAAATCTATGCTGCTCACATTTTTATGAATGTACTGTTTACTGAAGTCATGAATATCTCTAAAACAATAATCTGAGAGTCTTTTGAAGGTATCCTCCCATCATTTTTATTTCAAATTCTGAGAAAATGAGTTAAATAAGTTGCAAACCTATTGATATTTTGCTCCTGGGTTTAATATGTTTTGGCAGAAACTGTGCAGTTATTTGTATACAAGCTACTAAGAAAGCAAGCCAAAAGCAGCTCAATTACAAATTTGTTTTGATACAAACAGTAGCAGTGAAATCAGTTACTCTACATTCTTCCAAGCAACGATTTAATTCATGTTCAATGGCTCTATCATCCCAGTTAAAGACTTGAAGAAAGTTCTGATGTTAAATATACTTATCATATAGAGGATATGTTCTATAAGCCCTTTATGGGTTTTTAGCATTTTTTGCCAATTATTATTTATCAGGCATTAACATGCAAAATATCACCACCTGCCTCTTGTTACAGATGCCAAACATTGAATACCAACCACTGAACACCAAACATTGAATGCCGAACACCATCCACAAAAACGTTTGAGACCATAACAATATTTCACAACTTGTGATGGTGACATAGAAACTGTAAATGCAACAAAACTCAGGACACTCAGGAGTTTGGTATACATCTAGTCAAGATGGTAATAAATAGAGTAAGCCATCAAAGTCCAAATTAAAATACTGGCTGAATAAGGCATGCACAGTGGTATGGTGCCTTCATATGCATAACATATGAAAACTAAATGAACAGTGAAAAATCTTAAGGTTAACTTTTTCAATTTTTCTTTAATCAGGTTTGGGAGAATCAGATTTGTTATGTGGTTCAGAAAAAATCACAAGGGGGAACCCAGCTAAATTCCACTTGGTCTACTTTAGCATTTAACTAATAGTCAGAAAAAGTCAGCGTTCAATTTGGAAAAATTAACTCATTTGGACTGGCCTATGAACCTTATCTCATCTGTAGTTTGATATACAATTTAAACCTATGTAAATAGAACACCTTTAATACATTAAAATAAAGAGTTTCAGAGGTTGATTAACATTTATTCAATGGATCACTTGACTTTGAAATGTTCCATTTTCAGAGTATTTCTCTGGAGACATAAATATTCTAAAAGTTTTCTAATAGCTTTTCTGTATAAGCAGGCATGAAGGTCTTGATAAAGAATTCATTGCTTAGTTTATTCTCGTGGCAATGTCAAATGCATACCATATTCAATCTTATCACTTCCTTTGACATTTACATAAATCTACTTCCTCAAGTGTATTTACAATGTGTTAAATATTAAGCCTATTAAATACAAGTTAGAGATGTTACTCAAGATCTATTCAAATACTAAAGGAACTAAAACACTCATAAAAGTATATCAGGATCAGATTCAACAATCTGCACTTTTTCAAGTTAGGCCTTCGGGATTAGTTATCCGTTTAGCAGTACTTAGTGGGTCAATCAATAAACTTTATAGTGAAACCTTTTTCTCAACTGTGTAATGCATTGGTCACATTTGCTCCGATCCATCGGCTGGTGCCCGCCCGATTGAGTATTTTGTTCAATATTGCATTCAATTTTGAACAAAATACTCAATCGGTCGGGCTCCGTAGTGAAAATAAGTGAAAATGTGACCAGGGCATTAGGAACAATTTTATTTTTTATTTTCACATTTCTTTCAACGATTTCAGAACCAAATTTTGCTAATTCTATATCAGAAAAACAGACTATTTTGAAAATTTTCACTCACCTTGAGAAGGTTTCTTTTGTTATCAGGGTAGGTCCATCCAAGCTGAAACTCTCCTTGGCAGTTGACAGAGAAGGTCGTATTGACATTTGTAATCTTCTCAAAATTTCCTCCATCCAAAACAGGGGATGCATACTGTACATCTTGTCCTGAAAAATATAATAGTAAAACTGGTTAGAACTTGCAGAATGTCTTGGTGGTAGTATTGGCCATGAATTGACAATTAATGATGGGTGTACTTCTTGTGTCCCTCAAGTACCTATTCTGATACTTTTCACATCTTTCTGCCTTCAACTAGAAAGAAGCTAATAGAAGGCTATGATTTCTCATTTCGCCAAGTACATCAGCTAAAAAATAATTTTAATATTGGATATGTCACTTAATGGACCCAAAGCTGCTGTGCAATATAGCCCCCCTGGTGGTGGGTACAAGAAACTGAAATCTAGTAAATGGCAAAAGAACTGAGAAATAATTGAAGGACCATGGGTAGTATGTAGAAATGGCTAAGAATTCTGTATAAGTTTCATGAAAATATCCTGCAAAATTCATATAAAAGAATATCAAAATGCCTGTTATTGAAGATTATTATGCTACAAAAATCTGAACCATAAAAGTGATATACTTGTGATTTTTTATCATAGATCAATATTAAATTGTTATGAAAACATTATTCTATCATTACAAGATCTTCTGATTCACAATCGAGTTTTCACCTTAAGCTTAACACTAGTCTAGCTCCAAGCAAGCTCCTGTGACACCCCCCTCCCACTACTTGACTACACAGGTATGAATACTTCTGGTGAACTGTGTAATGGGGGGGGGGGGAACAAAGGATTGTAGCTAGACGAGTTAAACACTTCTGGAACACTTTTTTCTATCAAACTGGCCCTACATAAAAATGGCACTCTCCCAAATGTGAACAAACTTGAATTTTTATACCCTGTTCAAATCATGGCTAATTTGAACATGGTTAACTGTTTATACAATGTCAAGGTGACATTTTTCAGGTTGGTTATAATATTGATGTACAATATACATTGCTTTATTCCTATGTTAACAAATAGAGAGACTGGTGATCTCCCCATCATTGAAGCCACTTTGTGTCACATCCTGTAAAAAATTAGGGAATTGAAAATAAAATACATATATAGGGAAACCTGTGAAGTGGAATACCTTACAAGTGGAACACTTTTTAGAGTCTAAAGATCAATTGACTTAATGTTAAAGTGGAACACCTTACAAGTAGAACACTTTTTAGAGTCCCAAGATCAATTGACTTAATGATAAAGTGGAACCCCTTACAAGTGGAACACTTTTTAGAGTCCCAAGATCAATTGACTTAATGTTAAAGTGGAACAACATACAAGTGGAACTCTTTTTAGAGGTACCAAAGGTGCTCCACTTAAGACAGGTTTTACTGTATATCAAATCCAGTCGATATTCATAATATTATGCTTTAACATGTAACACCATAACTTTATCAAAATCATACACAATGCAGAACCAAAAAAACAAATTTTAATATTTATTTAAAATTTCCAAGAAACTTGCCTTCATCTAAAGGAGTTATCCTATTCCGTAGGTGAACCATACTCAATTCCAACTCTTCCTAGTAAAGTATATTACAGTTCCAGTATAAGGTATATATTTTTTAATACTCTTCAGGAGTCTACAATGGTCTCATCCCTTATTCTTGTAGTTACGTAATCTTATCAGTAACATATAATAGTCTATGTAAAATGCTAGAACAATCAGTTTTATCCTCGATAGAGTTCTGCCAATCTACCAGTTCTCATTTTAATTTGTAAGTCATTCCATAAATCATAAATTGTTACAGTTGATCCAGCATTCTGTTAAACCAGTATATTGCTAATAACATCCGTTTATATATTTCCGATTGAGTGATTGAATCATAAGATAGTTGAAATAATTTCTATTGGCTTCACTTGCCTATACTATAAGCGTGCGAGTATATGGTACCACAATGTTCATTTTGACATGTCGCTTTGTACATGTAATGTTTAGGCCTTAATTATCCATTCATTCATCATTTGTTCATGGATTGTATCGTAATGATAGTTGAAATGTTTATATTGTCAATTTGACTTGATTTCCTTTCCCCAATGCATTACTCTTTTTTGAACATGTAGATTTCTACTTCACAGGTGTATTGTAAGCTCGCTGTCCTATGAAATACAGTACACTTAAATAAAAACAAATAATTGAATAGATTTTGTTTAAATGTGGAAGTAAACCATGACTCCCCATCTGTATAAAAAGTGACGGATTTGCTTTAATACGAGAGATATATAGAGAGATTGACCACTTATTGAAAAATCAATAAAAGTTCACTTGTAGGAGCTGAGAGAAATTAGTGTATTAGGTAATATAAATCTTCACCAAATACAGTAAAACCTGTATTAGTGAACACCTCTCTCTAGTGAACACATTCTCTAGTAGACACCCTTCCTCTGGACATACTCTACAGACTTCTGTATAAATTAACATTTCTGTAGTGAACACCTACCAATAATGAACTTTTTTGGCAGAAAAATGTATCAATAATATACACAGGTTTTACTGTATTAAACAAGTAGTCAAGATATGTTTACAATTTAAAATGGTTGGTCTGCGAATGTGAATTTTTCACTCAGATTAACTCGAGTTAACTAAGTGCATAAACATAAGAATAGGTAGAATAACTGAACATGAAAGAATCACTAAATTCAGAAACTCAACATGTCCATCTACCCAAATAAAAAGTATAGTCTATAGCTATAAGCATTTGTGACATCCCCATCTCACATGACATCCCCACTTCATATGACATCCCCACTTCACATGACATCCCCATTTCACATGACATCCCCACTTCACATTCCAACACACCCCTGTGTGGGAAGGTGTGTTGTCAAGTAGAGGGGGTCTCAACTCAAGAACCTCAAGGGCTTGTAGAGAGACTACCGAAAGTACACAAAGCAAGGATACATATACAAGAAAGAATCAGCCACTGGCAAAGTTGTTATTGAATACTGTTATCTAGTAGGAAATGTATCTTCCTGAGAACAACATCCTATTGATGCTAATACTAAGATTCCAGTAGCTGTAAATGATAAAACATTCCCCTGAGAGGAATCTCCATGTAAATTCATCCAAATCAATGAAATGTTCCCGAAAATTTCTGATCTACATATAAAGTAAAATCTGACAGCAAAGACCTTACAGAATTATTACTAGTTTATTTCAGTCCAGTATGGATATATTATGAACTCCTGTTACATTCTCAATGTCAATAACTCTTTATGTGAACACTTCTCAATTTGAACACTTCTCAATGTGAACACAAGTTCTGGAAGTGTTTCCTTTATACAGGCTTTACTGCACTAAATACATATCCAGTTTCAGTATGAGAATGACATCAAGACTGTCAATAAAAATTGCATATAACCATTCCAATGATCACGTCTTTTATAACATATGGTACACAAAAAACCACCTCTCTTTTGATTCTCTCGTTGCGTTTGGTAAACAATCAAACTACAGTATACCAGACTCCTAATTCCAGTTCAGTATATTGGTATTGACTATCACTTATGTTCAACAGAATTGTATCTTTCAATCCAGCCAGTACATCCTTTGCAGGTCTTATATTTTTGAACATTTAGCCAATTTACATGCATAGCCTTAGAATATTCCAGGATTTTGGATGCATTCATCCGTAAGTACGCCTCTTAGACTAGACTCGTATTAATACATTGTACTATTTCAGAGGATGCAGTGCATATTCTCATTTATAATCCTCCCTTGGTACTACCTAACCCTTGAAGATCATTTCATTCTGACACTGCGTTATTAAACAGTTCCATCTTTTATAAATGTGGATGAAGCATAGTGATGGAATAATACTACAAAATTCATAATATTTATTTATATAATTTATATTCCCCAACCTCCCCAAAATTGTGCTTTAAGAAGGAGGAACAAACATAAAATCGAATTCTATTGGCCTTTTTTTTTTACAAGAAAGCACAACTTTGATGATGAGTGATTCATCTAGTAGCCCATGTTTTTTTTAATGTTAACCTTCATGATTATTTCACCCCATTTTTCTCAAAAATCTGATATTAATTACATAACTCTGCTATGGCTTGGTTATTTGGTTCGTTAACTTTATCTCTGGATGCTTTATTCCTTGCTAATTCCACTCTTACAGACTTCACATTCCTCTTGAAAATATACCTAATCTTCTTCCTTATGCCAACCACTTGGCTGATTCTTGAGATAAACAAAATTTTTGAACTGTGAATCCCATTTGGTATACAACACCTTTATCAGCAATTCCTACTTTGCGATATTCCATATTGATTCCACCCCTATCAATGCAAATCTCCTTTCGAAAATATGCCAATTTTAAATCTTTTAACCTACTATCTGTTCTTTGATTCTGGAGGTCAAAATGAAGAAAACTGGATTCTCACAATTTGCAGACCTTAAAAAACATATGATCCCCTTTCTCTCTCTGTTCTTCTATGTCAAGTAATAACACATGCAGTAAATTCGCATCTGTTTAGCTTCTTTCACACAAATTCTCAAAAACATGAATGCACTTTCTAAATCTCATAAACAACTGTGTAATTCAGAATCTGACTTTTATACCAGTTAAATCCATTTCTGTATGTATATAATCCATGTATGAAAGAATCAGTTTTTTTTTCTGCAACTAAACCGTGAGCATCTAGTTAGACATAGAATAACAGCAAGAGTATGAGAATGTGCAGTTCGAAGAGCCTATATTTCTTTGAACAATTTGTCTTCCGTTACTTGTAATAAGCAAGGAGAGGTTAGCATGCTTTCACAAAATCACATCTCTCTTAGGATAATTGCATGGTAACCTACATATACATGGGTGATAAATTAACTTTTAAAAATCTCTATCATGTATCCTGATATTTTATCATCATATCAAATTAGAGATTAAAAGATCTTTGGAGAAAAGTGTGTAATCAGGACCAGGATCAGGTGAGGCCAAAAAAATATAAGTGAGGCAAATACAGGCTAAAAGAGGTAAAATAGTACTTTTGAACTTCAAAGTTTTGTTCAAGCAACTGACAAAGGTTCTTTTAATTATGACATCATGGACTCCACCAAAAGAACAAATAGATCATTATGTATTTTACAAAAATACCCAAATGTTATCAAAACATAAATGAGCCAAAAACAACTACATGTACTTTTCAAACTTCTAGTAAAATAGTTCTGTAAAAATATCATTAACTAGGCATTTACCTTGCCTGCCTCGTGTCTGGATACGCTTATCGGGATATTTTGAAACATTGATTTGAATAAGAATCTACTTGTAATTGAAATCCAAATATAAAATTCATGATCATTACCTGGAAAAACCTCTGTTAATTAAGTGGTTAATTGAATTATGCAGAAACATGAACCATCTATGGAGATTTAACCTAAAATTACAAAAATACACTTAAAACATACTTTTCCTGCAAGAGACGATGGAAAAGGTTGATGTTGCTATATCACATAACCTCATCTAAAACAACCAACCAAACAAATAAAACAAACAAAAAAACAACACAACCAATCAACCAACTGATCGCCCGATGGACCAACCAACCCACCCACCCAACCACCAACCAACTAACCAGCCAACCACCTACCCAACAAACCAATCAAAAATGTCTCTCCTTGATGGTAATATAAAATCAAAAACATAAGAATGATTCTTACCTTTATCCATCCTACTGACAGACTGTTTAAAACTTATCAGTTAAAATCCAAATTGAAATAGCCCCAACTTTATTTGATTATCATCTGAGTGAAAATGAATGGGCGCTTTCAATAATCTATATTTTTATTAGCATTTATTGTGCCAAAAATGCAGTCCTAACTAGGAACCGTGACAGTTGTGAAAAGTTCATGGATCAGGTCATGAAATACTTCCAAGAAAATATTAGTGAAATGTCAGTTTATTGAAAATATATAAACAGCTAGTCTTGAGACTGTTACCCCCCCCCCGCCTTATCTACCTCTCCAAAACAACACATTAATTCCTGGTGTAAAGTAGATAGGGGTTGGGGGTGTCCAGCGTCTTGAAGCCATTGGATCGCAAGAGTGAATAACCCAGAATTCAAAAAGGATCCTTATCTTCATGTAAGTATAAACCCCTATACTAGAATGATAGTTACATGAAAATAGGTCCATCTATGAATTCTGGGTAATTCCCCTTTCTTGCCATTGATGACTTGTATTAGTGTTATGGTACTGTGCACTATAAGGGGAGACCAATCTTTAATTTCTATAAAAGGGACAATCTACTGAGATTAAAGGACCCCATTAGAGGACTCTTTTGCATAAATTGTATTGTTATCTTGATTCAATCTTACATCGGATCAATTATTGATTTTGAGAAAAACACTAACAACCATAATTACAATGTAATAAATCAGTAAATCGGTTAATCCAAATCACTTTTTTCTCATTTCCCTTGCAGCTCTTACCCTTTTCAATATAGTAAAACCAGGCTTTTTAATCACCTCTCTAATCCGAACACCTCTCCATAAAAAACTTTTTTTGTCATCTTTCATCGACTCCTGACCTGACAATTTAAACATTCTTTGCCAGTATCAGTGGTGTTCAAATAAGCAGGTTTTACTGTAGTTTCATTTTGTTTATTTAAAAGACAGCTTTATCATGATCATGTATTCGGGTCTAACACTCACAGTATGCATTAGGCTGTCCTTGAAACTATATTTCAATAAAACATAATACATGTACTACACATATTTTTCATTCCCGAATTATCGAACAGATAGTAAGAATGTATACTTTTATTAATTCAAAGGATTTATATTTTTCTGTATTCGCATCTTACTATCACTTCTCATTTGGAAATATCATAAATATCTTACAAGGCACAAATTATCACTACCTGCCATTTGTTACAGATGCAGCCCATCAAACATCGAATGCAAAACACTTGAGGTCGGGTAACACGAAAACGATGTTAAACAGAAAATAATGTCTGTCATGCTATTTTATACACAATATATAGAATTTAGATTCTCACGCTCACAGTTAGCCACTTTTTCAATATGACTATAAATCATGACCAGTTTTTAAAGTTGGACATACTGTGACAGTTATAGAGGCATTTATTGCATTCTTTAGTAAGTAGTTGAGAACTGGAGGGTTTGAAACAATTAGGGGTATATCCATTTACCTAATGTGTTTTTCTCATTGTGATCTTACTATTTTCTACATGTATGACATCTTTCATAAGAAAAAACAGGTTGGTTTTAATAAACATCATTGACATGATGCTATGCTACAAAACATACCCTTTGCATTCGTTTGACTTCACTTCTTAAAAGAGAGCTTCGTCTTCACTCTTTCAAACTAAAATAAATCTGTGAACTCACCGCGCCAATCAGTGTTCGTCGGCCAAATTTGACCGACGTTCTATATATGGTCATTCCTTCTGACGTCATTGCTGAGCCTGGAATTGACCAATGACATGCGCATATTTATTTAGAACGCATTTGGCATATGTTTCTTCAAGCTCGCTGATTGGTGGAAGGTCAGCGCGTAGGTCAAAAGTGATTTATTACCCAAACTGTAACCGGTACCCGTCGTGGGGGCAGGGCCGTACTAAACTGTAATATGGTCTCTACTAGGCAGAGTGTAGTTTAACTAGACTCTGCACGCAGGGTATACAAAACATTGAAAAAGGTAATGAGGGTTGGAGGGTCAAATAAATTCGCATCATCAGTACTTCTACCTTCTCAGGTTTCGGGACACTCTGGAGTATACCTGATTGGAAATGGAGGTTGCCTATCATCAATGTGATCTTACTATTTTCTACATGTATGACATCTTTCATGAGTAAAAATAGGTTTATATACAGTAAAACCTGTCTCATCCAAATATATAATTTGAGTCAGCCAAAAGTGTTCAGATTCACGGGGGTTCCCATTTCAAATTTTTTAACACATAAGTCAATAAGAGATAACAAATTTTAGACTGAGAAAAATTGTTGACAAAGACAGATTCTGATTGGTTAATTGAATTGGGAAGTTTATCAGTTGTCTAAAGAGTATGACTATGTTCATCCCTTTTCCAAAGGGTTAGTAAACAACTTCTGAAATCTTCTTTCTGGTACAGACTTTATTGTTTTTTTGTTGTTGATAACCGCAACTATGCATTGTATTTATTACTCACTAGCTCCTGTTGAGTTCAAAAAATATAAATGACATGAATTGTAATGTCATTCTTTATAGATGGATTGTGATGCATTCTTCAAAACAAAATGTCAAATCTTTGAAAATGGCTAATCTAATGATTAAGCTGCAACACTTGGCACTTGTACTATGTACTATATGCATAAAATATTCTCATACCAATAAAAATTGTGTTTTATCACAAGAAAAAAACAAAAATCTGAGGTCATAACAAATACAGTAGAACCTGTATATCTGAACACCTGGCTAATCCGAACACCTCCCAATCTGAACACTTTTTTCGGTCCCATTTTTTCCTCCAATTGACTCCCATGTTAAAAAAACTTGAAATGTGAACACCTCCCAATTTGAACAGTGAACAGTCATATTTGAAAAATTCACCTGTCTAATCTGAACACTTTTCATAAAATTTCTGATGTTTCATACAAAATTGCTCAAATTTTGTCATGATATCAAAACTTTGGGAAATAATCTTTAATGGTCTCATTCATAATGGGGCTTTCCAGCATGACTAGATTCATTTGAATCAAATTTTCAAATTTCTGGAATACCATTAAGCTTTGTGGTCAAACGAACTATAAATATTTACCGAGAATGTGTTCACATCTCAGAATCTCAGAATCCGGAATATTGTGAATGCAAAAACCTTGAAATGTGAACACCTCCTAATCTGAACGCTTTTATCCGGTCCCAATAGCGTTCGGATTAGACAGGTTTTACTGTACATATTGTGCAAACCCATCATGATACACCATGACATCTCATTTCTACTCAGCCCTGTTTCAGGTGAAACAGAAAGATGCTATAAGTATCAGAATGATGCAAACCTATCATATGATGAAAATGTAACAATAATGAAAATGTTACAAAGGGTAATAGGACAATTGTTGACTTTGCGGATTAGCTAACTGATTAGTTTAATTCATTTGTTGATTTACCTCTACAAATGTAATATTTGTATGTATTTACTATTTATTAGCTACTGTTGAATATCACAGTCCACAAATATGTGGTATTTTAGCTCAATGTGAATTTCAATGTCATTCCTCATTCTTTCATGACGTTTCTTGTCATTCATGGATGGGTTCTGATTCATTTTTCAAAAATCCCATCAAGATTGCAAGAGGTACAAATATGCCTATTGGTGCTAATAACAAGGATAAAGAACAACAAGGTCTATTTTTATCAACAAATGTATTGCATAAAGGCCTCATAAATAAATAAGTCCAAAAGTTGATATCATATACCAGTTTTAATTTAACCCACTCTTTAGAGATCTCCACCTATTTTCACTTCATATTTATCATACAATATAGCTCTATATATAAACATAAACCATATTCTCTATTAAATTCCCTTTTATGGCTTTTTATGATGACAGCTACACACATTTTATGATGCAAGCTGCAATACTTGGCGCTTGTAATATGCACAAAAGATGCATTCTCAGTGCTAAAAAGTCATATTGACCAAAAGCTTGCATTACACAGATTCTTCTTTATCTTCATCAAGCTGTTCCTTTACCTAATACAATGTACATATTTCCCCAGGCGCTGCTCAGACAATGGGGAGGATGTCAGAAACAATTCAGTTCCTGATAATAATGAACATTAAATAATGAACATCTACATCTCTTTGCTATAAGCATTTTATTTCTATCTTATTCCCCATACCATCTTCAACCATATTTCAAAATTTTGCGAATGTCACAGAAACATCATTTCATTTCTTTTTTCTTCACTGGGTGAGCTGGATCATAATTTTTCTACCAAAAAGGCATTGTGAGAAAAATTGAGTTGTCCCTAATAATAAGTTGATATTTTTTATCAACTGGAAAATTTCAATTTGACTTCATCTGATTTTTACAAATCTTTTAAAAAATTTATTTCCCAAAATCTTCAACTTGATGCAAATGGTTTTTCTCAACAAGGCGCAAGGGAATTTCAAATTTTCAAAAGGTCAGAGCCTCTGATATGTCAATGCTGGGAGATACTATACAGAAATGGGAGATGTTTTTAAGGGTCTTGCATCAAGGCTTTGGACCCCCCCACTCCCCACTCTCCATCTCATTCACCTTCAGAGGTGACATGTGTGGAAATAAGGAGAGAGACCTCAGTGCTTGCATTAGGTTAGAAAATTTGTGAGTCCCAAGGACGCAATTTCTTTTAAAAAGTGTGTCCTTTGAAAAAAAAGTGTGTCCCCTATTTCTAGCCAGTTTTGAGGTATAACTTTATTTTAAAAGCATTTTTTACCAAAACACCTTGAAGTTAATTTTGTCACATGATTGTCTTTGCTTCAACACAACAATTTGATTTCTTGCCACGAATTTAAAACGGAAGTAAATGTTAAGTACGGACTGAATAAATGCATGTTCGTTCATTCGACAATGAATACATTTTATTTCATGAATAACCTAATATTTGTTTCTGAATAGGAAAAACTGTGGCGTATCATGGTTTCAAATCTAAAAATAAACAAAGTTGAAAAAATTAAAGAGAATCATGATTATTTGTAAATATTCAACATGTTGAGCCTTATTTACGATTCAAATAAAGGTGAGAGATCATAATTATTTGTTTTTGTTAGGTATCATTGTAAACACATTGTAGTATTGACCTAAAAAAATTTTGCGTCCAAAAAAAGGAAATATTTTTGCGTCCTCCAAATTATTTTTGAGTCCTTAACATGTACGGGACGCCGTTAATGCAAGCCCTGGACCTGAAGTCTGATCACTTTCTTACCATAAGCCCAAGATGGCATAGTTGGCTGTATCCTTTGACCACCATGAAGAACATGACGTGCTACCAAAGCCATTATTAATTGTTGGTTTAAAATGTTGGTAAACTCTGTTTCCCTTTTCCTTCCTCACTCATTACTTGGATATTAAAAGATGGATGTACATAATGGGTCCTACTGTAATTTTTCTGTTTTTGACCCAAAATATTAACATTTTTTCAACACAGTCCGATCTATAAATCATCAATTTTGTCACAATGATGCTTTGAACTATCTAAAACTGTTTCCCTAAAAGCTGTTCTTTCACTAATAAGCACTTCAGCTTTTCTACTACTAAAATACTAAATCCAAGTTTTTCAGTAAGCACTTATTGCAACTTTTTCACTAGTTACATATAATTCAGTGTATTTATCAGAGTTTATTCCATGGTTGGTTGTATTTCTGCCTTAAATTTTTCCAAATGACTTTTGCTCCTTATAGACAGAAGACCAAGGCATTTTTTGCATCTAATTTGCTTTCTAAATTGCCATCACTCAAAAAGTAGAACAAATCCTTGAGGAATGCAAAACAAGTACAAATGTCAGTCACATATCAAAAACAATAAGTGTTTACTTTTGACTCAATGATGTTTTGAACAGAAATTATCATTTTTCATTATCTCTAAAAGACAGCTATTGTTAAATCAGAGACATTCACTCCAGGGTTCCTGTTAAATCTAAACCCTGGACCTTAATTGAAACCTTAAATCTCTTCTTTTCTAATTGATATTGTTGTCATGTTTTCGATGAGGGAATAAAAAAACTCAAAAAAGTTTATGACATGAAATTTAACGGAGATTTATGAACCTCAAATCTCCACCCTCAAAAAGAGATATTTCTCACGTTTTTGACTCAAAAGGGTACAATATTGAAACTGACACCTTATGACAGGAATCAGATTCTGGAGACAGAAGAGGGGAGGTTTCAAAATAAAATTCTATTTTGATCCCAAAGGGAGAGATTGCCACAACCTTCTTCAAAGGACCAAATCTATGCTTAAATAACGCAGATGCGAGTAAGTAGTTACCAGTTTCACCACCAGGTGGCTTGTTCGGGTCAATTTCAATATAGCATTTTAAACTTCCATCAACGGGGGGGGGGGGGGGGGAGCTACGAAAAGTTTCAAACGGAATGCGTGACATATACGTAATTCACGTGAAAAGTCCGAACGAAATGCGTACGTTTTTTCCCGGCGTTCGTATTTTTGCTGTATAGACGATCTTTTTTAGAAATTTTTCTACAGAAATATTTTTGCTTGACAATTACCAGGTAAAATGCGTATTTGCGTGACATTTTCTGTCACGCAAAAATAACTGGCGTGACTTCAAATTCTTCAGCAAATGCGTGACAAATACGCAAATTGCGGGACAGTTGACAGGCCTGAATAAAGTGAAATACCCTTGGACCAAGAATGAGATTACCATGGTAAACAATGTTTTATGAGAAAGCCCCTATATATATCTTTTATCGACTCTTTAGATGTCATATCATGACATATTAGTCACTTAGGTAGAGCAGTTCTTCCCATTGTCGAGTTGAAGAACTGGTATCTTTATCCTGGCTAGAACCATAGACAGTTCTAGCCAGCGCCAGCCTTTTATCGAGTTAGCAGCACTCTAGTAATCGCCGGTATAGGTCAGCAGTCATAGGTCAAAGACAAATCACAAGAAGTGCTGTGACCTGGGTTTGAACCCAAGACCTCTACTTTTCAGCTTGAAGCCAGACTTCCTGCTTTTCAGACCAATGCCTTAACCACTAGGCCAACCCGGCGACCACCTATACTAAACGAGTGGCTAATTTCTTGTTAAAATGTTGTACTATAGAAGCCCCTTGGGATTGTGGATGTCTATGGGAATATGTTATCTTTCTTTAACACTCATTTAACCCTTATATTCCTAGGAATACCAATTGTTTCATTTAGCCCTTATATTCCTAGGAATACCACTTGTTTGCATGAACTCACACATTCCTTGGTGATGTCAATTGGTCAATTTAACCCATATGCTTCTAAATAACACCAATTGGTTTCCTAAGCCTCCTTTATAAAAAAAATCACTTATTTTTTTGATAAATTAACCCCCCCCCCCCCCGACTCCAATCATATCCTTCAGTCTTGCACAGATGCTTTTACTGCATGACGGCCCATGATGACACAACTTTACACATTAGGGATCTTGAAACATATTAGATTTCACTTAACAGATTTCATGATTTTTTTGATTTTATAAATCACTTGCAAATTCTCAGGTAATTACATGAAAATCACGAGACTAAATGCCCATATAGGCATTTTCTATGGGCCCTGATTTTTTGGCTTCAAAAATGGGGGCTGTTTCACCCAAAAGGTACCCTTTGCATTCATTTGACTTAACTTCTTAAAAGAGAGCTTCGTCTTCACTCTTTCAAACTAAAATAAACCTGTGAACTCACCGCGCCAATCAGTGTTCGTCGGCCAAATTTGACCGACGTTGTATATATGGTCATTCTTCTTACGTCATCGTTGAGCCCGGAATTGACCAATGACACGCGCATATTTGATTAGAACGCATTTGGCGTATGTTTCTTCAAGCTCGCTGATTGGTGGAAGAAGGTCAGTGCGTAGGTCAGAAGTGATTTATTACCCAAACTGTTACCGGTACCCGTCGTGGGGGCGGGGCTGCTAAACTGTAATATGGTCTCTACTAGGCAGAGTGTAGTTTAACTAGACTCTGCACGCAGGGTACCCAAAAGGAAACACCATACTAATGCTAAGTTTGATTTTCATTCATACAACTAGGATATAGTACAACATGTGTACATTTTGGAAACAACCTCCCTGTATAATATACTATATAAAGGTCTTCAATAAAATATGTCTGAAGGTTAATGTTAGAAAAACAGTGAATTTGGCAGATAAACAAAATATTTGGATAAAATTACTAACTCAAAATAAATAGCTGGACTACAGATAAGACAACACTTATATAACACATTTACTTGCCTGTGAACAAAATTTTGTTGCTAACATCAACTCTAGAATCCATACAGATATCCTTTAACTGTTTCTCCAGGGTCCGAGCTTAACTTTTTATCAGTAGCAAAGGTTCTGCTATTTGACACAAAGACAATTAGCAAATTGCTATCTCCAGGTAGTAAATGATTAAATTAGATAGTATATAATTATTTGCTCCTGCTATAACCAAACCTGTTATAACATAGTAAAAGTTCTGGTTTACCCGACCCTTCCTAAATATGCTGTTAAAACATTGGTGGTCTGAGCAGAGGCTAGCTGTGTTTATCATAATATATAAACTTGCCCAAATTGCAAATATGTTATTTAGTGAGGCTGTATTATTTGGTACCTTGGGTGTCAGAGCGGAGTACAAAAGACTAAACGAAGCTCTCTTTTAAGAAGCAAAAATCAAACTATTCAGAAAGGGTCATCACAGTACACATATATGTATTGGCTTTGGCATAATCTTGAAACATAACAATAACAATAGTATTTAAACAAACATATTAATATAAGCTTTATATTCAACAATGGTATGCACAATAACAGGAATGTGCACAGCCACGGGAATCTCTCAAAAGTCAATGATTCTTACAATAACATTTAGCACTTATCCATTGGTCATGTTTTCTCAAGGTCATGCATTAATCTGATAGTACTATAAAACTGTCAGCCAAATATTTCAATGTAAGGCCTGGAATTAATTTTTACTGGGCTTTCAGTTAGATCTACAACCAGGCATTTTTGAAATGTTGATAATATCTGTGTTTCTATTTTCACGTTCTCTTTGCCAAAATGGTCTAACCTGCGAATATTCCACCCTTCCTGATATAAGAGAGGCTGTGGAACAAACCATTGGGGTGGCAATTTTTACACTTCCCAATAATTTGATTTTGCTTAAAAGAGAGCTTCATCTGCTACCAGGCTCTGATACCAAGGGTAGCAGATTCAAAATTTATGTTTATTTACATGTAGATACAGTAGTATGTGACTTCAGGATAAGGCCAGATTCAAGGATCATGTAGGCCATTATACAGATTATAGCAATTATTCAAAAGTTCAGGAAATATACTCCACACTCTGTCATATTTTGGTGAATTCATGTTAGCATAGTACAGTACTTATTTATAGCTCAGAAGATAGACTGCAGATAATCAAACAGATATCAAATGCTCAATTAGAAGCCCAATTAGCTGTGCTATCAGATGAGATTGTGGTTAATCCTCTGTTCACATCTGATTTACCAGAAGCTCTTATGCATTGCTATTCTGGGCCTTTCCAAATACCAAAGAGGTCCTTGTATATTAGATTCATCTTCGAATTCCAAGTGGTTATATGAAAACCTTGAGGGGGCTCCTCAAGGGGTATGTGAGGCGACCTGGCCCCTACAAGTGTGACTAAATGTGACTTTTGGGTATTTAAAAATGAACAAATGTGACAAATATATCCTTACATGTGACAATTTTGAACATGCATCTGACTGACAAGAGTTTTGAGAGTGACAAAAATAGAAAATTTGTCCTGAATGTAAATATATGCAAGTAAATTTGACTTATTCTAACCAGCAATCAAAAAATGGAACATAACAAACCATTTGTTGCATTAAATTCTTTGACAGACTAAAAAGCAATGAAACTGACAAAATATGACAAGTAAATTTAAATGTGACAAACTGAAGCGACCTCAGTGTCCCCTCTTGGGGAGCCCTCTTGAGAATCAAGATTGTGGTTGGTAAATAAAAAACTATTCCAGGAGCAACTAGAACGAAAAAATATTCTGGGTACAGCTGTGTCAAAACAATTCTGTTTGAGATTATAAGGCTAATTCCCCCCCCCAAAAAAACCTCGATAATTCCCCCTAAAGGATGGTTGTTAGTGTGCCCATACCAGGAGACAGAATTTTGAACCTTCCAACAGGGGTTGAAATTTTATTTTTTTCCAAAATTGTCCTTGAAAATTCAGATTTTTTCTCAAAAACATGCAAACTGACTAAAAGATTTAAATAAAAAACAATAATCGTTAGCATAAGAATGCCAATTATATCATATTTTGGGGGAGATATTTGTTAGATTCCCCACTACCATGGCTTAAGTAATATTTGTCAGGGGTTCATTCTTTTGGACCAATATAGATATATTCTACTAACTTATCCTATTTGCAAGGGCACATATCATATCAGACTCTCTATGCCTGCACTTGAGTTAATTCTGTAACGAAGTTGAAGTCCAGGGCGGGATGGGCTGATTGACTTACAAATGCTCAAAACAGGGCAAAAAGATCAACTGTAACTTGTGGTATTTTTCTTAATCATCTACTTGTATTTGGTTATGTTTTGAGATCTGTGGTTTGATTATTTCCTTTCACGTAATTAATCATTTATCGATGGCACTTCCTATATCATATTGACATTGGGCCATTGGTAAAGTCATAGAATATCCTCATTTCTGGTTACTACTGGTTCCAGTAGTTTGATTTCATTTCTTTAAAAAAATATATCTATATTACAAAAAGAGAATACTGCATAGTTGATAAAACCCAGTTATCAAATAAAAATGGCAGTCACTGTATTTTTAAGTATGTGGGGGACATTTATTTTATAATGAAACGCATTAACCCCAGATCATTGGTTATCACATTACCCTCTGACTGAAACCGACTGATTGAAAGTTAATGTTTAGCCAATCAGAGAGTACTACAAAGCTAAACAGACAATTTTACAACAAGAACTATCTTTAAACAAGGCATTAATATGGAAAACGTCACCACCTGCCATTTGTTACAGAAACAGACTGCTGAATGTCTCAAAAAAGTTGGAGACTTAAACAATATGTTAACACTTCTGGCAATGACATAAAAATTGAATTCAGCATCCTGACATAAGAGGAACAATGACACTTCATATATTCTCTAGAGAAACACAAAAAAGATATGAAACTGTTGAGATTTATCTATAACACAAAGAGTGGGAGACAAAGTTATTGCAGTCTGACCAAATACTTGGTTGTACTTAGGTACATGTCTGGAACAGGGGTGCCAAGGGGGCCAATACACCCCCTCATAGTTACAACATGCATTGCTCAAGATACCCTTTGCATTTGGTTAACTTGGCTTCTCTAAATACAGTACATACATCTTAGAGTTTAAGAGAAGTCTTTGACCAAGACGATCAAACCAGAGCTTGTCATCGCCAAATAGATTTTCTATATATGGTCATTTCCTCTGACACCATCCTGGACCAAGTAATGACCAATATGGAAACATAAATATATCTCTTTCTGCTCAAAGATTGACTGATTGATCAGGCACAGGGTGTGATTGACACCAGCAGTAGGGGGTAGAGCAGCTTAACTGGAAATCTCACCTATTCAAGGGTTAGTTAAGAACTAATTCTGCGCTCAACTTTTGATTGGCTGAGATTGGTAAAGTCTAGCGAGATGTCCAGATGAGACCAAGCAAACGGAAATCTAAAAACTTTAAAGAATCTAATAATCTCTTTTCAGAATTCTGTCAACATTTAGTCAAAATATGCTGATTTGTTCTCATTTTCAAAGGCAGTGAAGCATAAATGTACTTTAATGCTTGGATTGCGAGATCACTGAGGTTAAAATGTCCTGATATTCTGCAGGTATACCACCTCACAAAGTCATAGATCTTGAGTTAAATCTTATCAGAATTACCTCACAATCTCATTCATAGCTTTTTGTATACTCAATGATAGCTATGTACTGATCTATAATGGCATCTTGACTTTGATAAGTGTTCCTTAGAGGCTGGTCTCCAGTATAAAAGGGAGCTACAGTAAAACTTGTATATCCGAATACCTCTCTAATTTGAATATCTTTCAATACGATTTTTTATCCCAGCTAGTGTAGCGTTTTTCTAAAACTATCTAGTAAATATTATATACAGTATTAAACTTTGTCAAAAAATAATGGTAAAATAAATACATTTTGTTTGTTTCTTCAATTGAAGCCCATTGCAGAACAGTTAAAGAAATTAAAAAAAGTTTCAATCATGTTTCATATTTTGGATAATGGATCAGACTGCCATATAAGCCAAGGTAGTTCAACTTTGCATGGGGCCTTTAATGTGAATACTACTCAATGTTAACACTTATAGCAAGCTTTGTCCAAACCGTCAAATCTATCTCAAGTTTTACTATGTATATTCAGTTGATAGCAATCTTGTACAAATACTCCAAAGTACATGTAGAGTAATAACCAATTTTAACAATTATAACTGTAACGCTGCCATTAAATGTAATTACATAAATGCAGACCTCTTGAGATGCAGCTCTCTATGGAATGCCAACTTTATTAGCATTTTTTCCAATAACATAAATTGCATCAAAAGGCTTAATTTAAACAATCCAAGTTTTACAATAACTGAAAATACGTCAGATCAGATTTTCCTAGATATATGAACATAAAACCCTGAAACACAGGAGCTTACTAACTTTAGACAAAGTTTTTATTTGGCATCCTTGGCATCTTTAGTAAACAGGACTCTAGACATCATCTACTCTTAACAGAAAAGGAAAGAACAGAGTAGATGATGTCTGGAGCCCTGCATTTGGAGGATGTTATCTGGAGAAAGTCACAAAATACTTATAAAGGGACATATACATTATACTACCCTGCGTGCAGAGTCTAGTTAAACTACACTCTGCCTAGTAGAGACCATATTACAGTTTAGTAGCCCCGCCCCCACGACGGGTACCGGTGACAGTTTGGGTAATAATATAAATCACTTCTGACCTATGCGCTGACCTTTCTTCCACCATTCAGCGAGCCTGAACAAACATACGCCTAATGCGTTCTAATTAAATATGTGCATGTCATTGGTCAATTCCGGGCTCAACGATGACGTCAGAAGGAATGACCATATATAGAACGTCGGTCAAATTTGGCCGACGAACACTGATTGGCGCGGTGAGTTCACAGGTTTATTTTAGTTTGAAAGAGTGAAGACGAAGCTCTCTTTTAAGAAGTGAAGTCAAACGAATGCAAAGGGTAACATTATACGTATACCCTGTATAAAGTATCTGAATAATTTTATAGCCTAGCTGGATAAAGGTTGAGTCGTCCTATCAAGAAAATGAAAATTCCAAATAAGTATTATGCTTATTGTCTTCTAAAAGGATAATCCTTATTTCCGGAATTTAAGGAAACAGGATACTTAAAATTAATCCAATTGCTTGATTTGTGCTTTGATTCATCTTATGGAGAATAGTAGAACTAGAATATAGATTCCAGGTTTCAGTATCCCTGCGATGTCAATTATTGTCTATAAAATGGTATTTTGAGTCAGGATCATTGTAATGTTTGGCAAAGCAAAATGAAAAAATGAATTGTCAAATTTTTGTGTCAGACCGAGCAATTGTCTCAAAAGTTAGAAAAGGTATCGTTCAACCATTTTCATTGTAATTGTTCAGAGTTTTTGTGCTATCTAAACGCATGAATGATACAGTAGGTAGGCTCGTACTCTCGTACAAATATAGATCACAACACCACTGCCTAAAATACATGTATGACTGATGTGGCACAGGAACATCACCTGACAACGATTGGTGACCAAACCTGGAAGAATATTTACATCCTGAAGTTACTTTATAGAGTAATGTAACTTCAGTATGTGAATATTCTTCCAGGTTTGGTCACCGTCAGGTGTAATACAGCTGTGTGATGTGCATGTTCAACGAAAACCAAAAAGGACAGCTGGAAAAGATTGCTGCAACATGAAGATGATCTGGGAATAACATCACGGGGATAGCATACTTTATGACAGGCATCGGGCTTTGTACACTGCACTGCTGCCACCGCAAGGCGAAATGAAACCCCCGGGTGTGAAATACACCTTTGGGCGACCAACGAGGGATAAGGTATCGATAGAACCAACCATAGAATGAAAAAAGAAGATAGAACCAACCATAGAATGAAAAAGTTTGGTTACCTGATACTGCAATTGTGATCATAAATACTGCAAGGTATTTCAATATCTGTGACTGTTCAGCATGAATCATATGGAAGTAATCCATGTTTGATAGCTGTGTTAAAACTTTTTTTTATAAAAACTTCCAAAACTTAGATTTTTGATGTCCAGTATGATTTATATTCCACTGTATTCATTGACTTAATATAACTTAAATCTCATGTTCTGTGTGTAGTAAGATTACTTATCTTGTCTCGTGTTATTTTATCTTATCCATAGTTGCCGATTTTCAAAGGATATTACTCAAAATGTTCAAGTGAACCAATCAGGGTCATGCTACTCCAATATTATTAACTGATATATTTATAAAACTTACTCCCTCTAAACTGTAAACATATTTCAATAATTTTACCCAATTTAGGCTTCTGGTTTTGTTAAAATGCTGAAACAGTTGAAATGATATTTACATTTATTTTTATGAATGTCTTGATGAGGCTAAATGTGAAAATTTAAGTGAAATAATTGGATATTATTTAGAATTATTGGAGGAACAGCAGCTAAAAGAAACATCCCGGTAGGAATGTGACGTCATTTCTAGTGCATCCTGGGAAATCTTCGAAATGGTAAGAAATTTATTATCGCCCACAGAATTGTATTTCTTTCTTTGTTTTTACATGTAGTTAGCTTGATTTCTTTGTGATATGTTACTTAGTTTAGTCTTTATATATCAGTTATTGTTTTAAACAATTATTTTTGCACGTTCATGTTCTGTAAGTTTTGAATAATTGAGTTGGAAATCTAGCTAAAAATTGTTGACATTTTTTTCTTTTTTTGCAAATTCATTGTCAACTTATATAAGAGCAACTAGACACTAATTGTATTTTTCAAACATGCAGATATGATGATTGTTAGTTCTTATTCTGATTTGTTATGCGACTGTACAATAGCTCATGCTTACCGGCATGGTTCTTCGGCAGTTTCCGTGATTGGGAAAATAAGTTCCCGCGTAAATTATTGTAATGACCTTCGATAGCAAGTTGCTACTACAGTCTCAGCTGTAGTGGCTAGCCCTTATGGCTCAGGGGTAGAGCGTCTGATTGAGAGCGGAAGGTCCTGGGTTCAATTCCCGTACTGGGCATTGAATTGAGCACACTCTTCGAGTCTAGTATCGGGCTCGGTACATTACAGCTCCCCGACGGACGCGCCCAAGGGTCGTTACATTATTGTGTCCATTGTTTGTACCTTCTTAACGTAGACGCATCTACCCTTATTCTTTAATTTATACGGCACCAACATGCGAATGGCGATTATGACATAGTAGGCCAGGCCCGTAGCCAGGATTTGCCAAGGGGGGGTTCAGTTTTCAAAAATTTCCAGGGGGGGTTCACATTTGACAATTTTGGCCCAAATATGGCTGAAATCACTCGAGAAGTGCTCAAAATGGTGAAAAACTGCCATGATTTTGAAAGAATTTTTGGCCAGGGGGGGGGTTCGCCCTAGTATGTATCCAACAGACCGAATATAATATTCGGTCTGTTATGATTGATATATTTCCTATGGAAATCGCGGTGATATTTTTTGCACATTAATTTCTCGTTTATTATAAGAATGTTCACCTTGAAAATTGGTGAATATGTTGAAGAGATGTTCATCTTAAACTAGAAGCAAAAATATTTGTATAAGGCGGGCACAAGTTGATATAAAATAATGAAATGTTCAGACTCACCGAAACTTCAGGATGTGTTCATAAGTAGATCGCGAAATCAATGTCAAGGACGTTTGAGTTCACGAGATCCAAACGAGATATGCAAATTTTGAACTTTGACAACACATGACTTATCCCGTTCCCGGGAACGGGATAACACATGACCACTTGATTACCTCGGCCTTCTTCATGAATATTTCCGCTCTATTTACTATAAATGAAGAAAATTAATCGGGATAATGATGATAAATGACTAGATCTAATAAATTCCCGCACAAATGGAATTTAGCAATACGCTTCCGTAATGTTGCTCCCGCTCCACGTGTTATTTGTTTACAAATAGACTGACGTCACTGGCTAAATCTCGTTTATCGTGAGAATTGGCATTGCCAAAATGGCTTGACCTAATCAATGGCTTCGCTACAAGAAGCGTCTGTACATTTTATGAATATCTTCAGTAAGAGGACAATATACGAAAAAATAATATTGTGAGTTCTTCATAGGGTAATCATTTTATCATTAAACAAACTTATTTGTAACATTTATACAACACCACATTTTACAATAGGTGACTTACAGTCTGAATATTTATTCAGACGAAGGATACAGTCTAGGTTCGCCCGAACCCTGCAAACCCCCCCTGGCTACGGGCCTGTAGGCAGACATAGCATATTTGCCCATTCATCTGGGATGTAAAGCTATATTTCGCCTACTGATAAGAATTGTATGTCAAATGGTACAAATAGTGGTCACCATAAATAAATGGCATCTTTATTTTCTATCACCATTCTCAGACCATGGTGATTTGAGACTTCATACTTAAGAACTATACACCGAAGAGCAGGGGTAATATTGTCGAATACAGCCGCATGGCTAGGCACAAACGTTAACTATAGTTTCAAAAGCTTTTGTGCCTAGCTTAAGGGGTGTATTTGAGGATATTATCCCTGCTCTGAGGTCTATATTACGATTTGAACATGAAAACTGAGCAAAATGTTTTGAATATTCATTATGGTCCGCAATTACTACTACCTGCTAGTGTTGTCGCGTTGTGCCATAATCATACATCGATGCATCGGCAATTTTCAGTAGTAAACATCGATGCACATCCCGATGTACATCGAGAAAAAGTCCAAGAAAAGTGCACTGAAATACCGAACGCTAATGTACTAAAATACCGAACAGGACACTTTGATTAAACACAAGAGAGTGCTATGCTACGATGTTCCTGCTTGCCTTTTAACTCACTCGGTCAGTTTGTCATGTTGGTACCAACCTTTACATTCTTCGATGGTTTGAACACCACTATAGCCAGAGCGGTCGACCTTTAAGTGCTACCTGCTGTACGCACTTCTCTGCCCCAGCTGGTAAAGGGATGGTGAACAAACCCTCGGTGAATGTATTAGCAATTGTCTAATAAGTCATTGGTTAATGTTGTCTCCCCTGTGCCCATTTGTCATTTCTCCTCAGCCAGAGCCAGCAGGAGGCTTCCTCTGCTGCAGAACCAACTGCTCTGTTCGCTCTCTTGAGCCATAAGGGTGGGAGTCCTACGTTCTTGAACATTCGGTTGAGAGATGTTGATGGAAATCCTCTACAACCTACTTCAACGGGATAGTAATGAACTTTCCACCCTTTGGCCTCTATCTCCTCAACCAGATCTTGGTACTTTGCGCTTTTGAGTTGGTGTGCTACCTCAATGCGATCTTCCCAAGGTACTGTCAGTTCTATCATAACAGCAATTCTTTTATCCTCTGAGAATAAAAGCATATCTGGTCTTTGGTTTGTTGTCGTGATACAGCTGGAAAATGTGAGTCTTTGGTGTAGATCTACTCTCAGCTCCCAGTCCTGTGCTTGTTGTAAGATGCCATATCTTCCTCGAGAGGTGTGCCTGCTACCGCTAGGCAAAACCTTCCCTTTAGGATTTGCGTTAGCACCCACAAAATGTTTCTCTAAGGGTTGCAACATATCTGCCCTTGGTCCTGGTCTTACAGTTGCATTCGTTTTGTTCATGATCCGTGATTGGTCAGTGAGAAATCTTTTGAAGAACTTTGTCATCCCTCCATGTGTACCTTCCCTCTGCAAGTGCAGCCTTGCACGAACTCAGGATGTGTTGGATGTTACTTCTCAGAGCTCCACAGTGGATACATGATGCATCTTCATTAAGACCCCAGGTAGTGAGATTGGCAGGAGATGGTAAAAGATCAGATATTGCTCTTAATAAGAAGCTAATCTTGCCCTGCTCCATATCCCATATGTCTTTCCATGAGAGCTGTCGATCGAGTGTAGACTCCCAGTGGGTCCATGCACCCTGTTTGACTAATTGTGCTAACCTCACCTGTCTACCCTCTTCCTCTGATTGCCTTATCTGCTGTACTACAATCTTCCTTCTTGTCTCTGTGTTGGCATCTTTCCACCTGGATGTGCCATAGTTTCCAAGGCCCATCCTGCCTTTGCAAACGAATTTGCAACAAATTAATAAGAGTAAGCTGGTACATCCGGGAACTTCTAGTAACGGTGAAATGAAAGTAAAGTTATTTTTTAGATTAATGGTTCATTTCGACTAGCTAAAACAGTTTTAAGGCGAAAGAATATCAGGAAACATTGGAATATGAAATAAGACATGAGAAAGGAAAGCGATTTGCGTCAAAATAAGATAAGAAAGGGCGACTTTTAGCAAATTAATTTTTTTTTAAAACATCGATGTATTGTTTCAGACATCGATGCATCGCCAGAATCAGCTTTGGCGATGTATATCACGATGTATCGATTAATCGCGACAAAACTACTACCTGCTGTTATGACATTACACGTATTACCAGGGGTATTCTTCGTGAATATACCCCGGGTGAAATGTTGACTTTGTTTACAGTTTATAGAAAGCATGAATACAGGCATGTTCGAATGTCCAATAATGTCTAGATACACATCCCTTAAGTTTTGTATATTTATCCCATCGAACGAAGTTCGGAGGGATATAGGGAACGCCTCCGTCCGTCCGTACGTACGTACGTCCGTCCGTCCGTCCGTCCGTCCGTCCGTACGTCCGTCCGTCCGTCCGTCCGGGCAATAACTCAAATACCGTTGGCCCGATTTTATTCATATTTTGTATACATATACCCTATGGGGGTAGAAGTTCTGCTCGAAAGCCGATTTTCAAAATGGCCGCTCATTTCAAAATGGCGGCCATTTTAGTGCCGATTTTACAGTAATTTAGTTGCAATATGTAAAACTGTAATAGCAATATGTTTCAAATGTAAAATATATTATATAGGACATTAATAAAGCTAGAAATGTAGATATTAAAAAAAGCACATGGCAGCCATCTTGAAAAATGGCGGCCTTTTCTCGTTATTTTACGATTTTTGCTGTAACTTGAAAAGTAGTGGAGCGATTTTGTTCATATTTGGTATGTGAATACTATAAGCATGGCACACTGTCTAATGACACTTTTGGTAGAAGGTGGCCATTTTGAAAAATGGCGGACATTTTGAAAAATGGCCGCTATTTTAACTTATTTTACTAAAACTCGAAAAGTAGTGGAGTGATTTTGTTCATATTTGGTATGTGAATACGTATAAGCATGGCAGACTGTCTAATGACACTTTTGGTAGAGGGCGGTCATTTTTCAAAATGGCCACCATTTTAACGTATTTTACTATAACTCGAAAAGTAGTGGAGCGATTTTGTTCATATTCGGTATGTGAATACTGTAAGCATGGCACACTGTCTAATGACACTTTTGGTAGAAGGCGGCCATTTTGAAAAATGGTGGACATTTTGAAAAATGGCTGCCATTTTAACTTATTTTACTTTAACTCGAAAAGTAGTGGAGCGATTTTGTTCATATTTGGTACGTGAATACTAGGGGTCCCACGATACATTATGTAACGATACGATACATATCTCGATACTCAGGTCACGATACGAGCAACGATACGATACATAATAGTGTAGTCGGTTGAACCAGGGGGGGGGGGGTGCAACACTGACGTAGCTGAGGTTGAGTTGAAAAGTCTATCACGTGCTTTGAGATTTGATTCAGATGCAGCATAAAAACTATAGTCAAGTATCAAGCCCCCAGGATCAAGCCTACCTGCTGTGTAGTAGTCACTAGTCAGCTATATTTTGCAATTTTTTTGAAGTCCGGTGGTGCTTTCCCTTTACTGAGGAATGTTCCAAAGTACTACAGTAGATTTTCTATTTGGGGATATAAAGATAACACAACTACCCATGTTTGATACTTACACAGCCATAATTCTATCAATTGTGTTCAAAACGTTCAAAAAGTTTCAATTTCTAAACTCCGGTCAACATTAATGCTCCGAACGTAAATATTGTTCGGTTTTTTATTAGAGTTATCAATATTAGTAGGCAATTTTTTAACGTGTTCTATCCAATAAAAAGTTCAAAGATTATATTTATTCATACTAAATTGTCAAAAAGTATATAGAATTATAAAACAAAACTAAGCATTCTGTTCGCATTTATACAACATTTTGGGCGTGTCATGTCCAGTGAGAAACCAAACAAAAAATATAAAAACAATTTCTCAAAAAGTCAATTATTCAGTAGATTTCGGCAAAATATGATGGATTTCAGGTATGTTAATAATATTTTTGGTGTATCGATATTTGAGTCTTCGTATCGATACGCTCGTATCGTCACCAAACGAGCCGATGCATCGATATATCGATGAATCGCGGGACCCCTAGTGAATACGTATAAGCATGGCACACTGTCTAATGACACTTTTGGTAGAAGGCGGCCATTTTTCAAAATGGCCGCCATTTTAACGTATTTTACTATAACTCGAAAAGTAGTGGAGCGATTTTGTTCATATTTGGTATGTGAATACTATAAGCATGGCACACTGTCTAATGAGACTTTTAGTAGAAGGCGGCCATTTTTCAAAATGGCCACCATTTTAACGTATTTTACTATAACTCGAAAAATAGTAGAGCGATTTTGTTCATATTTGGTATGTGAATATTATAAGCATGGCACACTGTCTAATGACACTTTTGGTAGAAGGTGCCCCTTTTGAAAAATGTTCGATGGGATTCGCTACGCTTTGGCGTTGCCGTTGTTCTGGTTTACATTTTGTATACTCTCAACTACTAATATTTGGTCACTTCAAAATTCTCCTTGGGAAATCCTCACTTCAGCAAATCCGGGTGTCATTTATTTATGGTAATCACTGTATTTCTGTAAAGCAGGTTTATGAGGAATATTATATCTGCCTGCTATGTCATAATCACCATTAGCATGTTGTTGCAATTTAAAATTCACATAATTACTGTGAACAGCAATGGTGAAAATGCAGACCATCACAATCTGTTTGATGATTTAAAGAAGAGAAGGAGCATACAGTATTTATCCTTATTAATAATCAAAGATTAAAAAACATAATGTGGATGAAGATCTGAAAGAACAGGAATAAACAAAACTGGACGTGAATGGTATATTTGTTTAAGAACAAACATTTTTTGTTCATTTTAAAAAAAGAATATTCTATGATAAGACTGATTCTTCTTTGGTTTGGTTATCTTTTTTAAATGATGCTCACATAATCAATGTATCATTCCTAGGAAAATACACATGCATCATTCTGGATTACTGTACTCCGGGTAAATTTCGACGCTATAAAATTTCGCATTTTTCAAAATTGCAATTTTGCGGCTATTTAATTTCGCGGATTTGAGTTGATGACATTTCGCGGATTGCATTTGAATTTTTTCCGATTACTGTGAATCAATGCGTATCTGGCTATTTTAGCCCGTTTATAATCCGAATAATGTTTGCATTTCCCACGTTTAGGGCATTTATTTGAATATTCTTGAATGGCTTTTTCAACTTCAATTTGTAGGATATCATTGTCGTCAACAGTTCTTGCCTTTGTTGGCCTAATAAGCCAATTAAAAATGTTAGACATTTTCGCCCAACAACACTGGACGTAACGTTTTACACCAAACAACATATCAAAAGTCCCGGGTCAAATCCCCAGTGATTTAAAAGATAAATTTCGCGACGATAAATGTTCGCGATTTTACTACATTCGCGAACAAAACGAAATTAAATCGCACACGAACAATACCCGGAGTACAGTATATCAATTGTAATGACCAGTCACTTGGCCTTAGGTATATGATTTGATATTTTTTGTCTAATTGATAAGCTTATTACTATACTTTCAGAGTCACGGAATATTGCCTATTCGCCCTGTAGCTGAGGGATCCAAGAAAATCACACTCCCTAAAGAGAATGCATATGGGATTCCCGATGTTATGACTTATGGGTAATTTTGACATTTTTTCCATAAACAAGTATTTCGATGAATACCTGATGTTCTTTCAATATGAAAAAATTTCGAACATTGAATTCAATTCGACATGTTCGATACCTTCTAGGTCAATATCATAAGATTTAAATAGAGCACTAGTTCATGAACAGTGTAATCACTCCTTTGTACCTTTAAATTGTATCGTTTGGCTTTCTATTGTTTTCTTTCTTTATATTGTTTTTTTATTATGTGTATGGTAAAGATGTTAAAGAGAGCGGGAATATGATACTGATATAATGAATAGTACAATAACGTCATTTCGAAGGGCAATATAGTGATTTATTGGACCGAGGACCGAAGACGACCAGGACTGAAACAGCAAGAAAATCTTACGCACTGAACGATATCTAATTTCCCGGGGAAAATTGCCAGTCGTTGAATGCATTCTCGACCGGTCTGGAATGCTATATTGACCGCCACTATGACGTCACATATTGTTCCCATCAATATAGTAAAATGAAAGCCTTCTGAACTAGCACTAAAACCCCTAGAACTGGCCCGGCAAGGTGGTAATATTTCACATTCTTGTCTATTTTAGACCAATTATTAATCCATATACAGTGTTCTCCCCAAAAAAAATTTTCAACTCGGTGCAAGATTTCAAGTCTGAAAAAATCAGCACTCGCTACACTCACAATATCTCAGTGTAGGTGCTTACTTCACTCATTTTTCAAATCAGAAGTTGAAGTGCAGATTCCAACTGGGTGCCAACTGGGGGGCCTTTGGTTTCAAGTAGGGGGAGCCCCCGGTAAAAGTGACATGGGGAGATCACTGATATATCTTTAATTAGTGTATGTATAGTGCAGTCTATTGCATATTTTCTGTTTTACAGCTTAACTACTGTTAGATCTGATCTCACAACATCACATCCACTAGAATATTCAGAAAAACATGTAAGTACGAAAATATAAGCTTTATACTTGTATATATTTTTTCTTTAAATCCCAGAACTGGGTTGGATTTAATGCTAATTACAATAACACAAGCATAGATACATTCCACTTGACCCAGGCCTTCAAATAATTGTGAGTTTCAACAATATTGCTTTTTCAATAATTTTATAACAACTTAAAGATTCACCTTTTCTGATAGATTACCTTTATAATTGAATATCACTTTTTGTGTCTTACAGAAGAACATGATTGCCATATTTGACCAATTACAACGTTGAGAAAACGTTATAAAAAATATATGATATTTATATTGAATTTGATTTTTTATTTATTGTTTATTTAGTGGCGTGAACATAAAGACAGGCAAGATGCTATCATGCTAAGGAATACACAAGGACTTCATGCACCTATGAGGTTACATATGGAGAAGTCTGTAGCACAAAAGGTACTTAGCTAAATTGTAACTTTCACAGATTTTACTGTATTTTACTGATTTTTGTAAAGTAGGTTATCCTCTGGATTTTTTCTCATTGGTTGAAAAATTCTTATAAGACATTCTGTCTAAAAATCTCCAAAGCTGCTCAAATGTTGACCTCCATTTTCCTACATTTGTTTAATATTGACTCTTGGGTGAATGTCAGGTGGTTTTCGTAGTGTACCAATAGAGAGCAGCATCTGATTGCTTCAATGCTTGATAAAATTTGTTTTAGTCAATCATCTCTAGTAGAAACCATCATTACTCCATTGACTTCTGACTGGTAAAACCTATACGATTGATACTCAAATCTGGATTTATTTTATTCAGATTCAGTCTTTTGATATTCATCTCTAAATTATTTCTATTCAGCTTCATATATTTGAGTTATTGATCTTTGATATTGAATATATTTTTGATGAAAATATCAATTTTATGTGCATTTGTGGTAATCTATCAAAGTATCCCAACCCACTTCACTTTAATCACATCTTAAGCCACCCTGCCATATCCTTCAGTGAATACAAGCCTACAGTGAACTTTTTTACAGATCCAAAATTTATACTATAAACAAGTTTCATGTGTTGCATGTTATATTTCTTGTGTTGCGATATATCCCCAAATTCATGTTATTACATTAGTACACAATATTGCATAATCCCATTTTTGTGTCGCAAAATATCCCATATATTATAATTTATGTTGCAATGTGTTTCAGATGCAAAGGTTACCTGGAATGTCAAGCTCCCATGTTATGCTGGACTCACTCACTGGCAGAGATGAAATGATTGATTTTGAAGATATTTTCAACAGTAAGTTTAACATGTTGATTATTCCTTAATCTACAACAGAAAAAACATTTGGCACCAATTGTAGCATTTGCAGGAGTTTCACTAGAATTTCTCACTACAGGCTAAATAAATGAAAACAGCAGGAAATCATAAATTTAACATAGAAAAATTGTAAAGTCCCTAAAAAACAACAGGTGATTTTGTGAAAATAACTGGTGGAGATGGTCTGTTGCCTGCTGCTATGAAACCCCTGAATTGATTCAATTTTTTTTAAAAACAGTGTTAATGACACTCGCAAAAGATCATAGGCCTGAGTATCTTGTACAAACAATTCATTCACTTATTGGCTGCTACCATCTCCCATCAAAGCACTTATCTTCCTATCTTTTTTCATTTGATGTATTTCCCCATTAAAGCATTTGTAAACTCAGATTAAGCCGAACATAGCAACAAAAATGACCACTCTACTATTTGGTTTATTTCTAAGAGGTTATCTTCCATTTTCTTGATGGACCATTAATAGAATCTAACATGTGATACCGCTTCTCTGTTGAGGTTTTCCTCTTCATCAGCCATCTTCTCCTTCATACAATTTTAACGTTATAGTCCCGTATACAAGCCAGAAAACTATAACTATTTTGTCAACCTTATACCTGAGTTGCCTTAGCTCACATTATTCTGGCCACTCCTCCAGGGTATATGCAGGACTAAACTGTGAAATTGATCTTAATTATTTTTTAAAAATCTTTTTTTAAGCCAAGGGAGAAATAGTTTGGTAACAGATATTTATTATATACATGTAGTGGTCAGTGGTTACATAAAATGTGGGGGAGCATTCAATGAATATCTCCATCTAATCATATTTTTTCTTTATTTACAGCACAAGAGTTCCAGGAAAGAGTTGGACAGCCACATGCTATGGTAGAGAGAAATCTTGGACTCTTATAGGATAACACATTCTAATGACACTATGGGATAAATCTAATATTCCAATCTGTATTGGATATCACATTCAATGAACTATGGAATAAATATTGACATGGTGTTGTATGTCATACATAGTTAAATCAAACAAAGATCAAGAGCACTTAAAATTTGGATGGGATAAATCCTATATCCAGACCACTACAACTTCTCTCATAGGATATGATTTATGGACAAAAACATAACATGGAATAAATAAACAATTATTAGATTACTATTAGAACAGCAGGATATCTCGGATTTTCATATGTTCATAATTTCGGAGATCTAGTGGATTGTGAATGTTTTGATATCTGTAAGATATAGAGTAGGGTTTATTGTTCCAAATCCACTCAAAGCAAGCCAAAATATGAAATATTTTGTATCTCCTGTAACATCAAATATAATATAAAAATAACAATATAAACAGTTTTTCTTAAAAATATTTTTATTTCTGTTTATTAAAATAATAAAAACATTGCAGTGTAAAATACTTGAATATGTTACAATTAAATTTGAGCAAATATACTCTTGAGCAAATTACAGCATGGGTAACCACTTTTAAGTCTGAACATACTTTTTTTGCCATGATTGCCACCAGTGAAATTTTGAAATTTTTACATTTCTATACACTTCAGAGCACCAATTTCAATGTACATGCTCCAAGTATTTATTTCATCTGTTGGATTTGAATAATAAAATAACAATCAATGAATCTGACCTTTTGATGGGCTTCCTACATCTTCATTGGATATGTATTAATTTTTTTATCTGATAAATCATTTTCGCCAGAATTCAATGACGATTCCTTCTCCTGATTCCAACGAAATATTTTGTAAATCTACAGTTTGATCAATCACCAAATCCTCGTCTTTTAGATGCCCTGTTGTCAAGACGATTTGTCCATCTTCCGGAAGCCACATTTGCGTTCCCTCAAAGAAATCAGTTCTAGTAGTTTTATGTCCAAAGTTAATAGCAACTAAAAATGATGGCTGGTTTTCTATGTGTCTTACAAATGAAAATATTGTCTCTGTGACCACAGCATAATGGAAGTTCCCGACTCTGAACACATCATTTTTACGAAGTTTGACTAAGTGACGATAAACTTGCAGGCTTGAGGTTTCACTTGTGTCATTTTGCTGAACCTGAAAAGAATGAATCCTTTTAATTTTTGATTCTGAAATAAATGTATATTAATTTTAGAGAACATAACTGTTTAAGGAAAACAATTCTTTGAGTGTCTGTTTCCAAGAACTAGCCTGGTTATTTTCCATTGTTTTTCCATTTTTTGGTGTAAACTCAACCTTCTCTTACAAACACCAGGTGATTGGAAGAAATGAACGAATGGGGGAGTAGCTGATATTCGCGACAAAATTCAACAAATCTAGAAGATTTCCTTTTTCAAGAGAAAGTTTACAATCAAATGGCTAAATGAATAGGTGCTGTGCACAGGGAAATGTGTTAGGTCTTCTAGGATTTTTTTTGAACTGATGGACTTCTAAGATAAAAGATCTATTAAAAACGGCGCAGCATCACCAATGTGCAAATGTCAATGTTTTTGCTATAAATCAAGCAACAATTGTCTACACGGCCTGTAATAAATATACATAAGCAACGTTTTTATCACAAAATTAATCTCATTGCCGTTTTTTAAAATGAGTTTCCAAACGTTAGATAAAAATAATCGAAAATAATTAAAATTGAACGGAGGGGGAGTGAATGGAGGGGGGAGTAATATGTCTCTAAGGTGGAAGAAATTTCTGCAAATTCGTGTATTTGAAAAATGAACTCAGTAACAACTTGATGTTACAGCTCTGAAAAGTAAAAACTAGGGACATATGGAGGTATTGGAAATAAAGTCAAGTTACATCTCTTATCATATTGTCTTATAGACACATAAGTCCCCCCTCCAATCAATTTTAATAATTTTCGATTATTTTTTTTATATAACGTATGGTAACGTGTTTTAAAAGTTTCTACTGAAAATCAGCCACTTCCCCCTCCATTCATTTCATCCGATCACCGAGCGTGTTATATTTGAAAATTAAAATAAGAAACTGACCATAGAATTGAGGAAAGTTATAGATTTTACACTTTAATCAGACCATATTGGTTTAACTCTTTAAAAAGGCTGAAAGTAGGAAGAAATATATGGGGGACCAGAGATTCTACAAGCCTAAAACAAGAATGTCCTAACATACCTTTACATTTCTAGTGACGTGGCCTGGATGAACTGGCAGCCATGTTTTATCTGCTGTTGAAAACCCTGCCTGTTTTGTGTCGTCCCATTGCATAGGAGATCTTGCTGGGTCACGACAAAACTCCATGTAGCGGCCCTGAAGAATAAATTCATTTCAGCAAAAATTACACAATGCGGCACGTCAAAGTCACAGAGACATTAAGAAAAAACAATAGCGCTGAAAAGTACAGATAATCACTACATTGTAAATTCTCTACAGTAACAATTACAAAATGTGACAATTGTTACAAATGCTGACTGCCGAAGGAACTTCTTGATGGCATAAAATTTAATAACCTCGGTACTTACTGGTCCAAAGAGTTTGCCAAAAGGATCCAAAGTATCTTCAAATGCCACAGTAATATCTTCCATCCCTATTTCTTCTCCGTAATATGTAGTAGGTGTACCTAAAGTACAATGGGATATTTTTGAATTTTTAACGAGAAATACTTAACTAGTGAAGTGGGTAACTCAAAGAGGAAATTAAACATCCATGGGACCAGGGTTTGGAACTCACAGCTACAAATGGCAATCTCTTCAAGCTTGGCAATGGACTGCGTGCCTATTATGCAATGGACTGAGTGGCAATAAACATGTACAGTAAAACCTGTGTACAGTGAACATTTTTTGCTGAGGAAAAACATTCATTGTTGGTAGTTCACTTCAGAGAGGGCAATTTATACAGAAGCCAGAAGAGTATGTGCAGATAAAGGGTGCCCACTAGAGAGATAAAGGGTGTTCACTAGAGAGACTGAGAGGTGTTCACTAAGACAGGTTTTACTGTATTAAATTGGACAATCATATTAAATTATTATCTAAAAAAGTTGATGGAGCACAACTTTTTTTGAGAAGTTCTTTCATTTTAAGAATCGCTCTGTCTCATACCATTCTATGTTCTGTATATTTTTACATTTATGTGCTCATTTTCTGTAATATAACTAATGTGAGTCAATGGGGGATTAATTGGAAGTGAGAAAAAGTGTTCACATAGACAGGTCTCCAGTTAAGAAAGGTGATCAACTATACAGATTTTACTGCATTAACAATTAGTTACTATATATTCACCTGGAAGCAGCAAAAGCATCATGTTGACAGCATCTGTAAACCCAGGACCAATCCTAGTGCTGATCCTCTTCTGGTCATGGTTACCCACCTATTAAAACAGAAATGGTACATACCAGAAGCCAGCCAAGGGAGGGTTTCAAAAATGTGAATATTTCTCATTTTACCCAAATTTTGCCAATTTCACCTTAAGTGTCCATTCAATTTGGTAAAACTGGCTGATTTAACAAAACGTTTGTTAATTTGGCATCAAAGGTATATTCTTAAGTTATAAGGAAAGATATGTCTGAAATTCCCTAGTTAATTATAGTTGATTAAAACTTTAAGAGATGGAATGTTCCTGATTATGTAACTCTTTTTACTTCTCCAGGTATACGCACCTGAAATCTGAAATTTTCAATCATGTTTCTGAGGAATAAAACAAATATTTAATATACTCACCACCCAATTTGGCCAGGCTCCCTTTGGCATTGCTGTAAGCCAGTCATTGACCAAACCCTTCACACAAAGACCCCCACAGTTATTAGAAAGACCCCTTGGAGGGGTCAAACCAAAGTTAAATGGTTGGTCAGCCCCAGAATTATAGTAATCCATTATCTTGGTTACATTGTTGTCATACATTTCTACCACCATGTAGCTAAAATAGAAAATAGGTTTCTAAAATTAAGATCCACAGGTTATAAATCTAAAGGATGATGTAAATCAATCATTACAGAATCTTTGATCAAGATCTACTTACTATTTTTTCTGAGAGAGTTTAAGTCTGTTTTCTCTGCTTATATCTGATGTTCAATTTTCAATTGTTTTCAGTCAACTTCCATATAATATACAGGGTGGGCCAATAAAAACTGAAACATTTTTCTATCTATTCTCTTATATATAAACCTATAAACAATACATTGTTTCAACATCGAATTACATTGGCGCTTTCACTTACATGTATTTCCCTGTTTTTGCCTGATGTTCATCAAACAGCTGCCTCCACAGAGCTACTTGTTCATGAATTTCTGGGCCATTTGCAGTATGGATATGGTCCAAAGACTCATACTGATCCTGTAATAAAAAATCATACATTATTTAAATAACAAGATTTCTGGCTCATTGTTTCTCATTAAAAATCTACAATAATGTCATGATTTGAGTATTTGTATCAAGATTTGCTTTCAACAAAAGATTCTTCAGTAACAGTAAAATTAAAATGTCCTGGCTGTATATTAAACAACATTTTACAGTAAACATTAGAGTATATACAATCTACAGTTCTCACTGGAGTAAATACAATAATTTACAGTACTCGCTTGAGTGAATACAATACTCAACAGCTCACTGGAGTGTGTACAATATTCTTTACAATATTCACTGGAATGAATACAATAAACTACAGTACTCACTGAGTAAATACAATATTTTTCAGTACTCACTGGAGTAAATACAATAAACTACAGTACAATATTTTACAGTACTCACTGGATTTAATACAATAAACTACAGTACAATATTTTACAGTACTCACTGAGTAAATACAATATTTTACAGTACTCACTGAGTAAATACAATATTTTACAGTGCTCACTGGAGTGAATACAATAAACTACAGTACAATATTTCACAGTACTCACTGGATTGAATACAATAAACTACAGTTCAATATTTTACAGTACTCACTGAGTAAATACAATATTTTACAGTACTCACTGAGTAAATACACTGAGTAAATACAATATTTTACAGTACTCACTGAGTAAATACAATATTTTACAGTACTCACTGGAGTTGTCCCAGGGATGTTACTCAATGGTTCATCCAACTCTATATGTTCTGTCTCGTACATGTGTTTTATTGCATCAACACGGAATCCATCCACACCTTTGTCAAGCCAGAATTTAAATACATCCTAAAATTGAAACAAGACAGTAATAGTCTATGAGGTAAGATAATCAATCTTCTATGCCAACATATGGGAAATTATCGTAAAAAATATATTTAATACATATATTTTCACTGGCGGATCTGGGGGGGGGGGGGCTGGAAAAATGGGCCCAAAATGATTTTGGACCAAAAAAGGCCTTGAGGCCCCGAAAAGTGGGCCTTTTGAGTCATTACTGGACCTTTTAAGGCCTTATTGTTAATTTCAGGCCAAATTTTGAAGAAAATGGGCCTTAAAATTTCAAAAGTTGAGCCCACATTAGGGTTTTAGCGGCCCAAATTCTTTTCTCTGACATTAAATTTGCCCCCCCCCCCTTGTTGGTTCCCAGATCCACCCCTGATTCTTACCCCATCCTCCCATAAAGGTGTAATTGATTATTTTCATTCAATGATCTTATTCAATATTTACTCAGGAGATGAAATCTTGCTTTATCATAAGGCAATTAAACTGACATTTCCTGAAACAATGTTTAATAATGTTTATGAGTGTTCCACTGTCCCTTATTAAATAGTTTGATTTACTTTCTAAAAAGAGAGCTTCAAGTATCTATTTATACTAGGATTTGAACTGAAAATAAATAAAAGGATGATTACTGTAAATATTCCTAAATAAACAATTTTTATTTTACCAGCATTTCTTGGCGCAAATTTTCATTTCGCCAGTTAAGATCTGGCTGTTCTTTAAGAAACTGGTGTAAGTAGTATTCCTCTGTAACAGGGTGCCATTCCCAGGCTGAGCCCCCAAACACACTGAGCTGAAACATGAAACAGGGGTCAGTTTCATAATATTATCAATGCTAAACCCCAAACTGCAGATAAGAGGGGCTCTGGCATACCAGAATGCCCCAAACACACCGAGCTGAAACATTTAACAGGGGTCAATTTCTTAATATTAATTATTTAATTATTAATTAATTATTTATCTGTAACAGGGTGCCATTCCAAGTTTGAACCCCCATACACAATGAGCTGAAACATTAAACAGGAGTCAGTTTCTTAATATTATTTATTAAGTTAATTAATTATTTATCTGTAACAGGGTGCCATTCCAAGGTTGAACCCCCATACACACTGAGCTGAAACATCAAACGGGGGTTAGTTTCATAATATTATCCATGCTAAACCCCCAAACACACCGACTTGAAACATCAAACAGGGGATAGTTTCATAATATTATCCATGCTGAACCCCCAAACACACTGACTTGAAACATCAAACAGGGGTCAGTTTCTTATGATTATCATAAATTTAAAGAAAACATCAAAACAATAAAAATAGGTTCACCTCAGAGCATTTTTAAAGGCAGGGGCTATGCATTAAAAATATTAATAAACAAGGGGTACCATCGAATAATTTTGGCAACGTACCGGAGAACGACATTTTACTAAGAAATGGCAATAATTTAGCACAATATATTTTTTAACTAGAGTTCTATTTTGATTTTGACAAAAGTAAGTATTCCATGCAATAACTATTTCATTCATGAGTTTGTAGGAATTCTGTTGGAACCAAGTTCTGATCAAGTACGAAGTTATTGAAATCGGCGCAGACGGACTTTACTCCGAAAGATGGTTTTTCGATTATAACTTTTCACAACATTTAAGCATAGACTTTTGAAAAAAGTACAGAATAGTCCTTATACTTTTGAATAATTCTGTTATTTCTGATTCACACGACTCTGATTTGTTTAATTAAAAAAAAAGTTTTAAAAATATTACTTAGGAACGTAACCGGAGCTGGGAACGTAACCGGAGCAGATCAGTTGAATTATTTAATCAAAAAAATTAAAATATATGATTTAAAGCACATATACTAATTTAAAAACATACGGGATTGTTCGAATGCGTATTTATTAATACATATGCTTTAAATCATATATTTTATTTTTTTAAATTATATAATTCAACTGATCTGCTCCGGTTACGTTCCCAGCTCCGGTTACGTTCCTAAGTAATATTTTTAGAACTTTTTTTTTAATTAAACAAATCAGAGTCGTGTGAATCAGAAATAACAGAATTATTCAATAGTATAAGGACTATTCTGTAATTTTTTCAAAAGTCTATACTTAAATGTTGTAAAAAGTTATAATCGAAAAACCATCTTTCGGAGTAAAGTCCGACTGCGCCGATTTCAATAACTTCGTACTTGATCAGAACTGGGTTCCAACAGAATTCCTACAAACTCATGAATGAAATAGCCATTGCATGGAATACTTACTTTTGTCAAAATCAAAGTAGAACTCTAGTTAAAAAATATATTGTGCTAAATTATTGCCATTTCTTAGTAAAATGTCGTTCTCCGGTACGTTGCCAAAATTATTCGATGGTACCCCGTGATAAAATATGGAAAAAATCTAATATTACGTTGTCAAAATCAGAAATTCCTACCCAATTATTTGGAGGGGCTCTTTTACCATTGGAAAGCTTCTTGCCAGGATGCCATATGTAGTAATCTCTAAATGGAGTGGATTTACTCTGTCTGCTTGCTTCAAACCAGGGATGTTTATCACTGGAGTGATTGGGAATGTAGTCCATTATAACTTTAATACCTGAAACAAGTGTCCAGAATGAGACATATAGCAACATAAGTTGGTTGTTTGTAGTAAAATAAATCAATGTGCAGTTGGTAAGTAATACAAATTTTTAGTACTAGTTCAATGTAGTTTGCACATGCGGGACATGCGATGGCCCAGGAACTCACATCATAACTATTTCAGCACTGAACTTAACAAGAGACAGAGGTGCCAACTGCCAAACGAATGGAGTGAACAAAATTCAAAATCTAAATCAAGAAATGGGGATGAATTCTTAGCAAATGAACACACTGCAAAGAAAGCTCATTTGGAAGTTCGGCCCTCTGGAAGATATATCGTATATCCCTTGGGATATTCCCTGTATCCACCACCTCCCAGTGCATAACCCCTATTTATCCTATGCCAAGAAGAGTTTTAGGGAGATAAGTTGATAGGATATATCCCCTATCCTGATTTTGAGGTTTCCATATCCTGAACCTCCATATATCCTGCCATATTTCCAGGGCATATCTTCCCGCTTTGAAAAAAATGTTGAAAAAGAAATTGAAAAAATGTTGAAAAAATTAGAATTTTTTAGAAAACATTACTGGGTATAGGATAAAGCAGTTATGTACAGTCGGTTAGGATATGGGGTTCCCTTGTTAGATATGGATATTTCCTTCTGGATAAACCTCATATCCAAAACCTTCCAGTACATAACCCTTATATATGTTATAGGCATTTGTATAATGTGCTATGAAAACAATGTACTTTGTTGAGGTATATATTATGCACAATACCAGTATATGCTACATTATTCCATAGTTAGCATGATATTCATAGGATAACATGTCAAAATAAAAACGATATTTTTGTAATCAGTGGTAAAACATGATATTTTTGACAAATTTTCACTTAACCATAGCATACGGTGTTTTAGCCATGACATACAGCGCCGTATGCTATGAATTATGGATTTTTGCTACTTCAGACTCAAAACAAGGCTAAGTGTCAACTCCGCCGGATCGTTTGGAAAATTCGAAAATCCACTTAATTTCCGACGATTCTGATGATGACTTTAACTATAAAATAAAAAGAACATCCTATGACTTACTCGTGATATGATTTTAATCCACTCATGGATATTGATATCTGCACTCTCTCGCTACGCTCACTCGTGCAGATATCATATCCATTCGTGGAAAAATCATATCACTCATAAATCATAGGATATCCTCTATAAATGCAGATATCTGATATAAATATAAAACTTACAGTTCATACATACCTTTTGAATGTGCTGCCTCTATCATATTCTGGAAATCCTCCATGTTACCAAAGATTGGATCAATATCCTTAAAGTCAGCAATATCATATCCAAAGTCTGCCATAGGAGAGCTGTATATTGGACTTAACCATATCGCACCAACGCCTAGATATTCTATATAGCCAAGGCGGGATTTTATTCCTGAATAGGAAGAAGAAAACTACATATGGCATTTACATGCAAAATGTTACCACTTGGGATTTGTTAGAGATGCTGAATGCTGATGACCACCAAAAAATTGGAGACAATAACAATATGTCACCACTTGTGGTCGTGACGTAGCAATCAAATAATTGTGTTGATGACATACATATATTTGATAATAAAATAGAAACAAGGTATTGTGTATTCTATGAAATGAAACCTTTAAACTATTCCATTAATTATCAACTATTGAATGAAACTAATAACATTTGAACTCGGAATCCTACAAATACTTGGACTTCAGCAAACATGAGGTTTGGGCAAATTATGCCCGGCATAAGAATTGAACCTAATTTGCCCAAACCTCATGTTTGCTGAAGTCCGAGTATTTGTAGGATTCCGAGGTCAAATGTCGGGGTGTTTAATGTAATTAGTAGAATTTGAGACATTGCAGAAATTGAACCTTTTAAATCTCCGATCCCATCACCATCTGAGTCTTGAAAAGATCTAGGGTAGATTTGGTAGACTACAGAAAGTTGCCACCACTCAAGATCAGCCACATCGCCACTACTTGAATCTAATTTGTAGTGTTGTACCAGTGTTAACATCAGTCCAATACCTTAAACAAATATAAATATGTATAAAGGACCTATGTCCCTGTGAATCTTATTTGTAGTGTTGTACCAGTGTTAACATCAGTCCAATACCTTAATAAATGTAAATATGTATAAAGGACCTACGGCCCTGTGAATCTAATTTGTAGTGTTGTACCAGTGTTAACATCAGTCCAATACCTTAAACAAATATAAATATGTATAAAGGACCTACGTCCCTGTGAATCTAATTTGTAGTGTTGTACCAGTGTTAACATCAGTCCAATACCTTAATAAATGTAAATATGTATAAAGGACCTACGTCCCTGTGAATCTAATTTGTAGTGTTGTACCAGTGTTAACATCAGTCCAATACCTTAAACAAATATAAATATGTACAAAGGACCTATGGCCCTGTGCTCATACAGTGAATTGTAACCACATTATGTTTGGAAAGGATTAACTTTGTACAGAAAAAATTGACGTTTTTTACGTCAAAATCAGCAATTACTTGGACCGACCAACAGACAGAGAGAAAAAGGGTAAGTATATGAGCCGAGCAAAGCTATTCAAGTACGTATTTTGGTTTACTGAACACCTCATATCCATGGTGTAGACGTTGGTTACACCTGAGCAGGCACAAAATGTTACTGTTAATTGTTTTGGCAGGCATCGAATCATCACAACTAACATACAATACAACTAACGCCAAATAAAATTGGCCAATGTGAGATTTTATTGCTTTGCATAAACAGATGTGTTGACCATATATGGGATTTTTTTTATCGAGGTTTAAAACCATGAGTGACATAAAATTTATTATATAGTCTTCAAAATACCTATGCCTAACGTCAGAAATATTGGCTTGAACCATGCAAGAGAATCAGATTCTTCTGTATTTTGACTAGCTGACTGGGTCACTGGGCGGGGCCTTGGAGTTCTTGGCTGTTCCCTGGGACGACGACGTGCAGGCATCGTGTCTCTGGAACATCAACATATATTTAATTTTTTTTTTTTTTTTTTTATTTCAAGGAATACAAAGTCTTGCGCATCTTTAAAATATGGTATTTTGAAGTACATAGCATGGGAAGATCTGTGACACCAAATTTGTACAATTGTTAGTTCCAGAGTAAACATCTATGATGTACAGCATCATCTTAGGTTAGTTGAATATACAGGCCTGTCAACTGTCCCGCAATTTGCGTATTTGTCACGCATTTGCTGAAGAATTTGAAGTCACGCCAGTTATTTTTGCGTGACAGAAAATGTCACACAAATACGCATTTTACCTGGTAATTGTCAAGCAAAAATATTTCTGGAGAAAATTTTCTAAAAAAGATCGTCTACACAGCAAAAATACGAACGACGGGAAAAAAACGTACGCACTTCGTTCGGACTTTTCACGCGAATTACGGATATGTCACGCATTCCGTTCGAAATTTTTCGTACCTACCCCCCCTCATGTTAGGTGTTCCCAAGTTGACAGGCCTGAATATATCTTTTATTGACTCTTTAGATGTCATATCATGACATATTAGTCACTAAGGTTAGGCAGTTCTTCCCATTTTCGAGTTGAAGAACTGGTATCTTTATCCTGGCTAGAACCATAGACAACACTTCATCAAATTACTGACCTACCGTATATAACAGAATACATTAAGCTTTAAGTTGAACACTGTAACTTAAACATATGAGTTAAACACCTGTAAGAGTTGAAAAACTTTCTTAGTTGAACACCTCAAATGAATATCTCTGTTAGTTAACATCTCTAGGTTTTACATAACACCTTAATTGAATACCTCTGTAAGTTAACATCTCTGTAGGTTTAACATTTTCATTTCATGAATATCTCTGTTAGTTAAGCACTTCTGTAAGTTAAACACCTTAATTGAATACCTCTGTAAGTTAACATCTCTGTAGGTTTAACACTTTCATTTCATGAATATCTCTGTTAGTTAAGCACTCTTGTAAATTAAACACCTTAATTGAATATCTCTGTAAGTTAACATCTTTGTAGGCTTAATACTTTGATTTCATGAATATCTCTGTAAGTTAAGCACTTCTGTAAGGTAAACACTTTTGTAAGTTAAACACCTTATTTAGAATATCACCCTGTAAGTCAAAGACCTCAATCAAAGATAAACATCTCAATAACGCAAATGCGAGTAGGTAGTTACTAGTTTCACCACCAGGTGGCTCGCTCGGGTCAGATAGCATGGCGGATATAGGAGAAAGTTCCTTTTAACTTAAATTACATCTGTTTTAGTGGTTCAATTTTCATATAGCCCTTATGTATTGAATAGTTATGCAAATTAAAGTATGTCAAGTAAAAGAAAATGTTATATGTCCAATACAAGAAAAGATATTTCACTTTTTTGTGATTTTTTTAATATGGGGTCTATGGGGAATCAACCCGAGCTAGAAGTCACATTTTCAAAAAAGATTAAATTTTCAAAGTTGATAAACAATTTGTGAAACCATATTTTTAGATGTATTTTTACATGTAGATTTCAAATATGACATCACTTTGACTGAATTTTGAATATTTAATGACGTAAATCAAGATCATTTCTACTCGCATCTAGTCCATTGAACACCACTGTAAGTTAAACACCTCAGAAATATAGACATCTATGGGGTCTACTACATTTTCTATTTTTATTGAAAGGTGAAATTACTTTTTCCACATCCGGGTGTATCAATCTACCAAATCCAATCCAAGCCCTATAACTCCCCTATAACTGTATAATGTTCAATCCTGAAAATGTAAGTACCTTTCCAAAATATATTGCAGGTAGTGAATATTTACTTACCACAGTATTTTGGATCTCCCAACATAAGCTTTTTACTCCATTATACAGTATACTGTTTTAAACTACAGAAAATGTTATGAATCTAAGTACCCTGACTCAACAATAGCTAGTCATGCAAGTCTCTGACAATGACAGATGATCATCCAATTTTAATGTTCATGAAATCAGAGAATAAAAAGAAGTTTACATTGACTTAAATATGGGAGCTTAATTATTAAAAGATATTACTTACTGAGAGTAGGTTAACAGAAAATATCGTCTCAAGATTTTCTTACTTTACCTCATATGGTCTTCATCAAGGATTTATCACTCGTATAAAGAGTGCACACAAAGTATCATAAATACAAAGGAGGTACAAAGGGTAGAATCAAAGATCAACCTGACTTAACTGTGATATAGATATACATGTACACACAGATAAACAAATGAGACCCATGCTTAAATTAACCTATAGACATGCTAATTTCACAATTTCTCCTGAGGATTTAATAAATGTCAAAAATTGTTCAAGATAATCGTGTGAGATTTACTCATGATAAACATAGCCACTGTGACATTCTACTGAAACCTCAATTGATCATCTGTACAGTTTGAAGTAGAATAATAAGAATAAACATATGGGGGTGTGTATAGGGATGGGGGAGCTCTTGGAGGCCTCTCTTTAGGGTGCCCCATTTTGTTCAAGATATGATTCTTTGGTTGCCCCATTTGACTCAAAATGTGACCCTTTGTGAGCCCTATTTGGCTCTAAACATGATCCTTTGGGTCACTCAAAATAAGATCCTTTGAGAGGCAATTAAACTCACAATATGATTTTTGAGTGCCTAATTCAGATAAAAATATGATCCTTTGAGATCCACATTTGACATGAGAATGGTACATTGAGATTTCCCCCACAATCTAATGGTTCTTCCCTTGAAGGTAACTTGAAGCCAGCAATATACACTCATGCTTAAAGCTTCAGGTCTTGTCTTAATTTTTACCATTTGTTCCCTTATAAATGAAGAAAAAAAAAAAATTGGGGAATTTGTAAACAGAAGTGTTGATTATTTTACAATGTATCTCCTGTTAATTCTACACCTTTCAATATCTTATGTTGATTTATAAAGAAAGATCACCATGATATCATTTGCGCAGGTACATCTTAAGTCTGCTGGTATTTATGTAAAAGTAACTGTTCAAAAGTAAGAGGTCACATCTAATTGCTAACAGTTCTTGTTTAGTAGCACAGACAGTTGTTGTAAGGATCATGCAAAAGACATAACAACCAGTATTATAAAATCAGATAAATGAACAATGGGACAATAGTGCAAAGTAGTGGTTGACAGATTAAAGCATTCGTCAGACCCCTCTATAGCATAGATAGAGAACATACTGTTAAACCAGTGTTTTTCCTTCAAATACCTCGAGGGATCATAGATGGATAGTAAACAGTGTCAGTAATTTATGAACAAAATTATTGAAATCAAGAACCAGAATATGACAACAACCTGCCTATATTACATGGAGAATATAGCATAGAACTCAAATGAGCTTGGTTATTCTACTGTTCTAAACAATTTGCAAACTGCAACATGTATTTGGCATGTATGCCTAGAGCACCATGGACCACAATCGAATATATAAGCTGAATTTCCATTGCTAAATATCCCAAAGCATATCTAGGATATATACCAGTCTGTTGCAGTATACAAAGCAGCGTGAACTAAATTGGCCACAGCCTGCCTTATTTCATTTGACCTCAGACTCAGATTAACGAGATTAAGTGTCTGTGGTGTGTACACAAAACTGAGGAAATGTATAAGGAGTATAGTGTATAAGTAAACCATTTGATCAGCCTTATGAATTAGTCCTTGATATTCTGTATAGCTATACTATTGTGAAACAACATTACGCGTATAAACTGGATATTAACAGTGCTGAATCAGCGTCTTATAAGAATGTCTAATCACGATCACATCAAAACTGGAAAAAAAACAATTTAAGTGTGACATTTGTTCTAAAACATTTGTGCATCAATCTAAATTAACAAGTCACAATCTAATCCACTCTGGTGAAAAGAAGTTTAAATGTGACATGTGTCTCAAAACATTTTCAAGAAAATCTAGCTTAGGAAGTCACAATCTCATCCATACTGGAGAAAAGCAATTTGAATGTGACATTTGTTCCAAAGCATTTGCAGAGAAATCTACCTTAGTAAAACACAAACTCATTCATACTGGAGAAAAGCAGTTTAAATGCGACATTTGTACTAAAACATTTGCACAGAAACCTTACGTAGTAAAACACAAATTAATTCATACTGGAGAAAAGCTGTTTAAATGTGACATTTGTAGTAAAAGATTTTCACTGAAATCTATCTTAGTAAAACACAATATCATTCATACTGGAGAAAAGCAGTTTGAATGTGTCATTTGTTCCAAAACATTTGCAAGGAAAATCTGATTTAGTAAGTCACATTCTCATTCATACAGGAGAAAAGAAATTCAAATGTGACATTTGTTCTAAAATGTTTTCTCAGAAATCTTACTTAGCAAGTCACATTCTCATCCATACGGAAAAAAAGTTTGAATGTGACATTTGTTCAAAAGAATTTGCACATAAATCTTCCTTAGCGAATCATAATCTCATCCATGATGGAAAAAAAACAGTTTAAATGTGAAATTGGTTCCACAACGTTTATGCAGAAAAGTAACTTAATAAGCCATAATCTCATCCATACTGGAGAAAGGAAGTATAAATGTGACATTTGCTCTAGAACATTTGCAAGGAAATATCACTTAGTAAGTCACAACACTACCATTCATACTGAAGAAAAGCAGTTTGAATGTAAAATTTGCTATAAAACATTTGCACTGAAATCTACCTTAGTAAAGCACAATCTCGTCCACACTGGAGAAAAGAAGTTTAAATGTGACATTTGTTTCAAAATGTTTGCTCAGAGGTACCATTTATTGAGACATATCCTCATCCATACTGGAGAAAAGCACTTTAAATGTGACATTTGTTCTAAAACATTTGGACAGAAATCTGGCTTAGCAAATCACAATGTCATTCATACTGGAGGAAAGAAATTTAAATGTGACATTTGTTGTAAAAAATTTGCAGCAAGATCTTGTTTAGTAAGACACAATCGCATTCATAGTGAAGAAAAGAAGTTTAAATGTGACATTTGCTCTCAAACATTTATACAGAAATCTAACTTAGTAAGGCACAATCTCATACATAATGGAATAAAGAAGTTTAAATGTGATATTTGTTCAAAGACATTTACAAGGAAATCTGACTTAGCAAGTCACATTCTCATCCATACAGGAGAAAAGAAGTTTAAATGTGATATTTGTTCAAAGACATTTACAAGGAAATCTTACTTAGCAGGTCACAATCTTATCCATACTGGTGAAAAGAAATTTAAATGTCACATTTGTTGTAAAAAATTTGCAAAGAAATCTTGTTTAGTAAGGCATAATCTCATCCATACTGGAGAAAAGAAATTTAAATGTGACATTTGTTGTAAAAAATTTGTAAGAAGATCTTGTTTAGTAAGACACAATCTCGTTCATACTGGAGTAAAGAAGTTTAAATGTGATATTTGTTCAAAAACATTTGCACTTAAATCTTCCTTAGCAAGTCACAATCTCATCCATACAGGAGAAAAGAAGTTTAAATGTGATATTTGTTCAAAAACATTTGCACTTAAATCTTGTTTAGTAAGACACAATTTCATCCATACAGGAGAAAAGAAGTTTAAATGTGATATTTGTTCAAAGACATTTACAAGGAAATCTTACTTAGCAGGTCACAATCTTATCCATACTGGTGAAAAGAAATTTAAATGTCACATTTGTTGTAAAAAATTTGCAAAGAAATCTTGTTTAGTAAGACACAATTTCATCCATACAGAGGAAAAGAAGTTTAAATGTGATATTTGTTCAAAGACATTTAAAAGGAAATCTTACTTAGCAGGTCACAATCTTATCCATACTGGTGAAAAGAAATTTAAATGTCACATTTGTTGTAAAAAATTTGCAAAGAAATCTTGTTTAGTAAGGCATAATCTCATCCATACTGGAGAAAAGAAATTTAAATGTGACATTTGTTGTAAAAAATTTGTAAGAAGATCTTGTTTAGTAAGACACAATCTCGTTCATACTGGAGTAAAGAAGTTTAAATGTGATATTTGTTCAAAAACATTTGCACTTAAATCTTCCTTAGCAAGTCACAATCTCATCCATACAGGAGAAAAGAAGTTTAAATGTGATATTTGTTCAAAAACATTTGCACTTAAATCTTCCTTAGCAAGTCACAATCTCATCCATGCAGGAGAAAAGAAGTTTAAATGTGATATTTGTTCAAAGACATTTACAAGGAAATCTGACTTAGCAAGTCACAATCTCATCCATACAGGAGAAAAGAAGTTTAAATGTGATATTTGTTCAAAGACATTTGCATGGAAATCTAACTTAGTAAGACATAATCTCATCCATACAGGAGAAAAGAAGTTTAAATGTGATATTTGTTCAAAGACATTTACAAGGAAATCTGCCTTAGTAAGACACAATCTCATCCATACAGGAGAAAAGAAGTTTAAATGTGATATTTGTTCAAAGATATTTACAAGGAAATCTGACTTAGCAAGTCACAATCTCATCCATACTGGAGAAAAACAGTTTGAATGTGACATTTGTTCTAAAACATTTGCACAGAAATCTTACTTAGTAAAACACAATCTCGTCCATACTGGAGAAAAGCAGTTTAAATGTGACATTTGTTCTAAAAGATTTGCAAGAAGATATCACTTAGTAAGTCACAATCTCATTCATACTGAAGAAAAGCAGTTTGAATGTGATATTTGTTCTAAAACATTTGCACAGAAATCTTACTTAGTAAAACACAAACTCATTCATACTGGAGAAAAGCAGTTTGAATGTGACATTTGTACTAAAACATTTGCACAGAAGTCTTACTTAGTAAAACACAATCTCATCCATACTGGAGAAAACAAGTTTAAATGTAACATTTGTTCAATGGTATTTGCACAGAAATTCCACTTAGCAAATCACAATATCTTTCACCAGTCAGTGGCAAGGGTTGTTTTATGTCCTCTCTCAAAAAGGAATAATAAAAACTGTCCTCTTCTTACCAAGAATTTGTAGTAGACATGTTACTGCTGCTACGTCTACTGGTAAAGGATTGGACATTGGACAGAATTTTTTCTGAAAAATCATATGGTCATGCATACCGGATACAATACCCATGTCCTAAAATTAGACCTTACCTCATGGACTTGAACAGTGTGTTGGAAAATTAATGAGCACTTATATTTTGATGTGTTAGGCAAGTCATGTGTATGACTAATTGAAATGTTATAGGTTCCCTTTCATATTGATACAAAAAATTACTGAAAAAAGGTGTGAAACAGTTGAATGTGTTTTTGCAGATTTTAAAAATTATTTTAGGAAAAGTAGGACAGACAAATGAAAAATCATCCTTGATCAACTTTTGGAAGATTTTAGAGAATTTTTATTGTGGTTAAAATCACTTAGATTAGACCCAGTGGCGTAGGAACAATATACGCCAAAACGCCAATGCGTAGTGTTGAAAAGCTAGAATGAAATAGCTTAATAATTTCCTTATGTTCTTTAGTCATATTTCCTCATTGTTAATAAATTGTTTGTGATCTCGAGCACACTAAAGAAATGTTTTTGGAAACCATGTAATATGTTCGATTTTTTCAATAGTACTCTTTGCAAGGTTTTTGTTCCTCTGTTACTTTTTTCTAGCTTCGGCCACGATAAATGGCACTTTTTGGCGTAAAAATCAAGGTGATTTGGGGTAGAGGGTTATGATAGTTGGAAGTTTAAGCCAGTAAAAATGAAAGTACATTTCAACTTCAGTTCTAGGAAAGCAATTACCCTAATTTCTATTTTATTTGAAATATAATAGATTATTATTTTAGGAAATAAAGCATTTAGGCACCAATAATTATTTTGAAAGGAAAAAACAATTTACCACAAAATGTCACGTTGACTTTTGCATGGGCTTTATTTATCTTATAAAAAAAAGTTGAAGACATTAGAGTTATGTTGTATCATTGATCACGGACATGTTTCTATTGATCATACTAGTTTCTTTAATCTGTATTGTTGAGATTTAAAAGATCGGCTTTCCATGGTGATTTTATATCATGAAAAACATTCGAACATTTTAAGCACAATTAGAAAGGTATTACCATAAAAATTACCTTTTACGAGCATAAAAGAGGCGTTTTGATTCGTTAAGATTTGACACAATTTTTTCATATTTTTGGCGTAGTGTTGAATTTACACCTTCCTACGCCCCTGAGACCATAATCAGCATGTGGAAAATAAATAAACTAAAATTGAAAAATATAGGTATCTTGTCTGCTTGTTATGATTTTTGTAAAACACATGTACATAAATACAGCAATTTATATGTCCTTTAGAAGGAAAAAAGTAGATAATGTTTATTTCCTGTTTCCATCTCACTTGTTTTGTATTGCTTTTTGTATATATTAATATATGTATATGCATTTGTATATGTAATTAAGAAATGGACTTTATTTAGGTATATCACATTTAAAATATTATATGCAAAATATCAACATACCTGATGATAACTATCATATCAACTGATGATAAATCTGACAATTATTAAACTGTCCATATACCTTTTAGATAACCAATTAAGGGTTTATGAAAGGTTTATCATTTCTGTTTCTCACTTTCTACAGATTTTGTGTATATTATATATAAGCACATTTATTATGATAGAAAGGTTCTTTATTTTGCTATACATTACATGTAACCATGGGCGTAGCGCCCGGTATGCTGGGTACGCACAGGCGTACCAACTACCAAACAGTTGCAAATCTGCTCCAAATACAACCAAATTTCAAAATTTTCCTGGGGGAGAACCCCAAACCCCCTCGAATGCTCGTTTTTTGATTCACTCAACTCTTGTTCCTGTGGTGGTGGCGTACTACTGGCGTACTAAAATAGCGCTACGCCCATGGTAACATATAATAATAAATTTATAGCATTATTTTGTTGAGCTTTATAAACACAGTATAACATGTAACAGTGCATTTTGACTGTATAGAGTAATTTGGAAAATCTTTAATTTTTCTATGATTTAGCGTTTTCACTGTTTGAGTCAAAGCAGTTTAGACAGTTGCAAGGAAATCTCATAATTTCATCCATACTGGAGAAAAGCAGTTGAATTGTGACTTTTGTTTGAAAACATCTCCAAGAAAATCATATTTACTTAGACAAGATATCATTCATACTGGAGAAAAAATTTAAAATGTGACATTTGTTCAAAAACATTTGCAAGGAAATCACAGTTAGTAAGGCACAATAACATCCATACCAGAGAAAAGCAGTTGAAATCTAACATTTGAATTTTGATTCTGTTTTCATTTTTTGTTTAATTAACAGCTGACTATTCTATTTCTTATTTGTTATGTATTATATAATGTATTATATCTTTTTCTGTATATGCGTGGAGTGTATGTAGTACATGTACTGATAAAAAATCACTCAATAAAAAATAGATTCTCTATTATTTCTATTCCCTCTTTTACGCAAAATCTTGTGATGTCACGTCACACTCATGAGAATTCTAGAATCACATGGCAGTCATTGTGGAAATTTCAAAAAAGTTCCCACTTAAAAGGCTAAATAATGTTTACAAATTGGATATTATTGCAGAATCAACAAAAGGTTTGTGAAAGAAATTAGGATATGGTTTCAAAATGATGCACAGGACAATATATAACTATTAAATGCAGGCACAGACTTTTAATTACCAAAAGTTGAGTGACAAAAAGCATTGGTATCTACCTAATAAGGTTTTGAACAGCTTTAATCACATGAACAAACAGAGAAATAAACCCTCTTAAAGTGTGCGCCAAAGTTTAAAACTGCGCAGGCGCACCGCTCTCGCTAAACTATATAAAGGGATTACCAGGTACACGATTCAGAGGTAAGCCAGGAAGGCGAACAATCTTCGTCTCGTGATGATTTCCCGTATACATCGTAACCAGGAAAGTTTCACCATTGAAATTGAAAATTACTATTACATATACTTCGAAGATGTTATTTATAAAACTATTTAGTGTATGTATCAATCAAATGTCTCATTTTGGACATATAAAAAGTATTTGTCTTTTGTTTCACGGGGAATCGTATTCCCATATAGTACACACATAAATAGTGTACATTATGTAGTACATATTGAATAGCCTGGTATAGTAACACCGTGTTTATATAATATTGAAGGGCATGCTGATTGTACACACGAGTACATGCATGCTAGAAGGCCTAATTTTATATAGCTTGCATACCTAAATAAGAAATAAACCCTTCTAATCCCCTTATTTAAATACGGCGGTATACGTAGCCTGATTTATCGGAATCTTTAAGGCTTGTAGCAAGGATTTGCCAAGGGGGGGGGGGTTCAGTTTTTAAAAAATTCCATGGGGATTCATTTTTGACATCTTGGCCCAGAAATGACCTAGATTACCGGAAAAGTGATTAAAATGGTGAAAAACTGCATGATTTTGAAAGAATTTTTGGTCAAGGGGGTTGAGCATCGAACCTCAAAAACCCTTATTTAACTGTAGATTTTGAATGTTACAAAACACGAGCATTCTTCCAAAATAGGAATCATCCTCAATCTATGCTAATTAAATAAAAATACCTGATTCTAAGGGTGACATCTGTAGATATTCTTAGAATTACTTTGATACGAGTATAGGTTTGAATGAATATCAGTTGGAAACAATTTATTTTTAAAAATCTTCCCTATGTTTACTTTGAGATTCTAGTTTTCTAGATTCTAGATGTCTGATCAATGGAACTACCTTTTTGATGATTAGGATATACAGAAATGTATATATTGAATTAAATAGGGGATGTCAGGCCCTTAACCAGGATTTGCCAAGGGGGTCACTTTTAGAAAAATTCCAGGGGGGGTGTTCACTTGAGACAATTTTGGTTCAAAAATTGACAAAATCACTCAAAAAGTGCTCAGAATGGTAAAAACTGCATTATTTTGAAAGATTTTGTGGCCGGGGCGGGGGGGGGGGGGGGGTCACTCGAACCCATCGAACCCCCCCCCCACCCTGGCTTCGGGCCTGGATGTTCCCTTTTAAATATTCTAGCCAGATATACCTTATTTATATAACCTTATATTCATGAGCATCTTTTATTTAAATGAGCAAAGTCCCTTGGAATTGTGCAGTTTCTTCCTCATTTGACTTCTACATACACATTAAATGATTCTGACCCTTATAAGTTCCATTACATTTGGTTCAAATCCACTCAAAGCGAAATATCTGAGTGTCTCATTTTTGGCCTACTGAGTATATAACATGTGTAATGTACGAAACGTCGAATGGTCCTTCCCTTTTGCAAGAAACAGAATCTTGCAATACCTGTACTTAAATTTACTCTTTAATTCTTGTCATATTGAATCTTTGCTTTTTGTTATAAGTTATTTAATAACGTGTCAAATATTTGGGAATTTTTTAACATTTTTTTGTTGATTATTTTATGATTTAGTTCTACTCCTTTCATTATTTTGTTGAATTATAAAACAAGATCACCATGACATTATTTGCAAAGGTATCTGCGACTAATTATTGTTGAAGTGGAGGTCATAAAGTCTGTACCTACTCCTTCCTTTCTCTGCTCCTAGTAACATATCTAGTGACGGCTCCAGGGCTGTCAACTTGGGACCACCTAATATGAGTGACTTCAAAATGTTGGACACCTAAGTCCAAATCTGAACACTTTTGTCCAAATTTTGAACACCTTTGGCCAACTTTTAAACACCTTTGGCCAAAGTTTGAGCACCTTTGCCAAACTTTGATCACCTCAAATTTTTCGCGCTCGCTACGCTCGCGATGGCGTCAACGGGGGGGGGGGGGGGGGGGGGGGAGGGACGAAAATTTACAATGAACATGCGTGACATATACGTGATTCGCGTGACAAATCCGAACAAATTGCGTTCGGTTTTTTTCCGACGTTCGTATTTTTACCGTATCGTAAACATATTTCGAAAAAATTTCTACAGAAATATTTTTGCTTGACAATTACCAGGTAAAATGCGTATTTGCGTGACATTTTCTGTCACGCAAAAAAAACTGGCGTGACTTCAAATTCTTCAGCAAATGCGTGACAAATACGCAAATTGCGGGACAGTTGACAGGCCTGCGGCTCACAGAAAAGGACATGTACATTGTACATGTGAGTAGTTCAGTTGTCCAGGGAATGGACAGCTCACATGAGGATTAAACAAAGAGATTATGACATTATATCATACATTATCTATCAGTTGGTAGCATAAATTACAAGAATGAAGAATGAAGTGAGACAAACATACTCTACATACTTTATGTTGGTCTCAGGAATGAACAACCAGAATATATCATATATAATATAGAAGTACACTGTAATGTGTCATAGTCTGGTTCACATTAGATTGAAAAGTTTAAATATAATCATGGGCTTTCAACTAGATTGAAAGCCCATGATATAATCTAATTTGAACAACAAAGGACATACGATTATCCATGGACAAAAGCAACTGAAATGTTGAAGATTGAGAGACATTTGATGATCTAGTTGTACATGGAATACACATTGACAATACTTGACAATGCTAAATAACTGTATGGGGCTCCATGCTAGATATTGCCAATACTGAATTACCATCAATGTTAATTATAACCTCAAGAAAATTGTGGATATGTTCTTGATATTGACTGTCCTGGATTGTGTTACATATTGACAGTGCTGGATTGCAACATAAGGTATACTAACAGTGCTGAATTACAACCAACATAAACACCGAGCTGAATTAATACTGTAACTGAATGAATAGCCGTTACTGTTCTATGGTATTCTAAAGAAGCCACTATGAGTTCATGAAGAATGCCTAATCACAACCCTGTCCATACTGGAGAAAAGAATTTTAAATGTGACATTTGTTCCGAGACATTTACTTTGAAGTGTTACTTAGAAAAACACAATGACATACATACAGGAGAAAGGAAGTTTAATTGTGACATTTGTTTTAAATCATTTGCACACAAATCTGCCTTTGTAAGACATAATTTCATCCATACTGGAGGAAAAAAGTTTAAATGTGATATTTGTTTGAAAACCTTTTCACGTCAATCTTATTTAATAACACACAATCTCATCCATAGTGGAGAAAAACAGTATAAATGTGAGGTTTGCTCTAAAACATTTGGACAGAAATCTGATTTAGTAAGACACTATCTCATTCATACTGGAGATAAGCAGTTTAAATGTGATATATGCTCCAAAACATTTGCATGTAAATCTTACTTGGTACGCCATATTCTCATCCATACTGAAGAAAAACAGTTTGAATGTAATATTTGTTCTAAAACATTTGCAAGGAAATCCAACTTGGAAAGCCATATTCTCATCCACACTGGAGAAAAACAGTTTGAGTGTTACATTTGCTCTAAAGCATTTGCACGTAAATCTTACTTGGTACGCCATATTCTCATCCATACTGAAGAAAAACAGTTTGAATGTAATATTTGTTCTAAATCATTTGCAAGGAAATCCAACTTGGAAAGCCATATTCTCATCCACACTGGAGAAAAACAGTTTGAGTGTTACATTTGCTCTAAAGCATTTGCACGTAAATCTTACTTGGTACGCCATATTCTCATCCATACTGAAGAAAAACAGTTTGAATGTAATATTTGTTCTAAATTATTTGCAAGGAAATCCAACTTTGAAAGCCATATTCTCATCCACACTGGAGAAAAACAGTTTGAGTGTTACATTTTCTCTAAAATATTTGCACGTAAATCTTACTTGGCCCTTCACAAACTCATTCACACTGGAGAAAAACAGTTTGAATGTGACAAATGTTTCAAAACATTTGCACGGAAATCTTACTTAGTAAAACATAATCTTGTCCATACGAGAGAAAAGCACTTTAAATGTGACATTTGTTCAAAAACATTTGCACTGAAATATAACTTAGGAAGGCACAATCTCATCCATACTGGAGAAAAGCAGTTTAAATGTGAAACTTGTTCAAAAACATATGCACATAAATCTAGCTTGGTAAGTCACAATGTTTACCATACTGGGAAAAAGCAGTTTAAATGTGACATTTGTTCTAAATCATTTACATGTAAATCTTACTTGGTAAGTCACAATCTTATCCATACTGGAAAAAAGCAGTTTAAATGTGACATTTGTTCTAAAACATTTGCACTGAAATCTTACTTAGCATGTCACAATCTCATTCATACTGGAGAAAAACAGTTTAAATGTTACATTTGTTTTAAAACATTTGCAGTGAAATCAAATTTAATAACTCACAATCTCATTCATACTGGAATAAAGCAGTTTAAATGTGACATTTGTTCAAAACCATTTGCACTGATATCTTATTTAGAAAGACACAAAATCATTCATACTGGAGTGAAGCAGTATAAATGCGACATTTGTTCAAAAGCATTTGCACATAGATCTACCTTAAAAAAACATAATCGAATTCATACTGGGGAAAAGCCATTTAAATGTAACATTTGTTCTAAAACATTTGCAGACAGGAGTAGCTTAGTAAGACATAATCCAATTCATACTGGAGAAAAGAAGTTTTAAAAAGAGAAAAGAAGAAAATGAGAAGTATTTTCATTTCAACATTTTATGTTTACAGGTTCTTATTGGCATTTAAAGGCATTTGGCTTTCACCTCCCATCATCTCACCTATCAGGGGGAGAAAAATTGTACTAATGACTGGTCACATGACCTAACTGGTGATTAGTACATTTCTTCTTCTATGATATCAGGGATTTAGCACTTTCCAGGGAATTAGTTCATCTATTTCATATCATGTGACCATGAATAGGCCATTGAGCATCTAGAATACATATAAGGTATATAATAAACTAAACTATACATACCTTTTGTATGTGCTTCTTTTTATCATAATCTGTAAATCCTCTATGTTGCCAAAGATTGGATCAATATTCTTAAAGTCAGCAATATCATATCCAAAGTCTGCCATTGGAAAGGTGTGTATTGGACTTAACCATATTGCACCTACGCCTAAATACTCTATATAGCCAAGGCGGGATTTTATTCCTAAATATGAAGAAAAATATACATAATAAATAATTATGATTTACATGGTTCATTAGACCATCACCTTCATTATTTTGATCGATAGATGAAACACTTTATTTACCAGTGCATTAGTACTTATAAATTTTGAATGTTTTCTTGATCTTGTATAATTAGTGTAATGTATTGATAATATTTTCTATAATTTGTGTAATGAAGTGTATTAAAAACTGTGTGACTATGTATTTTGTGTAATATCTCTTCCTGTGTGACTATTATATATAACTTTTATTGACATATAGTATCATAACATGATTACATTAGTCAGAACTATGGTAGACTACATATCTAAACTACAAAACACCAACTAAACTAAAAAATACAAAAAATATATAAAAATATATATGGTAACAATAATAGTGTGGTGCACACACAATGCATTATGACCATGCTAAATTCTTAAATGAATGGTAAATGAATTTGCCAATATGTCTTTGCAAGGTTACATTTTTATTAGAAATAAGATTGACAAATAAATTTTCACTTTGTAAATCCAAGTTAGGTAAAATTTCACGGGCTTTTGTATATAATATTTGCCTATTCTCATCATTTTTTGTACAAGCTAAAAAGAAATGACATTCATCCTCTACATCTTTACAAATATTACATAATCTTTCCTCTAAAGGTTTTGGTTTTGGCTTTGTATGTCTTCCAGTCTCAATTGCTAACTGATGAGAACTCATTCTAAATCTACTTGTAGCCAATCTATACTTTTTATTATCTAGTTTCAAGTACAATTCTTTACCAAAATCATTTTTAAATAATTTGTACGTTCTCAATATAGGATAAGTGTTCAAATCATTTTTCCATTTTTCTACAAATAATATTTTTAATTTCTTTTCAACCATATTCACCAGATTTTCAGTATCCAAATTTTGATTATTCCAATAATCTAATAAATCACATTTTCTGAGTATATCATAAACCTTGCTTGACCAACTTTTAAACCCTAACTCTTGATTACCCCTATCATATAAGTATGCTTGATTTAATATATTACTCTCTGGAAAATTTTGAAACCTAAGCCAGTATTTTATAATGTAAGATTCTATTTTGATTGATAATGGGTATCTCCCTAGGTCACCATATACAGCTGGGCTTGCAGTTTGTGATTTAACACCTAATGTTGACTTTAAAAAAGACAAATGAATTGACTCAATTGCTTTCATTTGCTTTTTATCATACCATATTTCACATGCATAACATAAAATAGGACTAACTAACGCATTAAACAGATGAAGAGCCACATCCGGTGGTACATCATTAAACTTCTTATATTGTTGCTTTATCTTAAAAAGTGCCTTTTTTGATTGTTCTTTAAGGTACTTAGTGTTCAGATCAAAACTGTTATTTTTGGTGAGAATGAGACCTAAATATTTGTATTCTTTGACACATTCTATAGTTTGGTCATTAAATTCAAATTTGAATGATCTTTTAGAATTGAAGATAAGTGCTTTAGTTTTCATCGTGTTGACAATTAACCTGTTAGTCTTACAAAAAGAAAAAAGTGTGTCAAGCAATAGCTGCAATCCGTCACTGGATTCTGAGATCAATACAAGGTCATCCGCCCATAGAAGATGATTTAACCTTTTACCGTTTAAAATAACACCACAGTGAGCTGGTAATTGTAAAGTAAGATCATCGATGAAATGATTGAATAAAAAAGTACTAAGCACACTACCTTGCAAAACCCCTATATCAGTATCAAAATAATCTGTTACTCCATTCTTTAACTTTAGACAAGATTGAGATTTGGAATACATATTGTCGATGATTTTATACATTTTGGTATGAGGACTTATGCCACTTTTACTGAGTTTGTATAGCAAAACTGATCGATCTATAAAGTCAAACGCCTTTTTGAAGTCAACCATACATGTAAACAAAGGTTTTTTAAGCAGTTTAGATTTGTTAATTAATGTTTGTAGTAAAAATATGTTATCAATTGTACGGCTATTTTCCTTATATGGACCCTGTAGAGGATCTTGGATATTCTGTACCTGTGCGTTAAAAACAAGTCGATTTTGAATAATGGAGTCAAATACATTACCGATACAAGCTAATACATTTATACCTCTGTAGTTATCAGCTTTAAGTCTACTTCCTTGTTTAAAAAGCGGACTCAACATACCAATGCTCCAGTCCTGTGGATAATTTCCACTGTCAAATATTGCATTAAAAAGTGCCGTGAAATCTGGAATAAGAGCCTCACAATTACGAATTATGTTTGATGGGATGCCATCAATGCCGGCTGATTTATTAGAGTTTACTCTTTTAAAAGCATTATAAACCTCAATTTGACTAATTCTGTCATCTATGATATCATGGCAGAGATTTAAATTAGGGTCATTAGAATAAGAATTAATTGGAATGTAGTCTTGAATATAGTCATTCATCTTTTGGAGTGCCTCGTTATCAAAATAATCTAAGTTTGGGGGCTTTGCCAGATTTTGAAAAAAAGTTAATAGGGCCTCAGGGGGAACTGGTATATCTTTAATTACATTTCCTGGCAATGCATTAATAAGTTTCCAAAAATCAGTTGAACATTTTGATCTATTTTCTACTAAGCTTTCTAACATACCTGCTTTAAATTTTCTTTTTTCCCTCTGTTTAGTTTGATTATACTGTTTAATAAGTTGATCGATATGACTATCATCAAGTTTATTTTTAATAGCACCATGAACTTTTCTTTTCAGGATTTTACATTCATCTGTGAACCAAGAATTTATGGGAAATTTATTGTTTTTGTTTGATTTTAATTGTCTAAATTCAAATGTACCTTCACATGCATGATGTATAACACTTAAAAGTTTCCTCAATAGTTCATCTGATCCTACATTAGTACAGCCTAATTCTGTGTAAAAAGTGCTCAACAATTCATAACTAGTTTGATCGGTAAGTTTTTGTATAAACTCATTTTTCTTTGCAGGTTCCCATTTATATGACTTATATGTATTAATGTTCATATTCTTTCTTCGATCTGATGTTCTACCTTCGAGACTTGTTTTTTGATCAGTCTTTGTCAGTGAAAGTGAAAAATGTAAAGGGGCATGATCAGATTCTACCCTTCTATCATGTACTTTAAAATCTGATAATAATGGAATTAACATTGGTTGAACTACTACATAATCAATAACAGATTTACCAATGTCAGGGTCTGACGCACAATTACGACTATAGTTTCGATAACAAGTAAATTTTCCAACTTCTTTGTCACTAAAAAGACGACCATTGAGAATTTTCATGTTTGTTGATTTGCAAAGAGATAAAAATTCTCTTCCATGAGTTTGTGAGATTGCCCTTATATTCTTATCCATAGAAGCTCGTATTCCGAAAAAATCATTAATTTTATCCCTACTTTCTTGTGTAGACATGGCCTCATTATTGTTAAATATATCAATTGGTAAACTACCATTGCTACCAGGTATATCTATATTACTATCAGTAAGATTAGCTGTCCTGGCATTCATGTCACCACAAATTATTGTTCTACCCAAGGTTTGGTAATAAGCTATTGACATTTCTAATATGTCAACATTGTTTGATCCTGTAACAAATTCATATACAGAGCCTTTAAATGGTAAATAGATAAAACATATAAATAAATCTTCACTAATTTTAAAATAGATGGCGCTTAGCTTTATCCAAACAAAAAAGTCATGGGATTGTGGTAATATATCAATACCACCTGTACTATATTCCTTACTGATAAATACTGCAAGCCCACCTGAATAGTGACCATTACTTGTACTAATATTAGAATTACGAGCAAGATTGTAACAGGTATAACCTTCAAAAACAATATCCTCAATTGGTGAAAGCCATGTCTCACATAATAAAATAATTTGATAATCTTGTAAAAATGTCTGTACATCTTTCCCATCATGCAATTTGTCAGACAATTTATTAATATTCCAAACGAGTACTGAAATATTTTTCTCTGGAGATAAGGCTTCACCAATATTAAAATGTGTTTCTGAATTGACATGTGTTTCTGTTTCTAAGTTCAAATGTGTTTCTAGACTGAAACTAGTACAAACTTCTGATGACTTACTAGAACCATATAAGGAATCATTTTCATATTTGCTACCTTCCTTAACATGTGTTGCTGGATCAACACACAAAGAATATGAATAGTCATCACAGTTATTATTTACATATGTTATAAGCTCCTCAGTTTTAACATTAATATTTACATGTGTTTCAGAATAATTTACATTTTTTACATTATTTACAAATCTTAGAGTGTCGACATATCCAGTTTTAGAGACATAATCTTTAATTTGGTCAGATGCTGGTACTACACCACACTCACTGTCTAAAACTTGGCACGAGACCAAGCACCACTGGAGTGTCCAGGTCACATCATCGTATGTTAGATTGAATTTTGATAAAATAAAAAGTTTAAAAAACAAAATTTTTGTTATCATATTCACTGAGAAATGAGATGGAAACAAAGTATACTGTATTGACAAAGTGTTCAGATTTGGACCAAGGTGTTGTTGATGGAGGGGGGGGGGAGTTATATTACTTTACGATGGAACAAATTCACAAGAACTCTTGTATTTGGAAAAACTAAACTCAGTACCCAAGTAAGGAACTGGATATTATATCTCTGGAGAATTAAAATGGGAAAATTTGGAGTTATAAGTATAAATTCAAGAAGCATGTTTTATCATGTCTTATATACACGTAACTCCCCCCGCCCATCCACTCCCCCTCCATCCAATATTAATTTATTTCGATTATTTTTTGTATAATGCATGGAAACTAACTTTAAAAAGTGAGCAATGTCATTAGTGTGATAAAAACGTCCCTTATACCTATTAATTACAGGTCATGGAGACCATTGTTGCCTGAGTTATAGCAAAAACATTGACTTATGCACGTTGGTGATGATGTGCCTTTTTTAATAGATCTCATATCTTAGAAGGGTATCAGTTCACAAAAAATACTATAAGACCTAACATATTTTGCAGTGCACTGCGCCTGGCAATTCAGTTGTAAATTTTCTCTTGAAAAAATAAAACTTCGAAATTTGTTGAGTTTTCTTGCAGAAATTGCCCACTCCCCACCCCTCCATCCATTTTGTACAATCACCGGGCGTGTGGATTATCAGGTCTGCCTTACAATTCCATGATAGCATTTGACAGAGCTATTTCAGCATCCCTGAAGGACCTTATGTTAGGAATTTGTGAAGTTGGAGATTGGCAATGTTTTACTTCATTTTGATCATAGCTATTGAACAGTTTGATCAGGTTGAACTACATGTATGTCCTTTAACAGGAAACTTGACCTCTTCTATCTAGTCTTGATTTAGGGAATGCTTCACAAAACTTGTCCCAGATTGACAAGTTTTTCATTGGCCTAATGTACTGTTATATTGAATATGACTAACATGAATAACAATAATCAGCCATAATTATTATGGCAACAAATACATCTGGAAAGACTTATTTACACCCCAGTCACATTTCCTACGGCGACCTTCCGGTCTATCATTTCTGCGGCCAGTAACATTTCTACGCTCGCCGTGGAATTTCTGCGCTCTCATACTTTTGCAGTCACATTTCCCACGGCAGCCGCACGGTCAATTTTAAATTTCTGTTGATATATAATACGTTTTTCATTTTATTTATTTGGGACAATTTATAAATGTTATTCATAGTGCTAGGATATCAAATGAAAAGTGACCGTGAAACATTGAAAAATAATGATTCAATCTGGTTGAGCCAGTTGATTTCTACGGGGACCTCAGAAATGGACCAATATTATAACTCTGAGTTATAATTTCTACGCCTTCCCTGCGGCCTGTAAAAATCTGTATACGCCGTACGGAGGCCGCAAGGCGAGCGTAGTTTTTCTACGCTCGCCGCAGAAATTCACCGATTTAATTGATCTGCGGTCGACTTGCGGCTGCCGTGCGACAAATGTGACTGGGGTGTTAGATGGCTGGACCTAGAGATGATAAAATAATTTCGACTTTGAGACAGGGAAGATGCAAACAACCCACCCAAATGTTTTTTCTGAAATGTTGTTCTGATTTTCAACCCCTTCCACCCCTGCTTTTTCAATTTTTGTTGCATCAATACGTTGCGTTTTGAGACACGGTAGACCCCTTTAAAGGAATAAGTGATTCCTTTGGGGATTTTAAAGATATCCATTATGGGTGACCAAAATTAGCTGAAAGCAATGGATCGCATGAGTTTTCCCTATGGAAAAATAACGTGGGAAATTTTGTTTTCCACTTTAACTAAAAGGAATCTTATTCTTTTTAAAGTGGTAAACTGTATGTCAAAATGCAACGTACTGATGCAAGAAAAATTAAAAAAGCAGGGGTGGAAAGGGTTGAAAATCAGGAAAACATTTCAGAAAAACATGTGGGTGGGTTGTTTGCATCTTCCCTGCCTCAAAGCCAAATTATTCTATCATTTCTATGAGTGTTTTTCCTGGAGGTAATGCATTGGTCTTACATATGCACCTATTTAAAATAGCCAAAATCCAATAAATGACAGTCCGAAATCTGTTGCGATACTTTCCTCCTTCTTTTCAAATTTTTTTCAACATATTTATTCAACATTTTTTTCCAACATCTCTAATTTTCAAAATGTTTTAATTCAAAATTTTTTTCAACATTCCTTTTTTCAATCCTATGGTTTTTCAAAAATATCAATAATATCCATTCATGGATGTCAATATATTTACTCAATATTTTATGAATTTCAGTGATATTGGCATCAAATATTCATAACTTTGCCCTCAACCCCTAATCACCTTGGTTTTTATGCCAAAAGGTGTCTTATATCTGCAGCTAGCTATTGCTCAACACTGGGTGTATACCAAATTAAGCGTGAAACACGCAGAGTAAGGTACAACACGAGGTTGATGAGGTTCACAATTTCAGAAAGATTTGGTCTAGTTTTTAGATCTTTCTGAAAATATGAAAACATCAGTTTGCTAAAATTTCATCACCCTTGTGGTGTTTACCCCACACGTAACTGTCACACTTAATTTGGTACACACCCTGTGCTCAAGCTAAAAAATAATGAAGACATAAAAAACATTGCAAAAAAGTATGCACTGACGTTCCCTCAAATACCCACATACAAACTAATGGTTCTTCCCTCTTTACCCCTCAAATACCCACATACAAACTAATGGTTCTTCCCTCTTTACGGTACATATGGAGGTAACATGAAACAGCAATAACCCTGTGCTAAAATTCACACTTCCAGGTCATGTCAATCTTTGCTATTTCATCTCTTATGAGTTTACAAAAAAACTATGGCAAATGTAAGCATTGGGTCTTCATTATTCATTGCTCATTTTACTCCTTTCAATATGTTTTGTTGAATAATAAACCAGATCACCATGACATTATAGGCACAGGAACATCTTAGTGTAAATTGGAGGTCATATACCAGTTCCTTCATAGTAGCACATGGACAGTGATGTGCACAGAAAAGGACATGTGCATTTGTAAATAATTATATAAAAGACTCTAAAACAAATGGGGAATATATTATCTATATACACATACTGATGCATAGTACTAGTAGCAAAGCTGTGATTCTTCACAGGGAATGGACAAAAACCTATATGTGAGAACACAACAAAGGGATTGAACAACCAATACATATAATACTGTTACACACAGACATGGGGAACAACCCCATGAGTAACCTAAATGGACACAATTATTGAATTGAACAATGAACAACTAGAATAAACAGGTCCATAGAGTTTCAGTAACATGAATGAACATAATTATTGTACTGAACAATGAACAACTAGAATATACAGAGCCATAGAGAACAGTTTCAGTAACGTGAATGAACATAATAATCGAACTGCAGAATGAACAACCAGAATATACAGAAAGATTGAGAACAGTGTCAGTGACATTATTGAACATAATTGTCCAAATAACTTCTTCCTGAGAAAATAGTGAATCCAATCCGTAAAGTCCTCAGGTTACATGCTGCCACTGTTCTTGCAAGGCCGTTACAATACCCGGGAATTTATCGATTTATGCAGTGCATGTTTGTGATAGTGCCCTCTGCAGGTCACTGCTCTAAACTTTCTCAGGTAATAAAGAGGTAGCTTGTGAGCATTGGGTGTATTTTCTATCCATCGATTATGCTATATAAATTGAGGCAAATGTTGCCATATAACCTACTAAGGTGGCCTAAAGTGCTGCTTATTTTTTCGAGAAGCCACTCAGTAAAATTACGATTTCTCTGCAGCCTGATGTTCAATCAACATCATTTGAGTATCTATGTGTTCCTGACACGTTTGGGCATCCGGTAATGACAATGTCTACCCAATGTTTGCACGCAAAATTGACGTAATTCATGACTGAAATCGGGAATGTAGATGGTAATATTATACAAATTCGGGCACAAAATGGTATTTAATAGGCAGATATATATAGTGTTTCCACTATTTAATAGAGGTAAACAATATGCTTTATCAATACTTTTATAAAATCACTGATTGTGTAGTACACAAAAGCAATATCACAACTCAAAATATTTCATCAATCACAAATATCTCTCTCTAGCTTATTTTCATAAGATCTTTTCAAATTATGTGTCAAGATCAATGTTGTTGGTCAAAGGACGGATATAATTTTAAATAACCCTCCCTGTAATATATTGAATAATCAAATTTATCCCATACTTGGACATGTTACAGGTACATAAAGCCAGTTTGTAAAAACTTATATTTTTATCAGCGGGCAGGTATAGCTTTACATCCTGCTTTGAGCGGGCAGATATAGTATATCTGCCCGCTACGTCATAATCGCTGCTCGCATATTTTTTCATAATTTGTAACGTTCGTGTAATGACTGAAAATGAAAATGGAGAAAACACAGACAATCGGGATCTGTTTGATGGTTTAAAAAAAGGAAGGAGCATCCACTTAATCAAACAAAAATTCGAGAAAATAAATGTGGGAATATTTGAGAGAACAGGAAAATCCGCCCACGGCCAAGAAAACAAAACTGGACATGAATATTCTCAAATATTTCCACGACTGAACAATGTGAACCAGATGACCAAGATTGGTATGGGATAAACATATTATCCTATAGTCTGTTCAGGATATTGTGATTATCCCGAGGCAAATATAATATATTTGCCCGAGGGCCACAGGTCCCGAGGGAAAATATATTATATCGGCCAATTGGTCATATAGGATAATCTCTATTTATCCGATGGATACTAAATATATATGGGGATACCAACACAGATAATTTTCATATACGCCACTAAAATCATATCTGATCCATATGACGTGATATCCAATCGTATCCGACGGATACTATTTTAAAAATATTTTGAATGAAAAAATTGAAAAAATTTGAACTTTTGAAAAAGAAACTGAAAAAAAAGTTTTGAAAAAATTGAGAAAAAATTAAAAATTAATTCGGAAAAAAATTTGAAAATGAAATTATAGAAATAAAGAAAATGAAAAAAAATTGAAAAAATATTTGGAAAAAATTTGGAAAGTTACAAGGTTATATGATCAGTAAAAATTAGGGATGGGACGGTTCGTTTCGGTTCGGTTCGGTTCGGTTTTTCGGATCATCAGCCGTCGGTTCGGTTTTTTCAGTTCGGTTCATTCATTTTAAGGATTTGTATTGATTGACATGATTAGCTGCTTTGTCTCTGACTTCACTGCTGACTGTCACTTTCTTTTAATACAACCAATAAAATAAATAATTTATGCTTGTAGAAACCTTAATCAGCTAAAGTATACTTTGAGATCCAGACGCCATATTTGAATGTATTACATACCTAGCGAAGCATTTGTATGGAAGTCAATGGGAAAGTTAGCGAGCTATATCCACCGATATTGCCCGATTACCCCGATATAGCTCGCTTACCTCGTTTTGATATTAGATTTCTTTAATAACCATGATAATATCATGACGTCACGTCATTGATACAAAGTAACCATGGGAACAAAGGCATGTAATACATCAGTTATGTCACTATGACGTGAAATATGCCTTCGTTTTTGCCCAAATATAGAGCCTCCCAAGGTCGGCCTATATTGGGAGAACTCAGGCATATTTCACGTCATAGTGACATAACCTCTAAGAATACACGACTAAAGAATATAGTACCAGGGACCACATGATTGATTACCGAGGGATACGAATACGCGGATACGAAACGAATCTAGTAAACAAGTGAGCTAGCAACAGACAAGACAGACGAGGTAGGGACTAGGAATATCAAAAATGTTGCTGTAAAACAGTGTTTTTAACTGTTTTATTGATACTTGACCAATGAAATATTAATCCGAAAACGGTCCGAAAAGCTGATCCAAAAGTAGGGCCGTGATCCGAAAACCGATCCGAAGGCTATGAACCGCGGTTTTTCGGTATTTCGGTTATCCGTCCCACCCCTAGTAAAAATGAGTTACATTTTTTCATGCAATCATTTTATAAAAATAAGGTCATAGAAAAAAAATGAAAAAATAGAATAGAAATAGAAAACAACTTTAGGTCAAATTATTTGAAGTCCATACAAAAATAGCGACCATCGGATAAATATGATATCTTCTGATTTTCACGGCTATCATTTTTATCCACTTTTGGATATCGCCGATCTCCACTCATTCGCTACGAGTGAGCGTTAGCGATACCCACTCATGGATAAAAATGGTTTCCCTCAAAAATCATTGGATATCCTCTATATATGCATGTGCATGCAGCTCATCTACTAAACGAAACGAAACTAATCGTGAAATCACCAGGTATTGATTTTTCCCTTGTTCTTGCAGGTCAGCCACTGTGGATGTCAGCTGTCAAGTTCCTGTGATATAATCCTAAACAAACTATTCTTCGTATACTAGACATTGATATTCTTGAATTACATCCAACCACAAGCATACTGAGGTTATATACTAAATTTAGACAGTGCTGAATTACCATTTATATATAATCCAAAGCATATTGAGGTTGCCTACTAGCATCAATTGATAAAACTTCAAGCAAATTGAAGTTGAAGCTATCATACATATTGATAGAGTTGAGTGAGTTTAATGCAAAACATTCACTATCGTGCTGAATTACGACTTAATCTCAAACATATCGAGGCTGAATAGTGCATACTAGATGTTGAATCAGCATCAATGTATAAACTTCAACCAAAATGAAGCTATATCATTAATATTGACAGTGTTAACAATATAACCACTGAATTACCACTGATAACACTAAGCCTATTGTGGTAATATGCTAGATATTCAGCACATTGCTGAATTACCAATCATATAAATCATATATTGGGTGCAGAATAATTATTGATAATTAATGAAACACATTTATGGTTACAGGTTACACACTGACATTGCTTTATCATCATTTACATATAACCCTACACATTCAGGTCACAGATACCTATAATCCTAAATTGCAAGCATCATATACAAGGCTGAATTACCCCAAATATACTGAAAGAATATTGTTCCTGTTCAATGAGATTTTAAATGAATCTGCATGAGTACAGATACATGTATAATGTCTAATCACAATCTCATCCAAACTGCAGTAAAGCAGTTTAAATGTGACATTTGTTACAAAACATTTGCAAGGAAATTCAACTTAGGGTTACACAATCTCATCCATACTGGAGAAAAGCAGTTTAAATGTGACATTTGTTCTAAAACATTTGCGCATAAATATTATTTAAAGAAGCACAATCTCATACATACTGGAGAAAAGCAATTTAAATGTGACATTTGTAGTAAAACATTTACAGGAAAATCTAACTTAGTAAGCCACAATCTCATTCATACTGGAGAAAAGCAATTTAAATGTGACATTTGTAGTAAAACATTTGCAAGAAAATCTAACTTAGTAAGCCACAACCTCATCCATACCAGAGAAAAACAGTTTAAATGTGACATTTGTAGTAAAACATTTGCAAGAAAATCTAACTTAGTAAAACACAATATTGTCCATACAAGAGAAAGGAAGTTTAAATGTGACACTTGCTCTAAAACGTTTACATGGAAATCTGCCTTAGTAAATCACAATCTCATCCATACTGGAGAAAAACAATTTAAATGTGACATTTGTTCTAAAACATTTGCAAGAAGATATCACTTAGCAAGTCACAGTCTCAGGCATACTGGAGAGAAGAAGTTTAAATGCAACATTTGTTCTAAACAATTTGCAACAAAATCTCACTTAGTAAAACACAATCTCATCCATACTGGAGAAAAGGAGTTTAAGTGTGAAATTTGTTCAAAAGCATTTGCACATAAATCTTCCTTAGCAAGTCACAATCTCATCCATACAGGAGAAAAGAAGTTTAAATGTGATATTTGTTCAAAGACATTTACAAGGAAATCTGACTTAACAAGACACAATCACATCCATTCTGGAGAAAAACAATTTAAATGTGACATTTGTTCTAAGACGTTTGCATGGAGATCTGCCTTAGTAAGTCACAATATCATCCATACTGGAGAAAAGAAATTTAAATGCAATATTTGTTCTAAAGCATTTGCAAGGAAGTCAGATATAGGAATTCACAATCTCATCCATACTGGTGAAAAGAAATTTAAATGTGACATTTGTTCTAAAACATTTGTACATAAATCTCATTTAGTATCTCACAATCTCATTCATACTGGAATTAAGCAGTTTAAATGTGACATTTGTTTTAAAGAATTTGCACAGAAAGCTACATTGGTAACACACAATCTCATTCATACTGGAAAAAAGCAGTTTAAATGTGACATTTGTTCTAAAACATTTGCACGTAAGGGCAACTTAGTAAGTCACAACCTCATCCATACTGGAGAAAAGCAGTTTAAATGTGACATTTGTTCTAAAACATTTGCAAGGAAGTCAGATATAGCAATACACAATCACATTCATACTGGAGAAAAGCAGTTTAAATGTGACATTTGTTCTAAAACATTTGCAAGAAGATATCACTTAGTAAGCCACAATCTCATTCATACTGGAGAAAAGCAGTTTAAATGTGACATTTGTTCTAAAACATTTGCAAGGAAATTCAACTTAGTGGCACACAATCTCATCCATACTGGAGAAAAGCAGTTTAAATGTGACATTTGTTCTAAAACATTTGCAAGGAAGTCAGATATAGCAATACACAATCACATTCATACTGGAGAAAAGCAGTTTAAATGTGACATTTGTTCTAAAACATTTGCAAGAAGATATCACTTAGTAAGCCACAATCTCATTCATACTGGAGAAAAGCAGTTAAAATGTGACATTTGTAGTAAAACATTTGCATGGAAATCTGCCTTAGTAAGCCACAATCTTATCCATACTGGAGAAAAGCAGTTTAAATGTGACATTTGCTCAAAAACATTTGCACATAAGGGCCACTTAGTTACTCACAACCTCATCCATACCGGAGAAAAACAGTTTAAATGTGACATTTGTTCAAAAACATTTGCAAGGAAATCTGCCTTAGTAAGCCACAATCTTATCCATACTGGAGAAAAGCAGTTTAAATGTGACATTTGCTCAAAAACATTTGCACATAAGGGCCACTTAGTAAGTCACAACCTCATGCATACCGGAGAAAAACAGTTTAAATGTGACATTTGTTCAAAAACATTTGCTTGGAAATCTTACTTAGTAAGCCACAATCTTATCCATACTGGAGAAAAGCAGTTTAAATGTGACATTTGCTCAAAAACATTTGCACGTAAGGGCAACTTAGTAAGTCACAACCTCATCCATACCGGGGAAAAACAGTTTAAATGTGACATTTGTTCAAAAACATTTGCTTGGAAATCTATCTTAATAAAACACAATATCGTCCATACGAGGGAAAGGAAGTTTAAATGTGACATTTGTTCAAAAGCATTTGCACATAAATCTTCCTTAGCAAGTCACAATCTCATCCATACAGGAGAAAAGAATTTTAAATGTAACATTTGTTCAAAAGCATTTGCACATAAATCTTCCTTAGCAAGTCACAATCTCATCCATACAGGAGAAAAGAAGTTTAAATGTGATATTTGTTCAAAGACATTTACAAGGAAATCTGACTTAGTAAGCCACAATCTTATCCATACTGGAGAAAAGCAGTTTGAATGTGACATTTGTTCTAAAACATTTGCATGGAAATCTGCCTTAGTAAGTCACAATCTCATCTATACTGGAGAAAAGAAGTTTAAATGTAACATTTGTTCAATAGGCTTTGCACAGAAATGTCCCTTGGCAAATCACAATATCATTCACCAGTCAGAGGCAAGGGTTGTTCTATGTCCTCTCTCAAAAATGAATAATAAAAACTGTCCTCTTCTTACCAAGAATTTGTAGAAGAGATGTTACTGCTACATCTATTGGTAAAGGATTGGACATTGGACAGAATTTTTTCTGAAAAATTATATGGTCATTCATACCGGATACAATATCCATGTCCTAAAATTAGATCTTACCTCATGGACTTAAACAGTGTGTTGGAAAAATAATGAGCACTTATATTTTGATGCGTTAGGCAAGTCATGTGTTGACTAATTGAAAGGTTAAAGGTTCCCTTTCATATTGATCCTGAAAAGATGGGTATCGATATGGCGAACCTTTTGAACATTTTACACATTGTCAATTTAATTGTCATCTTTTGAATGGTAACAATATAATTGGAAAAAAAAAATATAGTTTCATCTATATTGTTTTAGAAAACACATCAAACACTTGTTTTGTTCTTTGTATCATGTTTCCAGAGTGAAATGAAACATCTTTCTGAACCTCATTGGAACAAAACGACATAAACACAACATGTTTAGGTCTCTCAATATTGTAATTGTACAAAGTAAATTTTGGTTGATTTGTTAATGAAATAAAAGGTTTATCTTGGTTTTTATCTATTTTGGAGGGATTTTGTTTTAATTTTTTGAATACTTTTTTAAAATCAACCAAAAATTCCTTTGTATAACTATAATATTGAGAGGTCTAAAAACATGCTGTATATGCTATTTTGTTCCAACAAGGTTCGGAAAGACATTTTATTTCATTCTCAAGAATTGGTAGAAAGGAGCAAAAACAATTGCACTAGAAAAACAGAAAATGTTAACAAAAACAGTTATATAAAATATTTCTAAATAATTTTCGCATTAAATTGTTGTCAATCAGTCAACATAACATAAAATACCGTGTTTTTACAGAATGTTTTCAATGATTGGTTTAAGAGAAAAACATTGTTGAATTCAGTTCTCCATATCGATACCACTCCTTTACCACAAAAGGTGTGAAACAGTTGAATGTGTTTTTGCAGATTTTAGAACTTTTGGAAGATTTTTGAGAATTCTTATTGCAGTTGAAATCACTTAGGCCTAGATTAGACTATAATCAGCATGTAGAAAATATATAAACTAAAATTGAAAAATATAGGTATCTTGCCAGCTCGTTTTGATTTTTGTAAAACACATGTACATAAATACAGCAATTTATATGTCCTTTAGAAGGAAAAAAGTAGATAATGTTTATTTCCTGTTTCCATCTCACTTGTTTTGTATTGCTTTTTGTATATATTAATATATGTATATGCATTTGTATATGTAATTAAGAAATGGACTTTATTTAGGTATATCACATTTAAAATATTATATGCAAAATATCAACATAACTGATGATAAATATCATATCAACTGATGATAAATCTGACAATTATTAAACTGTCCATATACCTTTTAGATAACCAATTAAGGGTTTATGAAAGGTTTATTTTCTGTTTCTTTCTCACTTTCTACAGATTTTGTGTATATACATGTATGTAAGCACATTTATTATGATAGGAAAGTTCTTTATTTAGCTATACATTACATGTAACATTATACAAATAGTGACTGCCGTTGAGGGCAATAGTGTAAATTATTTCCCTGAGGGAATATCCTCTAAAATGTACTATTCCAGAAGCCGCAGGCTGAGGGAATAGTACATTGTAGAGGATATTCCCAAATTCTGTAATGAGGCACTATTTGTTTTATTATATACCCTATACTGACTCTTGTCCCATTTCCTCCACGAAGTCAAAAAGGGCTTACAAAGCCCCCTCCCCAGGTCCATTGTTAGCATTATAAGCTGCTCAACAGAATTTTTTTCCTAAGAAATTTCTGAGACTCTCACTTGACAAATTCAATCATGTTTAGTTTAGTGGGAAATAGTTGAAATGTATATTCCCGCTTCTTACATTTGAGGGAATATAACTTTTGAAGGGAAATAGTAAATCTATTTCGGAACACGTGACAAGGTATTGACCAATCAGGATTAGTGTTACATATTGGGTATATAATAAATAATAATATTATATTATCATTTTTGTTGAGCTTTATAATCACAGTATAACATGTAACAGTGCATTTTGACTGTACGAGTATAGAGTAATTTGGAAAATCTTTAATTTTTCTATGATTTACCATTTTCACTGTTTGAGTCAAAGCAATTTAGACATTTGCAAGGAAATCTCATAATTTCATCCATACTGGAGAAAAGCAGTTGAATTGTGACTTTTATTTGAAAACATCTCCAAGACAGTCAATATGGTACAACGAAAATGGGACTTCTGCGCATGTTAAAATTTTTCGTCAAAATTCAACTTTTGTTCAAGTTGATACGATTGTCTTTCGAACTAGAGACTTACCTCATTCGAAAGATCATAAAAGACTTTATCTATACTGAAAATTTTAGATCCAAACATAGTAGAATACGCCGTCAGTCCGCATTTGATTTTTTGAAGTGAGTTTCGTAGATCGTCAGATTTCTCCGACTGATATCGGGTTATCTCAAACTGGTTCGTTTATAAATACGAATTTCTTTACCGTTGTAAGGCGCATGCGCAAAATTGATTTATGAACCTTATTGGTTGATGGTTTTTCTCCTGCGCATGCGTGAAGTCTGATGAACACTTATGACGAAAACTGGAGCAAACATTACTACCTCTCGAACGAAATTCCAAGATTCAGGTCATTTCGCCGTGTTTGCTAAGCGTGTATACGTGAATGACAAGCTGTTTTGAGTAGATCGGGTACCTGTTTTAGACACATTGATTTAGCTTGACATTGATGTGCACATTGGCACTTTTGAGCATGTTAATACAAGTGTTTACACTCTTAGCACGAGACGGGTTTTCGAAAAATATGTTATCTGATTCACTCGATTATCGTATGGATATGTATTTCTGCTGACATTTCAACACCACATCACATAGAATTATGATGCAGAATGATAATAAAACACAAAACAACTACTAAATTCCACTTGTTATTTCACAGGAGGTAAAAATGCAAACTGCCTAGATTCTTTGTAAGGGTCGTCAGACATCAGATTGGCCGCCATATTTGAAATGAAAATATCACTAAATAGAGGTCTGCGCATGCCTCAACATTTCGACTGAAGAAAACCATATTTACTAAGACACGATATCATTCATACTGGAGAAAAAAGTTAGAATGTGACATTTGTTCAAAAACATTTGCAAGGAAATCTCAGTTAGTAAGGCACGATATCATCCATACCGGAGAAAAGCAGTTGAAATCTAACATTTAAATTTTGATTCTGTTTTCATTTTTTGTTTAATTGACAGCTGACTATTCTTTTTCTTATTTGTTAATGTATTATATAATGTATTATATATTTTACTGTATATGCATGGAGTGTATGTGGTACATGTAATGATAAAAAATCACTCAATAAAAATGTATTCTCTATTATTCTATTCCCTCTTTTACACAAAATCTTGTGATGTCACGTCACACTCATGAGGATTCTAGAATCACATGGCAGTCATTGTGGAAATTTCAAAAAAAATCCCACTTAAAGGGCTAAATAATGTTTACAAATTGGATACTTTTGTAGAATCAACAAAAGGTTTGTGAAAGAACCCCCCCCCCCCCCCGGCCAAAAAATCATTCAAAATCATGCAGTTTTTTACCATTCTGAGCACCTTTTAAGTGATATTGGCCATTTTTGTACCACAATAGCGCAGATGCGAGTAGGTAGTTACCAGTTTCACCACCAGGTGGCTCATTAGGGTCAGATAGCATTGCGGGTATAGTAGAAAGTTCCCTTTAACTTAAATGACATCTGTTTTAGTGGTTCAGTTTATATATAACCCTTATGTATCTAATAGTTATGCAAATCAAAATATGTCCAGTAAATGAAAATGTTATCTGACCAATATAAGAAAAGATATTTCACTTTTTGTGATTTTGTAACATGGGCTCTATGGAGAATCAACCCGACCTAGAAGTCACACTTTCAAAAATAATTAAATTTTCAAACTTGATGAACAATTTTCGAAACCATATTTTTACAATCAATACAATGTAGATGTACTTTTACATGTAGATTTCAAATATAACATCACTTTGACTGAATTTTTAACATTTAATTGCGTAAATCACTACTCGCATCTAGTCTATTGTCACATGTGAACCCCACTGGAATTTTTCAAAAAGTGAAAAGTACTGGCCTGTACTTGTAGTTGTAATTTGTCATTAACTTTAACACCCCAAGTTACATTTGTCGTATGGCTGTCGTGTATCACTTAACACTGCTTATTTGATATCATAATCCTAGCACAATAAATAACATTTATAAATTGTACTGCTTTAAATTAAATAGAAAAATATGTTATCTGATTCACTCGATTATCGTATGGATATGTATTTCTGCTGACATTTCAACACCACATCACATAGAATTATGATGCAGAATGATAATAAAACACAAAACAACTACTAAATTCCACTTGTTATTTCACAGGAGGTAAAAATGCAAACTGCCTAGATTCTTTGTAAGGGTCGTCAGACATCGGATTGGCCGCCATATTTGAAATGAAAATATCACTAAATAGAGGTCTGCGCATGCCTCAACATTTCGACTGAAGAAAACCATATTTACTAAGACGCGATATCATTCATACTGGAGAAAGAAGTAAGAATGTGACATTTGTTCAAAAACATTTGCAAGGAAATCTCAGTTAGTAAAACACGATATCATCCATACCGGAGAAAAGCAGTTGAAATCTAACATTTAAATTCTGATTCTGTTTTCATTTTTTGTTTAAATTGACAGCTGACTATTCTATTTCTTATTTGTTATGTATTATATAATGTATTATATATTTTACTGTATATGCATGGAGTGTATGTAGTACATGTACTGATAAAAAATCACTCAATAAAAAATATATTCTCTATTATTTGTATTTCTATTCCCTCTTTTACGCAAAATCTTGTGATGTCACATCACACTCATGAGAATTCTAGAATCACATGGCGGTCATTTTGGAAATTTCAAGAAAGTTCCCACTTAAAATGCTAAATAATGTTTACAAATTGGATACTTTTGTAGAATCAACAAAAGGTTTGTGAAATAAATAAATAAGGATGGTTTCAAAATGATGCATAGCCTTGCCCCAAGTCGGTCTCTTTTACTTATCTTGATTTCTATTATGACCGCCTTGTACCAAAGAGAAAGCCACGTGCTTTACCGACAGTTTGTTTATGTCGGTGATTTTGACCAATAGCACGCGATCTTTCAATGTCTAAATTTAGGTTACAAGCACACGAGGTAATACAGTTGTTGATTTTGCTCCAATCAGCAATTTAGTATTGGAACCTTTGATAGTGGCATTGTGGGAAGTCCTACCTCGCTTTACTCTCATCAGCTAGCAAAACTGAAAATGACCCTCGCAAAATCGATAAACGTTTTATTTGCTAAATATAATTGAAAGTAATTTGAATGTAGTGAACCGATTTAATATCAGAAAGTTGATGACTGATCAGTTCACATATAAACACTTATAGTTATGCTGTGAAAAGGATAATGAAAAGTTATTATGGTTCTGGTGAATGCGTTTTATTTGTAAGGGAGATGCCTGGATTTGCAGACTGCAAGCATGCCGCATATAACTTCACAACCGCATGGCGAACACGTGGATTTATTTATTGATTTTTGTGTATGACTACCGCTATTGGCTAATGCTATAGGGCACGCGTAATAGTTGGTGCATAATTTATCATAATAACAGTGGAGATGTATCGGATTACACAAGGCGGTAATAATTCAAGATCAGATAAAGTAAAAAATACCGACTTGGGGCAAGGCTAAATGATGCACAGGACAGTATATAACTATTTAATGCAGACACGGACTTTTATTGCCAAAAAGTTGAGTGACAAAAAGCATTGGTATCTACATGTACCTAATAAGGTTTTGACCAGCTTTAATCACATCAACAAACAGAAAAACAAACCCTCTTAAGGCTCGTAGCAAGGATTTGCCAAGGGGGGGTCAGTTTTTAAAAAATTCCATGGGATTCATTTTTGACAACTTTGGCCCAGAAATGACCTATATCACCGGAAAAGTGATTAAAATGGTGAAAAACTGCATGATTTTGAAAAGAATTTTTGGCCAAGGGGGTTGAGCATCAAACCTCAAAAACCCTCATTTAACTGTAGATTTTGAATGTTACAAAACAGGAGCATTCTTCCAAATGGGAATCATCCTCAATCTGTGCTAATTAAATAAAAATACCTGTTTTAAAAAAATAATATCTACGATTTTTGTCTCAGGTCACATACGTGTATGTAGATATTCTTAGAATTACTTTGATACTACAGTAGTATAGGTTACTGGTTTGAATGAATCTGATGGAAACAATATATTTTAAAAAATCTTCCCTATGCTTACTCTGAGATTCTAGTTTTCTAGATTCTAGATGTCTGATCAATGGAACTACCTTCTTGATGATTAGGATATGCAGAAATGTATATATTGAAATAAACCAGAACAACGGCAACGCCAAAGTGTAGCGAATCCCATCGAACAGAAATGGCTGGCATTTTTACAAACAAAATGTATAGCAAATATCATAAAATAACACCCATAAGAAAGGCCACCATTTTCAAAATGGTTGCTTACTAGCCAAGTTATCATCAGAAGAAGTGTAACAACCGGGGGTCACACTCGCCTAGCCTGACGTTACATAAAATAAGAGATGTTACAAATATACTTGAAATTTCTGTGGTAGCGTATATGTGGCCTTGACTAGGAAGTGTGTTGGTTGTTATGAATTTTAATCTGCTCTACTGACAACTAACTGTCACAGTGATCTCAATAATAACATAAAATATATGATTTGAATTAAAATATATATATTATGTAACCAACTAAAAGTATGAAATATGTACAATGAGTTTTTACAATGAAGTTAAGGTCTTTCAGATGGTATATCAAACAAGATACTGTAAATACCTAACAAAACAGTTTTCAATCTCATTACCAATCTGACCTTATATAGACTAATACACACAACTACTTCATGTAGATGCTCCACAACACTAGTGCCACCTTTTGGCAAATATTCAAACTGATAAAAGTACACACATGGCTATGAATATCTATCTTCCACTAAAACCTTGCAAAATTAGTATGCTACCCTAAGCTGGTAATATTCACAGAACAAAATGAGACATAATTCTGAATATATATCTGATTGGAATCAACGATAGCAACTAAGAAAAATGATGTAGATTCTCAAAGTTCTGCAAAATTAGGTCACTTGACTTAGCCGTCTATTTCTGTTCAATACTAACTTCCTTACCCTATTTAACTTGATCTATCTTATCCTAGGCCATTTACTGTGAACAGAATCTTATACCACTCTAAGTCCAATTACAGTTGTATAACATGGGTCTATAACAACGATATACAGTGGAGAGTGGTATATCGTCATCGTACACAACTCCTCCGTATACACTCCAGCGTATACCACTGTAGAAGTGCATTCTGGGAACTAATGAATAAAAAAAATCATGAAAATTTTCATGATTTCCTAGAATCAAGTGACGTCATAAATGGTTCAAGATCAACATCAGCATTATTGAGTTGGCTATGGGATATTTTTATGGTTTTTAATTGTTATGATTGTGTTCGAATCAAATGTAATTGAACTTAGAGTGGCATAATAAGATTATATAATGGTTCATTCTGTATATCGTGCATTTTATACTCTCGTGAGAATATAATATATTCACTCGTTCGCTATGCTCACTTGTGAATATATCATATACTCACTTGAGTATAAAAACGATATACAGAAAGAACCATTATATAACCTCATAATATCCTATCCTATCTTAGGACCTTAAGTCCTACATTTGAGACGATTCTAATCCGCACGATATAAAATAATTGTCAATCAAATTCTCCATGTGCGCCTCCTAACACTTTTATAAGACGTGCTCTGATTGGCTAATCTAAACTAGGCTCAAGTTTTTGGCACCAAATTCAAAAGTTATGAAAAAGTTTAAATGACCTTTAAACCTTACAATAAATTGAAATACAAATATTTACATTAACAGCTATATGAAATAATTAAACTGGGCATGAAATATAAAAAGTAACAACCCAGGGTTGTTACAGAAGTAATATGCTTTTAAGTATAGCCACATTTTTAAAAAAAATCACACACACATGCATGTAAATGCTGGCTATTTTTTAAAATGACTGCCTTCTACCCAAAATGTCATAAGACAGTATGCAATCATATACCATAACAAATATGAACAAAATCGCTCTATTACTATTTGAATTATAATAAAAAATGTAAAGTAACACACATAAAAATGGTGGCCATTTTTCAAAATGGCTGACTACTCCCCAAAGTTTTATTAGACAATGTGCCATGCTTAAAGTATTCACATATCAAATATGAACAAAATCGCTCCAAAACTTTTCAAGTTACAGTAAAAATGTAAAAATGACAGCCAATTTTTAAAATGGCCACCTACTAATCGAAGTGTCATCAGGCTCATAAGGCCTCATAAGTACGTATTTACATATCAAGTATGAACAACATCCATCCACTACTTTTCGAGTTAGAGTAGAGGCACAGTATTTCAATTAGAATAATAGGAAACCAAATCTTGAAGACTGACACATTCTGTTGGTCAGCACATCATTCATCAAACTGTTAAATCACTTCATCATATAGATTCTGGACAGCTGTATATTTAGCATAGGCTCTCTTGAGAATTTAGAGACCGTAGCCTGTGACTGTGGTGGCCCTTCTGGTTCTGGTTCAATCCATGAAAGAGGTTTAATAGCCTAAATGTTCAGCATATGAAAAGTGGGCGTCGCCCATGATTAGTCTTTAACAATGATGAAAATCAAAGGGAAACCATCTAGAGATAAAGAGGAAAATTCTCCTGTCCTATAACCCTCACATAGTCAAGGCTCAGTATTTGAATTTGAATAATCAGAAACAAAAGCTTGAAGACTGGTACATTCTGTTGGTCAGCACACCATTCATCAAACTGTTTAGGCACTTGGTCAAGCCCTGTGTTCTTCTACACAGCCAATATAATTTGACGTCGTTTCGGCATCGAAAAAATTCGGTACTGTTCCGGCACCGTTTCGACACCGTTCCGGCACCGAAACCTTTAGGCACCAAAATTTGCTACCGGACTAGTCAGTCCATTTGGTGCCGAAACGGCACCGAAATTTGGCACCGAAACGGCGTCGAAAATCAGATTGCATTTTGGGGGTGTATGTGCACTGGTACACAGACAATACAAGAACACATCACAGCCTTTTTATAAGAGTTGCGGACCACTCAGGAACCCATATAAACAGTAATACGCTAAGATAATAATACCCTGAATTACATATCCTACAATCAAAAGTGGGAGTCGAAGCCAGGGCCAAGCGATAGTGGTAACCTTGACTCTGCCAATTAGCCATAGTGGGTGGATGCAATCTAAGCAAATCATAACTGCATATTGACTGTATATATTATGGCATCTTTGAAATTAAAAAAAAAATTGGTGGTCATAAAACGGAAAATAGATTGCTTTTCTTTTTTTTCTTAAATGATAAATTCTTTTTCATTTAGAGCAATATATTAAGCACATTTTCTGAAATTCAAAAGATTCTGTTCAATGAAGCTGCTACTTTTAGCTATTTTCAGCCACATTTTCAGAGGGCTGTTTAGGGTCATTCTGACCATAAACATTGTGACCCTGGTCATGTAATGGTCATATGTGGAACTAGTTAAACTGACTGGCGGTCAAAACAGAACTCTGTTATCTTTGTTCAAAAATGTTCAAAATCCAGGTGTTCAAAATGGTTTTGTCACCTCCTGTATTGCCATTTTCTGTTAAGTACCATGAGAACTAATAAATAGTTCCTTTCTAATAAAATCAATTTTTTGAATTCGAAGAAATCTCATTTAAAAAAAACTGGTATTTTCAGAGGGGGGAGTGCGTTTGCATCAAATGCACCCCCTTTCTGACGCCTATGTATGTTGACAATTATTTGAGAACAGACTTTAAGATCCCCAAACATTTTAATGGTTCTTCCCTTGTTCTTCTTGTGTTGGAAACAAAATCCTGCAATACCTGTACTTAAATTTACTCCTTCAGGTCATGTTGAATCTTTGCTATTTGTTGTCTTATAAGTTATTAAATAAACTGTCAAATGTTTGAGCATACATAAACACTATCTGTTGATTATTATATCATTGTTCCCTGCTAGTTCTATACTCCTTTCAATATATTATGTTGAATTATAGAACAAGATCTCCATGACATTATTTGCACAGGTACATCTTACAGATATCTTAAACTATGTTCAAGTGGAGGTCATATCTATCAGTTCCTAACAGTTATATTGTAGAAAAGACTGCATGGTACACATAAGATGGAGAACTACATGTAAGAATTATATGAAGACTCTACAACCAAAATATAAACAGTGATACAAGGAGAATTGGTCAAAGACATAATGAACATAATTGTTGAACTTAGAATCAACACCAAGAATATAGTAGTACTATATACCCTATATATCTGTATATAGAGAGGCATAGAGAACAGTGTGAGAACAAAGAATCAACAACCAAAATATATGATATATATGAAAGATGTGATGGAAAACACTATGCATACTCATATTGAATGACATTGAGTACCATGTGGATATTTAAAAGAGATATACACTGCCTTTATGTGATGTTAGTAAACCTAGTTCTAAATAATATCATCATAGTCTGGTTCACATTGGAGAGAAAATGTTCAAATAAAATTTGAACAGAAAAAGGACAAACAATTATCCATATTTGGGAAAAGCAGTGTACATGTATAGTTTACATGTATATCAGTGTTTTTCTTTGTCAATAAAATGCCTCAATGTCAAAATATACAAAGTCAGTATGCAGTTATGATTCGGGACAGGCCCAAATCATGATCTATTCTTTCTTCTCTCAAAGTTCAATAATGTAATCTGGAGTGTCTTGCAAAAAGTGGGTGCGGTTCAAAATGCTGCAAACTGATTGGTCAAAATGGTGATTTATGAAAAACTGTCTGCCAAATCTGTTTTTGAGAACAGTATCATACCTGCCAATCCAAGACCAAAATTTTGTGGTATCTTTTTGAATTGCAGTATTTTTGAGGTAGATATTTTCAAAATGCGGTAGTTTTTGCGGTATTTTTCGACAAAAATGAAGTAGTTTTATGGTAGATCTTTGAATAAAACAATATTTTTTGGAAGTTTTGGTAAAATGCAGTAGTTTTTCAGTATATTTTGAAAAAATATGGTAGTTTTTATGGTAGATTTTTGAAAAAACTGTAGTTTTGCAGAAGATGTTGAAAAATGTGGTAGTTTTATGGTAGATTTTAAAAAAGGTGGTAGTTTTTCGGTAGATAGTTAAAAAAAAGCGGTAGTCTTTGCGGAAATTTTGAAAAATGCAGTAGTTTTTGAGGTAGATTAAAAAACTGATACGCAATAACCACTGTCACAGACCTGCCGACACCTATTTATTTTCGAGTTGGTGATTGAACGTTACTATGGCAATATGGACTTGAATTTTTCAGAATTTCCAAATAATAAAGGTCGATTTTAAGGTAGTTTGAACAAGAACATTGTTAATTTCAGCAGGACTACGGTAGATTTCCAAATATTTAGGTTCTATTTTACGGCTGTTCTTATAGAAAAAATCGAAATAAAATAGAATATTTTATGGTAGATTTCTGTAAAATTACAATAGATTTTTTATGGTAGTTTTTACGGGAAAAAAGGTAATTTTTTTGCCATGCACTGCGCCTATTTATTTGGCAATTCAGTTGTAAATTTTCTCTTGAAAAAATAAATCTTCCAAATTTGCTGTAAGTTTTACCTCTTCAAATGTGCAAGTAATCAGTAAATTATTGACAGATTTTTATTGAACGTCAAATTGACATTTATTTACTCTGTCTAAGCGATTTAAATATGAAATTCTGTTCTTAATGAGTAAATAATTTGAAGAGAATTACTTCCAGTCAGTTTTTAATCATGATAGGAACTGGATGTGAACAGATGAAATTATCATAATCATTAGTTCACCAACATTATAACATGTCTCTCATGCATAAAAATATATAGATAGACAATCTATTTTAAGTAAATCTTCAGAGTCGTTTGATGAATGACCTGTTCAAATTAAAAACATTTGCTCTTATTCATTAAATCATTGACTTCACTACTTACATAATCCGATCAACTTAACAATTACTTCCTATTTATTTCTGCAAGTCATATAAGATCGTATCTCAAAAATATTATGCTTGAAAACATCAGGATATAGAATAAAATCTTGGAGGAGTGTGACATATATAGAGTTATCCTATATGACCTGCGGCCCTCAGGCATATATATTATATTTGCCTCAGGATAATCCCAATATCTTGAACGGACTATAGGATAATATGTTTATCCCATACCAATCTTGGTCATCTGGCTCAATATAATATGTCTACCCTCTTGACCTAGCAAGTAGGTTTATGAATGATTTAACTTTCAGTAGGTGCAATTTTTGTTCAAGTTCCTGTGTCATCGAGCCCCTGATGTATTTTTAAAATATTGGAACAGCTCCAGGATCATATTCATCAGTTTGATATGGCAAAATTGATAAAATTACAAATGTTTTCATGTTATTAAACTTAGAGAGAAGGTATAGATCATGATTTGGTCTTGCCCCAAGTCATAACTGCATACTGAGAATGGTAATAGTGTAATACACAGAGAAATATATTCATATTGTACACAAATCACGGACGTCAAGAAAGTTTCTGGCGAAAGCCGGAGCATAGATTATTTGGAGCACTGGAAACAAAAATGACCTACCTTTTTATTTCCCGAATCTCACCTGAAATTAGCTCATCTTGGTGACTGTAACCTGTATATCTGTATTAATAGAGTCTTTTTGTATCGCATCAATTTTAAAGTTTTATTGGTATTTTTAATATGATTTCACTGTTTTTGTGGACTGGTACGATCAGCCAAGCAAATGGCAGCTGACCTGTTCAAAGTACTTTTAGTACTAATTTTCGCAAATGACAATAATTTTGGAAACAATATTATACTAAATAGATTACTAAGCATCTAAGGTAAGTAAAACTAGATGAACAACTGAGTCAATAGTGATAAATAGGCCAACACGAACTGGCAGAATTGAAATAGACTGCCATCTTGTTTCCAGTCCTCTTAAATAATCTATGCTCCAGCTTTCGCCAGAAACGTACTTGACGTCCGTAACACAAATAACATTTGCGCATCTCAAATTGCACATGGGGCTCATCAAATGAATGGTCCCTTATATTTTGATGCTTCTGTACCGAGTTATTTTTTAAAAATAAACAGGCCACAGCTTAATTGCACATGAAACTATAAACTAATTAAATCTGAAATAAACTAATAATATGCATGTTTTCCTATTGAATGCCAGTGCTATATTTCAGCACTGTGTTCTTTTGAATCCGTATTTTTTAAGTTTTATTGACAAAGAAAAACATTAAAATGGACTGTACATGTGAATTACGGAATTTTGTTCAAGCTTGAAAATTCTTTCTCAAACTGAGCTACTTTGTCCTTAGGCATCAGCTTATAAAATTTAAAGGAAATCTGTTTACTGGTATTTCAGTTATCAAAGATTACGTTTTTTTACAAAAAATGCTGGCTATTTTGAAATTCAGCTGCCATATTGATATTCTTTCTCAACTTTGTCCTTAGGCATCAGCATACAAAATTTGAATGAAATCAGTTTACCGGTATTTAAGTTATCAAAGATTACGTTATATACAAAAAATGGCAGCCATTTTAAAATTCAGTGACCATCTGGAAAAACTCTTGTTGAGCAAAGCTACACTGTCCTTAGGCATCAGCATATAAAATTTGAACCAAATCCATCCACTAGTATTTGAGTTATCAAAGATTACATTTTTTACAAAAAATGGTGGACATTTTGAATTGAGTGGCCATATTTAAAATTACCTCCCGAGCAGAGGTCCTACACCCATAGGACATAAGCCTATAAAATTTGAATCAAATTTGTCAACTGGTGTTTGAATGGATGGCTTTCCTATATCCCCATGAACTTCGTTTGGAAAATTATAATCCACAGGAATTTAACAGGCCTGTCAACTTGGGAAACCTAACATGAGTGACTTGGAAATGTTGAACACCTCCCCTCAAAATGTGGACACCTGTAGATACGAAAAATGTCGAACGGAATGCGTGACATATACGTAATTCGAATGAAATGCGTACGTTTTTTTTCGGCGTTCGTATTTTTCCTGTGTAGACAAACTTTTTTAGAAATTTTTTTACAGAAATATTTTTGCTTGACAATTACCAGGTAAAATGCGTATTTGCATGACATTTTCTGTCACGCAAAAATAACTGGCGTGACTTCAAATTCTTCAGCAAATGTGTGACAAATACGCAAATTGCGGGACAGTTGACAGGCTTGAATTTAATCACCATATTAACTTGTTCCTGGGAAAACAGAAGAGTCCAAAATGCAGTTATCACGTAACAGTTATTGCCAGTCAGTATGCCATTATCTCGGGGCCATTATGAATTGGGGCAAGCCAAAATCATGATCTTACCTTCTTTTCTCCAAGTTCAATAACGAAAAAATCTTTGAATTGTTATTTTGTCAATTTTGCCATATCAAAAGATGAATGCGATCCTAGACCTGTTCCAATATTGTAAAAATATATCAGGGTCATGATGACACAGAAACCTGATCTTTTTGGAAAATCTGCCATTTTGACCAATCAGATTGCAGCATTTTGAACCAAACGCACTTTTTGCCAGACACTCCAGATTGTGTTATTGAACTTGGAGAGAAGAAAGTATAGATCATGATTTGGGCTTGCCTACATACTGACTGGTTATTGCAAATGTTCTTCCAGGTGGGCCACAGCAGATGTCAGCTGTTGATACAAGTTCCTGTGATATAATCTAAGATACAGAGACTATCTACTAGACAATGATATTCCTGAATTATATTGGATAATAAATTTGATAGTGCTGAATTACTATTGATATACGAGAATAACCCTGAGCATATTGAGACTGTGCACCGATCATATCAATTATATATGTGGTCCAAAATTATAATTGATAAGTAATGATACACATATAAAGGCTACAAGTTACATATTGACATAGCTTAATTATCATCAATATATAACCCTAGAAACTGACAGCCCTAAAGCACAACCAACATATACCAGGGTGAATTAATACAAATAAGTTTTGTTACTGTTCTATGATAATCAAAATAAATCTTCATGAGTTCAGAAATAATGCCTAAAAACAATCTCATCCATATTAGAGAAAAGCAGTTTAAATGTGACATTTGCTCTAAAACATTTGCAAGGAAATCTGACTTAAAAACACATAATCTCATCCATACTGGAGAAAAGCAGTTTAAATGTGATATTTGTTCCAAAACATTTGCACAGAAATCTCACTTAGCAAATCACAATCTCATCCATACTGGAGAAAGGCACTTTAAATGTGACATTTGTTCCAAAACATTTGCACAGAAATCTCACTTAGCAAATCACAATCTCTTCCATACTGGAGAAAAGCAGTTTAAATGTGACATTTGTTCTAAACCATTTGCAAGGAAATCTGACTTAAAAACACATAATCTCATCCATACTGGAGAAAGGCACTTTAAATGTGACATTTGTTCCAAAACATTTGCACAGAAATCTCACTTAGCAAATCACAATCTCATCCATACTGGAGAAAAGAAGTTTAAATGTGACATTTGTTCTAAATCATTTGCAACGAAATCTCTCTTAGTCAGACACAATCTCATCCATACTGGAGAAAAGCCGTTTAAATGTGACATTTGTTTTAAAACATTTACACGGAAATCTAACTTAAAAGAACACATGATCATCCATTATAGAGAAAAGCAGTTTAAAGGTGACGTTTGTTCTAAAGGATTTGTGGGAAAATCTGAGTCAGCAAGACACAGTCTCATCCATACTTGGGAAAAATGGTTTACTTGTAACATTTGTTATAAAACATATGCCTGGAAATCTCAATTAGAAAAACATAATCTCAGCCATACTGGAGAAAAGCAGTTTAATTGTGACATTTGTTCTAAAACATTTGCACAGAAATCTTACTTAGTAAGTCAAAATCTCATCCATACTGGAGAAAAGCAGTTTAAATGTGAAACTTGTTCAAAAACATTTGCAAGGAAATCTTACTTAGTAAAACACAATCTCATTCATACTGGAGAAAAGCAATTTAAATGTGACATTTGTTCCAAAACATTTGCACTGAAATCTCACTTAGTAAGGGGAGGCATCAAAAGATCAATGTCTGATAGAAAACTAAATAAATCTAGTTTGGGGGGGAGGGGGTCAAAGCTATTTCAGTTTGCTATCCGACAAATTTCAACATTTGAATTTTTGGGAATTTCGACTCGAAATGCCTTGGAATGGGTTAAAAATAAAGACTTTACCAGATGCCTTCTTCACAAATATGCATGCAACATGGAATATTATGCCTATTGTTGTTGGCATATGTTTTAAGAATCATGAATAAGTTCTAGTACTACCCCCATAAAAGTCCAAATTGAGTCGCAAAAACATGTGAAAGTCCGCGATCAACTTTTATTGTATTTAGTTTTGAGGGGGAGGGGGGGGGGTCCAACTCAAAACTAGATTTATTTAGTTTCCTATCAGACATTGAACTTTTGATGCCTCCCCTAAATCACAATCTCATCCATACTGGAGAAAAGCAGTTTAAATGTGAAACTTGTTCAAAAACATTTGCAAGGAAATCTTACTTAGTAAAACACAATCTTATCCATACTGGAGAAAAGCAGTTTAAATGTGACATTTGTTCTAAAACATTTGCGCAGAAATCTCATTTAGCAAGCCACAATCTAATCCATACAGGAGAAAAGAAGTTTAAATGTGACATTTGTTCTAAATCATTTGCAACAAAATCTCTCTTAGTCAGACACAATCTCATCCATACTGGAGAAAAGCAATTTAAATGTGACATTTGTTCAAAAACGTTTGCACGCAAATTCACCTTAATAAGTCACAATCTCATCCATACTGGAGAAAAGCAGTTTAAATGTGACATTTGTCCCAAAACATTTGCATGGAAATCTCAATTAGTAAGTCACAATCTCATCCATATTGGAGAAAAGCAGTTTAAATGTGAAATTTGCCCCAAAACATTTGTACTGAAATCTTATTTAGTACGTCACAATCTCATTCATACTGGAGAAAAGCAGTTTAAGTGTGACATTTGTTTTAAGACATTTGCAAGAAAATCTGAGTTAGTAAATCACAATCTCATCCATACTGGAGAAAAGAAATATAAATGTGACATTTGTGATAAAGCATTTGCACTCAAAGGCAACTTAGTCTGTCACAATCTCTTCCATACTGGAGAAAAGCAGTTTAAATGTGACATTTGTTCTAAACCATTTGCAAGGAAATCTGACTTAAAAACACATAATCTCATCCATACTGGAGAAAGGCACTTTAAATGTGACATTTGTTCCAAAACATTTGCACAGAAATCTCACTTAGCAAATCACAATCTCATCCATACTGGAGAAAAGAAGTTTAAATGTGACATTTGTTCTAAATCATTTGCAACGAAATCTCTCTTAGTCAGACACAATCTCATCCATACTGGAGAAAAGCCGTTTAAATGTGACATTTGTTTTAAAACATTTACACGGAAATCTAACTTAAAAGAACACATGATCATCCATTATAGAGAAAAGCAGTTTAAAGGTGACGTTTGTTCTAAAGGATTTGTGGGAAAATCTGAGTCAGCAAGACACAGTCTCATCCATACTGGGGAAAAATGGTTTACTTGTAACATTTGTTATAAAACATATGCCAGGAAATCTCAATTAGAAAAACATAATCTCAGCCATACTGGAGAAAAGCAGTTTAATTGTGACATTTGTTCTAAAACATTTGCACAGAAATCTTACTTAGTAAGTCACAATCTCATCCATACTGGAGAAAAGCAGTTTAAATGTGAAACTTGTTCAAAAACATTTGCAAGGAAATCTTACTTAGTAAAACACAATCTCATTCATACTGGAGAAAAGCAATTTAAATGTGACATTTGTTCCAAAACATTTGCACTGAAATCTCACTTAGTAAATCACAATCTCATCCATACTGGAGAAAAGCAGTTTAAATGTGAAACTTGTTCAAAAACATTTGCAAGGAAATCTTACTTAGTAAAACACAATCTTATCCATACTGGAGAAAAGCAGTTTAAATGTGACATTTGTTCTAAAACATTTGCGCAGAAATCTCATTTAGCAAGCCACAATCTAATCCATACAGGAGAAAAGAAGTTTAAATGTGACATTTGTTCTAAATCATTTGCAACGAAATCTCTCTTAGTCAGACACAATCTCATCCATACTGGAGAAAAGCAATTTAAATGTGACATTTGTTCAAAAACGTTTGCACGCAAATTCACCTTAATAAGTCACAATCTCATCCATACTGGAGAAAAGCAGTTTAAATGTGACATTTGTCCCAAAACATTTGCATGGAAATCTCAATTAGTAAGTCACAATCTCATCCATATTGGAGAAAAGCAGTTTAAATGTGAAATTTGCCCCAAAACATTTGTACTGAAATCTTATTTAGTACGTCACAATCTCATTCATACTGGAGAAAAGCAGTTTAAGTGTGACATTTGTTTTAAGACATTTGCAAGAAAATCTGAGTTAGTAAATCACAATCTCATCCATACTGGAGAAAAGAAATATAAATGTGACATTTGTGATAAAGCATTTGCACTCAAAGGCAACTTAGTCTGTCACAATCTCATCCATACAGGAAAAAAAAACAGTTTAAATGTGACATTTAAAACATTTGCAAGGAAATCCATCTTGGAAAGTCATATTCTCATCCATAATGGATAAAAGCAAATGTAACATTTCCAAGGAAGTCAGAATTAAAAAGACAAAATATCATCATTGCTCGGAAGCAGTTTTTCTGTGAAGCTCTTTTACACATTTGAGGAAATTCCTCTCTAAAAAGCATATGGTCATTCATACTGGAGACAACAGACATGCCCCTTAAGGGTTCCGATAACCTTCGAATATTAAAAACAATATGGCGTCTCCAGGCGAGTCAGCTGGATCAGTCCATTTTGAAGAAATAAGGGTAATTTTGTAAACTCCAGTTTATTGAAATTATCTTCCTACATATTCCTACTACTTCTACATTTCACTGTACACAAAAACTGAGCTAAGCACACTGTATTGTAAATTTGAAGCAAATTAATGAAACATATTTTAGATCCTTTTGACAACAAGATGGCAAAACATGTCTTATACATGTATATTGTAAAAGGAGGAGCAAGATTAGGCATGTTAGGTTCATATTCTATTTCTTTATCACTTTGTCATATTTTAGATATCTGTACATTTATTATGAAAGAAACATAGTTTGTTTAGCTGTATATAAAATGCAGCATACGATATGTACACAACTGAAATAAAAATAGTTTGTTTAGCTGTATATAAAATGTAGCATACGATATGTACACAACTGAAATAAATATAGTTTGTTTAGCTGTATATAAAATTTAGCATACGATATGTTCACAACTGAAATAAAAATAGTTTGTTTAGCTGTATATAAAATTTAGCATACAATATGTACACAACTGAATTAATTTTGACTTAATAAATATTAGACTGTACATACCTTTTACATATGGTGCCTCTATCATATTCTGAAAATCTCAATGTTACCAAAGATTGGATCAATATCCTTAAAGGGCCTCTTTAGCTTAATCTGTTAATGTACTCCATATAGCCAAGGCAGGACTTCATTTCTGAATAGGAAGAGCAAAAATATATGTAATTATGATTAAGACAAATAAACTGATAGTTAAGCATTTGGTAACATGAAGTGTTGGTTATTTACAATAAGTTGCTTATTGTACTCTTTTTAATGTATTATGTTGAATTCAAAAGCAGGATCACCATGAAATTACTTGCCAAAGGGCTCGCCCCACCCCAGCCTAAGATGGGCCCAGAAAAAAATGTAGACCTTTTTGGACCTGATTTTAATTTGAGGCCAAATTATCAAGAAAATATTATGGGCCTTAAATTTTCCAAAGGTCCATGTGCAGTATGGCAAGTGATTTTAGGCAGTCGTATCTTTCGGCTTATGGGCCACGTAAACCAGCACAGAATATGCAAATTAGATAGATACATATGTCGTATATTATTATACATATTTATATATACCTATGATATACAAGTATATACAAGCATGAAATATTTTAATTAGATAGACTAGATACATATATAGATATATGATACATGCATATGTATACATATGCATCTAGTTTCTATCTAATTTGCATATTCTTGTATACATATGCATATATGTATCTATCTAATTTGTATATTCTGTGCTGGTTTACATGTCCCATAAGCCTATCTTTCATCGTGAATACTTTCTGGCCATAAATACAATGGTTTTTATTAAACAATATGTTTTCTTTCAAGTGAAGTCCCCATGATAGTAAAATATCAATCCAACTCTCCAATAATCATGGATTAGGGCCCCACCTTTGCACTTTTCAAAAAATATTAGGCTCATTTTCTAAAAAGAGGATCTTGTTTTTCTCAATTTAAACGTCTCGAAAGTTTCTTCTACACTATATTAACTAGACAACAGCAACATCAAAGTGTAGCAAATCCCATCGAACAGCCATGGCTGGCATATTCCATTTTTCAAAATGGCCACCTTCTACCAAAAGTGTCTTTAGACAGTGTGCCATGCTTATAGTATTCACATAACAAATATAAACAAAATCGCTCCACTTCTTAATACCTAAAACCAAAATTGTCATTAGACAGTGTGCCATGCTCATAGTATTCATACCAAATATGAACAAAATCGCTCCACTACTTTTCGAGTTATACTATCTTTTACTCAACTGCCCTCTAACCGCCATACATGAAATGATTACATACAGAACATCCCGAAGTTAGATAATCTTGATATTATGTGCTATTTTGGAAAAACCAGAAAGCAAAAAATAGAATTTATACTTTATGGATATGAAAATTTAAATAGTGAACTGAATACAAAATGCCTTCAACTATCTTTAAATTATATTGATAATATCTTAGAATGACCATCCTCCTCATTTCACATCATCTCTCACCAACAATCACGGGCAAGACCTGGCAGACGACCGTCTGTTCGTTGCAATCCTAGGCCTAACCATCGCGTAGGTAGGCGTCACCGTACAGCGTCAAAAAATAGCGGAGTACAGTTTTCTGTACTGTGACGCAAATTAACTGCTTTGAAGCAAAAACTATGACAAGGGTTTAAAAAAATTAATTTGATGAAAACTAATACGATTTCATGTGAAATAAAAACAGCATTCTCTTAGGAATGGTTTTAACTTTGTAATTATGATAAATGTTTTACGAGCACTGTTCGGATTTTTTCTGAGTGAATCGGCCCACTTAATCGACCAAAGTGAAAAAAGGTTGTTTTTTCACATTTTGTTTGGTTATTATTTTCCCTGCCATCTGAGAGTATGGATTATTTTTATGAGAATATGTATTTGTCGACTACACATTTTAGAACGGGCGAAGATTCAACAAACAACCATTCATTATGTATATTTAAAAAATATCAAATTTGTACGGTGACGCATCAGCTGTACTTTGATGATTCATTATAATCTGTGAGAAGTAATATAAAGAATTCATTATTTATTACTTCAAATCGCATAAGTTTTGGTGTGGAAGTTCAAATGTTGATCCAATCAAGTATCCCTCGTATACATGTTGTCAAAATGATCAGTGAAAGTTACTGCAGTCACTTTTGCATTTAAGATGGCGGACAGGAAGTGTCGATCTCGATATTTTTAGTTTTCATCGAATTCTTTATAGTTGGCGTTATACTTTGATGAACTAAATGAGACTAGGCTTATATGAAATGGAAACTCTGGAGTATGATCATTTGTTCGTATATAGTGCATGGGCGCTACAATTCAACGCTATCTTCCATCGCGTAATGGAAGGTTACTGGAAATGTGTGATACGGTAGGGATCATGAAACCCAAAACTCAGTATATTTGTTGCTATGTTATTATTGTTTCAAAAAACAAGGCATGTCACAAGTAAATCTCATCTTGCACGTGTGACTTTTAGGATGAAAGATGCAATATCTTGCATGGGGTAAAGATGGCTATGTAGGCTATCTTTGTTAGTCATGTGAGAAAAGCCTGGTCTGTATTTCAAATGATATCAAAGCATTGTTTCAACTTTCAAATAGTTAATTCCATGAAAACTAAAAATATCGAAATTAATACTTCCTGTCCGCCATCTTAAATGCTAAGGTGACGGCTGTAACCTTCGCTTGATACTTACCAGTGATAATCTAAATCTGACGCTTCTTTACCTCTTGTTCGAACAGTAAGCTTAGAGTTGAATGTGTTTCAGTATTTAATCCTTGTTATCAGGCATAAGAATTGATCTTTTCAATGTTGAATGGGATACAACATTTGAATTTCCACACAAAAACTTATGGAATCTTAAGTTAATACTGAGGTCATATATTCAGATATTACACTTCATGAAATCTAAGAAATCGTCACCGCACAGCAGTTGCGTCACTGTACATATCTGATCTTTTTTAAATAAATACACTGAATGATTATTTGCCAAATATTCATCTGTTGTAAAATGTGGAGATAACAAATACATATTCTCATAAAAATAATCCACGCTCTCAGACGACAGGGAAAATAATAACCAAAAGAAAAGTGAAAAAACAACATTTTTCTCTGGAGTCGATTATGTGGGCCGATCCTGTCAGAAAAAATTCGAGCAGTGCTCAAAAAACTTTTATCATAATTAGAAAGTTAAAACCATTCCTAAGAGAATGCTGTTTTTATTACACTCGAAATCGTATTTATTTTCATCTAATTAATTTTTTTAAAACCCCCATTATAGTTTTTGCTTCAACTCAGTTAATTTTCGTCACTGTACAGAAAACTGTACTACTGTATTTTTTGACGCTGTACGGTGACGCCTGCTTACGCGATGGTTAGGCGTGAATCCTACACACTCCTGTGATTGATTTTTTCTCTTTCTAGAGGGGGGGGGGGGGGGGCAAAAATGCTATATAGCCTCAGCCCCTCACAATCTATGTAAATAATTATGTTGAATAATATGGAAATAAATAACAATAACCTAAAAAAACAGAACTCTGTTTTCTTGGTCCAAAAATGTTCAAAATAGAGCATGGTTTTGTCACTTCCTGTATCGCCATTTTCTGTAAGTACATGTACCATGACCTTAAGGACAATAAATAGTTCCTTTCTAATAAAAAAACATCAATTTTTTTAATTTTTCACAGGAATCTCAATTCTTGGTAGTTTCAGAGGGGGAGGGGCATCCCGATGAAGCCCCTTTCTGATCCCCATGGATGTTGACAGTGATTTCAAAACAGACTTTAGATTCCCAAAAACGCTAATGGTTCTTCCCTTGTTTTGCATGTTCTGTTTATGTGATGGAAACAGAATCCTGTGATACCTAACTTGAATTTACTCCTTCAGGTCATGTTGAATCTTTGCTATTTGTTGCCTTATAAGTTATTAATAAACTGTCAACTGTGGCATACATTAGCATTATCTGTTAATTGTTATATAATTTATTCCCTGCTAGATCCACTCCATTCAATATATTATGTTGAATTATAGAACAAGATCACTGTGACATTATTTGCACAGGTACATCTTACAGATATCTTAAACTATGTTCAAGTGGAGGTCATATCTATCAGTTCCTAACAGTTATATAGTAGAAAAGACTGCATGGTACACATAAGATGGACAACTACATTTAAGAGTTATATGAAGACTCAACAACCAAAATATAAACAGTGATACAAGGAGAACAGTGTCAAAAACATTAATGAACATAATTGTTGAACTTAAAATCAACACCAAGAATATAGTAGTACTATATACCCTATATATCTGTATATAGAGAGACACGGAGAACAGTCTGACAACAAATTAAAAAATAATTAAAGTGAAGAATCAACAACCAAAATATATGATACAAGATGTGATGGAAAACACTATGCATACTCATATTGAATGACATTGAGTACCATGTGGATATTTAAAAGAGATATTGACTTAACCTGCCTTTATGTGATGTTAGTAAACCTAGTTCTAAATAATATCATCATAGTCTGATCCGCATTGGAGAGAAAAAGTTCAAATATAATTTGAACAGAAAAAGGACAAACAATTATCCATATTTGGGAAAAGCAGTTAACAGATGCTACATACTGAAACATTCAGGCTACATGAAAAATACAGACAGCATACTGACTGACAGCGCTAAATTATGAACAATATATATCAACCAGGCTGTATTGATCTACCATACTGAATGTTCTGTTCTAGGATATTCTAAATATTTTGGAAGACATCACTAAGAATGCCTAATCATAACCCTATCCATACTGGAGGAAAACAATTTCTATGTGACATTTGTTCTAAAACATTTAGGCATAATTCTGACTTAGTAAGCCACAACTTCATCCATACTGGAGACAAACAATTTAAATGTGGCATTTGTTCAAAAACATTGGCTCAGAAATCTTACTTGGCAAGTCACAACCTCATCCATACTGGAGAAAAACAGTTTAAATGCGACATTTGTTCAAAAGCATTTTCACAGAAATCTTATTTAGAAAAACACAAATTCATTCATACCGGAGAAAAACAGTTTAAATGTGACATTTGTTTCAAAACATTTGCACTGAAATCATACTTAAAAAAACACAATCTCATACATACTGGAGAAAAGCAATTTAAATGTGACATTTGTTCAAAAGCATTTGCACTTAAGTCCAACTTACTAATGCACAACCACATTCATACTGGAGAAAAACAGTTTAAATGGACATTTGTTTCAAAAGATTTGCACTGAAATCATACTCAAAAACACAATCTCATACATACTGGAGAAAAGCAATTTAAATGTGACATTTGTTCCAAAGCATTTGCACGCAAATACAGCTTAATAAGTCACAATATCATCCATACTGGAGAAAAGCAGTTAAAATGTGACATTTGTTCTAAAACATTTGCAAGGAAATCTGACTTAAAGAGCCACAATCTCATACATACTGGAGAAAAGGATTTTGAATGTGACATTTGTTTTAAAACATTTGCAAGGAAATCTAACTTAGGAAGTCACAATCTCATCCATACTGGAGAAAAGGATTTTGAATGTGACATTTGTTTTAAAACATTTGCACATAAATCTCAGTTAGTAAGTCACAATCTCATCCATTCTGGAGAAAAGCAGTTTAAATGTGACATTTGTTCTAAAACATTTCTACAGAAATCTCACTTAGTAAGACACAACCTCATCCATACTGGAGAAAAACAGTTTAAATGTGACATTTGTTCTAAAACATTTGCACGGAAGGAAACATTGGTAAAACACAATCTCATTCATACTGGAGAAAAGTAATTTAAATGTGATTCATTCTAAGACATTTGCAGGAAATTCTCAATAAGTAAGTTAATTTCTCTTTCATACCGGTTAATACTGTTCTAAAATATTTGCATGAATATCCGACATAGCAAAACAACATCATCCAGACTGGAGAAAAGGAGTTTTAAGTGTGAAATTTGTTCTGAAGCATTTATACAGAAGTCTAACTTAGTAAGACACAATCTCATCCACACTGGAGAGCAACAGTTTAAACATAATATTTGTTCTAAATGATTTGCACAGATATTGTTTTAGTGAGACACAATCTTACCCAGAATGGAGAAAAACAGTTTAAATGTGACATTTGTTCTAAAACATTTGCAAGGAAGTCAGAAATAGCAATTCACAATCTCATCCATACTGGAGAAAAGGATTTTAAATGTGACATTTGTTTTAAAACATTTGCACAGAAACCTCACTTAGTAAGGCACAATCTCATCCATACTGGTGAAAAACAATTTAAACATAATATTTGTTCTAAATGATTTGTACAGATATTGTTTTAGTAACACACAATCTCATCCATACTGGAGAAAAGGAGTTTAAATGTGAAATTTGCTCTAAAAGGAAATCTGACTTAACAAGTCACAATGTCATCCATACTGGATGCAAAGTACATTTCCCTATAGCTTTTAGTCCTTATCTTAGATTTCCTTGCAACATTTACATTTCATTGTTCATGTCAAAACTGAGCTACCTGCCAGTAAAGTGGTTGCTTAATTAGACTCCAGATTGAAAATCTGGAGTCTATTGCTTTTGCAAGTTTTCTTATTATTCTTATTATTTTTCTTCTTATTCTTCCTCCTTACAAGATTTCTCACCAACTAGAAGAACTTACTTTAAGCTGCTTACATGATCAACTAGGGAATGTATCTGGGACTATGGGAAATTAGGTCAAATTGTTATCTAGGTCAAAGGTCAAGAACTAGGTCAAATTTAGGTCAAATCAACATTCTGTCAATTATCTTCGTTGTTGTTTGTCGTTACTCCTTTATCTTTTTTTCATCATGTAGCTTAGAAAAAAACAAATTGAGAATATGCCATCCGTTTTTTGATTATTCTTACCGATTTTGAGATATGGCGTCCGGAAAGTAGGTCAAACTAAAAAGTTAACCAAATTTAACATATGAGCTATGAAATAAGTGTAGAATTTACTCAGGAATCTGAATCTGCAAACCAAATTCCGATCCGACTTCCGGTTCGAAAGTTATGGCGTTTTGAAAATTTCGAGAAAAATCGATCTGATGATATCCTGATAGAAAGTCAAGAGTAGCAAAGAAAATATAGAAAAAAATCATCCATCCTTCCTTCCTATCCTGTCTGATCATATCCTTCCTATCTATCCTTCCTTTCTATCCTTTCCTTCATATCCTATCCTTCCTGCCTATTCTATATCCTATCCTATCCTAGAACTGGGTCAAATCTTACATTTTCAATATTCTATCAATTATCTTCGTCGTTATTTATCATAACTCTTACTGATTTTGAAATATGGCGTCTGGAAAGTAGGTCAAAACAAAAAGTTCTCCAAATTCAATGTTTGAATTATGAATTAGGGGTATTTTTATTAGGGTATTTTTTATTAGGGAATTTTGTCAGGAATCCAAATCTGCAAACCAAATTTCGATCCGACTTCCCGTTCGGAAGTTATGGCGTTTTGAAATTTCGAGAAAAATCGATCTGATGGTATCCTGATAGAAAGTCAAGGAAAAAAGATTTTTTTGAAGTGTAAAATACGAGATATAGACTGAGTGCAGCTTAAGATAATGAATTCCTACAAAAGAAGGGGACCTCAAAAGCTACCTAGTTTCAATATTTGGACACCAAAATGCCTAGGTCAAAATCTAGGTCATATTCATAGTTTTTCCTTATTTTTGCGATTCTGGCACTATACTTTTAGGATTTGCTTCAAAATTTTGTATACAGGTAGAAAAGAGTGTGCTAATAGTGATAGCCCTTTGCCGTCAGAAAGTATTTTGACCCATTTTTGAGATATGGCGTCCTAAAAGTGGGTCAAAATAAAAAAATCTCCAAATTTAATGTATGAGTTATCAAATAAGGGTAGAATTTTCCCAGGAATCTGAATCTGCAAACCAAATTTCAATCCGACTTTCGGTCAAAAATTCCTACTTACCTACCTACCTACATACCTACTCGGCTACCTATTTAGCTACCTACTTCTCGGCTACCTACTCAGCTACTTACTCAGCTACCTACTCAGCTGCTTACTCAGCTTCCTTCTCAGCTACCTACTCAGCTACTTACTCAATTACTTAATCATCTACTTACTCAGCTTGCTACTCAGCTACTTACTCAGCTACCTACTCAAGTTAATCAATCTGGAGTCTTAAATTGAACTTTCAATTTACCAATCTAGTTATATTATTCATTCTTGCTGAAACTACTACTACTCACTGGAGTATACAATAATGTAAGCATAATATATTATTGCCAAGCTCTCGATCTGTAAAAAATGATTTTTTACGTTTATTGGAAAATGCATAAAGAGGACAATATTCCTATAAGGAAAATAGTAGATTAGGTTCATTTTGTTTCTGTCTCACTTTTACTTTTATTTTGGATATACTAAATCCCCGGGACTAAATCATTCTTACCTTACCTTATTATACAAATAGTGACTGCCATTGAGGGAAATAGTGCAAAATACATGTGCCTTTCCTGAGGGAATATCCTGTCCACTGACATGTTCTCAAAATTTTTACACTATTACCCGAAAATGTGGCAGTCACTATTTGTTTTATTATATACCCCATATGTACTTTGTAAACGAAAACAAAATGAGAAGTATTTTCATTTCAACATTTTTATGTTTACAGGTTCTTATTGGCATTTAATGGCATTTTACCTTTCAACTCCTATAATCTCACCTATCAGGGAAGATAAAACGTACTAATGACTGGTCACATGACCTAACTGTTGATTAGTACATTTCTTCTTCCATGATACCAGGGATTTAGGACTTTCAAGGGAATAAGTTCATCTATTTCATATCATGTGACCATGAATAAGCCAATGAGCATCTAGAATACATATGGGGTATATAATAAACTAAACTATACACACCTTTTGAATGTGCTTCTTTTTATCACAATCTGGAAATCCTCCATGTTACCAAAGATTGGATCAATATCCTTAAAGTCAGCAATATCATATCCAAAGTCAGCAATATCATATCCAAAGTCTGCCATAAGAAAGGTGTATATTGGACATCACCATATTGCACCAACGCTTAAATACGATATATAGATGCACCTTAATGTAAGAGTGCCACTGTTAAAAAGTGTATATCTAAATGAATAAATAAATAAATAGCCATGGCGGGACTTCATTCCTAAATATGAAGAAAAATATACATAATAAATAATTATGATTTACATTGTTCATTAGACCATCACCTTCATAGTTTTGTTCAATAGATGAAACAATTTATTTACCAGTGCATTAGTATTTATAATTTTGAATATTTTCTTGATCTTGTATAATTAGTGTAATATGCATTGATAATATTTTCTTTAATTTGTGGGATGCAGTGTATTAAAAACTGTGTGACTATGTATTTTGTGTAATATCTCTTCCTGTGTGACTATTATATACCACTGGGGTGTCCGGGTCACATCATCGTATGTTAGATTGAATTTTGATAGAATAAAAAATTTAAAAAACAAAATTTTTGTAATCATATTCACTGAGAAATGAGATGGAAACAAAGTATACTGTATTGACAAAGTGTTCAGATTTGGACCAAGGTGTTGTTGATGGAGGGGGGGGGAGTTATATTACTTTACGATGGAACAAATTCACAAGAACTCTTGTATTTGGAAAAACTAAACTCAGTACCCCAGTAAGGAACTGGATATTATATCTCTGGAGATTGAAAATGGGAAAATTTGGAGTTATAAGTATAAATTCAAGTAGCATGTCTTATCATGTCTTATATACACGTAACTCCCCCCTCCATCCACTCCCCCCTCCATCCAATATTCATTTATTTCGATTATTTTTTGTATAATGCATGGAAACTAACTTTAAAAAGTGAGCAATGTCATTAATATTGTGATAAAAACGTCCCTTATACCTATTTATTACAGGTCATGGAGACCATTGTTGCCTGAGTTATAGCAAAAACATTGACTTTTGCATGTTGGTGATGATGCGCCTTTTTTAATAGATCTCATATTTTAGAAGGGTATCAGTTCACAAAAAATACTAGAAGACCCAACATATTTTGCGGTGCACTGCGCCTATTCATTTGGCAATTCAGTTGTAAATTTTCTCTTGAAAAAATAAAACTTCGAAAGGAGGAGGGAAGTTAGGGCAACAGATTTTGGACAGTCATATGTTTGATTTTGGCCATTTCCTGGGGATTTAAACAGTTGCATATGTTAGGCGAATTCATTACCTCCAGGAAAATCACTTCTAGAGATGATAAAATAATTTCGACTTTGAGACAGGGTAGATGCAAACAACCCACCCACATGTTTTTTCTGAAATGTTTTCCTGATTTTCAACCCCTTCCATCCTTGCTTTTTTAATTTTTCTTGCATCAATATGTTGCGTTTTGACACACAGTTAATCCCTTAAAAGGAATAAATGATTCCTTTTAGATAAAGTGGAAAACAATATTTCCCATGTTATTTTCCCATAGGAAAAATCATTGCTTTCAGCGAAGTTTGGTCACCCATTATGGGTATCTTTAAAACCCCCTAAGGAATCACTTATTCCTTTAAAGTGGTCAACTATGTGTCAAAATGCAACATATTGATGCAAGAAAAATTAAAAAGCAGGGATGGAAGGGGTCGAAAATTAGGAAAATATTTCAGAAAAAACATGTGGGTGGGTTGTTTGCATCTACCCTGTCTCAAAGTCGAAATTATTTTATCATCTCTATAAGTGATTTTCCTGGAGGTAATGCATTGGCCTAACATATGCAATTGTTTAAATCCTCAGAAAATGGCCAAAATCAAACATATGACTATCCAAAATCTGTTGTGCTAATATCCCTCCTCCTTTGTTGAGTTTTCTTGCAGAAATTGCCCACTCCCCCCTCCATCCATTTTGTACGATCACCGGGCGTGTGGATTATCAGGTCTGCCTTACAATTCCATGATAGCATTTGACAGAGCTATTTCAGCATCCCTGAAGGACCTTATGCCAGGAATTTGTGAAGTTGGAGATTGGCAATGTTTTACTTCATTTTGATCATAGCTATTGAACAGTTTGATCAGGTTGAACTACATGTATGTCCTTTAACAGGAAACTTGACCTCTTCTATCTAGTCTTGATTTAGGGAATGCTTCACAAAACTTGTCCCAGATTGACAAGTTTTTCATTGGCCTATTAATGTACTGTAATATTGAATATGACTAACATGAATAACAATAATCAGCCATAATTATTATGGCAACAAATACATCTGGAAAGACTCATTTAGATGGCTGGACCTAGAGATGATAAAATAATTTCGACTTTGAGACAGGGAAGATGCAAACAACCCACCCAAATGTTTTTTCTGAAATGTTGTTCTGATTTTCAACCCCTTCCACCCCTTCTTTTTCAATTTTTGTTGCATCAATACGTTGCGTTTTGAGACATGGTAGACCCCTTTAAAGGAATAAGTGATTCCTTTGGGGGTTTTAAAGATATCCATTATGGGTGACCAAAATTGGCTGAAAGCAATGGATCGCATGAGTTTTCCCTATGGAAAAATAACGCGGGAAATTTTGTTTTCCACTTTAACTAAAAGGAATCTTATTCTTTTTAAAGTGGTAAACTGTATGTCAAAATGCAACGTATTGATGCAAGAAAAATTAAAAAAGCAGGGGTGGAAAGGGTTGAAAATCAGGAAAACATTTCAGAAAAACATGTGGGTGGGTTGTTTGCATCTTCCCTGCCTCAAAGCCGAAATTATTCTATCATTTCTATGAGTGCTTTTCCTGGAGGTTCCCATTGGTCTTACATATGCACCTATTTAAAATAACCAAAATCCAATAAATGACAGTCCGAAATCTGTTGCGATACTTTCCTCCTTCTTTTCAAATTTTTTCAACATATTTATTCAACATTTTTTTCCAACATCTCTATTTTTCAAAATGTTTTAATTCAACATTTTTTTCAACATTCCTTTTTTTCTGCTGATGATGATTTCCCATGGGATAGACGGACAATCCTATGGTTTTTCAAAAATATCAATTATACCCATTCATGGATATCAATATCTTCACTCAATATTTTATAAATTTCAGTGATATTGGCATCAAGTATTCATAACTTTGCCCTCAACCCCTAATCACCTTGGTTTTTATGCCAAAAGGTGTCTTATATCTGCAGCTAGCTATTGCTCAACACTGGGTGTATACAGTACTGTCAACCCCCAAAGATTTTCTCGCGGGACAGATTTTTTAGACCCAGTGCCAAAAATTCGCGGGATTTTGCGGGACATCCGCCTAAATTCGCGGGATTTTGCGGGACATTTAAGGAATTTGCGTGATTGCGCTAATAGGTCGAATTTCGATCAAATTCGCGGGATTTCCCTAAATTTGCAGGATTGGCGAAACATCCACCTAAATTTGCGGGATGTCGCAGGACATTCAAGGGATTTGCGTGATTGGGGCTTAATGTAAAAGTACTCAAATCAAACTTTCAGATACTGATTTATCAAATATAATGCACTTAACTTAAGTAAACGTCAACACAATTCCACACAATACACATAGAAACAGACAAGAAATCGAAGTCACACCCGTTTGTTTGCGTGACAGAACAATATACCACGCAAAATACTAATACGCACTTTCTCTGATTATTGTCAAGCAAATACAGTTTAGGAGAAGAACGAAGGCCGAAAAATAAATCCCAAGTGATTAGGTTTAGAATGTTTTGTTCTTTTTCGATTTGATAAGAGACAGAGACTAAGAAATTGAATGCGACGAAATATTTTGACAACGTAATATTGTATACTGTTTTATTTTTAAAGTTCTATGCGTTAACTTATTTTATCTGTTTCAAAATGTTTCATTTTATTTTGCCTACAAAAAAAAGAGATTGAAGAAGTTAAGATAAACTGTTCGGTAATATATATTGTGTTTTAGTAACCGCTTTTAGGATCACAATATAAAATAAATCCCCCGTTCCTGCCATTCTAGTAGCACCATGTAATGGGTGCAATTCTAAGTGAGAGAGAGAGAGAGATATCTATGAACATCAGAATGCGTCCATCCCATTAATTTGGCCAAATACATGGCATGAAACTGGCGTAAGCTTAACTTGGTACGTCCCCCTTTCTCTGGTAAATTATGACTAGGCCTATATTTTTCGGAGTAATGGGTTTCTGACAACTGGGGTGTACCCTTTAGCTTCTTACACTGTATATCACAAGATAATCACAATTACTTAGCCTCGGGGATTGTTACAATTTTGAAAATTCGCGGAGGTCAAAGCCGACATTTGCGGGACTTCGCGGGACATTGCGGGACACGCGAATTAGCCAAATTTTGATCAAATTCGCGGGATAATCCCGCCATTCGCGGGACACTTGACAGCTCTGTGTATACCAAATTAAGCGTGAACCACGCAGAGTAAGGTACAACACGAGGTTGATGAGGTTCACAATTTCAGAAAGATTTGGTCTAGTTTTTAGATCTTTCTGAAAATATGAAAACATCAGTTTGCTAAAATTTCATCACCCTTGTGGTGTACCTTACCCTACACGTAAATGTCACACTTAATTTGGTACACACCCTGTGCTCAAGCTAAGAAATAATGAAGACATAAGAAACATTGCAAAAAAGTATGCACTGACGTTCCCTCGACAAATACCCACATACAAACTAATGGTTCTTCCCTTTTTACATATGGAAGTAATATGAAGCAGCAATAATCCTGTGCTAAAATTCACACTTCCAGGTCATGTTAATCTTCGCTATTCCTTCTCTTATGAGTTCACGAACAAACTATGGCAAATGTAAGCATTGGGACTTTATTATTAATTGCTCATTTTACTCCTTTCAATATGTTTTGTTGAATAACAAACCAAATTACCATGACATTATAAGCGCAGGAACATCTTAAGTGTAAGTAAGAGGTCATATACCAGTTCCTTCATCAGTAGCATGGACAGTGATGTGCACAGAAAAGGACATGTGCATTTGTAAATAATTACATAAAAGACTCTAATACAAATGGAATATCTATAAACATATACTGATGCATAGTAACAAAGCTGTGATTCTTCACAGGGAATGGACAAATACCTATATGAGAATTCAATAAAGAGACTGAACAACCAAACCATATAATACTGTTACACAAAGTCAAGGAGAACCCCATGAGTAACCTAAATGAACCCAACTATTGAAGTGAACAATGAACAACTAGAATATACATAATATACAGAGCCATAGAGAACAGTTTCAGTAACGTGAATGAACATAATAACTGAATAATCGAACTGCAGAATGAACAACCAGAGTATACAGAAACATTGAGAACAGTGTCAGTGACATTATTGAACATAATTGTCCAAATAACTTCTTCCTGAGAAAATAGTGAATCCAATCCGTAAAGTCCTCAGGTTACATGCTGCCGCTGTTCTTGCAAGGCCGTTACAATACCCGGGAATTTATCGATTTGTGCAGTGCTTGTTTGTGATAGTGCCCTCTGCAGGTCACTGCCCTAAACTTTCTCAGGTAATAAAGAGGTAGCTTGTGAGCATTGGGTGTAGTTTTCTATCCATCGATTATGCTATATAAATTGAGGCAAATGCAGTACTGTCAACCCCTAAAGATTTTCTCGCGGGACAGATTTTTTAGACCCAGTGCCCAAAATTCGCGGGATTTTGCGGGACATATACTAAATTCGCGGGATTTCGCGGGACATTTAAGGCATTTGCGTGATTGCGCTAATAGGCCAATTTTTTTTTATCAAATTCGCGGGATTTAGCGGGACCATTCGAGGGACAAACACTCTAATTGCGGGACAGTTAACAGGTTTACCACCAAAAACTTCATAGAGGGACAGATGTTTTAGACAACGTGCCCTAAATTTGCGGGATTTCGCGGGACATCCACCTAAATTTGCAGGATGTACCGGGACATTCAAGGGATTTGCGTAATTGGGACTAATGTAAAAGCATGTTAAAGTACTTAAATCAAACTACCAGATACTGATTAATCAAATATAATGCACCGTTGCATTATAACTTAAATAAACGTCAACACAATTTCACAAAATACGCATAGGAATATTATTAAACTTTATTGTAATTTATCAAAAACAAAAACCATGCTTCAGGTGTGAGTACCGTAATCTAACACGAAATTCAAAAATTCGGAACAATACTTTGCACTTATGGCGTCGTGACCAACTATGAAACGCTTACCCCCATAATGTTATATATTAAAATGTACCTATTCATATACTGTAGGCATGGCCCATGATATAGGGGTTCGATTAATCTACATCAAATTATAGGGAATGAGGTTACTTTTCTAGATAGGGTTTGTAGAAAAAACCGGGTACCGGGTAGTAAATCCTCCATGCTGGGTTCAAACTTGGTACCCGGTCGAAAAAACCGGGTACCCAAAAAACGAAATACACGAATATACAACATAATTAGATCATTAGAAAACGTGTAAGATTTGTTTTGAATTTACAAAAATGTATGTAACTTCCTTCAAAATTGCGCTAGAAGCTTCAAATGAAAAGCATTTTAAGGCTCTTTTCTTCCTTTATCATCATGGTCATATTTCCATTGGTAATGAAGGGGGAGGGGGGGGGGTGCGATCGTACCCCCTCCTGGCTACGCCAATGACATTGTAAGACGATTTGAAAAACAAGACAAATCAATCTTACTCTATTTTCAATAGTTCGTATGTTGGTACGTGAATTGTTTTGATTATGATTTAAATCTGTAAATAGCTATCGTTGCTTTAGCAGAGAGGTGACGTGTGTTAATTTACATGATTTTGATTATTAATCATAATTTAAGTTATCCCAATTTTCGACAAAATGTCCACTGAATTGTAAATTGTTATGTCTTACAATGTCATAGGCGTAGCCAGGAGAGGTTGCGATGATGCACCCCCCCCCCCATAACCAATGAAAATATGGCCATGACGATAGAGGAAGAAAAGAGCCTTAAACTATGCTTTTTATTTGAAGCTTCTAGCTCAATTTTGAAGGATGTTACATACATTTTTGTGAATTCAAAACAAATCTTACACGTTTTCTCAGAATCTTATTATGTTATATATTCGTATTTTTCGTTTTTTGGGTACCCGTTTTTTTGCCCGGGTACCAAGTTTGAACCCAGCATGGAGGATTTACAACCCGGTACCCGTTTTTTTCTACAAACCCTTTCTACATATCAGCGTCCATTTATTGTAACTCGCGTTTGCTAACATTTGCTCAGTTCTGAGATGAAGGCCACACGGGTAGTAAAAAGCCACACGGGTAGTAAAAAGGCCAACGTTGGGACTGTTTGTGACCTACATCCCTATTTTCGTAATTAAAATGAAAGTTGAACCCTTCCTCTTTATTTTGATACCAAACAACAGCATGCTAGGTACTTACAACAAGGTAAACTTTACTCCTCAAAAGTGCAAAAAACTTAGCTTCTTATATAAGATAAGATAATCACAATATAGGGGATTGCAACAATTTCGGAAATTCGCGGAGGTTAAAGCCACATTTGCGGGACTTCGCGGGACATTGCGGGACACGCGAATTAGCCTAATTTTGATCAAATTCGCGGGATAATCCCGCCATTCGCGGGACACTTGACAGCTCTGCAAATGTTGCCATATAGCCTACTAAGGTGGCCTAAAGTGCTGCTTATTTTTTCGTGAAGCCACTCAGTAAAATTACGATTTCTCTGCAGCCTGATGTTCAATCAACATCATTTGAGTATCTATGTGTTCCAGCTCCGAGCTGGCAGATATAGTATATCTTCCCGCTACGTCATAATCGCCGCTCGCATACTTGTTCATAATTTGTAACGTTCGCGTAATGACTGTAAACTACAATGGAGAAAACACAGACAATCGGGATCTGTTTGATGGTTTAAAAAAGGGAAAGAGCATCCACTTAATCAATCAAAAATTCGAGAAAATAAATATGGGAATATTTGAGAGAACAGGAAAATCCGCCCACGGCCAAGACAACAAAAATGGACATGAATATTCTAAAATATTTCCACGATTGAACAATGTGAACCAGATGACCAAGATTGGTATGGGATAAACATATTATCCTATAGTCGGTTCAGGATATTGGGAGTATCCCTTGGCCAATATAATATATTTTCCCTCGGGACCTGCGGCCCTCGGGCAAATATATTATATTGGCCTCGGGATAATCCCAATATCCTGAACCTCATATAGGATAATCTCTACATATTTTTATCAGCGGGCAGATATAGCTTTACGTCCCGCTTTGAGCGGGCAGATATAGTATATCTGCCCGCTACGTCATAATCGTTGCTCGCATATTTGTTCACAATTTGTAACGTTTGTGTAATGACTGTAAATGACAATGGAGAAAACAAAGACAATCGGGATCTGTTTGATGGTTTAAAAAAGGAAGGAACATCCACTTAATCAATCAAAAATTCAAGAAAATAAATATGGGAATATTTGAGAGAACAGGAAAATCTGCCCACGGCCAAGAAAACAAAACTGGACATGAATATTCTAAAATATTTCCACGACTGAACAATGTGAACCAGATGACCAAGATTGGTATGGGATAAACATATTATCCTATAGTCGGTTCAGGATATTGTGATTATCCCGAGGCAAATATAATATATTTGCCCGAGGGCCGCAGGTCCCGAGGGAAAATATATTATATTGGCCAATTGGTCATATAGGATAATCTCTATTTATCCGATGGATACTAAATATATATGGGGATACCAACACAGATAATTTTCGTATGCGCCACTAAAATCGTATCTGATCCATATGACGTGATATCCAATCGTATCCGACAGATAATATTTTAAAAATATTTTGAAAAGATTGAAGAAATTTGAACTTTTGAAAAAGAAATTGAAAAAAAAGTTTTGAAAAAATTGAAAAAAATTTTGAAAAAAAAAATTGAAAATTAATTCAGAAAAAAATTTGAAAATGAAATTATAGAAATAAAGAAAATGAAAAAAAAATTGAAAAAATATTTGGAAAAAATTGAAAAGTTACAAGTTTATATGATCAGTAAAACTGAGTTACATTTTTTCATCCAATCATTTTATAAAAATAAGGTCATAGAAAAAAATGAAAAAATACAGTCAATTAAAAAAATAAGCAATCAAATGACCATATTGAAACAGCTTATGTAAAAATAGAAACATTTATATTTATCCTAACTTTTGTATATTTCAGATAGTAATGTAAAATGTGAAGTAAAGCTGTGGCCTTTGTAATTTAGGGAGTTTCAGCCATGTTAATTTTTCCGAAAATAACATGGCAGAGAAGTATCATAATATAAAAGGACACAGATATGATAGCTAAACTAGAAAACAAACTAAAATATACAAAAGTTAGGATAAATATAAATGTTTCTATTTTTAGATAAATTGTTTCAATTTGGTTATTTGATTGCTTATTTTTTAAATTCAAAGTACTCTCAAACATTACTGTTTTGACTATAGAATAAAAATAGAAAACAACAACTTTAGGTTAAATTATTTGAAGTCCATACAAAAATAGCGACCATCGGATAAATATGATATCTTATGATTTTCTAGGCTATCATTTTTATCCACTCTTGGATATCGCCGATCTCCACTCATTCGCTGCGCTCACTCGTGGAGATGAGTGATATCCACTCATGGATAAAATTAGTATCCCTCAAAAATAATAGGATATCCTCTATATATGCGTGTGCATGCAGCTCATCTACTAAACGAAACGAAACTAATCGTGAAATCACCAGGTATTGATTTTTCCCTTGTTCTTGCAGGTCGGCCACTGTGGATGTCAGCTGTCAAGTTCCTGTGATATAATCCTAAACATATAGAAACTATTCTACGTATACTAGACATTGATATTCTTGAATTACATCCAACCACAAGCATACTGAGGCTATATACTAAATTTAGACAGTGCTGAATTACCATTTATATATAATCCAAAGCATATTGAATTATATAAACTAGAGCATATTGAGGTTAAATGCAAAACATTCACTAAAGTGCTGAAATACGACTTAATCTCAAACATATTGAGGCTGAATAGTGCATACTAGATGTTGAATCAGCATCAATGTATAAACTTTAACCAAAATGAAGCTATATCATCGATATTGACAGTGTTAACAATATAACCACTGAATTACCAATGATAACACTAAGCATATTGTGGTAATATGCTAGATATTCAGCACATTGCTGAATTACCAATCATATAAATCATATATTGGGTGCAGAATTATTATTTATAATTAATGAAACACATTTATGGTTACAGGTTACATACTGACATTGCGTTATCATCATTTATATATAACCCTACACATTCAGGTCACAGATACCTATAATCCTAAATTACAAGCATCATATACCAGGCTGAATTACCCCAAATATACTGAAAAAATATTGTTCCTGTTCAATGAGATTTTAAATGAATCTGCATGAGTACAGATACATGTATAATGTCTAATCACAATCTCATCCAAACTGCAGTAAAGCAGTTTAAATGTGACATTTGTTACAAAACATTTGCAAGGAAATTCAACCTAGGGTTACACAATCTCATCCATACTGGAGAAAAGCAGTTTAAATGTGACATTTGTTCTAAAACATTTGCGCATAAATATTATTTAAAGAAGCACAATCTCATACATACTGGAGAAAAGCAATTTAAATGTGACATTTGTAGTAAAACATTTACAGGAAAATCTAACTTAGTAAGCCACAATCTCATTCATACTGGAGAAAAGCAATTTAAATGTGACATTTGTAGTAAAACATTTGCAAGAAAATCTAACTTAGTAAGCCACAACCTCATCCATACCAGAGAAAAACAGTTTAAATGTGACATTTGTAGTAAAACATTTGCAAGAAAATCTAACTTAGTAAAACACAATATTGTCCATACAAGAGAAAGGAAGTTTAAATGTGACACTTGCTCTAAAACGTTTACATGGAAATCTGCCTTAGTAAATCACAATCTCATCCATACTGGAGAAAAACAATTTAAATGTGACATTTGTTCTAAAACATTTGCAAGAAGATATCACTTAGCAAGTCACAGTCTCAGGCATACTGGAGAGAAGAAGTTTAAATGCAACATTTGTTCTAAACAATTTGCAACAAAATCTCACTTAGTAAAACACAATCTCATCCATACTGGAGAAAAGGAGTTTAAGTGTGAAATTTGTTCAAAAGCATTTGCACATAAATCTTCCTTAGCAAGTCACAATCTCATCCATACAGGAGAAAAGAAGTTTAAATGTGATATTTGTTCAAAGACATTTACAAGGAAATCTGACTTAACAAGACACAATCACATCCATTCTGGAGAAAAACAATTTAAATGTGACATTTGTTCTAAGACGTTTGCATGGAGATCTGCCTTAGTAAGTCACAATATCATCCATACTGGAGAAAAGAAATTTAAATGCAATATTTGTTCTAAAGCATTTGCAAGGAAGTCAGATATAGGAATTCACAATCTCATCCATACTGGTGAAAAGAAATTTAAATGTGACATTTGTTCTAAAACATTTGTACATAAATCTCATTTAGTATCTCACAATCTCATTCATACTGGAATTAAGCAGTTTAAATGTGACATTTGTTTTAAAGAATTTGCACAGAAAGCTACATTGGTAACACACAATCTCATTCATACTGGAAAAAAGCAGTTTAAATGTGACATTTGTTCTAAAACATTTGCACGTAAGGGCAACTTAGTAAGTCACAACCTCATCCATACTGGAGAAAAGCAGTTTAAATGTGACATTTGTTCTAAAACATTTGCAAGGAAGTCAGATATAGCAATACACAATCACATTCATACTGGAGAAAAGCAGTTTAAATGTGACATTTGTTCTAAAACATTTGCAAGAAGATATCACTTAGTAAGCCACAATCTCATTCATACTGGAGAAAAGCAGTTTAAATGTGACATTTGTTCTAAAACATTTGCAAGGAAATTCAACTTAGTGGCACACAATCTCATCCATACTGGAGAAAAGCAGTTTAAATGTGACATTTGTTCTAAAACATTTGCAAGGAAGTCAGATATAGCAATACACAATCACATTCATACTGGAGAAAAGCAGTTTAAATGTGACATTTGTTCTAAAACATTTGCAAGAAGATATCACTTAGTAAGCCACAATCTCATTCATACTGGAGAAAAGCAGTTTAAATGTGACATTTGTAGTAAAACATTTGCATGGAAATCTGCCTTAGTAAGCCACAATCTTATCCATACTGGGGAAAAGCAGTTTAAATGTGACATTTGCTCAAAAACATTTGCACATAAGGGCCACTTAGTTACTCACAACCTCATCCATACCGGAGAAAAACAGTTTAAATGTGACATTTGTTCAAAAACATTTGCAAGGAAATCTGCCTTAGTAAGCCACAATCTTATCCATACTGGAGAAAAGCAGTTTAAATGTGACATTTGCTCAAAAACATTTGCACATAAGGGCCACTTAGTAAGTCACAACCTCATGCATACCGGAGAAAAACAGTTTAAATGTGACATTTGTTCAAAAACATTTGCTTGGAAATCTTACTTAGTAAGCCACAATCTTATCCATACTGGAGAAAAGCAGTTTAAATGTGACATTTGCTCAAAAACATTTGCACGTAAGGGCAACTTAGTAAGTCACAACCTCATCCATACCGGGGAAAAACAGTTTAAATGTGACATTTGTTCAAAAACATTTGCTTGGAAATCTATCTTAATAAAACACAATATCGTCCATACGAGGGAAAGGAAGTTTAAATGTGACATTTGTTCAAAAGCATTTGCACATAAATCTTCCTTAGCAAGTCACAATCTCATCCATACAGGAGAAAAGAAGTTTAAATGTGACATTTGTTCAAAAGCATTTGCACATAAATCTTCCTTAGCAAGTCACAATCTCATCCATACAGGAGAAAAGAAGTTTAAATGTGATATTTGTTCAAAGACATTTACAAGGAAATCTGACTTAGTAAGCCACAATCTTATCCATACTGGAGAAAAGCAGTTTGAATGTGACATTTGTTCTAAAACATTTGCATGGAAATCTGCCTTAGTAAGTCACAACCTCATCCATACCGGAGAAAAACAGTTTAAATGTGACATTTGTTCAAAAACATTTGCTTTGAAATCTAACTTAATAAAACACAATATCGTCCATACGAGGGAAAGGAAGTTTAAATGTGACATTTGTTCAAAAACATTTATAAGGAAATCTAACTTAGTAAGGCACAATCTCATCCACAATGGAGAAAAGAAGTTTAAATTTGACATTTGTTCAAAGACATTTACAAGGAAATCTGACTTAGCAGGTCACAATCTCATACATGCTGGAGAAAAATGAGTAAAGCACAATCTCATCCATACTGGAGAAAAGCAATTTGAATGTGACATTTGTTCCAAAGCATTTGCAGAGAAATCTACCTTAGTAAAACACAAACTCATTCATACTGAAGAAAAGCAGTTTGAATGTGACATTTGTACTAAAACATTTGCACAGAAATCTTACTTAGTAAAACACAATCTCATCCATACTGGAGAAAAGAAGTTTAAATGTAACATTTGTTCAATAGGCTTTGCACAGAAATGTCCCTTGGCAAATCACAATATCATTCACCAGTCAGAGGCAAGGGTTGTTCTATGTCCTCTCTCAAAAATGAATAATAAAAACTGTCCTCTTCTTACCAAGAATTTGTAGAAGAGATGTTACTGCTACATCTATTGGTAAAGGATTGGACATTGGACAGAATTTTTTCTGAAAAATTATATGGTCATTCATACCGGATACAATATCCATGTCCTAAAATTAGATCTTACCTCATGGACTTAAACAGTGTGTTGGAAAAATAATGAGCACTTATATTTTGATGCGTTAGGCAAGTCATGTGTTGACTAATTGAAAGGTTAAAGGTTCCCTTTCATATTGATCCTGAAAAGATGGGTATCGATATGGCGAACCTTTTGAACATTTTACACATTGTCAATTTAATGGTCATCTTTTGAATGGTAACAATATAATTGAAAAAAAAAATATAGTTTCATCTATATTGTTTTAGAAAACACATCAAACACTTGTTTTGTTCTTTGTATCATGTTTCCAGAGTGAAATGAAACATCTTTCTGAACCTCATTGGAACAAAACGACATAAACACAACATGTTTAGGTCTCTCAATATTGTAATTGTACAAAGTAAATTTTGGTTGATTTGTAATGAAATACAAGAACAAAAATGTGTACAAAATGTCCCCACCTATGGGTGATCCTGTCAAATGGTTATCCTAAAAATGAGTAGACAAGACTTTACCGACACAATTTGATGACGGAAAATCCAAAATGGCCACCTTAAAATTTACCTAGAATGCCAAAAAACTAATCAGATCTAGATTTTCATACTAAGAATCATCCCTGAAAATTTGAAATTGATCTACAAAACGGTTCACCTAAAAACGCGTAGACAAGACTTTACGGGCAGGATTTTAAGACGGAAAATCCAAAATGGCTGCCTTGGCATTTATCCAGAATGCCAAAAAACTAATCAGATCTAGATTTTCATATTAAGAATCATCCCTGAAAATTTGAAATTGATCTACCAAACGGTTCACAGGGAAATGCGTAGACAAAACTCTACAGACAAGATTTTAGGACGGAAAATCCAAAATGGCTGCCTTGGCATTTACCCAGAATGCTCAAATACTAATCAGATCTAGATTTTCATACTAAGAATTATCCCTGAAAATTTGAAATTAATCTACAGAACTGTTCACCTGGAAATGCGTAGACAAGACTTTACAGACAATATTTTAGGACGGAAAATCCAAAATGGCTGCCTTGACAATTACCCAGAATGCCGTAAAAACTAATCAGTTGTACATTTTCATATTAAGGATCATCCCTGAAAAATTGAAATTGATCTACCAAACAGTTCACCTGAAAATGCGTAGACAAGACTTTACAGACAAGATTTTAGGACGGAAAATCCAAAATGGCTGCCTTGACATTTACCCAGAATGCCAAAAAACTAATCAGATCTAGATTTTTATACTAAGAATCATCCCTGAAAATCAAGAATTGATCCACCGAACGGTTCACCTGAAAACACGTAGACAAGACTCCACAGACAAGATTTTAGGACGGAAAAATTCAAAATGGCTGACAATAAAAAAGTGATCATGAGTTTTTGCTGATTTCTTTTTACAAAATTATCACATATAAATACTGTTAACAACAACATAGGCTTTAACAACAAAGTACATCTGAAATTATTTATAAAGCTACTAAATAGTTAGAATATGAAAACTCAAAAACACCATTCAATATGATACAAAGTATTATCGTGCGCTAACTTTTCTTAAGACATTCAAAATGGCTGACATGACTGAGCTAACAGGTCCAAAACCTAATCAGATCTAGAATGAAGTGAGCTGAACAAGATGTTAAAGTTTTAAAAGCAACTGTGAAGCCGTTTTTCTTAAAGTTTGCAGACAAGGATTTTAGCATTTGACTTCAAAATGGCCGACAGGAAGTAGGTATCGAGTTAATTTTTTTTCATCCACATCTGTATGCACTCATAAGTTATCCCTGAAAATTTGAAGGTGATATCTGTAGCGGTTTTGGAGAAAACTCCCGGACGTACGGACGGACAGACGGACAGACGGACGGACGGACGCGCCTAGGCCGACAATATGGCCCCACACTATGTGGTGGGGACATAAAAAGGTTTATCTTGGTTTTTATCTATTTTGGAGGGATTTTGTTTTAATTTTTTGAATACTTTTTTAAAATCAACCAAAAATTCCTTTGTATAACTATAATATTGAGAGGTCTAAAAACATGCTGTATATGCTATTTTGTTCCAACAAGGTTCGGAAAGACATTTTATTTCATTCTCAAGAATTGGTAGAAAGGAGCAAAAACAATTGCACTAGAAAAACAGAAAATGTTAACAAGAACACAAATGTGTACAATATGTCCCCACCTATGGGTGATCCTGTCAAATGGTTATCCTAAAAATGAGTAGACAAGACTTTACCGACACAATTTGAGGACGGAGAATCCAAAATGGCCACCTTAAAATTTACCAAGAATGCCCAAAAATTAGTCAGTTCTAGATTTTCATACTAAGAACCACCCCTGAAAATTTGAAATTGATCCGTCACACAGTTAACCAGAAAACATGTAAACAAGACTTTACAGACACGATTTGAGGACAGAAAATCCAAAATGGCTGCCTTGACATTTATCCAGAATGCCAAAAACTAATCTGTTATAGATTTTCATACTAAGAATCATCCCTGAAAATTTGAAATTGATCTACCAAACAGTTCACCTGGAAATGTGTAGACAAGACTTTACAGACGAGATTTTAGGACAGAAAATCCAAAATGGCTGCCTTGACATTTACCCAGAATGCCCAAAAACTAATCAGTTCTAGATTTTCATACTAAGAATCATCCCTGAAAATTTGAAATTGATCTACCAAACGGTTCACCTAAAAACGTGTAGACAAGACTTTACGGGCAAGATTTTAAGACGGAAAATCCAAAATGGCTGCCTTGACATTTATCCAGAATGCCGTAAAAATAATCAGATCTAGATTTTCATACTGAGAATCATCCCTGAAAATTTCAAATTGATCTACCAAACAGTTCACCTGAAAATGCGTAGACAAGACTTTACAGACAAGATTTTAGGACGGAAAATCCAAAATGGCTGCCTTGACATTTACCCAGAATGCCCAAAAACTAATCAGATCTAGATTTTAATACTAACAATCATCCCTGAAAATTTGAAATTGATCTGCCAAACGGTTCACCTGGAAATGCGTAGACAAGACTTTACAGACAAGATTTTAGGACGGAAAATCCAAAATGGCTGCCTTGACATTTACCCAGAATGCCCAAAGCTAATCAGATCTAGATTTTCCTACTAAGAATCATCCCTGAAAATTTGAAATTGATCTACCAAACGGTTCGCCTGAAAATGCGTAGACAAGTCTTTACAGACAAGATTTTAAGACGGAAAAATCCAAAATGGCCGACAATAAAAAAGTGATTATGAGTTTTTGCTGAAATCTTTTTACAAAATTATCACATATAACTACTGTTAACAATAACATAAGCTTTTACAACAAAGTACACCTGAAATTATTTATAAAGCTACTAAAAAGTTAAAGTATGAAAACTGAAAAAACCATTCAATATGATACAAAGTATTATCGTGCGCTAACTTTTCTTAAAACATTCAAAATGGCTGACATGACTGAGCTAACAGGTCCAAAACCTAATCAGATCTAGAATGAAGTGAGCTGAACAAGATGTTAAAGTTTTAAAAGCAACTGTGAAGCCATTTTTCTTAAAGTTTGCAGACAAGGATTTTAGCATTTGACTTCAAAATGGCCGACAGGAAGTAGGTATTGAGTTAATTTTTTTTCATCCACATCTGTATGCACTCATAAGTTATCCCTGAAAATTTGAAGGTGATATCTGTAGCGGTTTTGGAGAAAACTGCCGGACGTACGGACGGACAGACAGACGGACAGACAGACGGACGGACAGACGGACGCGCCTAGGCCGACAATATGGCCCCACACTATGTGGTGGCCCCACACTATGTGGTGGGGACATAACAAAAACAGTTATATAAAATATTTCTAAATAATTTTCGCATTAAATTGTTGTCAATCAGTCAACATAACATAAAATACCGTGTTTTAACAGAATGTTTTCAATGATTGGTTTAAGAGAAAAACATTGTTGAATTCAGTTCTCCATATCGATACCACTCCTTTACCACAAAAGGTGTGAAACAGTTGAATGTGTTTTTGCAGATTTTAGAACTTTTGGAAGATTTTTGAGAATTCTTATTGCAGTTGAAATCACTTAGGCCTAGATTAGACTATAATCAGCATGTAGAAAATAAATAAACTAAAATTGAAAAATATAGGTATCTTGTCTGCTTGTTATGATTTTTGTAAAACACATGTACATAAATACAGCAATTTATATGTCCTTTAGAAGGAAAAAAGTAGATAATGTTTATTTCCTGTTTCCATCTCACTTGTTTGTATTGCTTTTTTTATATATTAATATATGTATATGCATTTGTATATGTAATTAAGAAATGGACTTTATTTAGGTATATCACATTTAAAATATTATATGCAAAATATCAACATAACTGATGATAAATCTGACAATTATTAAACTGTCCATATACCTTTTAGATAACCAATTAAGGGTTTATGAAAGGTTTATTTTCTGTTTCTTTCTCACTTTCTACAGATTTTGTGTATATTATATATAAGCACATTTATTATGATAGAAAGGTTCTTTATTTTGCTATACATTACATGTAACCATGGGCATAGCGCCCGGTATGCTGGGTACGCACAGGCGTACCAACTACCAAACAGTTGCAAATCTGCTCCAAATACAACCAAATTTCAAAATTTTCCTGGGGTGAACCCCAAACCCCCTCGAATGCTCGTTTTTTGATTCACTCAACTCTTGTTCCTGTGGTGGTGGCGTACTACTGGCGTACTAAAATAGCACTACGCCCATGGTAACATATAATAATAAATTTATAGCATTATTTTGTTGAGCTTTATAAACACAGAATAATATGTAACAGTGCATTTTGAGTCTGGAAAATCTTTAATTTTTCTATGATTTAGCGTTTCCACTGTTTGAGTCAAAGCAGTTTAGACATTTGCAAGGAAATCTCATAATTTCATCCATACTGGAGAAAAGCAGTTGAACTGTGACTTTTGTTAGAAAACATCTCCAAGAAAATCATATTTACAAAGACACGATATCATTCATACTGGAGAAAAAATTTAAAATGTGACATTTGTTCAAAAACATTTGTGCATGAATCTAAATTAATAAGTCACAATCTTATCCATACTGGAGAAAAGCAGTTGAAATCTAACATTCAAATTCTGATTCTTTTTTCATTTTTTGTTTAATTGACAGCTGACTATTCTATTTCTTATTTGTTATGTATTATATAATGTATTATTATTTTACTGTATATGCATAGAGTGTATGTAGTATATGTACTGATAAAAAATCACTCAATAAACAATATATTCTCTATTATTTGTATTTCTATTCCCTCTTTTACACAAAATCTTGTGATGTCATGTCACATTCATGAGAATTCTAGAATCACATGGCAGTCATTGCGGAAATTTCAAAAAAGTTCCCACTTAAAAGGCTAAATGATGTTTACAAATTGGATACTTTTGTAGAATCAACAAAAGGTTTGTGAAAGAAATTAGGATATGGTTTCAAAATGATGCACAGGACAGTATATAACTATTTAATGCAGGCAAAGACTTTTATTGCCAAACAGTTGAGTGACAAAAAGCATTGGTATCTACCTAATAAGGTTTTGAACAGCTTTAATCACATCAACAAACAGAAAAACAAACCCTCTTAAAGGGTGACGCATATCGTTTAGCAAATCGAACGCTCGTTTCTGGTGTTGCTCACCGTTTAGTATAAAAGGCCCGATCCCGGAATAATACTCAAGAGTCTCAAGGGTTCACAGGTTCGATGTCGTTGTGTAAACACCTCTAACTGTTATATAGCATAAGTACATTATAGATCGTCACACATTTATAAAAGGGTGATTTTTATTTTGACAAATCAATTCCAAATTTATGGGTGAAGTTTCAGGATCTGCTATTTGTGTATAATAAGGAAAAATTGGCATCTAAATTTCCCCATGACGTAATAGCACACAGCTTGGCATATGAAATATCCTACAAATGAAACAAAGCAGTTCTAATACAAGGATTTATATTGGCTGTTGTACATGTACTGTTTGAACGCAATCACTCCATGGATAACGTTTTCAAAATCATTACAAACGGATTATTTTATCTCAAAGACAATTTCAATAAACTGAATTTTACAGAACTCCCCTTATTTCTTAAAAATGGACTGATCCAGTTGATTCGCTTGGAGCCGCCATATTGTTTTTATACGGGACACTTATCGGAACCCTTTAAGGCTCGTAGCAAGGATTTGCCAAGGGGGGGGGGGGTCAGTTTTTAAAAAATTCCATGGGGATTCATTTTTGACAACTTTGGCCCACAAATGACCTATATCACCAGAAAAGTGATTAAAATGGTGAAAAACTGCATGATTTTGAAAAAAAATTTTGGCCAAAGGGGTTGAGCATCAAACCTCAAAAACCCATTCAACTGAATTCTCAAATTCATTTAACTGTAGATTTTGAATGTTACAAAACAGGAGCATTCTTCCAAATGGGAATCATCCTCAATCTGTGCTAATTAAATAAAAATACCTGTTTTAAAAAAATAATATCTACGATTTTTGTCTCAGGTCACATACGTGTATGTAGATATTCTTAGAATTACTTTGATACTAGTATAGGTTACTGGTTTGAATGAATCTGATGGAAACAATATATTTTAAAAAATCTTCCCTATGCTTACTCTGAGATTCTAGTTTTCTAGATTCTAGATGTCTGATCAATGGAACTACCTTTTTGATGATTAGGATATGCAGAAATGTATATATTGAATTAAACCAGAACAACGGCAATGCCAAAGTGTAGCGAATCCCATCGAACAGAAATGGCTGGCATTTTTACAAACAAAATGTATAGCAAATATCATAAAATAACACCCATAAGAAAGGCCACCATTTTCAAAATGGTTGCTTACTAGCCAAGTTATCATCAGAAGAAGTAATATGCTTTTAAGTAGCCACATTTTTAAAAAAATCACACACACATGCATGTAAATGCTGGCTATTTTTTAAAATGACTGCCTTCTACCCAAAATGTCATAAGACAGTATGCAATCCTTACGAGTATTCGCATATCAAATATGAACAAAATCGCTCTATTACTTTTTGAATTATAATAAAAAAATGTAAAGTAACACACATAAAAATGGTGGCCATTTTTCAAAATGGCTGACTACTCCCCAAAGTTTTATTAGACAATGTGCCATGCTTAAAGTATTCACATATGAAATATGAACAAAATCGCTCCAAAACTTTTCAAGTTACAGTAAAAATGTAAAAATGACAGCCATTTTTTAAAATGGCCACCTACTAATCGAAGTGTCATCAGGCTCATAAGTACGTATTTACATATCAAGAATGAACAACATCCATCCACTACTTTTCGAGTTAGAGTAGAGGCACAGTATTTCAATTAGAATAATAGGAAACCAAATCTTGAAGACTGACACATTCTGTTGGTCAGCACACCATTCATCAAACTGTTAAATCACTTCATCATATAGATTCTGGACAGCTGTATATTTAGCATAGGCTCTCTTGAGAATTTAGAGACTGTAGCCTGTGACTGTGGTGGCCCTTCTGGTTCTGGTTCAATCCATGAAAGAGGTTTAATAGCCTGAATGTTCAGCATGAAAAGTGGGCGTCGCCCATTATTAGTCTTTAACAATGATGAAAATCAAAGGGAAACCATCTAGAGATAAAGAGGAAAATTCTCCTGTCCTATAACCCTCACATAGTCAAGGCTCAGTATTTGAATTTGAATAATCAGAAACAAAAGCTTGAAGACTGGTACATTCTGTTGGTCAGCACACCATTCATCAAACTGTTGAGGCACTTGGTCAAGCCCTGTGTTCTTCTATGTGCACTGGTACTGTTACAGTAGTGAGCTACATGTATATTATATTCTACTATATTCACCTATAGTTTAATTTGTAATGTATGCTTGCTGTATATGTTGAGCTATTCTTTATTAGAGATCTTAGGTCAAGGTCACAATGACATTATACACTGTATCTAGTAAACAAAACTGAACTGAATGACTCATTAACCCTTGACCATCCAGATAGTTCTAGAAATTATAACCATTCATAAAAATTTAATCATGTCACTAAAGATGTCCAATCAAGATGTAGTTCCAGAAGATTCGTTTCTGGATCATTCTTTCACATTATAAAAAGAACAGCACAGTGACTCTCATTAGCAGATAAATTAAGTCATCATAACTGGACATCTACTCTGTAGCAGAATTTCAAAGTTGATCAAAGGACATCTTCTTAGCAGAATATTACAGACACCTACTGTGGGAACATTTATAACACTACAAATATACAACCTGAGGACTTTATATGGACATATATTACAATATACATTATATACGGATTATCATATATATATATTCGTGGATTATCATAAACATTTGTAGATTATCATCAAACATTTGTGGATTATCATCAAACATTTGTGGATTATCATCAAACATTATTGGATACGAACATTATAGGATTACAACAAACATTATTGGATTATTACAAACATTGGAGAACTATTAACGATTATTGAAACATTTCGTGATCTGGAACATTCTCAAGGATCGTCAACGACATTTATCAACATCAAAAATAAGCCGTATCATTGATTGGACATCACTTAAGTATTAAACCTCCTTTATATTATTGTTATTTTATTTAGTTTTCAAAATATAAATATATTGTTATCATATTTTAATTGCTGTTTTTACTTTCTGTTATTTTCGAACGTAACAGAAATTGGGGGCTCGTCCGGGATTCAACTACAACAAGCTAAAATTCAAATATTTCAAAATTCAAAATTCCAAATTTGTATATTTAAATTGTGAAGACAGCAATTAATTGAAAATGAGTTTTGAGGTTGAGACATTTTTAGAAGCGCCCTCTTTGGAGGAATTTGATGATTTAAAGAAAACTGAACTTCTGGCAATTGCAAAACATGTTGGCCTGTCAGTCAAAACCTCATACAATAAAGGTACAATCAAAAACTTTGTACTTCAATATTTGATCGCAGAATCACTTCTGCCCGAGGAGCCAGCCCAGCATGTCGAGCATACTGATCCCATTAGGCTTAAAGAACTTGAATTGAAAGAAAAAGAGTTAGAAATTCAAAAAGAAAGAGAAATTAGAGAATTGAGAGAAAAAGAGTTGCAAAATGAAAAAGAATTGAGAGAAAAAGAGTTAGAAATTCAAAATGAAAGAGAAAAAAGAGAAAATGAAAGACAAATGAGAGAACAAGAAATTCAAAGAGAAATTGAATTAAAACGTCTTGAGATAGAAGCTCAATCCAAAACTGATGAACATGCTACTATGCATCAACATTTTGAAAATAGGTTTGACGCTTCAAAATTTCTCAAATTTGTACCTAAATTTCAAGAGAAAAATGTTGATAAATACTTTACACATTTTGAAAAAGTCGCTCAGAGCCTAGACTGGCCTAAATCTGCATGGCCAGTTATGCTTCAGAGTGTATTCATTGGTAAAGCAAGTGAAATATTTGCCTCTCTTTCTGGAGAAGTATGCTCTGATTATGACCTAGTTAAAAATGCAATTCTTAAAGCTTATGAACTAGTGCCAGAAGCTTACAGACAAAAATTTAGAAATGCCCACAAACAGAGTGACCAAACCCATGTTGAGTTTGCTCGAGAGCAGGAGCAGCTTTTTGACAGGTGGCTTGTCTCTAAAGATGTATCTGAAGAGTTTAAAAAGCTCAGAGAGCTTATGCTAATAGAACAATTTAAAAACTGTGTTCAGTATCACATTAGAACTTACTTAGATGAACACAAGGTAGAAACTTTAAGTCAAGCTGCCACCCTGTCTGATGATTATGCTCTTACTCATAAGGGTAGTTTTATCAAGGGCAATCCTAACTATAGGGGTTATCAGGGTAACAAACCTTCATATGACTCTAAATCAAATCAGTCCTCATCATCAAATACATCAAACAAAGCAAAAGACCAGTCTAATTCATCACAGAGTTTTAGCTCAAAATCTGATCAATCAAATTCTTCAGGTCCAAAATCAAATGTCACGTGTAATTATTGTAAAAAGCCTGGTCATCTTATTTCTGAATGCTATAGGATTAAGAATAGAAGAGAGATGTCTGGTTCTGCTCATTCAAATGGTTGTGCTACTGTTCCCATTTCAAGAAAGCCCATTGTTTGGGATTCATATACTCATACTGAGAAATCTACTCATAGTGATATTATGGAGGATTATAAGCCTTTCATGTCGGAAGGATCTGTGTCACTGTCAAGTGATGATACCAATTCAAAGCCTGTTAAGATTCTTAGAGACACGGGTGCATCTCAGACTTTGTTGTTAGAAGGTGTCCTTCCTTTATCTGAGGAGTCATTCACAGGTACCCATATTTTGATGCAAGGCATTGAATTAGGTTTTACTAAAGTTCCCCTCCATCGTATTCATATCACATCAGAGTTAGTCAAAGGGCCAGTTATTGTTGGTGTTAGGCCACAACTTCCTGTTGAAGGAGTCGCATTGCTTTTAGGCAATGATTTAGCTGGGGGTAAGGTATCATTACACCCCATTGTTTCTGATCAGCCTTGTTCTATTGAGGATTCTGTCCAAGAGGACTCTGATATATATCCTGCTTGTGCTGTTACTAGGGCTATGGCTAAAAAGTTAGCTAATAGCGGGGATTCGTCTGTGGGAGATGACTTTGATAGTGGGTTTTTAAGCTCCTTGTTTGATGATGAATGTCACTCACCACTTGTTAAAGATGATCCTTATCCTATTTTAAAGGCAAATTCTTCATTGAAACAGCCTTCTGTTCAAGCCAAGCAGTCATCTATTAAGGCAAATTCTTCATTGAAAAAGCCTATTGCCAGAGGTGATTCACCTTCTGAGCAGGATCACTATTTTAATGCGGTTTCGCCCGCTCTTGCTAGTTCTGATGAAGTTTCATCTTCTTCTGCTAGTGTTCATGAGGTTTCATCCCCTCCTTGTTCTGAGGTTTCATCCTCTTCTAGTTCTGAGGTTTCATCCTCTATTTCTGATAGTGATTCTTTGAAAAATGATCCTCATTCTAAACACATGTTAATTTATGAACAAGAGCATGATCCATCACTCATTGATCTTCATAAAAGATGTCTTACTATTGATGAAGCTGTCAAGGTCCCTGTTTGTTTCTACAAAAAGGATGGCATATTAATGCGAAAGTGGAGACCTCCTGAAGCTTCCCCTGAAGATGATTGGGCAATTGTACATCAAATTGTTGTCCCAAAATTATATCATAAGGAAATCCTGAGTCTAGCTCACGATTCTCCCATGGCAGGTCATTTAGGAGTAACTAAAACATACCATAAAATACTCAATCATTTCTATTGGCCCAAATTAAAACAAGATGTCCAAGAGTATTGTAGGTCTTGTTATACATGTCAAATGGTAGGGAAACCTAACCAGAAAATCTCAATTGCTCCTTCACAACTTATACCTGCATTTGATGAACCATTCAGTAAGGTTCTTATTGACTGTGTTGGTCCATTACCAAAAACAAAATCTGATAATCAATATCTGCTCACTATTCTCTCTATGGCCACACAGTTTCCAGAAATAAAATCACTCATTGTGCTTGTGAATAACAAAGCAAACATTATTGAAAAATCACAAATCAACAATTTCACATTTGTTGGGCTACCAAAGGAGCTTATATCTGACTTACAATCTGACTCAGTGCTGAATGATTTCATTGGCATTGATAAAACTACCCCTGTGAGGTGTAGAGAGCTACACATGATGAAAAAGTATGTTGAGCGTGATAAAATTTCTTTACTCAACATGAGCTTGCGCTCTTAGCTCATAGGCCAAACTTGTATGTAAATGACAACTATATGTTATTCAAGATTCAGATATTGTAATTTATAAAGATAAACTCATGAAGATTATATTATATGGTAGGCAAATTAGACATTTGTGATAACTGTCACTTTATTTTAACAATATATAAAAACATTTGCCTAAACAGTGAAATTGATATTATATGAACTATAAGATTGCATCTAGATTATGTGAGCACTATAGGTGATCATTAAATAGTGTCACAAGATTACTTGATAACATCAGAGTGTACAATTAGAAATACTTACATAAGATCATGTGATAATTTAAAACATTGTACTAGTTTAGTGTTTGTCAGACTCAAAAATGTATGCTATTGTATATGTTATATGATCTATTGCATGTATTGTATTTATGACTTGATGCATAACTTAGTTTGATACTATTGTAGTATGATACTATTGTAACACATTATTACAGAACATTATATGTTATTAGATTGTACTCACACTGTAACGATAGAAAGTATTATATTACTTGTAAACATACTGCATATAAAAGGACTATTGTAAAGTTAATATCATGTAAGTCTCAACCTCACTTTTAGAAATTGTAATGCTCGCTACTCAAGATATTCTTGTAAAAGTTTTTCATTGCATTCAAAACTTTTCTTTTAAGGAGGGAGGTGTTACAGTAGTGAGCTACATGTATATTATATTCTACTATATTCACCTATAGTTTAATTTGTAATGTATGCTTGCTGTATATGTTGAGCTATTCTTTATTAGAGATCTTAGGTCAAGGTCACAATGACATTATACACTGTATCTAGTAAACAAAACTGAACTGAATGACTCATTAACCCTTGACCATCCAGATAGTTCTAGAAATTATAACCATTCATAAAAATTTAATCATGTCACTAAAGATGTCCAATCAAGATGTAGTTCCAGAAGATTCGTTTCTGGATCATTCTTTCACATTATAAAAAGAACAGCACAGTGACTCTCATTAGCAGATAAATTAAGTCATCATAACTGGACATCTACTCTGTAGCAGAATTTCAAAGTTGATCAAAGGACATCTTCTTAGCAGAATATTACAGACACCTACTGTGGGAACATTTATAACACTACAAATATACAACCTGAGGACTTTATATGGACATATATTACAATATACATTATATACGGATTATCATATATATATATTCGTGGATTATCATAAACATTTGTAGATTATCATCAAACATTTGTGGATTATCATCAAACATTTGTGGATTATCATCAAACATTATTGGATACGAACATTATAGGATTACAACAAACATTATTGGATTATTACAAACATTGGAGAACTATTAACGATTATTGAAACATTTCGTGATCTGGAACATTCTCAAGGATCGTCAACGACATTTATCAACATCAAAAATAAGCCGTATCATTGATTGGACATCACTTAAGTATTAAACCTCCTTTATATTATTGTTATTTTATTTAGTTTTCAAAATATAAATATATTGTTATCATATTTTAATTGCTGTTTTTACTTTCTGTTATTTTCGAACGTAACAGTACACAGACAACACAAGAACACATCACAGCCTTTTTATAAGAGTTGCGGACCACTCAGGAACCCATATAAACAGTAATACGCTAAGATAATAATACCCTGAATTACATATCCTACAATCAAAAGGAGTCGAAGCCAGGGCCAAGCGATAGTGGTAACCTTGACTCTGCCAATTAGCCATAGTGGGTGGATGCAATCTAAGCAAATCATAACTGCATATTGACTGTATATATTATGGCATCTTTGAAATTAAAAAAAAATTGGTGGTCATAAAACAGAAAATAGATCGCTTTTCTTTTTTTTCTTAAAAGATAAAATTTTTTTCATTTAGAGCAATATATTGTGCACATTTTCTGAAATTCAAAAGATTATGTTCAATGAAGCTGCTACTTTTAGCTATTTTCAGCCACATTTTCAGAGGGCTGTTTAGGGTCATTCTGACCATAAACATTGTGACCCTGGTCATGTAATGGTCATATGTGGAACTAGTTAAACTGACTGGCGGTCAAAACAGAACTCTGTTATCTTTGTTCAAAAATTTTCAAAATCCAGGTGTTCAAAATGGTTTTGTCACCTCCTGTATTGCCATTTTCTGTTAAGTACCATGAGAACTAATAAATAGTTCCTTTCTAACAAAATCAATTTTTTGAATTCGAAGAAATCTCATTAAAAAAAAACTGGTATTTTCAGAGGGGGGAGTGCGTTTGCATCAAATGCACCCCCTTTCTGATGCCTATGTATGTTGACAATTATTTGAGAACAGACTTTAAGATCCCCAAACATTTTAATGGTTCTTCCCTTGTTCTTCTTGTGTTGGAAACAGAATCCTGCAATACCTGTACTTAAATTTACTCCTTCAGGTCATGTTGAATCTTTGCTATTTGTTGTCTTATAAGTTATTAAATAAACCGTCAAATGTTTGAGCATACATAAACACTATCTGTTGATTATTATATCATTGTTCCCTGCTAGTTCTATACTCCTTTCAATATATTATGTTGAATTATAGAACAAGATCTCCATGACATTATTTGCACAGGTACATCTTACAGATATCTTTAAACTATGTTCAAGTGGAGGTCATATCTATCAGTTCCTAACATATATATAGTAGAAAAGACTGCACGGTGCACATAAGATGGACAACTACATGTAAGAGTTATACGAAAACTCAACAACCAAAATATAAACAGTGATACAAGGAGAACAGTGTCAAAGACATAATGAACATAATTGTTGAACTTAGAATCAACACCAAGAATATAGTAGTACTATATACCCTATATATCTGTATATAGAGATACACGGAGAACAGTGTGACAACAAATATTAAAAAAAAATTTATTAAAGTGGAGAATCAACAACCAAAATATATATATATAGAAGATGTGATGAAAAACACTATGCATACTCATATTGAATGACATTGAGTACCATGTGGATATTTAAAAGAGATATTGACTTAACCTGCCTTTATGTGATGTTAGTAAACCTAGTTCTAAATAATATCATCATAGTCTGATCCGCATTGGAGAGAAAAAGTTCAAAATATAATTTGAACAGAAAAAGGACAAACAATTATCCATATTTGGGAAAAGCAGTTAACCGATGCTACATACTGAAACATTCAGGCTACATGAAAAATACAGACAGCATACTGACTGACAGCGCTAAATTATGAACAATATATATCAACCAGGCTGTATTGATCTACCATACTGAATGTTCTGTCCTAGGATATTCTAAATATTTTGGAAGACATCACTAAGAATGCCTAATCATAATCCCATCCATACTGGAAGAAAACAATTTAAATGTGACATTTGTTCTAAAACATTTAGGCGTAATTCTGACTTAGTAAGCCACAATTTCATCCATACTGGAGAGAAACAATTTAAATGTGGCATTTGTTCGAAAACATTTGCTCAGAAATCTTACTTGGCAAGTCACAATCTCATCCATACTGGAGAAAAACAGTTTAAATGTGACATTTGTTCAAAAGCATTTTCACAGAAATCTTATTTAGAAAAACACAAATTCATTCATACCGGAGAAAAACGGTTTAAGTGTGACATTTGTTTCAAAAAATTTGCACTGAAATCATACTTAAAGAAACACAATCTCATACATACTGGAGAAAAGCAATTTAAATGTGACATTTGTTCAAAAGCATTTGCACTTAAGTCCAACTTACTAATGCACAACCACATTCATACTGGAGAAAAACAGTTTAAATGTGACATTTGTTTCAAAAGATTTGCACTGAAATCATACTTAAAGAAACACAATCTCATACATACTGGAGAAAAGCAATTTAAATGTGACATTTGTTCCAAAGCATTTGCACGCAAATTCAGCTTAATTAGTCACAATATCATCCATACTGGAGAAAAGCAGTTAAAATGTGATATTTGTTCTAAAACATTTGCAAGGAAATCTGACTTAAAGAGCCACAATCTCATACATACTGGAGAAAAGGATTTTGAATGTGACATTTGTTTTAAAACATTTGCAAGGAAATCTAACTTAGGAAGTCACAATCTCATCCATACTGGAGAAAAGGATTTTGAATGTGACATTTGTTTTAAAACATTTGCACATAAATCTCAGTTAGTAACTCACAATCTCATTCATACTGGAATTAAGCAGTTTAAATGTAACATTTGTTCTAAAACATTTCTACAGAAATCTCACTTAGTAACACACAACCTCATCCATACTGGAGAAAAACAGTTTAAATGTGACATTTGTTCTAAAACATTTGCACGGAAAGATACATTGGTAAAACACAATCTCATTCATACTGGAGAAAAGTAGTTTAAATGTGATTCGTTCTAAGACATTTGCAGGAAATTCTCAATAAGTAAGTTAATTTCTCTTTCATACCGGAGAATACTGTTCTAAAATATTTGCATGAATATCTGACATAGCAAAACAACATCATCCAGACTGGAGAAAAGGAGTTTTAAGTGTGAAATTTGTTCTGAAGCATTTATACAGAAATCTAACTTAGTAAGACACAATCTCATCCACACTGGAGAGCAACGGTTTAAACATAATATTTGTTCTAAATGATTTGCACAGATATTGTTTTAGTGAGACACAATCTTATCCAGACTGGAGAAAAACAGTTTAAATTTGACATTTGTTCTAAAACATTTGCAAGGAAGTCAGAAATAGCAATTCACAATCTCATCTATACTGGAGAAAAGGATTTTAAATGTGACATTTGTTTTAAAACATTTGCACAGAAACCTCACTTAGTAAGGCACAATCTCATCCATACTGGAGAAAAACAATTTAAATGTGACATTTGTTCTAAAACACTTGCAAGGATATAGCAATTCACAATCTCATCCATACTGGAGAAAAGGATTTTAAATGTGACATTTGTTTTAAAACACTTGCACAGAAACCTCACTTAGTAAGGCACAATCTCAGCCATACTGGTGAAAAACAATTTAAACATAATATTTGTTCTAAATGATTTGCACAGATATTGTTTTAGTAACACACAATCTCATCCATACTGGAGAAAAGGAGTTTAAATGTGAAATTTGCTCTAAAAGGAAATCTGACTTAACAAGTCACAGTGTCATCCATACTGGATGCAAAGTACATTTCCCAACAACTTTTAGTCCTTATCTTAGATTTCCTTGCAACTTCTACATTTCATTGTTCATGTCAAAACTGAGCTACCTGCCAGAAAAGTGGTATTTAAATTATAAGACCATTCTTGCTGAAACTACTACAATAATGTAAGCATAATTAATTATATACCCAATATGTAACACTAATCCTGATTGGTCAATACCTAGTCACGTGTTCCGAAATAGATTTACTATTTCCCTCGGAAAGTTATATTCCCTCAAATGTGACGTCAGCGGGAATATACATTTGAACTATTGCCCGCTGACGTCACAATTGCAAGTTCTATTACCCTTGGAAACGTCTGTGCATCATCACTGCGCAGACGAAAAATAGAAAAATGGAGGATGAGCACAAACACAAATCAACTCCGTTCACCATGACAGACGTGCGTGAACGATACAATATAACCCCCCTATCACACCAAACTAGTTCTTACCCGTTCTTGCCAGTCCTACGAAAATGTAGTAAAACGGGCTAAATCTGGCTGTGTTCGGGAAATATGTCTGAAATAATTAGCTTCTTCGTTCTCAAACAGTCTTCAATACGTCCATCTCGTTCGCAGTTCGTTCAGGTCGCACCACGTCGGTGTGCAACGTAGTAGAATGCATCCCTTAGTCTAGAAGGTCAACATAACCTGATTACAGAACGGTATGGTCGCCATCGAATTTTGAATCGATTCAAAATTTTAAAATCACATTCCCGTCTGAGAACGTTCATAAAGTTCGTAAATAGACCTTAGAAAGTTGCAGCTACGTTCATTCCGTTCGCACACAGTTTCAAACCAGTTTTGATGAACGCAGTGGCAACTTGTTTGGTGTGATAGCTACATGTACATTTTTGCTAACTCGTTCATAAGCAGTGTTAAATACGTTCTTAATCAGTTTAAACCCGTTTGCAATTAGTTCTACCTCGTTCTCAACACGTCCTCAGACAGTTCAACTCGTTGTTAAAACGTCCCTAGTAGGATTGAAGTACAACGGTTCCGTTCGTAGTACGTCCAGCTCGTCGTTAGTACGTTGTCACTCGTTCTAATTGTAGGACGTGACGACCACGAGAACATTTTGAGCATTGTCTAAGTTCTAGAAGACCTACCCATTCGAGTACGTTCGATGAAGTTTGTAAATAGATCCCAAACGGTTCTTAGTAGGTCCAGTCCGTTCGTACACAGTTGAAGCCAGTTTTCGAGAACGTAGTGAGAACTAGTTTGGTGTGATAGTAGAGTAAGCAACGTGTATAAAGTTCCCTAAGCTCAATACGTCTGTGTAATTTCAAGTGTTATGATAATCTATTCCGCATGTTAAACACGATTGAATTTGTCAAGTGAGAGTCTCAGAGGCAAAAATTTCTGTTGAGCATCTGATGACGTCACAGCTTATAATGCTAACAATGGACCCGGGGAGGGGGCTTTCTAAGCCTTTTTGGCCTTCGTAGAGGAAACGGGACACGAGTCAGTATAGGGTATATAATAAAACAAATAGTGACTGCCTAATTTCGATCAATAGTGTAAATGATTTCCCACTCACTATTTGTTTTATTGCCCCTGTATGCCTGATTTAGCAAGTCACAATGTCATCCATACTGGATGCAAAGGACATTTCCCTACAGCTTTTAGTCCTTATCTTAGATTTTCTTGCAACTTTTACATTTCATTGTTCATGTCAAAATTGAGCTACCTGCCAGAAAAGTGGTATCTAATTTATAAGTTCATTCTTGCTGAAACTACTACAATAATGTAAGCATAATATATTATTGCCAAGCTCTCGATCTGTAAAAAATAATTTTTCACGTTTCTTGGAAAATGCATAAGGATGACAATATTCCTATAAGGAAAATAGTAGATTAGGAATCATTTTGTTTCTGTCTCACTTTTACTTCTATTTTGTATATACCAAATTATTCTTACCTTACCTTATTATACAAATAGTGACTCCCATTGAGGGAAATAGTGCAAAATACATGTGCCTTTCCTGAGGGAATATCCTGTCCACTGACATGTTCTCAAAATGTTTACACTATTACCCGAAAATGTGGCAGTCACTATTTGTTTTATGATATACCCCATATGTACTCTGTAAACAAAAACAAAATGAGAAGTCTTCATTTCAACATTTTTTATAATTACAGGTTCTTAGGACTGTCCATGGAATTAGTTCATCTATTTCATATCATGTGACCATGAATAAGCCAATGAGCATCTAGAATACATATGAGGTATATAATAAACTAAACTATACACACCTTTTGAACGTGCTTCTTTTTATCATAATCTGGATAGATATCCAAAGTCAGCAATATCATATCCAAAGTCTGCCATAAGAAAGAAAGGTGTATATTGGACATAACCATATTGCACCAACGCTTAAATACTCTATATAGATGCACCTTAATGTAGGAGTGCCACTGTTAAAAAGTGTATATCTAAATGAATAAATAAATAAATACCCATGGCGGGACTTCATTCCTAAATATGAAGAAAAATATACATAATAAATAATTATGATTTACATTGTTCATTAGACCATCACCTTCATAGTTTTGTTCAATAGATGAAACAATTTATTTACCAGTGCATTAGTATTTATAATTTTGAATTTTTTCTTGATCTTGTAAAGAGTCAATAAAAGATATATATATATATAATTAGTGTAATATGCATTGATAATATTTTCTTTAATTTGTGGGATGCAGTGTATTAAAAACTGTGTGACTATGTATTTTGTGTAACATCTCTTCCTGTGTGACTATTATATACCACTGGGGTGTCCGGGCCCGGTGTCCGGGTCACATCATGTATTTTAGATTGAATTTTAAGAGAATAAAAAGTAAAAAAAAAATTTTGTTATCATATTCACTGAGAAATGAGATGGAAACAAAGTATACTCACTGTACTGTATTGACAAAGTGTTCAGATTTGGACCAAGGCGGTGTTGTTGATGGAGGGGGGGGGGTAGTTATATTACTTTACGATGGAACAAATTCACAAGAACTCTTGCATTTGGAAAAACTAAACTCAGTACCCCAGTAAGGAACTGGATATTATGTCTCTGGAGAATGAAAATGGGAAAATTTTGATTATAAGTATAAATTCAAGTAGCATGTCTTATCATGTCTTATATACACGTAACTCCCCCCCCTCCATCCACTGACCACTCCCCCTCCATCCAATATTAATTTATTTCGATTATTTTTTGTATAATGCATGGAAACTAACTTTAAAAAGTGAGCAATGTCATTAATATTGTGATCCCTTATACCTATTTATTACAGGTCATGGAGACCATTGTTGCCTAATTTATAGCAAAAACATTTACTTTTGCACGTTGGTGATGATGCGCCTTTTTTAATAGATCTCATATCTTAGAAGGGTATCAGTTCACAAAAATACTAGAAGACCTAACATATTTTGCCGTGCACTGCGCCTATTCATTTGGCAATTCAGTTGTAAATTTTCTCTTGAAAAAATAAAACTTCAAAATTTGTTGAGTTTTCTTGCAGAAATTGCCCACTCCCCCCCCTCCATCCATTTTGTACAATCACCGGGCGTGTGGATTATCAGGTCTGCCTTACAATTCCATGATAGCATTTGACAGAGCTATTTCAGCATCCCTGAAGGACCTTATGCCAGGAATTTGTGAAGTTGGAGATTGGCAATGTTTTACTTCATTTTGATCATAGCTATTGAACAGTTTGATCAGGTTGAACTACATGTATGTCCTTTAACAGGAAACTTGACCTCTTCTATCTAGTCTTGATTTAGGGAATGCTTCACAAAACTTGTCCCAGATTGACAAGTTTTTCATTGGCCTAATGTACTGTAATATTGAATATGACTAACATGAATAACAATAATCAGCCATAATTATTATGGCTACAAATACATCTGGATATCCATTATGGGTGACCAAAATTAGCTGAAAGCAATGGATCACATGAGTTTTCCCTATGGAAAAATAATGTGGAAAATTTTGTTTTCCACTTTAACTAAAAGGAATCTTATTCTTTTTAAAGTGATAAACTATGTCAAAACACAACATATTGATGCAAGAAAAATTAAAAAAGCAGGGGTGGAAAGGGTTGAAAATCAGGAAAACATTTCAGAAAAACATGTGGGTGGGTTGTTTGCATCTTCCCTGCCTCAAAGTCGAAATTATTCTATCATTTCTATGAGTGCTTTTCCTGGAGGTAAAGCATTGGTCTTACATATGCACCTATTTAAAATAGCCAAAATCCAATAAATGACTGTCCGAAATCTGTTGCAATACTTTCCTCCTTCTTTTCAAATTTTTTCAACATATTTATTCAACATTTTTTTCTAACATCTCTATTTTTCAAAATGTTTTAATTCAACATTTTTTCAACATTCCCTTTTTTCGCTGATGATGATTTCCCATGGGATAGATGGACAATCCTATGGTTTTTCAAAAATATAAATTATATCCATTCATGGATATCAATATCTTTACTCAATATTTTATGAATTTCAGTGATATTGGTATCAAGTATTCATAACTTTGCTCTCTACCCCTAATCACCTTGGTTTTATGCCAAAAGATCTGTAGCTCAACACTGGGTGTGTACCAAATTAAGTGTGAAAGTTGCACGCAGGATAAGGTACAACACGAGGTTGATGAGGTTCATCATTTCAGAAAGATTTGGTCTATAGTTTCTAGATCTTTCTGAAAATATGAAAACATCAGTTTGCTAAAATTTCATCACCCTTATGGTGTACCTTACCCCGTGCATTGTCACAACTGTCACGCTTAATTTGGTACACACCCTGTGCTCTGAAGCTAAAAAATAATGAAGACATTAAAAACATTGCAAAAAAGTATGCACTGACGGTCCCTCAAATACCCACATACAAACTAATGGTTCTTCCCTTTTTACATATGGAGGTAACATGAAACAGCAATAACCCTGTGCTAAAATTCACACTTCCAGGTCATGTTAATCTTCGCTATTCCTTCTCTAATGAGTTCACAAACAAACTATGGCAAATGGAAGCTGCTTTGAGTCTTTATTATTTATTGCTCATTTTACTCCTTCCAATATGTTTTGTTGAATAATAAACCAAATCACCATGACATTATAAGCACAGGAGCATCTATGTTAAGTGTTAATTGGAGGTCATATACCAGTTCCTTCATAGTAGCACATGGACAGTGATGTGCACAGAAAAGGACATGTACATTTGTAAATAATTACATAAAAGACTCTAAAACAAATGGAATATCTATAAACATATACTGATGCATAGTAGCAAAGCTGTGATTCTTCCTCGATTCTTCACAGGGAATGGACAAATACCTACCTGAGAATTCAATAAAGAGACTGAACAACCAAACCATATAATACTGTTACACAAAGTCAAGGAGAACCCCATGAGTAACCTAAATGAACCCAACTATTGAAGTGAACAATGAACAACTAGAATATACATGATATACAGAGCCATAGAGAACAGTTTCAGTAACGTGAATGAACATAATAACTGAATAATCGAACTGCAGAATGAGCAACCAGAATATACAGAAACATTGAGAACAGTGTCAGTGACATTATTGAACATAATCGTCCAAATAACTTCCTGAGAAAATAGTGAATCCAATCCGTAAAGTCCTCAGGTTACATGCTGCCACTGTTCTTGCAAGGCCGTTTCAATACCCGGGAATTTATCGATTTGTGCAGTGTATGTTTGTGCATGTTTGTGATAGTGCCCTCTGCAGGTCACTGCCCTAAACTTTCTCAGGTAATAAAGAGGTAGCTTGTGAGCATTGGGTGTAGTTTTTCTATCCATCGATTATTGACGTTATTCATGACTGAAATCGAGAATGTAGATGGTAATATTATACAAATTCGGGCACAAAATGGTATTTAATAGGCAGATATATATAGTGTTTCCACCATTTAATAGAGGTAAACAATATGCTTTATCAGTACTTTTATAAAATCACTGATTGTGTAATACACAAAAGCAATATCACAACTCAAAATATTTCATCAATCACAAATATCTCTCTCTACCTTATTTCCACAAGATCTTATGTGTCAAGATCAATGTTGTCGGTCATAGGACGGATATAATTTTAAATAACCCTCCCTGTAATATATTGAATAATCAAATTTATCCCATACTTGGACGTGTTACAGGTACATAAAGCCGGTTTGGAAAATTTTTTATCCCATACTTGGACGTGTTGCAGGTACATAAAGCCGGTTTGTAAAAACTTATATTTTCATCAGAGGGCAGATATAGCTTTATGTCCCGCTCCGAGCTGGCAGATATAGTATATCTGCCCGCTACGTCATAATCGCCGCTCGCATATTTGTTCATAATTTGTAACGTTCGCGTTATGACTGTAAACTACAATGGAGAAAACACAGACAATCGGGATCTGTTTGATGGTTTAAAAAAGGGAAAGAGCATCCACTTAATCAAAAAAAATTCCAGAAAATAAATGTGGGAATATTTGAGAGAACAGGAAAATCCGCCCACGGCCAAGAAAACAAAACTGGACATGAATATTCTAAAATATTTCCACGATTGAACAATGTGAACCAGATGACCAAGATTGGTATGGGATAAACATATATTCTTGGCCATATAATATATTTTCCCTCAGGACCTGCGGCCCTCGGGCAAATATATTATATTGGCCTCGGGATAATCCCAATATCCTGAACCTCATATAGGATAATCTCTATATATTTTTATCAGCGGGCAGATATAGCTTTACGTTCCGCTTTGAGCGGGCAGATATAGTATATCTGCCCGCTACGTCATAATCGCTGCTTGCATATTTGTTCATAATTTGTAACGTTTGTGTAATGACTGTAAATGACAATGGAGAAAACAAAGACAATCGGGATCTGTATGATGGTTTAAAAAAAGGAAGGAGCATCCACTTAATCAATCAAAAATTCGAGAAAATAAATATGGGAATATTTGAGAGAACAGGAAAATCCGCCCACGGCAAAGAAAACAAAACTGGACATGATTATTCTAAAATATTTCCATGACTGAACAATGTGAACCAGATGACCAAGATTGGTATGGGATAAACATATTATCCTATAGTCGGTTCAGGATATTGTGATTATCCCGAGGCAAATATAACATATTCGCCCGAGGGCAGCGGGTCCCGAGGGAAAATATATTATATTGGCCAATTGGTCATATAGGATAATCTCTATTTATCCGATGGATACTAAATATATGTGGGGATACCAACAAAGATAATTTTCGTATACGCCACTAAAATCGTATCTGATCCATATGACGTGATATCCAATCGTGTCCGACGGATACTATTTTAAAAATATTTTGAAAAAATTGAAAAAAAATAGAACTTTTGAAAAAGAAATTGAAAAAAAAGTTTTGAAAAAATTGAAAAAAATGTTGAAAAAAAAATTGAAAATTACTTCAGAAAAAAATTTTAAAATGAAATTATAGAAATAAAGAAAATGAAAAAAATTGAAAAAATATTTGGAAAAAATTTGAAAAGTTACAAGGTTATATGACCAGTAAAACTGAGTTACATTTTTTCATCCAATCATTTTATAAAAATAAGGTCATAGAAAAAAATGGTTTAATTATTTGAAGTCCATACAAAAATAGCGACCATCGGATAAATATGATATCTTATGATTTTCTTGGCTATCATTTTTATCCACTCTTGGATATCGTCGATCTCCACTCATTCGCTGTGCTCACTCGTGGAGATGAGTGATATCCACTCATGGATAAAAATGGTATCCCTCAAAAATAATAGGATATCCTCTATATATGCGTGTGCATGCAGCTCATCTACTAAACAAAACGAAACTTATCGTGAAATCACCAGGTATTGATTTTTCCCTTGTTTTTGCAGGTTGGCCACTGTGGATGTCAGCTGTCAAGTTCCTGTGATATAATCCTAAACAAATAGAAACTATTCTATGTATACTAGACATTGATATTCTTGAATTACATCAAACCACAAGCATACTGAGGCTATATACTAAATTTAGACAGTGCTGAATTACCATTTATATATAATCCAAAGCATATTGAATTATATAAACTAGAGCATATTGAGGTTAAATGCAAAACATTCACTAAAGTGCTGAAATACGACTTAATCTCAAACATATTGAGGCTGAATAGTGCATACTAGATGTTCAATAAGTTGAATCATCATCAATGTATAAATTTTAACCAAAATGAAGCTATATCATTGATATTGACAGTGTTAACAATATAACCACTGAATTACCACTGATAACACTAAGCATATTGTGGTAATATGCTACATATTCAGCACATTGCTGAATTACCAATCATATAAATCATATATTAGGTGCAGAGTATTATTGATAATTAATGAAACCCATTTATGGTTACAGGTTACATACTGATATTGCTTTATCATCATTTACATATAACCCTACACATTCAGGTCACAGATACCTATAATCCTAAATTACAAGCATCATATACCAGGCTGAATTACCCCAAATATACTGAAAAAATATTGTTCCTGTTCAATGAGATTTTAAATGAATCGGCATGAGTACAGATACATGTATAATGTCTAATCACAATCTCATCCAAACTGCAGTAAAGCAGTTTAAATGTGACATTTGTTCTAAAACATTTGCAAGGAAATCTAGTTTAAAGAGGCACAATCTCATACATACTGGAGAAAGGCAATTTAAATGTGACATTTGTTCTAAAACATTTGCAAGAAGATGTCACTTAGTAAGCCACAATCTCATTCATACTGGAGAAAAGCAGTTTAAATGTGACATTTGTTCTAAAACATTTGCAAGGAAATTCAACTTAGGGGAACACAATCTCATCCATACTGGAGAAAAGCAGTTTAAATGTGACATTTGTTCTAAAACATTTGCAAAGAAGTCCTTAGTAAGCCACAATCTCATTCATACTGGAGAAAAGCAGTTTAAATGTGACATTTGTAGTAAAACATTTGCATGGAAATCTGCCTTAGTAAGCCACAATCTTATCCATACTGGAGAAAAGCAGTTTAAATGTGACATTTGTTCTAAAACATTTGCAAGAAGATATCACTTAGTAAGCCACAATCTCATTCATACTGGAGAAAAGCAATTTAAATGTGACATTTGTAGTAAAACATTTGCACGGAAATCTGACTTAGCAAGTCACAATCTTATCCATACTGGAGAAAAGCAGTTTAAATGTGACATTTGTTCTACAACATTTGCACATAAATCTTCCTTAGCAAGTCACAATCTCATCCATACTGGAGAAAAGAAGTTTAAATGTGACATTTGTTCTACAACATTTGCACATAAATCTTCCTTAGCAAGTCACAATCTCATCCATACAGGAGAAAAGAAGTTTAAATGTGATATTTGTTCAAAGACATTTACAAGGAAATCTGACTTAGCAAGTCACAATCTCATCCATACAGGAGAAAAGAAGTTTAAATGTGATATTTGTTCAAAGACATTTACAAGGAAATCTGACTTAGCAAGTCACAATCTCATCCATACTGGAGAAAAGGAGTTTAAATGTGATATTTGTTCAAAGACATTTACAAGGAAATCTGACTTAGCAAGTCACAATCTCATCCATACAGGAGAAAAGAAGTTTAAATGTGATATTTGTTCAAAGACATTTACAAGGAAATCTGACTTAGCAAGTCACAATCTCATCCATACTGGAGAAAAGAAGTTTAAATGTGATATTTGTTCAAAGACATTTACAAGGAAATCTGACTTAGCAAGTCACAATCTCATCCATACTGGAGAAAAGAAGTTTAAATGTGACATTTGTAGTAAAACATTTGCATGGAAATCTGCCTTAGTAAGCCACAATCTTATCCATACTGGAGAAAAGCAGTTTAAATGTGACATTTGTTCTAAAACATTTGCAAGAAGATATCACTTAGTAAGCCACAATCTCATTCATACTGGAGAAAAGCAGTTTAAATGTGACATTTGTAGTAAAACATTTGCACGGAAATCTGACTTAGCAAGTCACAATCTTATCCATACTGGAGAAAAGCAGTTTAAATGTGACATTTGTTCTACAACATTTGCACATAAATCTTCCTTAGCAAGTCACAATCTCATCCATACTGGAGAAAAGAAGTTTAAATGTGACATTTGTTCTACAACATTTGCACATAAATCTTCCTTAGCAAGTCACAATCTCATCCATACAGGAGAAAAGAAGTTTAAATGTGATATTTGTTCAAAAGCATTTGCACATAAATCTTCCTTAGCAAGTCACAATCTCATCCATACAGGAGAAAAGAAGTTTAAATGTGATATTTGTTCAAAGACATTTACAAGGAAATCTGCCTTAGTAAGACACAATCTCATCCATACAGGAGAAAAGAAGTTTAAATGTGATATTTGTTCAAAGACATTTACAAGGAAATCTGACTTAGCAAGTCACAATCTCATCCATACTGGAGAAAAACAGTTTGAATGTGACATTTGTTCTAAAACATTTGCACAGAAATCTTACTTAGTAAAACACAATCTCATCCATACTGGAGAAAAGCAGTTTAAATGTGACATTTGTTCTAAAAGATTTGCAAGAAGATATCACTTAGTAAGTCACAATCTCATTCATACTGAAGAAAAGCAATTTGAATGTGACATTTGTTCCAAAGCATTTGCAGAGAAATCTACCTTAGTAAAACACAAACTCATTCATAATGAAGAAAAGCAGTTTGAATATGACATTTGTTCTGAAACATTTGCACAGAAATCTGACTTAGTAAAACACAATCTCATCCATACTGGAGAAAAGAAGTTTAAATGTAACATTTGCTCAATAGGCTTTGCACAGAAATGTCACTTGGCAAATCACAATATCATTCACCAGTCAGAGGCAAGGGTTGTTTTATGTCCTCTCTCAAAAATGAATAATAAAAACTGTCCTCTTCTTACCAAGAATTTATAGAAGAGATGTTACTGCTGCTACATTTTCTGGTAATTGGACATTGGACAGAATTTTTTTTGAAAAATTATATGGTCATTCATACCAGATACAATACCCATGTCCTTAAATTAAACCTTACCTCATTGAAACAGTGTGTTGAAAAATTAATGGGCAAATATACTGTAGATACACTTAATTTGATGCTACTTAATTTGGCGGATTTGCTCACTTTCAAATATTGGTGGCTATTTAATTTGGTAGACTCAGGACTGAGCCCAAGTTTTATCATAGATCTGGAAACAAACGTTTCAGATTCATGTGTTCTGCTTTCAGTAAGTCCTGGTGTAGCACTGACATCCAAACAGGAATACTTTACACAAGTGAAATAATTGCAAACTACAAATTCTCTTGGGATTTTTCAAAATAGATTAGAAAATTGGCGGATTTTCAAATTTAGCGAATTTTTTCAATCCGCCAATCCGTCAAATTAAAAGAGTAGCCAAATTAAGTGAATTTACAGTATTTTGATGCGTAAGGGAAGTCATATGTTGACTAATTGAAAGGTTGTAGATTCCCTTTCATATTGATCCTAAAATTTATTGAAAAAAGGTGTTGAACAGTTGAATATGTTTTTGCAGATTTAAAAAAAAAAATTTTTAGCAAAAGTAGGACAGACAAATGAAAAATCATCCTTGATCAACTTTTGGAAGCTTTAGAGAATTTTTATTGCGGTTGAAATCACTTAGATTAGACTATAATCAGCATGTGGAAAATAAATAAACTAAAATTGAAAAACTATAGGTATCTTGCCTGCTTGTTATGATTTTTGTAAAACACATGTACATAAATACAGCAATTCATATGTCCTTTAGACATGTTAGAAGGAAAAAAAGTAGATAATGTTTATTTCCTGTTTCCATCTCACTTTTTTTGTATATATCAATACATGTACATGTATATGAATTTGTATATGCAATTTAGAAATGTACTTTATTTAGCTATCACATTTAAAATATTATATGCTATACATGTATTATCCTACACTTAGTGTGCTAAATGTATAACATTAAAAAATAATTTCGATATCTATTGGCAAAGTAAATGATATCACCACGATATACTCCGGAAAACCAATATGCGGAGGATATTGTGACGATATACTCTGCTTGTAGATTTCCCGCCAAATTGACTCTATTTGGCATGAAATTTTTTCTATGATATTGTACATTTAGTACACTTCTAGTAAGTGTAGGAAAATAAGAACATCCTATAAATATCAACATAACTGATGATAAATATGACAATTATTAAACTGTCCATATACCTTTTAGATGACCAATTAAGGGTTTATGAAAGGTTTATCATTTCTGTTTCTCACTTTCTACTGATTTTGTGTATATACATGTATGTAAGCACATTTATTATGATAGAAAGGTTCTTTATTTTGCTATACATTACATGTAACCATGGGCGTAGCGCCCGGTATGCTTGGTACGCACAGGCATACCAAACAGTTGCAAATCTGCTCCAAATACAACCAAATTTCAAAATTTTCCTGGGGGAGAACCCCAAAACCCCTCGAATGCTCGTTTTTTTGATTCACTCAACTCTTGTTCCTGTGGTGGTGGCGTACTACTGGCGTACTAAAATAGCGCTACACCCATGGTAACATATAATAATAAATTTATAGCATTATTTTGTTGAGCTTTATAAACACAGATTAATATGTAACAGTGCATTTTGAGTCTGAAGAGTAATTTGGAAAATCTTTAATTTTTCTATGATTTAGCGTTTCCACTGTTTGAGTCAAAGCAGTTTAGACATTTGCAAGGAAATCTCATAATTTCATCCATACTGGAGAAAAGCAGTTGAATTGTGACTTTTGTTTGAAAACATCTCCAAGAAAATCATATTTACAAAGACACGATATCATTCATACTGGAGAAAAAATTTAAAATGTGACATTTGTTCAAAAACATTTGTGCATGAATCTAAATTAATAAGTCACAATCTTATCCATACTGGAGAAAAGCAGTAGAAATCTAACATTCAATTTCTGATTCTTTTTTCATTTTTTGTTTAATTGACAGCTGACTATTCTATTTCTTATTTGTTATGTATTATATAATGTATTATATATTTTACTGTATATGCATGGAGTGTATGTAGTACATGTACTGATAAAAAATCACTCAATAAAAAATATATTCTCTATTATTTGTATTTCTATTCCCTCTTTTACACAAAATCTTGTGATGTCATGTCACATTCATGAGAATTCTAGAATCACATGGCAGTCATTGTGGAAATTTCAAAAAAGTTCCCACTTAAAAGGCTAAATAATGTTAACAAATTGGATACTTTTGTAGAATCAACAAAAGGTTTGTGAAAGAAAGAAATAAGGATGGTTTCAAAATGATGCACAGGACAGTATATAACTATTTAATGCAGGCACGGACTTTTAATTGCCAAAAAGTTGAGTGACAAAAAGCATTGGTATCTACCTAATAAGGTTTTGAACAGCTTTAATCACATCAACAAACAGAACAAGGCACAGACGTGAACAATATCGTACCTAAAACACAGCAGTGTGACAGTGAAGAATTTAGGACGGAAAATCCAAAATGGCCACCTTAAAATTTACCCAGAATGCCCAAAAACTAATCAGTTCTTAACTTTGATACATAGAAACATCCCTGAAAATTTCAGATGAATCCATCAAATGGTTTGGCTGGAAACCTGTGGACAAGTCTTGAAAGTGAAGATTTTAGGACGGAAAATCCAAAATGGCCACCTTAAAATTAACCCAGAATGCCCAAAAACTAATCAGTTGTTAACTTTGATATGTAGAAACATCCCTGTAAATTTCAAATGAATCCGTCAAATGGTTTGGCTGGAAACCTGTAGACAAGTCTTGAAAGTGAAGATTTTAGGACGGAAAAGTCAAAATGGCCACCTTAAATTTTACCCAGAATGACAAAAAACTAATCAGTTCAATTAACTTTGATACGTAGAAACATCCCTGAAAATTTCAGATGAATCCGTCAAATGGTTTGGCTGGAAACCTGTAGACAAGTCTTGAAAGTGAAGATTTCAGGACGGAAAATCCAAAATGGCCATCTTAAAATTTACCCAGAATGCCCAGAAACTAATCAGTTGTTAACTTTGATATGTAGAAACATCCCTGTAAATTTCAAATGAATCCGTCAAATGGTTTGGCTGGAAACCTGTAGACAAGTCTTGAAAGTGAAGATTTTAGGATGGAAAATCCAAAACGGCCACCTTAAATTTTACCCAGAATGCCAAAAAACTAATCAGTTCTTAACTTTGATACGTAGAAACATCCCTGAAAATTTCAGATGAATCCGTCAAATGGTTTGGCTGGAAACCTGTAGACAAGTCTTGAAAGTGAAGATTTTAGGACGGAAAATCCAAAATGGCCACCTTAAAATTTACCCAGAATGCCCAAAAACTAATCAGTTCTTAACTTTGATACGTAGAAACATTCCTGAAAATTTCAGATGAATCTGTCAAATGGTTTGGCTGGAAACCTGTAGACAAGCTGAAAAGTGAGACGCCGCCCGCCCGCCCGCCCGCCCGCCCGCCCGCCCGCCCGCCCGTCAAGCTGACGACAATATCGTACCTTTATTAGGTACGATAAAAACAAACCCTCTTAAGGCTCGTAGCAAGGATTTGCCAAGAGGGGGGGGGGGGGGGGTTAGTTTTTAAAAAATTCCATGGGGATTCATTTTTGACAACTTTGGCCCAGAAATGACCTATGTCACCGGAATAGTGATTAGAATGGTGAAAAACTGCATGATTTTGAAAAGAATTTTTGGCCAAGGGGGTTGAGCATCAAACCTCAAAAACCCTCATTTAACTGTAGATTTTGAATGTTACAAAACAGGAGCATTCTTCCAAATGGGAATCATCCTCAATCTGTGCTAATTAAATAAAAATACCTGTTTTTAAAAAATAATATCTACGATTTTTGTCTCAGGTCACATACGTGTATGTAGATATTCTTAGAATTACTTTGATACTACAGTAGTATAGGTTACTGGTTTGAATGAATCTGATGGAAACAATATATTTTAAAAAATCTTCCCTATGCTTACTCTGAGATTCTAGTTTTCTAGATTCTAGATGTCTGATCAATGGAACTACCTTTTTGATGATTAGGATATGCAGAAATGTATATATTGAATTAAACCAGAACAACGGCAACGCCAAAGTGTAGCGAATCCCATCGAACAGAAATGGCTGGCATTTTTACAAACAAAATGTATAGCAAATATCATAAAATAACACCCATAAGAAAGGCCACCATTTTCAAAATGGTTGCTTACTAGCCAAGTTATCATCAGAAGAAGTAATATGCTTTTAAGTAGCCACATTTTTAAAAAATCACACACACATGCATGTAAATGCTGGCTATTTTTTAAAATGACTGCCTTCTACCCAAAATGTCATAAGACAGTATGCAATCATATAACATAACAAATATGAACAAAATCGCTCTATTACTTTTTGAATTATAATAAAAAATGTAAAGTAACACACATAAAAATGGTGGCCATTTTTCAAAATGGCTGACTACTCCCCAAAGTTTTATTAGACAATGTGCCATGCTTAAAGTATTCACATATCAAATATGAACAAAATCGCTCCAAAACTTTTCAAGTTACAGTAAAAATGTAAAAATGACAGCCATTTTTTAAAATGGCCACCTACTAATCGAAGTGTCATCAGGCTCATAAGTACGTATTTACATATCAAGTATGAACAACATCCATCCACTACTTTTCGAGTTAGAGTAGAGGCACAGTATTTCAATTAGAATAATAGGAAACCAAATCTTGAAGACTGACACATTCTGTTGGTCAGCACACCATTCATGAAACTGTTAAATCACTTCATCATATAGATTCTGGACAGCTGTATATTTAGCATAGGCTCTCTTGAGAATTTAGAGACTGTAGCCTGTGACTGTGGTGGCCCTTCTGGTTCTGGTTCAATCCATGAAAGAGGTTTAATAGCCTAAATGTTCAGCATATGAAAAGTGGGCGTCGCCCATGATTAGTCTTTAACAATGATGAAAATCAAAGGGAAACCATCTAGAGATAAAGAGGAAAATTCTCCTGTCCTATAACCCTCACATAGTCAAGGCTCAGTATTTGAATTTGAATAATCAGAAACCAAAGCTTGAAGACTGGTACATTCTGTTGGTCAGCACACCATTCATCAAACTGTTTAGGCACTTGGTCAAGCCCTGTGTTCTTCTATGTGCACTGGTACACAGACAACACAAGCCTTTTTATAAGAGTTGCGGACCACTCAGGAACCCATATAAACAGTAATACGCTAAGATAATAATACCCTGAATTACATATCCTACAATCAAAAGTGGGAGTCGAAGCCAGGGCCAACCGATAGTGGTAACCTTGACTCTGCCAATTAGCCATAGTGGGTGGATGCAATCTAAGCAAATCATAACTGCATATTGACTGTTTATATTATGGTATCTTTAAAATTAAAAAAAAAATTGGTGGTCATAAAACGGAAAATAGATCGCTTTTCTTTTTTTTCTTAAATGATAAAATTTGTCTCATTTAGAGTAATATATTGTGCACATTTTCTGAAATTCAAAAGATTCTGTTCAATGAAGCTGCTACTTTTAGCTATTTTCAGCCACATTTTCAGAGGGCTGTTTAGGGTCATTCTGACCATAAACATTGTGACCCTGGTCATGTAATGGTCATATGTGGAACTAGTTAAACTGACTGGCGGTCAAAACAGAACTCTGTTATCTTTGTTCAAAAATGTTCAAAATCCAGGTGTTCAAATGGTTTTGTCACCTCCTGTATTGCCATTTTCTGTTAAGTACCATGAGAACTAATAAATAGTTCCTTTCTAATAAAATCAATTTTTTGAATTCGAAGAAATCTCATTTAAAAAAAACTGGTATTTTCAGAGGGGGGAGTGCGTTTGCATCAAATGCACCCCCTTTCTGACGCCTATGTATGTTGACAATTATTTGAGAACAGACTTTAAGATCCCCAAACATTTTAATGGTTCTTCCCTTGTTCTTCTTGTGTTGGAAACAGAATCCTGCAATACCTGTACTTAAATTTACTCCTTCAGGTCATGTTGAATCTTTGCTATTTGTTGTCTTATAAGTTATTAAATAAACTGTCAAATGTTTGGGCATACATAAACACTATCTGTTGATTATTATATCATTGTTCCCTGCTAGTTCTATGCTCCTTTCAATATATTATGTTGAATTATAGAACAAGATCTCCATGACATTATTTGCACAGGTACATCTTACAGATATCTTAAACTATGTTCAAGTGGAGGTCATATCTATCAGTTCCTAACATATATATAGTAGAAGACTGCATGGTGCATATAAGATGGACAACTACATGTAAGAATTATATGAAGACTCAGCAACCAAAATATAAACAGTGATACAAGGAGAACAGTGTCAAAGACATAATGAACATAATTGTTGAACTTAGAATCAACACCAAGAATATAGTAGTAATATATATCTGTATATAGAGAGACACGGAGAACAGTCTGACAACAAATTAAAAAATAATTAAAGTGAAGAATCAACAACCAAAATATATGATATATATATGATACAAGATGTGATGGAAAACACTATGCATACTCATATTGAATGACATTGAGTACCATGTGGATATTTAAAAGAGATATTGACTTAACCTGCCTTTATGTGATGTTAGTAAACCTAGTTCTAAATAATATCATCATAGTCTGATCCGCATTGGAGAGAAAAAGTTCAAATATAATTTGAACAGAAAAAGGACAAACAATTATCCATATTTGGGAAAAGCAGTTTACTGATGTATAGTTTATTTCAGAGTTTTTCTTTGTCAATAAAATGCCTCAATGTCAAAATATACAAAGTCAGTATGCAGTTATGATTCGGGACAAGCCCGAATCATGATCTATTCTTTCTTCTCTCAAAGTTCAATAACGTAATCTGGAGTGCAAAAAAGTGGGTGCGGTTCAAAATGCTGCAAACTGATTGGTCAAAATGGTGATTTATGAAAAACTGTCTGGCAAGTCTGTTTTTGAGAACAGTATGCATAACTCACATTTTCACTTGGCACCTTGTAAGGCATATCCCAGCTATGGCATTTATAGTTGAGAAATAGGGATCGAAACCAGCCATAGTTTTCTCCTGATGACCACTGTGAGTTATTGTGTTTTACGGATTATGGCACAAATTTGCATATTGATGTTGGCCTTTTGAATTGCCTATGGACTTCAAGACTGGATCTCATCCATTCCACACCATTTGAGACCTTATTTGACATCTCTCATGAGTACTAGTATCTAGTATCTACAACTGTTTTTGATGTTATGAGTATTGGCTATCAATGTTTCTTCAACATGTATTGTAATGAGTTCATTATGTATGAAATGTCCCTTTGTGTTCTGGTCATGAATTGGGATATTGACTCTTGTTTGGGAGAAGGGAATGTGATACACTCTTTCGAATATATAAGGTATATTTTTCTTATGACATGTTGAGACTTTGAGTTTCCTTTTCTTGCTGCTTCTAGGATCATATTCATCAGTATGATATGGCAAAATTGACAAAATTACAAATGTAAAGTTTTCATGTTATTAAACTTAGATAGAAAGTATTGATCATGATTTGGTCTTTTCCGAAGTCATAACTTCATACTGACAATGGTAATAGTGTAATATACTGAGAAACATAATTTCATATTGCACACAAATAACATTTGCACATCTCAAATTGCTCGTGGGGCTCATGAAATTAGTGGTCTCTATTTTGATGCTTCTGTAACGAGTTATTTAAAAAAAATAAACAGGCAACAGCTTAATTGCACATGAAACTATAAGCTAATTAAATCTGAAATAAACTTTATGCATGTTTTCCTATTGAATGCCAATGTTATAATTCCTTATTTTTTTATTGACAAAGAAAAACATTGAAATGGACTGTACATGTGAATTAGGAAATTTTGTTCAAGCTTGATAATCTAGTTCTACAAGCTGACTTGCACATTTTATTGAAAGTGCCTAATTACAATAGATATATAACCTGAAGTATATTGAGCCGATATGCTACATACTGTATCATTCAGGCTACATGGAAAATACAGACAGGATACTGACTGACAGCGCTAAATTATAAACAATATATATCAACCAGGCTGTATTGATCTACCATACTGAATGTTCTGTTCTAGGATATTCTAAATATTTTGGAAGACATCACTAAGAATGCCTAATCATAACCCCATCCATACTGGAGGAAAACAATTTCTATGTGACATTTGTTCTAAAACATTTAGGCATAATTCTGACTTAGTAAGCCATAATTTCATCCATACTGGAGAGAAGCAATTTAAATATGACATTTGTTCGAAAACATTTGCTCAGAAATCTAACTTGGCAAGTCACAATCTCATCCATTATGGAGAAAAACAGTTTAAATGTGACATTTGTTCAAAAGCATTTCCACAGAAATCTTATTTAGAAAGACATAAAAAAATTCATACTGGAGTGAAGCAGTTTAAATGTGACATTTGTGCAAAAGCATTTGCACAGAAATATTACTTAGAAAGACACAAAATCATTCATACTGGAGTGAAGCAGTTTAAATGTGACATTTGTTCTCAAACATTTGCACATAGATCTAGCTTAAAAAGACACAATCGAATTCATACTGGGGAAAAGCCATTTAAATGTAACATTTGTTCTAAAACATTTGCAGACAGAACCAGCTTAGTAAAACATAATCTAATTCATACTGGAGAAAAGAAGTTTAAATGTGACACTTGTCATAAAACATTTGCGAGGAAATCTCACTTAGTAAGTCACAATCTCATCCACTCTGGTGAAAAGAAGTTTAAATGTGACATATGTTATAAAACATTTGCATTGAAATCTAACTTATTAAGGCACAATCTCATCCATACTGGAGAAAAACAGATTAAATGTGACATTTGTTCTCAAACATTTGCAAGGAAGTCAGACATACCAATTCACAATCTCATCCATACTGGAGAAAAGAATTTTAAATGTGACATTTGTTTTAAGACATTTGCACAGAAACCTCACTTAGTAAGTCACAATCTCATCCATACTGGAGAAAAACAATTTAAATGTGACATTTGTTCTAAAACGTTTACATGGAAATCTGCCTTAGTGAGTCACAATCTCATCCATACTGGAGAAAAAAAATTAAAATGCGACATTTGTTCTAAAGCATTTGCACATACATGTAAATCACAATTAGCATGTCATAATGTTATTCATACTGGAGAAAAGAAATTTAAATGTGACATATGTTCTAAAGCATTTGCATATAAATCTAATTTAGTATCTCATTCACACTGGAAAAAAGCAGTTTAAATGTGACATTTGTTTTAAAGAATTTGCACGGAAAGATACATTGGTAACACACAAATTCATTCATACTGGAGGAAAGAACTTTAAATGTGACATTTGTTCTAAGACATTTGTACAGAAATCTCACTTAGTTAGTCACAACCTTATCCATACTGGAGAAAAACATTTTAAATGTGACATTTGTTTTAAACCATTTGCAAGGAAATCTGACGTAAAAACACATAATCTCATTCACACTGGAAAAAAGCAGTTTAAATGTGACATTTGTTTTAAAGAATTTGCACGGAAAGATACATTGGTAACACACAAATTCATTCATACTGGAGGAAAGAACTTTAAATGTGACATTTGTTCCAAAACATTTGCACATAAATCTTACTTAGCAAGTCACAATCTCAGGCATACTGGAGAGAAGAAGTTTAAATGCAACATTTGTTCTAAACAATTTGCAACAAAATCTCACTTAGTAAGACACAATCTCATCCATACTGGAGAAAAGGAGTTTAAGTGTGAAATTTGTTCTGAAGCATTTGTACAGAAATCTTACTTAGTAAAACACAATCTCATTCATACTGGAGAAAAGAAGTTTAAATGTAACATTTGTTCAATAGGCTTTGCACAGAAATGTCACTTGGCAAATCACAATATCATTCATCAGTCAGAGGCAAGGGTTGTTTTATGTCCTCTCTCAAAAAGGAATAATAAAAACTGTCCTCTTCTTACCAAGAATTTATAGAAGAGATGCTACTGCTGCTACATCTACTGGTAAAGGATTGGACATTGGACAGAATTTCTCTGAAAAATCATATGGTCATTCATACTGGATACAATACCCATGTCCTAAAATTAGACCTTACCTCATGGACTTGAACAGTGTGTTGGAAAAATAATGAGCACTTTGTGAAACAGTTGAATGTGTTTTTGCAGATTTTAAAAATCATTTTAGGAAAAGTAGGACAGACAAATGAAAAATCATCCTTGATCAACTTTTGGAAGATTTTAGAGAAATTTTATCACGGTTAAAATCACTTAGATTAGTCCATAATCAGCATGTGGAAAATAAATAAACTAAAATTGAAAAATATAGGTATCTTGTCTGCTTGTTATGATTTTTGTAAAACAAATGTACATAAATACAGAAATTTATATGTCCTTTAGAAAATGTTAGAATGAAACAAGTAGATAATGTTTATTTCCTGTTTCCATCTCACTTTTTTGTATATATCAATACGTGTATATGAATTTGCATATGTAATTTAGAAATGTACTACTGTAAAACGGGTATTGTTAGCGAGGGGTGATTGTGAGCGATTGTTAGCGATAGCTATAGTTTCGCTAAAAATTCAATTCGCTAACATAAACCGGGGTTAAAATAAACCGGGCGCTAAAATTTGCAAATTCCCGGGAAACTACATGAATACTATATAGTATTTAAGGAGCTTTTCGTTCAGTGCTCGACTTCCGGTTTGTAATTTGAAAAAGGTAAATATTTTTAAATCGTATGTTTCTTTCAATATCTGAAGGATAAATAGCCATCCATCAGTAGTTTGGACCAATACCATGTGCATTAGAAGTCTTACATTTTGATAATTCCTCTGTCATGTCCGTTATTCATTCTTCTGCCATAAATGATAAAATTTCTAATGCATTTCGCTAATTTGATTTTTTAAAGATTAATCTTCATTTCGCTAAAATTTCCCGCGCTAAAACCCCCTAAAATTGAAAAATCGCTAAAATTTCCCGGTGTCAAAATTACCCGTTTTACAGTATATTTAGCTATATCACATTTAAAATATTATATGCTAACAGGTTCCAGTGTAGTTTGGCAATTCCATAGGTGACAAAAGTTTGAATTATTAATATAAATTAAGAAATATATTTGACAATTAATGTATTCTTCAGGTGTTGGAGAAGTTTTTTGTATGAGAAAAGATTATAAACAACCAGCAAAGTATAAAAATAAAGATATATATTTCTAGGTACTGTATATCTATGTTATGTACAGACATCAGCAACATATTTACAAGCTTTTTGTGTAGATAAATGAAGTGTCTGAATTCAGGCAGATGTTTTACTCTGTGCAACTCTTAGTATGGGAAAATATGTGTCTGAATTCAGACATGCCCACACATTTTTAATTTAAAAAGACAAGATTCTCTTAAACTAAAATAAGGTGTCTGAATTCAGACACTTTGCTAAGCTTGGATGAGGTGCCTGAATTCAGACAACATTCCATAAAACTGAAATATGGTGTCTGAATTCAGACACTTTGCTAAGCTTGGATGAGGTGCCTGAATTCAGACAACAATCTATAAAACTGAAATATGGTGTCTGAATTCAGACACTTTACTAAGCTTGAATGAGGTGCCTGAATTCAGACAGCAATCTATAAAACTGAAATATAGTGTCTGAATTCAGACAACTTGCTAAGCTTGGATGAGGTGCCTGAATTCAGACAACAATCTATAAAACTGAAATAAGGTGTCTGAATTCAGACATTCTAGTAAACTGACATTACAGGTAAGGATTCAGAAATTATAGTTTTCACTTCTGTTTTTTAATCGAAATTGATGTTTGAAATCAAATTCATTAAGTCAACATTTGTGTATTCCATTTTTTGTTTGGCAACAGAAATTTTCATCGGATTGCAATTAACATGTCTTATATAATGTTTTAATTGCAACTCTATATAAGCATAATTTTAAATTTTATGACAAGATATTTTTAAAAAGTAGTTCATCACGTACAGATCAAGTAATCTTTAGCATTACAGAAAATACTTCATTAGAAAATAATGTAATTGATGGTACAACAGGCAGAAGATTGATCATTTTAACTTTTTTATTTTAAATCACACCTGATCATCGACAAAGTACAGTGACAAAATATACCCCCGTAGACTTTTGATGTACAGTGTCACTATTCTAACTGATATGAAGCAAAAGATATGTTGTAGGTGTGATGTAGGTTTTAAAAATTAATCTGAGGAATGCATAAAGAATTTCATGTTTAATTTTGTGTGTATTCGATTAGGAAAACCATTAGCTTTCTGATTACGTTAAAAGATTTTCGAGCAGTACTCAATTTTTTTCATAGTAAATCTAACCACAAACAATAATCGGTTGGAAAATGTTGGGTTTTTCACATTTACTTTGATCATTTTTCCCCCTGTCGCCTAAGAGTGTCAATTATTTTTATGAGAATATGTTTCCCTAAGTTACACAATTAAGGTCGGTTGAAAATTTAATAAATATTCATGTTTTAGTTAAAATAATAAAAATCAAAAAATTACAAATGTGCCTTGTCATCTTGATGTACGTTGTCCCAACGAACTTACATATCTGAATTCACAGTTAACCCTGACAACATATTTTTAATAACACTAATGGGCAGGGGGATCAGATTGATTTAAAACTGAAACTTAACAATCACAGTATTACTTAAACTTGATTGAACCTATTGAACCTCAACACTTTCCAGATATAGCATAAAGAGGATTTTAAAAAGTCATCTTCGACTAGCTAGAATAAATCTCTCTATCAACTTCTTAAGATAATTGAAATTCATAAAAGTGTTTCTTATTACGTTAAAGTACAGATGTCAAGTGATCAAGGGGTAAGAGGCTAACACCCCATGGTCACATATTAATCACCACACCAACACTTTTATAAAATGAAATAACATTCAACAAGATTTAAAAATCAAATTTACCTTAACTTTAGAACATCTGTATTGGGGATAATTGAACATGTTCCTTAAACATAACTTGTTTAATTATTGCATTGTTCAATATAACATCTTGTGAATTTCATTTACACTGACACCCTTCAGTGGAGTTGACAACTACTCTTCTGATTTTTTATTAAAATTACACCCAATACATAATATTTATCAAATCTTCACTCATCTTAAATTGTGTAGTTTAGAGAAACATATTCTCATAAAAATAAATGACACTCTTAGGCGACAGGAGAAAAAATGATCAAAGGAAATGTGAATAAAAATCCAACATTTTCCAACCGATCAATTTTTGTTGATAGACTAAATAGGAAAAAATCAAGCATTGCTTTTAAATCTTTTAATGTAATCAGAAAGCTAAAAGTTGAAGATGAAATTGAAATCTTTCAAGTATTCCCAAAATTAATTTTTGAAAACCTCCATCACACCTGCATCATCAGTTTTTAGTGACACTGTACAATATAAAGTGTGCACTGGTATATTTTGTCACTACGTTGTCGATGGTTAGGCGTGTAAATATGAGTAATACTCTAGTTCTTTCATAATACATTATAATCTGTTAGCTTCATCATTATACTAGCCCAAGTTCTAATCTAACGATTTCAAAAAAAAAATCTGAAGTAAATTAGGGTCATATTCATCAAGTCTATCTTCGCATTTTGTCAGATTCATCTTCAAGGAATTTACAATGGCTTTGACATTTGCCACATAAATTGATCCCACCATATCACTGGCTTTGACTCAACAGTGAGAGTGTTCATTCCTATATAGAGAGATGCTATCTTCCCCAATTTCATCTTAAAGCTTCTTTTTTTCGAAATTGGTGTCGTATTTGGCTCTTATGGCTCAATTAATAATCTTTGATCCTGCTTGCTTTTTCTGTGTTGTATTGTGCAACAAATGAACATGCGCAATGGCAATCCTTGTATTGACATGCATACATGTTGTTGCTTTGGAAATAGCCAACATAAACCGCTCGCCGTTTTTTTGGTCTCAAACATCACCTGGAATTAAACAAAAGAAAACTATAATATTATTTAAGTAATATTATAATATTAAAGGGGCAACAAGGCCTGTAGAGAGAAAATAGGAAACTTTTAACTTTTTCTGAGCTATCAAGGCAACATCTGGCTTAACATCTTCTTTGACATACCTATTTTCTTAAAATGTATGGATAAACTATCAATTTCAGCATTAATAAGTGTAAATTCAGTTCAAAGCTTCAAAAAGGGGAAATCCGCTTTTATATTTTTAAGATCCACCATGTTTCAAGAGGAATATCAGCTGAAATAATGTTTATCTAGGGGGTTTCTTAGTAGATAATAAAAATAGATGTAAGTCTTGATGAAATAGCCAAACTTAAATATATTTTGACACTGGTCCATGATCGTTGAATGGCCCCTCTGCACTAATTGTTGCAACTTTAAGTAATATTGCTGTACAGGGTGGTCAAAAAAAGCTGCAACCCTGTCATTTTAGGAAATAACTACTTGATATTTAAAGTCATGTAACATTGTGACTATATCAGGCTGGTAGTCATGAAATATGGTTGGTAAGTCACAGGTGGTCAAAGATTTGTCCAGCTTAGGGGAGCATGCTATTTTTTCATTTAAAAACATTTAGAAAACTTCACAAATTATTTTTTAGCTCAAATATTTTGCTATACCAAAGAAAATAACCTATCCCATGCAATGGGTATATTATTTGCGGATAACCTTCACTTCTCTTTGAAGTTCAATAACACTAAAAGTAAGATCTATTGAAAATGGCACCAGAGTATCACACTCTAAAATGTACCATTTCTTTTGATGGCACAATATAATGAAATGATAATATTATAAGTTATTGAATGATTTGAAGTCCAATACAGTATATATTCTGCTCGAGAAATTCTGTATTGGCAAGAGACGGAGCCGAGTGCCAATACAGGATATCGAGACAGAATATATCAGAATATATATAATACAGATTGTGCACTTCAAATAGAGGCTGACGGTAATTCCGGTTATACGGTTTCGGTACGGAATTGAGCATTTACCGGTATTGAAATTATTAACCGGTTAACCGACGATAATCCCCGGGGAAATAAAAGACACGTCGTTTTTTTAATTAATTCATTTAATTTCCACTTTGACGATGCGTACATTTACATAGACATTTAGATGTCCATGTTTGGCAGTTCAGGTGTGATTTCCATGTTTGGTAGTTCAGGTGTGATTTCCATGTTTGGCAGTTCAGGTGTGATGTCCATGTTTGGCAGTTCGGGTGTAGTAGCTTCATGCTCAGGCTCAGATTTGGTTGTAGTTATGTTAGGCAGTTCCGGTGTAGTTGTAGTGTCAACGTCAGATCCAGAAACTGAATTATGTTTGTAATAGTCATTTACGAACAACAAAGCATTGACAACCTCAGGTTGAAGTCGTGCCCGTTTGGAAGTGATGGTGTTACGTTTTTAAGGCAAAGTAACGTGTTTTGAAAATACCTACCTAAAAAATTCACTTTTCGTGGAGAAAAGTTTAAGTTCGATAAAGTTACGTTTTTAAGGCAAAGTAACGTGTTTTGAAAATGTCTACTGCATACATGTACATAAATTCATCTACTTTTCCTGGAGAAAACTTGAAGTTCAGTAAATGTCAATATTTTCTGTGATATGCTTTACTTTTTCAACTTTTCTTTCTCCCATAAATTGTCTTGTAAAAGAGACGAAAAAAAGGTAACTTTCAAAATGCCAATATTTTCTGTCCCTATATCTTGACAGACACTGTTGTTCACTTTACACGGATGACGCAGGAATAGCATGATATGATTCAGCCAAAGTCGCCACATCACTCTCCGTTCACTTTCCAGGACTCAAGACAGTCAATAAACTGATAATAAAAATCTATTTTACCTACCCCACCCCCATGTATACTGCATGTCGCTTGCTATTGATACAGTTGAAAAATGCTTTGAAATGTGTAATACATTTAATTTAAAACTAAAAATACATCTTGATTCGTAAGATAGTTACATACTATTTCGTGAAGTTCATCAGTATGGGTTCAAATCAGCCTTGCACCATGTATGTATATAGACTTGAGAAGCTACGGAGAGAGTTAGGAACAAAGTGGGGGTGGCAGCGCATTGGCATTTTATCTTACATATTTTTACCGGTATTTCGGTAACGGTACGGTTATTAGCGTGACGGTTACCGGTACTGGTTTTCAGTACCGTTGCGACCTCTAACTTCAAATCATTCAATAACGTTTTTATCGTGTGGTCCTCTGTATTGCTACTGAGATTGTCCCTTTGTTACCAATATTTTATGTATTGCGACAGAGATGATCAATGGGGACACTCTCAGTAGCAATACAGATAGGTACAGCACAAGAACTGACCAATCAGAGGGCTTCATTTTACAGATCATACGATGATGTAAGTTATTGAATGATTTGAAGTGCAATAAAGGATATATTCTGCTCTAGAAATTCTGTACTGGAACGAGACAAAGTCAAGTGCCAATACAGAATATCGAGACAGAATATATCCTGTATTGCACTTCAAATCATTCAATAACATTTTTATCGTGTGATCCTCTGTATTGCTACTGAGATTGTTCCCTCCGTACCAATATTTTCTGTATTGTGATGGAGATGATCAATGGGGACAATCTCAGTAGCAATACAGATTGGTAGAGCACAGGAACTGACCAATCAGAAGGCTTTATTTTACAGATCATACGATGATAGCATATGTTTTCAGCATAACTCTGATGGTTTTAATAAGATCTAGATGTATTGGATCTTTTTAATTTTTTGTATAAAAAAATAATGTTTATTTTTTTGTCCAGCTTGGGGGAGCAGTTTTGTATTTCACGTTTGAAATACAAAACTGGTTCAAGCTGGACAAACAAATATACAATGAATATCTTTCCATTGGGCATTAAAGACTTTCCTTTGGTGGGGAACAATGAATTTAATTATATTTATGCAAAATTGATTCTACTTTTTTAAGTAAATGGAATTGTTTAATTAATGTATTACATAAGTGTATTTTGGAAATGAAGGATGCATGTAGGTTGTAATTATAATATATTCAAAGGTTCCATCACATACAACTTACAAATGGGCCTACTCTGCATTAAAATTCTGAGTCAACCCATTCAACAAATAATCAGTATATGCTAATATTGCAATAATGTTTAATGTACAGTGTAATGGTATAATGACAAAAACAATGTACTAAAAAAACAATGACTGTGATATATGGCATTAATTAAATTATTAATTACAATTAAAACAGTTGATTGAAAACTTCAACATTATAAACTTGAAAGGGAATTCAATGATACAATAAGTTTTATTTTCCAAACTGCAAAATCAATGAATTGATCAGTTTGATACAATGAGTCAACGTAAATGTCAAAACGTGCAAAACAGCTGAAAAATCTTCTGCCACAATTTCCTTTCTGAAAAAACTACATTTACCATTGCAAATATAATAGTTTTGAAATCATATACACAAACCTTACAATGACATGAGAAAGTATAAAATCAGCTTTGTATCATAAACCCATAAATGGTTCATATTCAACTTTAAACCCATTTTCTCAAAACCACAAAAATGTCACTTAGGAAACACTGGTTTCCATGCAATGAAATAGATCAATCAGTTCTCTAAAGCTTACTTAATATGATATAACCCTCTCCCCCTTATCACAACATTACATAATGTTAATGTTTATTTTACTTGGGGAGGGCAAAAATTAACATTTTGAAATTTAACCCACTTGTATCGGTGTATCAGATGCTAGAGGTGTGGATGTAACACAACTAACATGGGATATATTTTAAAAGGGGTGGTATCATATATGTTTAATCTAAATAAGCTTCCTTTTCAATATGAAATATCCTGATGACCTGATTCAAATTCAAGTTTCCGTGATTAATGATTTAAGGTCATTGAAAACGTTTAGTGGTGACAAGTTGGTGATCACATCACTGAAGTAGGTTGATTAATTTGACATGTCCCTGGTACCAGAACTTTGGTATCAGCATTTGCAAGGAAGCATAAATATGCCGTGTCCTTGAATCTTGTTATAAACCAAATACATAGTGGCTTCATTGTTTTAAAGCTTTAACATTATAACATAAAAAGTGTTCCTTTAAAACTGGATTTTAGCTGTGACATGTATGTACTCAAGAATTTGGGTGTAACTAAGTATTTTCACAATTTAATAATAGTCACACAATGTATCTTCAACTTTGATCAACTTTCTAATTTAACTTTGTATTTGAGGAACTTGCATGTCATTACATAATTTTGAGCCAAATTGATAAGAGTATCTGTGATTACAAATATATTTGTTGCATCTCAATTACTATCTTTTAGTCTTTCACCCATATCGAAACACTTAGTATTCCCTAGAAAAATTGACACCTTGTCTTTGATACTTTGATCAAATAATTATCACCCAAATATTGACAATCAATATTCTCTTGGTGGCATGCTAACACATAACTTACCTCATAGCCAAGGAATATAACAATGCTTTAGATTGAGGTTGAAACTTGATGAGCATCTGCTGTGTTTCATATTTATTTTTCCTATTGGTTGTTTATCCATTTTCTTCTTTGATGTTTTTGAACATTATTTCTAATATTTGCAATACTTTAGCATCAGGATGGTCCTATTAGCCTATATTCATTAATATCAATTAATTAGTATCAAGCTTGGCCCTGAATTGCATTTGAAACATGCTGTATTCTAACAAGGTTAAACTAGCCTGGATTCTGTATTTGACACATTTTATTAAAAAGAAATTCATAATCAAATTAGTTTTTATACGGTTAACATTCCCATTTTGAAGAAGTGGTCTATCACTGGTAAATAAAGGGTGGTATTTTATTTATTTTAGGAGACAGTACCAACAGTCCATTCTATTAGATCAACTCGTTACAATAGATAATGTCAAAATCAGTCATTGGAACGTTTGATCCATTTAAGTGGTAACTGTCATGTTTATTGGACTTCAGAATAGGAGAATCTGGGAGAATTTTAATGAGAAATGATGTAACCATTTATTTAAAAAAACATATTTTTGTGATATATTTATTTCCAAACAAAGCATTCTCTTTGTAATGCTCACATTTTTATGAACATTTGAAGCAATATAACCAAATTCAACTTCATCAGATTTCTCCAAACTTAAATCATGAAACTCAATCTAGAAGTTGATTTTATTATGTGGTTCACAACTGAGTGATCTCAACCTATTGAAAAGCCTAGCTTTTGTGTAAAGATGTTATGCTATAGAAATGGATAAGTATCTCGTTTGTGCTATATTATATAAGAAATCACTAAGTGGTTTTGTGAATTTCAGATGGAATTTGTCATAATATCAAGGAGTTAAACATTGTAGTTGATATCAAATTAAATTATATGGCAGTGTAAATGCTTGTGCAATTTGTGGTTATTAGATATGCATCTCAATTTCAAAGAATTTGCCCTTAAAAGATGTTCAACAAATATTCACTAAAAAATAAACAAAAGTGATGAATTAACTTTTAGGTTCATACTATAAGTAATTATTCTGTTTCGTTAATTTGTGTTGCTTTCCTTTTCCTTTATTTAAATCATCTGTTTTTATATTTTTGTGAGGGTATACTCTGAATTTTAATGAGAAATCTGTTCAGAGTAATAGTGCATGTGAGGACCCATTTACTTCATCATAAAATTACCTGCTTTAAAATTTTTGGAAATTACCTCACTGAGATTGATATTAAAATATAATTGATTTGTTAATTATCAATAAGGTTGGATTAATTATAATCAATTGAATAGTTGAGCATTTTATTTCTATGAATATCTTTGAAACATACTGCATGCCACATGTACCAATGTACACGATTAGTTAAATGTGTATTTGAAATCACTGCAAATAAGAATACCATACCCTTTTCAAGCAATTTATCATATACATTTCCCAGCAAACAAGTGTTAATGTTTGTTTTCCTTATGCCATTGTGTAATTTGGACTTAAAAGCAGGACATAAAACAAAGTATCTACATCATATGGCCTAATGCAACAAAGTACAGATGGAACACTGAACTAGAACTTATAATGGATAAAAAGTAAGGAGTCAACAAGGTACTATCCTTTAATACAAAAGATGTGGGCCCCAAACGAAAGGGAAAAATGTTGAATATTGTTTCAAAATTCCAGGAAAAATTGTTTTAAAGAAAACATAAGGCAAATAAACATGTTAGAATTAATTACTCACCTTTATCCATATGTTGGTAGCAGACTCTTCTTCACAATCAATATATTTTATGTATGCATATAGGGCTTTGTTCCTACAAAAAATAATGTAAATTATAAATAGCTTTATATAATCAACATTTTGCAGCAACAGTAATTTAACCCTATCATTGGTGGTTGAGTCCATGTTATGAAAGACCACCATCATTGCACTATTATTCCCCTCCAAAGGGCCAGTGATTTATTCATCTAAAATTTTCAAATTCATAAGTTTTAAATAAACCAATATCATTCATTGAAGGGGCTGTGATTCATTCTTGGTTTAAAAGTTCTAGTTGGTTTAAGGGGGAAGCTCACATAATCCGCATTAATTCTAATCTTCAATATCTCTTTTTATATTTAAGATTAGTTGGATTTTCTTAAATTAAATGTAATTTTTGAAAAAGTATTTAAAACTATCTTAATAAAAATAACTTACCCCTGCTATCATCAACATATTGGAAATAAATCCTAGAATCTTCTTCAAATTTCCAGCACCTAGGATTTCTCCAACTGTCATGCTTTTGTTATTTTCCTTTTGTATAATGTATTATCAATTGTCCAATGGAAATTATTTTATTTGAAGATGTTTAATGTTACTTTTGTGGTGTATATTGCATACAGATACAGTTAGTAGCACTTAGGGAATAAGCTTTCAGATCAGTCCATTGAATCACTGTGTACCCTTTTTGAAATATTAGACTCACCTAAACTTTACACTATCCAATGAAAGAAGGGATTTAAGTTACACCCATTCAAATTTTTGGCGGAAACAGGTTTAACAGACAATATTAGAAATGATTAACATTTTGAAGAAAGAGATCTGAATTAAACAGTTAAACACTGGATTATTGGAACATGCTTATGTACAGTATGGCAGATACATCAACAGGGAATTTTGAATTTGGTAAGTCAATTTATCATAATTTTAAGTCCAGAGTAGGATAGAAAGATGTAAAAATAATTTAGAAGAGGGTTAAGCTTGAGAGGAGAATTAAAGGTTTTGTGTAAAATTGGGGTGACTGGATAACCGGGTTGCCAGGTGACTTGGTAACATTCTTAGCAGGGCTAGGATTTGATTTTATGCCTTCCAGGTATTCTGATATTGAAAAAATAGTTGATTATTCAAAAAGTGCTTGGTCTCTGGTAGGTTTTTGATAAAAAGATAATATTTAAATATAGAACAGTATAGTTTACACTTAGGAGGCTGGGGCTATCATGTCAATTTGCTACTATATTAGGGTAAAATGTCCAACTTTGAAAGTTGGTAACCCTGCTAGACACATTAGGTACCCTGAGTCACCGGCTACCCAGTCATCTGTTTTTTAGGCAGACCGTAAATAATATACATTTCTTCATAAATAACTAATGTGACAGCCAAGGAGGATTTCCTCCCAGTGACGCCAATCGATATTCTGTTTCATATATGGGTATCACATAGCCATGTTATGAATACAAAATTCAATCAAGAATATCAGCCATTCTCCTGGCAGCCGTAGAAATATACAGGCAGGATCAGAAACTATCGCATCGATTGGAGATTAAAGAATATTGAGTTGGAACCCTGGCTTCCAATCCTCCTTGGGTGACAGCTTAATATGAGAATTCAAAATATTATAATGACTCTTATGGTTTTTAATCTTGTATTAGACAAAAACGTCAAGTCTGTGAGGTCAAATAATATGTTAGCACTGTTTATTTTGCAGAACCGCTAATACTAGAAAAGAGAAGGCTTTAGATGTAGATCTTACGAAGACAACACTCCTAGATGCATTTACTTGTGGTTGAAAACACAATGCAAAACTAACTTGGAAAATATGAGATGGCAACTAAGGTACCAACATTTGAAACAGGGCCGATATCATTTGAATATCGACTTGCCGAGCTATACAAAGTGACAAAAGTCAGTGAACATAACAAAGAGAGTTTGCATATATTGGAAGGAATCTATATTTGCACTGCAAGTATGTAACACCATCATCAAAATGTATATTTAATTTAAAAAAAAATTTTGTTTGCTTTAAATTCTACTTAATTAATTAACTTATTCTTACTTGACATTGATAGACTGATAATTAATATTTCAGAAAATCCGGTCAAACTCTCATGGCTATATGAGAAGGACATACACATGAGTCAAAAAAGAAAGTGATTAATCCTAACAGCATTATTGAACGAACAAAGTCAAGGTCTGCAGAAAAAGGTATGAGCATTACATTGAATCAAAACACAATAAGGTATATTCCACTAAAATTATTATATTCCATTACACTCCATATGAAATTTGAAGTGTGATATTTTCCCGCTTATTTTGTTATTTTTCTTTATTATTAGGAGTGTCTGTCTGCTTTTGTCTGTCCATCCGTCAAGTTGAGTCTTCATGATAACATAGATAAAACTGTTTAATCTATACTATTTCAGGTTGTAACCAGCAAATGTCCATTAAATCAGGGGGAAACCAGAGACCCCTTCAAATAAGACAGAAGTTTGAGATGGAATACATAGTAGGATATAGAATGAGTCCTGGTGAAGCAGTGAAGATTGGTTTGGTTGTGGAAATTGGACATTAAAATTTACTTTTAACGGGATATCAATTGAACACGGCAAACTTTATATCCAATGGCATCTACTGTACCATGACTATTGACAGGGAACTTAAAATTGAAGTTAAGCATTCGCTTTAACACAGTCCAATTAATTGAATCCCACAACAAATCAGAAATAAGATTAACTTACAACAAAATTTTAAAAAAAACAACATTGACGCCCCCCCCCCCCCCCCCGCCACAATTCGAGACACACAGATAAATACTATTAATCTAGTATTTTGACAGCTACAAATTGTCAAAGATCTATCAAATGAAGTGAAAGTGACATGGTTCACTTTTCCCTTGGGTTGTACATTGTATATTATACCTTTTATATTAACTATATAGTTACTATACTAGTATCATAATAGTTATTAACAAAAGAATTTGATTGTAAATAGTTCATCAATTTTAAATCAGCTTCAATCATGTGATGCAGAATGTACGTTAACATCTCTAAGTTAAAAGGATCAAATAAATGAAAAATCAAATGAAATGGAATGGAATAACTTGACAACTTTTTCTGTATGTACTGAGTGTACTCAAAAATATGTGCTGAAATATATTATTAAAGTGGTCAGACATACAATTTGCACAGCGAAAAATGATACAATATCCTGCCTGGATACTTGCGAAATATTATAGTGATATGGAACGTATCCTTAAGAATCCGTGACAAATACTCTAAGTATCGCGATTTTGGAGATTCACGGATATTAGTGAGAGACGGAACACTGGTATCCTGAAATATCCATAGTTCTGGATACTACTGATATACATCACGTCTTTTCGCGTATTCTTAGGGGTATGACTAATATATGATTCGAATACTCACAAATATAGCTGAATATTCAACAATTTTCCGGGATATTTAGGGATACAGTTCGTAATATTTTTGGGATATTCACGAATACGGTCGGGATTGCAAGGAGATTTTCGTTCATATTACCTAACAAACTAAACACGAAATGACGCATTTAAATACGTACAGTTTATTATCTCATCAATACAAATGAGATGTACGATAGGTGTAAGCATTAAAACATCTGATCACAAGGATGTATAACAATGACCACATCGATGTATTAGGCTGTTCTGCTACTTTTACATCTCCTACTTGACGTCCTTCTTCACTTAGGAACTGATGTGGCTGCCATGCTGATCATTGTGTGTTCAATAATTTGAATTTCGACTTGTAGGAAAATGCTCGATGTTTAAATTAGGGGCATTGATAACGTTGTAAGTTGTAACGATATTTCGTCTCAATTTATTGATAGCGCGCGGACGTCAGAGAGCAAACTTCCGGTTTGATTGCAATGTTTTAATGGCGACTAATATTTGTGTTTGTTACCTTATTTTAAAGCCATTTTCAGTGTCTACGAATATCGAAATGTAGTAAACAAAAGCTTCCTAGTAAAGTTCATAAGATTCTCTACAAGATGAATTCACGTTTATATCTTGAAAGTACGACCGAAGCCAGATAAAATGAGAAAACTACGAAATGCACAAGCTAAAATTCGACAGATTCACGGTATTATTGAAACAAATCAGTTGACATGAAGGAAATGTTGTTTCTACTTTAGTTGTTATAAACGTTAATATACCCTCCATGCTTAGAAGCAAACTTTTCTTCGAAGCGCAGCTTATTGTCGATGAAATCGTTGATTGAATTTCCCAAACAAACACAAGTTGGAGTACCCAAAAATATCCTTTCGAGGATATTTCCGGATATTCGAAGTATCGGTGTCTATGTCTATGTCGATAATCTGCAAAAGGCTCATAAGCCCATATGAAGCAGATATATGATTTAACAGTAATAGAATTTGAAAAGAATATAACTTAAAACCTTAACATTTAAGAATAGATATATTTTAGACAATATCCCAGGAACTTTATTTAATATTATCTTCCATGCTTAGAAGCAAACTTTTCTTCGAAGATCAGCTTATTGACGATGTAATCTTCGGTCATCATGAAATTCCTGTCTTACATATGTCTGAATTTCCCAAACACAAGTTTTTCGATGGCAGCCATTTTGAGCAGTTAAGATATCACGAGGAGAATGTTGTTTCACTGCAGAAATTCATACAAGATATTCCACATTCTATATGGCGAAACAAATGTTTCAATGACACTAAAATTGTTAATTGAACGTTATAATTTATGTACTAGCATAATTTCCAGGAATCAATATTCCGGATACTTAAAAAAATTTCTGGATACTAGGGTAGTCAACTATCCTGAAATATCCTTAATTCGGATATGTTGAAAGTTGGAAACTTGGAGTATCCAAAAATATCCCTTTGAGGATATTTCCGGATGTTCGAAGTATCGGTATATTTTAGGTTATTCAAGGATACCTCAAATATCCGGGATTTGCGATACGTACGGAAACTATAGGATATTACACCATTTTTCGCTGTGTTGATGAACTTAAGGTTGAACATATACATTTTGTAATGATGTACAGTAGATTAAACCATGACAACTGTCACTGAGAACCATATATAAAAAGTTTTCTAATTACTTTGATGTGAATTAGAGTATATTATGTCCATTTCTGTCAGAAAAGTATGGATAATGTGGTCATATGCAACATTGCATAACTTAATTAGGGTTCACCTCACTATGATCAGTCCATGTCTGAATTCAGACAGTTGAATCAGTTTTCTAACATGGAAAAGCCTATGTCTGAATTCAGACACAGTCTCATTATAGTGAGATGAATTTGTTGATGTGTCTGAATTCAGACAAGATTTCAATCTGAGAAAATTGATACTGATTTCCACTGTCTGAATTCAGACACAACACATAAGATAAACAAATTCATCTTACTATTATCAAATTGTGTCTGAATTCAGACAGTTGAAATCAGCTTCTGTTTTCTAATATGGAAAAGCCTGTGTCTGAATTCAGACACAAGAGATAAACAAATTCATCTTACTATTATCAAGTTGTGTCTGAATTCAGACAGTGAAAATTTAGGTTTCTTATAGATTAGAAAGCCGCTGCCTGAATTCAGACACAGAATATTCAAGTATAAGATACACTATATGTTTAGCTAAGGAATGTTTCTGTCTGAATTCAGACAACTTGTTTCCCTCTGAAATACATGTGCCTGAATTAATGTAAGAAGATGCAATGAATAAATATGTCATGAGTAAAAACACCTATAAAACAGTTTTGTTTAATACTTTTGTCAAACTGGAAAAATGTCAAACTTCACTGGAACCTGTTTGCTATAATATCAACATAACTGATGATAAATATGACAATTATTAAACTGTCTATATACCTTTTAGACAACCAATTAAGGGTTTATGCAAGGTTTATTTTCTGTTTCTCACTTTCTACAGATTTTGTGTATATTATATATAAGTACCTTTATTATGATAGGAAGGTTCTTTATTTAGCTATATACATTACATGTAACATAAAATAATTTTATAGTATTATTTTGTTGAGCTTTATAGACATAACATGTAACAGTGCATTTTGACTGTATAGAGTAATTTGGAAAATCTTTAATTTTTCTATGATTTAGCGTTTTCACTGTTTGAGTCAAAGCAGTTTAGACAGTTGCAAGGAAATCTCATAATTTCATCCATACTGGAGAAAAGCAGTTGAATTGTGACTTTTGTTTGAAAACATCTCCAAGAAAATCATATTTACTTAGACAAGATATCATTCATACTGGAGAAAAAATTTAAAATGTGACATTTGTTCAAAAACATTTGCAAGGAAATCTCAGTTAGTAAGGCACAATAACATCCATACCAGAGAAAAGCAGTTGAAATCTAACATTTGAATTTTGATTCTGTTTTCATTTTTTGTTTAATTAACAGCTGACTATTCTATTTCTTATTTGTTATGTATTATATAATGTATTATATCTTTTTCTGTATATGCGTGGAGTGTATGTAGTACATGTACTGATAAAAAATCACTCAATAAAAAATAGATTCTCTATTATTTCTATTCCCTCTTTTACGCAAAATCTTGTGATGTCACGTCACACTCATGAGAATTCTAGAATCACATGGCAGTCATTGTGGAAATTTCAAAAAAGTTCCCACTTAAAGACAGAGCCTCCACTATAAAAGCAGCTTGACCAGTAAAAATGGAGTCATTCTAAATTTGAAAATATTAGGAATATGAAAAATTCTAACCAAGAGGAATAATTTTGATTTTCTGTTAGTTGTAGCCAACAGATCACCATAAAAATTGTCACAGATGTTTATGAATACATTCTCCTTGAAATCTATTAATCAATTATTGCAATTATGCATTACTTTTTTAGAAATCCTTATCTGAAAATTGGTAATTTTTTTAATTAAGAGGAGTGGCCTAATTCAAATTTCAACCAATAAGGTGATGTATTCAGGGTCACATGATGTAAAGTTTGTTTGTAAATCTTTCAAAAGCACATGTTATAAGTACAATTTCAATTTAAACATAATTCATACTACTGTTAATCATAAGAAATGTGTATTTTACTTACCTACATATGGTATATTAAAGGTATGACTCCAAAGACATTATATAATTACAAAATCCCAGAAAATCCAATGTATTTGCTTGATGTAAAAGACTTCAAGATAACTGTATACTGTTCCAAAGACTTGAGATTACTACAATGTACTTGGCCATGGTTCACTTGGCTAACATTGATATAAGAAACTCATCTATTGCCTTTTCTAGAGTTTGATGATTTTACAAAAGTTTCTTTTTGCTCAAACTTGCTTTTACGAGTACTTTCGGCAAGTCAGTGTGAAGATAGCTCTGTTTTTAATTTATTGTTTCATATCCTGTTATTTCAATCTTGAACATCAGCTCTCTATTTTCTGATGGTTGAGACATGTTCACTGTATAATGACTGTGTAAGAATGAGGTCTCCTGAACAACACAAGGACAAAGTCACTAAGTCACTATTTTTGATGTTCCATTTGTCCAAAAACCTGTTTACAAAGGTTTTTTACCTTAGAGAAAATTTGTAAGAACGGGTCTCATATGGAACAACCCTAGGAAATGGGACAATTCATTATCTCTTACCATTTGCATATGGTTACATAAATATAAAAGATCATCAATTTCAAATTTGGAGGGACCCTGGTACAACATGGTAATAGAGGTTGAAAAGTGCAGAATTATTGCATAAATAAAGGGCATAACTTAGTGCAACCCTTTGTGGTAGGTAGGGACCAGATGAAAGAACCAATACAAGTTTTCAATTTGTACAGAATTTCCCATACATTTCAAGCTTTTGTGCTGGTATCTGCATTTAATTCTTGAAATGACCCCAAAAGCAATTGCTTTATGATATCAAATTTAGATGTTAGTGATTATTAGAACATGAATCAATTTACCTAAAGGAGACCTACATTTACTTTACATATATTAACTGGAAAATCTATGTAGCAAGCATAACAAAATGTATGAAGACTCTTGGTTAAAAAAATGTTGGTCAATTGCTATAATTCAGTTCATGTTCACTGACTGTAAAGTATGAAATTATAACATGTGCTTTTGTTATGTTTATATGAACATAAATATTATCCCCCAAAGCATCACTATTAGCTGATTGGATAAGGATTTGATTGACAAGCCTAATGGATGTGACTTGCCTTATAAGGTCTAATGAGCAACCAGGTGGTTCAGAAAGTCTGTCTTTAAAAGGCTAAATAATGTTTACAAATTGGATATTATTGCAGAATCAACAAAAGGTTTGTGAAAGAAATTAGGATATGGTTTCAAAATGATGCACAGGACAATATATAACTATTAAATGCAGGCACAGACTTTTAATTACCAAAAGTTGATTGACAAAAAGCATTGGTATCTACCTAATAAGGTTTTGAACAGCTTTAATCACATGAACAAACAGAGAAATAAACCCTCTTAAACTGTGCGCCAAAGTTTAAAACTGCGCAGTCGCACCGCTCTCGCTAAACTATATAAAGAGATTACCAGGTACACGATTCAGAGGTAAGCCAGGAAGGCGAACAATCTTCGTCTCGTGATGATTTCCCGTATACATCGTAACCAGGAAAGTTTCACCATTGAAATTGAAAATTACTATTACATATACTTCGAAGATGTTATTTATAAAACTATTTAGTGTATGTATCAATCAAATGTCTCATTTTGGACATATAAAAAGTATTTGTCTTTTGTTTCACGGGGAATCGTATTCCCATATAGTACACACATAAATAGTGTACATTATGTAGTACATATTGAATAGCCTGGTATAGTAACATCGTGTTTATATAATATTGAAGGGCATGCTGATTGTACACACGAGTACATGCATGCTAGAAGGCCTAATTTTATATAGCTTGCATACCTAAATAAAAAATAAACCCTTCTAATCCCCTTATTTAAATACGGCGGTATACGTAGCCCGATTTATCGGAATCTTTAAGGCTTGTAGCAAGGATTTGCCAAGGGGGGGGGGGGGGGGGGGGGTCAGTTTTTAAAAAATTCCATGGGGATTCATTTTTGACATCTTGGCCCAGAAATGACCTATATTACCAGAAAAGTGATTAAAATGGTGAAAAACTGCATGATTTTGAAAGAATTTTTGGTCAAGGGGGTTGAGCATCGAACCTCAAAAACCCTTATTTAACTGTAGATTTTGAATGTTACAAAACACGAGCATTCTTCCAAAATAGGAATCATCCTCAATCTATGCTAATTAAATAAAAATACCTGATTCTAAGGGTGACATCTGTAGATATTCTTAGAATTACTTTGATACGAGTATAGGTTTGAATGAATATCAGTTGGAAACAATTTATTTTTAAAAATCTTCCCTATGTTTACTTTGAGATTCTAGTTTTCTAGATTCTAGATGTCTGATCAATGGAACTACCTTTTTGATGATTAGGATATACAGAAATGTATATATTGAATTAAATAGGGGATGTCAGGCCCTTAACCAGGATTTGCCAAGGGGGTCACTTTTAGAAAAATTCCAGGGGGGGTCTTCACTTGGGACAATTTTGGTTCAAAAATTGCCAAAATCACTCAAAAAGTGCTCAGAATGGTGAAAAACTGCATTATTTTGAAAGATTTTGTGGCCGGGGCGGGGGGGGGGGGTCACTTGAACCCATCGAACCCCCCCCCCACCCTGGCTTCGGGCCTGGTGTTCCCTTTTAAATATTCTAGCCAGATATACCTTATTTACAGTTGACACTGTCAATGCCACACTACAAGGCATCTGCTCTGATGAAGATGCAAGTGTCACTTTCATAAACAATGACCTCTCGTTTAAGCTCCAAGACAATTCCATTAATGATGGGTTTTTACATGGTGATGGCCTCCATTTATCGAAACCAGGAACAAACCGACTGGCTATCAATATGAAGCTCAAAACGAAAGGCAAGGACATTACCAAACCGTACTATAACCGTAACAAGAATGCCTTCAACAAACAGAATCAACAGAACCAAGATAATAATAACAATAATGATGACCCCAATCATGGAACCAATGACTGGACAACAGTGAACAAGAAACATAGAAATAATGCTCGCCAATCTCCCAATAATCAAACAGATGCGACAACTCACGAACAATCTAAACCTCAACAAGGACACTCCTTAAGATGCATCAAATGTGGGGAGGCCAGCCACCTCACTAGCTCATGTTGGCACCCTGCCACCGTACGTTGCCGTGGGTGCAATCAGCTTGGACACAAAGTCTCAAGATGTCCTGCAAACAGGATGGTGGACCAAGGGCACCAAGATTTCAACCGGTTCTAGATTCTTGGTGAAGTTATCGCCCCATCCCCACAATGCAAAGATAATGTCCCTAGATCACACACAAAGCCTCGTAAATTGCATAAACGTTCACGAAGGGGTGCACACAAACGCAAGAACAATGCCAATTTTCCTTTAAGTATCGCATTCAACAATGTAGAATACTTAGGATTAGCAAAACAACACGAACTTGATAATCTTCTGTCAATGAAACAGTTTGACATTGTAGGAGTGTGTGAAACATTTTTCAAAGACTCGAATACCCCTACTGTCAGTAATAAGGAATATGAATGGTTTGGTAAGAACAGAGTCAATAGATCTGGTGGTGGTGTTGGTTTTTTCATAAAAAGAGATAAAGTTACTATTTTAAAAGAAAACCACTTAGATTCACTTAATGATGAATTTGAAAGATATTGGTTAAAGGTAAAGATAGTCAATGTAATTCTTAATGTTGGAGTTGCATACTTTCCAAATGATGGGAAGAATCCTGCTCTTACAGAAGCCCTTACTGAGGAACTAATCAAAGACATTTCTCAATTTGATAATAGCAACGAATGTACCCTCCTTATGGGTGACTTTAATGGACGCATAAAAGAATTCAATAGTGGTCAAAGCAGTCACAATGGTAAATTCATAGAAGTCCTCAGTGAGGCAACCAATTGTACTATACTTAATTTAACTGAAGAATGTGAAGGTGAGGTAACATGGGCCCGCAACAACCAGTCATCCACACTTGATTATATTTTGGTCAATGACAGATTTATGAGTATTTATGATAAAATGGTTATTCATGAAAATCACGATGTGTCTATTGGCAGCAGCCACGCTTTTCTTGTTGTTGAAGGCTCTTGTTGCGGGTCAGATTCTAAATCCAAATCTAAAAATAAAATGTCAAATGAAGTAATTAAAACACCAAGTTGGAAAATCTCAGAAAATACAGACTGGACAAAGTTCCAGCAACTTATAACAAAACAATTTAATTCCTGGGATATTTCATTATACTCTAATATTGAGGAAGCATGGGCAGTTTGGAAGGGTAAAGTCAAAGAGGCAGCCTATGAGTCTGTGGGAACTAAGGTAATCTCCCCCAACCATGTATCATTCTGGAATGAAGAAATCAAACAATTAATCAAAAATAGAAGGGAAGCATGTCGTTTCTTTAGGTATTGGAAACGCGCCAAAACATGCGACCCCAATGTGCTGCAAGAAATGTGGGATTTATATATTCAAAGAAAAGAGCAAGTTCGTGATAAGATTAAACAAGTACACATTCAAAACCATATTAAGACTATCACAAAGAATGCCTCAAAGAAATCTAATTCAAAATCTTTTTGGAAAACATTAAAAATGTTTAATGCAAAAGCAGGACACCCAATACAAATAAAAGACCCAGATGACCCAAAATGTATAATAACTGACCCTCGGAAAGTATCTCAGTCAATTGCTAAATACTGGAAAAATGTTGGTCCCAACAATGTAAATGATCGTTCAGTAAAAACAGACTTGTCTCAGCAACTTAGAGAGCTTCATATGTCATCTGCATTTTCAGACAATGCTTTATTTGATGTTACATTTGATGAAGGTGAAGTTTCCGAATGTATCAAAGGGTTAAGTAATGGTAAAGCATGTGGAACAGATCAAATTCCAAATGAATTTCTGAAGCAAGGGGGGCCTATTATAATTAAATCAATATCTGAAATATTTTATCAAGTGAAGATTAGAGAACAAATGCCAAAAGAATGGAAAGAAGGTCTTTTATTTCCCATTCACAAGAATTCAGATAAGGAAATACTTGACAACTATAGAGGCATAACAATAAACTCTAACATTTACAAGCTTTTCACCTCTATTATGGAATCTAAGATCTTGAAGTTTTTCGAAGTTAATAACGTTTTGGGTGACTTGCAAGGCGCCTTTAGATCAGGTTTGAGATTAGAAAATCATATCTTTGCCCTTAAAGGTATCAGTAGCATGAGGAAAAACAACAACCTTAAGACCTATTTATCTTTTTTGGACATCTCTAAAGCCTTCGACGTGGTCAACAGGGACCTTTTATTTTTACGATTATGGGAAAAGGGGATTCAAGGCAAAGTCTGGCGCATTTTGAGGAAGTTATATATGGGAGTTAAAAGCAAAGTGATTTTTGGAACAATTTCAACAGAGTGGGAAGAGTGCAACCCTGTCTATAGCCTAAAACAGGGTTGCTGCCTCTCCCCGACTCTGTTTTCCCTTGTTATGAGCGACCTTGTTGAAATGTTCAACAATGAAGATATAGGGTTACCTTTTGAAAATGAAAAGGTCCCAGTTCTTATGTTCGCCGATGATGTTGTTTTACTTGCCGAAAATGAATCTACAATGAACAGAATGTTGAAAATTGCTGACATCTTTTCTATTAAATGGGGGTTCAATTTTAGCCCTAAAAAATCAAAGGTTATGGTCATTGGGAAAAGACTTGACAAAAATAAAAAATGGATCTTAGGCAGCCATGAATTATTTGAGGTTAAAAGTTATAAGTATCTAGGGATATATTTTGATCGGTCTCTAAAAGACTCTGGCCACATTGACTTCCTTGCTGAAAAATCTAAACGAATTCAAGGTATGATAGTCTCCACTTTGACAAAACACTGTAATGTCATGCGTCTCAAATTTGGGGAGAAAATGTACAATTCAATGTTTGTCCCTGCCATTCTTCATGGCTGTCCTATATTCACGTTAAACAAAACTAACACGGATAAAATGAAATCAATGCAATATAATATTGGGAGATCAATTCTCCAAATTAGGTGTTGCCCAGCCAGAGAAGCACTTTTAGGTGATTTAGGCTGGAGACCTCTTGTTGATGCCATTGAAAAAAGGCAAATAGATTACTTTATATATCTAAAATGTAATATCAAAGAAGGGTCATTACACAAAAAGATATTTAATTCTATGTATGATGGCTTCTGTGCTAATGATGAAAGCAAAGCATTCCCTTACTTTTCAAACATAAAATCCATCCTAACAAAATATGGACTGGATGATGTTATCTACAGAGATGATATTGACTGGTATCAGGCCCTTATCAAAATATCAGATCAAGAAAGGCTTAATAATTTTAAATCTGCATTGAATGAAAAGTCTTCACTCTCACTGTATCGATGTCTAAATCCCCATCCCTTCTTAAAAAACTACCTGACCACAGATTTTGACTTCTATGGGCAAAAATTAAAGTTCAAAGCTAGATCAGGGTGTTTTGGCTTAAAAACAGAATACGAAAAATGGGGACAGGGAAATGGAATATGTACGTTATGTGATAAAAATGTAAAAGACACCATCCAACATAGACTTTTTGTATGCCCTTTCTTTGGTAATGATAGAAATACTTTTTATAAAAATGTTATTCAAAAATGTAATCCAGCACTATCGTCGGGTCTTCTATCAGCCAGTGTGCAAATTAAAACATGTTGGGCCTTAGGTGAGGACATTTTTACATTGTGGGGACAAGAAGAAGCTTTTAAGTTCGATAAATGTGTAAAGGGTCTTTTAAAATGTGTATATAAACCCCAGACCCAATAACATGTTTTAGTTTCTTATATATAATGCCTGTAAACTGATATATGCTTTTAAATGTTTTGCCAATGTCTGGAAGAACCATTTGTGTTCCGCTGTAATAAAAGCGTTTCCAATAAATAAATAAAAAAAAAAAAAAATATAACCTTATATTCATGAGCATCTTTTATTTAAATGAGCAAAGTCCCTTGGAATTGTGCAGTTTCTTCCTCATTTGACTTCTACATACACATTAAATGATTCTGACCCTTATAAGTTCCATTACATTTGGTTCAAATCCACTCAAAGCGAAATATCTGAGTGTCTCATTTTTGGCCTACTGAGTATATAACATGTGTAATGTACGAAACGTCGAATGGTCCTTCCCTTTTGCAAGAAACAGAATCTTGCAATACCTGTACTTAAATTTACTCTTTCAGTAAATAGCATAGATAATCACTGGTTGAAATACATATGCCTACTATAAAACAGATAAGAATATAATACAGACATACTGTTGTACATACATAAAATGTATTCTCACATAGAAGTCTGAGCCATAGTTGAACAGAGGAATAAACACCAAAATCAACAACAGTAAATGCTACATGATCAAAACAGATCAGAAATACATGTCTATGATAGAATCCCCTGATTACATTTTGGACTACATAAATTTTATAGGAAGCTATACAAATTGAGAGAAAATGCGTTTCCTCAACAAATGTATTATAGTAACTGGATCTAACAGTGGAATTGGGAAAGCTACTGCCTTAATGTTTGCAAAAGAGGGCGCTAGTGTGCTGATACATGGACGTAATATAGAAACTTTCAAAAGCACAGTAAAAGAATGTAAGGAAATTGGCAATGAAACTGCAAAGTTTCCAATGGTCCAAGGAAGATTTGAAGAAGATGGGATAATCAAAAAAAATTCATGAGACTGCAATCGCAGAATTCGGTAGAATTGACATCTTTACGATTGCAAAGGCTGGCCTCAACCAATTTACTCAATGTGGAGGAATTGAGTATGGTTCTGAAGGGGTCAGAGTGAACACCATTTGTCCAGGTTACATAAAAACACCCATAGGGTTAAAATCTGGACGTTTTAAAACAGTGGAAGAATGGGAAGCATCATATGTGAAAAAATCAGTGGTGGTTCCATTGAAAAAGGTAGGAACTCCCAATGATGTTGCAAAACTGATTGCGTTTGTTGCATCTGATGATGCTTCGATGATGAATGGGGCCTGTATCATACAGTATGCTGGCCACACTCTCATGGGACTTGATACACAAACTATTGAAAATGCAGCAAAATATAGTTGAACATTTCAAAAGGAACACATAGTGCCTTATTACATTCTACAGAACATAATCAGGAGAATTATTTTATGGGAGAGAAGATAGGTATTTCACATTTCTCTTTTTTATGTAACCTGATTTCTGTGTGATTCAGTCATTCAAATTTTTTTTTAATTCAAGGATGGAGGACGAAAGAATTGGGTGTGATAGTAAAGGTCAAAATTTAATTTTGGTCTTTTGTAATATTATATTTAAAATTTCCTCTTGGTCTCTTTAATTCTAGTTTCGAATCATGTGTCTTGATTGAATATTATATTGATTTTTAATTCTGTGAAGGTCACTTGAAGTCAAAGGTCATTTTGAAAAAAATAGATTTTAAAATTTATTTTATTAAAAAATAAATCATTCAAGCAAAATTTCTCAATCTTTTGAGCATTTATCGATTTTTAAAGGGCTTCAGCGCCAGCACGTTCAAACTAGGCGAGTAGGTGCCGTAGCCACAAAGTTGGAATTTCCAGACGTGTGTGCTCCTTGTGTCTATTCATTTTAAAAATATATGAAAAGTACTATTCAATCAACTTTGTAAGAAGCAGCATTCTGTAATGTTATATAAAGTTAATCATGAAATTTTCATCTTTCTAATGGTGTATTCAAACCCTAGAACAAATAACATCATTTATCTCACCACCATTTGCTCCAACTTATCTTCAAAAGTGCCCTCGCCTCGACTTTGAGATAGGGAATATGCAAACACCCCACCCACATGTTTTTTCTGAAATGTTGTTCTATTTTTCAACCCCTTCCACCACCACTTTTTCAACTTTTTTTGCATCAATACGTTTCATTTTGAGACACGGTAGAACCCTTTAAAGAAATAAGTGATTCCTTTGGGGTTTTTAAAGATATCCATTATGGGTGACCAAAATTAGCTGAAAGCAATGGGTGCTTTTTTATGAGTGCTTTTCCTGTCGAAGTAATGCATTGGTCTTAAATATGCACCTATTTAAAATAGCCAAAATCTAACAAATGACTGTCCGAAATCTGTTGCGATACTTTCCTCCTTCTTTTTAATTTTTTTTCAAAATATATTCAACTTTTTTTTCTAACATCTCTATTTTTCAAAATGGTCTAATTTTTCAAAATTTTTATTCAACATTCCTCAACATTCCTTTCGCTGATGATGATTTCCCATAGGATAAATGGACAATCCTATGGTTTTTCAAAAATATCAATTATATCCGTTCATGGATATCGATATCTTCACTCAATATTTTAAGAATTTCAGTGATATTGGCATCAAGTATTCATAACTTTGCCCTCTACCCCTTATCACCTTGGTTTTTATGCCAAAAGGTATCTTATATCTGTGGCTCAACACTGGGTGTGTACCAAATTAAGTGTGATAGTTGAACATGGGGGGTAAGGTACAACAAGATTTGGTCTAGTTTCTAGATCTTTCTGAAAATATGAAAACATCACTTTGCTAAAATTTCATCACCCTTGTGGTGTACCTTACCCCGTGCATTGTCACAACTGTCACGCTTAATTGGGTACACACCCTGTGCTCAAGCTAAAAAATAATAAAGACATAAAAAAAATTGCAAAAAAGTATGCACTGACGTTCCCTCAAATACCCACATACAAACTAATGGTTCTTCCCTTTTTACATACGGAAGTAACATGAAACAGCAATAACCCTGTGCTAAAATTCACTCTTCCAGGTCATGTTAATCTTCGCTATTCCTTCTCTTATGAGTTCACAAACAAACTATGGCAAATGTAAGCATTGGGTCTTTATTATTAATTGCTCATTTTACTCCTTTCAATATGTTTTGTTGAATAATAAACCAAATCACCATGACATTATAAGCACAGGAGCATCTATGTTAAGTGTAAATTGGAGGTCTTATACCAGTTCCTTCATAGAAGCATGGACAGTGAAGTGCGCAGAAAAGGACATGTACATTTGTAAATAATTACATAAAAGACTCTAATACAAATGGAATATCTATAAACATATACTGATGCATAGTAGCAAAGCTGTGATTCTTCCTCGATTCTTCACAGGGAATGGACAAATACCTATATGAGAATTCAACAAAGAGACTGAACAACCAAAGTTGAAACCATATAATACTGTTACACAAAGTCAAGGAGAACCCCATGAGAAACCTAAATGAACCCAACTATTGAAGTGAACAATGAACAACTAGAATATACAGAGCCATAGAGAACAGTTTCAGTAATGAATGAACATAATTATCTAACTGCAGAATGAACAACCAGAATATACAGAAACATTGAGAACATTGTCAGTGACATTATTGAACATAATTGTCCAAATAACTTCTTCCTGAGAAAATAGTGAATCCAATCCGTAAAGTCCTCAGGTTACATGCTGCCGCTGTTCTTGCAAGGCCGTTACAATACCCGGGAATTTATCGATTTGTGCAGTGCTTGTTTGTGATAGTGCCCTCTGCAGGTCACTGCCCTAAACTTTCTCAGGTAATAAAGAGGTAGCTTGTGAGCATTGGGTGTAGTTTTCTATCCATCGATTATGCTATATAAATTGAGGCAAATGTTGCCATATAGCCTACTAAGGTGGCCTAAAGTGCTGCTTATTTTTTCGTGAAGCCACTCAGTAAAATTACGATTTCTCTGCAGCCTGATGTTCAATCAACATCATTTGAGTATCTATGTGTTCCAGCTCCGAGCTGGCAGATATAGTATATCTTCCCGCTACGTCATAATCGCCGCTCGCATACTTGTTCATAATTTGTAACGTTCGCGTAATGACTGTAAACTACAATGGAGAAAACACAGACAATCGGGATCTGTTTGATGGTTTAAAAAAGGGAAAGAGCATCCACTTAATCAATCAAAAATTCGAGAAAATAAATATGGGAATATTTGAGAGAACAGGAAAATCCGCCCACGGCCAAGACAACAAAACTGGACATGAATATTCTAAAATATTTCCACGATTGAACAATGTAAACCAGATGACCAAGATTGGTATGGGATAAACATATTATCCTATGGTCGGTTCAGGATATTGGGAGTATCTCTTGGCCAATATAATATATTTTCCCTCGGGACCTGCGGCCCTCGGGCAAATATATTATATTGGCCTCGGGATAATCCCAATATCCTGAACCTCATATAGGATAATCTCTACATATTTTTATCAGCGGGCAGATATAGCTTTACGTCCCGCTTTGAGCGGGCAGATATAGTATATCTGCCCGCTACGTCATAATCGTTGCTCGCATATTTGTTCACAATTTGTAACGTTTGTGTAATGACTGTAAATGACAATGGAGAAAACAAAGACAATCGGGATCTGTTTGATGGTTTAAAAAAGGAAGGAACATCCACTTAATCAATCAAAAATTCAAGAAAATAAATATGGGAATATTTCAGAGAACAGGAAAATCTGCCCACGGCCAAGAAAACAAAACTGGACATGAATATTCTAAAATATTTCCACGACTGAACAATGTGAACCAGATGACCAAGATTGGTATGGGATAAACATATTATCCTATAGTCGGTTCAGGATATTGTGATTATCCCGAGGCAAATATAATATATTTGCCCGAGGGCCGCAGGTCCCGAGGGAAAATATATTATATTGGCCAATTGGTCATATAGGATAATCTCTATTTATCCGATGGATACTAAATATATATGGGGATACCAACACAGATAATTTTCGTATGCGCCACTAAAATCGTATCTGATCCATATGACGTGATATCCAATCGTATCCGACAGATAATATTTTAAAAATATTTTGAAAAAATTGAAGAAATTTGAACTTTTGAAAAAGAAATTGAAAAAAAAGTTTTGAAAAAATTGAAAAAAATTTTGAAAAAAAAAATTGAAAATTAATTCAGAAAAAAATTTGAAAATGAAATTATAGAAATAAAGAAAATGAAAAAAAAATTGAAAAAATATTTGGAAAAAATTGAAAAGTTACATGTTTATATGATCAGTAAAACTGAGTTACATTTTTTCATCCAATCATTTTATAAAAATAAGGTCATAGAAAAAAATGAAAAAATACAGTCAATTAAAAAAATAAGCAATCAAATGACCATATTGAAACAGCTTATGTAAAAATAGAAACATTTATATTTATCCTAACTTTTGTATATTTCAGATAGTAATGTAAAATGTGAAGTAAAGCTGTGGCCTTTGTAATTTAGGGAGTTTCAGCCATGTTAATTTTTCCGAAAATAACATGGCAGAGAAGTATCAAAATATAAAAGGACACAGATATGATAGCTAAACTAGAAAACAAACTAAAATATACAAAAGTGAGGATAAATATAAATGTTTCTATTTTTAGATAAATTGTTTCTATTTTTAGATAAATTGTTTCAATTTGGTTATTTGATTGCTTATTTTTTAAATTCAAAGTACTCTCAAACATTACTGTTTTGACTATAGAATAAAAATAGAAAACAACAACTTTAGGTTAAATTATTTGAAGTCCATACAAAAATAGCAACCATCGGATAAATATGATATCTTATGATTTTCTAGGCTATCATTTTTATCCACTCTTGGATATCGCCGATCTCCACTCATTCGCTGCGCTCACTCGTGGAGATGAGTGATATCCACTCATGGATAAAAATAGTATCCCTCAAAAATAATAGGATATCCTCTATATATGCGTGTGCATGCAGTTCATCTACTAAACGAAACGAAACTAATCGTGAAATCACCAGGTATTGATTTTTCCCTTGTTCTTGCAGGTCGGCCACTGTGGATGTCAGCTGTCAAGTTCCTGTGATATAATCCTAAACAAATAGAAACTATTCTATGTATACTAGACATTGATATTCTTGAATTACATCCAACCACAAGCATACTGAGGCTATATACTAAATTTAGACAGTGCTGAATTACCATTTATATATAATCCAAAGCATATTGAGGTTGCCTACTAGCATCAATTGATAAAACTTCAAGCAAATTGAAGTTGAAGCTATCATACATATTGATAGAGTTGAGTGAGTTTAATGCAAAACATATTGAGGCTGAATAGTGCATACTAGATGTTCAATAAGTTGAATCAGCATCAATGTATAAACTTCAACCAAAATGAAGCTATATCATTAATATTGACAGTGTTAACAATATAACCACTGAATTACCACTGATAACACTAAGCATATTGTGGTAATATGCTACATATTCAGCACATTGCTGAATTACCAATCATATAAATCATATATTAGGTGCAGAATTATTATTGATAATTAATGAAACACATTTATGGTTACAGGTTACATGCTGACATTGCTTTATCATCATTTATATATAAACCTAGATATTCAGGTCACAGATACCTACAACCCTAAATTACAAGCATCATATACCAGACTGAATTACCCCAAATATACTGAAAAAATATTGTTCCTGTTCAATGAGATTTTAAATGAATCGGCATGAGTACAGATACATGTATAATGTCTAATCACAATCTCATCCAAACTGCAGTAAAGCAATTTAAATGTGACATTTGTTCTAAAACATTTGCACAGAAATCTTGTTTAAAGAGGCACAATCTCATACATACTGGAGAAAAGCAATTTAAATGTGACATTTGTTCTAAAACATTTGCAAGAAAATCTCACTTAGCAAGTCACAATCTTATCCATACTGGAGAAAAGCAGTTTAAATGTGACATTTGTTCTAAAACATTTGCAAGAAAATCTCAATTAGTAAGCCACAATCTTATCCATACTGGAGAAAAGCAATTTAAATGTGACATTTGTAGTAAAACATTTGCAAGAAAATTTCACTTAGTAAGCCACAATCTTATCCATACTGGAGAAAAGCAGTTTAAATGTGACATTTGTAGTAAAACATTTGCAAGAAAATCTTACTTAGTAAGTCACAATCTCATCCATATTGGAGAAAAGCAATTTAAATGTGACATTTGTAGTAAAACATTTGCAAGAAAATTTCACTTAGTAAGTCACAATCTCATCCATACTGGAGAAAAGCAATTTAAATGTGACATTTGTAGTAAAACATTTGCAAGAAAATTTCACTTAGTAAGCCACAATCTTATCCATACTGGAGAAAAGCAGTTTAAATGTGACATTTGTAGTAAAACATTTGCAAGAAAATCTTACTTAGTAAGTCACAATCTCATCCATACTGGAAAAAAGCAATTTAAATGTGACATTTGTTTTAAAGAATTTGCAAGGAAAGATACATTGGTAACACACAATATCATTCATACTGGAGAAAAGCAGTTTAAATGTGACATTTGCTCAAAAACCTTTGCACGTAAGGGCAACTTAGTACATCACAACCTCATCCATACTGGAGAAAAACAGTTTAAATGTGACGTTTGTTCAAAAACATTTGCTTTGAAATCTAACTTAGTAATACACAATATTGTCCATACAAGAGAAAGGAAGTTTAAATGTGACACTTGCTCTAAAACGTTTACATGGAAATCTGCCTTAGTAAGTCACAATCTCATTCATACTGGAGAAAAACAATTTAAATGTGACATTTGTTCTAAAACATTTGCACGGAAATTCAACTTAGGGTTACACAATCTCATCCATACTGGAGAAAAGAAATTTAAATGTGATATTTGTTCTAAAACATTTGCACAGAAATCTTATTTAGTATCTCACAATCTCATTCATACTGGAATTAAGCAGTTTAAATGCAACATTTGTTCTAAAGCATTTGCAAGGAAGTCAGATATAGGAATTCACAATCTCATCCATACTGGTGAAAAGAAATTTAAATGTGACATTTGTTCTAAAACATTTGTACATAAATCTCATTTAGTATCTCACAATCTCATTCATACTGGAGAAAAGCAGTTTAAATGTGACATTTGTTTTAAAGAATTTTCACAGAAAGCTACATTGGTAACACACAATCTCATTCATACTGGAAAAAAGCAGTTTAAATGTGACATTTGTTCAAAAACATTTGCTTTGAAATCTTACTTAGTAAAACACAATATCATCCATACGAGGGAAAGGAAGTTTAAATGTGACATATGTTATAAAACTTTTGCCTGGAAGTCTAGCTTAGTAAAGCACAATCACAATCACACTGAAGAAAGCCAGTTTAAATGTGACGTTTGTTTCAAAACATTTGCAAGCAAATCTGAGGTAGCAAGTCACAATCTCATCCATACTGGAGAAAAGAAATTTAAATGTGACATTTGCTCCAAAACATTTGCTAAGAAATCTCATTTAGTAAGTCATAATCTTATCCACACTGGAGAAAAGCAGTTTAAATGTCACATTTGTTCAAAAACATTTACAAGGAAATCTCATTTAGTAAACCACAAACTCATCCATACTGGTTAAAAGAAATTTAAATGTGAAATTTGTCATAAAGTATTTGCACATAACTCTTACTTAGTATATCACAATCTCATTCATACTGGAGAGAAGAAATTTGAATGTGACATTTGTTCTAAAACATTTGCAAGGAAGTCAGAAATAGCAATTCACAATCTCATCCATACTGGTGAAAAGAAATTTAAATGTGACATTTGTTCTAAAACATTTGCACAGAAATTTCACTTAGTAAGCCACAATCTCATCCTTACTGGTGAAAAGAAATTTAAATGTGACATTTGTTCAAAAACCTTTCCAAAGAAATCTCATTTACTAAGTCACACTCTCATCCATACTAGAGATAAGAAATTTAAATGTGAAATTTGTCATAAAGTATTTGCACATAATTCTCACTTAGTATGTCACAATCTCATTCATACTGGAGAGAAGAAATTTGAATGTCACATTTGTTCAAAAACATTTGAATGGAAATCTAACTTAGAAGGTCACCTTTTCATCCACACTGGAGAAAAGCAGTTTAAATGTGACATTTGTTTTAAAGCATTTGCACTCAAGTCCAGCTTACTAAAGCACAATCGCATTCATACTGGAGAAAAACAGTTTAAATGTGACATTTGTTTAAAAAAATTTGCACAGAAATCTCATTTAAATAGGCACAATCTCATATATACTGGAGAAAAGAAATTTAAATGTTACATTTGTTCCAAGATGTTTGCAACAAAATCTGATTTATTAAGTCATAATCTCATCCACACTGGAGAAAATATGTGTTATCTGTTTCAAAAGATTTGCAAGGAAATCTAATTTACTAAGTCACACTTTCATCCATACGAGAGAAAAGAAATGTGAATGTCACATTTGTCATAAAGCATTTGCAAATAGATGTAACTTAGTCAGTCACAATCTTATCCATACTGGAGAAAAGTAGTTTATTTGACATATTTGTTCTAAAATTTGCTTGGACATATTTTTTGTTCTTAAAAGACTAGTCTTGGTTTGGAGAATGAAGTTCATCAGTCTACTACATGTTTCGCCTGCTTTGGACAATTTTGATATTTTTACATCTTGTCGATTTAAATGTCCTCTTTTGAGACATTCATAATTTTTTAATTTGACTGTAATGAAGCTGCATACAAGGAAATACAGATGAGTGAATGTTACGTGTATCTTTCTAGACATTATAAGAGAGTGTGGAATCTCAAATCACTGATGTCTTGGAGTATTAACAAAAAGTTCACTTATGTTTTATTTTCTGTCAGGACTTTAGAAGTTTTGCAAAATCAACATCACAAATTTTCGACCTGATTGATGGTTTTCCTAAACTTCATAAGGTAAACATTTTAGACAAAGGATTGGTATAGATATGGAGAACTGAATTCAACAATGTTTTTCTCTTAAACCAATTATTGAAAACATTCTGTAAAAAACAAGGTCCTTTATGTAATGTTGACTGATTGACAACAATTCAATGCGAAAATAATTTATATATATATATGTTTTTGTTAACATATTTCATTTTTTAGTGCAATTGTTTTTTGTTCCTTTTTACCATTTCTTGAGAATGAAATAAAATATCTTTCTGAAGCGTGTTCAAAAAATTAAAACAAAAACCATTTTTATAAATCATAATGACAGAATAGATCACTGATTGTACAGTCTTTCTTATACGCAATCATACACTTATGCACAGGGTAGAAGTATTATCCTTTTTGAAAATAAAACCCTTACCAAAACTTTGGTTACCCTGTAATATTGAAAGACAGATGAAAAAATGAAAATCACCTCCTTCAATCTATTCTTACTGGTTTTTAGGATTATTTCTTGATTTTTAACATCTTGCAAAATCAGGATGGTAAATTGTTTTTTATTTCACTTCAAACAATTCATAAGTTTTATCTTACTATTACTCATTATATCTGTCAATTCCTGTTGGGATCCATTATAAAAATGGAATTTTCAAAATAAACATTTTAAAATTCTATGTGGTGAAAAGTTGTGTATTGAGTAGTTAGTTGATGTTATGGTGTTAAAAATTCAAAAGGATAAAGAAAAATTGCCATGGAGAAGTTATTTAACCTTTAGCGTGCTGCCGGCGGACTCGTCCGCCGAGACTAAAATGTCTCTCACAACTGCCGGCGGACCCGTACGCCCGATTTCAAACTTTTAAAAACTTTACTTTTTCGCGCCATTCGTATTGTCCAATTAGATTGCCCGATTTATTCAGTGCCTAACATGACTTCCTGTTGACCTAGAAATGGCGATATTTCGAAAAATGATTCTCAATTCATCAATTTAAACAGTGTTTTAGTCGTTTTTAGTGAACGGATCGTACAAAATGGTGGACAAATACGATCACAACGAAAATGTGGAGGAAATAGATTACGATTTCGAGCTCTTTAGGCTCTTGGAAGCCGATAACGGTCATCGAAAATAGAAACTAGAATATTTTCTGAATTGAAAAATTGAACATTCGATCGCTGCAAATTCAGATTTGGATTCTGACCAGACGAAGAGGCGGAGCGGCGGATTCCGGAGGAGTATTCATGGTATATTTATGCCCAGTCGTGTTAATGTACGAAAAAATTCATGAGAACATTTTTTTCATGAACCAGGCCACTGTATCTTCCCTTTGTGAAAATGTTATCCAGATTCATTCAGTAGTTATTGAGATATTAATTATTTAGTCCAGGTATATCATTTTTTGCACTCTTTGAAAAATAAGCCAGTTGCGTGGGATATATTTGCTGAAATAAGGCAGCATGGTAAAGGTTAAACAAGTCTTATTATATATGAGCTATCTTTGTAGATTTTTGAACAAATTAATGAAACATAACTGAAAACAAACATGCAGCTATTTTAAAATCATAAGATTAATTTTAGTGAAACCTCTATTCAAGATGTTATTGTCAACCTCTGTAAAAAATATTTTCGATCCTTTTTGGAAATTTTATGGCAAAACATGTCTTATAAGATGGAATGCTAGATTAGGTTCATTTTCTGTTTCTTTCACCCTTTATCATATTTTGTATCTGTACATTAGGAAAGAAACATAGTTTGTTCAGCTAAACAATATGTCATTGTATACATTGTACATTGTACACATTGTACATTGTACACAACTGAAATAAACATGACATGAACTGCATCGTTGGTCCAAGGGTATTTCACTTTTTTTCAAGTCCTTTGAATGCAGGATGATTGAACTGTAACTTTTGAATGTGCTGTCTCCGATGATCATATTCTGGACATTAAAAAATCATAACATAGTCAATAGTGGGTCGATTTTCATGAAATAAAGCATACTGGAAAGGGAATTCAATATACTAAATGATAATCTATCAAACAGATCAATAATCATCTTTACTATTTTCTAAAATACTAGAAACAAGGCATCAATCAATATTTTATGAATTTCAGTTTTATTGGCATCAAGTTCCAACTATCCTAACTTTGTCCCTCTACTCCCAATCAACTTGGTTTTTACGCCAAAAAGTGACTTATATGTGGCTCAACCTAAAAAATAAGAGACTTCAAAAATTGCAAAAAAGTATACATAGACATTCTCCCAAATGCCCATGTATTTTGTTCTGAAACATTTGCACAGAAAGTAGTATCACACAATCTCATCCATACTGGAGAAAAAAGTTTAAGACTGACATTTGTTCTAAGAAAGGACAAGTCTCAGTTTGGTGAACTGTCTTCTGGGCGTATATTTTTTTATGGAAAATATAGAAATATCACCCAAATTAAATTATAAATATTCAATAGAGGACATTTAAATCTATAAGATGTCAAAATTGCCCGAAGCAGGCTTAACGTGTAGTAGACTGATTCAATAAAAAATAAGTCTCGCTGTGCTAATAATTTTCTTATGAAAAATATAGAAATATCACTCAAATTAAATTATGGATATTTAAAAAAGGATATTTAAATCTACAATATGTAAAAATATCAAAATTGTCCAAAGCAGGCGTAATATGCAGTAGACTAATGAACTTCATTCTCCAAATGGAGACAAGTCTTCTGATTTCAAGGAAATTTGACTTAGCAAGTCACATTGTCATCCATACTGGAGAAAAGCAATTTAAATGTGACATTTGCTCAAAAACATTTGCACATAAGGGCCACTTAGTAAGTTACAACCTCATTCATACTGGAGAAATGTTAAAATGTGACATTTGTTCTAAACCATTTACACAGAAATCTCAGTTAAAAGACACTATCTCATTCATACTAGAGATAAGCAATATAGAAAGAAATGCATATGTGGTTTGTTTCGTTGTATATTACATGTAAATAGGGGTTATGCACAACTCACATACCTGAAATAAATATATTATTCTGTATATCATTGTAAATACCTTTTGAATGTGTTCCCTCTATCATATTCTATTCTGGAAATCCTCCATGTTACCAAAGATTGGATCAATATCCTTAATGTTGAAGTCAGCAATATCATATCCAAAGTCTGCCATATGAGAGCTGTATATTGGACTTAACCATATTACACCAACGCCTAAATACTCTAGATAGCCAAGGCAGGACTTCATTTCTGAAGATGAAGAAAAATAAATATGTGTAATTAAGATTTAGACAACTCAGTTGATCATCACCTTCATTGTATTGTTTTATAGATAAATCAATTTATTAACCAGCATTAGTAATTATAGTTTTCGTATGGCACAAACACATTAATATTCATCAGTGGTGTAGCGTAGGTATTTTGTGAGTGTACGCCATGAGTGAGTGAAGCTTTGAGGGGGTTTGGGTCCTACAAAGCTTTGAAAATGAGATTGAATTTGAAGCATTCTATGGTGTTTTAAAATATGAAATTCTGACTAATAAAATGTAAATAATTGGCCATTTTTATCCAATATTTAATTGGATGACAAAATAGGAGCTTCTTGGAAATAAATCTCATTTGCAATCTTCATTTTATCGTTTCTAATAATAATTTATAAAAAGTCAACTTTTCTCTAAATTTGGGAGTACACCATGGCACGCAAGTGTTCTTTATAATTTTACTTTTACTTACTGTATTGTTACTTTATTACCTATTATGTACAGTATATGTATTTGTCATTTACGGGAAATGTTGTATTGTGTTCTAATAGTGTAATGTAAAATTATTTTCTATAATTTGTGTGATGAAGTATATTAAAAAACTATGTAGCTATTATATATCTGGCGTGTCCAGGTCACTGGTCACATGCCATGTACATGTAAATAAAAACTTAATTATAAAAAAATATATTTTTGTTTGATCATATTAATTGGGAAATAAGATAGAAACAACGTATTGTCATGAAAAAATTACAGCAATTTGTTGCAATCATTATCATGCCTAACCATCAATAACATACAGTGACAAAATATACGGGTGTACACTTTAGCTGTACGTTGTCATGTTTCGCATACCTGCCAACCTACCATATTTTAACGGAAATCTACCGTAAAAAATTTACCATTTTTTTCCCTTTACAAAATCAGTTTTTTTAAATCTACAAGAAAAACTAGTGCATTAATTCAAAATCGACCTTCAAACTACCACATTTTTCAAAATCTTCAAAAATGTACAGCAAAAACTACAGGATTTTTCAAAATCGACCATAAAGCTACCAAAATTTTCAAAATCTTCCGAAAATCTACCATTTTTAAAAAATCTGCATCATAAATGACTGCATTTTTCTAAATCTTCTGCAAAAAAAACGAAATTTAAAAAAATTTGCTAAATTTTTGGTCTTAGGTTGGCAGGTATGTGTTTGAAGCAAAATTTGTGATGTGGGTTTTAAAAGATTTATCTTAGGAATATGATGAAGTTCTTCATGTTTAATTTCATATGCATGCTCTTGGCAGTTCTCACTGTTAGCAGAGCCCTCTAGTATACAAGGTGGTCCAAAAAAATGGGAACTCGTATTTCAAAAATAAATATTGATTTTCTTGAAAACATGTGGATAGGGAATTAGCTTATTTTCAATTTGGTATATCATAAGTTCAAATTAATTAATGGCTGTCAACCAGCGTCCAATTTATGAATGACATCATTTTCGTTTCAAAATGGGTTTTCAAAAAATTGCAAAAACCAAGTTTTTTGTCAACTTTATGTACATAAACAGAGTTCAACATGTCCACCATTTTGATCAATTATATAGCCCTCAATTTTGGCATAAATTGCTCAAACAACATTGATATGCTGCTGAGACAATGAATTCCACTTCTCACATGTCTCAATTCTATCCTTAACTAGAAAAACAGCAACTCCACGGAGTAGCAAATCCCACCCAACAAAACATATTTAGATTATTAGTGGCCATCTTGAAAATTCCTTCTTGAGCAGAGCTTGTTTGTCCCTAAGCATCAACATATTAAATGTAAACCATAGCCATAAATTAAAATTTGAGTTATCAAAGATTACATTCTTTTTTACTAAAAATTTGCGGCCAATTCTGCAATCATTTTGAAAAATCTTTTTCGAACAGAGCTGTAGTGTCCCTAGGTATCAGCATATCAAATTTGAATTAAGAAAAATGGCAACCATTTTGAAATTCAGCTGCCATTTTGAAAATTCTTCCTCGAACAGAGCTACTGTGTCCCTACTGTGTCTGTGGTATTAGAGTTATCAAAATTTTATGGTTTTTTTTACGAAAAATGGCCACCATTTTGAAATTCAGTGGCCATCTTGAAAATTCATTTTTGAACAAAGCAACTGTGTCCCAAGCCATCATCATATAAAATTTGAACCAAATCCGTTCACTGGTATTTGAGTTATCAAAGATTATGTTTTTTAATGAAAAATTGCCGTCATTTTGCAATAAAGCGGCCATCTTGAAAATTCTTTGTCGAACATAGCAACTGTGTCCCTAGGCATCATCATATAAAATTTGAACCAAATCCGTTCACTGGTATATGAGTTATCAAAGATTACGTTTTTTACGAAAATTGGCCGCCATCTTGAAATTCAGCCGCCATCTTGAAAATTATTTCTTGAACAAAGCTACTGTGTCCCTAGGCATAACCATATAAAATTTCAACCAAATCTGTTCACTGGTACTTGAGTTATCAAAGATTACGTTTTTTACGAAAAATTGCCGCCATTTTAAAATTCAGTGGCCATCTTGAAAATATTTTGTCGAACATAGCTACTGTGTCCCTAAGCATCATCATATAAAATTTGAACCAAATCCGTTCACTGGTATTTGAGTTATCAAAGATTACATATTTTTATGAAAAATGGCCACCACTTTGCAATTAATTAGCGGCCATCTTGAAAATCTCTTTTGGTTTTCCTATATCCCTCTCGAACTTCGTTCGGTGGGATAATAAGGGACTGAGTAGATGTAAGGGGTTCATGGTAATCAAATTCTGTAGAGTTCTCCCAATGCATGGTAGTCGCAGAAGTTGGGTGATTGGGTGATATGGGGGAGGCAGTGATTAGGGGGATGAATCTAAATGACATCATTTATTTTATGGATGCTGGTTGACAGATATTATAATAAATTTGAACTTATGATATACCAGATTAAAAATAAGTAAATTCCCTATCTACTGTTATATAATATGACATGTTTTCACAAATAAAATCAACATCTATTTTGAAATATGAGTGTCCCTTTTTTGGACCACCCTGTACATGTATCATATTACGGTGGATAGTAGTACCAGATGCGTAGCATGGGTATTTTGTGAGAGTACGCCACAAGTGAGCGACGCGAACGAGTTCGAGGGGGGTTTGCATTTGAAGCGTCCTGGGTCGGTTTGAAATACAAAATTCCAACTAATCTGGACCAATTAAATATAAATTATTAGTCATTTTTATCCAATATTTTATGATTCAACCACAAGGTGAAAGTTGGGTAAAATATGAACCTAATCATGTTATCATTCATTTGTGCCGCCAGTATGATCTACAAAAAAAGTACGAACATCCCAAACTCGTACGCCAACGAACGTAAAGAAGCTCGCAGCCGTACAAAAATATATGTATTTCAGAGAGAAAATTTAGATTATTACAACACAATTAAAAAACAAACAACACAGGATTAGAACAAATCATTTATTTTTTTTTTCATATATGATTGTTACTGTTACTATTATCTTACTATTTAAGATCTATCCAGTATTTTTAAAGTGCGGGACAATTCATTATAAAAATCATTTTTCTCTCAAATTTGAGAGTACGCAATGGCGTTTTTTGCGTATATGACGCTACGCCATTGAGTACAGGCTGTGGATTCCACAATGCATATTGCGCATTGTGTGGCTGTGAGACCTCTATCCTCTGATGTCTCTTTGACCATGGACTTCAAATGACTGGGTGATTAGAAGTCCATGCTTTGACATACATTTTGTAGGTAAGCCAAACTCACCTTCATACTGATTCCTGTCAATCCTGAGATTGTCTGAACTTGGACGAAAAAGAGACCAGCAATATGTTGATTGTATGAAGTGATTGCCACACTCTTCTTGATGTGTCTTTTGATCATGTCTCACATCTCAAATAACATGCTACTTTTATTTTCAAATCTCCAACAAAAGAATAACTTTTAGCTAGAATAAAAGTCGAATCAGCGAAATAAAAACAATACTCAGATCTATTGACCAATCGAATAGCTCGATATATTCAGTTCACAGAGCGGAAGTTGGAAGTTTCCAAACTTTTCTGAATTTTTATTTCTTTTTAGTTCGATTTTTAGTGATTGCAGACATCAGTATTAACTCAAAGAAGGTAAGGAAGAATTTATAGAGACTTTAATTGACTCATGAATTGAAAATCAAGAAATTATGATTCCAACTGACATCAGAATCACGTCCGTAATAATTGAACAATAATTTTTCAATTGAAATTGAATTCATTTGATTTTATTTTCAAACGGGACATAGACAGCGCTGTGCATTTTTGGTCGTCTGGATAAAATGAACTTTATAGAATTTTATTTGCATATTCCCAAGTATGTGTTGGATAGTATGTTGAAATTTCAGACTTGTGTAGGTTGGTTGGTTAGGTCCATATATGTATATGTATATTAGGTCCATATTGTGTCATTTAGAGCAATATATTGGGCACATTTTCTGAAAAAGTCAAAAGATTCTGTCCAGTGACCTTTCCTGAGCACAGACTCTTAGCTATTTTTTAGTCACATTTTCAGAAGGCTGAAAAGGTTATTCTATCATGTTTATGGTCATTCTGACCATTTCAATTGTGTTCCCGGTCATGTAAATGATACGTGGAACTAGTTAAACTGACTGGAGGTCCAAACAGAACTCATTTATCTTGGTTCAAAAAATTTTCAAAATCCAGCATGGCTTTGTCATTTTTTGTTTTGTCATTTCCTGTTAACTTCCATGAGACCTTAAGTTAAAACCAATCAGATTATTTGAATATCTTGCGCACATGAAGGTACGATATAAGACATAGTAGCATAATATATAGCAGTGATCTCCCTAGTATGTATCCAACAGACCGAATATAATTTTCGGTCTGTTATGATTGATACCCTTGGCATGGAAATCTCGGCGATATTTTGTGCACATAAATTTCTCGTTTATTACAAGAATGTTCACCTTAAAAATTGGTGAATATGTTGAAGAGATGTTCATCTTAAACTAGAAGCAAAAATATTTGTATAAGGCGGGTACAAGTTGATATAAAATAATGAAATGTTCAGACTCACCAAAACTTCAGGATGTGTTCATAAGTAGATCGCGAAATCAATGTCAAGGACGTTTGAGTTCACGAGATCCAAACGAGATATGCAAATTTTGAAACTTTGACTTTTAACTTCAAACACATGACCACTTGATTACCTTGGCCTTCTTCATGAATATTTCCGCTCTATTTACTACAAATGACGAAAATTAATCAGGATAATAATAATAAATGACTAGATCTAATAAATTCCCGCACAAATGGAATTTATCAATACGCTTCCGTAATGTTGCTCCGTACGCTCCACGTGTTATTTGTTTACAAATAGACTGACGTCAATGGCTAAATCTCGTTTATCGTGAGAATTGGCATTGCCAAAATGGCTTGACCTATTCAATGGCTTCGCTACAAGAAGCGTCTGTACATTTTATGAATATCTTCAGTAAGAGGACAATATACGAAAAAATAATATTGTAAGTTTTTTATAAGGTAATCATTTTATCATTAAACAAACTTATTTGTAACATTTATACAACACCACATTTTACAATAGGTGACTTACAGTCTGAATTTATTCAGACGAAGGATACAGTCTAGTGATCTCCCCAGCATTAAAGCAAGTAGGCGCAGCACCCACCTGAGATTTTGAAAATAAGCTTGCACCCACCTGAAAATCCATTTGAACCAACTAGAAAATGAGAAAAAATCATGAAAAATTTGCACCAATTTTGGTCTGTAAATTGTGAAAATGAGAATTTTGCACCCACCTTAGAAAAAATCCTGGGGAGATCTTTGTATAGGGAAATAGATACAAATAATTTTGTCCAGAATTGTGCTGATGAAATTAAATTATTTAGAAATACTTGTAGTTAATTCGAGATTGTAAATTTCAACTTATGATTTAAATAATCAAATGGAACTCCATATAACAATTCACATCTAAAATTTGTTGTTACAAGGTAGCTACTTAAAATAGACTTATATAAGTCGTGATTATGGATCTTGGAGTCCACACAATCATTCGAAACCCTCATTGTGTCGATAACGCGACCCTATGACTATTTTCTGCACCACTAATTTATAGCTATGTAACTTTGCTGAATTCTTGTCAGTATTTCGCAAAAGAACTTCATTAGAACTGTATCTTATTTTGCTTTGATTTTATAAATTCATAGAAATTACAATTCTGGTCAAAAAATCAAATTCTACACATTTTCAAAACTGGTTATTCTGCTGCAGATAAACAGCAATTTGGGATGTTTTTTCCTTGTGTACCTAAAAAGTTACGATATTGTCTTCAGCTTGCTGATAAGGGGGGTATCACTGGTAGATAGTCTTTGTAAGACTTGAGAGTATATTTTCTCATGCTTTCTGTTCTAGACACTCTCTACTGTTGGAATCATCTCTTGATGTAGCTCTACAGCTGCCAGGTAAGTTTCTTGTTTCTTTAAAAAATAATCTTAAAAAGGTTTTGATGAAAAAGTACATCCTTTGCTAAAAGGAATAAAATGATCCATCTAATTACTACTTTTTTTCTTGCATGGTATACATGTCATAAATATTTTTGAGGATAACAATATTCTTTTCAGATTATTTAATTCTTTTGAATCATAATATGTGTTTGCATGTTGGTATCGATTGTGGTTGATGGTAACTATTTATGATACTATCTGAGGTTCAGGATATCGGAATTATCCAGTACAAGTAATCTCTATATCCCATCCTCCTATGTTTGTAAATACGACAATTGAGACCCACTTTCAGGTCTGTAGCCAGTGGGGGGAACCTCCTTGGCCAAATAATCTTTAAAAATCATGTAGTTTATCACCATTCTGAGCAGTTTTTGAGTGATTTTGGCCATTTTTGTGCCAAATTTGTCAAAAGTAGCACCCTAGTTTTTTTAAAAACATGATGCTTCAACCAACATTTAAGATGTTTTTGAAATAAGAGTAGTAAAGGGACATGTAATGGATAAGGACAAGGTAAAAAGAGGAGACTAAAAGTCAAGGTCTTATATACTATTAGTATTGCATACAAATATGACAAACTGAAATCAGCTATGTTCTGTTTTTGGGTTGGCCTGAAGATGAGAGCTTTTAATACATGAAGTAGATAAAGCTCTTTGTCAAAGAAGCAAAATCAAAATATTGGAAAGTGTGAATTACAGGTTAATTTCTGGTAGAATACTATTTACCCTTTACCCCATTTTGCTTGCCACCCAAATCAACCCTCTTACTTTTACAGCTGGTTTTAACAATTTTTATATTGATCAGATCTTAACAATCTAAAAGCTTTTCATTAAAGTTTGACTATGAAAATAAACTTGGTTACTTTATAGGAATGACGTAGTGATATATTTTGGTTCAGTACAAGTGAATCTAAGAATTGTTTCTTGTTTTAAGGGTAAATATGAGGTCAGTGTAATAGTATATTGTCCAGGGTAGAATTCTAGCTACTAAATTGATAATACTAAATAGTGAACTAAAATTGTAACAGATTGATGCACATGAGCTGTTGGTAAGTGTAAATTACTTGATTTTGTTGCCAAAGATTATATTCACTATAACAGCTGTGTTTACATTCCTAATCTTACTAGAATGGGAGATATGAGAAAGTGATGCTTGATGTTATTTCATATATAAATAAATATTATGGTGTTGTTCCTTGCCAAATTTTCCTTAATGCTATGTTATTTTTAAAATTTTCTGAACACATACATATGTTATACTATATTATTTTTTGATATCTGTTCTAAACACATACATGGAGTTTGTGAAAGTAGAAAAACTATTGCCACAAATTATGAAAAACTGCACAATTTCCAATAATTTTGAGTTAAGTCGAAGCAGCCCCTCATTTCTCATCCACAGTCCTAATGCTTCCCATGATGTACTTTGGATTTCCAAATCTTTGAATTTACTTCTGGAGGGTCAAAATAGATGCACCTTTATTATCTGGATATTAAACAACTGCCCCTGTTAGACTGCTATCTGAAGCCTTGACATTTCCTCAAGATGTTGGTATCTTCTAGTTGCCATGGTAACCAGGTTCCTGGTATCTGCATCTAATGTTTTGAAGCTGCTGCTGTATCCATGGGGGAACATGCCGCTCACATATAAACTAGCCCTTAAAATAAAACAAAAGATGATGTGTAGGCTTACATTTCATATATACAGGATATATATGTTCATTTGTATTATGATATCATGATGTGGTTGAAAGAATCTCTCATCTATTTATGTGAAATGTTACATAATTGCAAATTGATTAAGAATATAATTTATATGCTGGAGAAAATATGACTTTATTTGATTTTCCGAGGGATGAGGCTATTTCTGTCTTAGGGAAAGTTTCAAAGGTTCTCATAGAGTTTAATAAATGAATTGACTCTTTTATACTACAATCATGACACATTTACATGTTTGCCGCACATACCTTGTTTTTGTAGTTGTTTTTTTCTTTATTAAATTTTGTACATTTATCTGGTTATTAGATTCTAGAATTCTTCAGCAATAATTTCAGCAGTATGCAAAGTTTAATTGAAAATGAGATTGAGATTAGCCCTTATATAAGAACCATGATTTCATAGGTAAGTAATCTCCCCTTAAAATATATTTGGTCATGCATTTCCTTGAAATACTGCAGAGGAAAAACCAAGGAATTGTGATAACATGGTATAAGTTGTCTCATAAAAAAAGGTTCTTGATAAAAAAAATAGAAAAAATATGAATTACTCCTAGTTTTCTTAGAAAAGATTAAACTAATAAGAAGAGTGTTACTTTTTGGAAGGGTCGCCTCTACAAAAAATCTGATTGTTATCATTAAATAAAAATTAACACATATTATCTCTCAGAACATCAAATTAACTATTCATCCATGTAATGACATACCAAGACAGTGTTTTTTCCTGCTAATTCCTCACATTTTGAGATTTCTCTCTAGTTTTGAGAAATTACAGAGTTTGAACATGGTTACATGGTTACGTCCTAATTATCCCCAGACATTTTTGATGCATTTCTAAACCAAGGTAATACAAGGTGGCACATACTGTATTTAGTATATTTACTATTAAGCCAGTTACTTTGAAGTTGATTAAGACCATAATGGATAAGTACAACCTTCTGGGATCAGCTACTCTTGGAGCTAATGTCCGTGCCAAACGGGAACGGTTAGAACAACGGCGCAAGGTGCAGTCAATGTGAGTAGAAGAATAGGAATGTGTTTTCATGCCTCAAATGAGAATGTGTTTTCATGTGAGAATGTGTTTTCAGATAAGAGTGTGTTTTCAAAAAGGAATGTGATTTCAAATGAGAATGTGTGTTTCAAATGACATATTGTAGTTAAACACGACTGCATTAGTGCAATTTCAGATACAGTATATAACATAACTGTATGTACGTACATGTATTTCATAACATCAATTAGGCAATGATAAAGTTTCTTATGTAATGAATCATTTTAAACTGAACACTTCTTGAGGTGTTTGGTAACATCGCCCATATTTACAATAACAGAATTCTGTGGAGGACTCAATATTTTATAGGTAGAATCAAATGAGTAGTTAGAGAAATGATGGTTTTGAATACAAGCTATAAAACATGTTTCCTTGTTTTTGAGTTGTAAACTGAATGTCAATGAACATGTCATTTTGAAAATGTTTTAGACAAAAAATTGACATTTGTTACCTCATTACAGGTATTTTCTTGATTCTGCATCCAGAAATTTTTATTTTAAGACTTATTATGTTTCAAATTATGTATACAGTAATAACTAAGTCATTATCTAAATGGACATATATTTCATCCATATAGATTTAGTTAGATTTCTTCATTAGACCATGGATATCCCAAGAGGACTTTCTCGTATTGGCAAATCACTCAGTCATTGGCAGTTCTTTTTATACCAACATTCCCATGATGAATGAAGTATTTCTTAATTAGAAAAGTATTTGTCTGGTGAAAACTACTTTTTGACACATCAGTCATGAATTAATCAAGACAGATGATATAAGGAAGTTTAGGATTTTTCGAAAGTAAAACAAGGTCAGAAGATCTTCAAATAGCACCTGTCCCCATGCAAAAAGTCTAAAACTTGGTCCCACGCCTACTTTGGCACATTCTTCAAAAGAAGTGATTATTCAGCTCCGATCACGACTGCATGGGAATAAATGATATAACATCGGAAAGAGGAGAAACATGCCTTCAGGGTACATTGAAGGAAATTGTTTTGTGGTTTTGTCTGTTGCATTTTTTATATACATTATACATAGTGAATTAACATATGTTGTTCTTAGTGCATATGTTTTTCACATTTCTTGAAATGTAATTGAAAGGGTCATGTCAGTATTTCAGTGCTTTCTAAACATTTCATATTAAACCTCTTCCTCACTTACTAAAAATGTATTTGAACATTTATTGATTGAATATTTCATTCAAATCGAATATGGCATGCCATTTGAAAAATCATATGAATATTTGCTATTCAAACAATAATCTTTCACCTCTTTTTGGGGGGGGATGGGGGTACATCTCAACAGTGATTTCCCTCTGGATTTTAAATGGCTTCATTTTCTTTCGCTTTTCTCTTGGATATATCCCCATGTCTGTTATTTCTCTATTCCTTTCTTATTCTTCATCATATCAATCATATTACTTCACCATTTTATCAATGGAAGGGCCTTGGTAATGAGATTAGAAAATGATTTTGGGAATCACAAACAATTGAATCCCAAAAGCAATCCCGAGATTACATTTACTAGAAAGTATTGTTCTTCAAATTTCTCATCATGCATTATAAAATGATTTATATCGTCATTTTTTCTTTTGCATACGACACATTTTTGCATATAGTGAACATTACCAAAATAGGTTTGATATACAAATACTTTCCTCATTCATAAGGCTGATATGGGTGATATGCATTGTGACATTGTAGAATACTATACATAGATAAGACATATATAATTTTATATTATATCAATTTATCATATCAATTTAACTTATTCAAGTTATTTTCTCTGGGAGTGACCTTGTGATGCTTTTTATTAGATTCATCCTTTTTATTACAGTTAGGATACTGTCTAATGGAGTCCTGTATCTTACCCTTGAAAAATATGTAATGTATACAGAGAAATCTTTTAGTATAATATTTTAAGTTTTAGTGCTGTATTTTAAGATTTAGCAATTTTTGTAGATCATTATAGAAATTTTGAAATTTTATTGGAGGAGCGAATCGGTGAGTGTGGGATTAATTAGAGATGCTGCGCCACAGAGTTTTCGATTTAGCCAGAGAGCGCAAAAACAACTACACATACAACATAAATATTAGGGATAAACCTTACCATAACCATGAGTAAGCAATCAATCAAAGTCTAGCATAACAAGACGTGCATGAATAACCAAATTAGCGACCAGAGATTTTAAGATATATCTTTACTATCGCTAGTGGGATTGATTTCACAAAGAAATAATGAAAAATGTGTTATTGGGAATACGATGGTGACAGCGTTGTGAAAAATTAGGTTAAGACTTAGTTGCTGGGTGGTCCAATAAGACAATAGACCCAAACATAAAAAGTCACATTGTCCACTTTGATTCCGTGCAAACCCTTTAACATTTTGAATGATCATCTGTTTTTGGATTCCATGCATATAAGAGTAATTATTTCTCAACGTGGTTTCTTCTCCATTCCTTACAAAAATGTTCTATTTCACATCTATAAACTACTCAATTGGGCATTTTATTTGATGGTAATGTATTGAACAATGAACATTTTCTCATTAACAAGAAACCAATTCGCATACTTTTCACACCCAATCTATTAGTATTACTCAACCAAAACACTAAAGTTAAAGATAATATCATTCCATCATGTGATACCACATAATCAACAACTTACAAAAAATATTAAGAAATGTTGATATTACTGGCGTACCGTTTCAGCATTGAGTTTATATCAATTTCTCGTTCTTTTCAACAAAGAGTATAAGATAAGAGAGGTCTGGAAAATAAGTATGCTGATTCGGACACAATTTGTTTTTCTTGAATAGATACAAAAATCGCTGACTTATCGGAAGTTAATTTTTCATTCAGTTGTTGAAAGAAATGTGTTAGTAAGTAGCAAGACTTGTTGATAGGATATGGACTTAGCAACAGTGCAATGAAATTGTTATTGAAATATATCAACATTGAGATTGAATTTAATTAGTTTACAAAACGGGAATGATTCACAGTATAACTAACATGAACTTGTGATATATGATCAGGATGTATATTGAAGTTTTGGATATTCAATATTTATGGATGTATCAAAGATTTAGATAGATGTTGAATGGTCTGGATATCTTTTAGGGATGAATATATTTTCAATGTTTTGAATGATCTGGATATAATGAAGACATGGATATATGTTGAATGATCAGGATTAATTAAAGATTTGGATACATTTTCAATGTGGATACATTAAAGGTTTGGATACATTTTCAATGTGGATACATTAAAAGTTTGAATACATGTTCAAGACTTGGATATATTAAAGATTTGGATTAAATGTGTTCAATGGATCTAATAGCCGAAACTATGGGGAACAACTATGCATCTATTAAAGTATGCTGTCACAAATACAGGTATGATCCATTTCAGATAAACTATTTATTATCATACCTTAAAAAGGTACGATATTGTTATCAACTTGGCGGGTGGGTAGCAGGCTGGCAGACGGCAGACTGGTCAACGGCGTCTCACTTTTTATGTCACCACCAAAAAGTGGTGACATATTATTGTTACGGTCTCCATTTTTTGTGATAGCTGTCTGTGGTCTGCGGTTGGTGATCGGTGGTTGGCGTCTGTAATGAATAGTAGTGACATTTTGCATTTTAATGCCTTGTCTTGTTTTTATTTTAGTTCCACATATTATTGCTAAATAAATACAAGTGAAGATTAAATGAAAGTTAATGCAGTAAAATCTATGTTTATGTAATACTTCAGTACTTGACAAAATTGTTCATTGAAGAGATGTGTTCCTTATAGAGAGGCTTCATAAAGATATTAATCAATGGATCTTGGTTCTTTTGAAAGATATTCCATATAAAGAGGCTATGTTGTGTTCTATCAGACATGTTTTATTATACAGGAAAAAAGCCTTAAAAAGCAAAAAATCATTACTAAATGTCATAGAATAGTGTCTCAAATGCTAATATACGATTCTCGCTGAGTTGTACAATACCTTGAAGTTATAGATAATCCCTGGATTATCAATACACTTAGTGCAAGAGGGGGAGAAACCCCAGGGTTCAAAGATGACATACGCTTATAATGTAAATCTGTATTGAAATGACATCGTCACTGATTTGTTTAGCGAGTCGATAATTGATTGGTTTAAAATAGGTCAATTTGAAAACTTTGAAAACCAAGATGGAGGGTAAACAAATATACCTACTTCCGGGAAAGGAGTTGCGCGAAGGAGGAAATCGTATGTCATCAATTGAATCATGGGGTTTTCCCTCCTCTTACTTAGTGCCTTATGCTCTCTAATAAATATACCCTTGAAAAATTGCCATGGAAATCTCAAAATATTATCTCATATTTGTGAATCTTGTCTTATTTCCCCATGGAAATGGAGTGTTATGATTATACTGCTGTTCAAAATATTTTTCACATTGTTCTAAAACTTAACTAGCTTACAGGAAAGTGAGTATTATTTTATGCATAGTTTGCATTGATTTGGTTCCAAGATGTACATTAGTAAGGGACGATGTCCAATTATCAACAGTTGCGAATAGTGTTGATCATTTCAATAATCAGGTGAAAGACAAATCAACATTTCAAAAATTTCATTTGATGAGGTGTCTAACCCTTAGGAAATATATAAACTTCTTTAATCTACAACTGAATTAGACACCATCCCTGTATTAAACCAAAAGTTGACAACTTTTAGGTCACATAAATATTAGGATTGTTTAAAACTTTTTTGTGGGTTTGTCAAGTTCTCAAATAAGATTACAAGGGTGGGGAGAAGCGACTTTAAAAATGAAGCATATGCCCTCGTAATTTAAAGCCAATGAGAATAAAGCCCATTCTAATGAGGTATTCTACATGATATCTTCAAGTAGAATGTCAGAAAATTCCATCCAAATCACTTGATAATGATTGTCCTGACACATGCAAATCAAATTCCTCACTCCCAGACAAATTCTCCATCAAATTCCTGGGAGGCAGCCCGAGTTGGGGGGTCTCATGCAAACTATTGAATGGTGCAGAAGCATCATTGTTTATTTTTTTCTTTACTTTGTTATGACCTTTCTATACACTGATAACTACAAAATATATAGGTTCTTTCATGTTCACTCACATTGAAAGATTCACTTGACACTGGTTAGTGCGACCTGCAATACCGGCACTTAGACTAAGAGCGAGGAGATGGGTCATATTATTTTAGAATTGCTTTAGAATTGTGCTTGTACACATGTATTGTATGTTTTAACTTCTGCACTAGTTTAACTATGTGCCACTGATCTAAAAGTGATTGCAATAAACTAATAAAAAAAAGAAAAATATTTTTAAAACAAATTTATGTAGAAGGAAGAAGAAACGTTGCAGTGTGGTTTTTATATTGGTCTCAACTTTATGATATCTAGATTGATTTCTACAAGAATATTGATGGATTTAAAATCATTGTAGAAACTTTTCTTGACCGATCAGGAGCAAAGGAGGTCTCATTTCAATGGAGAATATGTGATTTGCTATTGTTCATAGGAAAAGTTGACAAGGAGGAACCACTTGGGAATTCGGATCATTCAATTCCTAGCGACTAGGTGCACATACCGTATTCGCTCTAATTAATGCACAGTGTACCTCCCAAATTCTCCTGGAGGAGATTTTCAAATTAAAAAATCCCCAGTTTTTTTAACTGTACATTATATGGGCGATAATGAGGGGTTTCATGATTTTCCTATTAAAACTGAACTCACTCTGACTAGATAACATAATGTCATAACTCAGTGTTTTGTTTTTTTGATCAAGAGATTTTATTGCCATCATACATGAGGGACACAATCGCCAGTGGTATTCTAGGTGTCCCTCAATGTAGTAATTATGTAGTAAAACATCGAGGTATGATTCTATGTTATCTAGTCGGTGTTAGTCCAGTTTTAAACAGGAAAATCATGAAGTACCCTATTATCGCCCATATATTAATTTTTCAAAAATCCCCAGGGATTTTGTCATTTGAGAGATCTCTTCAAGGAGAATTTGGGAGACGCACTGTGCATTTATTAGAGAGAATACAGTAGTAGGAGATTCATATATATAACTGGCTACATTGATTGCTCAGCTGAACAATATGGGTCTGACTTACTCTAGACAAGATGCTGAAAAGGCAATATTAGCTGGAAACCGAGAAAAATTGGGAGAGATTTTACAAAGTTCACACTCTTACTTTCCACATTCAGAATTACTGCTGTGGGCATGTGAAAGTTCTAGTTTGCAGAATGTGGATGTAGACTGTGGAATACTACAGCTGCTGATTGATTCTGGCGCAGATGTGAATGCTGTTGACAAATATGGAATGACGGCATTAATGAATGCAAATACAATAGACATTATAAAGACACTAATTGATAATGGGGCAAATGTAAATGTGGCTGAGAAAGATGGGATGACCGCATTAATATATGCTGTTGAGAAAAATAGAGCTGACTTTGTACCAATGTTGATCAACAATGGTGCTGATATAAATGCCACAGACGATGATGGAAATACAGCATTGATGCTTGCGTTATGGAAAAATACAATTGAGTTTGTGAAGATGTTAATTGATAATGGAGCTGATGTAAATGCTGCTGATAGAGATGGAAATACGCCATTAATGCTTGCGTTGTGGAGAAATACACCAGAGTTTGCGAAGATTTTGATTGATAGTGGAGCGGATGTTAATGCCGGCAACAAGGATGGGACGACTGTATTGATATATTCACTCGGGAGACAGTCATCTGTATTTATGAAGATGTTGATCGACAATGGAGCGGATGTTAATGCCTCGGACAAATATGGTTCTGCATTGAAGTATGCACTACAGAAAAGCAGAGCTGACTTCGTAAAGATATTAATTGACAATGGTGCAGATATAAATGCTTCTGACAAATTTGGGGAGACTGCATTGATGTATGCAATTGAGAAAAGCACAATTGATTTTGTTGAGATGCTTCTTGACAGTGGGGCTGAGGTGAATAAAACTAACAAATATGGAAAAACTACATTAATGTTTGCGCTTGAAAGAAATACAACTGAGTTTATGAAAATGTTGATTGATGATGGTGCTGACATTAATGCTGCTGACCAAAAGGGGAAGACTGCGTTAATGTATGCTGTTGAGAAAAATAGAACTGAGTTTGTGAGGATGTTGGTTGATAATGGGGCAGATGTAGATGATGCATTTAAGAGAACTTCACTAATGATTGGTCAAACAGTTAATTTAGAAACACAAGACCATCATATCCTGTGAAATTCAAAAATTTGGAAAACTTTGAAATCTGCATTTTTAAATGTATATGAACAGCTGATATGAGCCTTTCTTAGCATATTCAAAAAATATAACTACATAAGGGTTACAAGTTGATCTGACTTTGAAAGAGTGCACGGCATTAATTTTTAATTTCTGGAGTGGCATTTACGGAAATACATATTAGGGAGGGTGTCTAGATGTCATCTGTTATAGAAAATAAAATTAGTTTCAGTTTTGTTTAACCTCCACCCCCCTCCGCTGTAATAACACTTGAAAATGTTGATTTATCATTAATATTTCAAAAATAAACATTCCTCACAAATGAAATCATCACTTACTACTCCCCCAACCAAAACTACTTTGTTCTTCAACAATAGTACTGTTGACAATGAACCACCATCCCTTACTCATATTAAAAATATAAAAACCAGTTAATTGACTGAATCAGATGAGTACAGTACTTGCTTTATGAGTTTGTCAACACGCTTTCCATTCAGGCATGATCTAAAAGTATCAAATCATTTAAAATGCAAATGTAGAAATCTATCTTTGAGGCAACCAAGTCGTGAATATAGATTGCACAAGGATCCAGTCTATAGCATCTTATCCAACACTGCCTGAATCAATTTGATACTTTTATTTTTCCTCTGTTTTAAAGATGGCAGCACAGATGGAATGAAATACATCAATGTTACATCAAAGACTGCTTTTTTGTGTCATGATTCTGCCTGCATAATTCACCATGATTATTGAAAAAGAAGCCTTGAATTCATGGCCTCTGTTAACATTGAAATCTTGTGTTTCCATTCAATTACTTCATCAACAATTTCAGTTTTGGTCAAGTTAATTTCCCAGTTGGGTCTTCTGCCAAATGAACAATTCCAGGGCTTGCAGCAGTTAGATTAGAAACATTTTAATCATTTTATATTTGGACGTTTGACATTGAAAAAACTGCAGTATCATTGGTTCAGACACTGACTTGTATGATTTCATGCATTCTTTGTGCTAATCATAGATTCCTTGTGCCAATCATGAATTTATAGTGCCAATCATGAATTTATAGTGCCATTCATAAATGTATAGTGCCAATTATGAATTTATAGTGCCTATAATGTGATTCCTAGTGCCAGTCATAAATGTCTACTACCAATCATGAATGCGTTGAACCATACTGTTACATGATTCATTTGTCCAGTCTACAGTAGTACAAATTAAAAGCTCTTCTGTTTCCATAATATTATGGATTAATCAACTGCCCAGTCTATTAGGTTATTACAAATTAAAAGGTCTTAGATGCAGATAAGCCTTCTGTTCAGATACCCTAATATATAGCTATAGCCTAAATTGTTCTTGCATTTTATAGACTCACTGACTTACGTTTTTTTATTATCTTCAGGGGTATGTATTCAAGATCTAAATAGTTGAGGTAAATGTTTAAATATGTGAGGCAAATTTTTGAATAGGTGAGGTAGATTTGAGTTCAAGGGGATATCGCGTTCATTAGACTTTATTACTGTTTCATGACCTGCCTCATGTCTTTGTCTGATCTTATCCAGTCTGGTCTGAGTATATTTTTTATTTTTACAATGGGTAATTCACAATTCAGAGTTTTATGAAGTTTTTACTTTGCCTCCAGTTATTTATGGGGGACTTAAATGGTGAATATAATTAGCCTCAATGCTTAACCATTCATTAATTAATGAATGGCTATTATCTTACATTCCATGGCTGATCAATACGTCTTTTGAAATCTCCGTCTGCTCATGCTTATTTCTCTCATTTCTCCCTAAAATTTGAAAGAACAATCTGATTTTATTGCATTTTTACAGAATTTGGGGTTTTAGCTCCAAATGTGTCTACTCTCTTTCTTGGGTGTCCTCTTTATTTCTTGGTGTTTCATGTTTTAAAAGAAGATGTCAAAGAAGTTTGAGCTCAGGTGCCTAATGGGGGAATTAATCAAAAGTGTTAAGAAATTATCAGGTGCTTTATGTGTATTATGTGACTTGCATTAATTGGGACATTTTTTTTATTAGAGACTATCAAATTCATACAAGTTTGCTGTAAAAAAAGAAGTCCAAGAAATTGCAAGGAATGAGCATGCAATTAGCAAGATTAGAATGCAAAAGTCAGTTAATTTCTCTTGTATCTTACCTTCGGAAGTAAAAAATGAAATATTGGAAATAAATATGGCAGATGTTTAATAAGGGTATCTTTTTGTAGATCTTAGATATATTCCTGGGAACGAAATATCATCTTGGTTATGATTGATTCTGAATATTTCCTGCTTTCATGTCACCACCACAAGTGTTATGGTCTCTTTTTTGCGGATGGTGTTCAGCCTTTGGTGTTTGGAGGTTGGTGTTGGGCATCTGTTACAAATGGCAGGTGGTGACATTTTGCATGTTTATGCCTTGTATGCAAATGCCATGTTCAGGTTTTTGCTATACTAAATTAATTAAAAGTTCACTTTTATTTCACACTTGTTCGATTTATTCCTTGTTAATTTCTCTTTTTTCTCGATTTTTGTCATAAAAAGGAAGACATGACTAAAATGCTATAAATTTTATTCATGGGAAATCATGATGTTAGATAATCCAAAATACAAATTGAACCATTGATGTTGATTTCCTTACTGGATTATTAATCCTCTAAAGCTTTAAAATGATATATTATCAGTATAGTACCCCATATGGTTATATGGTATAAATTATGTACCCAGTTAATCTATGAGCTAACACACACACACAAGGCAAAGAACTCATGGACATTAGTGGTACAAAATACTGTTCTCAAGTTGATGTTATGTTTTATGACATATCATTTGTTGATTTGCCATAGTTGCACAAAATCAAGCTTTCTCCCTGCTTCCACCAGTAAAACTTTTTTGTGCACAGTGTTTGGTGGCTGGTGTTCAGTGGTTGGTATCTGTAAGAAATGGCAGGTGGTGACATTTTGCATAATATGCCTTGTTGGGAACTCCCACTAAACAAAAATTTGCATTAAGTCCCAATGTGTGAGAAGGTGTGTCGTCAAGTAGTGGGAGGGGGGGGGGGTAACAGGGGTTTGTTGCTAGGGAGGTAGCTAGACTTACTCTTAAAGCGAAGCGTGAGACGTGCTAGATGTCACATTGTCTTCATTCTCTCTAACAAAGTGTTAAAGAAATTATTAGAATGACTTGAGATTTGATACATCTAAGATTAAGAATTCTATAGTCTTGAATCAAGAAAATGGGCCTTAAATTTTCAAAATATGCGTTGTAACCCCTCCCTATTACATACTTCACTACTACAAGGAGATAAGGTAGTCTTAAACCCTCTCCCCGTATCTACTTTACCATGTGTTTTATTGGTGAAGATGATATACATAGGGTGTACACCACTGGCGGATCTGAGGGGGGGGGGCAGGGGTGGTCCTTTTTGGGCGCCAAAGGCCTTGTTTTTTTAATTTTAGGCCAAATTATCAAAGAATTGGCCTTAAATTTTCAAAATATTGGTCCAATTATTAGTTTTAGGGGCCCAAATGTTTTTTATCAGACTTGAAATATGGGCCCCATGAAGCAAGACTGGAGCTAAGGTAGAAAAGGGGATCAAGAAACTTGAAGCAAGACTAAGAAGGATCACGTCCTTGACCTTGTACAATGTACTTAATCCTTAAGAGCTCTTATTAGTGAATAAAAAATCAATTTGATGAAACAGTGGGGATGATAAATATAACATGAAGTAATCTTGGATCTATATTAAATATGGTATAAATCCAAGGTTTAATTTTCTCTCACGCCATGCCAATATTCAGTCCTGTATTGGAGTACATCCTTAAAACATTCTTAATTTTCTCTGATTACAGTGTAATTTAGTATGAATGATATATCTGCAATTTGATTCTTTGCTTTTTGTCTATCTATGACTATATTTTGTAGTTTAATCGTCACATTCTTTTGTTACTTTTTGTATGGGAGCAATATATAATACAGGATATATGTAATTCCATACCCTTAACAATGGTAATTGATAAATCACCTAATTCTCCTAAAAGCTCCTTTCTATCTTACCTAAGTTACATCTTAGATACAGAGGAAATTGCAAAGGAAGTGCTACGTATAAAACAAGCTTTAGTTTACTGAGGTATTACAGAATTTGTTTAAAATATTTATTCTGGCTCAAAAAGGTGGAATTTCCTTTTTGAAAGGGACCAGATTGGAAACAATTGTATTGCACCCAGATTATTGATATACAGAGCAGGTATCAGTGAGTTGGCAGTGAAGGGTGACTCAGCTGGCGTATAAAATATCATGCAGACCATGATTTAAATTGTAAAATTTTATAAAAAGGAAAGGAATTTTCAAGGAATTAAAAAAACAGGAATGATGTTAAGATCGCAAATTGTAAAGAAGTGCAAAAAAAACAAATACTTCATTCAAATTTTTCAGAGATAAAAGTGAAATAAATGTGAACAGACGGAATTGTTTTTGATCCTATTGAAGGCTTAGCATGCCTGACTTCAATGAGAGATTTAGTGAACGTCTGATGCCATAATTGGCCCATTGTGGATTGAATCGCTAATTTGGAATAATGTCTAGCAATCACAGAATAATTTCGTATTCTCCTATTCCACATGAAAGAAGGAAAGTGTTGTTTGCTATTGTTCATTATAAGACTTTGTTCTAATATGACAAGTTAAAAAATTCAATAGCTGATAGGCCTAAGTGCATCAAGGGATCTTGATTTAAACCCCAAAAATTGATAGCTGATGATGCATCAAGGAATTAATTAAAAACATGGAGTGACACTGGCTAAGGATATGCAAAGTTTTCAAATGATTGCTGCATAAGTGAATAACAATCATATTCTCAAAACACAAGTAAGAGGGTGGAGATACTGAACTAGTCAAGGTTAAAAGTAAACAGACATATTGACTTCGGACTCTACATATTTTAATGTGTTCATATATTTTATAGGGGTTTGTGTTGATTTGTACCTTACCTGTTAATTTAAGCTTTCTCGTTATAAAAGTCATTTCAAAAGTATATCATGGATATATGATTAACATTTTAGACATTAAGTAGAAATTTAGAGATAGGGCATAAACACCAGATACAGAATGCAGAATAGCCTCAGTGAATGGATACATTCTGTATCCCCATATTTGGAAAAGTAAGCCAGAATGTATCCAATCCATCAAGGATTTCGTATGATCAGGAGGAATTCCCCGGTAAAAAAGTATTGAATGAGCAAAATCTAGGTTCTTTGTATCATCTATAATTGATTGTATTAAAGTCTCATAGGATTAAAGCTTTTATTTAAATGTCTTCCTAGAGTTTCAGAGGAGCATCTATCTTCATCAGAAAACCTCTCTGTTGTATTTTACCCACGCTAAAATATTACCTCGTTATTTTTCTGCTAATGGTGTAAATTTCTTCAAATTTTGGATGTGACGCAGATAGGAATAAATTGTCCTGACGTCAAATGACAACAGCTTTTTAAAGACAGTTGATAAATATTTGTACAATAATGACAAATTATTCCACAAATAACATTTTTGACCAGCTTTTCATCATATTACATCTTTCAGACATTTTCTCATTTGGTTAAAAATCAAATTTTCTCGAGCATTACAATTTGTTTCTCCATTGGGACTAATTTAAATAGAAATGCAGGAGATACAAATAATGGTGATCTGAGCTGACATGATTTAATTGTCCAAGGCGCCTAATTCTTCAATTCTCCAACTCTATGACTGTAGGCTGTCCTGTTTGACATGTAATAATAGATACATTACCCTTTGCAGACTTCACTTGCAGAAAACATTCTTTGTGGATATCTTGTGGAGTAAAGTCATTTTTGAATTTGCATTTGTGATATATTGTAAATTGAGCCACTTTGGGTATGTTTATATGTATTTAGTATTTATTTCATATATTTAAGGCCTTGTGCCCATATACATTATAGTATAATATACAATATATCATTTATATGAATATATAGTAAAACCTGCGAGCAAGGAACACTCTTCAGACTGACCGAGACTGTTCCTTGTAGACAGGTGTTCCCTACAGAGAGGTTATGAGCTTTTGCAAACCAAAAGTAGATGATACCTTATAATTATAATAGATACATGTAGAATAACGTTGATTTTATGCCTGTCGACTTTCATCCTTGTTGAGGTACTGTCTCCACTTTTCTGATCTATCAACTTTAATGTCATTCTATTCAGGAATTAACTGAAGAAGCGCTTGTCTTGTATAATGACCCTGTAACCCCCCCCCCCCCCCCTGGGCCCCCTCCCTTCTTCGCTAACTCAGTACATCTAGTGTACCGTAGCAAAGGGAGTGGGGGAACAGGGTCTTAAAGCAAGATTAAAGAACATCTTTGCATTTAATTTTTCGATATTCAAGCGAGGTACTAGAATCTGGAGTTTACTTATATTGATGACATCAGAAAGTTGGATATTCCATTGGAAAGCATGGGACATTAAATAGACCATTGGAAAGCTTTTCAGTGAACACAACATGGAATGTTACAATAATGATTTCAAAAGCGAAATTTCTCAGATCGCATTACTATTGTAGAACTTAATTTGATATACAGCATATCAGAACCTATCAAACTGCACTAAGAAAGCTGACATGGTTGATCCTCTATAATGACATGGTTGAACAATGAAGGGACACTGCTGTAACATTGGATAGTTGCAATCATTAAACAATATATTAAGGTGGATGCTTTAGTTTGGTTAACTACATCTGTCAAACACTAGATTAAGGAGACTGATTGAGACAGTTCCCTTATATACTGTAATCAAACTGAAGGAGGCCAGTACATGAGGGGATATGAACATACATGTTAAAGTACTATTAAAGCGGCTATGATGTACAGATCACTTATTTATTAAAGATGCTTAAGAGGCTCAGATTAGCTTGTATAATAATTATAATAAGGAGGTCTAGATGACACATAAAACATTATTCTATTCTGTACGTTACGTTACGTACGCGGCATGTTACACAACACAACACAACACAACACAACACTCGTTTAATTTAGATCAAGCTTTGGCTTGTGGTCGCTACACTTTTGCTTGTGGTCGCTACCCTTTATTTGTAAATACTAGTATATGTGTACATGTGACAAGATGTTTACAATTGTTTTGATTGATATCGTTTTGTAAGACTGTTTGCATGGCCTGCTCATTTGTAAATCCTATTGTACGTGTACATATGGCAGAAACTGTGTCGGGTATATTGTACAATTAGTAAAACAGTTTGTATGCAACGTTTAATTGTTGCCTGATTGATATCAAGGTGGTTGATCACCATTAAAACCAAAGATGCTATTCGACTGAAGTCGATGCCCTATGGAAAGGTATAACCCCACCTCTCAACCCATCAGACCCAATCATAGGTAAAATCTGTTTGAATGCAGAAATAGCTTTTTAAAAAATTTTGCTTAAAATTTTTTGGAGTTGACTGTTCGGCGACCAAGCCCAGAATGACTTCTCTATTCATAAAACTCACTCACTAAACAAGGCCTAACACACAAAAATCGTTGCTCAACTCGAACAGCATGCTACATCACCAAAACATGATTCATGCCTTTTCTTCACTTCACTGCACATATATAGAAAGTATTTATATTCTTAAATCGCTTCGCTCAAACGAATATAAATTTGCATTCTATTCTGTACGTTACGTTACGTACGCGGCATGTTACACAACACAACACAACACAACACAACACTCGTTTAATTTAGATCAAGCTTTGGCTTGTGGTCGCTACAGAACACTAGAGAACGGGAATGTAGAAACTTATAATCATATAACTGTCCGTCATATTTTGTTCTAAATGCCAAAATATCCATATGTTTTTGCCATCAAACCTCCATGCGATCGTTTAGTATATTAAACGACTATCATTGTGGTTGTCATTATATAATTACTCATATTAAAGTGAGTATATCTTTGCCTTTAATCTGTCGACTGTCCATATGACATACAAAGTCGAGAATCCCAAATATATGCGCTGTGGGAGATTACATCTGTGCGACTGCAGAAAGCATTGGAAGTGTCCTGCCAGGTGTTGAGCCTTACCGTCCATATGTGACTGACGTGGTGACGATTCCATGATAATAAGCGCTAGAAATCGTCTTTGGTCGGTTCTCGTATCGACTGTTGATTCTTCCATCGACCCCGAATCGTTTTAAAACGTCCACAGTTCCAAAAATCCTGAAAATGCATGTAGCAGCAGTATTTTTGTTCTGAAATAATGACGAAAACGTTTTAATTTTTCACTTCATCATTTTGTGTCTTACATTAACTTGAAATATATAAATTTTTTCTACTCTGCATAACATGTGAAATATACCAACATTAATTAACGTATGTTAAATATATATAATTGTAGACTAAAATTTTCTTTACGAATGCAAAGTGTGTCTGCGAAAACAGGTATCGTATAAAAATTAACAGACTTCCATGTTGTTTTTGTTCATGACCTTTGGAACACAAATATCAACAGAAAATAGTTAAAATACTAAATAAAACAATACCTATGTATGAATACGCCACAAATGACTATCATTTCTAGTTAAAACCTGATTTTGATTTTCATAGTACATATTTATTCAAACATTTGGCACAATATTTTTTTTTTTTTTTTCGTCCCTGTATATCTTTGTTAAGCAATGTTGTAAAACTTATCAAATTATAACGATCTTTGTTAATTATTGAAGGTACAGTACGTTGTCGAATTTTGATCATGAAGTATAGTTCTTGCTGGATTTATTTACAGCTTTTTGTTCCTTTCCTTTGAGAGTTGTACTTATTTAGTCAAATTTTCGTTATAAGAAAATCTGAAATGGTTGTCTTTACCGTTGAATTTTATAGACTATAGTCTTGCCCTTTAATAACCTTTAACCTTTCATTATTTTGCTGCTAAGTTTGTATTTATGTGTCTGTTTTACCCATACTGTATTTGTTTTCAATTTAAATCATAATTTGATATGTACTCATTTGTTTATTACTTTTACATGATCTGCAAATAATTGCTCCATTTTTTATTTATTTTTTTATTTTTTTGAACTGTAATAGCAATATTTTTTGTATATGCTGCAAAAGTTTGACTTAAATAAAGGTGATTTATACCTACCATTGTCATATCTGTCTTGAGTGGCTATCTAATCATATCTGCCCAGATTGGCTATAATTTTCATCTGCCTTCGGTGGCTCATTATTCATATCTGCCTTGATTGGCTATATATATCTGCCCTGATTGGCTATAATTTTCATATCTGCCTTCGGTGGCTCATTATTCATATCTGCCTTGATTGACTATATTTTTTATATGTGACTCACTAATCATATCTGCCCTGATTGGCCATATTTTTATATGTGACTCATTAATCATATCTGCCCTGATTATATATATATGTAATAATTAATAATTTTCACATCTGCCTTCAGTGGCTCATTATTCATATCTGCCCTGATTGGCTATATATATATGCCCTGATTGGCTATAATTTTCTGCCTTTTTTTTTTTTTTTTATATGTGACTCACTAATCATATCTGCCCTGATTGGCCATTTTTTTTTTTTAATTTTTTTTTTTTTTTTTTTTTTTTTTTTTATATATATAGATGTAGTAATTAATAATTTTCGTATCTGCCTTCGGCGGCTCATTATTCATATCTGCCCTGATTGGGTATATTTTTATATGTGACCCACTAATCATATCTGCCCTAATTGGCTTTATTTTTATACCTGCCTTCGGTGACTCACTAATCATATCTGCCCTAATTGGCTATAAATATACAGTATACATATTTTTGGCTCACTGATCATATCTGTCTTGAATTGGCTATATTTTTCTTCAAATCTGCCTTCCGTGGCCCACTGACCATGTCTGCCCTGATTGGCTATAATTTTCTTATCTACCCCGGTGGCTTAACAATCATATCTGCCTAAATTGGCTATAATTTCAAATTGACCTCATTGGTTCACTAATCATGTCTGCCCTACCTGAATATGTTAATTATATGTACCCTAATTGGCTATAGTTTCCATACCTGCACTCGGTGTTTCATTAACTAAAATAGTATTTGCTATTTATTTCTAATTTGCCCTGAGTGACTCTTTAAGCATCTATCTAATTTTATCAAGATTTTTAATATCTGCCCTTGGTAGTTTTCTGCCCAAATATGCTATATTTGCATATCTGCCCAAGCTTTTTTCCTATTAATATGCTATTCGTTTCGTATTCACCCTCGGTGACTCATTAGTCTTTGCAATAATTGGCTAGTTAACATGTCACAATTTGCTATGTATTAATTTATTTATTAATGAATTAATTGATCAGTTTTTCTACCTGCCTTAAGTGCCTTATTTTTAGTTCAGTAGATCAAATTTACACATTTACTCCAATTGGGTGCATTTGTGGTATATGCCTTCCATGGCCAACTAGCCATGCTTGCATTCTATGGCTAATTAACTGTATTTCCCTTTGTGACTCATTTAAATCAATGCTTACAGTGGATCATTTATTTCTAATTTATGTCACTTCTCTTTCGTAAATCTGCTATAGGTTTCGTTCTTTATATCTCATATTGAATTATATAATATCTCCCTTTGTCTATTTATAACGTTTATGTGCAATATGTATTATGCTGTTTGGTAAACCTTTGACTAAGTTGCCCTGTGACTATATCCAAAATGATAAATTAACTAGCAAGAATTAAATAAAGTATTTTAAAGCCATCTTGAACTTCAACGCATTTCTTAAAATATAGAGGAACTCTTTCATTTCAAAGATATATCTCTTTAATGTCGCAATCTGTTTTGTTTATCTGCACTATGTATTAGTACACTATCCTCGGGAGTAATGAAACTATCTCAGGACTAATTTTCTGAATACATACTCTTCAAAAATCTACATGGCTCAATAAAATTTTGTAAAGCATTTTCTTCTCTTGTGACTGGTTTTATAATACAATTAATTGATAATCTAAATGGCCATTATTTTAATGACTGAGTAAATAAAATATAATATAATCTTTATTTATTTTAGGTGATTTGGAAATTTGAACTGTGTGCGAAAATTTATGTCGTGTGCATATGTATAAAAAATATTTCTGCCTAATATTGTACTCTGTTTATTGATTTATTTATTATGTGTTCGACAAAATATTTGTAATACCGGATATGAACATGTTATTCTAGTGATTTCTATCTCTTATCTTGAAATTATAAATGATCTTTACTGTGTTTGTAAAATTAACAATCCCATTTTGTCTTAGCATGAAATGTTTTCTAAATAGCAAACTACCTTAACTACTTTATCAAGTAAGTAATGTATATGTATTTCTAGTTAGTTTTCTAAAACCTTTATCTTCTTGGTTATATAAACTGAATGTTTCTTATTTGATAAACTTTATAAATTGGTATACTACTTTTCTCATCTAATATATGCTCTTTTACTCTTGCGGTTGTATCTATTATGATCTTTTATACAGATACAATTGGTATACCTATTCTTACTTTGTAACTTACACGGTTCAAATATACTTATCTTTAAATCATGACTGCTTTATTCGTCAGTTTACATTGTTCCGAGGTGTTTTCTTCCATGATCTTAGAGTTTCAGGTTGACTCATAATTCGTTTGATGTTGTGTTCTTTGGATCACTAATGTTGTTTAGTTGTTCATACGTTGGCCGTTGTGTTGAATTCCCCGTGCTGAATTCTGAAATGAAAAGATCTATGGCAGTATTTCTTCTTATTTATCAGAAATTCATTATTATAAAACACGAAATGAAGGTTAATTTGACATAGCGTTACCAATGTTTTATAATATAATACGTAACGAACCTGTGATAGAATTGCAATACATAAATGCCAGTATTTTCCTTTATATCGAGGTTTTAAAATAATTTTTATGTATTTCTATGAAATGAAATGTCATCACCTTTTCGTCTTTATAATTGAATATTCATATCTCTGTGGTTGTACGGAGCGATTATTGCCTTCAGCGATTTCCTAAAACCTTTGATTGTAATGAAAATGCAGGCTCTTTGTGTCCTCTCGAAGTGACGCTCTGTTGATAACGCGTAATATAACAGTAGTTGACTGTTCGGCGACCAAGCCCAGAATGACTTCTCTATTCATAAAACTCACTCACTAAACAAGGCCTAACACACAAAAATCGTTGCTCAACTCGAACAGCATGCTACATCACCAAAACATGATTCATGCCTTTTCTTCACTTCACTGCACATATATAGAAAGTATTTATATTCTTAAATCGCTTCGCTCAAACGAATATAAATTTGCATTATACTTAGGAAGCTTCAAAGGCAGATTCAGTAGAATAAATCATTTAATTAAGGAAACTTAAATGGCGGATTTGAAAGAATAAAACATTATTATACTAAGGAGGCTTAAATTGGAGATTCAGTAGAATAAAGCATTATATTAAGGAAGCTTAAATGGCGGATTTAAAAGAATAAAACATTATTATATCAAGGAGGCTTAAATAGGAGATTCAGTAGAATAAATCATTATATTAAGGAGGCTTGGATGGCATGTTCACCATTATAGACTACCAGATTAAGGAGGCTGCAATGGTTGGGTCACTTCATGACATCAGCTACTCCATGGATAAAGGGAATGTGTATACAATAAGAGATGGCATTAGGTAAGTTGAACCCCAACTCCCCCGAACAAAACACCTGAAAGGGTTGAAGTGATATCTGGAATCCACTCTGAAGTCCAGGGGCTAGGACCATAAGTACCATGAATTGTCCAATTGTTTTTGCCTACGTTTGCTCATTTCTGGTTTCCTAGTATGCATTTCAATCCATTCAGGTTTCTGGAATTCATTAACATTGGGGGGGGGGAGAATGTAGCTATTAAGCAGTTGAGCCAATGGCCTCATAAAAAAACTTTACAGAAAAGTATTATTTTCAATGTTTTTTGTTGACATAAACTGTATATGTCACATTGTCATATAACACCTTTTAATGAAAGTTTGCCTCACATTTTTAGATTGGCCTCATTTATTTTTGGATATTGGCCGTGCCAATGGCTAGCATATACCACTCATTATACTGTTACAAGAGGAGATGAGAAAGGGGGATGATTTTTTGAAAGTACCAAATCATCCCCCATAATATGTGAATATTTTTACAAGGGTGTTCATCTTATTGGGGTTTACTGTAATGTCATAATTCTAAGAAAGATGGCAGTATGGAAGCAACATACCAACATGATTAAACATCCTACATATTTTTTCTGTTTGTTATGATCATTATAGATGTCTCTATTGCTATGTTTTTAATTGATTAAAGACACTGACCAGCATTGATTGTGGGATCCACAGTCAGCTCCTATATCCCTTTGAACAAGCTTTAGATAAATAGAGACTTTGATAAATCAAAGGGTGATGTTGTTTTGCTTTATAACAGCAAGAACTAGATTAAATTTTAGTTGAACTAAAATTTTTCACATTTTGATAGAAATTGCACCCGAGACTCAGATTGCACTGAATAAGACTTATGTATCCCCCCTCCCACTTACAATCACACCCAATATAAGTCTTTGCAGACAAATAAATAATGTATGATTATGAGATGACCTATTTTCGTTCACTCGGCTCCCGTCATGTCTGAACACAATGAAGAGCAAGCTTACGAAGATGAAGAAAGCTTAGAGCATAGACACAAATATGGATTTCATCAAGAAGCATCAGACATTATGGATTTGAGAGTTTATTTTAGTGCTATTAGTTTATTTTACTAGCTTACAGTTGCTGTTATTTAGCGGCCTTAGTTTATTTGTTATCTGAGTAGCTATGTTTACATTGCTTCGAAACTGTTGAAGAATAACAAATTCTGTCTCATTTCCAAAATTCAGTCAGAATCTTTTGTCGGTGCACAGCATATAAAGATAACTGCACCCCTTTGTCATGATCCTTCCGAAGTACAAACAATAGATAAGAGGGGGTCAGGTAAATCAGAATGTGCACAGAAGGTTTGAACAAGCTTGCAAATTGAAACTTGTGAATCAAGATGGTTTTGACTGTTGGCTTGAGGTTTCAAAAACCAAGAAAATATAGGATTCACCGATGAGCATAAGAGCTTGAGTGAATTGTAGATGAAGCTCCCTTTTGGAGAATCAAAATCAGACTATAAAGGGCAGGGGTGGATCTGGGAACCAACAAGGGGGGGGGCCCAAATTTCAGGTCAGAGAAAAAAAATTCTGCGCTTGTGTGGAAAAACATTTTCTTCAGAATTTGGCCTGAAATTAAAAAATAAGGCCTTAAAAGGCCCAGTAATGTCCAAAAGAGCCAAGATTTTGGGGCTTTAAGGCCTTTTGTGGGCCCGATTTTTCTTTTCTGGGTCCACCAAAGGGGGGGGGGGGTGGGCCCACAAGCCTCCCCCCAGATCCGCCAGTGAGGGTATGAGATTTTGTAGTGGCTGCTTATGCTCGTGAGGGTTCAAGGCAACTTCTTCTTTTATTTTTTATATAGATTTAAGAAACAGTCAATATATGTGTAGGGGCAATAGGGGGAGGTGCTTTGTGCTCCTTTGCTTTACTACTGAGAACAGAAATACCTGTACAGGCGATGGGGGGGGGGGAGTCAAAACATTTTTTCATTACAGTTAAGAATGATCTCCCCATCATTCAACGCAAGAAGAACCTGTATTCAATTACAATTTTTTACCCACATTAAAAATCAGTTGCACCTATATACTGCACTCATCTTTAATTTGCTCATCAGCCATTTGGGTAGAGATACCCTTTAAGTCAATTATCTCATGTTTATTTATTTGATGATATGGGCCATGGGAAAATAAACCCATTGAACACCATGTTTTCTTTATTCTGGGTCACTAGGACAGTCAGCATTTTCTAAGAACATAAACATAGGTTGGAAAGTATGAATTATATCACCTCATAAGATGGGGTAATATTATATAGTATCAGCCCATGAAGTTCCCATGTTATACTTTTTCTAATATGTAGTTTGATGTTTAATCTATCCTAATGTATTGGATTCTGACCCTTAGGATAATGCCAGTCTTAACAAGTCCCTGTTTTAGAAAGAATCGGGGTACACAGCCCGTAGCTAGGGAGAGTTGACCAGAAAATCTTTCAAAATCATGCAGTTTTTCACCATTCTGAGCACTTTTCACATGATTTTTTGCCAAAACTGTCAACCCCCCCTCCCTGAAAAAACCTCCCCTTGATAAAAGCTAACTACGGGCAATGGTACAGCTGTTTATTGATGAAGGACTTACGTTTTGTTTCCTAGCAAGCCAATTATTGTAATTCTTTCACCAATAATCAAGTTGCAAAAGAAGAAATTAGATTCATGTTAAGTAATCCCTCTGGAAACTTAAGGATTCATATTTTCTAGAAGTTCTTGCACTTATGAAACATGATACGAAATGATAAAAATAGACTTGAGATGTCTCCTTTGATGGTTTCTTCCTTTGAATGCCTGCTCCTTAGGGAGCATTCTCCTTATCGAGTTATTTGAACATTCTTTTTTGGCATGCTTTCTTATGGATGATATTATCTTGATGAAAATATATGTAAATCTATGTTGTCCCATCAAATAAACAAACAAACAAACAAACAAGCAAATAAACAAAGGACAGTTTCACACTGACCTGTTTTAGGTATTATCTCATAGCAAGGAATGGTTCAGTTGATACAAGACAAGTGCTCTTGGCAGATGTGATTTGTAGAAACCATTGAACCATTGCCAACATAAACAACACCAGTAAAACTACAACCTGATTTTTTATGATGCAAAGCAGGTCTTGGCGTTCTGTTCCTTAACAAAATACCAAATTCTAATTTTACTCCTGACTTAGAAAATCAAAAACCAACCAAATATCACATTTTCATACATTTTAAAGCTAAAATAACAAAGGTTTTAGGATATTGACATTTCAAGCTATTTTTACGTGTTATTTTTGTCTGATATTTAGAAAGGTTGAAGACTAAGTAGAAAGTATAAAATAGATACGGCAGAAACATAATTTCCATCCCAAGTGAAATGTACTGAAACGCAATTTCTCAAGCAATTAGCATAAGATAAAGATATCTTGTCTGGAAGTTATGTTTTACAACACATATTACTATGTGAGTCAAATACCCTTGAGATTGGGTAAAATGTTCAGTTGTTGACTTTCACGGTTTTCAGTGAAATAGATTGGATTTAAAGAACTTGTATAATATAAGCTAATAATTTTTGTTTGGGGATGTTGCTTTCCCTCCTACAACTTGGTTTGAAATCAAGTAGCAGTACCAAGGGGGGGGGGGGGGTTACTCAGAATTATTTTTCCAAAATTTCCTCTTATTTTCCAAATATGACCAAATTTTGAGTACCAAGTGTTTCTAAAGAATGTTGGCGATTTACTCCTCAGTCACATTTGATCTCCGGCAACTGCATGGTGGCCAAATAGCTTCCCAAAATCGAAAGAAATATGCACCATAAAATATAGGTATAAGCAGTATGATGTAGATTTTCTATAATGATTTTGTGAAGCTGCGGCCACCATAAGGTTGCCGTAGATCAAATGTGATGATTTTAGGGTTCTTTGTTTAGCTGCTATATAGCTGTTAATGTTGATTCTTCAGTTCCCCCTGATAATTTACCCTGAATGTTAGAGTCTAGTAGATAAAAGCAAATTCACACTATTGAAAAGGGTACATGATGCTGTAGATCCATCCATGTTCTATCAATCTTTAGCCATGTCCATTGTGGTAAATAAATGGTAATTAATTGGGACATAAACCCAGAGTAATTGCTAGATAAATTAGCAAGAATTGCCAATGAAGTGCTCTTAATTATTCACATCTTTGAACTTGTCACCTTCCAAAGATGTGCTTGGATGGCCCAGAAATCCACCTTCCTGAATCTGTACATTTCTGTTGCACTCATTTACACTCATTTATACTCGTTTATACTCGTTTGCACTCTTTTGTTTTAAAAATCATGATTGGCCTATGTTCAATTTTGATTAGTTTGTGTTATGCATGTGAAAATCCTTCCTCCCCTTTTTGATCTCTAATTCTATAGAGTGACACTGGCCCATATTTTATGAATAGGTATGGAGAAGGTCCATGGTATCTGATACAGTATCAGTTTCAATTTGGAATCTGGTGGCTTATGGTCAGTTTACACAGGTCTAAGGCTAATGTAAATAGAGAAACGTTTAGTATACTGTCTTGTCTAACATAGTTAAGGCTAGGGCAAATAGATGAAATGTTTTGCATACTTACAGGTTTAAGGCTAGAGTAAAGAAAGATGGAATTTTTGCACACTGCCTAATTTGTCTAACTTTGCCTCATTGATATCATTCAAGGTTAAGCTTTTTAAAAAGTTTGGTTGAATAAAATTATCAGTCGACATGGTGCGCAAAATAAGGTTGTAGTTTCTTCAAAATGCTGTTTTTGTTGGATAAAAAGAACTTAGATGAAAAAATACACAATATACTCTGTTGGTTAAGTCTCTAAACAGAAATTGTGATATTGATGGCTGGCTTCTCTTATCTCGTGTAAATCAATTTTGGTTTGTTTCATCTGAAATGTGACAGATATGTTCCATATGAGATCGATGTATTAATTTATTAGATTCCATAAATCTTTTTATTCATCAGACCAATTCGACTAGACCTTAAAATAAAAATGAGAGTTCCAAATGTTTTTCTCGTATTAAACTTCTATTTTCGAGTCAAAAAATATTCAGTATTTAAAATTCTGTCGAAAAGGATATTTGTACTGGATATTGGTTAAGCTTATTAGATTTGTAATCTGAAAATTATTACTATGATGTAGACTTCCAATAAATTACATATTTTGTTCAGTTCTTGCAATAAATCTCGGTATAAATAGAAAACAACAAAGGTTTTAACACATAACAAGATGTGCATTAAATATGATATAGAATTGCCCAAAAAGCAAACGCTTGATTTCCTCCAGAAACTATGAGGTAGATTGGTTAAAACTGAAGTATTTTGTATGGGATAATAATACTTTTGTAATCAATAATAATGTGATTATTGGATTCTCATGTTTTTGATGATGGCTAAATAACTCTGGATTTCAATAATGAAATATGATTTCCTGGCTCTCTCAGAAATTATGGCTCTAATCTATCACTGTAAAAATATGATACATATAACTAGATATCAATACTTTGGAATGATTTTAAGAAAAATCTATTATTTTTATTACGTTTAGGAAAGTGTTAGAAATTGCTAAATAATGAAAAGAAAGGATTCCTAATTTCGATATAACATCGATACCATTATTTCAATGATTCAGCCAGCTTTTTCTCACAAGGAGACCCAAGTAGTTAGATTCTCCCCCAGGGGATTTGTAGCCCCCCCCCCCTTTGTCACTTTGTTGATCAAAATTGAAAGGATCCAGGTCTCATAAGCAAGACTAACTCTCGTATTTAGCTTCTCTATTAGGAGATTTGGGTCTTTAGCTTCTCCCTTTGGAAACTCAGGTATTTAGTTTCTCCCCCAGGAGACTCAAGTGTTAAACTTCTCCCTTAGGAGACCCAACCGTTCAGAATCTCCCTAGGGCGACAAGATGATGCTTGTTTTTCTTTAGGATACCACAATTCACATCATCTCCAGGCCTCTTCAAAAAGAGGTTGGGTTATGGAAATAATTTACAAAGTATAAACCCCCAAAAGTACAGGAGATCTAAAAAATCATGGAACTCCAATTAAAACCGTTTCACCTGACATTTAGCAGTGACACTTTGACAGTTCAAAGACTGTGTTTGATTTAATTATATGATCCTTGAAGTTTTTTCTCATTAGTTCAAGTTACATATGGAACAGATTACCTTTAAAATCAAAATGACAGTTGGCTATTTTTAACATTGAAGGTCGCAAACAAATAAAAGATATCCAAAGACACCACTACAGTAGGAATATGATTAAATTACTTGTTAATTTTTCAAAACAAATTAGAAAATTTAAGAAACTTGCCAGAATTCTTTAATCATGGGAACTTTTTGGGGTTGGGAGTAAAAAAGGTAAAACAGGATTTGCCAAATGGATTAGCTAAATCAAAACACATGTCAGTATCCTTCAGTATTAACAACCTAGACATTTTCACACATTTAAACTTTTTCACTCATTTATCTTTTTCCATTCTTTTTCCATGGAGTGACAGTTTTTCTTGCTTTTTCTACGGTGAAAAATGTCATTTCATCCCGTTTACTTAGTTTATCCTAATTTTGGTTTATTTTCTCTGTTTTCTTTTTACTTAAAGTCAAGGTTCTTAAGTGGTTTTATTTCCAGGGTAAGTTTTTTGTGTTTCTGACTTAAAAAATGGATTTTCCTAAGTGAGGTAATTGATAAAGACAAAATGGTTAATTGATGTGGTTAAAAACAGAATTGCAAAATATGCTTTAGCGAGAACAAAGAATCTGAATGTTTGAAGTATTGATAGACAAAAACAGCAACTTCGTGAAAATCACAGTCAAATTATTTCCATAAATAATGATGCATCATGGAGAAACTTTTTCTGTATTCTGATTCATTCCTGATGTGATTTGATAATGAAGCTTATTAGACATGGTTTTACACTTTTGTATCTGGATTCAAGGACATTTCGAATTTTAGGTGCTAAACTTAGTACAGCACTTGTTAACTCTACTACTGCGGAGAGACTGAAAGAATATCTTTACAACATCTATTTTTCGGCATAAAAAGGAAAAAATTTATTTTGAACTTGGTTTTGATATCATATGTCATATGGTTCCGTCCTGTGACTGCTAGGGGTAATTCTGAAAGATGTGAACCAGAAAAAATGTGTCTAAGCTTTGTGCTTTGTTTTTTCTAAGTTCTAGTTATTGATTCAAAAATATTTAGGTTGAAGCCTTTCCCCCAAAATAAAATTTAGCATTCATGAATTTTTTAAATTAAAAAATCTACCCCTTTAAATCAATGATATAGGCAAACAAAAACTAATTGATATTTAAAAATCAACTAAAATGTAGGTGTGAATTGATATAGCATTAGAAGATTTTTAAAATATGTATGTAAAGAACATTATGTTTTAAAGCATATATCCTTTGATATATTGATCTTGTCCCCAATGGCTCTCACTCTCCAGATCACCACAAAACTGATTTAACCTCATTTTTTCAATTTTACTTTTTGAAGTTGCATCTTGAATTTCATTGGTGGTGACATTCATTTTAACAAGATAAGTGAAAACATGTCTTCACTGTCTGGATTTATAGTGAGTCTGTCCAACAGGTGTTTCAAACAGAATATTGTTTAAATATGTGGGTGATACCTGGATGCACAAATGGTAGACATGGGAATTTTTAGGTAGGGGATTTAAATTCAAAAATGGGCCAATTTTTTCATTTTTTGCTCAATTTCAGAGAGCTTTTCTGTCGGAAAGAAATCTAAAAAATGTAGGCTCTATTTTATTTACAAAAATAGGAAATAGCTCACAGGGAATTGAAAATTTAAGGCTCATTTTTTGATAATTTGGCCTAAAAAAGCCCAAAAAGGTCAAGTAATGCTCAAAAAGGCCCACTAATTGAGGCCCTTCAAAAAGATTTTCTAGGGCCACCAACCCCCCCCCCCCCCCCTTTGATCCGCCAGTGTAGTTAAACTGTCCTTAGACCCAACTCAGGGATAGGATTGTTAATAGGTTGTTCTTTCTGACATGTGACAAGACTATTAACTTTAGTTGTACTTTTTTTTTTCTATTCCCATCCGAACCTCTCAATTTCATTCTAAAAATAATATATTTTTAAAGGTGTAATTTAGATTTCTGTTGTTTTGGAAGTCATAGCTGACATCTGACAGGTGCACGTCTGTAGCAAACAGCATCTAACTGAATTAAAACATAACGAGAAACAGAAACTGAAGTTTTGATTAGGCCTGGGGTAGCGTTGATAATGCCATGAGAAAGATGACTGTTTGTGTGTGTCTTGATATATTTAAATATGATCTGAATGGTTGAGCATGATCCCATATTTGCCATGTTACCTTTTCTTTTAGAGACTTTAGATTCAATTCATTTTGTTATATACAGTGTAACACTAAAACCAAGTTCGATTATACCCCCCCCCCTCCAACTTGAACATGCATTCGAAATGAACATACATCATCTTACAGCTTGGTTCTAATATAAAACATCATTTTCCTGTTATTCTTCACAAACTCTGCAGATAAATGCAAAAAATCCTTTATTTAGGTGACCTTATTTTCTTGTTTCAATTTTTTCAATTATTTTTTTCTCCCATCTGTATACCTCATATAAGCAAAAAAAACATTAAGTAGGTGACCTTATTTTTCCAATCAAGATTTCTTCTACAGATGGTCATCACTCAGAATAAATTGCTAGAATTTTTTCTGACATTCAGGTAAACTTTGAGTAATTTGAGAAAGGTGGGATCCAGTCCCTAAATTTTACCCTGAACTAATTCAGGTTAGTGTACTATATACTCTTACTATGACAGCATTTTACAGGACAGTATTTAAAAACTCTGATTGGCTTGGTGAGTTCAGAGGCTATCAATAATTCAAAGAGTGACCCCTCTCACAAAAGGCACACTTATAAGTATCATGTCTCTCTTTTCCTCTGGAAAATGAAGTAAATAGCTAGAAATTAGGGAGGAATGACATGATGGGGGCAAAAATATATATTTTATTGAACTGATGATGAATCAGACTCGTTTACATGTTTTAGAGAGAAAGTATGGAATAAGAATGAAATTAGGTCACTGTCTTGGGATATTATAGCAGTCAGAGAAACCACAGGTGCTTTTAAAACATATGTTCACTTAGAAGTGTAATTTGGATATCCTTGCATTAGGCCAAATTAATTAATTCTCAGGTTCGCATTATGATAAAGGATTCTGTAATCAGAATATAATCATGTTCCCATTTATACAAGATAATCCAAAAGTAAAAGAATCAAAAGTCCAAGGTATTTGATAGGAAAGGGAACATCCTTAGAAAGTTGGAATGTTATAGGGGAGAAAGGAATTTTGTTTTTATCTTGGCCTAATTTGATTATTCCAGTACTGACTGTGGAAATGGAGAAAATTGATAGCAGCAAGAAAAATTAAACCTGCAAATCCTTGACTCTTACACTTTGTCTGACATAAAACTGACCCATTTATGAATGTACACTTAAAGTTGCAATTTCATGTAAAATACAGAGAAATAGAAAATAGGAGTCGAGGAATAAATGTGTTATGTCACATGATCTAGATTAACTAATTAAGAATATATGATCAAATAAAATATAAAATTCAATGTCCGTCAATTTTGAGTATAAGATTTATATGTGGGTGTACTAAGTAGAATACTGTTAGTCAAAGACAGAAAATTCAATAGAATAAAAACCCTGACCATTGGGATGGTATTTAGCCAAAATTGCATGAATTTTTGTTTTAGTCTAGCAATTTTCAGATCGTTTAAAGGTCAGAGATGATTTATCTAGTGGCGAAATGGTCAGTAGCAGAATGTCTAATTAAACATAGCAATTGGCAGTTTAACGAGCATTTCCATAACTTAAACTAGAATATAAACATCATTTTTAGAAACATGGGGAAAATAACCATTTCCCTCAAGAAAATATCCTTCAGTTAAAATATAGTCATTATTGCTTAGATTTGCTATTGCAAATGATAGGCTTTTTGATTTTTTTGATTTCCTGAAGTATCATGTTCTGTGTTTGAATTACAATTTTCATATATTTATTTTCAAATCACTCTTTCCTACTACTTTTTGACAAGATTTTTTGATTTTTGAAATTGACAAGCTAAGACTCTTGAAACTTTCCAGTTTCCATATTTGAAAAAATCTAGACCTATTTTTCCAAACTAGGCCCACTTTCTAAAGCTACCTAAAAATTAGCCCTGTTTTGAAAATAAGCCCCAAAATTATACCATCGTCCTTCAATATTTTCTTGATTTCATCCAATTTATTTGAGGAAGACAATAGGAATGGGAGGGGGGAGTTAAAAAGAATCTTGACTCAAGATATTTTGTTTCAGGGTAACACTGCTAAACTGTTGATGAAGCCAGTGATGATAGCTGTCTGTATAGTAGATTCCTAGCAGTAAAATATCTTGCCAAGCAGATAATGCAAAATATAAAATTTGAGTTGAAATAAGTAGAATTATGAAGGAATAAACTAAACAGACAGGAAGTTGACATTGTTAATTGTATAGAAATGCAAGAAAATTGTATAGTTCATTGAAATTGAAATTCTAGAGAGAAATCGTGTGAAATTGGCATTAACAAGATGGAGATTTTGGGTATAAATAAAGCATTGTTTGTAGGAGGACTTCTATTGCAAGTATTCATCATCGTGCCTCTAAAAAACACACATTCTTCTAATGTGTCAATATTTGTTAATTTAGTCATTTTTATTTTTGCTGACTTGACAATATAATGCAGATCTGTTACATGTTAACAACATCATATTTTATTAAGCAATAAAGTAACCTTTGTCAGTTTTCCATTTAAAGAAACAGTATGCCAGGCTGACCAGAACTACTATTGCCATCTATAACCCATTTATTTTGCTCGCAAGTCTTCCATTGTAGACCATAATTTCTCAATTAAGTTGATTATTTATATTTGTCATTAGACCCATGTGGATATAATCGTGATCATGCTATGAAACAGTGTCTGTCTAAGAGGGTTAACTGATTTACAATAATTGACAATATGTTTACTTTTGGTCAAACTAACAGATATATGTCACTGGTCATCTCTTTCCCACTTGAAAGAAAAGTATGAGATAACAATAATTTAAACCATCATCATGCATGGCCTGTAGAAGACATTCCTAAAGAAAAATTTATTGTGTACTAACATAGAAGACAAATCTTGGTGCAATACTAAATATTTCATTGTGTATTAATGTAGAAGACCTCTAAGGTGATCAGAGTCAGTTCCACACTGTGATAGAATCCAGGCTTGAAATAAAACAAGCTTATGGAGATAAACAGTATAAGGCGGAGTGGCTACAAGGGTGTCAGTATTACTCACACTAGAGCGGTGGTTGCATTTAATTTGTAAAATTCAGAGAAAATAAGGGAAAAGACAAGGAATTAACATGATATCATTGTAGCTAAGACTCTAAATTCTAAAGAAATGCAAGAAAATTTGGTAGTTCTTTGAAATTTTTGAGAGAAAATTTGCGAAATAACAAGAGCAGACGGAATTTTTTGATCTGGAAGTTGCATCACAGACACCTGGGTTATGTATCTCTCTGATTCATGATCTGATCTACAGGTAACCATAGTGATGAGAACATTATCTCAGAAACAGTCACACCTGGAAAAAATATCCCAGCATTAAATTCTGATTTATCGGTTGCCATAGCAACACTAAATGATAGAAGCGACATGTAAGAAGAAGCATCTGGGATTAGACAAAATATTTGAGTTATTGGAACCAAAAAACTAAGTTAGGAGATATTTGTGATAAGTAATTGGAAATTGGAAGAGGGGTGACTCACCAACTCAAAACCTGATCTTGAAAAATCAACTACAAGTGAAGTAGTAGGGCTGAATCAAAGTGGATCATTAGAAGCTGTTTAAGCCTAATCGGTTCATGAATCAAGGACTACGATTTGGTTTCCATGGGAACAGTTTGTCAATAATCATACAGATTGCAGATAAACTTATATTAATAAGAAATTTAACAATTCGGATGAATGATACATCAATATCAGACTAACTTTATATCTAACAGATTTGTTTGATGGGGCAATAGATGAGGAAATTGACTAATTAGGATAAATGAATACATAAATGTATTCATGACATATGGGAGACTCACTCAGTCTGAATGTTGGAGATAGATTACAAGAGTAAAATGGCTTATGTAAAACATTGATGACAGGCTTACAGTTCAAACACTTCAGACAATTCCAACCACAGAAGGCAAATGCAGCATCACCTGTTTATGTAACATGAAAAAACATTGATGACAAGCTACAGATGTAACATTGTTAATGCTTGCAGTTGATCGAGAAACATTACCAGGATTTAAAAGAAATGTCTGGGAAGCCCAACTGAGATTCAACATAATTGCTTAAGAAACCAACGAGATTTAAAATAAATACTTAGGGAAGCTGACAACCGAATCCAAAAATCAATTGCATCATAAAGCAGCTTAGAGTCCCATAACTTCATGTTTAATACAAACTGTTCTCCTGTGCGAACTGACAATTTGTGGGACTGTATGACACGATGGCATGTTGCGTTGACCATGGCGACAAAGATAATAACAATGAAGTCGCAGAGCCTCAGATGGAACACACGATTGATGAATTAATGGATGCAATTGAAGCATTAAAATTGGAATCAATGGTTAATTCACTTGAAAGGTAATGGGCTTATATTACTTGGAGAGTCAAAATTCACAAACATTTTTAAACATTTATCATGTCTAACAGAGAGAAAAGAATATATACGTATTCCTTTAAAATCAAATATTTGATATTTTAGGGTGAACTTCACTTTAGGGTCTCCGTCCACTTATATTTAAATGCATTTTGTGATGTCATGAATGCCAATTAAGTTTTTTTCTCCAAAAAGTATTTTTAAAACCACAGTTAATATTACAGTATTAATGTTTTCATGCAAAACTCAAATAGCAATTAAAAATCCACTTAAATACTTGTTAATTTAGAATTTACCAGGTGTTGGCTCAGCAATTTACAATAACTAATAATAACTTAAGATTAAGGTGTGTCAAAACAAAAATTAAGATTTTTAATTCAATTCTTGAGACAATGCTCATTCAGTTTTCTGATAAATAATTAAAAAGTTGAATTACTTTTGAATATTGAAAATTGCACTGGGAAACACTGAGAATGCACTCAAATACCTTTTAAAAATGAAGTTATCATGCCCTCAGAGGTGTTTGAACCCATTTTTTAAATCTACATTTTTGCATCAATGTGTGTAATGTCATAGGGAGAGGGGTGGGGGGTGGGGGTCTTGGACAGGCCATTGGGTATGTTAGCTGATTATCAGATTAGTAGATGTTTATCAATGTAGGATTGATACCTTGAAATTGTCAGACAAAGACCTTTTCTTTGTTCATGGAGTATAGTTTGTTAAGCCCTGATAACTGCCTTTGAACAGCTTTCGTGTTGTTTTATTTTTTCAAATGTTCCCCTTTGTGCTATCTTACATGAAAAATTGATTTATTGAATATCACTCAAACATAAAATAACATGATTTGCCAAAATATAATAATTCAATTTTAGATTCAGAAAACGTCAACCCCTCAGGGAGTAGGGCAGAAAATATCAACTCCTGGGGGAGTAATGGAGGCCAATCTTACTATTTCAGCTAGCAAAAAAGGAGCAAGGGCATTCTTATAAATATTTATAGTTCTTGCAAGCTAGAAGAATCCCTTAGGTAAAAAATTAGATGAATTGTGATATTCTGTTCAGAATAATGAAATAAACAACGAATTATATATATAGCCATTAAGTTGACACTTTAATTTATACAGAAATGCATGGAAATTACCAATTTTTGTAGATTTAGAGAGGAATTGTGTGAAATAAATGAGAACAGAGTGGCTTTTTATACGGAAAAGCATAAAGTGGAACTAAGTTGTTCTTCATAAGTACCACTTTCTAGAACTCAGATATCATTGAATAAAATATATCTGTACATGCAGGGTCATGCTTTAGTGTTTTTTTTCATAGATTTTTGGATTGTATATTCATTTTGCAGTTTGTTCTGTTATGATTGCTCTTCTTTTTGTCCATTTGATGTTTTTTCCATGGAATTATTAGATCTTGTGAAGCACAAGTACCTTTTTGGTTCTTCAGTTGTTGATATGGTGGGGGGGTGAAGAAAATCTGCTTCTCCCACCATAAACTGGGCAATGTTGCTAACAAAATGGCCTTACTGGGTATTAATTTTTAGATTTGGGTTTATTTTTCTGAAATTGGGTTCAAATTTTTAGATTTTAAGTCTAAATTTTTAGACTTTGGTCCCTCTTTTCTTGGTTTTCATGTCTGTTCCTGTTTTTCTTCATGTGGCAACCAGGATGAAGAAAACAAGTTTTACAGAAAGTTCTATTTCTACTAACTTGTGTACTGAGATGACAGGTGTACAAACATTTATTTTGAAGCATGAGAACCATGGAACAAAATGTAACCATATTTCTTTTTTCCATATAGACATCAAGAAATTGCCAAGAAAAAAAAAACAATTTGGCACGCATCCTCACACTAAATGATACAGAACTACTTGAAAATTACTCAATTACTCATACCATTTAATAGAAAAGAGCATAATATATTTGGTATGGGTGAGATATTTAGTGTTGTAAACCAGGAACTGGGGAGCTGAGGTTAATGTGTTAGTTTGCCAGGTAAATTCTTGTAATGTATACTTTTCCCATCCAATTATACCTGAATCACGCTAGAATTACTAGGTCCCTGTGTGCTTACAGGGTTTTAAGCTTCATATTTTGAGCTCACATTGTGAGCCTTTGGAATCACTAACTTGTCCCTCTGTCTGTCTGTCTGTCCATCTACCTGTCCCTCCTATCTGTCCATGTGTGCCCCCTTCAACAATTATACTACTTCTGCCTTGGTTTGAAGAAATCAGCCATAATGATGAATAGATAATAAATGCAATGTAAAATTTCCATTGAACATATTACATTTAGCCTGAATTACCTTTAGTTTGAGATTAAACTCTCGATTATGCATAAATTACCCGTGGTTTAAGAAAATACATTTGATTACTCCTAAAAATACCTGAGGTTTTTAGATTAAATGTTGTGAGGGAAGTAGAGGGGAAAATTAGAGTGAGAATTATGTCTTATCACATTCCTAAATCTTCTCATAGGTTATCAAAATGTTTATGTCTCTGAGTTCTCCCACACTGATAAAAAGTCCCTAATAGACTCCCCATGGGTGTATCAAACCTATAACATACTCTACCTTATAAGCAATAGGACTTACCCTGAATTTACATTTTGGTCACACAAGCCTCTGACTAAAACAGCTGATTTTGCCAGTTTAGCCCTCAGTCACATTTGATCTACAGCAGCCATAAAGCAGCTGTACAACAGCCAAAGCTTCACAAAATTGATATGGAAAATCGGCATCATACTACTTATCCCTATATTTTATGCCGCATGTTACGCTTGATTTTTGGAAGCAACGGCCGATGTACGGTTGCCATAAATCAAATGTGACAGAGACATTAGATACAGTCTCAAACGTAACTTTCACGGCGTTTTATTGGAGTTTATGTGAAATTGATGTTAGCAATAATACTAACAGGCAATAGTTGAACTGTGCCTCGTTTCCTCATTGTACTAAGTTAAGCTCTTGTCAAGGGTTAAAGTCATATCCCATATCTCATACCCATATCTGTATATCATATAGCCAGGAACTCACTGGAATGTAAACACATCATGATTTCATGCTGTTCAGAATTTCCTAAATGTCTCAAAATGTCTTGTGTCAATTTAAGCTATTTCCATGATTGGCATTTTATATCCAGCTTCATGTTTGATGTCTGGCTATTGGGCTATGTTGAGGTTGCAATTTGTATTTTTTATATTTTTAAGAACTTTAATGTTTATACAGTTTGAACCGGAGTTCACTTTTCAAATTGAAAAAAATCTAGGAGGTTAACATTTGACAACTTTGCCCAAAAATTAAAAACTTGCATGATTTTGAAAGAATTTTAGGCCATCTAGGGGTTTGCATGACCCCCCCCCCAATCTCCCCCGGGCTGACAAAAGTATATAAGAAATATGTTGGTGAAAGTATTGCTGGTTAAGATCTAACACAAAGGCAAATCTTTAATAAACAGATGATCATTTATGAGACATCATAGATAAGAATGACATCTTCCAGAACTGCAAGACATTTAGCTAAAGCTGAGATAATTAAATGATTGGCCTTATTACTTACATCAAGCCCCTGTATGGCACCCTCCCCATTCTCAAATTTCAGTCTACATGTAGTAAGTCTTTGTTTGTTACGTTGACAAGAGCTTGAGTTTGATTTAATCTTGGTTAGGTTGACATGAGCTTGATAGTCTTGGTTCAAGCTCTTGTGATCTAGCTACATTCCCGAAGTAGATAGATTTGGATTATATTAATACAGTTTGTCAAAAAAAAGATTTTAGTCGTTTTCAAGAGGGTGGAAATGGGTGTTCAGATTGGTGCAAATCTCTTCAAAATCTCAAATGGGAGCAGCAATCTTAACAATTAGTTGCTTGGCTCTATCATTTCTTTTGTTGCTATTTTGTTGGTTCACAAATACTTTCCAATTAATACAGAGCCACCATTCTGATACTCATAACATCTATCTGTTTCACCTCAAGGCTGAGAAGAAATGAGATGTCTTGGTTTATCATGATGCAGAGCCACCATAATCTTATTTTACAATGAGTAAAGTCTTAGAATGTTGGCCTGACACTAATTATTTCTGATTAATTCAGTAAGCCTTTAATTACACAGTTGATATGATGTGTAATGTTACATATCATGTGTAATCTTACATGAATTTGGTGTGTAATGTTACATGAAATGACATTATATGTTGAAGCTATACTTAGTTTAGGATTGTTTGTTTCTACCTTGAGTTATGTTAGATTTCTAGGTCAGAACATTTGAGAATTAGGATTCTTATGGAATGAATGAGTCAAATTGTGGAAAAAGAGGGGAATTAGCAAGGAATGAAGTAAATCCTGAATATTCAGCATATTACATTTGTTAGAACTCTCAAATTGATGATTATTTACAAGATACATTCTTATTCACAAACCTATTATATCAGTCAATAAGAATTGAAAGTGTATTAGTTTTGAATCGTATGCGAGGAGAATATGAATATTTCCATCTTTAGGCAATTTATGTGTTACATGACAGCATGACATTTTACAGATTTTTATTAGCCAAATAAGGATGATTTGTGGTTATCGATTGATGTTTTTCCATCAGCATGGTAGTCTAGCTACAAGCCTTTATGACCCCCCCCCCCCTATTCCATACCACGAGGAGATAAGGTGGGGGTCTAGAGTCAAGGAAGACTATCAGAATGGCGAACAGATTAACTCCAATCTAGTTTGACCAGCTACTAATTTTTATTATCTTAAAGAGGTATTAAAAGATCTATCAAAACATAGGTGTTTTTATATGATTTAGAAGAATTTCTGATAAGATTTGTTTATTTCAACAACAGATCAAAGTGGTTCTCAAAAGATATTTTCATAACAATCTCTCAATGGAGCAAATAATTTTTTCCCAATTAAAAGATGTCACTAGTGTTTATCAATAGTGTTAAGAACTCTAGTATCTTTGATACATTCAATGATTATCCCTGTATTTTTAGCTATTTGTTTGAGTGCAAGTGAAAAATCTTGTAAGTTTTTTGTTAGAATCGTAGATACTCTACAGGGTGATCCAGAAGTAACGTCAAAGACATTGTAATTTCAAAAGTATTCATCAGATCTTCATGAAATTTGGTATACATGTACCCACAACATTTCTGAGTTACCATCTCAAAGATTGGAATTCAATCATTTCATTGGTTGAAATTATGGTTGCTATAGTAACCCGATATCGCGTAACCCGGGGCAAATTGAAGAGAAACCATAACGTTTTTGTGAATTTCTCTAATTTAAAAAGTCAGTAACATTTGAAAATGTTCATTGTTTGTTTTCTATGATTTTTATATTTGTTGCCATGGTAACAAATATGTAATAGTTGTGATGTCACAATAGGCATTCATAAAAAGCTTTCAATTTCTTTGAATTGCTTCCATCATCCATGACAAATACTAACATGACCAAGGACACTAACCCACCCAATTCAAGATGGCGCCAAGTCAGAGTAAAATAGAGCAAAGAACAAACATTAAGTTCTGTGTAAAGTTGGGGAAAGGTGTAAAAGAGACTATAAGACAGATAAAGAAGGCATATGGTAAAGCTGCCATTGCTGAGAGAAACATTTACAGGTGGTTTAACAAGTATTCCAGTGGATATGATGAAGTGGTAGACAAGCAGCGAGGAGGCAGGCCAGTGTCGTCATTCGATGATCAAACCATCAAAGCAATTGAAGCTGATGTTATGGACAATAGGCAAATTTCTATCAGAGAATTGGCTGAAAAACACGATCTGAGCTATGGGACTGTGCAACGGATACTGACAAAGAACTGTCTGTTAAAGAAGGTGTCTGCTAAATGGGTGCCGCATGACTTGACACAGGAGCAGAAAGACCGGCGTGTTAAGGCTTCAAGGGACTTTCTTGCAAAATATCGGAGAGATGGAGATGACTTTCTTAACAAGATCATTATGAGTGACGAATCATTGCTATCATTCTACATCCCAGAGACCACGCAACAAAGTTCATCGTGGAAACATGACAACTCCCCAACACCAACCAAGCCTAAAATAGTACCAGGAATTCCACAAAAGAAACAAATGGTTGTGACATTCTTTGACATTAGAGGAATGGTGTTAACCCATTTTGTTCCCATTGGCCAGAGAATTAATGCCGTTTACATTGCAAAGGTAAGATATCATTTGTTCTAATAATACATCATACTGTGAATTTTATTTTTAAATTAAAGTATTTAAATGTTGTTCACTGTCAATATAATTATAACTCCATGGCCATGATTCAAATCCAAATCCAATCAATGAAACAACTGGTTTAACAACCATTAAACATTTGTTTTTCAGGTTCTGAAGCGTGATCTTCAACGTTCCCTGAGGAAAAAGCGTCCAGGACATCTGCAGCAGTTTATCTTGCATTGGGACAATGCCCCTACGCACACTGCAATCCTGACCAGCAACACAGTCCAAACACTTGGATTTCAACAACTTGAACATGCCCCTTATTCACCTGATCTTGCCCCCAGTGACTTTTATTTGTATGGGGAACTAAAAAGAAACCTTAGTGGAAATAATTTTCAATCCTGTGAGGAATTGAAAAATGCCGTAGTACTAGCCCTACAAGGAATGAGTTCTAATGGATTTAATTCTGTGTTCAAGGAATGGGTATCCAGACATGAGAAATGTGTTGCAAATGGTGGCAATTATGTATTATTAGTAACTGTGCAATAGTATGATTTATATTGTTGTGAAATAAAATGTTGAGGATATAACAATTTCAGATCTTGTTGATATTTTGAGATTACGCATTACACGTTAAGTAATTTGCCCCGGGTTACGCGATATCGGGTTACTATAGCAACCATAATTTCAACCAATGAAATGATTGAATTCCAATCTTTGAGATGGTAACTCAGAAATGTTGTGGGTACAGTACATGTATACCAAATTTCATGAAGATCTGATGAATACTTTTGAAATTACAACATCTTTGACGTTACTTCTGGATCACCCTGTATATTGAGAAGTTTTATGAAGCACATTTTCAATGAATCCTACAAAATGACAAATTGAAGATGATGAATATGCCTTATATGAAACTCTAAAAAAAATATTTGAGGGACTTTCAGTTCACTCATTGTGAACCATCAGTGCTAATATATTCATTAACCCTCCAGCTACCATCAATTTGAAATGTAATATTAACTTTCTTTCATCGAATGAAAGGGTTAATTGCTTCGGGTATATCACATATGAAAAACTTAGAATATTGAAGTTATGGATGACCAAATTTGGAAAATATTTGCTACTGTATAGGTTTTCTGTTAAATAAAAACTACAAACAAGAACACCAGTTAGAAGAGGATAGCAGAAAAGCTGTAGATTATATCGATTGGGAAACAAAAATATAGTTTATAGTTTGATCTCTAAAATGAAAAAGAATTCTAAGATAGTAATAAATGATGAAAAAATTATGGATTATATATTGAGAAATGATATGGATGAACTGTTTTCCTAAATTAGGATAGAATCATGAAAACTAAAAATAGTTGGACGCAAAAGATGTTCATCAAATGAAAATGAAGATCTCCAAATATTATAAATGTCAATATTATCAAATAGAATCTTTGACATCATTGATAGAAATCTTGACATCATATTAATGAAAGTCCTGACATCTAAATATCTTGTTTTTGCAATTTTAGAAGCATAATATTTTAATTTAAGTTGTCTGACTTTTTATGGTTTCTTAGCATGTTAGAAGAACTTATTTGGGCGAAGTTACATTCATTTATGTCTAAATCCCATCTTTCGAAACAATTTAAAGCAAATAAAATGCAATAAAAACCTCACAAAATCTCTCCTGAGATTTATTTTCCTTTTTAAAATTCAGTGTTTTTCTAATCACACATTTTCTGAAAATTTTACTTTTTAGTCAGGCCATATAAAAAATATTAAATTTCTTTTCATAATTTCAAGGATCAATCTAATCCATCTTGTAAGCGAACTTCTATTAGATTCGTTTTGATTCCTTTGTTATTGTTGTGTTTTGTATCAAGACTTTATTATACATCAAACATAATATAAGAACTACATAGTTAATGTGTTTCTAGTAGGAAGCCAGACTTACAAGTGTCTGCTATAAGCATGGTAGTCTCAGTTAAGGGTATCAGATATCTTAATGACCAGTACTGAAACCAGATACATAACATCTCCCTTCTTTTAGTTTAAAAAACAAGTTAAACTTTTAACAGTCATCTCATTGAAATATGATCATTACTAATTCTGAATATTTTGTAAGGGAGCTCATTTTAACTTTACTAGCCATGTAATTTGAACTATGTGACCTGTCTCATGAACTTTAGTATTCATTGATAAAATGTCCAGTGCATATGTTTGTACTACATGCTAATGAGGTTCTTGACCTAAGAGTTTACTACAGTCTTACTACAATGTTTATTTTGATATGCTAATTTGGTCTATCCTTGACCTTCATTGCAAATATGGATATTTCCATTTCACTTCCAGTCTTGGGTTTACACTATACTAATGATAGTCATTTCACACATTTTATGCTGGAATTAAATGTCTCCTATTCCTTCTAAATTGTCCTCCATCTGGGGTTTCAACTAGATATGATCTGGGCGAATCTAGTTTCTCAGTCACTGTTGCATTTCTCCAGATGTATTTATTGTTCCTTTTCTCACGGACTTTGACAGGGGTATTAGGTTGAAGAGGGGCAAGGGGACGAGCGCGGAGGTCATACTTTCTCTTCTCCATCTGCTTTTTCTGTTGAAGTTTTGTGCAAACGTTGGGATCTGGGCTTTGGGGATTCAGTAGAACATCACTTGTAGGAATTTTAGATCGCAGTTTTCTACCCATAAGTAATTCTGCTGGGGATTTGTTGATCTTCGCATCAATTGGGGTGTTTCTCAAATTCAGCATGGCTGTGAAAATATCATCTGATTTTCTGATAATATTTTTTACAGTCTGAATTGTCCTTTCAATTTGGCCATTGCTATTTGCTAGATTCGGGCTCGATGTAGCAATGTCGAAGTTGTAGTCTTCGCTGAATTTTACATATTCTGATGATTGAAATGGTGGACCATTGTCACTGAACACTGTTTGGGGAATACCATTTCTGCTGAATGAGGCTTTTAGGCAATTTATGATGGGTTTTGCCTTGGTGCTGGTGAGTGAGTACAGCTCAGGGTACTTGCTGTAGTAGTCTACTCCAATTAGGTAATCCTTGTTGTTATGTGAGAATAGGTCAACACCTATCTTTTCCCAGGGGCGCATAGGAACCTTATGTGGAATCATAGGTTCTCTTTGATTGGCATTTCTGTGGGTTTTGCAAATGTCACAGTTTTTTATCATATCCTCGATCTGGGAATTCATGTTGGGCCAAAAGAGTGTCTCTCTTGCTATGGATTTTGTTTTAACGATTCCCATATGGTTTTCATGGATAAGCGACTTTACTTCGTCTCTCATTGATGTGGGAATTACCAGTTTCAGGCCTTTGAACACGAGACTGTCAACTGTACTAAGTTCATCATGAAAGGTGTAATATGGCATGACTGACTCATGTACATCAGTCTTTTCAGGCCATCCAATTCTGCAATATTCCATAATGCGTTGCAGCACAGGGTCATTCGAGGTCGCGTTCCTGTACTCTTGCTGTTTTGGTTTAGACATGGGTAAAGCTTGAAGTAATCCATCTGCTTGTTGATCAATGTCGTTCATGATAGAAGCAATAATTTTCGAGCTTTCTGTGTCACTGTCTACACATGCTCTGCTGAGAGTGTCTGATATAACCATGTCTTTTCCAGGTTTCCACTTGATTGTGACATCGTACTTTTGCATTTGCAAAAGCATTCTTTGTAATCGAGCTGGGGCTTTATTTAGAGCTTTCTTTGCGATCACCTCCAGGGGCTTGTGATCAGTTTCCACGACAAAGGGCTTACCATAGAGGTATTGGTGAAACTTAGTTGCTCCAAAACATATACTCGTCATCTCTTTCTCTATTTGGGAGTAGTTTTGTTGGGCAGGGGTGAGCGATTTTGACGCGTAGCATACAGGCATATCATCCTGTAGTAGAACAGCTCCAAGACCATCTTTCGAAGAGTCTACATTCAGCACTGATGGCTTATTGGGGTCGTAAAACTTGAGAACTGGCGCTGTAGTTATAAGCTTTTTCAGCTGCTCATACGCTTCTTTCTGTGGCTTATTCCATTCGAAAATAATATCCTCTTTCATTAGTTCTCGCAAGGGAGCATTTAGCTCTGATAAGCGTGGTACGAACTTGGCAACATAATTCACCATGCCAAGGAATCGACTCAGTGATTGTTTATCTGTAGGGGTTTTCATCTCAACTATCGCTTTTATCCGATCATCCGGGATACTCAGTCCATCTCTCGACCATGTATGTCCTACATATGTGACTGATGGCACATTAAACTGGCATTTCTTCCTGTTAAACTTGAGGTTGTTCTCACTTGCTCTTTGGAACACTGCTTCCATTCGATGCTTAAGCTGTTCCTCATCTTTGCCAGAAATCAATATATCATCCACTTGGACTTCAACGCCATCTATTCCTTCTAGAACTTTACAAACTTCCATCTGGAACTTTTCAGTAGATATGTTTAGTCCATATGGCAGACGTGTAAATCGATATCGTCCAAAGGGTGTGTTGAAACAAGTAAGCAACGAACTCTCGTGATCAAGTTCAAGTTGCCAAAATGAGGTTGTCGCATCCAATTTGGTAAACCTCGTAGCACCTTTCAATCTTGTGCTGATCTCTTCTGTTGTGGCAGTAGGGTATGGTTCCCTTTTAATAACTTTGTTGAGGTTTGCAGGATCAAGGCATATCCTAAGAGATTTGTCGCTCTTCTCAACCAAAACTATATTATTCACCCAATCAGTGGGCTCATCCACTTTGGCAATTACTCCTTGTTTTTGCATTCGCTCTAATTCAGTTTTCAATTTGTCTCTCTGATGAACAGCTACCTTGTAAGGGGGGTGTACCACAGGCGTGACATTTTCTTCAAGGGTAATGTGCACTTTGCTAGGCAGACAGCCTAGGCCTTCAAATAAATAGCTGTAATTCGACACCAACTGGTCTGTGGTCAGTGTGCTGTCAGAGCCAACTGTAGAAATGTTCCTTCTGGATACTAAGCCAAAGAGAATAGCTGATTGCAGACTAATTAAAGTGTCAGCTTTCTCCTTAATTACTATGAATTTCACTTTGTAGTTTATCCCTTCAAAGTTACAAGGCATATCACATTCACCCATGACGTCCAGGGGCTGCCTGTTGTAGGTAAATAGCCTTGTGGTAGAAGCTTTCATAGGGGGGTGTCTTAACCTCTTGAACAGTGCATGTGAGATCACATTGGCCTGGGCACCTGTGTCCACCTTAGCAGTAAGGGTGTGCCCACCTGTTTTTAGTTGTATAATCCAGGATTTGGAGTTGGGTATATCTGGGGTTTTGGCTGGAATCTGGGCTATCTTTGATGTCTGGGTGTCTGGGATTTCAGTGGTTACAGATCCCAAGTACACTTCATCTTCTGAAGATACTGATTCCTCCACCTGGTTCACTTTTCGGGGGTTTCTACGTTTTCCAGATTTGCCTTGCCTCCGTTGTCTAGAGTCCTTTTCACTAGATTTCCCACTACGGCAACATCTTTTAAAATGCCCGAATTTTAAACATCCGTTACACTGCTCATTAGCCGCAGGACACGTGCCTCCTCTATGTATCAGTCCACAGTTGTCACACCTTTGTGACTGCGACTTCTTTACAATACTGACTTCCTCATGTCCACTTTCTGTGCGGGAATTTAGAGAGTTCTTATGGACGTTACTCTGCTCGTATAAGCGTGCTATCTTTAGAGCATGGTCTAATGTGAGGTCCTCCTCGTATCTTAGTAGCTTCTCTTGGACTTGTGTTGAATGGCAATGTGTCAATATCATGTCGGCGATCATCTCGTCAAGATCGGGGAATTTACAGTCTCTGCCAATAAGTCTAAGTTTTGTCACAAACTCGTCAATAGACTCATCCTTCGACTGGTAGCATTCATAGAACATTTTCCTCTGGATCGACCTGTTTTTCTTGGGTGTACAATATTCCTCAAATTTATCAAGGAGGGTTTTAGACTCCTTCTTTTGTGATTCCGAAAGTACCCCAGTGGCAATCCACGATCTGCAAATGTCCCTTCCTTTCTCGCCGATGAGAAGGAGAATTTGAGCGGCTTTCTCTTGCTCTTTCCATTTTGTGGCATCAGGAGAATCAAACATTAATTCAATAAGTTCTCTCCATCTCTTCCAATCTTCTGAGAGATTAGGGCCATAAAAGTCTAATTCCTTCACTATCTTTGAGTATCCACTTGCCATTGTTGATGTTTCTGATCTACTTATTCATGTGAGACCACATCTGACACCATGTTGTGTTTTGTATCAAGACTTTATTATACATCAAACATAATATAAGAACTACATAGTTAATGTGTTTCTAGTAGGAAGCCAGACTTACAAGTGTCTGCTATAAGCATGGTAGTCTCAGTTAAGGGTATCAGATATCTTAATGACCAGTACTGAAACCAGATACATAACAGTTATGGTAACCCTCACTAAAACTCAACCTCAAAATTGTTTTTGAGTTCATTTTATTGACAAAGATGTTACAGATTCATTTCAGTTATTTTGATTGTAGAATCAGATAAAATCAGTTATTTTTCCACAAAAGTCTCGAGGATATCTTAGTTGTCAGTCGGAATATCTGGAATGATAGCTAATAACTTTAGATCGAAGCACGTCGTATTAACAGGGAAAGGTTGGATCTAAACAAGGTTGTAATTTGGCTGTTTAAACAATGTCATTTAAAAAAATTCGATCCAGGAGGTCTCTAATACGGCAAGTATTTTTTCCATAGAATGACATTTTTTCTTTTTTTAAATGTATAATCTGCTTTATTTTTAGAGAAGTTGTTATTGTTATTTACATTAAAATCACTAGCAATGTTTACTTTTGTGGTAGAGAAATGTTAAGGGTAGGGGGTAATGACACAAATTTAGCAAGGCGAGAATCAAAAACTCACTTTAAAACTGTTCTATTACATATTGTAAGATTCTGGCTTAACCTCTTGACTACCCAGAATGACGAGATTTCTCGTCACCTCTGAAATGACCTTGAAACCCAGAGGGATGAGAAAATCCATCACAAAATTGTTCACAAAAATTGCTCTTATTTGAACAATTTTCATCCAATTTACACAAAAATTGTTTTAAAACGTGTAGAATTGATCTCTGCCATCTAATTTTACTAAGTTGAGCATCTAAAGTTGTAAAGGTATGTAGTAAAATGTCAAAAGAAAGGTGACAAAAAATGAAAAATTCTCTGGTTTCAACCAATTTTAGAGCCTGGGATTCAAGAGGATAAAGTGTTCATATAGAATGTGCTCACATCTCAAAATCTTGATATTGTGGATATCAAGTGTTCACATTTAGAATAAAGGTAAAGGAGGGGTTTCTATTAAATAGGTTTCACTGTTTTAGAATCGTGATGAATTGTCAATTTAAAAAATGATAAGATGACTGATGAGGTAAGTTCAAGGAGGATGTATTTCATGATTAGGATTTATTTAAACAATTTGATTCCTGACCTAAAAAGGAGTGACATAAGTGTGCGATATAATACAGTGAAACCTGTAAAGTGGAGCAGCTCTGTAAGTGGAACGTCTCTGTAAGTGGAACAGCTCTGTGAGTGGAACAGCTCTGTAAGTAGATAAGCTCTGTAAGTGAAACTTCTCTGTTAGTGGAACAGCTCTGTAAGTGGAACATCTCTGTAAGTGGAACAGCTCTGTAAGTGAAACAGCTTTGTGAGTGGAACAGCTCTATAAGTGGAACAGCTCTATAAGTGGAACATCTCTGTGAGTGGAATGTCTCTGTAAGTGGAACATCTCTATAAGTGGAACATCTCTGTACATCGTGGAACACCCCAATAAATACTTTGGTCCCTTGAATAATTGACTACATGGTGAATAATCCTCTGTAAGTAGAACACATCCAGAATAAAAAACTTTTTTTTTGATGTACCAAAGATGTTCTTCTTACAAAGGTATTACTGTACACTCAAAAACAAATAGAATTTATTGCCAGTTGAAGACAAATTGTGAGGAAAGTTCACTGGAACAGAGTGACATTTTGCTGAATATAAATAGAACGGCATTCTTTACCTAGAACAATACAACATAATTGTGACTCCTACAACCTCTGTTATCCCTCCTTTGACAGGCGTTAGATAAAACAAAATCAACACCAACGTCAAGTTTGTTATATCAATATTATGGCCGTATCTTATTTTTCCCTGTTTCGTTAGTCTAGCTACAAGCCTTTCTGACGCCCCCCCCCCCCCACTGCACCGCTTCCTTGTGTGAGAAGTTTTCATACCTATGTTGTCAAGTAGTAGTAGGTTGGGGGGTCATAGAGGCTTGTAGCTATACTACTGTTTCCTCTCTAAAACTTCAACAAACAAGTCTTTATCTTTGGTGTTTATATGTTTATATATGGTTTCCAATCTGTTAATGTCATGCCTGTTTACCTCATTTCTTGCCTATCCACTCTTTGATATTTTCTGTCTGGTTGAAGGTCATGCTGACATTGACATTTGATTTATTATTGGCAAGCACTTCATTAGAATATATGTACACTTAAACCTACACGAAGGAAACACAACGGAGATAGGCTAAAAGTGTTCATATTGAAAGGTGTTTACATTATGAAATTCAGATAACAAGGGAGTCAATGGGATATACTGTAAAAAGTGTTCACATTTCAAGGTGTTCATTTTCAAGAGGTGTTCACATACACAGGTTTAGCTGTAAATTTTTGTTAATTTTGTTACTCAAGTTCTGAATGAGGTGTTTAGTAGACTAATTTGTTAAAACAAAAAGAAGCAAGAAAATAGCTGAGAAATAAGCCATGAAATAAGACAGGTGCGGCTTACTTTGAAGATGACAGAGGAATATCACAAAAAGGTATGTTGATCAAAATTTAAAAAAAGTCATGATGACGTATATTTTTAGGTAAGCCTTTTGAAGTGCTTGGATGTTTTACTAGAAAATACTATGTTTAGGAAGTTTACACAGTGTCATTTTGGGTGTCAGATTGGCAGGATTTGTACTTAAAAGTCTACTGTCTATTACGGTGTATTATATACAGTTACAGGATTACAAAGATATGATATTTTCATACTGAGTCGAAATACTAGATAAGATGTTTATTAATTGAAAAATACAAAGCAACTTTGAGTAAGGTCTGCTTTTATCAAAGAGGAATCTAATTTTAATTACAATTTCGAGTTCATCATCACGAATCTGCCATCTCACTTTGGATATATTTAGAATCAAATATAAACGAATAAATATGACTGTTTTGATATCGTCAGAGAGGGCATGCATGTACATTGGATACTTTCCAAAATGACTCAAGCAAACAACACTGTCATGTACATGTAACTTCATATCTCAAAGTTGACTTGAACTACATCCCATCCAAGAAAAAAGATAAGTTTAGAGAGTTAGTCACAAAAAGAACATTTGTCTGGATCGGGTGTATTAATCCACATTAGGCCGTTGAACAAGAGGAGCGATTTCACTTCATTGTCATGTTAATTATTTAATTAACTCATATATGTATATTGGAGCCACATTTATAAAATTCAAGCTTATATCTTTGGATATACATTATTTTTAATCATAAGAACTTAGACTCAAGGATATGACAAGTCAGGATTCTCTGAGATCACAATATACAAAACATGGGTAAGTTTGGAGTTTGTAAGAAAGATGGCGATGCTGTTTTCTTTAGTTCTTTCTTGGGGAAAATCTCAAAATTGCATTTCCTTAGCAAGAGTGATGTCTCATACTCTTTATTTAACAGAAATATTTCTGAATTTACTGAGTCTATCAGAGGTGCTTAGGTTGAGGTTTTATCTGTTTCTACCGTGCTTTTTTCTAGAGTCTATACCATCTTTTTCTACTAGGATACCATCTACTGTACTTTGTCTCTATCGATAACACCTCAGCCTATGATAGGGTATATATAGCTTCTAAAAGTAGATGTTCTCTTCAGGATATTTTTCAATGGGATGAATAGATGGAAAAGATGGATAGTTACCAGATTGGGGCTTGATGCAAGACTATCAAATCCTAAAGAGAATAGAATTGCATGCTTTGATGTTCAATTAGTTGATCAATTCAGATTCCAAATGGTGTTTGAGGCGTCTCCATGGAGACAGGTATTCTAGACAGAGTCTGGTACATGTTGATCCAAATGCATAAGTAACTCTAATATGGTACAAAATATGGGATAAAGAATATAACAGGAGCCCTGCTATTCAATGACATTATATTTATTCATTCATTTATTGATTGATTTATATAAGGTGTTACATTACTCATTTCTTTGTGCTAAATGACAAAGAGCCAATCTAATATTACAAAAATATCTAGCTTCCAAAAAGAAATGTATGAGAGCATAATCAGTCATTAGAGAAACAATCACCCCCCCTCTTCAACCCAAATCCTTAATAAACAGAATGGTTGTAGGTTTCAACCTTCACTATTTCTAATAATCAAAAAGGTACAAAACCTTATGAAAGATCTAACGAGTCTTATTACAGGTTATTACATCACTTAATTCTAATAAAAAAGACAAGTTACAACTCCAAAGTATTTTTATTTTGTTTTGTTACTAATCTTTTTGATTTTCCCACGACTTTTCGTCCTTAAAACTTATGACTGCGTGAAGTAGGGGAAAAGTTGTGTGAAAGTTGAAAAATAAAAATACTTTGTGACACAACATAATCGAGACCTTGATATACTGTATTTGAATGATTTTGTTTTAAAATATATCAAAAATACCTCATTTATCGCGATAAAGCACTTTGATTGTTATATATCGTGCATTGTAATATTTTGGCCCTTTGCTATATTTTTAGATGGTTGATTGTCATGGCGACAATTCTGAAATGTCAACAAAAAAATTTGTGTGGGAGATGATATATGATGATATATCCTCCATTGCCTAAATATTATTTGCTAAAAAATGTTACTTGTTTTTTTAGACAATGATCGATATTGCCGTCAACATTATTTATTCAACCATCCAAAATAACATTTCACCATCTAGATGCATATACTGTAAGAACCACAGTCAGTTAATAGTGCAGTTTTGTGTAGTATGTTATCAGTTGGTAGAGAGGATTTAGATCAATTAAGATGAGGCCGGTTATAATACTCTGAATAAATTGACCACTATCAGTCTCAGTAAATAATTCATACAGTAAAATACTGAAAATACTTTGGAATGAAATAATAAATCTGTCAATAGCACACTTTTCCAGTACATGTTATACAATGTCTGATTCCTGTTGGTGACGATTATGATAAGAGTGTGGATGGGATTTAGAATATGCATCAATAATGGAACGTAACCAAACTTAGTGAATCCCAAGTATACAGTTATCGTCCCACGCTTATTATGCATTTTTCTGTCATTTGTATATATGATTTAGAAAGCACTAAAATTAGGATGAATATTTCATGTCTGCTTATTATGTCATTTTTCATTTATTTCCCTTTTGTATACAACTTGGTTTTAGTTCATAATTGTACTTCGTAAATAATTAAAAGTTTCATTTGTGTCTAAAAGACAAAGGAATGCTATCCAGAAACAAAGGAATCACCTGATTGATTTTGGGATGGCATGATGAAATTGAAAAGGGGTTCCTAGATAAATCCAGCAATAGTGACAAGTTCAGTGTCTTGATTTGAGTCCCCTTGATAAGCTACTCCTAGATAACCCCATCTTGAATCATCAAGATATTTTTTGTGGATGGTGTCTGGTGTCTGGCATTCGGCGACTGACGATTGGCAGTCAGTGTCTGTAACAAATGGCAGGTGGTCATATTTTTCATTTTATCGATTTTTTTTAGGAATAATGGTACCTATTTACCTTATGTTTTAAAATGTTCTTCCATGATTTGAATATTTAAAAAAGAGACATAATTTGTTCAAATTTGTTCAAATATTTTTTTATTACATTTTTTGGCCATTGTGACCAGCATCTGACATCTGTAACAGTTGTTACACTTTCATAATTGTAACCAGGCTGTGACATTCTATAATGTTTATGTTATTTTACCTGAGTAAGATCCTTTAGGTAAAAAATTAGACAGTGATTAATAGTGAACAATGTTTCAATCAGATGAAAGGAATATATAGATATATAGCGAGAGTGGAGTATGCGTCAGAATGCTCAAGGCATTGCTACATTCATGTTTTGAAAAATCAGCTGTCTTTCAACATCAACAATAAACAAATGTTCATGTTATCACATTGTACTCATGATAGGCTCAGTATAATGAGTTGTCTAATTATATAGAAATGTAATTGATTCATATATAATTTAACTCAGTGAAGAACTTTGGTAACAATAGTTGTTAGGTACCAGTTTCACCACCAGGTGGCTGGCTTGAGCTTTATTAACAGATATTGTACTGAGACGTCACATTTGTTGGAATTCGCTTCTTAAAAGGGCTGTCACTGGCGCCAGTCGTTGGGTTGGGCTACTAAACTGTAAAAGAGTCGGTACTAGACAGAGGGTAGTTTATAACTAGACTGTATGCAGGGTGAATGATAGAGTATGATATCATAACATCAGTCAGAAATGGCAATGCATATCTGTTATTTATCTCACTTAAATGTAGTGTTGTGTCTAGCTTCCAAAAATATCTAAATAAATAAAATTATAGGTGTTACATAGTTACACACTACCCTTTGCATTCGTTTGACTTCACTTCTTAAAAGAGAGCTCCATCTTCATAAGTTTAACTAGACTCTGCATACAGGGTAGTTACACACATAGTTAATGACTATCAATGTTGAGTTTTTTTTGGTTTCATGTATACTTAAAGATGTCTCAAAATTCCTGGAATGAATGTTTCTCTCAATTTCTATAAACTTTGTGATTTTTATGTCACCACCACACTTCATGGATGGTGTTCGATGGTTGGTGTTTGGCATTTGGCGGTCTGTGATCATCAATTGTAACAAATGACAGGTGATTACATTTTGAATGTTAATGCCTTGTTTATCTCGTGTATATGATCAGGCCCGTAGCCAGGATTTGCCACTTTTTGAAAAATTCCAGGGGGGGTTCACTTGTGACTATTTTGGTCCAAAATGGCAAAATCACTATGGGCTACGGGCCTGATGATTGTAATACATTGTCTATAGAAAACCATGATACACCATAAGCTAACATTTAGAGGTCATAACATCGATAAGATTATAACAGGATCAAACCTTTGAAATCACCTCTGGTATTCAAAGGCTGTGTGGCTAGTTGCATCTTTATGAGGGTAGATACTTGATCCAATGTGATATATTAAACTTAGACATGATAAAGCATTAATAGATATATTATTTCTATTCGCATTTAGTCTATTTGATACCTTAACAGCATCAAACTTTTGAAATCACCTCAGGTATTCAGAGGTTATGTAGCTAGTTGCATCTTTATCAGGGTAGATACTTGATCCGATGTGATATATTAAACTTAGACATGATAAAGCATTAATAAATATATTATTTCTATTCGCATTTAGTCTATTCGATACCTTAACAGCATCAAACCTTTGAAATCACCTCTGGTACTCAGAGGCTATGTGGCAGGTTGCATCTTTATCAGGGTAGATACTTGATCCAATGTGATATATCAATTTTGGACATGATAAAGCTTTGATAAATGTATTATTGCTACTCGCATTTAGTCTATTTGATACCTTAACAGCATCAAACTTTTGAAATCACCTCTGGTATTCAGAGGCTATATGGCTAGTTGCATCTTTATCAGGGTAGATACTTGATCCAATGTGATATATCAATTTTGGATACAATAAAGCATTGATAAATGTATTATTTCCAGTGATGAATATTTGTTAGATATGAGGCTGGTGCCAGATTCATCAAACTGGATTATCTCAGACCATTATTAATTCATAGGGTTACATTAATCTATTTCCTCGGAATGAGTTATCGCGACAGTCTAATTTTTTTTCTTTATCAAGTAGACACGAAGTTGGGCAGGATGACAAAAAACATGATATTAACAATATCCAATTGTTTACCTCTAAAAGAGTCAACTGGGTAGAGTATATATCCATACTGTAAGTCTAGATTCTACTGTTGACCTCAAGGTGAACAATCAGCTGGAATTGGTGAAAAGTTTTACATTTAGATTTGTATTATAGTATAAATAGTCTCAAACAATCTGAAAAGTGTTCATATTTTAAGGTGTTTAATTGAGAGAGGTGTTCACATTCAAAGATTTTATTTTGCTTAATTCTGAGGTATATCCTCAAGAAGTACTTCAATAGTTTTAATAGTGTGATAAAATATGATGGATTATCTAGAGGATTGAGAGATTTATAGGATTAATGAGTTCGGATTAGAGTGAAGTTGTAAAATAAATCAATAATTTGTCTCTTGATAACTACATATTTAGATTTAGATGTATCCAGAAAACTCTACCAATTTCTGTACTAAATACCCATGAATATAATCACAGGCAATATTTTTTCATTTGTTTTAGATTTGAAAATGGGAGAGTGAGAATCTAACATTTTGAGATATTTATAGTATAGATGGCATGCCTGTTTCTTATTTTCCTTCATGGAACTTCCTTTATACTTGTATTTTTTCTCGTAAAACATGAGCTAGATGTGATATTAGATTCATGGGTGCAGTACTTGTATGCTAGATAAAGCAGCAGGGTGAACAAAAACCTGATACAATCAGAATTTGTTCATGCGTGGAAAAATACACAGTGCAATCTTAGCAATCTGCATTGATGAAATGATAAGTTTTAGCTGTCTTGTTTGATTTAAATGAAAAATGAAACAACAAATAATATTATGCAAATGATAATTCAGTATCCAGCACTAAAAATCTCAATTTGTATGGGAATGTAAGAATATCAAGAAGAGCATTCAAAAATCTTAGTTGGAATTATCGAGTGAAATTTTTGCATAGGGTAAAATGTATAACAGTATCTAGCTTAGTAAACTGTCGTCTTTATATTAGATACAGAGATCGCTTTAAGTAAGTAATTCAGGAGAGGTGACGTTGTTTGTCTCCGTACCATGGAGATGCTTGAAATCGTGACTCAGTTTTGCTGTTGGCTGTCAAATTATAATAATCAAAATTGATAATTATTAGCTGTAAGGAGTAAATATGAAATATATCAACAAGCTAGGTGGAGGTAACATTAGAGTATTCATTATGCAGAATATATAATATGACATATAAGATCAAGTAATTGTTACCTATATATACCTACATGTCAATGATGACTCAATATAAGGCCAAGACAGCTGAAATGTATGTTTATTAGGAAATTTATTTTTTGAAAAAAGACTAGATTGCCTTTTTCTTATGTTATTTTCAGTCTCAAATATAAAAAAAACATTTAAATGAGAAGAAAATGGTGAAATTCTAAAAAGATATGGAAAACTATCTTACCAGGGAGATTTTGGAAAGACTAGGCATAGACACTAAACAGATATTTTTTGTAAGGGCCCAAGGATGATATTTTTGTCTCCGTACCATTTCCACAATGTAGGAGTTGATTACACTGCAACATGAATCTAGAAACATGGCTATTCGTTATCACAGTCACAAGTATCATTGCAAAAAATGATTCACTATCGACATGAGTTTTTTTGTCTCCGTACCAATTTTACTGAGAATGAGCTCATTAACTGAAAGGGATTACATAATGAAGATTTGTCATCAGTGAATTTTCAGTTGATTTAGATTGATAACATTGCCTGCATATACAGTGTTTGGATAATGTTGATTGAATAGTAATCATATCTTAAGATCAACAAATGAAAACAAGTCTCATTTCTCAATCTAAACAGTAATTATGCATTCAGATGAAGTAAATGCCAAGAATAGGAATTTATCGTTTACTGAATCTAAAAATATATTGAATCAAACGAGTACAGAATGGAAATGTTGACGGCAGAAGCCTGTCTGAAAAGTGTGGTTTAACATGGATTTATGCTCACAGAGATGATTCAGAGAGGGATGAAGATGCTTTGCCTCCGTAACATCATCCCTTGGGGATATTGATCATTATCCCGATGACTTGTTGAAATCATTACATTAGCGTTATAACAAATCGTCTGATATATTCTCTTTTCACTGAATTCAGCTAGAAAATGTCACCGTGGATATGTTCTATGAAGGAAAATTCAGCAATAATTGGGGAAATTTGTGAGAATTAAATTGGCATATAATCTTGATTATATATGTAGATAATACCAGTTTATCGGATTAGTCATACTTAAAAGGAGAAAAACTGTGGAAGGATGTGACAGTGTTATTTTCAGAAGAGGATCTTTTCAATACATCGTATTAAATTACACAAGTGCTGGCAATGTTAGGGAACAGTATTGACAATGTCATTGATTTCTCATGAAAAATGATTACGATGATCACATTCTAAAATGTGAGGTATGATTCAATGTGCTTGAAATTTATGAGGAACAATTTGGACACATGTGAAGTCAAATCTCTGAGTTATGTGAAAATGCAAAAAAATTGAACGACTTCATTCAAAATTTTGGGATTTTGGGAAAAATTAGTATGACTCGAATAATATTTATTTGTTAGGGTTTGTTGTCATTGATTTGTTCTTTACTTGACAAATATCTCTCTTTTCATGAATTTTTCATGCTTTTCTCTTTTAAACGAAAATAAATCGTCTGATTTTTTGTCATTTTTGGAATCTACATTTTCAACTCTTATCTTATTAATTAGTACTAATTAATTATACTCATCTTCAATTAAATTCTCATTTAAAATGATCACCCTAATCTTTTACCAGTAGGCTATATTACGATAATACTTTAAGTTTAAGTTTTAAGTTTAAAATAGTTTATTTAAGTGTCACACGTATACAATTTACACTAAAAAACAATTAAAATATACATACACATGTAGAGGTAAAAGAATAATATGTACACGTCCAGCCGTTGCCGACTTATGAGACACTGAATAAAATTTACAATAAAAATAATTTACGTCGTTTAAACATACAATATACTAGCTTTGCTAGCATGTAAACATTGCAATCACACATAATTAAACAATATTTTGCTAAATTTGTTGAATTTTCAAAAGAAGGATGCAATGATGACATGTAAGTGAAAACATCATATCTTAAATCATTATACAATGGACAATCTATTAGAAAGTGTATTTCATTTTCAACTTCCTGCATATCACACATTAAACAAATTCTGTCATGAAGGTCTAATTTGGGATTATATCTTCCAGTTTCTACCCTCAGAGGTAATACACCACACCTAAGTTTTGCCAGAGCTTGTCTGTAAATCCTAGGTAAATACATCTCAACATATTCCTCGGTATGAAAACGAGATTTATGGAGTCTATAACTTCTAAGTTTGTTACCATTTTCTGTGTTTTTATTGTCATTCCATAAGTTTATATGCCAATCAATTTGATGTTTATCGATAAGTTTCTTTTGAAAACTTTTAATCTTGGCCTTAGTACCATGGATTTGTGTACATTCTTTATCAGTGAAATCTGTTAAGCCATTTTGATCAAAAATCTTAATGACCTGGTATTCCCAGGATTTTCTTACATTTTTGGACCAAGTAAATATCTTTTTAGTAACACGGGAATTATTCATATTTGTAAGTCTACACCACTGACGAAAGGTTTCCTTAAGTTGAACGCTATAAAATGAAGGCCATCCAATATCGCCATTTACAGCATCATTTGGTGTGTACTTTCCAACACCTAGGAAGAAACGGGCTGCCTTATTTTGAACATTATTTAGCAGTCCACGTGGTTTATCTCCCCAAATACCAGATCCATATGTCATAATTGGTAAAACAAGTGAATTATAAAGTTTTGTGAAAACATCAAAGGTAAAACCTCCCTTATGGTAAAATTTAGCAATAATGACTCCAAGAGCTCTGCTAGCAGAGGCTGCTAATGTTTCAATTGCCTTTTTAAAAGTAAGGTGCTCATCTAAATACAAACCTAGGTATTGGTATTCATTTACAGAGGATATTGTGTTCAATCCACAGAGAAAAACAAATTTTGATTGTACAATATTTTTGGGGCGAAAATGTAAAACCTGGGTTTTTTCAGTATTGATTTGAATTCGCCAATTATTGCACCATTCATTTAATTTATCTAACATTGTCTGAAGATCAAACTCATTTGCAGCAATTAAAGCGATGTCATCAGCATATAAGAGTAAACTAATATTTTCATTCAAACCATATTTTACACCAAGACCTAAATTTTTAATCTCAGTGGCTAAAGAGTTAATATATATTGAAAAAAGACTCGGTGAAATTTTACACCCTTGTTTCACACCCTTTGAAACGGGAAACCAATTTGTTAAAGTACCATTTATTCTCACCGCACATTGCACATTTTCATAAAGTGAGACTATGGCATGATATATACGACCTTTAATGCCCATTCTATTCAATTTTACAAACAGACATTGTCTGTTAATATTATCAAAGGCTTTAGAAAAATCTACGAAACAAACAAAAGTTGACAGTTTAGATAATTGTCTGTTATGAACAATAGAATATAATGAGTAAAGATGGTCCTGGCAGCTTCGTTCCTTGCGAAAGCCGTTTTGTTCATCAACAAGTTTACCATTTTTCTCAATCCAGTCAGTCAAGCGTGAGTTTATAATGTCGCAATAAACCTTACAAGGTATCGAGATCAAGGTTATTCCGCGGCTATTTAAAGGAACTCGACGATCTTTGTTACCAGATTTTGGAATTGGGTTAATTATCCCCATGTTCCATTGTTCTGGAACAATGGAGTGAGTGAATGAGTATGCGATAATCAAATGAAGTAATGTCATACACGCCCGGTTTTTTATAACCTCAGCAGGTATTCGATCAAAACCAGCGGCTTTTCTCAGTTTAGCATTTTTTATGCTTGACATGACCTCTTGTAAAGAAATATCTTTGTTTAAATCAGGGTTTACGTCCTTGGACTCATCGGTATTCATTGAGTTGTACTCAGTTTGAATAGAGTGAAAAAACTCAGAGTTGTAATTGGGATTATCTTTTTGATTGTACAGTTTCTGAAACTCTACTTCCCATTGGTTCAAAATTGTGTTTTTATCGGTTGACATTTGACCATCACTGTCGATAACCTGCATAGGAATACTGTTTTGCCTATTTTCAGATATGCCTATTTTACCAATTTGTTTCCAGAAAGACTTTTGATCGTATTTATCATTACACATGTTCATTAATTCCATTTCTTCCTTACGTTGATAATTACGTTTATATTTTCTATTTAAACGATCAAAATACCTTCTATCTTGACAATATGTGGCTTTCAAGGCACGTTTTTGATATACTCCATGTTTACATTTTATATAGGCTTTTTCAGATTTACACACCTGTTCCCATGCATTATCCAATTCCTTGCACCAATATGCCTTATACATAGATTTTTTACGTTTGTTTTGACATGTGTGTTTAGATTTTGCAGGAAGGTTTTTATCCATTTCTTTAAGTACAAGATTTTCAAAAATACAATATGCATTATTCACATCATTTGATACATTGAGTGCGTTTTCAATAGATAGTATTGCATCATTTAAAATATCATTAAAAGCATCATTTTCCATGAAATTATTTGGAACATTCCGTACATCATACCTTTTCTTAGCATCATCAAAGTGATTGTCATTTTCATAGATTTATGAACTTTATTACACATTCATACCCATAAAAGGTTAAGTGTACACAAAGTAAACACTAATTTTACAATATATCAATACAACAGAAAACAGTATATATAACAACACACAAAATTAACACTTCATAATAAATAAATAAGTGAATAAATGAACAAATTTTCATATGTATATGCATCAGAAACATTACTCACATGGTTTAAAGATAATTCACATAAAAGAACTGAATGATCAGGTTGCTTATCTGGAATGCGCAAATTGAATTTATTTATAATATCACTTATGGTTAAGACAGAGAAATCTTGCCATAAATCCAATTGCTCATGAGGTACAATTATATAGTCTATAACTGACTTTCCTCTCATTGCATCAATAAAAGTAAAATTATTTGAATTACCTTTCCGACCATTCAACATTACAAAATTTGAATCAATTAAAAATTCTGTAAGCAATACACCATACGAGTTTTCGCCATAATCAAGGATGTTTCTCGGTGGGACTTCATCCACACCGGCTATGTAATCAAATACATCACCACATCTTGAATTGAAATCACCACATATTACAGTGAAACCAATATTTTGATAAATGTAGATTTTATTTAACAAATTATTATAAAAATCCTCTCCATACTCCGTGTTTGTCTTTAATCAGCGCTGGTGCCGATTTCACTCTTGAGTGAATGACAAAAAGCTAAGTCCATGTTGATTAATTAGATTGGATTAAAAATCAATAAATTATAGAATTATTCTAAGAGCAACAGAGAAATTTATTGTGTGGAGTAAATCGGAGCTGAACGGAGTAATTTATAACAAGGCTACAGTGATTATTGCGAGAGGATAGAATTAGGATACGATGAAAATAAGATAGGATGAGACTCCAGTAGTTGATATATTGATGGATGGTAACTACAGCATTTGGTAGCTTTAAAATTAATGAGAACCTGTTTAAGACTAAAATAATTTTAAAGGGAGTGAAGAATTTGGATACAATGGATATGTGATAAGCTGGTGATTGTTGAAAAAGTGATAGATGTCAGTTCAATATATATTTGCCAAATGTACAGATACAGAATTAGGATAATGGACATGTGAAAAGATAATAATACTGGAAGTATTGATGGATGTTTTAACTCATGCAATCAGTAGCCTTAAGTGCAGGAGCTCTTTACAATTTAAAACCAAAATTGTTGGAAAATGAGTACTTCATACTACAATTTGAATCAAAATATTCTTTCATGAATTTGATCTAGTGTAGTCAGTTGACACTAATTGTTTGACTTAGTGCAGTTTTATCAACTCTGATTACACTTAAATTGACTCAGTGTACACTGAGCTTGGCTTAAGTACACTGGAATTGACCGACTATATTTGCGCCTCAGTTTGGGTGATACAGGATAAGATAATGTCCTGCTCGAAAAGAATCCAAACTCGAACAATGGCTCAATTCTTATATAATAATGCCTATCCACATACACCTTCCAGGTTGGTATTTATCTTTATTACACGGGTAAGATGCTATATTGAAAATAGCGCAGTCTGATTGGTCTGTTAAGAATAAAAGTTAGCTTGTGCAGTAAAGCCGATCCTAGTGTACACAAACAAGGTCAAAGCGACAGAAAAGAGCCTAATTTCATAAAAAATATTTAAACCGACTGCCTTAATTAATTATTTCATGCCTAAATACTTAGGAATAGATTGAGCAATAAATTAATATGGTTGTCACGGTAACTCAAATGATATATTCAACGAGAGTTAAAACAGGATCTTTTAACTACAAGTGTTGAATATCAATTTTCTATGATCAGCTATAAGAAAACAACACTGCCTGGGGCTCAGCGGCCTTGTATTTATAGATTTTCAGTTCTTCATTATTTTCTCGTTGGAAAATTAGTCTTGTGTAAATTTAATGGTTCTTTGGATTCTATTATGTGTGGAAGGAATGGTTTTGTATTACTCTTTCTAAGAGTTGACTTCTTTGCTTACACTCTTCACACGACCGATTAATTTCTGAACTCACTGAGCCAATCAGAGTTTGCAATTTCCATATACTATTTCCATATAGTATGTTATTGCAAGTCCAAAGACCTTTCTAAGAGTGGTATATTCTGCTGATAATCTTATATGACTTATAAACATGAGAGCTTTAGTCATTCTGAGTTGGTCATTTGCATTCAAATTTATCAGTCCAGTCTTTATATAATGCTTGACAGAGCCTCATACTTCAAGAGATAGTAAGGCTGTAGATCACACAATGACAATAGGTCATTCATTTTTTAGCCAAAATGTATTTTGATAAGGAAACATTGGACAGGCGGTTAAACTGTCTGCTTAATCAGAGGGCAGTGTATTACCCATAAACCCAGGGTAGTGTGCTTATGAGTTATACATGAATGTTCAATTATTCTTGTATGTCATGAATTAAAGGGAAGTCAAAGATGGTTTATGGTCTATTTTTTAGGATTGAACAGTGTACCCATAGCAATTCAGCAGTATTTTACTAGCAGTCAACAGTATAAGTATACTGGTCAATAGTCAGTATTGTTGACTGTTAATGAACCAATCAACATTGAGTATTTGACCTACATATTGACAACTGTTGATTATATGCATTAAGTATTTATATGGTGTTGTGCCTCATACCTAATCTCGTTGATTGAAGCCCTATTAGATATATTAATTTCTTTCAATTTGTATTTCCAGGTACCTTGTGCATCATAGTTACAGTAACTACAACTGTGGCGCCTCTACATCATCTTCGGGTATCAAAATGGATGCTGAGTCACCGCCCGACGAATCTTACCATTCCATAAACCACTCAGAAAAAATGATAAAGAAAATGGAAAACTACGTACTGAAAAAACAATTATGTGACGTTGTATTGGTCGTTGGACCACGACGAATTCCTGCTCATAAATTGGTGCTAAGTAGCGCATCGGATTATTTTGATGCAATGTTTACAAGTGACGTGAAAGAAGCGACTTCTGATGAGGTTGAAATGATTGATGTAGATGCCGATGCCTTAACTGCCTTAGTCCAGTATGCTTACACAGGTAAAACTAGATCTATATATGATTCATTGAATTTTGCCAATTTTTGTGCCAATGTGCCAATTCTTGATTCTGTTTCTGTAATGCTTTATTTCTTACAATAGCCAATGAAAAGGTGTTTCAGTTGTGGTTCCCAATTGCCAGAATTGACAATTTACCCAATTTGCAAGGCTGGGTTTAATCGATTCGTTCATGTATGAGGGGCCCATTAGTATCAGAAATTGCATCTGCTATCTAGGGATATTTTGAAAAAGGAAATACATTTTCAGTAAATATTTCTCTGACTTTTTGAGAAATTTATTCTGTTCTCTTTATTGGCTTGGAACTGCTAGCTAAGTTTCTTCTAAACCTAACCTAGATCTTGCCTGTTTGTTTATTCAATTACACAATGCTGGAAGAAATGGGTTTGGTATAAACATTTTGAATGTATTTTGACAGAAAAATTTCAAATTGATCTGGAGATCAGCATGGTTTTAACAGATAGCCAGATTCGTAGGATGATATGGTAAAAAGCCTTGGGGGAAGGGGACATCTCAAAAGTTTAGGAACAGCTAAAACCGTTAGTTTTTTGTCTGTATCATAACATCAGTAGGCCTTTTCACTACATCTTCCTCCATAACTTAACATGACATGAAATACATGAAATCACAAAAGAAAAGTACACAAAAATTACCAATTGCTTCATTTTTGAGAATTTTTGGATTGGGCAATGGGGCTACCAAAAATATGTTATTAAGTCTTGAATAAATATTTTAGAATAAATCATCTAGTAAATATCAAGTATGTCCCCCTCCCTCTATACAAAACTACAAAACTCTTTTTTGTTGAACTTAGCACAAGGCCCCTATCAGTACACATATGTTCAATTAAATCATTCTAGTGTTAAGCCACAGCTACTTCTCATATCAAAGTGATTCGAACATGTCAGAAAATATTGACACAAACTTCTGAAGAATACTGAATGCAGTGCGCGAAATAGACGTCCGACATCGGCCATTGGCCTTACAAAATTATAGATGGCTTGTTTTGATAAAAACACCCAGACATTTTGGCCTGCCAGACATTTGTGGCATTCGTTAGATTGCCCATGAATAGAACTCACATTTCAGTCCGGAAATCCTCCGAATTCCCCGCGATTTCGGCTTATTCCATGACTTTTGTTGAAGATTTAAAAAAATTTCAAATATTTTTGTTTTCATACTGAAGCCCAAGATATAACGTGACTTTTGATTGGCTGTTGTTGTTTGTTGAAATTACGGTGATTTTGATTGGCTATGGATGACTCATTTCTTCATCGTCGTTCGCAAATCGAGTGCATTATCAGTATGCCGGATGTAGAAAAGAAATTGAAAAATCGAGCCGGCATCTAAGTCCAAAAAGTCGGCAGTTTGGAAGTATTTTGGGACTCCGATATCACAAGGTAAACGAATTGGTGATAGTTCACCATGCATACTATGTGAAATGCCGATCACATTCACGGCAGATGCTTTATATTCGATTTTAATTGACGTATTTCTGAATATGATTTTGAAAAGTGAAACTGAAAGTGAAACTGTCATCATCAGACATTGAATCATTTTTAATGTTCTGTCCCGTCCTGTCTCGAAAGTATCGGGTCCCGAGACCATTTGTACCGTTCCGTACCGTACCGAAATTTATTTGGACCGTGACACCTCTAACATATACCTTGAATTTTAGTCTGTTAGTGGAGTCTGTGCACATAGTATGTGTTTTTGAATACCTTGAAGCTTCTGAGAGCAATTCTAAACCGACCAAAATCAGTACAATTTAGTTTGATCAATATGTACACGTTCCTCATGTTTTTGTAAGGTGAATCTAGGGGGGAATCAACACACCCAGGCTGTTGGTTAAGTCATCAAGTACAGTATAGTGAATGATACATGACATGCAATGGAATTAGTTTTACTTTGTTAATATTGTACTAAACTAAATCTCATTTTAGAGTGGTTGTGGAGAAATATGGAAAATGAAATTTTTGGCCAGAGAAGTAAGAAACAGGCTGCAAAAAATTGGCCTGAGAAAAAATGATATGGCTGGTTAAAATCTGGCTGGCCTGCCAAAATGTCTAGGTTAAAAAAATCCTTATTTCACGCACTGTGAATGCTTGAAGTTTTTTCTTAATGGAATAGAATTCTTATATGTGATTGTTAGTGAAGGAATTTGAGGAAGGGTGTTATTTGTCTTCATGATCACAGGTTTTATTAGCAGCAAACAACAGATGATGTTTTCAGTTGTTTTCACCAACATTGTCTGTTCTTTTGAAGAATCTAGCAACTGTCTCTATGTTCGAATTATAATTTCCTATAGAATTACTTGTTGTCTGCTCATTTTTACTTTCTGCCTGTTGTTAGAGATTCCAGAAATTCCACAATCGAGACTGTTTGTGATCTTGGTGCCATTCTATTCACACAGTTCATTGAGCTAGATTAATAAGTAAGCTCAGTGTTCTCTTTGTTGCATGCAATGGCTTTTTATGTGACATCATCAATAAATGTACAGGGTGTCCAAAAAAAAACAGGACCGTAAGAAAGTTGAATAACTCAATCAATTTTGCATATTTTGCCTTGAAATTTGAGAATTATTTAGTTCATTCAATGTGAATTTTGTTCTGAAAGTTTGATGATAATCTGGTTATTGTGTCAAAAACTACAGTCCTTTACAAAACATGCTCAAAGTGGGCACTTCTCCTCTCTATGCACAAACTAACCCTGCGAACAAAGTTGTTAATGACCCTTACCTATACACATTAATGTGTATGGTAAATATTGGGGTAGTTATTGCCCTCTTAAGATTGTTAGGGGCCTGTCAGTATACACATTGGCTTTGAGAAATCCTCAAAGATAAAAATTTGGGGGATTTAGATCAGGCGAATATGGTTTGCGTTCTGCAACTGATGAGCTGACCACCAAAGCATTGCCTAAACCATTTCAGCATATCATTTGCAGTGTTGGGGTGGAATTGGCTTGTTGAAACCACTGCTTAATTATCTCCTTAGATGTCCCTTCTGGTGCTTAGTGACCTCCAAAACTTGGTGAGAACTTACTGGTCCTTGTTCATGGTGATACCAAGTCCCCAGTCACCTTCGAACCAAAAGGGACTAATGATTCCATGTTTCCTCATTGCCACCCAGGGAGTGCATTGTTCAGAATGCAATGGATGCTGTAACACTTCATCAGAAGGATGTAAGCCCCAGTAGCAATTGTTCTTGGAACAAACTTGTCCATTCAGAAAGAAATGTGTGGAGGAGGATCATCAACAGCTTTGTTCGCCGGATTGAATTGTGCATAGAGATGAGATTTGCACATTTGGGGCATGTTTTGTTAGGAGCTGTAGTTTTTGACTTAATTAACAGATTATTATCAAACTTTCACAACAAAATTCACATTGAATGAACTAAATAATTCTGAAATTTCAAGGCAAAATATGCAAAATTGACCGAGTTATTCAACTTTCTTACGGTCCTGTTTTTTTTGGACACCCTGTACATGTATTAGTGATGGGATAGGAGGCCCTTGGATGAGCGTCTGTTGCCATGACCCCACAGGCACAGGAAACCTTTTTGAGATTTCATTCTAAATACAAAATACCTAGCTTAAGAATAAGTTATATCATGAATAACTAAATGTCTTTTGGAAATAATCTTTAATAATGATTAATGTCAACATATTTGACGTTTTTTATTGGAATTTCCAACCGTTGGTCGTGGAGTTGCTGTTTTTCTAGTCTCCCTTCTTAATTCTCTCTTTCAAATTGTGAGCTTGTTGACATTTTTCCCAGACAATGTCATTAATTATTTACAGTGATAATTGCAGAATTCGCTCTACTTGGTGATTTAATTAAATATTGCGGCATGATTTAGTCATTTAGCAAATTGGTTTTCTAATGGTTAGATCTCCTATATATCAGACTGGTGATCACCATTACGATCCATCCTTTAGTACTGTTTTAACCACACTGGCTATCACTGCTGCAATCCACAAGTTAATTATTCCACCAAACGAAGTTTAAGAGGGATATAGAGAAGCTGTCCATTCGTTTGGTCTATGAATTTGGTTCACATTTTTTAGGCTTATGACTTATGGGTGAAAGACCTCTGCTCCAGAAGAAATTTTCAAGATGGCCACTGAATTTCAAAATGGCCACCACTTTTTGTAAATACAATCACTAATAACTCAAATATCAATTGCTATATGTTGAAACATGGTTCATGAAGAAACTTTCAAGATGGACGCTTAATTCAAAATGGCCACTATTTCTCCACATCACATTAATCTTTGAATAGTGACATCATATCTTGTACTTCACTTTTAAACATCATAAAGTGTTTCAACCCGACTGCCAAGTGTCCTTCATTGATTAAACAATTTATGAGATCCACATATGCATTACAATCCATCCCTTTTGTTTTCAATATATACATCCTTGCCTGGTGTTTAAGGCTGGTTTTCCTGCTTTGAATAAGATCAACTAATTCAAATTTACTTCTGTCGTTGATATGATGATCTTCACATATTGCAGTAAACTCTTCCTGGTTGATATGTTCAGCACCGAATGTTACATCCATGCAAAACTGTATTGTTTTGTTACTGATGTAAGGGTAGATAGAATCTTTATTAAGAGCACTTATATCTGCTCTATTGTCTATCAAGATTTCTAAATACTTGGCTTTATCTCCAGGCATTAATGGTCCAAACTTGGACCAATGTTTCACATTTCCTGTAATGTTCATTTCTGCATGTGTCACATCTACATCTGTTTGGGTCACATCTGTATGTGTCACATCTACATCTGCATATGTCTCATCTATATCTGTTCCCTTAGCATCTACCTCTACTACAAGCGTTAATGCAGTTCTCCCATGTTTATTGATAGCATCTATATCTGCTCCTTTATCGATCAACAGCTGCATACCTTGAGAATTTTTCCAAAGTTCAAACATTAATGCAGTCATCCCATGTTTGTCAGCAGCATTTACATCTGCACCATTGTCAATTAGGAGCTTGGCTGTATCGTAACCAATTGCAAACATCAGTGCAGTCATATCATCGTTGTTAGTGATATTAACATCTGCTCCGTTGTCAATCAACAGCTGCATGCCATGAATTGACCTTTTTCCTCCATACATTAATGCAGTCTTTCCATCTTTGTTAGTAGCATTCACATCTGCACCATTCTCAATCAGTGTAAGAATAGCTAAATTTTCTGCATTTCTCTCAAGTGCAAACATCAGTACAGTCTTCCAATCATGGTCAGCAGCATTCACATTTGCACCATTGTCGACTAACATCCTCACAAAGTCGGTTGTATTTATCCCAATTGCGTACATCAGTGCAGTTGCCCCATCCTCATCAGCCATATTTAAATCTGCACCATTGTTAATCAGCATTTTTACAGAGTCACTTCTGTTTCTTTTAAGTGCATGCATTAATGCAGTTTCTCCATATTTATTTGCAGCATTGATATCTGCCCCATTGTCAATTAACATTTTCACAAAGTCAATTGTCTTTATCCCGATCGCAAACATTAAAGGAGTCTTTCCATCTCTGTCAATAGCTGCATTTATATCAACGCCATTGTCAATTAACATCTTGGCAAAGTCACTTCTATTTCTCTCAAGGGCATACATTAAAGCAGTTTTATTCCCATATTTGGTCATATTTAAATCTGCGCCATTATCGATTAATATCTTCAAGAAGTCAGTTGTGTTTTTCTGAAGTGCGTACGTTAATGCAGTCTTTCCATCTTTGTCAACAGTATTGATATCTGCCCCATTGTCAATCAATGTCTGGAAAATTCTGCAGTTCACTTCAACATGCTGCTCCCTTGAATTCTCACAGGCCCATAACAGTAATGTTGTACATGAGAAGTGAGACCATGAGCTTTGTAAAATTTCTTGTAGTCTTTGTTGATTGCTGGAAAGTATCGCGTCCTCAACATCATGTATTGAGTAAGTCAGACCCATCGCTTCTTAAATATTGTCAAATTCAATATTGTTATGTTGAGAAATTATCACATTGTTTCTGTAGAAACCTCGCTATAGCTATTGGTACATGCATATTTTCCATATAGAGAAATTCCTGACATGTATTTCAAAATGTATTTTCTAACTATGAAGGATTATTCGGAAACCTCTTCCATATATTGAAGATATATATATATATAGTTCCTAGAAATCAAGCTTACACAAAATATTTCATCCTCGAGGAAACTACATATGATGTGAAAATTCTTATTCCTTGTTGCTATCTTACTCCAATATAAACATTGTTTAATCAATCAATAATAGCACCTTGATTAATAGAAGATCACAGTGGCCTGTTAAATTATAACTATACTTACAGTTAAAATGATTTCAAGGAAAACCTAAACATGGTTGGCTATGCCCTTTTAAAGATGCAATCTTCGGACTATAGTTAATTTTCTTGGAATTGTTATTGGATATCAAGAAAAGCAGGTGTGTAATTTATTATTTTCTGCCATAATTGTAAAAAGCATGAAAAGTCTATTGGTAACCTGCATTAATATATAGCATTTCAATCAACATTGTAATAACTTCTTATGTTGAATTGAATCTCAACTAATAAAAGAAGGATATTCCATGTATAGTCAAAAGTACTCTATTACATTCAGTCTGGTCACCCCATCTTCCTTCAGAAAAATATGAGGTATTCCCATATTGCATGTTCAGTAAAACTTGTATATATTTAACACATATGGAGCCACAAAAATGTGTTCATTGTAGGTAGGTGTTCACGACAGAGTTGTGGTTTTATACAGAAGTCAGTGGAGTAGGTGCTAGACACAGGTGTTCGCTAGAGAGCGGTGTTCACTAAGACAGGTCTCACTGTAGTCTTTGATAGTATTGGTCTTCAACCCTAAATGAGACATCTTTACAAAATCTTGTTCTATTGATGAACCATTAAAGGAGCTAAATAATCGTTTTAAGCATTTACATCTGTCCCATTTTTGATCTATTGAATACCATAATTCAATTGATGCAGTCCTCCCATCTTTGTATGATGGGATCGTATAAAGCATTTTGATGATTCATGGTATATCAACCACTTCAAGAACTCTGTATTACTCAGAATCTGTATTTTGCTGAAGTGCATGCATTAATGCAGTCATTTCATTAGAATTAGCAACATACGCATCCATTGTCAGTTAATAGTGTGGTTTGGCGTCTGATTTTTCTTGTCTGTTCACTTCCAGACAAATTGCTCGACAAATTGATTTGAAATTTTCAGGAATGTTTTTGGTTATTCTAGAACTCATTTTTTGGATGTGTTAGGTTAATTTTAAGATGGCTATTTTTATTTGGTTTAAAGGGGCAATATAACTCAACCTTTGCCTTTGTCTCCCAAGCAGGAATTTGAAGAGGAGGAATATCTCTTTAAATTCTGCAAAATCAAAATAATGGAAATAAAAACCTTATTGAAGCCTTTTTCTCGAAAAAATCAAAACTGTACTCAATTCTGTTTTCGTCCAACCAAGTATTATCTATTAGGCCATTGTACTATGCAAGGATGAGTTTAAATTACTGTTGGTCCAACAATATATCAAGCTCTGTTTCCCCAGGGACGCATTTGAGTGGTCGAAATTGAAGCCTTACACAAGATAAGTAAGTTAGGTCCCAGTTATAAGAGATTTATGAGCAGCGCCGTGAATAAAAACTCAGCGATTATTATTTGTTAAACGGAAAAAAAAGTGAAACGGAAGAATTGGGGATTGTAGAAATGAATGGGGTAGATGTTGAAGTTTGAAATTGTATAATATCTGCTGAAATTTTGGACATTTATAAGGATATTTTAGCGAATTGATGCACATATAGAAATTGTAATGTTCACTTTATACTGGTATGCAAAGATTTATGTACACAAAGAATAGCATACATATTGATAATGTATGCTATTCATTTTTGCATATTTTTGTACATTTTATGTTAATCTGTGTATGGGAGATTACAAGAAAGGAATGTTGAAATATTGTTACAGATTTCATTTTTTGTGACTGGCTATCACATTAGCCATATCTGTAACACTTGTTACACTTTTGTAGCCATTTGCACATTGTGACATTCAGTGACTTGTTTTACTTATTGATGTTGCATTAGTATGAAAATTATTTTGAGTTCAGGTTGATTTTACTCTATTCTAAAGACACAAAAATGGTACTCTCATGGGGTATGGGGTACAGTGGGCCCAGAAATTTTGTTTAGTTTTTGGGCCCCAAAATTTTGTAGGGCCTCAAAATTGGGCCTTTTTGGCCATTTTTCAAAAATGGGGCCCAATTTTGGTTTTAGGGGCCTAAAATTGTTTTCCACACAAGCTTAGAATTTGGCCCCCCTTTGTTGAAGTATGGATCTGCCACAAGGACCTCTTATGGAGGAAAAGTAAAAGATGAATAATAAAGAGGGATTTGGGGGGGGGGGCGGAGTAGGGAATGAGGTTTGAAGAAATATAAATCAGAAGAATAAAGAAAGAGAATCAGGGCCTTACCTAGGTATGGAGATCACTGATCTCCACAGGGTTTTTCTCAAGTGGGTGCATAATTCTCATTTTTACAAAAATTGGTCAAATTATGCCCATTTTCGTGATTTTTCTCATTTTTTAGTGGGTGCAAATGGATTTTCAGGTGGGTGCTAGCCTCAATACAAAATCTCAGGTGGGTGCTCCGCTCACTTGCTTTAATGCTAGGCAGATCACTGGAGATATAGGGGGAGAATAGGAAAATGGCAGGGGATGGAGTGGAATAAAATTGAGAGGGGTCAGTGGTCAATGATGTGGCTACTAACGACTGTATTGGTCACTCACAGATCTACTCAGGTCATTCACTTGAACTGTATCTGAAATTCAATGAACAGTTTTCCCATTTTTGTGTTGTAACAACAACATCACTTTTATTGATCATTTATTTCAAGAGAAATATTCAAGTCATGTTTCAACTGAGAATAAATTAGATTAGACTGCTTCGCTAAAACTGATATCTTTTTCCAATATGTTTTTAGCAGAGATGTCCTTTAGAGTGTCTATATGGTGTCAATATGTCATTGCAAATTAGATAAAAATAAATCCCTTCAAAAATGTTCAAAAGCAAAGCAGACAAAACCGTAATTTGTTCTTTTGAGATAAACTTATTCATTATATGTAGCTTTTATTATAAATTGAAGTAATATAATCATGTTATAATATTTTGTGTCATGAAATATGTATTCTCATATAATATATGTTATAAGTTGCTAGGGACAAGTTTTAGCATAATCAGATTGTTCAAAAGGATTGTCCACTGACTATAAGGCAACATGTTACAGTTTTCTTGAAATAACTCTTTATAAAAGGCCATGAGACTCAAAGATTGTTTAGATCTTATTGAATCATCTTTAGATTAAGTAACATCATCTCTAAGGTCTTTCATTTTGAAACATCATGCAGTTTTAATATCACAACCATGGTTACATATTGTTATAGTCTCTAACTTATTTTTGGGATGGTATTCTGGGGTTGGCATTTGGCAGTTGGTGTTTGATAGTCAGTGTTCAGCTGTCAACATTCGGCAGCTGGTGTTTGGCTGTCATCAGTTGGTGTTCAGCATTTGGTGTTCAGCATTTGGTGGTCAATGTCTGTAAGAAATGGTAGGTAGTGACATTTTGCATGTAAATGCCTTGTTCAAAAGTGCCAGGGCCGACATTTATATTTTATTGATTAAACAGTTGATGAGAGTCAATGTAAAAGCCAAAGGGTAATCAGAGGGTAGTGATACTACTAATTGAAAGTTCAGGGTAAGAAAAATGTTTTTGACCTTAACTGTACTCTACCAGTTGCAATTGGAAAGCTGGACACGGAGATAAGACGGATCAATACACTGATATAACACTGTTATTTTCCTTTCTTTTGGGGAAAATAATTTGTGTTATGAAAATGAGGACTTTTATGAGGCCTTTGATCTCAGTCTTAAGTCCCTGGACAGGGGTCTCTATATGAAATATTGCCCTTACTCATGGAGTTTGTGTCTTAGAAGTGTCTGTTTTTGTAAGTGTCATGTAGAATCGCCTGCTATCGTTTTATATTTGAGCTGAGTATTGACTCCATGCCTGTTGATGTTTTGCCATGTTTTCGATCCAACAAAACATTTGCCGAGGAAAAAAATGGTCAACGTGAAATTTTAAAGATGGGCTGACGTGAGTCACTTAATCAATGTATAACCCAAATTGTTTATCCTCGAAAGATTTCCAACCAATTTGGAAGTCAGATCTTTTGTCAAGATTGAAACTCATTTTTTGTTGATCGATTTTCAACTCACACTGGTATTACAATGGGTACTGTGGCAATTACTAGAAGTACACAGGAGGTATGAAGTTCCCAGAGGCTTTGATAATTTAATTTAGAAATGCTGGTATGTCATTGGTTGAAATATCCAAAACCATGTAGAACTGCATTATGGTATATGACTTCTTGTTCAACTTTTTATACAATGAGGACAATTGCCTTGGTGGAAAATTAGAATTTGTCATTCAAGAAGATTGTTTCTTTTCTCTAAATTGAGTATTATTTTCAGTAAATTGAATAAGGTCATGAAACACTTACACGCAAAATGTGGGACAACTATACTACACAGAACAATTTCATTGTCTGCCATTAAAGGGAGAGTGGGAAAGGAACACATGAGGCGAATTGTCAATAGTCATGATGTCACTAAGATTTTTAACAGGCTATGAAACAGGTTCATACACAAATTGCAAAAAAAGTCAAAAATATTTCGGACACCCAATTATGCCTGGGTCAGATTTGCTCCGTCCATCGGCCGGCACCTGGCCGATTGATAGTTTTGTTCAATATTGTATTCAATTTTGAACAATCGGCTGGGTGCCGTACTGAATATCTGAGCAAATGTGACCAAGGCATAAGTAGCAGGTCTTGTAATTTTGCACTCAGCCCTGGTCACTTCACTTCTTGTCGAGGTAATGTTTTTATCTTTCAATGCAAAAGCATTGTCCGTTGACTTAATATTGTACTTGAGTGTCAGGAAAAGCAACTGCATAATTTATAAGACAAGGCTATTATTCTGAAAAATCTTATCGTGAACTGTATCAATTTATTTCAATCAACGTCACAATGAGTCCTAATGATAAATTGAATCTATCATTTCCTCAAGTTCTGTGATTGTAATTCCATTTTGAATTCAGTGTTCTAGGTCTTTTACTCCTTTTATATTGGATTTGAAGATTCAATTAAGTGAACTCTGCAATCTGAAGGTTGCGGCCTTCAATGTTAAGTTAGTCATGATAATCCAAGAGAAGTATAGAGATGAATCTAGAAGATTTAACATCTGGAGGGGCATAGCCAGAAATTGTCGAGAGGGTTAAGTTTTTTGGTTTGCATTATTGCGAGTGAAGCGAGCCCCAAAAAGGGGTATTGGTAACCGGACAAGTCATCCCCCAGACAACTCATCCCTGGACAACTCATCCCCTGGACAACTCATCCCTGGAGGACTCATCCCCTCGAATGGGGGTTCGATTGCACCCATCACACCCCCCTGGCTATGCCCATGATCTGTATATGTTAAATCAAAATCATTTCAATCATAAGAGATCGGCATCCTTGGTCCAAGGGTATTTCAATTCTTTCCATAGCTATAGCAGCGAACCCTTATCTTGAAAGATAAGACATTTATATATTTATTTGGCATGGAATTGATAATTACTTTCAGCTTGAAATCAAAAAAGCTGTAGTTTGTCATGAAGTGCCTTGGTATTTTTTATATACCATGGAGAATCATCTGAAGTGTCTAAAGCGAGATGAATTTTATGCAAGATAGCCATTCAAAGGAAAGACAGAACCCGTGACATGTTTATATCTCAGGTCTGGGGTTTATAAATTCACCTTGGAGTGATATATGAGTAACTGAATGAAAGATATGAAATTGCCAATTAATTTTATCACAAATGCCATCAATATGACAAAAATGACATCAAACAACATAAAAGTCAAGCCTTATTTAAGTGCCAAGGGAATGGAAGAAGTATTGTGTTTGCTAATGAAACTTTTTGTCAATGGCACTATTTCTTGTAGTTATTACGAGTTAACTATTTTTTGTTAATCAATGACTCAAGTGAAGAACAGAAAATTAATGTGCAAAAATGTTTTATTCTATAATATTAGGTATACATCCTTTTCAGGATGATTTGTGGGTTCAATCCCCACTGGGGTGGACTGACCTTTCACGCCAGCCCTTATCACAGGATTTCATTCTGTGTTTTCATTAACTAACTTGTTTTTTAAGAAAAATGTGTCTTATCAAGGTAAACATAAATTGCTTCACTCAAATATATGTGTGCATACATTTGAAGGCTTGTCTGATATTGTTGTATCCAGGGATGGGACATCCAGTCGTATACTGTTTTGATCTGGATGTAGTTTACCCTTTGCATTCGTTTGACTTCACTTCTTAAAAGAGAGCTTCGTCTTCACTCTTTCAAACTAAAATAAACCTGTGACCTCACCGCGCCAATCAGAGTTCGTCGGCCAAATTTAACCGACGTTGTTTAATTGGTCATTTCTTCTGACGTCATCGTTGAGCCCGGAATTGACCAATGACATGCGCATATTTAATTAGAACGCATTTGGCGTATGTTTCTTCAAGCTCGCTGATTGGTGGAAGGTCAGCGCGTAAGTCAAATGTGATTTACCCAAACTGTCACCGGTACCGTCGTGGGGGCGGGGCTACTAAACTGTAGTATGGTCTCTACTAGGCAGAGTGTAGTTTAACTAGACTCTGCACGCAGGGTAGATGTAGTTTAGTCTATTTGATGTTGTATTATGGCATTCTTGATATTCTTTTAATCACCTTAAAATATTTATATATTTTCAGGTAAAATTGATCTCAAAGAAGACAATGTGGAAAATCTTCTCTCAACAGCCTGCCTTTTACAACTGACTGAAGTAATTGATGCGTGTTGCTCTTTTCTCATGAAACAGCTCCATCCGTCAAATTGTATAGGGATCCGGCAGTTTGCAGATGCTCAGGGATGTATGGATCTCTACAAAATCGCTAATGGTTATGTAATGGTAAGTAATGGGCTAAGCTGGTAAGAAAGGCAATTTTCTTGATTTTTCAGAGGGTTAACTTTCAAATCAGCAGAATATCAGAATTATTGAAATGAATCTCTGAATTTTGCAGAAGTTATGAATTTTGCCAGAATTGGCTATTTTGACCCAAAATTGGCTATTTTGACCCAAAATTTCAAAGATTTAATGTTTCAGCTTCATTCTTTAAATATTTCCATATATATATCTTTTATTGACTCAATAACCATGTCATGTAAATGACATATCAGTCACTACTCACTACAGTGTACAAAAAACTACAAACTACAACTACATACTACAAAACTACTTTACATCAGTTTCACATGTCAGGGTATGATATCAGTGTGGTGTATCCATAATACATGTGTTTTAAAAAATGTTTACATAATATTAATCATTTTCCAAATTTTTAAAAGAGTGATATACAAATTTGGCTAAATGTAAGTTAACATGAGAGCTTTTACTAGACATAATAGTTTCAAACAGTTTATCTGGATCTTTGCACTGTTTCAGATCAGATTCTAAAGTTTCAAACAAAAGCTCTCTGTGTTTTAAGTTCTTTGTACAGCTTGTGATAAAGTGAAGCTCATCCTCAATTACCCCACATTCACTACACAACCTTTCACTTGTGGGTTTTGGCTTTGGTTTTGAGTACCGCCCAACTTAAAACTCACATATAGACCATTTAAGAATTTATTCATCAAAATATTACAATCAAATGGTTTTCAAAACAGTTTTCAAGATCATTCCTTGACAAAATTGAATTTAAAATAATTTATTCACTTCTTCGCCAGGAACACTTCTGTGAAGTTATACGCAATCAAGAGTACCTGTTGCTGCCTTGTGACGATGTAGCGAGACTGCTTAGTTCCGAAGATCTCAACGTTCCAAGTGAAGAGGTAATATTTCACGCGCTCACGACGTGGACCAAACACGATGAGGTGGAGAGAAAGTCGGACCTCGCAACACTACTTGCTCATGTGAAACTACCCCTGATGGCTCCACAAGTAAGAATTTATTTTATTTTAGTTTTTATTGAAAATTTATGTTTATTTCAAACAGAAATAAAAAGTCAGAATAAGAGCCATAATTTTGCAGCAGAAGTAGCAAATGTTCAATGTTTAGTATAATATTTACAAAAATTCTGAATAAATATGAGATCAAAGATGAAGTTGCACTTCATATCATATTCTTCATTCACTTGTATCGCAAAACATTTCCATTTCAAAACGTTTCCATTTGTATTGCCATTGAACATTGAAAAACATTTGCAATTCAATAATAATCATTTTACACTGTATGGTTATGTTTTGAAATTCACTTTCAGTTTATTGCTGATAAAGTGGAGACAAACCCATTGTTCAAGGATGACAGTGAATGTCAGTCACTAATCATGGAGGCGTTGAAGTATCACCTTCTACCAGAGAGACGCCTCTCCCTCCAAAGTCCAAGGACCAAGCCCCGCAAGTCTACAGTGGGCGTGTTGTACGCTGTAGGGGGTATGGACTGCACTAAGGGAAACACTGAAGGTATGTTATCAGAATAATTGTTTTGAATAAGGCCAGCTATGGGGATAAACAAACTTTTGGACAAGTCTGACTATGGGACAAGAGACAGACTATGGGACAAGACTGACAGGTTCCAAGTCAATTTTGATGAAAGTCAACTATAAATTAAGTGAAAAGTACCTCACATTGGAATATTTAATATTATTATTTCTGTATTTCAGGTGCTACCAGTATTGAAAAATACGACCTCAGAACAAACACCTGGAACCAGGTTGCAAACATGAGTGGACGTCGTCTACAGTTTGGTGTTGCCGTGTTGGAGGATCGGCTATATGTAGTTGGAGGAAGGGATGGTCTCAAAACACTGAATACTGTGGAGTGTTATGATCCTAGCACTAAGAAATGGTCCCTGATGATGCCCATGTCAACCCATAGGCATGGTTTAGGTAATTAATTATATTTTTAGTTTGGTTGCACTTAAAACCAACATGATTTTATGCAGTAAATACTTTAAATCTTAAGGTATAGGGAAGAATTAAAAAACATTATTCTGTATGAATGGCGAATTAGTACAAAATGAATGATGGAAAAAGCAAAGAATAGAATTCTTTCAAAATATGCAAATGTTTGAAGTACTTTGAGAAAATAAGGCCAATGGTACATTGCCATCTATTTTGGGATTTTAACAATTTTTTTTCCTTTAGGGATAGTATCTAAATGAAAGCCATGAAAAATAATAGGTAATTTTTTAATTATGGTTTAACCCCCAGATCCTCCAGGATTGAAAATTGATTAGATTTTCACATGACAAAAATCAACATTTTTAATTGATTTATGCCATCCCAAAAATCAGATCATTCATCTCAGCAATGTTATATAATATACATAGCACTACACTATGCCATTTATTGAAACTAAACCTAAACTTTTTCACTTTAGGGGTGGGTGTACTAGAGGGGCCTATGTATGCTGTAGGGGGTCACGATGGATGGTCCTACCTCAATACTGTAGAGAGATGGGACCCCCAGGCCAGGCAATGGAGCTATGTTGCTCCCATGTCCACTGCCAGGAGCACTGCGGGTGTAGCAGTCCTTGGAAATAAGTAAGTTTGTTTACATTTTTCATATAAATGCATTGATTACCTATTCCAGTTTTCTGCAGGGTTTCTGTGCAGTTTTAGATGATAATTGAGACAAATACAATTGTATACAAAAATATCATGAAAGTTATTTGTTTAGTTAGGTACAATAAACTATTTGACCAACTTCTTGTAGTTTTTTGCGACTATTTTTCGTATTTGGCATTATTGGGAATTTAAGTCACAGAATTATTGTATTTTACTGTCATCTAGCAAATAAAACAACAGAAAAGTAATTTGAAAATATTTTTGGTTTTTTTTGGCTGAATTGAAATACTGTTTCATCATGATAGTTTGATTACATTTTTACTTCAGATTGTACGCTGTTGGTGGGAGAGATGGCAGTTCTTGTCTAAGGTCTGTGGAATGTTTCGACCCACATACCAACAAATGGTCTCTCTGTTCGTTGATGACACGTCGCCGTGGTGGTGTAGGTGTTGCCACTTGTAATGGTTTCCTGTATGCCATTGGTGGGCACGATGCTCCAGCTTCTAATCCTACATCCAGCAGATTCGACTGTGTTGAAAGGTGTGTATTCACAAGTTTGTCACTGGTCATGTTTTAAGAAGAAGTATAAGGGAAAATGTTGAAGCAGAAGAGAATAAAGTAAACACACATGAAGTGGACACTCTTGATTGTTTAGAACCTCTATATGTGGAACACCTCAAGTGGAACACTTTGAGGTACCGAAGGTGTTCCACAAAGTCAAGTTTTACCGTAGTTGAAATAGAATGCAATTTTACAGTAAGATAGGGCTCAAGATTATGCCTACCCCAATTTTCCATCACCTACCCAGCTCCATTTACACTAGCTCTTTTGTGAACTAATACATAACGTGGAATCTTTATTTTTAGATATGACCCAAAGACAGATACCTGGACATTGGTGTCATCGATTAGTTCTCCACGTGATGCTGTCTCCGTCTGTCTCCTTGGGGATAAACTTTACGCTGTTGGTGGTTATGATGGTCAACAGTATCTTAGTGACGTTGAATGTTATGACCCTCAGTCAAATGAATGGTCAAAGGTAAATTATTTCTTATTATTAATATAATTATAATGACCTTTTGACAAATGATGGACATGATTGCTATGTTAGCGTTATTCCTGAAAATCCTCAAAATCACTTTTAAGAAAGGTGCCATTAATGTTGAAAAAGGATCGTAGTATGTCATCTGAGGAATGAAAATGAGCGTTGATTGTTAAGAAAGATTTTGAATTCATGGCATTGACAACTATACAACATCAAGGGAATGAGATCTTTGCTGAAATCTAAATAACCATTCCATTGCATGTTTATCATTTCAGGTCTCGTCATTGCGCACAGGTCGTGCCGGAGCCTGTGTGGTACACGTCAAGAGTGCCTGACTAGAACGCAAGCGCCCCTCTCCCCCTCCCCGTAGTCCAAGTACACGCATATCCGAAGATTACCTACGGAAATACACAAAACAAGCCGAAGCTGCAACATATGCCTTGCGGCGCCATCTGTCAATGCCTGCTGGATTATTTCGGCTAGCACAGAAAAATGGATCAAAGGGAGCGCCTGGAGAGAAGGTGCCGGCCGGGGAAGCCCCGTCCACATTTGCTGAAGATTATGACAATGTTAGTCATGTAAGTCCTAAGATGAAGCACAGGCAAAGTGTACATGCTATCAGTCAAGCCAGTGGTAATGCAACATGCCAAGGTACTGGTAGCCCCAAAACAGGACATAAGTCGCCACCAATATATGAAGATATCTCAACAACTCAGGGTTACGCGCTTAGTAGTTTTAGTAGTGACAATGTCGAGCGCATAGCTCAAAGCGCTCAACGAATCACTGAAGGTGGCAGCACCAGTCCTAGTAAATGGACGGACCAATCAGTGAGGCCAAAAATTGTTTTTGATCCTAAAATGATGAGAAAAGGATCGAGTCATACTCATTCTAAGCAAAGTGGCCAGATTTCACCACAGAAAACTTTGCAGGTTCAAAAGTTATCTGGATCGCCGAAGTCTCCTCGGAGTCCACACATGCAACCGGCTGCTGGTTCAAGCCGACGTGGATCCCAATCAAATAGCCAATCAGGGTCGCCTAATTTGTCCGGAAGCCCACGATCTTCTAGTTCAAGTTCAACACCACCAGGTGGCGCTAGTGCAAATGCGTCACCACAGTCTTCACCTCATCTTGTAAGATATCAGGACACACCACAAAGATCTCATGACCAACCCCATCAACAATCATCAGGGGCGTCACAAAGTAGCACATTGCCAAGACAACGTCATAGAAAAACATCAAAGGTTTCAAAAGATGATAGTCACCTTCAAAATCTTGGTGACTTTTAGATATTCATTTGCAATTTCTGAACCTGTAATAATTTACTGTAACTCTTAATTTCTATGAAAGGAACTGAAGTGAAATTAGAATTCTCCTCGTGAAGTCTGTGTATGTCTCATAAAAACAATCTGGAATTTATTTTGAAAATGTTTGCAGAGCTCATGTTGTAACACTTTTAGCCACTTCGCATTTATAACTGGTCCTTTTGAGTGTATTTTCTTCGACACAGTGTGAAAATATAAAATGATTATGCAACTTTCTCGAAATCTAGCAAACAAATGATTACAAACTACTATAGTAAGGCCAATGTAGCATTTATGGAAAAAAACAATTCTTGTACTTTGCAGTACAATGCTCATTATTCTGCAAATCAAAATAATACTAAGCAAAGAATTTAACTACTACAGCCTTACATGTACATCCATAGGCCCAGGAGCATGTATAGTGGACTCAGAGATTCCGATTGGACAAACTTTGATTTTGCATTAATTATACATGTTCCTGGGCCTATGCTTAGATCAAATAACTTAAGGATACAGAGAAACTAAAATGAACAGTAGTTTTCAATTGAGGAAATCATATCAATATATTATATTTACTTATATTTGATTTAATTTAATTTGTGTACATAATTATTTGGGAGATTTAGTTACATTTAGCTGTTGTGCAAACACTTTTTAGTACCATTTTTAGTACTTGTACTATTTGGTAATACACGCTTGTATTTTTGTCAGACCAGTCCAAATCTGTCCTTTATGGACTATGGAGGTGTCACTTTAGGCCGTGCAGGCTCACCATTCGCCACAATGTGAATACTTTGGGGCAGATGGAGAACGACATGAATACAGAGTGGGCAAAAAATTGTTTTTACCGCGAGTTATCCCTCATCACACCAAATACAAAAATTAATCAAAAAATTTATGCCCTAAATTAGCCACATGATGGTGAATGGTGAGCCTACATGGCTAATGTGACAGCTACTTTAGATGCATTTCACTCCTCATGGATGAATAAATTCTCCCAATGTAGAAATGCGTCAATTAATTCATTTTTACACAGGTCAAACCCTGATATATAGATTTTAATTAATTCCAACTCTGCTGTCATTCATGCCGAGACAATCTTTTGTAAGTTTTAATGTTGTATTTTAGTCGCTTTAAAAAGCTTTAAACGTAATCATCGATGTATTTAAGTCATGAAAGGAGATTCCCATACATGAAAGGGAATTCACATGTCATGATGGGATTTGGCCGTACATGGTGGGGATTGGTATTCCCATAGGCCTACATCCATACATGACGAGGATTTAGCAAACCTTCATTTGTACCCCCCCCCCTCCTTTCTCAAACGACAAACATCCCCTACAAGTTGGGGGGGGGTCCAGAGGCTAAATGTAAGATTAAGCAAGTCGCTACATATTGCAATTGATTCATGTAAGGTCTCACTCCACTAAATGAGTACAACTTTATATAGCGCTCCTTATTCATTTATTGATTTGAGACAATAATACAAATGTAAAACATAATTTAGAAATTGGAAATATAGTCTTATTAACACAAAATGAAATTAGAACTATGAAGAAGTAGAGAAGTATGTCTTTGTGTACATCATTTCTTCACTGCCAAAAACAAGCATTTTTTATTTTTATTTTAAAATATGATGACTTGTGAATCATATGAAATGACATTTGTTTATTGTATGTATTTTACGAAATGACATCTGTACATTGTATGTACTTTATGAACATGAAATATTACTGCGGGTTTGACTCAAAAGAGTTATTTTTGTACATTTACTGATGACTAGTTAGGTATTTGAGAATGATGTAATATGACTGTAGCATAGGTGCGTCATTTTCTGGCATTGGGGTCATGCTTAACATCAGAGTCCAAAGAGCAATTACATATCAACCATTCTTTTTACTAGGATTTTTCTTATCTTGGTGAAAAATTCACTTTTCATTCATACTGACTAGGACATGTCAAAATAGCCTCTTCGGCGGGGGGTGATGGGTGCTCGCAACCCCCCCCCCCCCATAACCAATTAAAATAAAAAAAGGAGAAAGAAGAAGAAAAGAGCTTTAAAATGCTTTTTATTTGAAAAATTCAAATAAATCTTCTTTTTGGGTTGTTTATTCCACAATTGCAACCCCCTGACTGAAAACTGAATTTTTTTTGCTACCGCACCCTCCCCCCTGACTGAATGCTGCCTGAAGAGTGAAATACCATTGGCAAACAGTTGTGCATTTCAAACCCTGCTCTAGGTTATTAATTTGTAGATGTAGGAATATCAGATACTTCAGTCTTCAAGAAAAATAAAGAGTAAGACCAAGTAGCATTTTAGAGTGTACCAAGAGAGACTACAAGAGATTCCATCAAATAGGGATGTATTTGTAAAATAGTTAAAAATGGGGATGTAATTTGTATGTCTGCCTATAAGGAATTGTGTTCAATAGTCAAAAGTTATAGATAATTCATTTAGATTTTGGGTTACACCTACAAGGGAAATACATAATTTTTGGTTCTTTTCCACAAGTGTAAATATATGTTATGTATAAATGGGATTCCTGATTCAAAGTATCTCAGCTCCATGAGTGGCCTCATATCAGTTGCATATACATGTAGCCTCTAGCTTTACTTATAATGACACCTCAAGCAAACTCATGTTACAATGGGGCCTGGTACTCTGTATTGAGGCAGTATTTGGCGCCTTTAAATCCATATATGGACTCATCCATCGCTGGAACTTTCTGGTTGTAATTTATAATGTTCTGTAGCATAGATTTAGTCGCATTTATACTGTACAGTAGTATGAACAAGTCATTTAAATATTTTATGATATTCATTCTTGCCATGAAGTCAGTAGAACTAGTTACAAGCTCTATTATAAAATGTAATAACTACTTTCTGTTTTAAGGAACATATACAGTATATAAACATGAGCATTTTCAGTAAAGGAAGCTAAATGTAGAACTTCATCACTTAAGCCTAATTTTACCATTACATATAAATGTACCATTGCATTTTGTAGAAATTTAGTTAACATTTCATCACAATTTGGGAAGTTTGTCATGTAAGATAAAATATATTTGTTCTCTTATACTTATTGATTTGTTGATCAGCTATGGATGTTCCATTTTCGTTTCAAATTAACTACACTACAACATGTATAATTATTTGGCAACCCAAAGTCCCAGAAAAAATCAAGTTTTTTCTGAATATTAATTTCTCATTACATTAGATCTGTAATTCATGACTGAATTTTTTAAAATCACCAATCAGAATTTTTAACTCATGGTCAAAAAGGGACTTCTGGTTACCAAACTTTTGTACAGAAGTGTAATAAAAATTCCACACTTGGTATGTCTGTATATGCCATTTTGAAATTCATTGATTTTTATTTAAGACAATAGTATTTGTCTACAAATTGTATGTAATTATAAATGAGACAATGAAATATAATTTTGTATATTTAACAAAATATGTATGTATTGTATTTATTATCTGTATTATCTTTATTTTGGTTTGTTATATTTTGAGCGCCCCCTCCCCCCTCTAATTAGTTTTTTCACTGCTGTGTATTTTTCATCGAATTTGAGCATAAACAAGAAAATTAAACATTCAGGCCCCTAGCCAGCTTTTACCAAGGGGGTTTACTTTTCATAAAATTCCAGGGGGTTCTCATTTGACAACTTTGGGCCAATAACACTTGAAAAGTGCTCAGAATGTTGAAAACTACATGATTTTGAAAGAATTTTTGGACAAAGGGGGGGGGGTGCTTGCTCCCTCTGAAATCACCCTGGCTATGGACCTGCCAATGAGATAAAGTTAAATGAACCAATCTTTGATCTTTTTACAAAATTACTTGTGAGATATAGAAATAACTTTATTTTTTCCAAATGTAGCTCAGTTCAGAGCCAAAAGTATACTTCAACAAAACGGGAACATTTTATATTACAAAAATATAGTTTATTTTATTCAAAATGTACATTTGTACAATAATTATAACAATAATATCACCATTATTCATATTCAATTATTGCCTTTTTGGATTGTGATAAAAAAGTTTTTTTTGACCGACAAAAGGGACAATTGGTGTCAATCAATCATGTGAGAAAATTGAAGTAAAATACTAAAATGTTGATATGTTCGATTTATATTAAAAGTGATTGTTAGTTATAAATGAGATTTAAGAGAAACATAATTTTACTCTTTCTCAGTCACTCATATAAAGTTTCATGATTTCGCTTTCTTTCTATACAGATGGAAATGTTCATTTGATCCTTATTATCATAAATTCCTTCTTAGATTATCATATTTTCCTCGCCTTTTACGTTTAATCATTTAACACTGACCATCTTGAGATTCTACTCTTTTTTAGTATCACCAGTTTTTCTAATGTTCAATTTCTTCAGTTTGGCTTGTTCTGCTTCCAGTCTTTCTTGTTCCTCTTTCGCAGCTTTTTCCTGGAAGTCTTTTACACGTTCAAGAAACTGAAATAGAAATTATGAGAAATTTATGAGATGGTTCATTTTGAGTGTGCAAATATGATACACAGGTGACATGCCCTTAGCAAAATTACTTTCAAAATCATGCAGTTTTTCACCATTATGAGCATTTTTCAAGTGATGTTAGGCCAAAGTTGTTAAATGGGAGCCCCCTGGAATTTTTTGAAAAGTGAAACCCCTTGGCAAAAGCTAGATATCTGATACAATCTACATTCACCGATCAGATGAGGTAAAATTTTTGAGATGAATGAAAAATTTTGGACCTTGAAAATGTTGCAAAAATGATGAGATGCATAGTAAATGATTTAGTTATTGTTATAAAAAAATAGATATTTACCTCAGGTCTCCTTGTATTTTTCTTACTTATAAACTCCATAAAGGACTTGGCTCCATGCATGGGTGCCAGCTCACTATCCTGTTAACAAAAGCATAAATGTAAATTAATATTTAGAGCCTAATTTAAGGGTAATGCCCTTCATACAGGGTGGGCCAAAAAATGTTCAAGTGTGCCAAATATGACTTGAAACTACTGGATGACTAAGTTATCATGATTTGCTTGGGTTACCTTTTTGGCTCAACCTGCAGAGCTTATCAAACCTAGAATTTTCCGAAGTAGACTGGTTAAAAAAACTGAGCAATACTGTCATTACTTTACAATGAGTTCGTCCAACCACAAGTAAAGCATTAAGAGAAACTATAAAAGATCAAGATGCAGAAATATCTCAATTCTTCCGAATAAAAAAATTCCTAATGAACATTGTTTTATTTTGCATTGAATCATTACAAATATTATAGTCTTGCATAGATTCACTGGTCTCACCCACCAAATATCTATTACATATCTAACAAAGAATACAAAATGAATACAGGATGGGGACTTGATGCGAGACCAATCAACAGAAATTGAAGTGTTTGAACTCTGATAAAATAAGGTTTGCAATGTAATCTCATCATATCTACCATGCAATAGTTACTGACATTCGTAAAATAGTGAAAATGCAAAATAATTTATTGCCAAATTAATCCAATTTGCAGTTAATCACACTTACCAGAGCCAAACTCTTTGTCTTCGCCTCAGAAACCTGTTGATTTTTAAGTTCTTTGGGGTCTTGAAGGGGTTCATCTGCTTCCCGTTTCTTCCAAGTCTTGGGTTGCAGATACCATGCTCCATATTTAAACTTTGCCCAACTTGGTACATAGTTTCCTGAGTGAGTCTGGATATCAAAAAACAAAAACATTGTAATAAAAATATTTTAATTCCAATGATTGACAGTCTACAATATGACAAAGAAAACGATATATAGAGACCTATATTTCTTATACTTCATTTTTTCAGCCTTATTTCTATGTTTAATACACTAATAAAAATCAATGATAATTATGTTATCACATGAAATATTGAAGTATCATTCTTAATTCATTCTTAACTTTATAGCAACAAAGATTAATTTTTGACATACCCAATCTTCTTTCTTTTCTTCTTGAGTAGGAATACTTTTAGCTTGTTGTTGTTGTTGTGGTACGACTGCCGACATTCTTAATTCTGGAGGGACATTCGTTAATTCAACAACGTGGATCGGCACTGATAATGCTGGTTTAGTCTCATATCCACTAGCAAATAAACTTGTTATTGTGCTTTCTTCAATGTTATTGCTATCACCCCCCAAACTAGCGACCCAGTCGCAAAAGTCTTTTGTTACAGTTTTTATATGTTCATCTTGTGATGGAGAATTGGAACGTTTTTCTAAAACTTTCTTTTTTTCTTTTTTGTCTTTTTCTTCTTTCCGCGGTAGCCATTTGTAAGGATTCCTAATTCGCCCAGTATCCTCTCTGAAAAGTTTCCAGGAAAGAAAATGTATTGTTGATACAATTGTACATTTGTCATACATATTAGCACACATGCAGAATATGAAGTGAGAAAATACACTTCACTAAATTTTCTGCCTATATATTCTGTAAGTAGATGATATTCATCATACACTTTAACTTCTGTGAATGAAATCTACATCTGAGATTTAAGATAATTAAGATCAATCATCAAATTTTTAATTTACTTTGAGTAGTCAGAGGGGACTGTGGATAGCTAACTGGACAGGGTAGTGAATGCACTTACTCTGTGGTTTCTTTGTCCATTTTTTGTGATAATTTACTTGGAGTTGATGATCCTGAACTTATTTCACTTTCTAAATCTTCTAGTGATTCTTCCCCATCTGATGCAAGGTTCATCTCAGGGTCAAGTATGTCAACTACATCTTCAAACACCTAGATGAACACAAAAAATATAAATCACATTTTTTCTCAAATTCAGATTGAGTTAATTTTCATAGTTTGAGATATATTTCAAGTCATATTTACCATTGGCAGTTGGATGTAGAGTTTAGATATTTACATCATTGGTTTTCAAAATAACTGCCAATAATTTTTTGTTGTTTTTACTTTAAAGAATGGAATACTATTTTTATTAAAAAGTGTATCCTACTTTTGATGTCTTATCACTTCCTGATGTAAGCCTCAATCTAATCTTATTATATATTTCTATGACAATGATACCTTTATGATGTCACCATATATTTATTGAAACAGTCCTATGAGTACATCTAGTTCTACATGGTGATGCAGAAAAATGGGACATCTAGTTTATTTGAAACATAGAACAAATCCTACGCTAAGGGCTGATGTGAAAAAGTCACTCCACCTCGGTGGGTTTGTTTCAAATGAATATTATATGAGGGACCCTAAGTAAGCATTGAAAATGTACTTACATCTGGTGGCATGCACTCTTCTAAATGTGGGTATAGGGCTAGAGGATGCTGGGTAAGACCATACTCTATTTCATCTATATGATCACGTCTCTGAAGTTGAAGGGGAGTAACTCTAGAGTAACAGATCTCATGTTTATCAAATCTTTTCCTCATAACAGGTTCTTTCACTTGAGACATACTGTCACTGCTACCTTGTATGTTTGGCGATGGGCCTTTGTTGGGCTGGAATGAACAGAAAAGTACATGTATGTAAATTTTACGAAGGAATGTACATGTTGTAGGTGAGATAAATGATGGTTTAGGGATTAGTTGCATGTTTAGAGTAAACCATCTCATCGTTTTAATCAGTTTGAAATTGGAGATTTATCTTGTGCCCCTACCTTTATAATAATGCCATCGCTTGCACTAGGTGGTAATCCGTCTCGAAAATCATCAAGTCCATCTTTTATAAATGTCCAGTTTTTTCCAACAAGCATTTTTGATACATCGGTAGGTTTCTTTGATTTGATGTAATTAGTTTTAATCCTTTCTTTATACCTGCAAATAAAAAAAGATTTCCACTGGATTGCTGTTTATGTGTTAAATATAAATGTTAATTTAAAATTACTGATCTGCCACTATAAAACTAAAATCCTCTAAGATTCCTTATAATTTCAATTTCTATGGGTGATCATCTACATGTATGATACCGGAGCTACACTGTAGATGTCCTACATACATTTATGTCCCAGCAAGCACTTTCTCAAGAAAATGGATATGCGGTTTACTTGGACTCGCCCAAAACGAGGGGTGTCAAACGCAAGATGGTAGAGATGCAGACATGTCGCCACTCTCAGAGAATCTATTCCATAATTCCATAATTTCAACATTACTACGCGGTTTTACAAGCGAAAAAGATAAGGGCAGGTTGTATATAGGACTGGACAAGATGAAAATAAATATTCTAAATAGATGACACCCCTTTCGAAATAAGATGAACTGAACCTATCACGTCACCGATTTCTTAGAAGAAATTACGTCAGAAAAACAAAAGCTCCGTAGAGAATTTTCGCTTGAAATGTTGAAAAGCAAGCCCAGTTTTCTATGGGAATATACAGTAATTAACAGTTACGTGTACAATATTACCGAGTTCGATGGTGCATAAGTTAGGCGGTGGATCATTTTGTAAGTACGACAATGTGAATTAATGCGACTGTTACTTTTTGGAAGGTTTTTTGCAAAAAAGTCGAGTGACATTTTAGCTGGCGAAGAACTTAGTTTCGATTAAGAGAAGTGCATTCACTCATACAAAACTATCAAACTATTACCACGAGAAAGCCAATGATTTCATTTCAATTTGGAGTCAGCCAATTTCATTTTTCAATGAAAGGTAGGCTAGCCAAGTAGCCAAACAGTCGAATCAGTGGAACCAGAGACATAAAAAACATTTTTATGTCTCTGGTCACTGGTGGAACTGGAAAATCCTGATTTTATTGATTCACAATTACTCACCATGGTTGCTGTTGAATGTTCTTTTCTGCCTTTGTATTGACAAGCAACAGATCATACTTTGATTCTGCCATTGTAAATTAATCTAAATATCCTCAACAGGCGATTCAAACACGTTTACCTATCAAATTTGTGTAAAATTAAAAATGAGAAATAATGTTTACACCGATTTACGATCTTTATAAATACATCCGCTGCTTAATATAATTCTATAACTCCATCATTTCACACTGACTTCAGTTTCTAAAAGACAGAAATAGCAGGTTTAGTAAACAATTCATTCTTATAATATAGCTAATAAGAAAGAGTGCTGAAAACAGGGGGAAACTACTCATATGCTGTGTTGCGGATGAATAAAGTTGCTACTGACAACGAAGAACTATTTTCTTAAGTCGTTATTTTATACGGCACTTTAGATATTTTGCACAAAATTTTGCACTCAGATTTCACTATATTGTTGAACAAAATAGTTTGACAGTATTTACTGTATATAATCATTTTTTTCTCTTTCAAGATATTATGAAATAACGACATATAAAAATCTGACTGACAGAAATATTACTCCGCAAATAGTTCTTTATAGTTTTGCTTTTTTCAATTAATTACTTCGTCTCTTACATATAATTAGTATTTTTTCCGATTCGCCTACTAGTTGTGTAGAAGGTTATTATAATGAAACACTCTATAAATCTCTATATATAAACTCGAAAACTTATTTTGCCGATCGCGGAAGAAGATAATTTTAGTGCTCTTCGGTCATTTTTTATTTCAGATTTGTCAACGGAGGCATATAATTTCATCATTAACATCTAGTTTGCCCTTACTGATCACCCCCGTTCACGTTTAAAAATCTGCAATGGCTGTTTCTGTGTCTGATGCAGAAGTCGATGCGAAAATTAATGAATGGCTTAGATTTGACAAGGTAAGACACCAGACAGAATCATTTTTTGTTGTTGAAATAAAATCAAATGATTCACAATTCCTCATTGGGATCAAACTGTACGACTAAACTGGTGTTAGATAAGATGGCACTTTCATGCCTACTTTCATGCTGGTCAGGAAACAAGTGTGCAGGTAGGGTAATTTCGGGTCAGGTCAGAAGAAAACACGAACTCCCGTGCAGTGATATATCACTGCGGCCGGCAGGTATCTCACCGTAAGCATGGTAACTTCGTAATAAACAACTGACGTGATTGGTTCTAGTCCCATGCTCAGATCGCGTGATTGTAAAATTTAGACAATTTCATTGGTTGAATTGCGCGTATTAACTAATTAACTTCTCATATTTCAATAATTTTGAAGTATTCTGACAAAATAATGTTTGGGGAACATTCATGAATACATATTTTATAAGTTGTGTGAAAATTGACCACATATGCGATGAAAAGGGGAACTATTTTTCCAAATTTTGGGGATTTGCTTCATCTGCCCGCCGCAGCGTCTATACCGAGACACTTCATTGGAGTTCGAAGAAAACAGAAGAATGAATTTGACTTAATTGTCGAACTATCTTAGTTTTTAATGACATATTTTGATAACATCATTATTGCATATTATGCTTTGATAAAGAAAATGATAGAAACTTATGATTAAATTGTTTAGGAAGAACCATAAATTATTTTCCATTCGTAATTTATATGTAAAGATATAGGCCAGCTAGAAGTTGTTTTTGCCGGGAATATAAAGCATTTAACGATAATGTATGATATTCCTGAGTGTTCTGACCTGACCCGAAAATGGTAAGTAGTCGACTTTGTGTCAGTGTGACACCTCTGATCTTCAGTATCTAAATCACAAGGTGCAAGGCTAAAAAATATTAGTGGTGCAAGTCACGGGAAAATGTGGGTTCAACTTGAATATGAAATCTAATTTTTGCACAAATTAATGAAGAAAATTGTACAAATTCAGTTCCAATACAGTTTCAGTGCTTTAATTTACACAAAGATCTAGATTAGGTTGCTATAATCTTTAGATAGACAGCTCTCTTAATTGACATCACACTTACATGATATTTTGTATTTCTTCTGCGAACATCCAGATTTGTTGTAATTATGTTTGCTGTACAATTTATTGAAATTGAAGTTACCAAGTCGTGATTATGGACACTGGAGTCGAAATGATTACTCTAGACCCTTAGTGCGTCAATAACGCAACTCTATAACAAAATTTCTGCACCACTAAATAAACCTTTATGAATGAATAAATTATTTTTCCAGAATGAACAAACCAGAGGAGAAATCCTCAGACTGGTGGAGGCAAAAAATGTCAATGAATTACGAAGCAGATTGTGCAATAGAATGGCATTTGGCACAGCAGGTAATTTTCTTTTTTTTCAAGTTATAAATGCAATACATTTCATATACAAGTCTCATATAATTCTAAAGTCATTTCATCTGGATATATGTACTATAATATACACAAATTTTTATAACATGATCATACTGATTCTATTTTCATGATTTTCTTCAGATAAAGATCTTAAAAAAGTAAGTCATAATGCCATGTTGCTTGACCTTTGTTTCCTTGTTTGTTCATTGTTTTAAAATGAGAATATTGATTAATAAATGAGACAGAATTCACTGCAATCATTGTATATGCTTATTTTACAGGCTTACGGGCTAGAATGGGTGCTGGATATTCTATGATGAATGACTTAACCATTATACAGACTGCACAGGTAAATTGAATTATGAAAGATAAGATTAAATTCTCTTATATGTTAAGTTGGCAGATAGACTATTCACTATATATTGTAGAATGTAAGAGCAGACGGTTTATATGATATACTGAACTCCGGGTATTGTTCGCGTGCGATTTAATTTCGCTTTGTTCGCGAACATTTATCGTCGCGAAATTTGTCTTTTAAATCCCCGGGGATTTGACCCAGGACTTTTGATATGTTTCGTTCGGTGTAAAACGTTTCATCCAGTGTTTTTGAGTGATAATTAACATGGGGTATTGTTCAATTTTATATCAACATTTGAATGATGTACTTGCTAAGCTCATGCATATGTAAAAGGCATGTAAGAATATTAATATTATCAATATGGAGTTTACGGAGCTGGAGGAAAAAATTCAACTTGTGCAATCCGCGAAATGTCATCAACTCAAATCCGCGAAATTAAATAGCCGCGAAATTGCAATTTTAAAAAATCGCGAAATTTTATAGCGTCAAAATTTACCAGGACTACAGTAACAATTTATTAACATAACGTAAATTATGTTATTGAACATTAAAATAATTTACCCCAGATGAGCATGGTTGATATATTTTGTTTAAAATGTATTAAAGTTCTATACATATTCCATATATTGAAATATGGAGGTTAAAAGTTGTTGAACAAAAACTTAATACTAGAGGTGTCACGGGTCAGATATTCTTCCGGTTGGGTCGGGCTACAAAAAAAGTTCGTGGGTCGGGTAATTTCGAGTCAGGTCACGAGAAAACAAAAAAATGAATTTAGTACTAGGACTGAAACGACTGGGTGAATACACGGCACATTATAAGACTGTTTAAGCCTGCATTACTGCATATTATACTTTGATAAAGGAAAAATGATAGAAACTTGGCATTAAGGTGGGACCTGGTCCGTCAGCCAAAAAAAATCCTCGATAGATTTTCCTGAAAATCGCACAGTGTATGTAAACAAGTGGTGTACATATGCTGTAGAAATTTTAAACAGAAAAAAATAAGTTGAGATATAGTAAGTAAGGTTCAAAGATTGTATTTTTGAGGACCCTATACTGCTTAAATTGTCATATTTAATATGCAATCCTATGGGAAAACAAGACATTTACTTTACCCTCAGATAGATTTTTTTTAAAGGACGATTCTCGGTTTGGAGAATAGTCTACTGGGCTAATAATTTTTTTCATGAAAAATATAGAAATATTACCCAAATTAAACTATGAATATTCAAAAGAGGACATTTAAATCTACAAGATGTAAAAATAACAAATTGGTCTGAAGCAGGGATAACGCTCAATTAGACAGATTCAATAAAATACAAGTCTCGATTTGGGGAAAGAAGTTCATCAGTGTACTGCGCTAATATTTTTTTGCGAAAAATCTAGAAATATTACCCAAATTAAATTATGACTATTCAAAAGAAGACATTCAAATCTATATTATGTAAAAAAAATCAAATTTGTCCAAAGCAGGAATAATGCTCATTTAGATTGATGAACTTCGTTCTCCAAACCAAGAATCGTCCTTTCAACATTTATTTATTTGGAATATGAGTATGCTTATGTTAGTTTTTTTGAGAAAATACCGGCATCCAATTCCATCCGTTGGCGGAGAGAACAATTGAATTACTTCATAAATTTCTCACCTGAATGATCCGACAAAGATAAAGAATTCCCAGATAATGGGGTTTAGCCTTGCTAAATCAAATGTAGTTAGTTGATTTTGAATATATAGTCAATCGGTATGAATTACTACCACTAAAGTTAGCATCACACAGTCTTTGAGAATCAAGGACGTCTATAGGCGTCTAATAGGATTTTATTAGTACTGATGCCCTTTTAGGGCCAAACGTACATCCAATATACAATTTTCAATAACAGTAAATATAGGCAATAAAGTAAAGAAAATAGGATTACATTCTTCAAATGACATATAAAATGTTACTTTGATATAAGAATCCTGTCTCTACCCATCATTAGATACTTTATCATGTCAGCAGATTCTTTTAATATGATCCCCTCACTCGTCAATAGAAAAATTGTCTCATATGTGGTATGATCGTCATTATTGAATGACAAAATAAATAGCATGATCAGGATGTACCCAATGTCTGAGGCAACAAGTACGATGGTTGTGTTCACTGAATGAGTACACAAGTTACATTGAACAGTCAAGTCGAGTAACTAAGTCAACATTCGAAATTAAAAATCTCAAAACTCGTACATCTTTGATTTCCAAAATAATTTGTGAGGTGGTTATTTCGATGATAATACACATTTTAACGTATTAATTTTGAGTACATCTCGAATCCATTCTCAACAAAGCATTCTCGAAATAAGCTCCTTAACAAATTCCTTTGGGAACAAGATATAAAATCAAAAACATATTCTTCTTAGTTACTTCCTGACACATGCCAACGAATATTACATAAGTAAATTTCTCCGTTTTAAATAATTTTGTAAATGTTGTTCTCTACAGGTGCCATTTTTTATAATTGAAAAACAAAATTGAACATTTTGCATTTCTAAATTGATAAGTTTCTTGGAATACAACTTAACCGTTAACCATCTTTAGTCATTGTGTGCTCTTTGGAGTGATTATATTGTATTGTGAATTTCACAAAAGCCGATACAAAATTTCCATAGGCTAATAAAATGTTGATCTACTACATCTACAGACCAGAGGAGGAACAAAATAAGGTAACGATTGTCTATTCAATAAAATATGTATTAATCGAAATACAGAAGTAAGACAGTTTCAACACTATCAAGCACACATTCAGTCTTATACTGTAAGGGCTCGTAAGTTCAGATTTTCACTTTTAAAAATATTAAATGGACCATTTGGCATTAGACCAAAAGATATGTGTGTTCACTGTTCATTAACTCAGACTGACAGTAGGGGTTTAGTCGTTCATTTGAATGCTAAGGTAAGGAGTGATATTACACATTCCTACCATTCCTTCCTATTAATCTAAAAATGTAGACCACCCTTAAGAAAACCATAGGCTCACTGTGTGAGCCAAAAACCATGCTTTCCATGGAAATTACCAGTATTCCATGGTAAATACTGGTATTCCATGGAAATAACCATGGAAAACCATGAAATTTTCCATGGTAATAACGGTATTTCATGGAAAAAAAACAATGGAATTGTCCATGGCATTTACCATGAAATACTGGTTCTCCATGATTTTTGGTCATGACATATCTTGGTCAGGGATCTGCATTATAACATCAACCAATCAACCATTTTATTTATATTAAAAACCTGGGATATAAAGTTGCTAAAATATATCAAATTATTTATACATGTATATTTCTGATCAAATATTCAATGAAAACTTGGAACACCAAATCCATGCCTTCAAAATGTAATCAAGTCCATGTTTTTTGCAATCAAACCCCATGCTTTTCTGGTAAAATATACAGTGAAACCTGGTTTTCTGGTTATTTGTCCAGTGAAACCTGTATATCAGAACACCTGGCTAGACCATGCTCTCCTGAGAATGTAATCAAGTCCCATGGTTTGTACTTCTTTAAACTTAATGATAGTATCAGATCTAGTGAGCAGCCTTAGGGCAAAAATTATTTCAAGCTTCAGATGTAGCGAGCAAACCTAGACAAAAAAATTGTCTCAATTTTAAGATATTTTGGGCTAATATCTTGTCTTTTTTCTAAAATTCCCAAAACTTGGGAACAGTACTTCATATTTCAGTTCACGGGTTTCACTGGACAAATTAGAAATCAACTCCATGCATGTTACAAAGTAATAAAACGAACAAAAGTCATTTTTGAATTTATTAAACATAAATACAGAGTAATACATATTTACAAATATAAATAGTGCGACAAGAAACATAATATTATTTTGAGCAACATTAAATGTGACGTGTCGGTAACCATGTACGAAGTGATCAGGACTCAACTAGTGTTTATATCACATGATATTTTTTTTCATATGCTGTAAATGTAGAACAAACAAACTATGTGCTTTAGATTTATTAGTTTTACTATATTTTGAAAGAATTATAATAATATGGCTTAGAAAAATTCAATCATTCATAGCCATATACTTCACGATGCTGCACATAAAATTTGAGCGCCATCGTTTTCCCATGTCATAAAAACCATGACGTTACTAGCGCTCAAATATTTCAAATGCAATATGCTAAATCTCCCAACTATAAATGCCCGAAGATGCAGATATTTCTTCGTACATGAATATTTAAATACATTTGTATTATTATAACATCATAATTATTCGTATTGATGGGTGTCTTTAAGTTTGAAAAACTACATTAATAATTAAGCAATAGTATCGTGCTGGGTATGCTGACGGACCGGGTCCCACCTTAAATTGTAAGAGAAGAACTGTAAATTATTTTCTTTTAGTAATTTATACGTATACAAGAAATATCCTAGCTAGAAGTTTGAAATTATTGCTGGGAATATAAAGCATTTTACGATAATTCCTGAGTGTTCTGACCTGACCCGAAATTGGTAAGTAGTTTGTGACCCGAGCCGAGCCTTCTGACCTGAGATTTGGGTCGACTTCGGGTCGGTGTGACACTTCTACTAAATACTTATATATGTTTGTTTTTTAAGGGTCTTGCCAAATATTTGCTAAAGACATGTGAAGGGGTGAAGAAAAAAGGCATTGTGATTGGTTACGATGCAAGGCACAATAGTCAGAAGTAAGTAGCAAGTTATTTTACTGTTTATTTCCACTATATTTTAGCATGTTGAGAGAGAATTACAGTAAAACCTGTATATCCAAACACCTCTCTTATCTGAGAACCTCTCAATGTGAAAACTTTGGTCCCATTTTTTTATCTTTTAATAAACATCCATATTAGCAAACATTTAAATGTGAATGCCTGACAATCCAAACACTTTTGAACCGTCCCAATGGTGTTTCGAATAAATAGGTTTTACTGTATTGATTTTCTAAGTGACAAAGTATGTATGTTGAGCAGATGCAAGCAAACATCTGTCACAAGCATAGTTAATTATTTAAAGAGAGAGTTGTTTGTGAACGTTTCTGAGTTTCAACAGGATGGTACATGATTTTCAGGTTTTTAGTGTAGTGTAGCACCCGATTGCTCTTCTGCTCTAATACTTCCATTTTTGAATAGACATGTATACTAGTTATCTCCCCATGTCACTTTTACTGAGTCCCCCCCCCTACTTGAAACCAAAGGTCACCCAGTTGGCACCCTGCACTCCAACTTCTGATTTGAAAAATGAGTGAATTCAGCAGGCACCTGGAGAAAGCCTGAGCGTAGCGAGCACTGATTATTTAAGACTTGAAATATTGCACCCAGTTGGAATTTTTTTTTGGGAGAACACTGTATACTGAACAGAAAATATCGAACTAATTGGTATGAGAATATACCTCTCATATTACCTCCAATTATCATTACAGGTGGGGTCAGATTTCTGCTGGTGTGATGTTGAATGAAGGCATTCCTGTTTACCTATTCTCTAGCATTACCCCAACCCCATTTGTGGTAAGTTAGTATTTATGGAAGTCTTGCACCAATTCTCCTTAGAGTTTAGGGCTAATGTGTCAAACTCTAGAATGGTTTAATTAGTAAGAATGTATGTAAGAAACAGTACACTTCATTTCAGTTGATGAAGAAAGTTGAGGAATATATCATTCTGAAAGCTTAATTCAGCCGATCCAACACTTTTTTAAGATTCCATTGATCTCCCCAGCATTCTATAGCAAGTGCGCACTGCATCCACTTGAAGTTTAATAAAAGGCTCCCACCTGAGATTTCATTTGCACCCACTTGGAAATGAGAAAAATCATGAAAAGTTTTGCATGTTTTGACCAAATCTGGTCTAAATTGTCTAAATAAGATTTTGCATCCAATTGAGAAAAAATCCTCGGGATTCTGATATTTATATTCATATTTTATATTTGTATCCCTTAGAGGCAGAGTTTATCCATTCTATAATTTAGACAATTTTGATTTTGTTAATGTTCTGTTCAACAGCCATACAGTGTTGTCAAATATGGATGTTCCTGTGGTGTCATGGTTACGGCATCCCACAATCCCAAAGAAGACAATGGGTACAAAGTCTACTGGGAAAATGGTGCTCAGGTAAACAGTATTTTCAAGATAATCTAAATAAACAAAATATTTACAAGAACACATACAATGTTTTAGATTGAAATTTAAATAAGACAATATTATATCTAAGTGAAGAAAGTTACCAGAATATTCAACTATCAATCGAAAAACAACAACATGATACTAAGTTTGTGTAACGTTTCAAAAAATTGAATTTTTGCAAAAGCATCTGAATCCCTTTTCAATTTTTGGTGAATAAATGTGCCTAAATTTCTAGAATGGTTTTTAAAATAAACAATCCATATTTATTTGAAAGCTTTATGTACAATTTTAGATCATCCCACCTCATGATAAAGGAATATCGACAAGTATTATTGAGAATCTTACACCACTAGATGCATCTTGGGTAATTGATTCAGTTCTGACAAACCCACTTTTGAAAGACCCCTTAGCAGAGACATCAGCTGCATATTTTGAAGATGTCAAATCATTATGCCACCATAGGTAGGATACAGTATACTTGCTAATTATTAGAGTATGGTTAATTTATCGTTTTCAACAAATTAAAGTCTGGTAATGAGATATTGCATAGTTTCCACACACAGTCAAAATCTGACTCAGAAATTATAAAAATTACAGACTCAGCACTTTTGAGCCTGATTCGTAACCTGTCACCAATTTTTTTATATTTACGGGTGTCCTATAAGGATCCAATGATTTGAATCTAGTTAGTTTGGATACAATGAGAGTTGTCTGTAGGACTAATAAGTAAAAAAGAAGTGTTGAGACTATAACATAATGTTATAGTCTCTAACTTTTTGTGGACAGCATGAAGCAGTTGGTGTTTGGCGGTTGGCATTCTGTCTCTATAAAAAAGGCAGGCTGTGACATTTTGCATGTTCTTGCCTTCTTTTTATCGTACCTAACAAAAGGTACGATATTGTAGTCAGCTTGACGGGCGGGTGGCGGGCGGCGTCTCACTTTTCAGCTTGTCTACAGGTTTCCAGCCAAACCATTTCAGGGATTCATCTGAAATTTTCAGGGATGTTTCTACATATCAACGTCAAGAACTGATTAGTTTTTGGGCATTCTGGGTAAATCTTAAGGTGGCCATTTTGGATTTCCGTCCTAAAATCTTCACTTTCAAGACTTGTCTACAGGTTTCCAGCCAAACCATTTGAGGGATTCATCTGAAATTTTCAGGGATGTTTCTACATATCAACGTCAAGAACTGATTAGTTTTTGGGCATTCTGGGTAAATCTTAAGGTGGCCATTTTGGATTTTCCGTCCTAAAATCTTCACTTTCAAGACTTGTCTACAGGTTTCCAGCCAAACCATTTGAGGGATTCATCTGAAATTTTCAGGGATGTTTCTACATATCAACGTCAAGAACTGATTAGTTTTTGGGCATTCTGGGTAAATCTTAAGGTGGCCATCTTGGATTTTCCGTCCTAAAATCTTCATTTTCAAGACTTGTCTAAACCATTTGAGGGATTCATCTGGAATTTTCAGGGATGTTTCTACATATCAACGTCAAGAACTGATTAGTTTTTGGCCATTCTGGGTAAATCTTAAGGTGGCCATTTTGGATTTTCCGTCCTAAGACTTTCACTTTCAAGACTTGTTTACAGGTTTCCAGCCAAACCATTTAGTCCGGATGTGAAGTGCCATATTTTAAGTGAAGGTGGAAATGCTTATTATATGAACTTTTTTTGCATTTTCTGTTTAAACATGATATCCATATTCAGAAACTGTTGGATGCCCAACGGGCATCCTTGAGGATTTTTTTGGCGGCCATTTTGAATTTTCACGCGTTTTATGTATTTTAACCAGCATATTAGAACAGAAAACTAGCATACACATAAACAAATCTTGCTGTTTTTTTTCTATAATAGAGTTTTAATATGATGTATACCAAAATGTTAGGTTCCAGAAATGTTTCTTGACAAAAATAAAAAAATTCAAGATGGCCACCAACCTTACAATTTATGAAATGTCTCATTCTGTGATAATATCAAATTGATATTAGTGTTTCCTACAAAATTATCAATAAATAATACTAAATACATCTGATTATGATCTCTTTCTCACATATAAAATATCTGAAATGAGTAAAAAGTAACCTACATAATAATAATGATGTTCCACAAGGGTCATTTCTTGGTGCTATATATCTTGAATTTATGAGTTATCTTCTTTTACTAAGATTTCATCAAGGATTTCCCTCAATAAATCCCCATCAGTTTCTTCCAATTCCTGTTCAGTTACTGTCTTTGTATGTTGGTTATTGCATTCATTCCCCTTGCAAACACAGAACAATGTACATGATAAAGATGCCTTGGAGCATGAACATCGCCCAGTTCTACATACATTGCCCTCTAATGCACATGTGCACTTAATGAGCTGGAGAATTCCTTCAGGGGCACAGGGTGTATCTTTGGGCATTGTTGTTGGGACAAGTGAGCCTGTGCTGTTAATTTCCCAACCATAATCTGTTGGAAGGATAAGTGGGGGGTCAGGCATATCAGCATTTTTCCATATAGTTACTTGGAAATGAGCTCGCTTCACATGCTGGGAAAATGCTTATGTTGTTGTTGGGAGGGATTTTAGCTTTGGTGCATTTGTAATGTGTTTTGCAGCATTTTCTTTGCCCATACAGCATATCTCACACCAGACATTTTGTCTGTGACTTTAGGTGTAATTCCATAACATCTAGAAACAAATTCTGTTGGAGTTTTCTCAACTTCAGTCATGTCTGCATTGACATCTCCCAAGTTAGTGAGTGAGTATCTATTTAACACCTTCAGGACTGTTAGCTTGCCAATTCCATGCATGCAAGATGTCATATCACTGCCAGAGAGACCATGCGCAGCTAACAAGTTTGGGATTTTTAATTTGTGTTCATTTACGGTTGCATTAATGTTAATGTTTGCTCAGCCAGATGATGTTCCCTCCATTATGATGCTATTTTCCATTAATTTGTGCTTGAGACAGTGATGAATAAGTAGAAGGAAAACATCAGTATCATCACTGAGTACACTGATATTCTGTTGGCCTTTACTGGCAGCATGCAGAACCTGGTGTACGATAGCAACATCTGCTTCTTCTTGAGTGTTCCTAAGTCATCACGTTCGTCAATATTGCCTTTGTGAATTTGTACAGGTGTTGGATGGTCGATGACACATTTTATCAACTGGATCTTGTTCTCAGTCACATTCAGAACAACATTCTGTGCAGAGAGAGGTGTGTCAGAGCTGTACACTCTACTGGCTGATTGGGCTTGAGAAGACCTGGTGCTGTTCTTTATGCTATTGTCTTTATATCTGTCAAAGATAAGGTATACAACTGATTCGGTTATGAGTCTCAGGATGTATTTAGTGAAAGCAATACAGAAGTTTTCAATTTTGCCAGCCATCGGCCATGTTATAAACCAAAGGATGGCATACCCATCAACGACACGTACATTACAATTGTTTCCTCTTGAGGTCACCTCAATCTGTAACTTTTGTTTCAGTGTTGATTTTGAAGTTGTGATATTAATTTCTCCATTTTCATCAAATAGTGATAATGGAGGGAACATCATCTGGTCGAGCAAACATTAACATTAATGCAACCATAAATGAACACAAATTAAAAATCCCAAACTAGTTAGCTGCGCATGGTCTCTCTGGAAGTGATATGACATCTTGCATGCATGGAATTGGCAAGCTAACAGTCCTGAAGGTGTTAAATAGATACTCACTCACTAACTTGGGAGATGTCAATGCAGACATGACTGAAGTTGAGAAAACTCCAACAGAATTTGTTTCTAGATGTTATGGAATTACACCTAAAGTCACAGACAAAATGTCTGGTGTGAGATATGCTGTATGGGCAAAGAAAATGCTGCAAAACACATTACAAATGCACCAAAGCTAAAATCCCTCCCAACAACAACATAAGCATTTTCCCAGCATGTGAAGCGAGCTCATTTCCAAGTAACTATATGGAAAAATGCTGATATGCCTGACCCCCCACTTATCCTTCCAACAGATTGTGGTTGGGAAATTAACAGCACAGGCTCACTTGTCCCAACAACAATGCCCAAAGATACACCCTGTGCCCCTGAAGGAATTCTCCAGCTCATTAAGTGCACATGTGCATTAGAGGGCAATGTATGTAGAACTGGGCGATGTTCATGCTCCAAGGCATCTTTATCATGTACATTGTTCTGTGTTTGCAAGGGGAATGAATGCAATAACCAACATACAAAGACAGTAACTGAACAGGAATTGGAAGAAACTGATGAGGATTTATTGAGGGAAATCCTTGATGAAATCTTAGTAAAAGAAGATAACTCATAAATTCAAGATATATATAGCACCAAGAAATGACCCTTGTGGAACATCATTATTATTATGTACACGCCCGGTGATCGTACAAAATGGATGGAGGGGGGGATTAGGCGATTTCTGCAAGAAAACTCAACAAATTTGGAAGATTTATTTTTTCAAGAGAAAATCTACAACTGAATTGCCAAATGAATAGGCGCAGTGCATGGCAAAATATGTTAGCTCATCTAGTATTTTTTTTGAACTGATACCCTTCAAAGATATGAGATCTATTAAAAAAGGCGCATCATCACCAACGTGCAAAACTCAATGTTTTTGCTATAAATCGGGCAACAATGGTCTACACGACCTGTAATAAATAGGTATAAGGGACGTTATTATCACAATACTAATGACATTGCTCATTTTCTAAAGTTGGTTTCCATACGTTATGCAAAAAATAATCGAAATAAACCAATATTGGATGGAGGGGGGGATTGGATGGAGGGGGGGATCACGTATATGTAAGACATGATAAGACATGCTACTTGAATTTATTCTTATGACTCCAAATTTTCCCATTTTTCATTCTCCAGAGATATAATATCCAGTTTCCAGTTTGGGGTACTGAGTTTATTTTTTTCAAATACACGAGTTCTTGTGAATTTGTTCCATCGTAAAGACATATAAATCCCCCCCTCCATCCACTCCCCCCCTCCATCCAATATTAATTTATTTCGATTATTTTTTGTATAACGCATGGTAACTAACTTTAAAAAATGAGCAATGTCATTAGTATTGTGATAATAATGTCCCGTATACCTATTTATTACAGGTCGTGTAGACCATTGTTGCCCGATTTATAGCAAAAATATTGACTTTTGCACGTTGGTGATGATGCGCCTTTTTTAATAGATCTCATATCTTTGAAGGGTATCAGTTCAAAAAAAATACTAGATGACCTAACATATTTTGCCATGCACTGCGCCTATTCATTTGGCAATTCAGTTGTAAATTTTCTCTTGAAAAAATAAATCTTCCAAATTTGTTGAGTTTTCTTGCAGAAATCCCCTAATCCCCCCTCCATCCATTTTGTACGATCACCGGGCGTGATGTAGGTTACTTTTTACTCATTTCAGATATTCTATATGTGAGAAAGAGATCATAACCAGATGTATTTAGTATTATTTATTGATAATTTTGTAGGAAACACTAATATCAATTTGATATTTTCACAGAATGAGACATTTCATAAATTGTAAGGTTGGCGGCCATCTTGAATTTTTGTCAAGAAACATTTCTGGAACCTAACATATTGGTATACATCATATTAAAACTCTATTATAGAAAAAACAGCAAGATATGTTTATGTGTATGCTAGTTTTCTGTTCTAATATGCTGGCTAAAATACATAAAACGTGTGAAAATTCAAAATGGCCGCCAAAAAAATTCCTCAAGGATGCCCGTTGGGCATCCGACAGTTTCTGAATATGGATATCATGTTTAAACAGAAAATGCAAAAAAAGTTCATATAATAAGCATTTCCACCTCTATTGGCTCTACATCCAGACTAATTTGAGGGATTCATCTGAAATTTTCAGGGATGTTTCTACATATCAACGTCAAGAACTGATTAGTTTTTGGGCATTCTGGGTAAATCTTAAGGTGGCCATTTTGGATTTTCCGTCCTAAAATCTTCACTTTCAAGACTTGTCTACAGGTTTCCAGCCAAACCGTTCAAATTTTTACATATGTTACACAGTGATAAGTTCTAGAGCTGATTAACTTTTCTGCGGCCATCTTGCTTTCTTGGTCAACAAGACCACAATGCTGTGTTTTAGGTACGATATTGTTCACCTCTGTGTCTTGTTTTTATATTGTAGAGATCTGAACATGAAGACATCACTAAAGTTTACATACACTGCCATGCATGGCGTGGGATACAGCTTTGCACAAGAATCTTTTAAATCATTTGGATTTCAACCACTCATACCAGTTGAACTACAGGTATTATTTGCAAAGTATGTATGTACCGATGTACAGTAAAACCCTCCAAAACACCCCCCCCCCCCCCAGTAAGAAGGGTATACATCTCTGTAACATGATCACTTTTTAATGGGCCCAATATTTGTTTCTCCCATTGACTCTCATGTTAAACCTACCTCTCTAAATGAATATCTCAAAATTTTCATAAGACCCAAAAGTGTTACTTACTATTAGGATCATTTTATGTTTAGTTTTCATATTTAACCTACCTATCAAAATGTACACCCCAAAATTTTCTTATGTCCCAAAAGTGTTTCTCTCTTTTTTTACTATCTGGTAGGATAATTACTTGTGGAGTCTTGTTTAGTTTACACATGTGTGTCCACTGAAAGTCTTCAGACCACTTTGAGTCACAATAGGCAAAATATGGCTAGCTGCCAGTAACGAGTTGATTACCACTTTGCATGAAAATATCTACAGTTCTTTCCACTATTATGTTATTTTACATGTCTTGATTTCTGATATTTTGACTTAGAATTGTGTGTTCTGTTGAAAGATATGCATGTATTGTATATACCAATTGAAAGCTGTACCATAATTGTGAGCTGCATTTAATGTGTTTAGTGTGAATCAATTATTGGATGCTCTACTTTGTGTTTTGATTATCATTTGAAAATAATATTATTACATGTATTTCACCACCTGGAAGCTATATTAACATGTATCATATGTATTATTTAGAGACAATGCCTTATGTTGTAGGTGGTGCCAGATCCCGAGTTTCCAACAGTAAAATTTCCTAATCCTGAAGAGGGAAAGAGTGCATTGGTAAGTCCTTCAAAATAACTTTAATACATGTACTTTTTAAATCAAAGAAACATTGAGATTCCTGCAATTTTTCGTTATTTTGTCACATTACATATCAGCCACGATATGTTAAAAAGAAGTAACCTGGGGATGTCTGTTAAGACTCTCTATCAGAGTTTCCATCTCGGATAGTTTTCTTGAGACTACAGTACTTGGATGTATCTTTACTAATGAGTTGAATTTGTAAACATTCATCTAGTTTAGGCTCTGTCACTAAGGGTAGATAAGAGCAATAAAACAGGACATATTTTCTTGGTTGTAGGATCTTAGCATAAAGACAGCCAATGAGAATGACAGTACAGTGATTCTGGCAAATGATCCAGATGCTGACAGGTTGGCAGTTGCTGAAAAACTACCAAGGTACATATGTGAAATGCTTACAAATGTTTCATAGCTTTAATGTAAGGCACAACTGCTTGGACATTTCTAGTGTGAAATGATCAAAAAGAGTAATTGACGTATAACTAGGCATGATATATCCCATTCCAGCCAATCAGAACACAGTATTTAGATAAAATGCTCATTCTGTATTTCCCAACAGATGAATAGTTATCTTTTTATTCAGTGAAATTGATAATCCTCATCCATCAATTTCATGGGGTTTCTACCAATATGATATCATATATATTTTAAAGTTATATGAAATAATTTGGGTCCACCTTTTTTATAAACTTTTATCTCATGTTAAGCAGCATTACAAAGACAATATAACAGGGTTTTGTACATTAAATGTTATGCTAGGTTGCAGATTATGTGCTAAGAGCATCATACAAATTAAATACAATATCAGTGATCTCCACAGGATTTTTCTCAAGTGGGTGCAAAATTCTCATTTTCACAGTTCAGACCAATTTGGTCAAAATATGTATATTTTTCATGAATTTTCTCATTTTCAAGTGGGTGCAAATGGATTTTCAGGTGGGTGCAAGCCTATTTTCAAAATCTCAGTTAGGTGCTGCGCCCACTTGCTTTAATGCTGGAGAGATCACTGAATATTGTCCAAATTGATTTGATTTTTAGTGGAGACTGGCATGTGTTTACTGGGAATGAAGTAGGGGCTCTACTAGGCTGGTGGAGTTGGCATTCATTTCAATTGAAACATCCTGAAATCCCAGGTGAGAAAATAAAAATAAATACAATTTAAAAAGAAAAGAAGGAATAGTATTTTATTGTAGTCCCTAACTTTTTATGGAGGATGTTTGGCAGTTGGTGTTCACAGTTCACGTCCTGAGTTCGCTGTCTGTAACAAATGGTAGGTGGTGGCACTTTGCATGTCTTGGGAAGGCTTGTTGTTGAAACAAATTTGAATTTTGCAAAACACATAGCAAGAATCATACCAACACAGGCTCGTAGCCAGGGGGGGTTCGATGGTTCGAGCAAACCCCCCCCTGGCCAAAAATTCTTTTGAAATCAGGCAGTTTTTCATCATTCTGAACACTTTTTAAGTGATTTTGGCCATTTTTGGACCAAATTTTTTCAAAAGTGAACCCCCCTGGAACTTTTCAAAAAGTGAACCCCCCTTGGCAAATTCTGGCTACGGGCCTGCAACATAATATAAAGTATCTGTAATATTAAATGATTTATGTACATACAAAGTAACTATGTAAGTTGTAAGAATCTTTTGATTAGCACATCCTTTACCAGACAAAATTGATCTGAGTTGATTCTACCCAATGTTTTTATTATGATGTAGTCATCAATTTGAATCACTTCATTTAGCCTATGCTAACAGACATGAAATTTCAATTAAATGATAATGATACTTCAACTATTTTCTCACAGGAAGTGAAGTGTATATGCTAGCAAGTACAGTTTCATCAAAAATACTTAAAACCATTGCAACAAGCGAGAGATTTAATTTTGAGGAGACTCTCACAGGATTCAAATGGATGGGAAATAAGGCAGTTGATCTGATGAAAGAAGGGAAAAAAGTTCTGTTTGCATTTGAGGAGGCTATTGGTGAGTACATAGTTTGAACTTAGTAATTTTGATATGGTGTGTAGGCCTAGTAGAAATTAATTGATGATGGTCCTTTTTCCATATACATGTAGCTTTGAAATCTTGTTTTTAATGAGATTTTAGGAGATCTGCACTTTAAACCATAAAAGACTAACATTTTCTTCTATTTGATGCCATATTTGAATTCTATGTGTAATTTTCTATCAAAACAACTTTGATTTGCACTGTTATTTACCTTTATTCTAATGATTTTCTTGTATAAAAAAAGGTCGGGCTAAATTATTTCTTAAATCAAGAAATTAAGTGACTCTAGCGATATATTTACATGTATTCTAGCCCTTCCCTAGCCCTACCAATACCCATGATGCCATCTATTTTTCATTTATATGGAAAAAGGTCAATCGAGAAGGGCATTTCTCTTTGACAAATTAAAAAATGAGACCAAAGAAAGTGTTCACATTGAGGGATGATCGGATTAAAGAGGTGTTGGGATATACAGCTTTATCCTATGCCAAGTAGAGTTTTAGGGAGCTAAGTTGGTAAGATATATCCCGTATCCTGATTTTGAGGTTTCCATATCCTGAACCTCCATATCTCCCGCCATATCTCCCGCTCCAGGGCATATCTTCCCGCTTCGAAATTTATTTTTTTTTAATTGAAAAAAAGAAAAATGTGAAAAAAATTAAAAAAATAAAAATTTGAAAAAATAGAAAAAAATAGAAAAAATAGAAAAAAATTAGAAAAATGTGAAAAAAATAGAAAAAAAAAAAAAATAAATCGAAAGAAAATTAGAAAACTCTACTTGGTATAGTCTAAAGCAGTTATGTATGGTCGGTTTGGATATTGGGTTCATCCCTCGTGAGATATGCACATCTACCTACGGTCCCTCAGGTAGATATGCATATCTTCCTCTGGATAAACCCCATATCCAAAACCTCCCAGTACATAACCTTTATTTACCGTACTGTGGTATATACATGGACATGAATGGTAATATTTGCATCTCATAATCAACTTTGATCAGCTTAGATCAGAGGACAAATCACATATTTCAGGGGAGTCAGAATTTAAAAATGCTAATTAGTCTTAAAGAGTTATGTGTTTGGGAAGCTATCTTATGACCACAAAATATGAGAAATAGACATAATGCATTTTGCAGTTTTGCTTTTAACAGACTGCATATCTTCTAGGCTTTATGTGTGGTACAGAGGTTCTTGATAAAGATGGAGTTAGTGCATTGTCCGTCATAGCAGAGCTTGCAGTTTGGCTTGTAGAGAAAAACAGCACTCTGAAACAGCAACTTGATTCTATTTATCAAACGTAAGTTTTAAGCCACATTTTTCAAATTTTTTCAAAGTGTTATATATTGTCATTGTCTTATGCTGAAAAGCATTAGGGCATCTAGAAGGGCTGGCATAAATCATGGCAGGCCCGTAGCCAGGATTTGCCAAGGGGGTTCATTTTTTGAAAATTTCCAGGGGGGGTTCACTTTTGACAATTTGGTCCAAAAATGGTCAAAATCACTTTAAATGTGTTCAGAATGATGAATAACTGCATGATTTTGAAAGAATTTTTGGCCAGGGGGGTTCGCTCGAACCCATCGACCCCCCCCCTGACTACGGGCCTGGACATGTCGTCAATTTCAGTTAAACCTCTTATCTGTTCAACTTGAAATATTCACATGAGGCAAGAGCATACTTGTGCCAAGATTTGATCAGGTTTTGGGCATGCTGGGTAAATTATATTGTCAGGCCATTTTGAATTTTTGAATTTTTTTTATAAAGTGTGATATTTATCCCTGTATGACGTTCACCAATCACCGATCACCAAAATTTTGATCTGCAAGCCAGGAATTCCTAGGTCTAGTTCGGTTCTTTTTTATGAAAATCACACTGGCCCCAGTTTTGGCTCAAGTCGCTTAAAATGATGAAACGCTCGATTTTAAAACATCATCTTTATCATATTATTGCTCATTCCAGGTATGGTCTTCACATTTCCAACAATTCTTATTTCATCTGTCACCACCAACCAACTATAGATGGCATGTTCAACAGACTGCGGAACTTTGAAGGCACTAACACAGTAAGTTAATATAGCGAAATATAGCTGCAAATAAAGCTGTTCCACTTCTTTTTCCAAAGTTGATTCAATGAAAGGCTTGTTAATTAAACTGTCATCAAACATTCAAGTAGTTTTGCTTCGAGACTATGTACCTCCCCCCTCATGTGCTTCACATTCCCAATCCAACAAGATTTTGGATATTGGGAAGGTGAAGTACATGGGGGCATACAGAGGCAAGACTAACATTCTAGTTATATTCAGTTGACAGCTGCATTGGTACACAGCAGGATGAAACTAACTGGAGTTAGCATCATCCAAGATGGTGGACAACATTTTTCAATTTTATATCCATAGTCCTTCATTTTCAACTAAACCAAGTTAATCTGGATTCCAATTGTTTTGTCATGCTAACAAATACAAAGTAATATTTTCAAAAATGGGTGAACATTTAAGAAAACTAATTAGCTTTTGATGATAATGTGATTTGTTTCGATATTAATTGATCCACTCAGGAGGTGAATTCATACCACAGATGCTTTTGTCAATGTAAAAATTGTCAGCCAATAACAAAACAAAATAAATATAAAATCATTTCAAGTCATTTACACTATGTTTGTTATTTCAGTACCCCAAATCATGTGGCCCATTCAGTATTAAATATGTAAGGGACTTAACCACAGGCTTCGACAATGAGAGACCAGGAAATCAAGCAGTAAGTAGTATGAGATTTCTTCAAATGAATTATTCTCAACTGGGTTAGAAATTTCGACTTAATCTTTTCTACTTAGGTTTGTGCAAAATGTGGACTACATCCTTTACATTCTTTGTGTATCATTATGGTGACATAGTGTTATAGTCTCCGACTTTTTTATGGATGGTTTTTGGCGGTTGGTTTTCGGTGGTTGGTTTCTGTAACAAATGGTTGTGACACTTTGCATGTGTATCCCCTGTTTATTTTGTTTTTATTATATCGTACGCTTGATTTTGATTTTATTAATTTCCAGGTTCTTCCCACAAGCAAGTCTAGCCAAATGATAACATTTACTTTTGACAATGGTTGCATAGCAACAATGCGAACAAGTGGCACTGAACCAAAGATAAAGTATTACACAGAGATATGTGGGAAAACTGGTGCTAGGTAAATATCAATTCAATTGACTAATTGTATTTTCATATGTTTGCTCCTGATGTACGTATTGAGCGTTGGGAAATAAATGATTTATAAATCAGACCATAATGTTCAAAAGTGAAACGTAAAATATCCAATTCACTTGACTAAAAGTTGACTAAGAGAAGACTAAGAGATGACCAATAATTTCACTTGACTAAGTAGTAACTAAGGGTATTATCATGAGAAATAACATTTAAATGATTGAATAAATTGAATTGAAATTGAGTTGAATTGAAATGATTTTGGAAAAATATGTTTAACGATTTCTTTCTTATTTCAGCCGAGAGGATGTTACATCAGAATTGAACTCATTGGTTGATAATTTGATTGAACACTTCATGCAACCAAATGTCAATAAATTGATTGCAAGGAGTGGCTAAATTATCATGAAAATAATGAACGAATTGAATCTGTACACCCCCCTCCATAAGTTTAGCAACTGAAGTCCCCTTTAGGATTGCTTATCAAAGCTTGTTTATGTTTGGCGATTGAAAAGAATTTATCAAAATTGTCTCAAATTTCTGAACTTTTGTTATTAAGAAAGTAATTAATATTCAAACCTTCACAGGTTTTGGTATGTTATTCAATGAAAACTTCCAGTCGCTAAACCTTTGGAGGGGAGTGTATATTGGAATGCAGTGCATTACTAATAGATGTCACCCTAGTGGTGACTGTGAGGGTGACTGGGAAGGTGCAGTATACTGTTTTTATAACAAGGCAAAAATTCATTGTTAAACTTTTGGAGTGTAGTGTATATGGGAATGATATTGCATTACCGATAGATGTCACCCTAGTGGTGACAGTGAAGGCAAAAATCCATTGGGATTTGTTAAGGTTGTAACTGGCTTGCTAATGAAAAAAGCTCACATCTGAGCACACTTTCGCTTTGCATGCAGCACTGTTTAATGTAATGGTGATTTGATCAGGGATATTGTCCCCTCTCAAGGCAGAAAAGCATCAATGGACTGCAACAGAGATGAAAAATGGTATGAAAGGGGCTATGTAGTATGCAGCACAGTTGACATGTACTAAACATGATATTTTAGTAAATGCTACAGTATGTAGTATAGCACAACATGTAACATTAACAGTATTCACTGGGGTCATAATATTAAACATACATGTACTGTGTTCACGTGCAAGTTCTCTTTAAAACTGTGGCTTAACCTATTATTATATTATAGTATTATAGCTGATTTACAATGAAAGGCAATGGGTTTATTAGACATTTTTTATTTATGTATTTTTCATAGAAATTGCACAAATGAGCACCAAAGCAACACATATTTTTAATTCAAACATGACCGTGCTCTATTTGAATTTCTCAACCAATCAGAATGCAGCATAGCCAATATAGAACGTTCTCTAATTCTCCATAGATGCACGACCATGCTCTATTCAATCTGCAATTTGCATTGTTTTGAGTGACGTCATCTCAGCTGCACATCTGGGGCTCTGTCCAGGGATAGTTGTTCTTTTTTACTCCCTCCGTAACTACTGCAACTATTTTATCAACACCCCATGTTTCATACACCGTATAAAATCTAAAACGGGGAGTAAAATAGAACAGCCCAAACAAATTCTAAAATTTTTCCGGCCGACTTCAGAATCTTGATAGCATGCGTATTCTTCCTTCATGCCCGTTCCACAGACACGGCTTTTACTAATTTTTATGTTTGAATCGGAATAAATAATGATAGGCCATTCAATATGGTGAAATTCAGCACTCGTTGGACAGAATGTTAGTACAAATGCACTCACCGAATGGCCTATCATTATTTATTCCTTAAATAAACAACAAGGCCAAGAATTGCCATATATCGACAGTTATGGAATGTGCAATGGTAATGATATATTATGTAAGGAAAACAGGGATAATAGGTACAGAGGCGTAGCCAGCAATTGTCAAGCTCTGTCTTCGAGTGTAAAATACGTAAAATACGGAATATACCAATGAGGTATTGCTCGCCAAATATGGCTGTAACCAAGATATAATAAAAAAAGGGGGTGTGATTTCTTTGGGGTACAGGGTTCACCCCAGAAATTTTTAAAATCTACATTGTATATGCTAGATGGTGCATTTTGAGCATTTCAAAGTATAATTTGTTAATGTTTTTTAACAAATTTTACAAAATAAACACCCCGACATTTGAACTCGGAATCCTACAAATACTCGGACTTCAGCAAACATGAGGTTTGGGCAAATTAGGTTCAATTCTTATGCCGGGCATAAGAGTAGATCTGTTCTTATGCCGGGCATAAGAGTAGATCTGTTCTTATGCCCGGCATAAGAGCAGATCTGTTCTTATGCCGGGCATAAGAGAAGATCTGTTCTTATGCCCGGCATAAGAGTAGATCTGTTGTTATGCCGGGCATAAGAGTAGATCTGTTCTTATGCCGGGCATAAGAGTAGATCTGTTCTTATGCCGGGCATAAGAGCAGATCTGTTCTTATGCCGGGCATAAGAGAAGATCTGTTCTTATGCCCGGCATAAGAGTAGATCTGTTGTTATGCCGGGCATAAGAGTAGATATCTGTTCTTATGCCCGGCATAAGAGTAGATCTGTTCTTTTGTCGGCATAAATAGAACATCTGTACTTATGCTAAATGCAAAAGACAATGAGAGTAGATTTGTTCACTTCAAGTATACATGTCACAAATTTGTTACAAATATCATTATAACAGGAATGAAAATAGAGGGAAAGTTAATGGCCAACAAAGTTTATGTCAATTTTTTATCAGTATTGGTCATTACTTCAATGCTCTGATAGATTTTGTACACCAGCACAGCAGTAAATAACAAAGAAACATTGTATTTATTTATAATAGTTCATGTTATATTCAAATAATACTTCATGTATTTAATTTTATTAATATATTACTGTATAATACCAACTGCTGAAGTTATAAATTTATTTGGTGTTTGAATTTTTGGTCAAGTTGGTTTTGACTTGAATCCCAATAGTCTAGTATTATTTACTGTATCATAGGGTGTTTCAATTGTCATTTCAATACTCTGATGTAGTAGCCATCCTTAGCTCATAGTCATATGAATCATGAAGGATTTTAGGGTTTGGCTTTTTCATGTAAAATCCCTTGCCAATGGATTTTCGCTATCATAAATTGATTGGATGAGATGGAGTTATAGTCTTGTATCACAATGTATAAAGTTTCATTTGACTGATTACAGTTGTGTTATCATTCATAATCATAGTCAACAGTGTTTGTTGCGTCACTTTTTATTCTTCATCTGCTCTTACTGTTTCTTTGCCATTTAGAGCATAGTCACAGTTACTTGGGTTTCTTAATATCAGCATTGAATAATAAGGCTCTGATTCCATTACTGCATCATTTTGTCACAAATAGCCGAGAGGATAATCACTTCATGGACAGTGTGAGATGTGAAGATGAGACGCTTCTGGGGTACATTGTATTTTCATATATTCATTATCTTGGCTGGGTCTTCTAATCCACACATGTATTTTTATCAGGAACTTTGCAGGGCAAGTTAATTTAGCCTGGTTAAATAAGTCAACACAGTCAGTGTATGCTGTTCTTCTTAGCCACATTCACAATAGGCCTAGCTGATGGCGGAGTTCCAATGTCATTTTATTTGATTGTGTGGTAATGTCATGATTTGTACAGGTACTTGCACAACAGGGAACATCTTCAGCAAACACTGGAAAATAAGAAAAGTTCATTATATTGACATGATCACTCAAACCATACATTTACTCTTAAGGCATTCTCAAATATGTGATGTCAGATTATAAAAGTGATATTCACTCAGGTGGCAAAATTGTCAATATTTTTCTCATTTTCTTATCACAGTATATATCCAGGCCCCACATGATACTCATAAAAAGTAAGTTAAGTTCGAAAAATCCTTTGCTCATATTAAAGATGTTCTAAAACAAATATGTTGCAAAGATATCAACAAAAATATCCCCCTTTTTGTGGTCTAAACATATTTAGGATAAACTACGGGCCCGTAAGACACTTTTCTCCAACATGTCCAAGGGGGTGCGGTTTTTAATAAAGAGAAAATAAAATTGTCATTTTTTCCGCGTAACTCAAATCTCGTAAGTCAGGGGGGGGTCAGTTACTCTCTATATTAAGGCCACTCAGCCTATTTTGTAGTATTTTATTGTTTTCATATTGTTTTTAGACTAAATATTGTATGAGCAATTAGGAGAAACATTGGAATACTAGGGAGGGTGTGCTAGAAGGCAATAGAATCAATTTGAAGAAATTCAGATTTTTTAATAATTTTCTTTTTAGAGGAGCGAATGGGCAGCACAGGAAAATTTTACTAATTCAATCTGGTTAATTCTGAGCACTTTTAATGTGTTTGAGTAAATTAATGCTTTAGTTTTTGGGATGCGGTGTCAGAATTATTTATGTTTTCATTATGTCACTTGGTGATTTCTGAGCACTTTTAAAGTGTTTAATACTGTACGCCCGGTATTATTCGCGTGCGATTAACTTTCGCGCTTTTCGCGATGGTGTTAAAATCGCGAAAAATTATCGTCGCGAAATTGCTAATTAAATCCCCGGGAATTTGTTTTTACCCGGGGCTCTGATGCATTTCGTCAACTTCTGATCCCTCCATTCCTACATCTGTAAGAAGAACTACAAAATGCATCTCGTTTTGTGTAAAACGTTTCGTCTAGTGTTATTGGGCGATAATTGGATGATTTCCACAAACATGTCTATTTTACGTTGGCTAGTCAGGCCAACTACTACCAATGGGCCTAGGCTTAATAATGACATCGACGATATTAATTTATAGAAACTGAAGTTCAAATTACTAAAAATAACATGAAGTCCAAGCGTGGAACATATAAAGTGTACAACGACGCAGAAAGGGCAAACATAGCCCGGCACGCACTTCTGAACTTGTGAAATTAGCGAAATTTAATAGCCGCGAAACCGTGTTTTCGCAAAATTCGCGAAATTAAAGCTCGCGAATAATACCGGGCGTACAGTATTAGCAAATGCAACTTCAAAACATTCCCAATTGTTTTGTGGGGGAGGGGGTGTGAGTGTGCACTTTCAAAGTGTATTAATCAAAGGGTTGTCAAAGAGGATAAAAGGGTGAGGGTGATGGGTGCCCAACTCTCCTAGAAAATTTTACAATTTTAAGATGATATTTGGTGCTTTCTGAGCACTTTTAAAGTGTATGAGTCAATAAAAAAATGAACAACAATCACAATTTTTTCAAATCTTGGGGATGTCAAAGGGGGGTTGGGGTGCCAAAGCAGGAGGTAGGGTTTGGGTGCCAGAGGGGGAGCAAGTGTTTGTCCCCCATATCTGTCCCCAGAAACATTGACCATATAAAGGTGCTATTTGATGAAGTCTGGTCACCTAAATTGATTCTTGAGACAATACGTGAGATAAATTCAAAATTTTTGTCAATTGTTTTGTGGGGGATGTGAGGAGTGGCCTACTTCCTTAGAAAATTCAACAATTTTAAGATGCTATTTGGTGCTTTCTGGGCACTTTTAAAGTGTATGAGTCAATAAAAAAATGAAAACAATCATAATTTTTTCAAATCTTGGAGATGTCAAAGGGGGGCTGGGGTGCCAAAGCGGGAGGTAGGGTTTGGGTGCCAGAGGGGGGAGCAAGTGTTTGTCCCTCATATCTGTCCCCAGAAACCTTGACCATATAAAGGTGCTATTTGATGCAGTCTGGACACCTTAATTATCCCAACAAACGAAGTTGGTAGGGATATAGTGAAGCCCTCCGTCAGTCCGTCCGTCCGTCTGTCCGTCCGGAAGATAACTCGAATACTAGTAGACGGATTTTCTTCATATTTAGTGGAAAGATGTATATTGGTGAATAGTTTTACGCAAAAAAAAGATGGCCGCCGCTTTAAAAGTGATGGGACTCTTTCGCAAAAATCATAAATTTTTCATTCTAAACCAAAGTAATTAATATTATTGTTTGAAATTTTGGTAGTATATTCACAACATTTATCTATTTCACATATATTCCGTGTTTTTCATCCTGACCCCTAGGGGCCGTATATTGGGGATCAGGAAAACAGAAATTTTGCTAATTTTTAGATCTTTCTGAAGTATAGCTTTATTATACTCAAATGAAAGGCAATTAAGAGTAGATTGCAAATATTGTATCTTTTTTCTGATTCGAGCCTCGTAAAATTCAAAATGGCCGTCTAATGTACGATTTCGCAATAATTTTTCGATCCCTTCAAAGTATGGCTATATTATACTCAAATTGAAGGATTTTTGGAGTAGATCACAATTATGGTATTATTTTTCAGATTTGCACCTCAGAAAATTCATAATGGCTGCTTTGCAGGAATTCGCAATTCTAAAATCTAATTTTTTCAATTTTAACCAAAGAAATGAGTATAATTGATTGGAATTCGGTAATTGATATTTTGTTCGTTGGGATTTGCTACTCCGTGGAGTTGCCGTTATCTAGTTGATTCTTAGTCCCCCAGAAACATTGACTATATCAAGGAGCTATTTGATGTCTGGGCACTTTAAAAGTGTCTGAGACAATACATAAAATAAATTCAGAACTTTTCATTTGTTTTGTGGGGGTGTGAGAGGTGGCCCACTCCCCCTAGAAAATTATACAATTTTAAGATGCTATTTGGTGCTTTCTGGAGTTTCTTGAGTGTATGAGTCAATAAAAAAGATGGGGGGGGGGTGTGCCCGAGGGGGAGGTGGGGTGAGGATGACAGAGGGGGAGCAAGTATTAGTTCCCCAGAAACTTTGACTATATCAAGGAGCTATTTGATGATGTCTGGGCACTTTTAAAGTGTCTGAGACAATACATAAAATAAATTCAGAACTTTTCAATTGTTTTGTGGGGTGAGGGATGGCCTACTTCCCTAAACACAGTGTGTCGGATAAGCGGTCGCCATTCGCCAAATGCCATCAGAAAATACATCTGGCGAACAGTTTTAATGGAGCACTTGCCATAGTGGCGATCTGGGATCAAATCAGACTTGAAAACCCGAAGATAATGGCATAATTCTGCCAAGGAACTCACCGAGATCGAAAATCCAGAACATCCGGATGTTCCTTCTTGATCGATCCCGAAACGTTTTCTATCGTGGATTCTGATTGGCCGTGCTCTCGACTTCTTTATTCGAGAGTTCTGATTGGTCGAAGAGATCATATATATGCGCATAAAAACTGCGCAGAAGATATCGCCGAAAAAATCTTTTTAAACTCGGACATTTCCTTCTTCAATCATCAAAATATTGGTTTAGTATAACGTGGAAAGCACCAAATGATAGATATTTATCGTGATGATGCACTGAATTACAAAATGTGCCACTTTTCCCGCATTTTAGTGTAAGTAATGATGAAGTACTCTATTATCGCCCACTGATTTCTTTCGGAAAATATTTTTTCCGTGTGTTCGGTAATAATTGGTTATTCCTTGATTTTTCTTGAACTTTGTGAAGCGGGGTGAATGGTTATTAGGGGGTAGGCGCTAAAAACGGCAATTACTGTTACTTAGCAACGTGTATTTTTTGTTCTTCATTAATTTTTCTGTGTAGATCTATATATAGGGCCTAAAATTTGACTTTTATGAGGAGTATCATGCTCAGTTTGCACAAAAGAGGTTCTAAATATCAATAATTTTCTGGAAGGGGAATGCTACCACCCCCCCCCCCCCCCCCTCCCCCCCCCTCCCCCAGCCCGTGATACATTTTTAATCAACATTATATCATAGTGTTATTATCAGGGAATTAAATGATACCATGGGCTTTCAACTAGCAAGTTTGACAAATTGCAGATTCTTTACTTTTTAGATAAAATAAATGATTTTCGTAAAAGTTTGCGATGTTAGCGTAATTTTATACTGGCTAGTGAAAAATCTGTTTGGCCAGTGGTATCTGAAATCCAGTGGCCAAAATGGCTACCAGAAAAAAATCCTTATCTGACACACTGTAAACAGCGGATTATATAAAAATGGACTGTAACAAATACCCATCATTCTGACATAGATTGCTGAACTAATGTTAGTTAAAAATTCCTAATAAAATTAAGAATTAAGGGGTGTATACACTGGCAAGTGAATTGCTTGAAATTGGGGGCGAAAAGCCCGAAATGCTTGAAATGGTTGAAATGAAAGAGAATGTTAAAACAGCTTAGGCGAATTGATTGAAATGCTTGAAACGGCGAAACAGGCGAAAGCAGCGAAACGGTCATTTTATTTTTCGAGACGTATTGATTGAAATGCTTGAAACGGTTGAAAAGCCCCGGCAAAATGCTTGAAATGAAAAACGTGCATGTTCGTTTTTTTTTCAATCATTTCGCCCGTTCCTTTATGAATTAATCGTATGATTGAAATGCTTGAAACGGTGAAACAGGCGCAAACAGCGAAACTTTAAATTGATTTCAAAGGCGAATCGATTGAAACGATTGATATTTTCAAAATGACGTAAGCATTGAAACGTAGGAAATGATGCAAGCATTTGAAACCATTGAATTGATTGAAACAATTGCAACGATTGAAACGCTATTTGCAGTGTATACAGGGCTTTTATATCTGAAACTGTTCTGGCCCTGGCAAACAATATCCCAATATGCACTTGAAATTCATTTCTGTCTATATGTGTTTACAGTCTGTGATGTCATCATCAATCTTCACAATGGGAATTAGTTGAATTCTATCTGTGACAATGAGATTATCTATGATATCACATAGTAGTTTGATTTCTAAGAAATGTGGCAGAGTTCTATCTATGACAGAGATGCTTTGTGATGTCATCATGAATTATCTTGTTTCCATTGTGATGATTGATGATGTCATCACAGATACTTTGTGATGTCATCGTGAATTACCTCATTTCTATTGTGATGATTGTTGATGACATCACAGACTGTCAACAAATAGACAGAAATGAAGTTGAAATACAGTTTGGAAAATTCACTGGGGGGTATCGTGATGCAACAACACCGTGTTGTTGCATCAAGATGGCCAGACTTCCGGTGATAGATTTTCGTACGATATGTCGTTTCCCCAATTTAAACCCATTTCTAGGACGAGTTGCTCAATAATCATACACGTGCAGTTAGCTCTATATTTTAAAAAACTCTCATTAGTATGCTGTAGCATCATCAAGAAGCGAGAAATTCGCGGTTTTAATTCCTCACTATTGATGCAACAACACCACTCTGTTTATTATCAATGATGCAACAACACCAATGTGCTGATGCAAAAACGCCAATATAATGTATCATTGAATATCTAGAAAAACTGTTTTATGTTCTATTTATAGGTGTTGGTCGGGGCATGAATAAAACGCGTAAGTGCGTGGTTCATGAATGAAACGCATTTTGTTTGGTTCCTTAATGTATTTGTCTTTATCAAAGTTAAAAGGATATACAAGGTAAACTAAATATATAGGCTAAATATTGAATCCCCGGGAGCCAACCTCATTGATATTGTATCTGAAAAATAAAGACTATTCATTTTCTAAATTAAATCCCCTTGATTTACCGTATAGTATGGAAATTGTTTACAAAGAACTAATATAACTAGACTTTGGAAGTTCAATTTCAGACTCCTGATCTAGACTTTTTTAAGCCGAGTCGTCCAGAAAAAGATGGATGGATGGATGAAATAAGAAGGTGGGATAGGACAGAATAGGATGGAACGATAGGAGAGAATAGAGAAGAAAGATAGGATATAATAGCAAGGAAGGATAAGATAGGAAGGAAAGGATAGGAAGGATAGATAGATAGGAAGGAAAGGATATGAAGGATAGATAGGAAGGAACGGATAGGGATAAAAGGGATGGGATAGGAAGGATAGGATAAAATAAAAAGGAACGATATGATAGAATAGTAGGATAGGATAGGAAGGAAGGATGGATGGATTTTTCAACATTTTCTTCGCTACTCTTGACTTTCTATCAGGATACCATCAGATCGATTTTTATCAAAACGCCATAACTTCCGAATCGGAAGTCTGATCGAAATTTGGTTTGCAGATTCTGATTCCTGAGGAAATTATATTCTTCATTCATAACTCAAACGTTAAATTTGGAGAATTTTTTTTTGACCTACTTTTTGGACACCATATCTCAAAAGTGGGTTAAAATACTTTCTGACGGCAAAAGGGTAACACTATTAGTACACTCTTGGCTACATGTATACACAATATCGAAGAATATGATTGAAGTGTAGTGTCAGAATCACAAAAATAAGGAAAACTTTAAATTTGACCTAGATTTTGACCTAGACATTTTTGTGTCCAAATTTTGAAGCTAGATTGCTTTTGAGGTACCCTTCATTTAAAGGCTTTCATTAAATTAAACTGTACTCGGTCGTATATATGTCGTATTTTACACTTTTTTCTCATTAACTTAACATGGGGCACCAAATTTAGCGATTTTGAGTTTTCAAAACGCCTGTAAATTCCGATGAGTGTTGGTTTAATGATATTGCAGTTATACAATGCTATAATATAGAGGTTATATTATTTACTGAGAGGGATTCAATATTGGTTTTATTCCGGGAGACATTATGATATTTCCCGAGGGCCCAAAGGGAATCTGGGATTACTGTACCCCTATCAATTTACCTTTTCGGGACCTAAATCCTATTACCTAACTTTTTACTCAATCGGGGAGAACGAATCCAAAGAGAACAATACTTCTACATGTGCGCCGTGCAAGATTTCCAATAGCTCGTCGTGTTTACCGAGAACGAAAGATGTTTTTCCACCATTTTGAATGATACTAACTGGTATCAGGGTCATCAAGCTATGGAACAGGGGTTTATGAAAATAGATTGGGTTACTATAGCTTGCAATGTTACAGGGGATTGAACTATGTTATAAAACAACTTCCAGTACATTATGATATTTAAAAGTATAAATTTTTGAAAATACATATACAGAATCTTCGCCCACAGGACGTGTATTTTGAATGCCTGTGAGAAGAACGCAAATGGGTACTGGCCGGTGTTGCAATAGTAGCATTTAAAAATCTGTTCCTCCCGAGATTTATGGTCTTCTGAAATAATACTATTAATTGGTGTTGTTGCATCATTGCTCAAATCTAGAGGAGTGTTGTTGCATCTTCGGTTTGGTGTTGTTGCATCAATAGTGAGGAACTAAAACCGTGAACTTCTTGCTTCTTGATGATGCTACATTTATACTAATGACAGTTTCTTTAAATATAGACCATGCGCTAACTTCACGTGTATGGTTATTGAGAAACTCGTCCTAGAAATGGGTTTAAATTGGGGAAACAACATATCGTACGAAAATCTATCACCGGAAGTCTGGCCATCTTGATGCAACAACACGGTGTTGTTGCATCACGATACTCCCCAGTGAAATTGTTTGCCAGGGCAAAACAACTGTTTCAGCTAATAATTCTTATTCTATTAGGAATTCTTACTAACGATTAGTACAGCAATCTGTGCCAGAATGATGGGTCTTAAATCTTGAACTACCATTAAACATCACTTCCTAAATAATACCAGCAGAGAAATTGGGTATCTCTTTTTATGCTCAGCATTAAAATGGGACATTACTTTTTATGCCGGGCATAAAAAGTGATACAAAAAATTATTTCTTTTACAAACCAATAAATCCGGGTTAACAAGATGGCCCCCCAAAAGTTAATCAGCTCTAGAACTTGATATCTTCTATCATGTGTGCGAACTTACAGGAAATCTGATGAGCGGTTTTCCGAGACTGAACATTCCCGGAAAATCCTGTAACATGGGATTTTATCGTTTTTCGCAATATGACAGATTCAAGTGCCTATAAATTTGCAGGGCATTGTCAGATTAAAACAACCTTTTGATGTTACTACTGGTCCATACTTTTAGAAAATGCATTATTCTTGCAGTTTTATCAAAATGGGACCCCTGGAGACCCCTTAGAATAAAAAAAGCAAAATTTCACAAGAGTGATGATTTTTTTATAAGAGGTCTCTAAGGGACCCCTGATAAAAAATACATGATTTATCAATTTCTGTAATCTTGAAGCCTGTACAAACATTTTAAAAAAAGTTCATGACTTTTCGTTAACTGAAGTATTTACAAAGTTACAGCGGTCCCAAGCTGGCGAGGCCGCGAAAAATTGGTATCGATGATCTAAAAATTATTTGTAGGAGTTATGCCATATGGTGCAAATACCTCTGAAATCAGCATATAAAAAAGACCTATAATTCTGTCAATTCAGATTTTTGAATGGAAGTCTCAATAAAAAAATTACACTTTGTAAAAAATTCAAATGTGCCATCTTGAATTATGACGTCACAATGACACATCTCCTTTGCATATTCACATTTTTTACAAAAAACATAAAGTATGGGTGTAGCCCTTCAAAATGATATATATTAAATTATTACTTCATTTTCTCATAGAACTTGAGACAACTTTACATCGATGTTAAACCCAATGTATCTTAAAACTCAATTTTCTAAGCCCGAAACGAAAGAAAAACTGATATTGTAAATGGATATGTACCTCGACTCTATTTTCTATATTTCAGGAAAGGAGTTGGGTAAACAAGGCCATTTTAAGCCCCACCTGATTTTCAAGTTTTCTCTTTATTTTATTAATCTATGTGATATATGTGTTTCAAAAATGTATGAAAATTTAGGTCAAGGTCATATTCCTCAGGTCAAGGTCAAATTAAAAAAATTCATTATTTTCTACCAAAATATACCTTTTTGGTTAAAATATCACAAATATAGGAATTTAGTCTCATAGAGGTTGGAATTACAATATATAGTAAATTGGCAACTTGCCAATAATGAGATATTTATATTAATATATTCCGCCCTTCCCACGCAACACTGAAAGGGAACAAAAGTACCTAAAATAATGAAAATACTTTATTATTTTTAATTCATTTAAATTCAGAATGTACATTTCATGATTTGACTCGTAAAGTAATGTTTATTTTTTATGAGAAATATGTCCTGCTTCCTGTTAGCGACATAGGGTATGCTAAAAACCACACACTAAACACACACACTGTATATATTATAATTCAACATAATGATATTATTCAACATAATTTTAAAGCAACTATTAAGTTTATTATTAATCATTCTGATAATGTCTAGGAAACAGTAAGTACAGATAACGGAGATAATCACTTCTTGGAGATCACCTAAAAGGTGAAAAACATCTAAAATCTCAACACATTTCATCATTGGCTTGTTAATGAAATAACAATGAAACATTTTCTGATTAGTTTTACTCATTATCACTTGAACTACCTGATTCAGATGTTGTGCACATATAACCACTTGATGTTTCAGGTATTTTAGCATCTAAAATTTTATAATGCCCTGCTTCCTACATATGCAGCATGAATAGCATTTGGCCATTTTGAATAATCAACAAAAATGGCAGGCAAAATTTTCTATAAAGTTCTAAAATTCACATCGAGCATAATAAGTCTCCATCAAAATTATTCTTTGTATGCAACAATATAACATTTATGTAACTAAAGAAGCACTTATTAGAGTGGAGACTTGTTATGCTCTATGTGAAAACACTCAAAGGATTACTACCTCCAGTGAATAAAAATGTCACCCAGACTCAGCATGAAATGTCCTTTCAAAGCTTTACTTACCTCTAAACTGTACATATTGTTTAAATCAATTGTATGTATGGATCAAATAAATATATATTTACATAATCCTGGACAGATAAATCAAAAACATGCATTCATAGCTGAGTAAATTGGTATTCATCAAGAGGGTTGCAAAATATGTGAATTTTTTTCCTTCTGGCCCCCACCCTCTTTGAAGGTCTCCAGACACCGTAACAATTTTTTCTAAATTTTTTTGAAAATACTACCCAAAAATATAGACTTCAATCTATGCATTTCTGATGTTTTTTTCTCCTATTCTTAAAAAAAGTTTTTTCACACTTCAATTGGGGCACTCTCTGTTGCTAGTTTACCCAACTCCTTTCAATTTGATCTCTCAATAACCCAGATGCTAGTAGAAATAATCTTGATTTACGTCATTCAAAATTCAAATCTACATGTAAAATTACATCTAGAAATGTGGTTTTAAAAAGTGTTTATCAACTTTGAAAAATCAATTTTCTTTGAAAATGTGACTTCTAGCTCGTGGAGATTCCCCATAGACCCCATGCTATAAAATCACAAAAATGAAATATCTTTTCTTTTAGCGGACAGATAATATTTTGCTTTACTGGACATATTTTCATTAGTATAAGTATCAGGCACATAAGGGTTATATGAAAATTGAGCCACTTAAATTGATAATATTCAAGTTTAAGGGAACTTTCTATATACCTGCCATGTTAATTGACCCGAATCAGCCACCTGGTGGTGAAACTGGTAACTACTTACTCGCATTTGGGTAATTACAATATGTCAAAAATTGATGTCAAAGTTGAAGAATTTTTTAAAATGGCAGAACCCATGTTAACTATAGGGAAATGGTGGGTTAGGAGCAAATCAGATTTTTTGATATTTATTTGGTAAAACATTTATTAAAGATTATTTCTGAGTAGACAATTGAATTGTTTTACTTTCTGCATGTTTGGTGTTAAAGGGTTCCGATAAGCTTCCCGTATAAAAACAATATGGCGGCTCCAGGCGAGTCAACTGGATCAGTCCATTTCAAGAAACAAGGGGAGTTTTGTAAAATAAAGTTAATTGAAATTGTCTTAGAATAAAGTTTATAATAAGTCTGAAAGTTTACATTATTGAGAGAGTGATTTTTCAAAGAATGCATGTACAACAGCCAATATACTGTAAAACGGGTAATTTTGACACTGGGAAATTTTAGCAATTTTTCAATATAAGGGGGTTTTAGCGCGGGAAATTTTAGCGAATTTTAGGAATTTGCAAATTTTAGCGCCCAGTTTATTTTAACCCCGGTTTATTTTAGCGAATTGAATTTTTAGCGAAACTATAGCAATCGCTAACAATCGCTAACAATTACCCCTCGCTAACAATACCCGTTTTACAGTATTTTTGACAACTCATTTTTGACCCCTGTGTTATTTCAATGGGAGGTTTATTGAGAAATGATTTTGACTTTTGAGATTCATAACTTTGTAAAACCTGGAGAAACAAATCAATTTTTGTTGTGGACAAGTTAGCAAATTCAATTGTCTATTTAAATTTTATTTTTGAGAGCAATTGTATGGATGGATATTTTCTCATATGACTTTTGGCTTGGCAACCCAACCCAACCCCTTCCAATTGGTTTACACCCATTGGTCCTGCCATTTTTATTAAATTCCTCAAATTTGACATCAATTTTTGACATATTGAAACGGAGATTGAATTAAAAATTTTCTGAAATATAGATAATAGAGTTAAGCTACATATCCATTTACATTATCAGTTTTCCTTTCGTTTCGGGCTTTGAAAATAAGAGTTCAAACATACATGGGGTTTAACATTTAGGAAAACCTATGAGGGAAAAGACCGGTCCTTAACTTTTTTTGAGGAGTATATGTTTGATCGCTAATTTGTCTATCAATTTAGTTGCGTTTGCATTGTCTCTAAATGTAACACGCAGATATATACACATTAGCGCAGGAAAACTTTACAAGTGCGTCAGTATAAGGCCATAAGAAGTAGATTCTTTGTTTTGCATCCAATTGCTTGCACGATTGTGAGTAAATCAGAAAAAAACAAACACATCCAAATAGCAATCACAAGGGTCTGAAAGTACCATCGCATTTCGTTCAATCAGAATCAGACGAAATGGACGATAATTTGATGCATGTCAAAATTGACGGTGTTATTGACTACTTTGGCTCTCATTGTGCAATTTTCTTATTTTTTACCCTTGAATAATAGCTATGTTTAAATATATTGTATAAAATATATAGATATGTGTTTGTAATCACTGCAAATTGGTATGCCATTCCTTTTTATGCTCATAAAATGTATACATTTCCCAGCAAACAAGTTTGTGTTTTTCTTGAGTTTGTGTTTGTTTTCCTTGCACCCTTGCATGATTTGGATTTTGCCAGGACGCAAAACAAAGAATCTACTTCTCATGGCCTTATGGCATTTGGTTATAACTCCTTTAAATTGAATAAATCATGAAGATTTGGAGTAATGGTGTTGAACTGTTTTTCGTAACACTGGTTTAAAAGATGGTGGGTGCATATTTTAGCTATTTAGGACAATTGTGCCATAATTAGGACCATTTCCCCTACCCGTACGGTGATAGGACCATTTCTCCTAATGTAGACTCATTACATAGCCCTACACTTTCAAAGGACGATTCTCGGTTTGGAGAACGAAGTTCATCAATCTAAATGAGCATTATCCCTGCTTCGGACAAATTTGATTTTTTTACATAATATAGATTTGAATGTCTGCTTTTGAATAGTCATAATTTAATTTGGGTAATATTTCTAGATTTTTCGCAAAAAAATATTAGCGCAGTACACTGATGAACTTCTTTCCCCAAATCGAGACTTGTATTTTATTGAATCGGTCAAATTGAAGAACGTTATCCCTGCTTCAGACCAATTTGTTAATTTTACATCTTGTAGATTTAAATGTCCTCTTTTGAATATTCATAGTTTTGGGTAATGTTTCTATATTTTTCATTAAAAAAAGTATAAGCTAAAATTATTAGCCCAGGAGACTGTTCTCCAAACCGAGAATCGTCCTTTAGAGGAAAAAGTATTTACAATGAGAAAAAAAATAAATATGACCAATTATTAACTCTTGCTTTACCACCTACTCCCCCTAGAAATAAACCCACATTTGTATTGAACTCAATAAACTAATGAACATCATCTCATATTTAGAAAAAACTCAATGACAAGTCAAAGCCAAATCTGAAATCATCAGTCAAGTCACTTGTTCCATTTGAGAAAAAATGGTGAAAAATTCACATTTCATCTCTCTGTTTTCTATGAATTTCATTTAAAATTATTTGAGCATTTATAAATAATGAACATTATTTCAGTAATATACATTTACTTACATATCAATCTGCCAAAGAAAGATCTACAAGTATTCAATTGCCTAGGACTCTTTTCTGTCAAGGCTGTGAGTCTGTCAGTGCATGTGTGAGCCTAGATTATGTCTTCTGCTAAATTATGATTTATGACTCATCAAACAAACAGGGTCAAAGCCAGGTCAATGTAAACAAATCTTCTTGTGTCATGGCAACCAAGCATATGACAAGCAGAGAAAGTTCAAGATAGAGAATTCTTAGAATCTGATGTCATCAAACAAACATATAAACAAACATGTGTCATGGCAACCAAGGTCAAATTATTTAGCAGACAGCACAGAAAAATGGAAGAAGCAAAAGATCAACTGGCTGATGTAATTTGGAACAAATTTGTTGCAGAATTCTGGGTATGTTTTCATGAATGTTTTTGATTTCAAACAATTAATAAGCCTGTGTAGAAGTGGAAAATATTAAAATAATGTAATTTGTAAATCAATCCTCAATCATGTCAATTCAATTTCAAAGCTGAAAATAAATTCATGACTGTCTTTGGAGCACAAAATTAGGCTACATGAATTAAGTCTCCGTCTCTCAGTAATACTGTATGACGATTAGGATAGCCTAACACAGATTTCATTTTGAATTCGGGGATAGGAACAGACACTTTCTATAGGCCTACATTGTACATTGCTGAAAATTAGTTTGTCATTTTTCATTTTCAGAATGTTGGAAAAGCAGAAAGGTGCCAAAAGACACAACAGATGTATTGCAATTTAGGCAGTTGCTGAAAATGTACTTACCCCTTGGCTCCCTACACCATATGACTCTGCAGATCTGGGCCTAAACTGTTCTGTTCCATCATTATGTTGTTCTTTGTGACTGTAGCGACTATAGACAATAGGCTAGTACACCCTCTTCACATGGATGGACCGATATTGGTGTTTACATTCTGAGGACCATGGTAAATGGTAATACCAACATAAACAAAGGAAACTTTTGCTGTACTGCACACTGGCTACACAGTGCATGTATACTAGTATATACAATGTGCATACCAATTATTGTACTATGTACAGTCAATTACATTGATTACATCTACCATTTGATGTCCTGACTCCAGCATCTAATTCAATCAATTTGGAGATCATTTGGGAAGGTACTTTATATGAATAAGCCTAAAATCCCTCCTATGACTATGAGCTAAGGATGGCTACTACATGATATGAATGGTTACATCTGGATTACAACTTCAAGTAAAATGTTGTCGAAAAAGCTCTGCAAATCTACAGATCTATGGATCCCTCAAGTCAACAGAGAATTGAAATTACATTTGAAGCTCCATAACACAGTGCTACTGACAATACATTAAAGTCAAAACCAACTTAGCAAAAAATTAATTGACTAAAAATTCATTCAAACACCATTATAATTATCTATACTAACTTCAAAAGAATACATATACAGTGATATATTGATTAAATCAAATTAATGATTTGAATATAAAGTGAACTGTTATAAATAAATACAAAATTTCTTTGTTATTCACTGCTGTACTGCCTGGTGTACAAAATCTATCAGAGCATTGAAATAATGACCAATACTGGTAAAAATATATAACAAATTTGTGAGCGCGTAAACTTGAAGTGAACAAATTTACTCTCATTATCTTTTGCAAAGCATAAGGACAGATCTTCTATTTATGCCGACTAAAGAACAGATCTAGCTCCTATGCTGGGCATAAGAACAAATCTACTCTTATGCCGGGCATAAGAACAGATCTACTCTTATGCCGGGCATAAGAACAGATCTGCTCTTATGCCGGGCATAAGAACAGATCTTCTCTTATGCCGGGCATAAGAACAGATCTTCTCTTATGCCGGGCATAAGAACAGATCTTCTCTTATGCCGGGCATAAGAACAGATCTTCTCTTATGCCGGGCATAAGAACAGATCTTCTCTTATGCCGGGCATAAGAACAGATCTTCTCTTATGCCCGGCATAAGAACAGATCTACTCTTATGCCCGGCATAAGAATTGAACCTAATTTGCCCAAACCTCATGTTTGCTGAAGTCCGAGTATTTGTAGGATTCCGAGTTCAAATGTCGGGGTGTTAATAGCTTTTTTCCTTTTTTGTGGGGTGCGCACCCCTTTGTCTGAGTTTGGCAAAGCTAGTGTGTGAAAATAATGACTAAGACACACTAATTTTTATATGAGAGACTTTTTTGTGGAATGAATGATATTTCCTCTACTTTATGAATTGCACAATGTGACAAACATTATTGTTTTATATATCTATGTTATGGTACAATCATAAAATCATGGTAAGGTTCTTTATTCACAGTTGTTAATTCTACTTTTACAGTTTATTACAAATATATTAACAAATTATATATAAATTTACATCTTTTGTATTTAATAGAACACACGGTGGATCAAAAATATCATCCTTTTTATTTTTAATTATTTCCAAAATGTTTATTTGTGGTGATTATTATATGAGGATTACACTCTCATCAGACATTTCTTTAGTTTCCTACTATGATCTACATTGTATCTGTAAATCAGTTTTGGTCGTTTTTATTATTCATATTTATATTTTACATTTTTGTGTCACCTCAGGACTGTATTTTTGAGAAAATGCGTTTTACTGTCAATGCAAATTTCAAAGGATTGTTGAGACCATACCAGTATCATCACACAACAATGGTTTTTAGCTCTAATGGTGAGCTATTGTTATCACCCACTTGTCTTGCCGTCTGTCCGTCCGTCTGTATTGTATGCTTCAGTTGCTCTTTAACAAAACATGTAGGACAGTGTACCGTATCTATATATTACAAGCTGTTTTGTCTGTCTGCTTAGTAAGTAGATCCGTCAGATAACTCAAATACCGTTGGTACTTACTCGAGTCTCTAGCTTACATAATAGAGAAGGCTTTGGACCGAAGTAAGTTGGTACGGTTTTGTTCATATTTTGTGCACATATGCCCTATGGGAGTGAGGTGTTACTTAAAAGCTGATTTTCAAAATACCCACTCCTGGTGGCCATTTCACTGTTTTATGACATTTTGAAAATGGCCTCCATTTTTTACGTGTTTTATTTTAAGTTTTTACAATAACTCAAAAAGTGATAGAGCTAACTAGTTCATATTTGACTTGTGAATACTCATAAGCATGACATACTGTCTTATGACACTTTGGTTAGTACGTGTACATGAGTGCGATTTTGTTGAAATTGTACATGTGCCTACTTTTGTTTTGACAATTTGGCTCGTGAGCGACCATTTTGAAAATGGTGGTCATTTTTATGTGTGTTCTATGATTTTTGCTACAAGTATAATAGAGTCAACAATTTCTTTTTTAAAAAGCGAGCCCAATGTCCTGTTCTTACTATTGAAAATGGATTCTAGCAATACCCTCCCACATGAATATAGTTGTCGAGACTCGATCAACTTGAGTTCTTCTGAGAAACTGAGGATATACGTAAAGGTTCCATGGACTTAGCATGAGGATGCAATCAGTTTATCCTGCATATTTACCTGGAATTCTGCCATTAGACTAGTTGAATTATGCCACTATTAATCCATATTAAAGATATACGGAGTGGCTTCAGGACCGACAATTGTCGGTACTGGAGACTGTCCAGGGGTATTTGCTGGGGTACCGACAATTGTCGGCACTCTATCGTCACCTAGTAGTGCCAGATATAGAACCGACAATTGTCGGTACGCAAGTGGCTGCTACGTGTTTTTGCTAGAGAGCCGACAATTTCATAAATAAATCCACTACTTTTACTAGTAAGGATAACCTCATCACTGGTAGTCTAGTGGTTACCGAGCACGACTCTAACACGCTCGGTCCCGAGTTCGAATCCCGGCAGGAACTACTTTTTTCTTTTGAGGGGGGGGGCATAGTGCTTCTTTTGCAGTATGGAATCGTACAGGCATTAACTTGTAGTGAGCCATAATTTATTTCGACAAAAATTGATTCAACTTCCATCAAAATTGTCCTACAAGCTTCAATTAAAAAACATTTTAAAGCTCTTTTCTTATTCTATCTAATGGGTCGAAATATACAGTTATACAATATACAATTACGGGAGAAAGTGCTTCACGATGCAGACTGTATCTTACTTGAGTGTGAAATTAAATACACACTAGACTTGAAAACCCTGGCCGGAGAAAATCAAAAACTCCCCAACAAAATCAACAGGAAACTGAACGATCTATTCAGAACTTTTATCATAAAGAGCAAAAGATTTTAAAATTTTAAAAACACATACGTTAGTTCAACTAGATAAGGATTTTAAGTAAAATATAAAAAAAAGAGACTTCTACAAACCATCAGTGTTAAACTTACAAGTGATAGCACAGTGTGGAAAACAAGCACCAGAGACTAAACAAAGGTGGCATCAAAGCACCTATTACAGATGGACATAAACAAACAAACAAGTTAGGGGAGGGGATGCTTTCGCCCCCGTCGACCTCTACCCTTACTACGCCATGGCACAGGAGAAATATCTCATTTGGAATATATCACTGTTTACTTTGCGTTTGGTAGCTCTCTCATTCGAGATGGAATCGTGGCCATTTACTAAGTGAGCCAAATGCAACTTCCATCAAAAATTGTGCTATAAGGTATGAGTACCGTAATCCAACACCAAATTCGAAAATTCATAACAATACTTTGCACATATGGCGTTCATGACCAACTATGAAACGCTTACCCCCCATAGTGTTATATATCAAAATGCACCTGTCCATATAGGGGTTAGGGAGTCAGGTTACATTTTGAGATATCAGCGTCCGTTTATTGTAACTCGCGTTTGCTACCACTTCCTCAATTCTGATATGACAAGCAAACGCGTAGTAAACATGCTCACGTTCGGAACTATTTTGACCTACATCGCTATTTTCGTAATTCAAATGAAAGTTGAACTCCTCTTTATTTTGATACCAAATAGTGGCATACTAGGTACCCTAGAAGCCAACTATGGGTTATTTAGAACGATACCACAGGTTTTTAAATGGACTATATAGGGGTCATACCTTTTGGCGGATGGATATGGAACCTCATACCATACGATAAGCTTCAAATAAAAAAACATTCTACAGTTGGGGACAAAAATAAATGACAGGTCGATTTTCGATCACCATTTCCTAATTATGGTGGTCTGAAAGCCCATAATTTCCAATATTGTCTGGATACATATCCCTTAAAATTTGTATATTTTACATTTTGTATAATCTCATCCACTGATTTATGGCCTCTTGTAAATTCTCTTATTTTTAACATGGGAAATCCTCACTTCAGCAAATCCACCTGTCATTTATTTATGTCCCCAACTGTAGCTATTTTCTTCTATCTAATGGGTAGCAAACGCCCCTTTCTACGCCTGATCGGCTCAGGAGAAATATTCTGTCTGTTTAGGATATATATAGCCGTTTACTCTGCATTAATAGCTCTCTAACGTCTTTCTTGTTCATGTTTTTTATTTGGTTTTCAACGTTTACTACCATTCCCTGTTCCCGGGCTACCATTTTTTGACTGGGTTTGGTAATCCCCGGGTAACCGGGGCTAATGCCCTCCCCGGATTTTGCACTTGTTCCCAAAATATCCGTATGATATCTGAAATATCCCCCCGCACGTTGCGCATGCGCCAGAAAATTCGAAAATCAATATTTGTCGGTCCTCTAGCGTGTAAACACAGCATATCTCCCGTACCGACAATTTATTTGTCGGTCCTCTAGCGTGCCACCACATCAGAGTCTAGAGTACCGACAATTGTCGGTACTCTAGCCTTTACGTAAAATAAAATGGGACCTATGAGAACTATTAGTGAATACATGACGTGAAAAACTTGACGTGACGTGAAATTACATGATTTTCCCTTGATACAATCGACTATACAACACAAGTATTTGCTGGAAAAGCGGATATTACAATTCCAAGAATTCAATTTAATAATGCTTTATCAAAGACAATGAACCTATAAGAGGGTCGAGTGCCCCAGAATTCATAGATAAACGATTCTCTGGAGATAACATCTATTGGTTCATTTTGCATGGAGGTAGGTTCATCTATGAATATATTATGGATATAATGATGATTTAGTTAATCAGACCTCAGTGATATTGAAAGGCCAATGGACCAATCAACATACTTTTGCAAAAATGTTGACCTAATTTTCACCAAGAACTTTTTATTAGTCCAATTTACACTACGCACAGCATTCCAAGACGTTTTGGCTAAAACGTTTTAGAAAAATTAAGTTGAGTTTACATTACCATTTTCAAGACGTCTTAGGAAATAAGATCGAGTTAACACCTGTTTTCCTAAAGATATGTAGGTATACATGTAAAATGAAAAAACCCAGTTAAGTACTGGTTGAAGGACGATTCAGTCAATATAGCTATTCCTTTACCGCTTCTATACTTTGTACCCGACTTTGTACTAAAGAATGCATCGGTTTCAGAAAAATATGTCCTAAAGACAGCATTGGTAAAAGCATGAAAGAGAGCAGGAAGATTTTATGCATAAATTAGGATTATGATAAATCGCCTGGCAAATAAGTTCTTCTCAATAATTTTGGGATGATATTGGGAACAAGGGATAAGACAAAATAAAGGACCATGCGACATATGTAAATGGAAAGTTTCAAATGCATGTTTCGTTCGGCGCAACGCAAAAAACCGGGCCAAGAGCTCTTAGCTAAAACCGATGGATTTACACTCGCTTGTAAAACGTTTTAACGCTAAGACGTCTTGGCTATGACTAGGGTCCTAAAACTTTTTAGCTAAGCGCTCTTAGCCGAGTGCTCTTGAGTAAATCTGGATTTACATTACATTAATTTTGTAGAACGTTTTAACGCTAAAACTTTAAAGATATTGAATTTGGATGACCAAAATGTGCTGAAACCAATGGATAGCATGAGATTTTTCAATGGAGAAATAACATTGGGAACACTCATCTTATAAAGTTTTTCCTAACATCAAAATAAAGAATAGTAATGCATTGAACATTGTAAAAAAAGATTACATTTTTGGTGAAGATGAGGTCAACATCATTGAAAAAGTTTTGATTTTATTATTATTGTATATAATTTTCTTTAAGATAGTGAATAGATCTAAAAGATATACCTTCATTGTCAAAAAAAGTCCTAATCCCAAGATATAACTGTCTGAAATTGTTTGCCAAAACCTACCTGAACCTTTACTCAAAATTATTCAGGTACCTTAATTTAAAGGTTATAAATAATGTCTGCATTGGTTTCAGCAAAATAATTTGCATATATTTAAAATGACCATCACTTTTATTGCGGGAAAATCAGGGTTTCAGATATTTTGGCAATAACTCAAATATTACTTGAAATTGTACAGGTATCTTTATTTATGGGTGATTAATAATGTGTTCAAGCAAAACATGTAACAAAGATTTAAAATGGCCACCACAAGCTCCAAAAGTCTTCCATCAGTTTGCTTAAAATTGCACCATTAAATATTAAAAATATTGAAACCTTCCCTTGTGAGTCCAGTACCCATGGTACTATTTTTCATGGCTTACATGTTTTCTGTCACCAGCTGCTGAATTTCTTTGAAAGTGCTTACTATCTATGCAAAGTTTAAAGGTGAAAGGATGGGTGACACCGGCCCCAACGAGGGGGATCGGAAATTTGACACGCAGTATATTCTCAGAGTTTGAATTTTGCCGTTGTATAACATACATTGACTCACTAAGTTGTTCCCAGGATAGGGAATTTGACAGCCTTTTCGTTTTGCCAAAATCCCCATCTCTTCCTGCGTATGGGGTCTCACGCGTGGTACATATTGATGCGTATTTTTGATCAGGGGGGGGGAATTCAAAGGTTAAAAGCCTCTGCCAAAAGCGTTCATCACTTTCGGTTCATTCATTTTAGTAGTAACCTTTTCCCGCCGCACTCCTAATTTGTCTATATTCATGTGTCATGTGTTGTTACATCGGTTACCATGGTATTAGGTGACACCCTATTTCTACCCCAATACGGCATAAATATTGTGATAGCTGAATGTCGAAACTTCCTATTTGTCAGTGTGAATATGAACGCATTAAAATATGAGTTTGATACAGCGAGTGTGGATGAGGCCATGAGAAACCAATCTGGAGTGACATATTCGCCAACAAAGCCCCGGATCACCCTTTCTGTACAGTATGGCGTCCAGGCTATATAAAATGCCGAAACGATGGTCAGCAGTGTTCGTATTGCTTTTTTGTTCGTTTTTGATATTTTTGGGCCATCGCCATCAGAACTGAGAGTTTCTGCCATCCTTTTTGATTGAGCCAAACTAATCTTAAGTATCTTGAAGTAACAGAATCCAATCACGGTGGAAACGAGTACAAATACTCCCACTACAATGAATAATGTATAATATGGCGATGTGGTCGTGTCAAAATAACACACCCTCGCCGCTTCTTCAAAATAATAGTCTCCACTCCGAGGAAGGTCAAATAATGGCGGGATCCAGATGATGATACTGAACACCCACACTCCGATGATAAGAATCACACATCTTGGTATCGTCACAAAATCATCGTATCTTAAAGGACGTGTGATTGCGAGGTATTTATCCAAACTGAGTAGCCCAAGCGTGTAAATTGAACATACGCAGCACACACATGAGAGTACAGAGGAGAACTGGCACACGAACCACTTGTGTCCCATGACACCATTAGCGTCAGAATACCACAACGGAACGTTATGGCTCCATCCTACCATAAAGTCAGTACATGCCAATGATATCATCATGTACCCAGCTGGTGTATGTAGGGACTTTGTTTTCACGATCACGATTATGATGTAAATATTAGCCAGTATTGTAACTATGGATGTCAATGTCAGCACTATTGACACTGGGATATCCGGCTCCAAATGGATTATTCCACCCTCTGTAGAGTTTAGCACCATTATATTGTTGTAACTTTATGTCTCAACCGGATCAACCATTACATGTCTCCTCATATAAAATAATGCAATATATATATTATCTGTACGAAATATAGATGTAGTGAAACCATGCCCAAAGTATTTAATGGACACTATAGTGAATAAAAAATATGAGGTGAGGTGTGAATTATAGGGGGCGCTGTTGCACTGGTGATCCACTCGATTACGATTTTTCTTTTTTCCTTATTTCACGCGTTGTAGGCAGAATCCCCACGACGTTTTTTGTCACAACGTGCATCAGTATCATATGTTTTAGAAAATGTACATGTTTGCGAAAAAATAGCTCAGAGGACAACAGAATCGTCGATTTACTTCCTCACTTAAGTTACATAAACGGTTTTTCGAAAAACAGTTAAGATCTGCACTTTTAACCCAAACCGTTTATGTAACTTAAGTGAGGAAGTAAATCGACGATTCTGTTGTCTTCTGAACTATTTGTTCGCAAATATGTACAATTTCTTAAACATAATATGATACTGATACACGTTTGTGTTAAAAAATATCGGGGGAATTCTGCCTACAAGGTGTAAAATAAGTAAACGAGAAAAATCGTACCTTCCGGATGTTCCGACATTTTGTTACCAAAACGGTTCGTTTTGGTAACCAGCGTAATCGAGTGGATCACCAGTGTGTTGGGTATTAAATGTGCTTGTTCCCGACATATGACACTATATTATTGAACAAAATTAAATTAAACAAGTAGTATGGTTTTAACAAATTGCATTAGTTGACACGATGTTTTGACAACGAAATGTTATTTTTAAATAATTGTTTTTAAGTCAACCGTACATCCCTACTTTAGAAAAAATAAAATATTTCTTACCACTTGGCACCACCATCATTGTTCACGAAACACTAGAACATAGATCATAATCAAGTCAAAATCCATACGAAGCTTAACTACTAGAGAATTTTGCTATGATTCAATTTTCTTGAGTCAAAGACGGAATAAAGAAACATTATATTACCAAAGTTAATCAGATATGCTTTCAAATGAATATCCAAAACACATAAGAATGATCAGCTGCTTCGCCTTTCCCTTCAATCCGAACGAGTGGTACAGAACCAAAAATAAAGTATTATAAAGAGCTATTCAATTTGTTAATTGCTTCTATATTTGGTTTTATATTCGTTTATCTTTTCTCTTAATACTGTAACAAATTATTTGAGTTCTGAGAAATAAATGATTCATGGCCGGATTCTTAGAAAAATGATCTACAGAGATTTTTAAAGTAAACTATCCAAATCGCCAGAGAAATAACATTTAATATTGAAAAAATTATGGAAACAAACGTTTAACGATTTCTTATTTCAGCCGAGTAGTTGTACCATCAGAATTGAACTCCTTGGTTGATAATTTGATTGATTATTTCATGCAGTCAAGTGTCAATAAATTGGCAGCTAGGACTTGCTAAATTATCATGAAAATACCCTGCGCGCAGAGTCTAGTTATAAACTAACGAAGCTCTCTTTTTTAGAAGTGAAGTCGAACGAATGCAAATGGTATCATGAAAATAATGAATGAGTTTGAATCTGTACACTCCCTCGCATAAGTTTAGCAACTGGATCATTTATCAAAGCCTTTTTGTATGTTGCAATAGGAAATATGTACAGGCCCATAGCCAAAGGGGGGGGGGGGGTTCGATGGGTTCGAGCGACCCCCACCCCTGGCCAAAAATGCTTTCAAAATCGTGCAGTTTTTCACCATTCTGAGCACTTTTTAAGTGATTCTGGCCATTTTTGGACCGACATTTTCACGTGAACCCCCCTGGAATTTTTCAAAAGTGCCCCCCCCCCTTGTATCATCTATTTCTTAAAATTGTGAGATATATTAATTGAGAAATGAAATTAAGATTCAAACAAAAGGCTTTGCTTGGTATTTCTCAAGCTTGTAACTGGGCTGCTTTGTATGGAGCACTATACTATAGATAGCAAATCGTTCAGTGATATTGAGCCCTTTCGCAAGCGGTAACACATCTGTGAATTACTGCAAAGATGAACTCGTTGTTTAGTAGGGACTACATGTTGTAGAATCCAGGACATGATATTTTAGCAAATTCTAGTTTAAGTATACCACGCCAGGTCAGAATGAGTTTTGTTATTAGGGATGACAAGCTTCTCATTTCTAAATTTTTAATGTGTAAATTATGGTTCTTTGGGTATGTAGTGAGTACATTACACTCACTACATCATTACACTCCTGATATCATTACACTCAACTCGATTGTTTTAAAGAAAATATGTTGAGTTTTAGGTCGCTAGAAAAATAATTGAGAGGGGGACAGTATTCCCTTGTTATAATATCAAACATACTGCGTTTACACGCAAGTTCTTTCAAAAACGTGTAGGTTAATCTCCACATTGTTACTAAAAGATGCTTCTGTTTGCCAATAGAGCCTTTCTATACTCTATATATTGATAAGTGATACCAAAATACAATTTACATCTATTGTATAATCATTTATTTATGAGCTGTCAATACTTTCAATTAAACAAACAATGTTGATAAACAGTTATTTGTATTAGAGACCTATGTGGAGAAATAACATGTACATGTAGTCATGGTTGCATCAACCCCAATTTTATTGTAATAACACAATATGTTGAGGCTATTTATCTTTTTCAGAATGGACAACTTGATTTAGAGGTTTATTATACTGGAATAAATAGATAAATCCCAATATAATATGAATTGTTACATAATAGAAATCAAGATAAGTAAAAGTGACCGACATGGGCAAGGCTAATGTAATAAGAATAAACATAAATCCTCTCATAATATTTATATTGAATTTATGACATCTTAGTTCATATTCACTATTAAAACCAACATTTTGTTCAAAACACCGAAGTGTTAAAATGTCATTGTTGGTATATAAAGGCACTGAGGTGTATTGGGTATAAAGACATTGTTACTTTTCTATAACTGCCATAGTCATGATAGTGATCATGAAACCGCCAAAGCAAGTCAAAGTTATCCAAATATGGTATTATAGATGATTTACAATAAGGGACAATGGATTTATTCAATTTATCAGAAAATATTTATATTGCACAAATGCTCGACTAAAGCAACAACACTTGTTTAAAAAAGAAGGAGAAAAGTGCCATATATCAACAGTTTTGTAAAGTGCAATGATGTTAAAATATAATGTCAGGAAAACAGGGACGGTGAAGCTATAATGATTATAGTATTAAATGCAAAGTTAAAAGTGTTTAGTACTCCAGCAGTGACCATTTCTCGACGCACTCATATTTTGATTTTGTCTGTTTATGTGTCATGTGTTGTTAGATCGGTTACCATGGTATTAGGTGACACCCTATTTCTACCCCAATACGGCATAAATATTGTGATAGCTGAATGTCGAAACCTCCTATTTGTAAGTGTGTATATGAACGCATTAAAATACGAGTTTGATACAGCGAGTGTGGATGTAGCCACGAGAAACCAATCTGGAGTGAAGTATGCGCCAACAAATCCCCGGATCACCCATTCTGTACAATATGGCGTCCAGGCTATGTAAAATGCTGAAACGATGATCAGTAGTGTTCGTATTGCCTTTTTGTTTGTTTTGGATATTTTTGGGCCATTGCTATCAGAAGTGATTGTTTCTGCCATCTTTTTTGATTGAGCCAAACTAATCTTAAGAATCTTGAAATAACAGAACCCAATCACCATGGAAACAAGTCCAAATACACCTCCAACAACTAATAATGTATAATATGGCGATGTGGTCGAGTCAAAATAACACACCCTCGCCGCCTCTTCGAAATAATAGTCTCCACTACCGGGAAGGTCAAATAATGGTGGGATCCAGATGGTGATACTGAACACCCACACTCCGATGATAAGAATCACAGATCTTGGTATGGTCACAAAATCATTGTATCTTAGAGGACGGGTAATTGCAATGTATTTATCCACACTTAGTAGCCCGAGCGTATAAATTGAAGTAACGCAGCACCCACAGACGAATACGGACGGGAACTGGCAAACGAACCACTTGTGTCCCATGACACCATTAGCGTCAGAATACCACAACGGGACATTATGGCTCCATCCTACCATAAAGTCCGAACATGCCAATGATATCATCATGTTCCCAGCCGGTGTATGTAGGGATTTTGTTTTCACGATGACGATTATGATGTAAATATTAGCCAGTATTGTAACTATGGATGTCAATGTCAGCACTATCGATACAGGAATATCTGGCTCCATATGCATTATTACATCCTCTGAAGAGTTTCGCGCCATTTTGTTGTTTTGCCTTATTTTGCAGTTTATTTCTCGTCAAAGATCACCAATTAGCGCCATTCTGTTGTTTGGTTTTATCATGCAGTTTATTTCTCGTCAAAGATCACCCATTGGCGCCATATTGTTGTTTGTTTTTATTTTCCTGTTTATTTCTCGTCAAACATCACCCACTAGCGCCATTCTGTTGTTTGGTTTTATTATGCAATTTATTTCTCGTCAAAGATCACCCATTAGCGCCATGCTGTTTTTTGGTTTTATTTTACTGTTTATTTATCTTAAAAGATCACACATTGTCGCCATTCTGTTGTTTGTTTTTATGTTCCTATTTATTTCTCGTCAAAGATCATCTATTAGCGCCATCCTGTTGTTTGGTTTTACTTTTTGCAGTTTATTTCCCGTCAAAGATCACCCATTAGTCCCGATACAATGCTTCGATACAGAACGATCACCTACGAACCTTCCTTTCTAAAAAAAGTTTATCAGCGCCCGAACAAGGTCAAGTTATCTTCTTCTCTAAAGTCTCGACTGAATCTATTGATATATCAGCGGCTATTTTTTCCAACGCGAAAAAACAATCGGTAAGTCCTACTAATTATATTCCCGGCTAAAATTAATTAAATTCACATTTTCCTTGGATTTTGATTTTTCCAATTCATTACTTTGCCAGAAGTTGCAAATTCCATTCTTTTTTACATTTACATTTTGTTCATCCAAATTTGTACTTTTATCAATCGATCATTTGTTTATATGGTTCAAATGATGTCATTAACCCTTCTTATTGCAGACGACACAGTATTAAGGTATTGAATTCTTATTTTTCTCTACTTTTCATATTTACAAGTTTAAATGAAATATTTGTCCATTGTGTTCCCTATAAATTACTTTTTATAACTAGTGACACTCTACTAATGCTATATGCATGTATATCCTTTTGCTTCTAGAATTCAATAATCTAGTGGACCCTCATACCTCCATTTGCAATTCAGATGAAATTATTTCCAATTGTTGTTTGGCCCATTCAGCCCTTTTCTGGGTGCTAACGACAAACACTCGGGCGTAATTAAGATTCAGAACTGCAATACCGGTCGCTTCGCAACGTCTTAATAAATCCAATACGGTAAAAATACACAAAACGTTTCACAGGAGGAAATCAGCATACTTGATAAAAATCTGAAAGTAACAATTAAAATTACTTTAATAGCCGCAATGTGAACCTAAAAGTAGCCATAAATATGACACACGTTAGTATTTTTACGTCCAAATGTCAGAGTTCGTTGATTCAATAATCCTTCACCAATGGGCATTCACCCAAGTCTAATGAGTTACCTTACGTTCGATTGTTCTTAATTAATAACCAATACTTGATGTAATTAGTCTTGTGAGACTGACCCTCGGGATCGCTTGAATGTCCGTCAATCAAACAATATCGTTCACATATACTCGACAGTACTAATTACAAAATAAAGGTGGTACGGATTCCCAGGTGCAATAGACAATATGAATTTATACTGTTCCTCATTATAAAAAATCCTCGACAAATATTTAAGAATTATACTGCTGGCCTCTGATCCTTTGCTTACGTGCGGGATATTCTTCAATAGGTTAATCCATCTTTGTATATCAACACTAATGACTGAATACAATGATATAATTGATTTGTAAGGTATTTGCCGATGCGTCTCTTTGACAGCACACATTGATCGACCTAGAGATGAATAATCAAGATCTACTTTTGTTTTATTCAAATTAGAGGAGAAATTAATTGAATTCAATTAATGTAAGTAAGACTTAATTAAGGATTCAGGTAGCACTCTTGAAATGTATAAATAAATTTGGCGATTTACATGGATTAGAGAGAGGAAATGTTGAATAAGTATGGCTGATAATTGGAGGTCATTGTTTAATGTCAAAACACGGCTACTTTATTTAGCGTCAAATTATTAAATCCCATTCTTATCAAAGGTTTTTCAAGCTTTAAGAAATTGATAGGCTGTCGTGATATCTCATGTTGGCAAAATATTCACATCCAAGATTTTTGATTCAACATTTTTCATTACTACGCCATATTTTATAAGATTTTTTAAATGTCCACGTGATCTTGCACGTCAGATATCATCAAATATAGTTTGATAAACAAGAGGATTGACCTGTGTGAAAGAAATGATGGTCCGGGCCAAAAAAGGCTTTAAGTCCCCAAAAAGTGGGCCTCTTTGGTCATTACTTGGCCTTTTAAGGCCTTATTTTTTAATTTCAGGCCAAATTTTGAAGTAAATGGGCCTCAAAATTTCAATATTTGGGCCCACTTTTGCGTTTTAGGGGCCCAAGATTTTTTTCCGCGCAAGCGTAGAAGTTTTTTTCTATGACCTGAAATTTGCCCCCCTCCCTTGTTGGTTCCCAGATCCGCCCCTGCGTCTGATTGTCAAACGATTAGCTGTATAAATCACTATCTCCAAGAAAATTGATCAAAAATCATTAAACTATCTTGTATCGCAGAGTCGTTATAAAGATCCCAAATGACTTATTTTGCAAGAATATTCATGATCATAGTAATTAGTCCAATCATCACTGGTGATCCACTCGATTACGCTGGTTACCGAAACGGTTCAAGAATATTCATGATCATAGTAATCAGCCCAATCATGGCGTTTTCAATCAGAGAGCGCTTGTCCGTTAATAAAAGGAGATGCCGTAAGCCGACATCGGTCGCTGGTATTTGTAACAATTTATTGTAGTATACCAGTAACATTATACTGTAATAGAATATTTCAATAATGATAGATAAAAAATAAAAATTGGATACTGAAGATAATCACTTGCTCATCAACCACATAACTTGTGTAAATATATTCGAAATTGTTAAGTTAATACTTTGGCAACGCATCTTAAACATGTTATTATTGCAAAAATACATTTAAACAAATATCCTTTTAACATGAATGTATTACATGAATGCATTTTCACTTGTTAAAAGAGAGCCAACTCTTCGCACAGGGTAAGGTTTGAATGGAATGACTGATATTATTTTACTGTATGCATGTGGGCAGGTAATGGTAAATTGACCATAGCTTCTTGAGTCATAAATCATTTGCGCTTCACTTAACAAAATGTTACAAAAATGTTTCAAATCCCCCATTCAATTGTTATGGCAACGGATATTGCTTAAAGCGCAATAAATCTATAGTCTAATTCAAGTCAATCTGATTGTCACTCCTTGATTCATTGTAACGTGTTACGAAATTGGCAGCAGATTTAAAATAAAATAGCTCTCCGGAATATACTTTTTATTCATACATCTTAATCTAAAATGACTCTGCAATAGTCAAAGGCGTTGATGTTTCAATTGGTTAAAAACGCAACGTCATGTTTATGCTTACTTGTAAATTCTGATATCCGAAAATACTCTTATTGTAACAATTGTGTATATTCTTACTAAGATATACTTTCCATTTACGTATATACAAGACTATGAAACATTACCATCTCAAAATTTAACAGTGAACTTGAAAAATTAACATATCTAATATGAACACTAGCATGAACACTTATAGAATACTCAAACATTTTCTCCGTTTCGTTTCAAACAGTATTATGATATCCAAACCTTTGAAAATCAAATGCCTCAATCATAATGTGTCTTTCTACGGTTTCTACCATGACATATAAAATCATTTAAATCAGATTTTAAAACTGTTGGAATGCTATGGAGCTATGTGGCAACTCAATAGAATTATAATAGTTACAGAGAATGTGTTCACATTTCCTCAAGATTCAAAATCTCGCGAATGCAAAAACGAAATGTGAACACCTTCTAATTCGAACGCTTTTAGCTGGTCCAATGGCGTTCAGATTAGACAGGTTTTACTGTACTGATGACAATGCTTATTTAGATATGCAAATCTGGTCTGATATAATTCTACTGATTTTACTGACGTAAATGCTAACGATCTGTAGAAATTGATTTTGCTTATACGTGTATAACAGGAGAAGTATATGCTCAAAGAAAACAATTTTGCTTTGTATATCAATTACTGCATGAAGGGATCTTTATTCAAGGAATTAATTTATACATGTACTAATATTTATTTACCAAAGACTTTTAAAGCGGTTGCATAATGGAAAAATTCCAGAACCGCAATAAGCCTACATGCAACAGATTATATTATAAACACGAAATACAATGTAGATAAGTACAAGGTGGGCCAATAAATCTGAAGCTTTTTCTAAAGTATCCCTTAACTGTTCGGTCTAAATTGTTATCTATGTACAGATGAAGAACACCAAACTGTCACGCCAAGACCCAAGACACCTATTGGATAATAATTTTTATTTCTCTCCTGTCGTTTTGCCATAAGATTTGGGAGTGAAATTGAGAAGTAAATGACAAATCGGATAAATTCAGCCTACAACACGATTTAACAATCCAACAATAGGCTAATTGATAACTTATCACTCCTGTCATATCGAAGTTAACGAGACTTGTATTTCGTATCAAGATCAATGTCAACGCCTGTATAAAGAGAAATGCTAATCCATTGTGTGATATCCAAACAGCTGAACATATTCGATCGTGATAGATCACAGCTTTTTATCAGTTTCTTTCGAGCGATTAACACATCCCCTGGCCAAAAAGTCTTTCAAAATCATACAGGTTTTCATCATTTTGAGGATTTTAGGCCTAGGTTGGCAAATGTGAACCCCTAGATTTTTAAAAAAATGAACCCCGCCTTGCTTCCTTGTATACTTAACGTTTTTTTCAATACATGAGATTATGAGGGTCTGTTAAGATAACAGAAAATCCTAGATTTTGAGGTTTCATATTTTATGAACTTTATTACACAAACATACCCATATTAGGTAATTGAACTCACAGCATTCCACAACAGTGGATCAACAAAACAACATACTAAACAATTCAATAATACTTCAACAAGCAACAAGTTTATTCATTATCTGATTCATTATCTATTTTAATGGTGTATGGCGACTGTGACAAGTCGTCTATTCCTTTACATTAGTTATGCACAAGGTACTAACCAAAGCAATTCAAAATATCATCACCTCACCTGCTATACCGTATGTTTCAGACGCCAAACGCCAACCGTTGATTACCGACCACAGAAAGCTGTAAAAAGATGGAGACCATAACAATATCTGGTAGTGCCATAGAAACTGCTTTATAATTTCAATTCATTTATTTTCACAAAATAAGGAACTACCGCAAGACATAGAAATAACAACGCCATCTTTCTATAAAAAAGACAAGTCTCGGTTCGGAGAAGTCTACTAGGCTGATAATTATTTTATGAAAAATATAGAAATAACACCCAAATTAAATTATGAATATTCAAAAGAGAACATTTAAATATACAATATGTAAAAATATCAAAATTGTCCAAAGCAGGCTTGGCGTAACGTGCAGTAGACTGATGAACTTCGTTCTCCAAACCAAGCTGAGTCCTTTGTCTCAGACCCAATGTAAGCACAGTACATACATGATCACTCTACTATACCTTGCATTTGGTGTTCATGAGCAACCCATTTTGGCTAATTAGTAATGATTATGTATTTGTTTTTATTTGTCTGTTCCTTATTAATGGTTTATCGGATGACGTTAGATGTTAATAAGGTACTTTCAAAATATACTAAACGATACAATTAGACAGAGTATCTTATGCATTTCTAGGTGTTAGGTATAGTAGTGTGATGATACAAATCAACAATAACTCAATAACAATCTTTACAGGTGATCCATCAGAATGTTAAACAAAAGGCAAACAAATGAAGACAAAATTATTGGAAATTCTCATTTTAACATTGAAACAGCCGCAACATTTCTAAAAACAAAAGGTAGTAAACAAGGCATTAACATGCAAAATGTCACTACCTGCCATTTGTTACAGATGCCGACTGCCAAACACCATCCACAAAAAAGTTGGAGACTATCAATATATCAACACTCGTGGTGGTGAAATAAAAAGCAGAAAAATTGTCTGTTGCTTTCTGCAAACAAACCACTGTGTTTAACATCTGACTGATAGTGAGAAGTAAAAAATTCTAAATATATTGTACAAAGTCTTACTCTTTTATAGTGGATCAGCAGGCATACCGAAAGCCAAAAATCAACTGCCAAACACCATCCACAAAAAGTCGGACACAATAGCAGTATTGGTGGTGACATAATAAACTTCTGGCCAAAAATTCCTTCAAAAGCATGAAGTTTTACCATATTTTTGGCCAAAATGGTCAAATGTGAACCTCCCTTAAATTTTAAGGTAAGTGAACTTCCTCCGGGAAAAATCTGGCTACAGTCCTGCAAAGTATAATATTTAGTAATATCCCAAGATATAGGAATTAACGTCACCAGAAGTATTGGCCTCATCAATTGTTTGCTGCATATCATGTTCAATGTCTTGCATCTTATTATGATCTTCACTTAAACATTCAACAGTGGCTGTTGTCAGTGTCTGCTGTCCAAGTACAGGGTCATAGTGAGTAGTAGTAGGCTGGAAATTAGCTGTCGTAGGCTGGAAATTAGCTGGAGTAGTCTGGAAATTAGCTGAACTAGGCTGAAAATTAGCTGAAGTAGGCTGGAAATTAGCTTCCACTGGGTGGAAATTAGCTGATGTGAATTTATCAGAATGTAATGGATTTTGTATTGTTATAACGTCAGTTTGCATTATGCTGTTCTGAGTTGTTGAAGCAGGTTCATGCTTTATTGTCTTGACAGGAGTATTCAGAATTCCTGTCACATAATCCATAGGGTGGGTTGTCACATGTTCATTTGTCACATGTTCACTCGGGGCAACTGTCAGATGATTGCTGGAAAGTATTAAACTGGAATTACTTTGTGACTGAGTATGGATAACTTTTTCAGATAAACCATCACTAGAAGTATCAAGAGCATTTTTGTTGAAAACCCCATCTGGTGTGTCATGACTTATATTTGGTGTGTCATGACTTATATTTGGTGTGTCATGACTTATATTTGAAGTGTCATGACTTATATTAGGTGTGCCATGATTTATTATTGAGGTAGCATGATGTATATTTGAAGTGTCATGTTCAGGTCCTATACGAAAGTGAATAAGCTTTTGCTTAGTTGGTGTATCAACTACTATAGGGAAAGCTTCTCTTGAACCATCCTTGTTAATTACAATAACAATAGTTTCATTCATCTTTTCTTCTCCAGTTCGAGTCTCTATAATTTGCTCACTTTCTACTTCAGGAATTGGAACTTTTAAAACATTAGGGGGGTCCTTTACAATTGTCTGCTCAGCTTCTAGATCAACTGCCCCTTCTTCAAATTCAATATATTCCACTACATGTGTTTTTTCACGTTGGGTATCATTTGTGTCAATTTGTGTGTCAACCATGTCTACTATTTCTTCCCCAGTCTCTATATTTTTGGCACTTGCTATGTGTGTATTTCCATCAATATGCGAGTCCATTACGCCTTGAATATCCCTGGTAATAGGCTCTGCATTTGTCATTGAATCAGTATCAGCTGATGATGGAAACTGAACTGTGACTGTGTGTGAAGGTTCCGGTTTAACATTAGCAAGCTGTGCTTTAACATGGGGAAGCTGAGGTTTAGTGTATCGGATCGTCTCTACAGCACTTCTATTTTGATAAATAACATCAGTAGCACTTGTTGAGCTGGTTTCTCTAACTAAATCTCCCTGTTTTGGGGGGTTATTCTCTTGACTAGTTGATGGAAGAGTTGAGTGTTCTTTTTGTTGCTCAGACCCCTGGATTCCTGTTTTATGTTTATTTGAAGAGTCTAAGTTGATCTTATTACCTTCTCTAGCTACATCCCACATGACTTGGATTGTGGAATTTTCATTAAAGATAATTGTTTTGAGGTCTGATGCTGGTACTTGTTGAACAAATGATCGGCTGAGTAACCTATTTAGTTGAGGATGATCCAATGGCAAGGATTGGGTCACATTTGTTAGTGTTTTCTTCAAGTTGGCATCTTCATTATCATTTGAAGCAAGTTTTAATCTAATTAATGAATCACTTGGTTTTGGTAGTGGGTTTTTAATACTGGTGGGAAGTGTTTGTGTCCCTGCTATGGCATTATCATTTCCTATTTTTTGTACAGCTCTGGTAACAGGGTAATCCATATAGAAATATTCTAAATGTTTTAACTTGACATGTTTCTTTAAGTTTGAACCCACTGGTGTTGAATATGTGCAATGTTTACACTTGTGTGGTTTCTCACCAGTATGGATCCTCATATGAAGCATCAGCTTGGATTTGGATGCAAGGACTTTTCCGCAAGTCTCACACTTCTTTTTGCTGCTACTGTTATGCACGTGGCGATGCATCCCTAGTGAACTTGATGCTGAAATCAGAAGAAATTGCTACGTTAAGAGTGTATTTGTTTTATCCCAAGAAGTTATTTACCTGACTGATAGAATGCATTGGAGTCAGCATCCAGCAAAAATCAAATATGGTGTTACTGTGAGCAACAGACAATTGTAACTTCGACAATATATTGTAAGGAGAATATCTGGTGAAAAAAAATCAAATTTCGCGGATTGCACAAGTTGAATTTTTTCCTCCAGCTCTGTAAACTCCATATTGATAATATTAATATACTTAAATGCCTTTTAACATATGCATGAGCTTAGCAAGTACATCAATTGTTGATATAAAATTGAACAATACCCCATGTTAATTATCGCCCAACAACAATGGACAAAACATTTTACACCGAACGAAACATATCAAAAGTCCTGGGTCAAATCCCCGGGGATTTAAAAGACAAATGTTAGCGATTTTACTACATTCGGGAACAAAGTGAAATTAAATCGCACGCGAACAATACCAGGAGTACAGTATGGTAACTATTAGCACTTGCTAACTGGTAACTATTATTCAAACTAAATGGGTAATGCAAAATCAAACATTTTCAGAGTGAAGACAAAGCTCTCTTTTAAGAAACAGAATCAAAATAATGAAAACATAAGTTCATACTTACACGCAAATGACTTTTCACAAATATCACATTTAAACAGCTTAACGTTATTGTGCCTGTTCATGTGATCTGTATAGCTTGTTTTGTATTTAAAAGTCCTTTCACATATTTCACACGTAAATGCTGCCTCTCCATGAGTGAGTCGACAATGGGCTTTAAGACGTCCACATGTTGTAAACTGCATATTGCAGGTTGTACATGTATACTTCTTTTCACCATGGACACCTGTTAATGAAACATTCATAAATAAAATTATATTTTTATGCACACACAAGACGCTCTGTTATTATGACTTTTCTATATTTATTGTACAAATGGAAATACAAAGTACTTTCTACAAGGTGTACCTTACATAATAAAGTCACACCAATATTTTTCCCCTACTTCATGGGCTTTCAATAAGTTGATGTTTACAAACGATAAACCTTATGAATGATTTACGAAAGTGTTCTGTTAATGGCCGATTCGTAACTTTACGAATTCGTAACTTTGCGAAAGTTCTGTTAATGACCCCCTGACAATTAATTTGAAGGGTCTTACCTTCTTTATGCTCTTTTAGCCCCTTGTGATTACTCAGCATAGCTCCACATATATCACAAGTAACAGTTGCACCAGAATGATAATTCTTTTCATGATCGACCATGTCGCCACGGAATTTAAACTTCTGACCACATGTTGTACAAGGAAATGTTTTTTCAAGTGTATGGCGTAGTTTATGATTCTTAAGTCTAGTTTTCAGGTAGCTTGGGTCATTAGACTGAGACTTCAGGATAGCGTTACACAAGTCACATTCTAGGGTGTATATTTTGGTCCCAGCTGAAATCAGAATGAAGAACGAAATGTTTATACAACCAAACATTCAGTAATCCTATAACGAGGTTGAAATGATTTAAACAATTAGGCCTACAGGGAATTGAATTGTCTGAAGTCAATTGTGTCGAATAATGTTCACTGCTTCAAGGTGAAAAGACACCCAATTTTCAATAAAGCAGGAATCTCCTTACGCTTTTAGACTCCGAGATTCTCTGGAGTCTAATAGCTTTTCCGGAGTCTAAAGTGTTTTTTCCGAGAGTCTAATTTTACATTTTTGTCACATTATTTGTGGTTAAACTCTTGAGAAAATACACAAAACTGGATACAAACAAGGAATAGGAAGTCAGAAACCTTTTAGAAATGAATATTGTGATGATTAAAATAGGAACAGAATCTTAAGTAGTATTTTGAAAAGTATATGATATCTCTGATCTCACATGGGAGAGGAGTAGTGGTGATACCCTGAAAAATCCAGGGTCTAAAAATTTTCCTGCCAAGGCAAAGTTTCTAGGAAAGAGGATGGTGTGAGATGCTCTGCCACATTCTGAAACCCTAACTGACCTTTTTCAAAGTCTTCAGTTCGTGGTCTTCCACGCTTTTTGGTTGTTTTCAAAACATCATTTTCTCCAGAATAAAGTTTCATTTCAAGTCCTGCTTTTATCTTGGTATTACTGTCCAAAGATCTTGCCTTGTTAATGTCTGTATCAACAGCGACTTCATCCTTATGGTCACTGGTTTTGTAGTCTTTGTTTTTGTCTTTAGTGTCAAAGCCAGATTTTGGCTCATCAGTATTAGAAGTATCACCTATGACTTCATCATCATCTAAGTCATTCACTAAATCATCAGCTGCATCATTGTCACCAGTGGCAATTGTTTCTTTTAGATCACCCTTTGAATCTTTAGTATTTTTTATTCCATTTCTTGAATCAATTTGTGAATTTTGAGTGGGCTTCTCATGTTTATTGCTCTTTGAATCGTTAGAAATTGAAGAATCACTTTGCGAATTATTTGACTGTTCCCGTGTTTGCTTTGTAGTCTGTCTGGTTCTATGTCTTTTAGCTGATGGCAAAGTAGGTCCTCGTGGATCTGCTTGTTTCTTCACGAGACCTACTGCCTCTGGGATATCCATGCTCTGGAACAGAATAAAAAAATCGTTATGAAAAATTTATATAACTAGAAAACAGAAAATCTATGTATAGCAAATCCCACTGAACAAAATATTCCAAAATCTGAGTTATTTGGATTTGGTAGGAATTTATCCATCATTTGCAGGTATTTTTCTACCGCTTGGGAGAGTTTGAGATATGAAACTTAGAATTTAGCTCATTGTGACAACTTTTGATGGTTGAAGTTTATTTAAGAAATATAGACTGAAGAGCAGGGGTAATATTGTCGAATACACCCCACAGGGCTAGGCACAAACGTTTTCTGTACCCCAAACGACCGAAGCGAGTGAGGGGTTTGAAAGCTTTTGTGCCCAGCCCTAAGGGTTGTATTCAACGATATTATACCTGCTCTGAGGTCTATATTACGCTTCGAACATGAAAACTCACCAAAATGTTTCGAATATTCATTATGGTCCGCCATTACTACGGGCCCGCCGTTATGACGTCACACATTACACGTATTACCAGGGGTTTTGTTCGCGAATATACCCGGGTGAAATGTTGACTTTGTTTAGAGTTTGTAGAAGGCGTACGTCATGTTCGAATTATTGTTGTTGTTGTTTATTCATGTTCACCACTTCCACATATGATAGCCAAAAAACTACAGAATAAACCAAAATATACAAAATTTAGGCTGTAAGTATGTACTTCTATTTTTTCATATACTATTGCATTTGGTCCTTTGAATGCACGGATAGTGGGAAGTCCTCCATCTAGGAGGTATATATTATACATTGTTAGTACCTCAGTGTAAATACTCGCATCTGATTGGTCAATTAGCGGTCAACATTTTTGCCTGTACCCCACCTGTGCATCATGGGATATCATATTATTGACCGCGTATGTTACTTTACTACACTTGTGAATTATGGGGAATATGACATCATAATGTTTACAGAAAAAACATGGTAGACAGGCATTTTGTAAACGTTGATGAAAGTGATATTTTGACTTTGCTAGACGACAAGGATAGCAAAAATACAAATAGAAACATAAAATTAACATTAATTTACTATTGAGTAGGCAGTGATGTGCCGAAAACAGAGAGTAATTAGCTACCACTGTCTTCAGATTTTCTTAAAAAGTTATTGCTGGCGTGGTTCGGAGAAAAGATTGTGAAATGAAGCCATGCCGATTGATGATTGTCGTCTATATAAGCTTATGGATTATTAGTTTTTTCGGACTAACAAAACAATTGTAGACCTCTCCATCTGGTCAACCGTCAAAATCATATACCTCGACTGTAAACCTTGAAACTACTGTTGACCTCGACCTTCGGTCTCTGTCAACAGTAGTCTAGTTTCTCGGTTTACAGTCTCGGTATACAATTTTGCCGGTTGACCTCTGGAGAGGTCAACAATTGTATACTATAGGTGTATATAATATAAGTAATATATAGAGGACTTCCCACTATCCGTGTTTGAATGCTAATATTTAGATTCAAAGTTGTTAAGGTTCAGCTGGAAAGTAACATTTTGGTAAAAAATTGCTATACCTGCACATGTTATTTTCTGGTACAAAATTAAGTATGAAGTTGTGTGTGTATTTCCTTGTTTTTTTCAGGAAAGTATCATTACACTGTTTACTTATAGAATATCTAGAAACAGGTCAATGGTAGCTCCTGTGTTGTCTGGAAACTTTGAAAGAAAATTTGGAAAAATAGAAACTGTGAAATATCAGAATTTCCTGGAGTTCCCATTGAACCCCTACCAGATATTCTAAAAGAAGACAATGTAATGATACTTTCCTGAAAAAAGCAAGGGAATTGACACATGCCTTCATACTTTATTTTGTACCAGAAAATAACATGTGCAGGTATAGCAATTTTTTACCAAAATGTTACTTTCCAGCTGTACCTTAAGGTACATTGACCTGTTTCCAGGGTTCAATGGGAACTCAAGGAAATTCTGATATTTCACACTTTCTATTTTTCCAAATTTTCTTTCAAAGTTTCCAGACAACATAGGAGCTACTATTGACCCGTTTCCAGATATTCTAAAAGTAAACAGTGTTATGATACTTTGCTGAAAAAAGCAAGGAAATACACAAATGACTTCATACTTAATTTTGTACCAGAAAATAACATGTGCAGGTATACCAATTTTTTACCAAAATGTTACTTTCCAGCTGAACCTTAAGCTTAAAGTCCATTTCACTGCTTCAGTTCGTCAGTAGAACGGCAAAAATAAGAAATTGGGAGACCATTGTGCAATAATATATGGAAAAGTATATTCATAATGTACACGAATGACATTTGTATATCTTGGATTGCTTCTAGTTTGGCTTATAAAGTGTGTGGCCTCTTATATTTGGATGTTTCTCTGCCATGTTATTTTCATTAAGATTAACATGGCTGAAATTCTTCAAATTACAAGACGGCACAGGCTTATTGCACAAAAAACTAAAAAATCTGAAATATACAAATGTCATTCATGTACATTATGAATATACTTTTCCATATATTATTGCACAATAGTCTCCCAATTTCTTATTTTTGCCGTTCTACTGACGAACTGAAGCAGTGAAATGGACTCTAGATTCAAATGGAAATCTGAATCTGACATGACTTTACCTCAATAGTCCTTGGATGTGTTCTCAACAATATTAGATTCTTCAACTTGTAAATGACACATCATGTTTAGAATGACTTTTCCAGTTACATCCCATCGCATTTTAAACAGTAAATCAGTTGAAAACACACGAACGAAAGCTCTGTTTTTAAATTTTCAATCAACATGGCGGATTGAATGTGCGCATGCGTCAAACAATAAAACCGGATGTAAACAAATGCACGTGGCTGACACATTTGGAGAACTTATTATTTTGACCTACTTTCCCAACACCATATCTCAAAAGTGGGTCAAAATACTTTCTGACGGCAAAAGGCTAACACTATTAGCACACTCTTAACTACATGTATACACAATTTCGAAGAATATAATTAAGTGTAGTGTCAGAATCGCAAATATAAAGAAAAACATTGAATTTGACCTAGATTTTGGCCTAGGCATTTTGGTGTTTAAGGTCCCCTTCTTTTATGGGCTTCCATTCTGTTTAGCTGTTCTTAGTCTATATCTCTTAATTTTACACTTCAAAAAATTATTTGGTCCCATTTAACATGGGGAACCAAATTTAGCGATTTTTGAGATTTCACAATGCCATAACTTTTAATGAGAAAATTTCCTATAAGACTAATGCCCTTGACAATGAAAGGGTAGACAAGGAGGAGGAGGAGGAGGAGGAGGAGGAGGAGGAGGAGGAGGAGGAGGAGGAGGAGGAGGAGGAAGAGGAGGAGGAGGAGGAGGAGGAGGAGGAGGAGGAGGAGGAGGAGGAGGAGGAGAAGGAGAAGAAGAAGAAGAAGAAGAAGAAGAAGAAGAAAGAAAGAAAGAACAATATACTCCAGATAAAAATCTGGAGTCTAATGATCGTGCACGATTTAAGTAAGTCAACAAAATGACGAAATACTATTCTTAAACCTACGTCAGGTCTAAATGCCTTCTTCTTCCCTCCTCAAAATGTAAATATGATGTAGTAGTGAACCCTGAACCAATTCAGAACGACGCCATAAATTTTGTAACAATAGAAAGCGGAAAATTCTACTTTTCATTGTGTCATGGATGGATGGGTGTTTGGATGGATGGATGGATTGATGGATATTATTAAACAATACCAATACAATATGTCAAGGGTAACCTAAAACTAAAATAATATCAACAGAGGTCTGGCTTAAAATCTGTAGAGAAGACTTCTTAAGCGAGGTTTTAGATCTCATAAAACTACTGTTATAACAGTGACGTGAGGTATTACAATGCAGGCCATTCGAAATTATTCATAAAGTCACTACAATAATTTTCCTCGACAAAATAAATTTCCTCGACAACAAGGCGGCCATTTCGAAAATAGGTGAGCTTTTGAATCAAGAGTCACAAGGGGCTTTCTTGTATTGGTAATTAAAAAGGTAATCTAAAATTAGGGCTGGAAAAAATAAAGGGGGGGGGGTGTATAGAGGGTCCTAAAAATGCATATACAATATTTTTCAGCTCTCTTATACCATATACAATATTTTTTCACCCCTTTTATACCATATACAATATTTTTCACAGCTCTTATACCATATACGATATTTTACAAAAGTTCAGGTGAAATACAATATACGATAATTTTGAAGGTTGATTAAAGTTTGGATATTTATAAGAAAATAATATTAGGAGAGAATCCATGTACTAAAGTAAATGTATTATTATAAGGCAAATAGACTCCACATACATATCACAATGATTTCATTTATACATGTACATCATGAATAAGACATCATTCGGGCACATTCGCATGTTCAGAAAAGCTGTGATCACATTTCATTTTCTGGTAAACAAGTTGATTAAAACACATTTATGGTATAAGATTCATGACTTCTCTTTAGTGATTTCACAACGCCTACTTTGACCAAAAAACTAACTTAACATTTCTGCAATTTGCTAAAGCCATTACCTTTAAAAGTACCATTAAGATATTCAAAATAAGCACAAAACCCACATCATTGGAACGGGAGGAACTCAGTGTTCCTCTTTCTTGATGACTTACTTTCCCATGACTTGTTTTAATGGCAATGGAATCAGGGAAAAAATTTCTTGAAACATAATTGATGCAAAATTGAGAATGTGGAATAAATGATTCATCATGTGTTCATGTTCATCATGAAAATAAAGTTTGCTGAGGAAAATACGTATCAGGTAAATAATGAAGATATACAATGTACAATAATTTTGTAAGGCAGTTACCTGGAAAATATTAAGTACTGAAAACAGTTTTAGAAATAAAGGACTTTACATACTTCCATCATGAAGATAATTAATTATTTTTGATTGGACTCGAGTCTGGAAACTAGAGTTTGAAATAAAGGCAAGATGAGACTTGATTGTTTAAACATTTGGAACAAAGACACGTCAGGCTTTCAGATAAGGCAGCCTTAAAAAGACAGTATAGGTCAAAAAAGGTGTGTCAAAATTAAGCAAATTTCCATAAAGGTCAAACCACATGTTTCACGAATGATTTCAAGGCAAAGATGTATAGATGGGAATGAAAACCACTCTATGTAACTAGAAATAACTTTCTTTTAAAGGACCACGGACGGTATCGTAACAGATTTCAGTCATATATTGGATTTTGGCTATTTTCTGAGGATTTCAACAGGTGCATAGGTTAGGCCAATGCATTATCTCCAGGACAAGCAGTCATAGAGATTATAAAATAATTTGGACTTTAAGACAGGGAATGTGCAAACACCCCATCAAAATGTTTTTTTTCTGTAATGTTTGTTTTTTCGAATGTTTGTTGCATCAATCACTATGTTGCGTTTTGAGACATGGTTAACATCTTTAAATGAAAATATGTTTCATGCGGGGGTTTTAAAGATATCAATTTTGGATGACCAAAATTAAGCTGAAAACAATGGATCACATGAGTTTTCCCTATGGGAAAATAACATGGGAAATATTGTTTTCCACTCTATCCCAAATTAATCATATTTTAGAGGTCAACTGTGTCTCAAAACTGTGTCTCAAAGGGCACCTGTTCAAATCCCAAATAAATAGCCGAAATCCAACATATGACAGTTTGAAGACCAAATAAACACCTTTTGCTATATTAGCATTGTGATGCTTGTATTAAAACATGCGCTGTATAAACACTTTATACTCAAATATTTTAATGATTTATCCCACATACCCCAAAACACGAGTAGCCATAGTGACCATATTTTTCATCAAAGTTAAGAAGAGTCAATGACATTTGGCAGTCTCACGCCCGGTGATCTGAGAAAATGAACGGAGGGGGCAGTAGCTGATTTTCGGTATATTCAACAAATCTTGAAGATTTATTTTTTCAAGAGAAAGTTAACAATTGAATGGCTAAATGAATAGGCGCAGTGCACAGGGAAATATGTTAGGTCTTCTTGGATTTTTTTTTGAACTGATGGAGTTCTAAGATAAAAGATCTATTAAAACGGCGCAGCGTCGCCAACGTGCAAATGCCAATGTTTTTGCTATAAATCAAGCAACAATGGTCTGCACGACCTGTAATATTATAATATATATAAGCGAAATTTTTATCACAAAATTAATATCATTGCCGGGTTTTTTAAATAATTTTCCAAATGATGAACTCAGTTACTCAGTAACAGCTTGATGTTACAACTCTGAAAAGTGAAAAATGGGGACATATGGAGTTATTAGAAATAAAGTCAAGTTACATCTCTTTTCATATGTCTTATAGACACATTACCCCCCCCCCCTCTGTTCAATCTTAATAATTTTCGATTACTTTTTATATAACGTATGGTAACGTGTTTTTACAAAATCAACGATGACAATAGTTTTGTGATAATTACTTAACTTACAAGTATTTATTACAGGTCGTGTAGACCCCTGTTTGTTTTAGTTGCTTGATTTATATCAAAAACATTGATAAATGATCTTAGAACTCCACAGTACAAAAAAAATCCAAGAAGACCTAACATATTTCCCCGTCCACTGCACCTATTCATTTAGCCATTCAATTGCAAACTTTCTCTTGAAAAAATAAATCTTCAAGATTTGTTGAATTTTCGACCGAAAATCAGTGACTCCCCCTCCGTTCATTTCTCCCGATCACAGGGCGTGATTCTTATTCGAGATTGTATTTAACACCTCCTGTGAAAATTTGAATGAAAAGGGCACAAAACTCTTAGTTTGAGAGGGATTTTCTCTAAACTTACAGTATTGATTGACCTGGAATGTGGAACCAATTAGAGAGACTACTTTTCCATGTTTTTCCAACACGGTTACAGTAAGAGAGTTGGCACAATGGGGAACTTAAGGGTACAATTTCTTCATAATTAGCCTTCTTTAATTCTAGATACCATATACCATATTTTTTCTATTATACCATATACCATATTTTTTACACTTCTTATACCATATACGATAAATTTTGCCCCCTCTTATACAATATACAATAAATTTCCACCCTCTTATACGATATACGATATCCCTATACACCCCCCCCCCCAATAAATTGACATCATTTCCGATACCTGCATTTTGTTTTCGCAAAATACAATTGATTTTGAAAAAGTTAGACAATTTGATTTTCTATATTAAAATAGCTTTCGGTGAATCTTATACTGAATAGATATCCTGAAATCTGAAAGCAAAATCATACATTTTAATATAACATTTGTAAAATGAAATCCAAATTACAAAACTAGCTGAATATTCTTTTTCAATTTTGTCTATGATTTAATCCTTCTAAAAGTCTCTTCTTTTATTCTAAGCTGACAAGCTCTGAACATATTTTTGCGCATAAAGTAAGGATCACTCGTCTAGAAGTGATATTGTGCTATTTTCCTATACTGTTATATGCAAGGTCATGAAAGTTGAGAGTCGATGACATCACTTCCTGAGTAAAATCTTAAAAGATGGCAGCTTACTGGAAATGAGCACTACATTTTTAAATTATCAATATTGACTATATTAAAACATATCCAGATGTTTTGCTAAATATGGAAAGTATATATATGATTATAGCTATCAAATGCAAGGCAAGGCGCAAACACCCTATAAATTCCGAAAGATCGCTCTTCTATGATAACTTTTCACAACGTTTACGCGAATGATTTTTAAACTATCCGGGGTAGTCGTATTGATGATGAAAACATCTGTTATTAAAATTAGTGGGTCTCCGTTATGCTTTGTTTTAAAAAGTTTAAAATATTTCTTTGGACGTCCCCGGAGCTCAGTGGCACGTCCCCTGGAGCAGATCAACTGCAACTGATGATAAAAACGTTTTGGTTGATATAAATCATATACAAGCGACTGTTCGAATATAAAACGTATTTTGTTAAGTTCAGACGGCTTGATAATAAATTAGGCCTTCATTATTTGAAGATTAATACCATACGATTTTTCAATGTTTTTTATTATGTAATTTATTCGCTAAACATATCATGACATTAACATGAAAATGGAGAGCAAGTAAAATAGAACGATAACAATTTGAATTCTATACAATATCTTAGATGAGTGGAGTGTATCTGAAACAAGGCATTAAAATGACAAAATGTCACCACCTAAAACAATTTGGTCAATTTAAAGCAAGTTGGAAAATACCTTTTGACATTACATGCCTTAAGAAGGTTTGATTTGAACTTCTTTGAACATGTAGATGATTTTGAAAAAAAATTCGTCAATTTGAAGCAAGTTGAAAAAATACCTCGTTGACTTTTTTTGACATTGAGAAGGTCATTGAAGGTCAAATGTCAAATGTAAAGTCAGATTTGAACTTCTGAGAACATGTAGATGATTTTGAAAAAAAATTAGTCAATTTGAAGCAAGTTTAAAAAAGACCTTTTTGACCTTGAGAAGGTCATTGAAGGTCAAAGGTCAAATCTAAAGTCAGATTTGAACTTCTGAGAACTTGTAAAAGTCAAATTTGAACTTCTGAAAAGATGCAAGTTGAAAAAAGACCTTTTTGACCTTTTTTGACCTTGAGAAGGTCATTGGAGGTCAAATGTTAAATCTAAAGTCATATTTGAATTTCTGAGAACATGTAGATGATTTTGAAATTTTTTTTTAGTTAATTTGAAGCACGATGAAAAAAGACCTTTTTGACCTTTTTTGACATTGAGAAGGTCATTGAAGGTCAAATGTCAAATCTAAAGTCAGATTTGAATTTCTTAGAACATGTAGATGATTTTGAAAAAAAATTAGTCAATTTGAAGCAAGTTGAAAAAAGACCTTTTTGACCTTTTTTTGACTTTGAGAAGGTCAAATGTCAAATCTTAAGTCAAATCTAAAGTCAGATTTGAATTTCTGAGAACACGTAGATGAATTTTTAAATTTTTTTTAGTTAATTTGAAGCAAGTTGAAAACAGACCTTTTTGACCTTTTTTGACCTTGAGAAGGTCATTGAAGGTCAAATGTCAAATCTAAAGTCAGATTTGAATTTCTGAGAACATGTAGATGATTTTGAAAAAAAAATTTAGTCAATTTGAAGCAAGTTGAAAACAGACCTTTTTGACCTTGAGAAGGTCATTGAAGGTCAAATGTCAAATCTAAAGTCAGATTTGAAGGTCAAATGTCAAATCTAAAGTCAAATCTAAAGTCAGATTTGAATTTCTGAGAACATGTAGATGATTTTGAAAAAAAATTTAGTCAATGTGAAGCAAGTTGAAAAAAGACCTTTTTGACCTTGAGAAGGTCATTGAAGGTCAAATGTCAAATCTAAAGTCAGATTTGAACTTCTGAGAACATGTAGATGATTTAGAAAAAGATTGAAGTCAGTCTAAACAGTATTTGTTAAGTTATAGGAAGTTGTAAGAAATTGTTACAGACGCCAACCACCAACCGCCGGACGCCAACCACCAACTGCCGTCGCAAAAAACGAAGACCACCACAATATGCCACCACTTGTGGTGGTGACATAAAAATCATTTTTTGCAATGATTGATTTTTCTTTGAAAAAGTGATGGATAAATTAATACTGAACAAATGAAAGAATGAATTTTGAACAAATGCTTGAATTTATAAATGATATACGCTTTTAAATGATTCATTTCACAACGTTTTTAATTAATCTGCAATTGGTTTGGGGTACTTGCCAGCCCCAGGGGCTGTTCCAAGAAATATTTTAAATTGTAATTGAAATAAAACAAAACAGAGATGTACACATTTGAAAGAACATTTGTTTCATCAATATTACGACTATTCCAGATTTTTATTCGTAAATGTTGTAAAAATCATTCGGAGTATGGGACGTCTGCATTGTTTTCAATAACTTCGTATTGGACCAGAACTGGCTTAAAACAAAATTCCTACAGAGGACTGATTTAGCTATTGCCCAAGATGGGTTATTTGATCCTGACCGAAGGTTCGTTCGAACCCACCGAACCCCCGCTGCCTACGGCTATGCTATGTACGTCAATTCATATACTTCTGTAAAAATGGCACATAATGTCAGGTTGACCGAGACACAGATTTAAATACTGTATAAATAAAAAAAGTTAAATATGTCAAATTATGAAACATGCAATCCCCACACTTCAAAACTGAGGTAAAAGATTCCAAATCAAAAGAATTTTATTTGGTATTTCATTTTATAATAATAATGACCTCATGTACCTATAGTTAGTTCTGAATAGTGGATGTTTAATAGCAAATAAATTTCGAAGAGTAATATTTATTTAATCATGGCGCACATATAAACGTCTTTTTTACTACACGAATACTCTCAGTTGGTACTCAAGATATCCATTTCGCTCCGTAGACTCTAAAAGTAAACCTTTTTTAAATTGCAATGCCTTGCAACAAAGATTACATAGTGCCCAAAATACCTATTTTTCTTTCTTTGAATAGAAAATAAAAAGTAATCTGCACTTAAAGGCAGCATCAGGTCTATGGGGGTGACACAAGTGCAAAAATTGGTGATTTTTTTTAATTCTCCCAAGTAATACAGTAATACAATGGTAACCATTCTTACAGAAAATAATACATAATTGTAAAATTCTTAGTTTTCCTGAAACTATAGGGATTTTCAGAAAATAGACATGAAAAGGAATGACATAAGCCAGAAATATTCTAAGATTGAAACAATGTTTTGTTATGCTGCTCGCTAGATCTGATTCTCTCTTTAAAGATATGCTAGGCAGATAAGTAGGTCAGTATTACATAATCATGAAATGAATAAGTCTGAAAATACAATTGGTCAGAATGTACTACTGCTTGAAACTGAAAAACATTGCATGCTCTATTCCACACAATTTGGAGGCTTTTGAAATTCGCAGTAACAATGAATAAGTGCCTGTATATTATAATCATTGCATATAAAACACTTCATGTAGTGTTTATCAGATGTATTGAGTTGACCAAAATACTCCTTTGTTTACTATATACTGGACTACATACTGGCACCCTTACATATATGTTACAGTACATATTGTAGAATTAGCCCATAAGAGCTTTGCAAAATCAACATCTTATACATTACGTAAAAGACGGCTTGCCCAACCTTACAGGCAAACTATATTAAAGACAAATTTGAAGATAAGACTGATATTGTCACATTGAATTATGATAATAAGTAAATAATATTTTTGTTATATTTTGCACCGGTATAACCAGTCCCAGTAGAATAAAACACAGGGTTACCCTAAATTGTAGAAACATGAATATGTTTCGTATAATTAATTAATTCATGTATCCCAAGGATTTCACCTGTTCCCTTCCTGCCCAAACCTTATTTTATTTTTGATTTCTTACAATAAAATAAACTACTCTTTTTGACATCTTATCATTTTTATTTCAACATAATATTGACGTGAGAACTCAAATGATCAATGGGAAAACAATGCTAAACTTGCACAATGAAATAGGTACATGTATTCCAGCAGGCCTGGGAAAATATGGCTAGAAAAAGATGCTACACGTCTACAGGTGGACAAACTATTCCCCCTGAAAAGTATTTTGAGGGTCAGATCACTAAATTCATGATTGTGTTGAAAAGCTGTTGAAAATGATTGTGTTGAAGAATTCATATTGCTTATTACGAGTGATTATTTAGCATGTTACTGAATATCTCATCAAGTGACCTAAACTACAGCAGCTAAAATAAGCATATCGAAATATTATAATTCAGTATGATTCGGAGAAGGGGATTATACAGTTATAAGGGATTAGTAATTTACAATTTAGCTCAATTCTTGAATTTGAAGATCTATTGCCATTGTTTAAAATGCATTATAATTGATCGATCTGATGGTAAGAACTAGTATTTGATATGATCGATTTTACCTTTTTGTCGTCATTGCTGAGGAATGCAATAATACCATTCAAATTAATAACTCACTTATTGTATTACTTGTGCTTGATACACATACTGGAAGATATGCTTTTAAAATTAGTAAACCTTTACCAAAACTATGGTTACCCTGTTACATTTTTCTTTATTTTGCGTAACCAGGATGGTGAATTTTCTTCATTTTTCTTCAAACATTTCGCCTTACCAATATTTATTATATCTGTCAATTTCAAGAAAATCGCACCGCTACGTTGAAAATAATTCAAATCGTGTCGTTTTTCCCATTGAGCTCCATTATAAAAATGGAATTTTCAAACTTAATATTTTAAAATTCTACGTGGTGAAAAGTAGCATATTGAGTAGTTAGTTAATGTTATGGTGTTAAAAATTCAAATCAAAAAGGAATAAAGAAAAAATGCCACAGAGAAGTCTCAATAGTCTCTTTAATAACTTTGAAAACATTCCATTCCCTATAATCAATGTTCGCCGTTTTTTATTATTAATAATGACGAGAATTGTTTTGAGAAATGAAAACATTTAAGAATAATTTGTGAATAATTATAGACTTTGTTTTGAGAAAAGTTTATTTTATTAAAGAATGCTGTCAAATCCTTTTTTGAAAATAGAATATTATCTTATAATCCGGGGAATCAAAGTTACATTCACGCGAATACCCTTAAAAAACAAATGCCCCACCTTTTTGCGACACGTCTATGCACTATGCAATGTGGAAATCAATTGACTTCATTTCAATTGAAATTCAACTTCTGATGAACAGCTTTAACGAATTAATCGGTCTCTGTAAGCAGGAATAAGAAAGCAATTCGATTCAAATTCGATTTTTGTGTTGAAACTTAAAAACGTGATATCATAGACAATCGCAGAGAAGTCGAGGAAATGTTTGCAAACAAAGAGTAATAGATGATTTGACTTGGATTTATAAATCATAGAACTCAGCAACTGGGAGATAATTTAATCAGCAACCATGACATCAAAATCGTGGATTTTTAAACCTTTTTTGTCAGTTATTTTGACATCGTTATTGGTTACGGTTGGCCTAAATTTCTGGCTCGCAAAGCAAATCTTTGAGAACATGCTGAGGGTAGGATTCAACCGATCACCCTTTGTACAAACTCCGACGCATTTATTAAATTCGAAATCCTTATTAAGTAATACTTCAAATAACGCAAATGGTTTAGAGGCCAAATCACCGACAGCTCGACCGAATCGATGTATTTCTTGTTTCCCGCAGTCTTCTTACATTTTCTCAAACATTGACGTTTGTTCAACTGAGCACCCCCGGTCGTCTAACGTAAAACTTTTAATGCTTATTTTTACAATACATACGAATGCAATGAAGCGGAACGTATTGCGTAAAACATGGACTAGTATCGCAAAGAATAACACCTCGGAAGTGAGGTACGTGTTTCTGTTAGGGAAACACGATGACCCAAACTGGAATAATAAAATCGTAGAAGAAGCAAAACAGTATGGAGATATCATTATCAAGGATTTCAAGGACACCTACAGAAATTTAACGTATAAGACAATATCTGGTTTTCAGTGGGCAGTTGGATTTTGCCCAAACGCTCAATACATTATGAAAACAGATGAAGATATGTGGGTCAACACACCAAAATTGCTACAAGATATAGACTCCTGGAAAATTAGTAAAGAAGTGATAGGATATTGTCATTCAACAGCTGCTCCACTTCGGGACAAGAAGTCAAAATGGTATGCGTCTCCATTAGAGTATCCAGAGAAACAATACCCAGGCTTCTGCTCAGGTACCGGCTACGTCACCACCATGAGCGTCGCGCAGGCCATTGTCGGTGTCTCACCACACATACCATTCTTCTATCTTGAAGACGTCTATATCGCCATTTGCATTAGGAAGTTAGGGTATCGACTTCGCAATGTAAAAGGCTTTAACAGTAATAAAGTGCCATTTAAGCCTTGTGAGTATCAAAGAATAATAACAAGCCACGGCGTTACAATTTCAGAGTTGAAAGCTGCGTGGAGTGCAAACTGCTAGATACCGTTTATGCCTTTAAAGATGATTTCAGTGATAAGTTCAGCAGAGTTATTGCAATCCTCTAATTTTGGAATAACTTCCTCATTTATGATTGAATTCCATGGGATTTTTATACAAAAATGTGCAATGCCGGTTAAAGTGGTATACTCTATAGATAGCACAATCACCAACTGAGGTCTTGAGAAATCACTTATTTCGTCGAGGCAAGCTCTTCCGCCAAATCACTCAAAAATGCAGTTCTGGAATCTGCCTTTGTCTATATTTAGAAAATTAGCCATCATAAATTCTCAAGAGCACGAGATCAGAAGAATATTACGCGGCAGGCTTGACAAAGTATACCAAATGAACAAGGAGGATTGGCTCCCAGAATCGAAGTCGATATTTTCCAACAATGAAAACGCCGAGATGTCGTTATTTTCTGAAATTATAACCGATTATAAATTCAAAATAAACAGTTCAAAAGATTCGAACCAATATCTCGATCACTTCCTGTGAGTTTTAGAATTTTTCGTTAGGAAATAAGACCAAAATTCACGATTCAAATGTTGAAGTGAACAAAATGGCGGCTGTTGGAATTCAAATTTTGTAGCACGACATGTCCATATATGGGACAGAATATCGATGTTGCACTCTGGGAGCCAATCCTCCTTGCCAAATGAACACTAAAACATTCTTGGTTTAGGAATCGAAGACTTGCACTTTACAAACGAACAAATACTTGTATTTTTAAAAGATATGGCATTTATAGTTATGCAACAATATTTGTGTCATCAACGGTACTTGACAAGTTTACAAACTTAATGAAACTTCATTCATTGTGAAAGGGTGGCCCTCAAGGGAGGAACATGGGCCGACCAGGGGGTTACCCTTAATTAACGGTAATATGCAGTATGTATTTATTCTGAGTGTACCGACCTTGGGGAAGGTACAATAATAAGCAATGCCTTCTGGTTCATTTTGTTTTTGCAACAAACAATTATATCTCGAAAAGCAGCCTATACATTTTAGTTTAAATATTTATGTCCATTTACGTTACACATTAATTTAGTATTGCACCATATGGCAACACCACCATTTTTTAAAATTTACAATTGTATATCTTTTACTAGCTTACAAGATATTCAAAGCATCTCATACTTTCATACAGTACTGCAGTGCCGACCTTGGGGAAGGTACGATGATACGCTATGTCTTCTTTTTAATTTTATAGAAAATGCAGTCCCATTATGTCATTGTTTTGTTAATCTCAAGAGTGTTATTGTTTATTGTTTCTTTTATTCCCGAAAATTAATCGGAGCAACAAACATAATAATTACAATTATACAGTTACTTTATACAATAGAGAATAATCATGAAATGTAAGAATAATATTTACATAAAATAGTGCTGCACAAATTGCAGCTTATTTGCAACAGTTAGTAAAAAATTACAAAATGTGTCATCATCTAATTGCTGGAGAACATCTGCCTGACTTCCTAGTATGGCATCAATAAAAACATGTGTGTCAGCAGAAAACAGCTTGACACCAGTATCTATGTCTAAAATTGAGACTAGTAAATTAAAAAGTTCGTCTCTCTCACAGATAATTCTAGTATTTTGGCAATGCAATAGGTAATGCACGATTATGAACTCATTGGTAATAATAATGGTGTCACATATTTTACACTTCTTTTCATATACATTAGGTAAGGATAAATGAATGAGATTGCCTAAATTCCAAGTGCATTTTGGGAATTGTCTACCCAATTCCCACATTATGCTTGGGCTGAGGTTTGTATGGACGTTACGAAAATATTGTAAAGAGACATTCTGTTGGCAGCTTTCTTGCCATTTTTTCTCCTCAAAAATATGAATTTGGGATTTAGTAAGCAGTCTCCACTTCTCCTTAATCAGATATTTGCCATTACAGATGAATTGTTGAATTTGGTCTGGTATATATTCATATTTTTCAGCCAGATTGTATAGATCATTGATAAACCCTTTCTGTTTAAAAGTTTCCCTGTTCGACAAATAACTTGCCAATCTTAAAATGAAGACTTTTTTAGTAATAAAATGTTTGCATCTACATAATCTGTTGAAAAACCCCAATTTAGCCTTATCGATCCTAGCAGATATTGTCCATAATCCAAGGGTCGATAAAACTACATCGGACGGAAATCTCATGCCAAAACGTTGAATTGCTTTTGTTACTTGACGTTGTGTAAGTTCTAGCAAATAAATGTCTTTTTTGGTTAGGTTTGACCAAAGCTCACATCCAAATAACATGGCAGGTAATATTATGTTGATCCAGATTCTTAATGAAGTAAGAGGATTTGCATCCTTTACAATGCGGACATTGGCAATTGAGTAATACGAATTTTTGGCTTTTTTACATGCATTAACTACCATGTCTTTGCATTTAAAATCACTTCTCAAAGCGTTACCAACGTATTGTTGAGTATTTGCGTTAGGAATAATATCACTGCCTAAGAAGTAACACACTTGATTTCTGGCTTTTGATGTCTCATTGAATGTGACCACGACGCTTTTGCCGTCTTCCCCAGCATGGTACAGTAACCTCCACTTGCTACTATATTCATATACAATGTTTAGTAGGGTCTGTAGGTCAGCAGGGGAAGACGCCAAAAGAGTCGTATCATCCGCCACTAAAATGCATGGGATTAGAGTATCACCGATAGTTACGCCGACACCTGAGTTACATAGGTCTTCAATAAGACCGTTGATAAAGACGTTAAAATAGATGGCGCTACAGACCCGGCCCTGACCCGAGCCCTCTTTTATTTCAAAAGTTCTCGACATTTTTCCCATATATAATACGCTCGCCATTGTGTCGGTATAGCTATCTACTATTAACTTGAACGCTTTCCCATTTATACCAAGGTTATATAATTTGTGGAAAAGTCCTATCCTCCACAAGTAGTCAAAACATTTTACATTGTCCAAAAATGCACAAAATAGTTTGCTTTTCTGTTCACTATAATGGTGAATGGCTTCCGAAAGTACAAACATAGCAAACTGACTTCCAGAGCCTTCCTGATAGGCAAATTGAAGTGGGTTAGGGCATTTTAAAATCTTAAATTTAGGAATGAGTCTTACAGAAACTATCTTTTCCCATAGCTTAAAAAGAACCGACGTGAGTGTAAGACCACGAAAATTATCTGTACATGTGAGATCTTTATTTTTCCCTTTGAATAATGAAATCATAATTGCTATCTTAAAACAAATTGGTAAGCGTTCAACTTTAACAATTGCGTTAAAAATTTCGCAGATCTTTTGAGTTAAGTGTGGACCACCATATTTTAAATGTTCAGCGACCACTTCGTCCATCCCAGGTGCTTTGTTGTTTTGAAACGATTTTACAGTGTTTGAAATTTCTTGACAAGATATGGGTACATCAAAGACACCATCTTGGTTAAATGTTGAATTTACCTTCATTAAGGAGAATTCATGTTCAACTTTAAGCTTATGATTATTATCAAAATGAGAGGCGTTGTGTGGGCTACCAAGTTTTTCAAAGTGATTAGCCCAGATCTGTCTTACCTCATCAGCGTCTCTGTAGATAACATCATTTACTTTAAGCTCATGAATGCGATTCGTTGATTGGGCATTTTTGTTTTTAAAACAATTGATTTTCCGATAGAAAAATGCTGAATCAACCTCGCTTGCGTTTTCGAGTTGCTGGATCTGTGAAAATTCATAATCAGCCCTTGCTGATTTTAATTCTTTAGCAAACCTCCGTTTAGAGAGCTTATAAAGCCTATATGAATCGTGTTTTAGACCGCGTGGTTTACCGTCCTGAATCCAAATGGAGCGGTGCGACTTCATGTTCTTATGATGTTCCTTGACAGTATTAGTCCAGTAAGGCTTTAGAAACTTTCTAAATTTCGATTTTGGAATGAAACTATCAGAGCTGTCAATGACAATTCTAACTAAGTCCTCAGTAGCTCTAGAAAGGCTAGAAATTGAATCATTAGGAACTATGAAATGTTCCAGTTTAGAAGAGACTGAGTTAGCATAGTCAGATCTGTTCTGAGCTGTAGCTTTATTCCACCTTAAAACAGATTTATTACTCGATTGAGTAAGGTAACATGTATCTATAGAGAGATCTAGTGAAAGTATAACAGGATGGTGATCGGAGATCTGTAGAGAATGATCATCCAAAACTGTGCATTTTTTTTACTAAATCTTTTTTACACGTAGGAATAGCAAAAAGGTCGACGCAAGACACGTTTTTGCCATTACCGCTGTAAAATGTAAACCACGGACCGTCAGCAAGGTCACTTGAATTAACAGAAAAAAGATTACATTCTAATAACCAATCTTCTATCTTAAGACCCCTAGAATTTGGCGAAATGCTACATCTTGGGCCACTTTTTGCACTCAAATGGCCATTAAAATCACCAGCAAATACAACTGTGCCAAGCTGCTTGTATTTATGGTAAACTTCATACAGAGAATCGAGGTACTCCAGAAAAATATTTTCTGGGTAAGTGTTACATGGCATATAAACAGCAAAGACGAAAATGTAAGTATCCTTACTGACAAGCAATTGAGCTCCACAGATTCGGTCATTGACAGGTATCGGTTTTACAATAAATTCTTTTCTGTATAATATAGCAACACCACCACAGCCACCCCTCGGACCATAGTCTATAGAAAGGCGTTTGTCACAAACCGTCAAGGCAGAAAAATTTGAATCAAATGAATCTAGAAATGAAGTAGAATCAGGATAGAGCCAGTGCTCAGTTAAAACGACTATATGTAACAAGGGGAGAAGCGTGGCTAAGTAGGGTGAGCCATACATGATACCTTTACAGTTCCAATTTAAAATATTAAGATTGCTTATCATTAACAATTGGTAGGAGTGCAGTCGTATGACCAGTCGTCCTCAGACATGTTATCGTCGTACTTGTTGCGCGGTCCGAACCAATTGTCGCCAACCTGGTTAAAGTTGTACTGCTTTTCTGAGAGCCAATGTCTACAAAAAGTGTTGTCTGGCCAAAATTCATTAGATACTGCTAATTGATATTGAGAATTTATAACATTAAGTCTCACCGAGAGTGTTTCAATTCCATTTCTGTTACTCCTTTTTCCGACAACACGCATGTTGGTAACTTTAACGCCACGTTTTAAAGCATACGATATTATAGATTGCCTAAGCTTGTCATATGGAACTGATTTTACATTATTAAGGAGTATGCGTTTTGTACGTTGGCGTTTAAGTGTAGCAACGCCCACGAAGTCAGTATCATGATCATCACTATCTGTACGACTACACTCGTCGAAATAGCGACTATCATGGTCATGACTCGTAGAGTACGAGTATGCAGAGGAGTGCTTTTTAGAGGTAATGATAGACTGGATTTGCTTGGTTTGAGGATTTGGAGATACCTTGCCATGAGGCCAAGGTTTGGAGTACGTGGGTTTTGTTCCATTTATTGGCGCTTGAATAATTGGATTGGGCACAGCGCCAGTGGGTTTACTGTTGGATGTTGATGGAACTGTTGGCGCTATATTCAATTGTGTAGCATTTGTGGTCGTTGACGTAGACTTGACAATTGTGCAGGCAGTGCGAGTTGTTGTAGGCATGACATCAGAACTACAGCACTGAGAAGATGTCGATGTATTTGAGTTTGAACTCTCCACATTATTAGTGGCTTTGGACGAGATGGTAGATGTGACAGGTATGCTGCTGGCAGCTTTGGTCGGTGTACTTTGAATCGTAGACATGACAGGTGTGGTAGTAGTTGAGTGCGCTGTTGTAGGTGTGACCGATAAGTTGGTGGAAGTGGGTGTTGTCCTTGTAGTCGAATTGGTAGATGTGAGTGTTGTCGGAGACATACACTTATTGGGGGAGTCATCTGACTTTGGCTGTGATAATGATTTATCAATCAGGCACAGCTTATTGTGAAGAGTTTGTATGCTTTTGTACATATTGGCATGTGCATCTCTAGCTTCGTCACGAAGATTTTGGATTTTAAGCTTTTGATCTTGAATTGTTTTGTTAGCCATCTTGATTTCATTACGTAGTCTTTGTTCTTCGTCTTTAGAACGGCTGAGGTCAATTGTTTGAGTTTCAGATTTTTTCCTCAACGACGCATCTTTTTCAGATATTGTATTGCGTAGCTCTTCTTTTAGCTCTGCGAGTTCCACTTTCAATTCAATGATATGAGATAAAATAACTGTTTGTTCTGGTTTAGAATTGTGAGAAGACTTTGCGTCTACACATGTACTTTCAGAAGATGATGGTTTTGTTTTTTTTTGCGCTGTTTTTTCGCATTTAGGAGATTTTTCATCTCGGCTATATTAGAGGAGCCAGAAATGTATTGGTAAAGGATGAATATATCATCTGCAAGCTTTAATTCAAGACCTTAGGCCTCGCCTCCCCTACGTTGAGGCTTTCTTGTTACAAGGGCACCAGGGGGCATATCGTCGGGTCTTCTAATTCTGGCGAGATCGTAGAATGCGTCCCGTATGCCATTCAGGCCTTCAGCATTTTTACCGGAGCTGATGAATTTGGACTTAAAATCGCCTCTATTGCGATTGCCGCATCTTGCTTTAACGAATTCGAGTAACTGATGTTCCGTCTGGGTAGCAATGGGATCATTGTCGTCTGTTTCATATTCACTGTCACTACTTGAGCTCGACATAATGACATGAATTAGTTCGAAATCCTTGGATCACATCTCATGACAAACAGTTTAATGCACGTCAGAAAGATGTCGCTTCAGTGCAATACGTTGCGTTCGGTTTTAGCAACACCAATGTCCAAAAGTTTCCAACTGAAGTGGTATAATAACACTTACTTGTAGGTATCTAGTAGATGCAAAATATCCATATATAAAATATATCCTAGACGTGAAATACGATTATAATCCTGCAAGCTAGATTCCGAAATGTTGAATCATTCCAGTCGATTGAAATCAAGATGGCGTAATTTCAAATCCTAACGGATCCAAATGTTTCTTGCTTTATAACACACGTCAGCAACAATATCCAGTAAAAGTATGTAGTTACAAGTAATCCAGATATGTTCAAAGAGCGTCCGAACTTGTTTAAATTCACTAGGCCTGACTCGATAGCGGTAAGCAAGACATAATATACGGAGACATATTTCACTATTTTACATAAGTAGGTCACCGGAAGCAAAATCTCGACTAATCCAGATATGTTCAAAGAGCGTCCGAACGTCCGAAAGAGCGTCCGAAAAAAATGAGTGTTTGTAAAATATAGTGACTTTTTATAATTGCGTTACAATTAGTTACTAGGCCAATCTTGGTCGGCGGCGTGCGTTTACGCGGTAGCTACTAGCTAGGCGTCGTCGTCAGTAAAAAATATTGTTTGTTTGTAAATAGTGATTATTTTCAATTTAACATTTACACAATTTGTATACATGTATCTCCTTTATATAAAGAGCAATAAATATATACATACATACATACATACATACATACATACATACATAAAGTTGGTTTTATCAATTTTCAATGAGAGTTTATTAGCACAGAACCAATCATCTACACAATTTTGAATTCATTTTTGATAATATCAATTAAGGTATAAATATTTTTGTCAGAGCAATTAAATTAGATAGGATTCAACCATTTACTGTGTTCATATATGTAGCGTATTAGTTCTGTTCGTATCTGTAACTGGTGGTCATGTGGTGTCTAGAATCAGCTAAATCATTTCATCCGAATATTATAGTAATTGGCCATTTTTTTGTTATGACAACATAATCTCAAAGATAGTCCATAAATCAATTTTGGAATGTGTTTTTGATCCTACCACCCCTATGAAAAAATAAAAGCGCCCGCCTGGGTCGCCTGGTCGCTTGTAAAATACAGGTAACCCATTATTCGCTACTTCTAGGATCTAACTCGGGGTACATAATAATGCGAGTAGTTTTTCTGCCCGGGTTACTCTGTCTCATAATGTTTATACTTACATGTTACTTAAATGTATATATTGAAAATGATTGAGGGGGGGGGGGGTAAAGCGTCTTTATCCTTAATTAGTCTTAATGATCCAAAATGTTAAAGAATCGCTATCAAAATGTTGAAAACAAAGAGATATCTATGGTCCTGTATGCGACCTTGCCATAAATGTAGACGGAACAAACGAGTACGCATTAGGAACTCATCTTAAAATATATTCAAATAATAGTTTCAGGCTCACATATGCGTGTATGTGTAGCGTAATCATTCAGAAAAGTCGTACAATCCCAAATAATTGAAATACCTTATTCTCTGTAATTAGCGCCCAGGGCATTTAGAAAATTGAAAATAGACCCTTCAGACATCTAACAAGCGCCCATATAAGATTTCATTTATTTATTGTACCAATAATCCCTTTAAGGGCAAATGTACAAAAGAAGAGAAAAAACTTACATAGACATAATAACGTACAAGTAGAAAAGTACATAAATACAGATAATGTAACCACGGGGTACCATCGAATAATTTTGGAAACGTACCGGAGAACGACATTTTACTAAGAAATGGCAATAATTTAGCACAATATATTTTTTAACTAGAGTTCTATTTTGATTTTGACAAAAGTAAGTATTCCATGCAATAACTATTTCATTCATGAGTTTGTACGAATTCTGTTGGAACCCAGTTCTGATCAAGTACGAAGTTATTGAAATCGGCGCAGACGGACTTTACTCCGAAAGATGGTTTTTCAATTATAACTTTTCACAACATTTAAGTATAGACTTTTGAAAAAAGTACAGAATAGTCCTTATACTTTTGAATAATTCTGTTATTTCTGATTTACACGACTCTGATTTGTTTAATTAAAAAAAAAGTTTTAAAAATATTACTTAGGAACGTAACCGGAGCTGGGAACGTAACCGGAGCAGATCAGTTGAATTATTTAATCAAAAAAAATTAAAATATATATAAAGCACATATACTAATTTAAAAACATACGGGATTGTTCCAATGCGTATTTATTAATATATATGCTTTAAATCATATATTTTATTTTTTTAAATTATATAATTCAACTGATCTGCTCCGGTTACGTTCCCAGCTCCGGTTACGTTCCTAACCCTACTATCACACCAAACTAGTTCTCACTACGTTCTCGGAAACGGGCTTCAACTGTGTACGAACGGACTGGACCTACTAAGAACCGTTTGGGATCTATTTACAAACTTCATCGAACGTACTCGAGCGGGTAGGTCCTCTAGAACTTAGAACATGCTCAAAATGTTCTCGTGGTCGTCACGTTCTACAATTAGAACGAGTGACAACGTACTAACGACGAGCTGGACGTTCTACGAACGGAACCGTCGTACTTCAGTCCTACTAGGGACGTTTTAACAACGAGTTGAACTGTCTGAGGACGTGTTGAGAACGAGGTAGAACTAATTGCAAACGGGTTTAAACTGATTAAGGACGTATTTAATACTGCTTATGAACGAGATAGCAAAAATATAGCTATCACACCAAACAAGTTGCCACTGCGTTCTTCAAAACTGGTTTTAAACTGTGTGCGAACGGAATGAACGTAGCTGCAACTTTCTAAGGTCCATTTACGAACTTTATGGACGTTCTCAGACGGGAATGTGATTTTAGAATTTTGAATCGATTCAAAATTCGATGGCGACCATACCGTTCTGTAATCAGGTCATGTTGACCTTGTAGACTAAGGGACGCGTTCTACGACGTTGCACCCCGACGTGGTGCGACCTGAACGAACTGCGAACGAGATGGACGTATTGAAGACTGTTTAAGAACGAAGAAGCTAATTATTTCAGACATATTTCCCGACCACAGCCAGATTGAGCCCGTTTTACGACGTTTTCGTAGGACTGGCAAGAACGGGTAAGAACTAGTTTGGTGTGATAGGGGGGTAAGTAATATTTTTAAAACTTTTTTTTTAATTAAACAAATCAGAGTCGTGTGAATCAGAAATAACAGAATTATTCAATAGTATAAGGACTATTCTGTACTTTTTTCAAAAGTCTATACTTAAATGTTGTAAAAAGTTATAATCGAAAAACCATCTTTCGGAGTAAAGTCCGACTGCGCCGATTTCAATAACTTCGTACTTGATCAGAACTGGGTTCCAACAGAATTCCTACAAACTCATGAATGAAATAGCCATTGCATGGAATACTTACTTTTGTCAAAATCAAAGTAGAACTCTAGTTAAAAAATATAGTGTGCTAAATTATTGCCATTTCTTAGTAAAATGTCGTTCTCCGGTACGTTGCCAAAATTATTCGATGGTACCCCGTGTTCATATTGCACTTGGATGATGATAACATCATAGTGATACATTGTAAAAAATATGAACAAAATCTAATGTCTGGAACTTTTTCTACGCTGACCTGGTACTGCATCCTTAATACTTTTTGTTGCCTCAATGACCCTATTATTTAACCATTCCATAATCAAGTATCTGTAGAATATAGGAAGTTTTTCAATCATGTTTTTTCCTTTTATCTCTCGATAGTTTGACATATATTCAAATATGTTTAAACCATGAATTGATTTTTCAAGAAAGTGGCGACTAACTTTATTCCATGATGATCTAACTTCAATAAAGATTCTCTTAACCCATGTCATAACCATAGCACTTTGTGTCACATGTATATCAACCATATTTGCTCCACCATGTACATAATTTTGTCTTAGAATTTTTTTTAATTCTGTCTGTCCCACCATTAGTTGCATTTTTCCACACAAATTGATATAGCATGTTATTAATTCTATCTAAAATTATTTGCGGTGCAATAAATGTCATTAACATATTAGTTATTTGGGATGCAATTAAGCTTTTTACCACTGTTATTCTACCCATAAGTGTTAAGTTTCTTTTGTTCCACTGTTTAATAATAGATTCCATTTTCAAAAGTTTTGAGTTCCAATTTTCTATGATTTTACATGCAGGATATTTATTTGAAAATATTACTCCTAAAACTTTTATTCTAGCGTCTTCTCCTAGCTTCCAAATTATATTACACGGTTTTTTAATTGAGTGTTCTTTCTGACCAAGCCACATTGCTTGTGTTTTTTCTGTGTTCAATTTTAGTCCAGTTGTTAAATAAAACCTATTTGCTTCATTTAAAACATGTTTCAAGGATGCTTCATTGTTTACAAATATTGTAGCATCGTCAGCATGGGAGGTTATTTTCAGCTCCGTGGAGGCATTGATTTGAATACCTCTAATTTGCTTATTTTGTCTAATTTTACATGAAAATATTTCTGTTGCTAAAATAAAAATTATTGAACTTAAAGGGCAACCTTGTTTCAATCCTTGCTTTAAACTTAACTAATGTCAGAAAACCATTGTTAGTACTGGCTGCTGTCGTATTATTATTAAATACTTCAATCCATTTTATCAGATCAGGCCCAAAATTGTATTTTTTCATCATATCTATGATGAAAGTTTTTGAGATCGAATCAAACGCCCGAGAGTAATCAAGAGCCACCATCATAGCTTCTAAATTATCTTGTTCAATATAATGGAGAACATCATCAATTAGTCTTAAGTTGAGATGTATACCTCTACCTTTCATGTAAGGATTTTGATCAGCCTCGATTAATTTTTTGATTACTTTTTGTAACCTTTTTGCAAGTGCCGAAGCGCCAATTTTATAATCCACACAGGTTAAGGATATAGGTCTAAAACTTTTAAGTCTATTGCGTGGCAATTCTTTTCCCTTAAGGAGTAAAACAATAAGGCCCTTTCTTTGGCTGCTTCATAATTGACCAATTTGATACGCAAAATTCAATGAATTAACAAGAAGGTGCTTAATTTTCGCCCAAAAGACTTTATAAAATGCAGGAGTTATCCCATCAATACCTGGACTTGTGTTATTTTTCATCTCTTTGACACATTTTGCACATTCATCTGCTGTTATCAACCCTTCACATGAACTTTTTTCATTTTCACTTAAATTTGGAATATTAATATCTTCAATAAATTCTTCTAATGTGTATTTTACATCTTCATTTTCCTGATACATGTTTTGATAATAATCAAATAATGTATTCATAATATCACCCCTTTTAACAACTGATGACCCATCACTTTTCACTAAATTTGTAATAGTTTTTCCTTTTGAATTCTGAGTCTCAAGTCCAAGAAAAAATTTAGTATTTTTTCTCCATTTTCTATCCAATTAATTTTTGATCTTACTTGAGCTCCCTTTGTTATGTAATCAGATGATAACTGAAACTGAAGTTGAAGTTTATTTTGTTTTTCAATACATTCTTGATCATTTGGATTATTACTTAGTTTTTTTCTGAGCTAAATTTAATTCATGTTGAAGACAGTTCAGTTTATTGTTTTTTGCCTTTGCCGCTTTTTTGCTATATTCAATAGTTGTTTTTCTAATTTCACTTTTACATGCGTCCCATATTAACTGAGGGTTGAGGTTTACAAAATCATTAGCTACTTTTTCAATCACCCCATTAATGCTATTAACATATTCTAATTCTTTTAGCAAGCCATTATTAAATTTCCAGTATCCCCTACCACGGTTTTACACAACATTATATTTACATCTAGTATTTTATGGTCAGATTTTGCACATGGAAAGATATCTGAACTTACTGTCTTACAAGCTAATCCATTAGATAGAGATATGTAGTCTAATCTTCTAGCTATGAATGGTGTTTTTTGTATACTCTTTTTCATTTTCATGGAGATTTCTCCAAATATCATTTAAATTGTTAACAGTGACTAGACTATTGCATTTTCGACTACTTTTGCACAATGCTTATTTCCTGATATTATATTAAGTTCATTATCCATTACTGTGTTCATATCACCAGCAATTACTACTTCAATATTATCATTACAGTTTTTTTGATACAGTTTACTGAGGTTTTTAAAAAATTCAATTTTTTCATTGTCTTTATTTGGTGCATAGCAATTGAAAAATGCAATATTTGTATTGTCTATCTTAATTTTCAATGTTTGTATTCTTCCTTTTTCATACTGTTTAACATTTTTAATTACTTCAATTACTTCAACATCTTCATTCTTGTTTATTAAGATAAGCTGCCCCTTACTTGAGGCTGTACCAGGTGTCCCAAATATTTCTCCACCCCATTGCATCCTCCATATGTGTTTAATACTTTCACTGTAATGTGTTTCTTGCAATAAAACAACTGAAAATTTATTTGATTCAAACCAGTCAAAAATAGCTTTTCGTTTTCTTGTGTTAGATTTTATTCCTCTTACATTTAATGTACCTATACGCATATGTTGGATGTCATGGGGTGTATCAATTATCTATGTTTGTTGCTTTTTATCTTCACAACGTTTTTCTTAGGAGGGCGTTCTGTACTTGGTGGTGTAAAGTTCTGTACACGCTTCCCAACTAGTTTTGGAGTTTCTTCATTTTTGCTCTGTTGTGTTTTGGTGTTTGTTTCTTTAATTGTGGGTTTCACTTTGACTTCATCTGATCTTCTTATCTGACTTATCTTAGGCTCAGTATCATCTTGTTCACTGTCTCTCGTTTCACTTGGTGTTTCTATTTCTTCAGTTTCTTCAATCTCAACTGTCGCAACTGTCTCAGTTTCTTCCTTAGGCTGTTCGTTCTCTGGGCATTCGCGAGGAAGTGCACTTCTTTTAAACATTTTCGACAAGCATTATCGTTGCCACGTTTGCGATTATTTGGACACTCACGACCAAAATGATCCAAGGCCTTGCACCGAGTGCAGTTGATTGGCTGGCTGTTGATATATATGGTGACATCAAGATCAACAATGTCATCCTCATCAAACGGGTCTGAAGTCGAATAGGTGTTGTACCGAGGAAAGATGACTCCCTCCTTCACATGCCCATATAGAAATCTGTTACCTGAGTTGATGCGAATGTTGCCTTCAACCTTATATGCATACTGTATGGGGCTGGTGATATCCACTCTTTCACTTATCCATTCAGACACCTCATCGTTTGGACAATGGAGAGGTATCCCATGAATAGACACTCGCTCAGGGGGCGTGTACACTTCCCTGGTATAGCTTCCTATTTGCACAAGTTGATCGTCTATTGTAATCTGGCCTATCGCGAGTAGTGTCCGTTTTACCTTAGGGTCTTTGCAGTAAACAATAGTGATGCTACGCCATTTTACTCGCACCATTTGAACACCTTTAATATCCTCATTACTGACACTGTCAGGTCCTAATTCATCATATATGATCTTTGCTATGTCCATTTCCTTTGCAAATACTCTATCTAATTCTATTTTTACCCAGAGTGATGTGTTATTGTAGCCTTCAGCCATTGTGTTCACTCTTTACTATTATAGTATTTATATATTTTATGATTTATGGCGTGATATACAGTATGACCAAAACATTTATTCTGTTCATTGTCATAAGACCGAAATCGCTTGGCGATTGAGGTGTTTGTCAATGGCAGAATAAAATTTGAGGTCATATATCTGACATAAATCATAAAATCGAGGTCTTTGTTACGATAAATATTTGTATTTATGAATTTTAGCGGTCATACATACTCCAACATAGACCAGTAAATAAAATCTTCTAGTTATTGTGACGTCACGTATCATTTTAGAATTAAAATTATATATTGTAAGTGGCTTATTAAGCACCAGATTAATAATGATCAATCATTCATTCCTTTTTAATCCTACGTCAAACATTCGGGTACGCCAGAACCCCTCTTATCTGCCGTTTGCGTTTGGAAGGATAAAGACAAAGGTGGCGCGGCTATATCACGATATACGTCAAATGATTAATCTTTATGACATTTCCCTTCACCAGGGCCTACACCAATATTCTTAACACCACTTATTAACCGATGCATGCATCAAGGGGTAGACATCATTCAAAAGCCATAATTATAACCGGTGTGAAAGAAATGATGGTCCCCCGGGGATTAAGGTCCCCTTTCTTAACGGCCCTTACTGGCCATGATTGTGTATAAGATAATGAGGGAAAGAGTTGTATTTCGGTCACCATATAAATCAATGGAGAGTAGGACCATAATTTGATAGGACCTCCTACCCTTTACACCTGGTCGGTCGGGGGAAGGTTTGCATACAACGCAATTTCTACATGCAAGCTTATTTTCACATATGCACATATAATTAATAAAGTTGATTCCTTGGGAATTCTAATTGGGTTTATAAGCGTAACAAGGGGAGCGAGGGGTTCGCACATCCTCCCCACAAGCAATAAAATACAAACATTAGGTAGATGAAGAAAAGAGCTTTAAAATTATTTTTAGTTTGAAGCTTGCATCATTTTTGTAAACATTCAAAACAAATCTTTTTTTGCCTCCCTTATGTCACGATCGCACCCCCTGACTGAAAACCGCAAATATTTTGGCGATTACACCCCCCCCCCCCCCGACTGAAAGCTGGCTACGGCCCTGGGGTTTTATCAAAAACTATATCATTAACATTTTACCATTATGCAGGAAATCCAAATTGGTAAATATGTTGCATTTATTTAAGGAATTCCACTGTAAAATATATATGAATGTTTGGTATGAATATGAATACATATATGAATGTTTGGTATGAATATGAATACATCCAAACTCTCAATATCCATTCTTTTGATATAAGATGTTGTTTCAAAGGCAAATTGAAACTTTAATCTAACTGCTAATGTGTATCAACACTTCGATTACACTCATTTACGAACAACAAGGCATTGACAACATCAGGTTGAAGTCATGCCCGTTTGGAAGTGATGGTGTTGCCAGCTGCACTGAACTGCCGTTCACTTGACATGGATGACGCAGGAATAGCATGATATGTTTCAGCCAAACTCCGTTTACTTTCTGAGAACTCAAGACAGTCAATAAACTTGGATGCTGATGACAAATAGCTGCCCAATTGTTAGCTTGGCTCGTCTTGGTCGTCATTTAATTTAAAACTAAAAATACATTTTGATTCGTAAGATAGTTACATACTATTTCGCGAAATTCATCAGTATGGGTTCAAATCGGTCTTGCACCATGTATGCATATAGACTTGAGAAGCTACAGAGAGAGTTAGGAACAAAGTGGGGGTGGCAGCGCATTGGCATTTTATCTTACATATTTTTATAGGTATTTCGGTAACGGTACGGTTATTAGCGTGACGGTTACCGGTACTAGTTTTCAGTACCGTTGCGAACTCTATTCAATGGGACAACGTACATGTACATTCGAGTTGACAACATAGCTTACATGTATGATTTTTGAAATTATAGCCAAAATGTTAATACTTATTAAATCTTCAACAATCTTCGACACTCTTAGACGACAGGGGAGGAAATGATCAAAGGAAATGTGTAACACAACATTTTCCAACCGACCAATTCTCCCTTTCGCGGTTCGCTCTTTGAATCAGAACGTTCGCAAATATGTACTGAAAAAGCACTCAAAAAGGACGAAATTTGATTGGTCAATATTTTTCCAACTATGCATTTCGCGTAGCTATTTGCGTGACCCGAAAGTTCTAAATCAAACTAATATGGGTAGATTGACTATGCCGGAAAAATCGAGCACTGTTCGAAAATCTTTCAACGGTATTAGAAAGTTAAATGTCTTCCTTAACGAATACACAAAAAACCAAACATGAAATCCTTAATGCATTCCTCAGATTATTTTTAAAAAACCTACATCATTGTCTTTGCTTCGAATCGGTTAAATAGTGACATCGTACATCTAAAGTGTACTACGGTATATTTTGTCACTGTACCTTGTCGATGGTTAGGCTTGTTTTTCGCAGTTTGTAAAGGTTTAACTATGAAATTCATTGTAAAGTTCACTGTTTTTGATATTGTGATAGACATTTACATGTAAAAATATCTCGAAACTAGACCAGATCTTTCTGGAACATTGAAAACATCAGTTTGTTCAAATTTCATCACCCTCGTGTTTTACCTTACCCCACGCGTTCTACTGTCACACTTAATTTGGTACAGCCCTTGTGTAGACTAGACGGTATGAATCAACAAGAAAATCAACGACTTTTTTTGTTTTCTGAAGGCCTATTTTATTTCCATATTTCAATACATTATGTTTATTTACATCATATACATGAACTTTGAAAAATAACCTAGGCAAAAATTGTTGGATTCTGCCAATAAAAGCCGTCGGAAGCTTCAGCGTCTTTTTAAAGGCAAAACGTTTTCTCCCCAATTTCTTAATCTCGAGGCTTCAAAACTTTCATCCGTTGGTAGTTTTAAGTTGAAATTCCCACTTGGAAGATATTGGCATGCCACATAGGTTTCTGTTCGACTGGCATCAGCGCTTTGAACTTGAGTTACCCCACACCCGACTTCAGTAGTAGCTTTCCAAACAACCTGTTTGAATTATAGCATTTTTCATGTTGATTCACCGTATTGTGCTGCCATCTTTAAATGGGTTTCTTATAGGTTTTGTAGGGTTTGCCTTTCATTTCCTATAACTTGGGGGTATTTAAGAGAAATTTTGGGCTTCATTCAGTAGAGAGTTAGATCGGGGGGAACATCACACATCATTTATTTTCATCTTATTAATCTCATTTTCATTCTTTCTTTATCTTTGAACAGTTTTATTTTATACTGAAGAGTGTAATTGTGCATGTTTAGTCTTTTACTTGGAATAAAGTATAGTTTTATGAGTATATTAATTCTGTGTTAATCTTGTCTTTTTTACATTACAAGACCAATCCATATTATTTTATGAAGAACCCACAGAGCTATTTAAACAACAAAGCTCGAAGCTTCATTGGTGGCAGCGGTGGGATTGGTCTTTGTCTTGTAAAGAGATTATTTTCGCAGTTTTAGTGTATTTATTTTCATTTAAGAGTGGAGATTAGTTCTCTTCACATCTTTAAATTTGATTAACTTTTACTGAAGAGTGGAGATTAGTTCTCTTCGCATCTTCAATTTAGCTTTACTCTTACAAAAGAGCGGAGATTAGTTCTCTTCGTTTCTCTCTTTTAAGTTAGGTTTATTCTATACTGAAGAGTGAAGATTAGTTCTCTTCAACTCTTTCTTTAGGATTTTGTCTTCATATCAGTTTACTTTGAATGAAGAGTATTTGTGTTCACTGTACTATTAGATATTAACTTTGTCTTTATGCACAATGTTTGTTTATGCATGCATTTAAGTTGACGATCTTCACTTAAACGACTGATAATGATCTTGCCTTTGTGTACGCTCAGTTAATTTATGCGTAACTTTACCTTGATCTTGTGAACAAAAAGAAGACAAAGAGTCAAGGATATTTTATGTTTACACGTGCTATTGTTAAGGGAATCATCATTTAGTAATGAAGACGGGCTCCCGTTGTAGTTACTTTTAAAATTGAAATACGAAAACGCTTGCATTTCAGCGTTGTACTAATTTCTGTATTTGCTATCAACAAGAAGCTCATGTAACAGGCTCCTGTTTTAGTTACTTCAAAAACACTTTCTTTTACTTTCTTTCTATCCTTTATTTCTACAATTGCGCATGCTAAGACGCATTGCTTTAAAATTGGCAAAATCGAGCGCGTATCTATTTGTTTGGCTGTGGCTATAGTGTTAGGATTGTCCCGAATTGGTGTTAGACGAAATTATGAATTGAGAATATTTGATTTGAATGTTCGAGATCTAGTTTTTGGTCTTTGTATTTTGTAAAAATCCCTGTATTGATGATAAAAGCGTACTTGATTCTGTTTGTGTTTTGATATTATGTATAGAGTATAGCTCATTCATTAAATAGAAGTTGATACCTTGTGAATATGGAAGGGAAAGATCAAGCGGAAGATCAAGGTGAAAATGGGGATTTACACAGTTTAGGTGCCGTCGGGGGAACTGATAACGGTGACAAAAATGTTCAAGAAAAGTATGACGATGGGGAGGTCGCGTATAACAAACGGGAAGATGTAAATAGCAAATTGCAAACTTTTCAGAGTGACCCCGGGATTAAACAGACTGCATCGGGAAATACATTTGAAACTTCAGGGTATGATTCTAAGAGTTTCAGCACAATGAGACCTAGTAAATCACCTACTGACAGGCCTCCGCCTCCTGGGTTTAGCGCTCGTGAAAGCTTTGAAATCTCAGATCCCAAATTGACTCATTTTAACGATGTAGTTAATGATACGATGAGGTTAAATAGTCAAGGTGTTTCAAATGACAAAATGCAAAAGCCTAGAAATGTAGCTAAGCAAAAACTTGACGATGTACGGATCAAACTGTTTGCCGAGACGCATGATTTAACTCCAATTGTAACATATGTTGATTCATCAGGAAATTTTGTAGATATTGAAACTTTGTCAGGGCCAAAAAAAATTAAGAGTCAACAACCTGTCCTTGAAAGTACACATTATTCTCAAGAAAAAAATGAAAGTTTTGCAAACAAACCAATGAAACCTGACAAGAAGACAATGAATTTAATAGATTTCAACGATAATGAAGACAATGATATTCTGGGTAATTTGAATGATTCAAGTGTCCTAAATAAAGAAAGTAGCGTTAGGAAGTTAAGCAAACCAGCAATGGCTCCAGATAGATACTCAGGTGAAACTCCATGGGTTGATTATAAAGCGCATTTTGAATGTTGCGCGGAAATAAATGGATGGGGTTCAAAAGTTAAAGCAAGTTTCCTCGCCGCCAGTTTACGCGGTCCAGCGCAACAAGTTGTTGGCGATATGCCTGAAGAAAAGCGATGTCAATATGATGAGCTAATAGCACGTCTAAGTAGAAGATTTGGTACAGAGGGACAGGGGGCTCGTTTTGAAGCTGAATTAAAACGGAGACGAAGAAAGCAAAATGAATCATTGGCTGAATTAGGTCATAATATCAGGCGCTTAACTAATTTAGCATACCCAGAATTGCCAGATGAAAAATCAAGAGAACGATTTGCAATTAATCATTTCATTGACGCTTTAAATGATCATAACCTGAAGCTTTCAGTGTTTCAAGCAAAGTGTAAAAACTTAGATGAAGCTATTCGCGTTGCTATAGAGACAGAGTCATTTGTAGAAAACACAAATTCGCGCGTTAGGTTTAGCAATGAAAATCGGCGATTTGTAAGGTCAATGTCAGGGCAAGAAACTGAAGACTCTTTAGATGAGGTTAGGGCATTGAAAGAGGAAGTAGAAAAATTGACAAAAAGAGTAAACGCCGATCAAAAGACCAATTATGAAAAAAAAGAAAATGTTAGAACTCCTGATCAACAAAGACATTTAAACTTCGTGCAAAGGGGGGCTCCCGGGACTAATAAAAACTCTCAATTGAAGTGCTTTAATTGTCAAGGTTACGGGCATCGTTTTATGGCTTGTCCAAGTCCAAAGAATGCAAACAGAGGCCAAAATGACAGTTTTTATCAAAAATTTGAAGGATCTAGATATGGTAAAGCAAATAATGGGTCGGGAAACTTCAACCGGCAGGGCCCAAGGAGCACTGCCCGGCCGGAAACATAAGCTCCAAAGAAATGAGAACTCGAATTGAAAGAGCGAAGCAGGGAATGTATGTTAAGGGTAGATTAAACAATACGGTAGACGTAGCTTTTCTTTTAGATACAGGGGCAACGGTTACCGTAATTTCTTTAGACAAATATTCCGAAATACCGTTCAGTAGAAAAGGGAGATTACGACCCGTTTCAAGAAGAGTTTCAGGCGCTGACGGTCAGCCATTTAAATGTGGAATAGAAGGTGAATGTGATCTTAATATTCAAGTAGGGGATTGTGAAGTAGAGACATTGGTGATAGTAGCTGATATACCAACACCAGGGCTGTTAGGCATGGACTTTATTACCAAGTTCGGTGTATCAATTGATTTCAAAACGTTTGAGTTTGTTATGTCAAGACCAACTGAAATAAGTCACAAGTCATCTGTCAAATGTTTAGATGCTGATTGCAACGATATTTGTGCAACAGTAATTTCAAAAGATACAATGTATATACCAGCAGGGCATGAAGCTATTTTGCAAGGACATATCTTAGAACAAGCTGAAAGTTGTGATAAGGGAATAAAAGTTGTAGAGCCCTTAGAAAATGGTTCTCTAAACAAGCAAAACGTGTGTGTAGCTAGGGTGTTAGTAGATAGTAGTAGTCCATTAGTTCCAGTAAGAGTGTATAACCCCGGGGAAAAGAGCGTTACTGTGCACGAAAATACAAGAATCGCAGTTTTATCGCCAATAAGTGACGTATTGGATACAAGTAGCATTGAGGGTGAAGTCATAAATAATGTAAATAATGTGAAGAAAAATGAAAAAGATCGCCCAAATAAAATGCCCAAACATTTGCAAGACCTTTGGCAACGTTCTCAAGAGAATTTGAGTGAAAATGATCACGAATCAGTAAAAGAATTGTTGATTAAATATCAATCAGTTTTTTGTAAAGATGATTACGATCTGGGTAGAACTAATCAGGTGGAACATAAAATTGATACAGAAAATGCTAGGCCTATCAAACAAAAACCAAGGCGTTTTCCTATGTGGAAGCAGCAAGAGGCTCAGAAACAAATAGATAAAATGCTTGAAAAGGGGTTAATCAAACATAGCCAAAGCCCATGGGCTAGCCCTGTCGTTTTAGTGAAAAAAGCAGGCTCAGTAAATAAATGGAGGTTGTGTATTGATTACCGCAAATTAAACTCTGTCACGGTGAAAGACTGTTACCCGATTCCCCGCATAGATACTGTGTTAAATCAAATGGGAAAAAGCAAATTTTATTGTTCCATGGATTTAGCCGCTTCTTACCATCAAATCCCTATGGAAGAGTCTTCAAAACCGAAAACAGCATTCATAACTGAGGGTGGTTTTTATGAGTACGAAGTAATGAGCTTCGGCTTATGTAATGCTGGGGGTACTATGGAAAGATTGATAGAAAATGTTTTAAGGGGACTATCTCCTGAAATTTGCCTTCTTTACATCGACGATATAGTCTGCTGGGGGTCTAGTTTAGAGGAAATGAATGAACGATTAGGGACCATTTTTGAGAAACTAATTGGGGCGAATTTGAAAATTAGACCTGATAAGACATTCTTGTACCAGAAAACAGTGAAATTTTTGGGTTTTATGATTGGTGAAGAGGGTGTGTCAATGGACCCTGACAAAGTAGATGCAATATTGAAGTATCCTAGACCAAGGTGTGTGCGCGACGCAAGAGCGTTCATTGGAACAGCTTCTTACTATAGAAAGTTCATCAAAGATTTCTCGCTGATAGTTCGACCTATAATAAAACTGACTGAGAAACAATCAAAATTTGTGTGGAATGAAGATTGTGAAGCAGCAATGGATAGGGTGAAATCTCTTTTAACCAAGGCTCCTATATTAGCTTTTCCGTTGCCTGATTGTGAGTTCATAATGGACTGCGATGCTTCGAACTTTCATATAGGGGGAGTTTTGAGTCAAAAACAAGGTGATGTTGAGCGAGTCATTTGTTATGGTCACAAAACGTTGAGCAAAGCTGAACGCAATTACAGTGTTACTCGTCGTGAAATGTTGGCTGTTATCTTTTTCATACAATATTGGAAACATTATTTGTACGGGAAACGATTCACAGTTAGATCAGATCATGGTGCTTTAACGTGGCTTATGAGCATCAGAAATCCAACAGGGCAAGTTGCAAGGTACATAGAAATATTGTCAAGCTATGACTTTAAATTGATACATAGGCCTGGTAGATTGCATAGTAATTGTGATGGTCTTTCAAGATACAGAGAGCCTGACAATTCTGAAATACCGAGTGAAGAAGAAAATTGCACGAGTTTTATTGAAAAATCGGCTCCAGTGATATACAGTAGTGACGTCATCAAATTAAACACTGGTGAGGCAGATACTGTAGAAAGTGGAAAAGTCTGCAAAAGATGTTGTAACGACTTAGATTCCATAAAATCAAAGATAGAAGAACAAAGAGATTGTCAAGGTTTAAAAGAAGAAAAGTCAAATAAAGAACCTACTACAAAAGTGACATCTTTATTAAGAACTGTAACCAAAGTTGATGTGAAAAATACAATGTCTCTTGATTGCCCGCAAGTTGAATTAGAAGAAGGGTGGTCACTTTCAGAAATAATTGAAGCTCAAAAAAATGACAACACGATTAAAGACATATACCATATGAAAACTTCAGGTCGTGAACGCCCGAAATGGGAAGAAATAAGTCATATGGACAAAGAATTCAAAACGTATTGGGGTCAATGGGATACAATACAATGTTTTGATGGCATTCTTTGCCGCAAATACGCAGCTGGTGACAGTGATAAAACTTGGTGGCAAATTATTTTGCCTGAATGTTACAGAAAGAAAGTCCTAAATGCCATGCATAACAATATTACGGCAGGCCACATGGCCATCAAAAGAACAAAAGATAGAGTGAAACAAAGATATTACTGGCCATGTTTGTCAAAATCTGTATATAGATTTATTAAAAGATGCACAACCTGTCAAAAACGCAATAATCCGGTTCGCAAGCCAAGAGGGGCGTTACATCAATATGTAGTTGGTGCACCTCTAGAAAGAGTCGCGTTTGATATACTAGGGCCTTTGGTTGAAACAAAAAATCGAAATAAATATGTACTAGTCATAGGGGACTACTTCACAAAATGGAAGGAATGTTATGCAATGAAAGATCAAACAGCTTCGACTGTTGCTAAATTGTTTGTGGACGAATTTGTAACAAGATTTGGAACACCTCGCGAACTTCATAGCGATCAAGGCAGAAATTTTGAATCTGATATCATGAAAGACATATATGAAATTCTTGGCATTAAAAAGACACGAACAACTCCGTGGCACCCTAGAAGTGACGGTATGATAGAGAGGCATAATAGAACATTCATTGAAATGCTTTCTAAATACATTGATTCGAATCAAGATACATGGGACGAATGTTTGCCGTTGATTAGTATGGCTTACCGTTCTTCAATCCATGAATCTACCGGAGAATCACCGGCTGCTATGATGTTAGGTAGAGAGTTAGAACTACCACTAGATGTCGTTACTGATCCTCCAAGAGTAGAAGAAGATGATGAGTTAAAAACTGATTATGTAGAAGTGTTGAGACAAAATTTCCGTGACTCGTACAACCATGCAAGAGTTTGTTTAAAAAAAGCTCACGTTAGGCAAAAACGTCAGCATAACGCGCGTTTATCTGCAACTGTGTATAAGAAATACGATGTCGTATGGATGTATAATCCAACAAGAGTAAAAGGGAAAAGTTTCAAACTGATGTGTCATTGGACAGGACCCTATATGGTTGTTAAAAAGATATCAGATGTCGTGTATAAAATACAACAGACAGCAAGGTCAAAACCGAGAATTATACATCATGATAAGTTGAAACGTTACCATGGTGACGAGTTTAAAACCTGGGAAATTCATGAAAAGGGAATAGACGAGTGTGTTGAATTCAGTGATGCAAACACTCAGACGTCATTTGTTGAAGAAATGATATCTTCAACTGAAGAGTTAAATGAAGAAGAGCAACAAACAGAAAATGAGGTTGAAACCTACAAAAATGACGAAGATAGTGAAATAAATGGGTTAGATAAACATGTCAGTCTTCAAGAAGAAAAAGACTCAAATAGCGACACCACGGTTTCTACTAAAAATCAAAATGAAGATAAGAAATCATCAAATGGTGTATTGAGGCGAAATGCAAGAAATAGAAGAGCGCCTACGAGATACGGATGGGACTAATTGATTAATTAGTCGAAAATGTAAATAATGTATATACATATAAAAAGGAGATAGTTAGTTAAATGGATGACAACGTTGTTTACCTCATGATTATTTAAAAGAAAAACAAACAACAAAAAAAGTAAATAAAAATCATCAACGCATACCTTAAAAGATCTTTTATTTCAAACTCTCAATGGAATTGCATATAGGTATATTTTAATGGCTAGTGGATGAAAACATAACTTGCAAGAGGAATTGTTAAGGGGAGGTACAGCCTTTTAAGTATGAAAACAGGACCATTCTGTAGTATTGGATAAGTTTTCGAACAATTTTCTTTTATCAATTAAACATAAAGAGTCAAATATCAAAATTGACAAAATTGCAAGTTTTTGTGAATGCCGTGATTATCCGTTTTTGTGATATGTGGTGACCCGGGCAATAAAGAGTAAACAATTAGAATTAAAAAATTAGAAGTAAACAAATAACAAAAAGACTGAAAAGTAACTTTTAAAATGAGATTTCTGAAGGCAATTTATGTTTTACAGTAATTAAACGTGTGCTTGTCGAAAATACACATATATCGTTTTATCTGGTTTTATTAAGAGATATGAAATTCCATGAAAATGGAGGGGGTAGTTTGTAATGCGAAATTATGATGGAATTTCATATTCCATTCGTGTAGTAAGGCCTGGCATTTTAATATGGTACTTAAATGATGAGATGTAAAGTCGGCTTTTTGTCATGTATTCTTGGATATTGCATCTAAGTTGATAAGTTAGCTAGACATAGAGAATTCATTGTTGTTAAGTTATGAGATTTGAACTAGGCTTCTTGTCATGTGTTCTTGGATATTGCATCTAAGTTGATAAGTTAGCTAGAAGAAGAGTTCAATGTTGTTTTAAATCGAGGTTGTGTGGTTGTTACTTATTCTTGGATATCGCATCTAAGTTGAATCATAGGTAACAAATGATCCACATGTAAAGCAGTGGGGTAAAATGACTGATATTTATCCTTGGATATCGCATCTAAGTTGAATCATAGGTATCAGTTAGCCCACGTGCATTAACAGTAATATTAGTTGGAATTTTATAATGGTATTAGAACAGAATTAGTGCAGTTTTGTTTTTGAACTCGGACTTCTAGAATCTAAAATTTAAAAATGATTTTGCTATTAACTTAAAGAGGAATCAAATGGCTTTTAATTTTAAATATAACTTACAGTGAGCAAGTTGTATCTTTTGAGAATGCGAAAAGCATAAAAAGTATATGGCACGTTCTGCTGTTTGTGTATTGTGCAAATTGCATCATAAGATTATGATGATTTTAGTCTATCAAGAAACATATTCCTGCTAAATGGGATTATATTATCTTTGGGATATCTTGTCTTTAAGTTTCTAATTTTGTTTTCCATAGTTTAATTCCATACTAATGGTTACGCAAAACTATTTATTGTGAAGACGTCCACACATGTATATGTGACACGCTTGTCTGCCTGACTTATTGTGACACTAAGGAAGTGTCATTGCAAAAAGAGACGTGTCAGTAAGACAGTAAACGTAAACAGTCTAGGTTGCAAATTGCTTGATTGCGCAATACAAAGTAATAACCGTGAGAATATGATTTTATGGCAGTCAAATCTATTAAGGTAAATACTAATAAGGTGCGTTGATGTCCTATATTCTTTGTTTTAATCCAATTTAGCATAGATTAAGGCCTGATGAAAAGATTTATTTAATCTTGGCAGTGTCTTAAGAATTATGTTTCATTTTACAAAGTGGCATATTACCCATTGGTATTACTTATCACTATTGTTTCTGCTTTTACGCAGAAGATGTTAACATTTATGTGTTAAGATTAAAAAAAGTGTATTTGAAACAAAACATGGGAAGAAAGTAGTATTTTTAATCCTTTGTGATTCACCTTATTACATCATAGGTAATCATATTAAGTCATATTTGTGTTGTTGTTAAGCATTGATCACGTTTGACTCGCACAATGTCAAATTATATTTTAACTGGTCCACTCTTTGTAAGCAATTTGCATCAATTACGTATATGTCTAGTGAATAAGAGAAAGAACGTTAGATGAAGATTCTAGGGTATATGCAAAGTGGGTTTAAAGAAAACTACAACCAGACTTAATAATAATTTATGTAAAGTGAATTGCCCGGGATCACAAGTTAAAGACTCAAAATTTAGTCTTTAAAAAGAAAAGTTAAAACAGAGAGTTGAAAGACATTCATTTATGAAAGAAGAGTCAAGTGAAAAATGCGTTTGTTGAAGAGCATGAGAGAGATTAAAATATAAGAAGATGGTGTTATGTCAAAAGACAATCAAGAAACGAGTTAGTTTACATCTAACTGTTCATTGAAGCACGTTTTAAAATAAGTCGATGTAATTTCATCGTAAATAAATATATCCTTTAGTTAGTATCATATTAATGTATAGTTATTATGTGAAGTGTGATAGATATTTTGAGTTCTAAATCTAAGTTTTAGATTTTTTCACACAGACTTACGGGGACAAATCTGACACATTTTATGTTATGTCAGACCTTATGTTTTGATAGTTAGAAACAATTATTGTTTATGTTATCATTTAGGATTGCTAATTAGTCTTGTAAGGCGACAAATTGGCGTTTTAATATTTCTAAATCAGGCACGTGTCTTACTGTTAATTGATTTTGATTGGTAGACAAGATTAAAAGTTAATTATGATTGGTTTAATGTTTAGATGAGCATTAGTGTTTATTCCTATAAATACGTAATCCTTTCTAACGGTCAGCATACAGAAAGTTTCTTTTACATGGTATCATCAAACACACAAAATGTCAAGTAATAGCTCATCTGATTGGGGCCAACCCAAATATTTAAATGATAAACACAGTGAAGCTATGCGTGAACTTCTAGGAACATCAACTTTGAAAAGCCACACTAAGGAGTTTGATCTCGCAGCCAAACTGTTTGATGAACATTCCAAAACAACAAAAAAAACAAAAGTCAAAAGGTACTGCAAAATACCAGGATGCGATTATTATACGAAATATTCAACGGGTGATATCACTAAACACATGAAGGCACGCCACTCTATGACGACTACGCCAAAGAAGAAAGTGGTAAAACAAGATGAAATGCCCATTACTCAAGTACCAAAGAAAAGGAAACAAAAAAAACCCACAACGTCCACACCAAAGGAAGGAGGGAAGCGACACGGAGGGCTGAAGGAATTTACAAAGAAAAAACGACAACAGAATCATGGATTTATGACGTCTACGCCAAAGAAACGTTTCACTACGTATCCAATAACATCTACACCTATTGCTACAAAAACACTGGAGGAGGATGCATCAATGTTAGCAATGCCCGAGTCAGAAGTAGCAGAAATACCAAAACAGCAAACGCATAGTCATGATCGTAAAATTGTGACTTACCATGGAGCCATTAAAGTAACATATGAAAACATTCCCGACGATCATCCAATATTATTTGAAGTGAAGCCATCCAGAGAGCAGTTATCGACCCCAGGAGTACTTGTAGATGACATAGGATCCGTGGAGATAAAAATCAACAACAAAGAGGATTTGGACGTTATCAAGCTATTAGGACTTCGTGTGATACGTACATTTAGGAAATAAACTAGCGATAACTTACGACAACAAATAGGATTTATAAAAGCGTCTCCATACTCTACACATTTCGAAACAGGGACTTAGAACTTCATCAACAATTTGGATTATTTATGCGTCGCTTAGTAACTGAACCAGGTATTGGATTTCGATTTGCCAAATATTAACTGACATTGGATTACTTTGTTCACAGCATCATACTTTTTCATAGAATATTGGACACAGGACTAGATATGCGGATTATAAAACGTCCTCCTATTTTAAATGTTTCGGACTTTATTTATGGATTATTACAATGCCGCACCGTCAAGGAAATACTAAAGGATTTGTTGCCGAACTTTCATTTTCGTCATTTTACGAACCAGGTATGCAGCAATTTAAAGGATATTATTATGAACAATTTTATAATTATGGATTATACACGAACTATGTATGCGGCACTGTGTTAGTAAACATTCATATAGGACATTGTTAATATATCATATACATTTATTTAGATTTTGCATATTTTCAGTTTTTTAGTACGTACAATGTCAGGAGAATTGTCATTTTATTTGGGTGGGGGTTGTATAGCATTTTTCATGTTGATTCACCGTATTGTGCTGCCATCTTTAAATGGGTTTCTTATAGGTTTTGTAGGGTTTGCCTTTCATTTCCTATAACTTGGGGGTATTTAAGAGAAATTTTGGGCTTCATTCAGTAGAGAGTTAGATCGGGGGGAACATCACACATCATTTATTTTCATCTTATTAATCTCATTTTCATTCTTTCTTTATCTTTGAACAGTTTTATTTTATACTGAAGAGTGTAATTGTGCATGTTTAGTCTTTTACTTGGAATAAAGTATAGTTTTATGAGTATATTAATTCTGTGTTAATCTTGTCTTTTTTACATTACAAGACCAATCCATATTATTTTATGAAGAACCCACAGAGCTATTTAAACAACAAAGCTCGAAGCTTCAGAATCATATATATAATAGGTAAATAGGATTTATTTGTACTGATACCCTATTAGGGCCAAACAAACATCGGGATCCAACAATAAAAATTACAGTAAAAATATTTAAAAGAAATATAAAGAAAATAAGACCACGTTCTTCAAATTACATAAAAGATCCTGTGACCATCAAATAACACAATACACTTTTCAATATCCATGATAACGATTGATTTCGAATTTGTCAGTTTCTAACCGTTTGGGATTAGTTTATAGCCAAACACTACAGAAAATATTCTGTAGAAGTTGGACCTATCACCAATGTTTGTCAATGAACATTCTTACACGTTTTAAAATTCTGTTTGAAATATTTCTATGTCTATCCATCGGTCAATAGCACTAATAGCAAATGTTAATTGTATAAAATATCCGGATTGAAATAAATATTCATATTCATGATAAGTCCCGGGTGACTAGTCGTCGTTTTGCCAATATAGTCTGCAAGTCCTCACTTACTTGTGTGAAATGTCCCGTTTGCTTTGAAGGATCCGTTGTTTTCGTCGTCTGATAACTGTAGTACTCGATTTCGTCGTACCTTAAAAAGGAAAACACATAATTAAAGGTCGTATGTGCATGATGTGGAGAAATAATTAATGGTGACAATTCTAGCGAAAGAAAAATGACTTCCAATAGAAATGCAGTCTGATATTGGGGAAGTAAGAAATGGACTAAAAGGATGGGTATCGATATGGTGAACTTTTTTAAAACACGTTTCTCTTAAACCAGTCATCAAACAATTCTGAAAATTTTACACATTGTCAATTTAATGGTCATCTTTTGAATAATAACGATATAATTTGAAATAAATATTACATACTTTTCTCTATATTGTTTTAGGAAACACATCAGACACTTCTTTTGTTCTTGGTATCATACGTTCGGAATGAAATGAAACATCTATCCGAACCTCATTGGAACAAAATTACATAAACACAACGATAGGTCTCTCAATATTGTAATTGTACAAAGGAAAGTTTGGTTGATTTAAAAAAAAGTATCCTGTTAATGAAATAAAAGTTTTATCTTAATTTTTATCTATTTTTGGAGTTTTTGTTTTTATTTTTTGAATACTTTTTCTGAAATCAACCAAAATTTCCTTTGTATAACTAAAATATTGAGAGGTCTGAGAAAATGTTGTATATGCAGTTTTGTTCCAACAAACTTCGGAAAGATATTTTATTTAATTCTGAAGAATTGGTTAAAAGGAACAAAAAACAATTGCATTTAAAAACAAAAAAATGTTAACAAAAACAATTACATAAAATATACATGTATATGAATCATTTTCGCATTAAATTGTTGTCAACCAATCAACATAACATAAAGGACCGTGTTTTTTACAGAATGTTTTCAATAATTGGTTTAAGAGAAAAACATTGTTGAATCCAGTTCACCATATCGATACCAATCCTTTAACAACATCTAATATTTTTCATACGAAAAATACTGATCAACATTAAATATTGCATAACGATGTAATCACAGGGATAACAAAACAACCACGATGACAGGGATAAGAAGGGCAAATCTTAAGTAACGAGGAACTAAAGGAATTAGCAAATAAGCATATAATAGCGATAAAAGTGATAATTTGGATAATAGATATAATATCACTCTCACCGATTATTAGCGTTAGCAGATATTATCGCTACTATTTCTAATGAATAGCAATTGGGTTTGTTAAAGCTAATTTTGGATGTGCCCGGTTGACAGAGAAGATGGTTCTGACCTATTTTGTCAATTATTTGACGGTTTTGTCACTTTTCCTGATACTTCGCATTAAATAAGATAGGAGACAGAAATAATTTGCTACACGCGACTTTCCCCACCGAGCTTAAAATAATATCGTACCATTTTTGAATAGCAATTACACATTCTTCTTCCAAAGTTGGAGGTGTAGAGGTAGTTGTCGACTTGTACAGATTCTCCCCGGAATTCGGATACCTAAATGCGGTGTTCGATCCATGACTGTGCTCGAAAGCATGTCTCGCAGCTAAGTCATCTGACCAAGCTTGTGCAGTTGCAGCCAATGCAGAGTTATAACTCAGTGGGTCGGTACTTAGGTGGAGGTCACGGACCTCATTATGCTTGCTAGTACATTGCATATTGAAATCTGATGGCTCAGTTGGGGTCTCGGTTGGTGGCTCAGTTGACGTCTCGGTTGGTGGCTCAGTTGGTGGCTCGGTTGGGGGCTCGGTTGGAGGCTCAGTTGGGGACTCAGTTGGGGTCTCGGTTGGTGGCTCAGTTGACGGCTCGGTTGGTGGCTCAGTTGGTGGCTCGGTTGGGGGCTCGGTTGAAGGCTCAGTTGGGGACTCAGTTGGGGGCTCGGTTGGGGGCTCGGTTGGTGGCTCAGTTGGGGGCTCGGTTGGTGGCTCGTTTGGGGGCTCGGTTGGTGGCTCAGTTGGGGGCTCGGTTGGTGGCTCGTTTGGGAGCTCGGTTGGGGGCTCGGTTGGTGGCTCAGTTGGGGGCTCGGTTGGTGGCTCGTTTGGGAGCTCGGTTGGTGGCTCAGTTGAGGGCTTGGTTGGTGGATCAGTTGGCAGATCAGTTGGCAGCTCAGTTGGGGTCTCGGTTGGTGGCTCAGTTGGTGAATCAGCCGATGACTCAATTGGTGGCTCAGATGGCGACTCAGCCGATGAATCAATTGGTGGCTCAGTTGGCGACTCAGCTGATGACTCAATTGGTGGCTCAGTTGGCGATTCAGCTGATGACTCAATTGGTGGCTCAGTTGGCGACTCAGCTGATGACTCAATTGGTGGCTCAGTTGGCGACTCAGCTGATGACTCAATTGGTGGCTCAGTTGGCGGCTCAGTTGGGGATGCGGTTGGCGGCTCAGTTGGCAGGTTAGTTGGGGTAGCCGTTGGCGGCTCAGTTGGCAGGTTAGTTGGGGATGTGGTTGGTTGTTGAGTTGGGTTTTCTGTAGTCGTATAACTCCTGCAGTAGCATATACTATATTCCAGACTGAAAGATTTCTGATTCTTTGGAGATTTCTTTGGAAATTTCCTTGGAGATTTCCTCGGAGATTTCTTCGGAAATTTTTTGGAAGATCTCACTACTCTGGTTTGTTTCTTTATGACAACCATTTTGCTAGATTTAGGTTTTGTTGCTTGATATGGAAGATATTTCTGGGCGAAAGATTTCTGTTTCTTGGAAGATTTCTTAGGAGATCTCCATTTGGTTTGTTTCTTTTTGGCAACCATTTTGCCACATTCGGGTTTTGTTCCTTCCTGGCAGATGCCATAAAGAATCATTTTACCTCCCTCGAGTTTACCGACCTTTTCTCCTTCTCTCTTCAAACAACCCCTTGGAACAGGAGCATTCGCTTCAATATCGCACTAAAACAAATATAGATGATTCAAATATTATCGTATAATGGAAGACACGTTACTTTTGTTGAATATCGTTTGTAACAAGATGACCAACCTTCCGACAAATAATCAGTTATCGTTATTAGCTTTTAGGACACCGTTCTGTATTTTATCAATAATACAAAAACACCACCAAGGTGTTGCTACAAAGAACTACTGTATATGAGAATACGTAAACATCTTTCTACTATCTATATGTGTCAGTGGCACAAGAATGAAGTTTTTATAGGTAAATTAAATGCATTTTCCTGATTTAAAAATCTGTTTGTCTGACTTACGATGTTGTGTTAATTCAACAATGGATTGTTTTAGTTTTTCTAATTGTGTTGTGTTAATTTGACAGTCAGTTGTGTTTTGGTGGTTGTTTCTCTGAATGTGCCTGGTTGTATTATGTTAGTTAGGTATTGGACCAAGGTATATTGTACTATGTTAATTTGGCAGTAGGTTGTGTTATGTAATGTTGTCCTCGTGTCACGCTGATCGAGTGGCAGGTTGTGCACAACCGGGTGAGGTATTGGTTGGTGCCCGATTATGTTTTGTGCTTAATGTTGTCTATCGTTGGAGGGAGTTGATTTGGGTATATTTGCATCACAATTTGGTTGTGTTCTATTGGTTGTGCCCGGTTGTGTTGTGGAATCCAAAATGGATCTGGTTGGGTATATTGTAGTCACAATTAGGTTGTGTATTATTGGTTGTGCTAGATGGTAATTGTGTTATACTGGTTGTTGGAAAGGTTGTGTTGTGTCCAATCAGGTGAGATGTCGGGTTGTGCATAACTGTGTTGTGTTGTTGATTTAACAAGAGTTTGTTTTTGTTTGTTGTTGAATTGGTTGATGGTGTTGATCTATTATTGGGTTATACCAGATTGTGTTGTGAAACATTTGACAGTTGATTGTGTTTTTAGTAGTTTTAAGCTATAATTAATGGGTGTCCCCGAATCATTGATAAAACACAGTGGTATATTTGTATCTTAAGAGCGTTGTCTTTATATTCAAAGCGAGAGTGCCTTAGTCATGGTAACACCGGGCAAGCTCATGATATCATGAATTAGTTCATTCTATTCATTGAACTATTTCAGATTATCATTTTTCAATATCTTTTTTTTTCAGAGAGACTAGACTGAATGTAGCATATACTTTATTGTTACTTCATTTATTGTTTTTCTGTGTATAGTGTATTGCTGTGGCAGATAACCATATTATATGTATGCTTTCCCAAGTTATATTTGAAAAGACAGTAATATTTAATCGGTCATTTGCAAGAAAAAACTTCTTGAACTTTTTTTTATTTGTTTCGGATCCATTGGTAAAGTACTCCGAAAATTTAAATTCATTAAATGATTTCTAATTTTTTCATGTTTGCTTCAGATGCGAGTAGGCAGTTACCAGGTTCACCACCAGGTGGCTCTTTCGGGTCAGATAGCATGGCGGGTATAACTAGAAAGTTCCCTTTCAATAAATTTTCATCTGTTTTAATGGTTCAATTTTCATATCACCCTTTTGTATCTAATGGTTATGCAGATTGAAATATGTCCAGTAAAAGAAAATGTTATCTGTCCAATACAAAAAAGATATTTCACTTTTTGTGATTTTATATCATGGGGTCTATGGGGAATCTCCCCGAACTAGAAGTCACATTTTCAACAAAGAAAGTCAAACTTGATAAACAATTTTCGAAACCATATTTCTAGATGTACTTTACATGTAGATTTCAAATATGACATCACTTTGACAGAATTTTGAGTATTTAATGACGTAAATCAAGATTATTTCTACTCGCATCTAGTCTATTGGTGTTACCTTTTTCTTTTTGTACACGACTTTGTAATCTGCAGAGACGATGTACACCAATGTCGTGACCATAAGGAAAACACACTTCCAGTTAACAATTTCCATTATGTGTCACCAATTAAAAGGGACCTCCGTTATATTCAACTGGAAATAAAAAAGGATTATAGATATTATTTTGATATTTTATCTGCATTTCGCGAGTCATGGCAGAAGTTGTTTTGCCATAATTTTATGCTCATTTCTTAATTATCGAATTATGCAAAATGTAAAATTCAAGTAATAGAAATATTCATTTACATACCCACTGCTCGCCTTTCTGTAAAATCCCGTGTAGGATAAGAGAAGTCTGCTTTCTATCGAATGAATGATCAAATGGTTACCGATGCCCTTTATATATTTGCAGGGTGGGCCAAAAACGTTAATATTGGAATATGCCATATACCGCAGGTGAAAACGCGATACAGAAAGTCTCGATTTGATACCCTGGATTACCAATATTGTTCGCGCTTCGAGTACTAATATATGAATCCGGCCTGGATTTTTTAAGTTCATTACGTGTAATATTGCTGAATAATACTTCTGAAAGTATCAGAAATGTGTGAATCGTGATTGCCAATACAACAATACAAAATACTCGTGATTCTGTAGGTTTTTATCTAGTCTTTGTCAACTGTTAATTCGGTTCAAAAAGTCACTCACAAGCTCTTCGAACGTAGGTTCGTTTATTTTGCGTAATTTTGCGTTTCCCTTGAAGTGTGTATTTGCGTGTAACACATACATAAAACAACATCAAACAATACAGGTACCACTGGTGTATGTTATTCAATCGTAGTAGTTGATACATTCAATATAATGTACTGACCTGTTGATTCAGTAATCGTGATAATAATTTATAAACTTTTGTCTATCATCTGTCATACACTGCAAGTGAATATGCCATATTCGTTGCGGAATACGACATAATATTTGTATCGTGTTTACTGCGTAACAGATATTTCTTACTTGATGATAACTTTATATATACATGTATATATTTTAGAAATTTTTTAGGAGAAAGTAGAATTTTAGGTATGTAAGTATAGTCTCAGGTTAAAGAAAACTTACAATTGTCAGGATAATATCCGAAGCAACAATTTCACACTGATATTAGTTTAGTTTAGTTTAGTTAAATATTTATTAGAGTCTCACGCTGTAAATATATCAAATACAATAAATACATAAACATATTACATGTTTGCACTAAAATTGAATAAAAACACAGCCCAGCCGGCACCGGCTTATGAGAGACTTTTTACATTTTATAACAACACTGAATAGTTTTAAATTAAAAGTCTATTAGACATCATAATACCAATTGTCTTTGCTAGTATGCGTTGCAATGAAGGGGTGCACATTATATTACTGTATTTCCCTAATGATGGAAGGTTATCAAAGTCAGGAATTATATCTCTGGCTCTTTGAAAAAGGTTAAAACGTAATGTTTCATGTAAGGGACAGTCAATTAGAAAGTGTTGCTCGTCTTCAATAGACTCATTTGAACATGAACAAGTCCTGTCCGCAAGGGGAGTGGCACTGTATCTCCCTGTTTCTATTTTTAATGGAAGTGTCCCTGATCGTATCCGGGCTATGTTACTTCTTTGTTGTTTGCTTAGTGTCAAAGTAACATAACTCTCTGGCTCTCAAGCACGGCGCTTATGGATCCTGTAAGTCCGCAATTTGTTGCCATTCACTGGGTTGCGCCGATCGTTCCAGAGTTCCTTGAACCAGAGATCATTGTCGATTTCCACAAGCCGTTGTTTGACAAGCTCGAGTTTACGTCTGACCCCACGCACTGGTCCGGCTGTAAATAAATCATCGGAGTTGCAGTCTTTTAACATGTCTTGGATCTTAGTTTCCCATGAACCTCGTTCGTGAAGCGCCCATTGATGTATTTTCTTCGTCACTCTGGTGTCACGCAGATTCTTAAGTCGGAACCAGAATCGCGTCATTTCAACTCTGATTTTGGTGGTCATTGATGCCCAGCACATATCGCCTTGGGTTGCCGTATTGGGAGCGTGTTGCCCTACTCCTAGGAAGAATTGGCACGCCTTGTTCTGTACGATAGTAGATGCGTTTCTGGCCGATTTAGTTAAACCCCATATTGCAGCACCATAGAGCAGAACTGGTATTAGTCATGTCTAAATACGAATTCATAAATCAGTTGTTGTTACCATACCTATAATGATCATGACCTATAAATTCAGTATCTTTAAAGTCCCAGGAGCAATCAACTTTTCCTTTTAGAAAATCGAACATGTCTCAACTCAAAGCACATTCTAATTATGCATTCAACAATATAATAAAAGGTTGCATTTTTGGTGAAACTTAGGTCAACATTTTTGAAAAACTATGTTGATTGGTCCATTGCCCCTTCAATATCACTTAGGTCTGATAAACTAAATTATCATTATATATACTTTTCTTGAAGATAATGAATGGATCTAAAAGATACACCCATGTTCATGATCAGAAAATATTCATAATTCAAGTTATAATCGTTTGAAATTGTTTGCGATAACCTACGTGCTCCTTTCAATAAGTGTTTTTTGAAGTTCTTTTTGCTAAAAAAATTGTGAATTTATTTCAGAAAATGTATACACCCTAAATAACATCACGATGATGTCACTTAGGGTGCAACATTTCATGTTTAATTTTGTGTGAATGCTCTTGACCAGACTTTAAACTTTCTATGAATTACGTTTACAGATTCTCAAGCAGAGCACGAATTTTTCTAGGTAAGTCTACCCGCGTCCATGTGAATATAACATTTTCCAACCGTCAATTATGTGATTGAAATGCGATAGTGAAATAGTGTCTAGCCAAAATAATACGTAACGCAGATGCAGCAGAAGGTACAAGCGATTTATTGGAAACCCGTACATTCTGATACTCATAACACCTTTCTGTTCCACCTGAACATGGTCAGGGCTGAGAAGAAATGAGATGTCATGGTTTATCATGATGGTATAAATAATATTTAACAAAGCCATGTCTTTGCAATAAGGCTCGAACAGAGGTTTGCGCAGGTGAAGTTGTATGGAGCGTTGCTTACACAATATTTAAGTTATTGTTATTGGCATGGAGGTCATTCAAAATATATTGTTTCTAATATTTCCAAACGATTGTGTTGAATTGTATACATTTTAAATTATAAAAAAGTAGCAGAAAATAAAGGGCCAGAAACACCCCATGCAGACAGATCGCCTCAAATTACAGTCCTTTGATGCAAGACTCGACATTCACTAGGAAACTTGAAATAAGTTGTCACCAATGGAGCAATTTAGTTTTTTACTGCTTAATAAATGGTGAATGAGAGGACCTGCAGGCTTTACTATTTATACATGTTTTTTTCTGTTTTGAAAAATTTGATAGGTGATGTATATTTCTTAGTTTTTCAAAGAAATCTACAAATATTTCCTTGCTTTTTTATCTTTACATCGTAATTTCAATCACTACCATCAATATTCAAACGATCAAGACGTTTCTAGTTTCCTGGTGAATTTCGAGTCTCGCATCATAAGAATGTAATTTTAGGCGATCTGACTGCATGGGGTGAGAAAATACGCCGGAGCAGCATGGAAGTTGGCCGTTAATCACAGATGAGTCACTCCGGTGTAAAAGAAATTATGGTCCCCTGGGGATTATAGTCCCCTTTCTCAAAGGCCCTTACTGACCCTGATTGTGGATACAATAATAAGGGAAAGAGTTGTACTTACTTGTAGGTCACCATATAAATCAATGGAAAGTAGGACCATAATTTGATAGGACCTCCTACCCTTTTACACCGGTCTGCATTCTGATTTATCAGAGCCCCTCTTTACCTAACACTTTTGAACTATTCCAAAAGGATAGTAAAGGCTGTGGATCCCACAATGACCGGTCTGCAATTCCTCACTTTCTTGTGTAAAATGTCTCGTTTGCTTTGTAGGAACAGTTGTATACGTCGTCTCATAACTGTTGTATTCGATTTCGTTGTAAAGGAAAGACATTATTACAGTAAACTGACAAGGTTGACATGATATGGAAAAATATTCAACAATGTTGACATTTCTAGCGATCTGATTGGCCCACTTGAGGTCAATATATCCTGTCAGTCATTGCACGTTTCAACTTCACTGTGGTCTTGTTATATTAGAAATATTCGAGAAGCTGAAATTGTATCATACTTGTTGGTGGTACAGAGGGCCCCTTAGAATCTTATAAATACGATTGTGAATGTGACTCCTCTATTTGAGACCTATTAGAACGATAGTCGTTAGCCATTTCTCCGTTCCCAATAACTCCGAAACCCAATAACTATAGAACCCAATACTCCGAAAAAGAGTCATGTATTCAAAGAAAGAGAAACTAAAGAATCAGATCCACCGAGCAGCGCCTGATAAAAAAATGTTTCAAATTTAGAATAGTTCTGGCTTATGTCATTTGTTCATGTCTATTTTCTAAAAATCCCAAAAATGCACACTTTATTTCAGGAAAACTAAAGATTTTTACAATAATCTATTATTTTTCTATAAGAATGGTTACCATTCTTATTTTTTGGGAGAATTTAAATATTTTTCAGTTTTCACCCTTTTTTGCACTTTGAATCCATTATAACTTCACAAATTCATAACATTTCGTGAACCTTTTTGGATAATTGTATTTGAGATTGTAAGGAATAGATTGGTAGGTCAATTGTACATGTTGATTGTAATTTTGTCATCCCCATAGATCTGATTCTATAATTCTATGCTTACGCATTTTAAGCTTTTGCCAGTTGCATGGCATACTTTTGGAGTATTGTACTCCAGTCATTGGTCGTACGACGGCCGTACACCGACCGCTGATCAATTTTAAATCAGTGAATTTCGGCGCTAGATGAGGAAAACTTCTCTCGCTTCTCTCGAGCAAAGGCAGGCCCAGCAGTTTTTTCATATTTCAATTATTTTAAAAATGTTCAATTTTGTAAAAGGTCGGAAAATGTAACCAGTGACTAAAATATGACATCTATTATTCGACGACGCATTCTGATCATTTTAGCATAGTTATTGACGATTTTATCAATATTTCATCCCATGAAGATTTTACTTCCCATTGTTCTTAAAGATATGCTAAAGTAACTTCTACTTCACGTAGAAATTTTAAATATTAATTTTGAGGATGAAAATTCCATTTTTATAATAGAGCTCAATGGGAATAATGACATAATTTGAATTATTTTCAAACGTAGCGGCGCGATTTTCTTAAAATTGACATACGTAATGAGTAACAGTAAGCTAGATTGTTTGAAAAAAGTCAATGTCCTGTTTACGCAAAATGTTGAAAACGTGAAAAATAAACCTGAAAACCTATAAAAATATATATTGAAGGGGGTGATTTTTTGAATATCATTTCTATTACCTGTTTACATGTTATTATGGAATAATAAGGTTTACACAAATACAGAATTTGAAGGTATCAATGACCAAGCCTAGAAATGGTATTCAATATGTATTTTTTGTTGCTCTGCTGCACAATTTACGAAATATTGGACAAAATTTTATGCAAAATGAAAAACTTAAAAACTAATCGGGGCAGTAATATAGTCTTGCTTCAAGCCCCTTTAATGCAGGTGGAAACAAGCCGAAAGGGGTTGTAATTGTATAGCTACTATATAGGCGGGGTGTACAGTAGAATAGACAGTATGAATCAACAAGAAAATAAAATCCGATAAAGGAAATCAAAGGAACGACTTTTTTATGTTTTCTGAAGGCCTATCTTATTTCTATATTTCAGTACATTTTATTTATTTACATCATATACATGAACTTAGAAAAAGAGCATAAGCAAAAATTGTTGGATTCTGCCAATAAAAGCTGTCGGAAGCTTCAGCGTCTTTTTAAAGGCAAAACGTTTTCTCCCCAATTTCTTAATCTCGAGGCTTCAAAACTTTCATCTGTTGGTAGTTTTAAGTTGAAATTCCCACTTGGAAGATATTGACATGCCACGTAGGTTTCTGTTCGACTGGCATCAGCGCTTTGAACTTGAGTTACCCCACACCCAACTTCAGTGGTAGCTTTCCAAACAACCTGTTAGGAATACGAGAGTCGTCAATAAATAACAGTACAGCTTTTCAGTGAGGCTCGAAGTATCATTTTTTGTCAAAAATCTAAGAATTCCGCCTAAAAGGTTCGCAACTTAAACCACCTGTAATCAAAATAATGAATATAAAAATGAGAAATAAGTCATACTTTTCATAAATGTAAGGTGATTTTAAGATATATAATACAGGGTGTTTCATATGTATGCATCCCCCCAATACACTCATACATGTAGCATTGCTACCCTATCATGGTATGTATCATTTTGTTCCTAATGGAAAGTTACATATTATTGCAAAGTTTCAGAATCCAGTAACATTTAGTTTCTGTATTGCATATTCTAGCAGTTATCACTCATGAGTTCAGTGCACACGAGTGTAACAGTTATTTACAAAGATATATATATAGGATTCTTGCAGTGACTTATAGGGAGGCTGTATCAGGGACCCTGGTGCGACCTCTATCACTAAAAATGGGTATGAGACAAGTGAACAGATCACCGGACTGAGTCCAAAAATGACCAGAACTTACCCTCTAAATGACCCTGTACCCGCAAACGTTGATGCATTGCATATTTTTCCAGGGACACCCCTGGATTCTGAAACTTTGCAATCCAATGCAACTTTCCATGAAGAACAAAATGGTATGATAGGATAGCGATGCTACATGTGAGTTTATGGGGGTGCATACACTTCCCTCCATAAGTTTGGCAACCTTTTTTCCCCCATTGGACTACTTGTTAAAGCCTCTTTACCTTTGAATTTTTATTTACTTAACCTGCGATGAAAATACTTATACTATTGATGGAAACGTAATTTGACTTTAATTCCAATACCTCCAAATTTTCTCAATTTTTTTCCTCAATTACAATAGGTCGAAAATTGATGATAAATTTGATGAATTTTTGAAAATCGACATTCCCATGTAAACCAATGGGAAATGGTAGGTTTGCCGCAAGTCATATGACAGAATATCCATCCATCCGAGTCCTTGCAAAAATACGAGTTAGGCAGGCAATTGAATTTGCTAACTTTATTTAACAAAAAATTGATATGTTTCTTCAGGTTCAACAAAGTTATAGGGCTTTAAAATCAAAATTGTTTTTCAAAAAAACTCTCCCATTGAAATAACACAGGAGGCGAAAAATTATTTTCAAAAATGACTTTGAAGCGCTGTATTTTTAATATTCATCAAATAAACTAAACACTTAGTGTTCAAAAAGTTAGATAATTCAATTTTCTATATAAAAATATTTTTTGCTGAATCTTTTACTGAAAAGATATCCTGATTTCTGATTTGCCCCGAACCCTTCATTTCCCATTGGATTACATGGGAATGACGATTTTCAAAAATTTATCAAATTTATCATCAATTTTCGACCTATTGTAATTAAAGAAAAAAATTGAGAAAATTTGGAGGTATTGGAAATAAAGTCAAGTTACGTTTCCATTAATATTATAAGTTATTTCATCGCCGGTTAAGTAAATAAAAATTCAAACGTAAAGAGGCTTTAACACGTAGTTCAATGGGGGAAAAAGGTTGCCAAACTTATGGAGGGGAGTGTACATACGAGACACCCTGTACATAAAAATTTGACTAGACACTTGATTTCTGTTCATGGGCTTCTACAGTATACAAGAGACACAACTAACACTCATACATTTTAAAGGGATGTTGGAATCTTATAACATATCGCTTCAGTACATATATTTCATCATTATTGAAGCTCTCGTTTGCTGAAATATATTTTTAGTCTTATTTTTTAAAGATACTGTACTCGCGGTAATTTGTGCATGTTACTATATTTCCCGCTTTTTGCGAGTATTGGAAAATTCTAATAGTTCTAATTCGCGAAATACTGTCGCGAAATTCCACAAAAATTCATGTATTTCACTCAATGTTGACGTTCTTCGTCCGATGCTGCGCAATGAAAGGTAGCGAGGTTACTGTAATCTTACATTTCGGGTTCTGAAAAATTGTAATTAATATGAACATTCTCACAAAATGGGTCAAATTGGCTCAAAATATCCGGGTGAAGAGCAAAACATGACTGATATTGAAGTGGAAGGGTCATCTTCGTACATTAAGTAGCAAATTTAAAAAGCTTGACAAATTTTGAGAAGTCAGAAATCCGCGAAAATTAATAGCCGTGAAAAGATATCAGCTGCAAAATTTCAAAATCGTAAAATAGCGTTTAATGTTAACTTTATCGCATCTCGATCAACACTATCCCCGTTCTCTAAAGTAATTAACATAGTGCACTAGAAAAACGTTATTGGAAGAACCATGCATGGCATTTTTAAGGAAATCAATTCCAATAAATTAGGAACAAAATGGAAGTCTGATGATTACTATTTAATAAATCCGGTCCACACTTACTTGTGTAAAATGTCCCGTTTGCTTTGTAGGATCCGTTGAATACGTCGTCGCATAACTGTAGTAATTGATTTCGTTGTACCTTATAAAGGAAAGACATACATTGATGAGGTGGGTATGACATGGAGAAATATTCAACAATGGTGACAATTCTAGCGATCTGATTGGCCCACATGATGATAATATATCCTGCATTTTCATGGCGTGTGGAACTATCAATTATCACACTGTTAAATACTGAGAGTTTATTTCATGATTGTAAAATTCCCTGCAACCTGATTGGTCCATGTGACTTAAATATATTCTATATTTACACGCAATCCCCCCTCCCCTGCACGCAATCTAAACTTAGCGTGGGATGCAAAGCGAAAATTACGTCACCGTACTTGACCGTATAAATAACTGATTTATATTTCAGGAAATGATACTGTGATCTGGGCAATCAATATGTTTAGGATAAAACACATAGTGTATCCGTGAATAAAAGAGCGAGCAACTTGAAACTGCACATTGTTTTCTTGAAGCCAATATGGCAGACGAAGACTGAGTTGAAAAAGCGATTCGCTGCACTTCAGCTGATGAAATTGAATTTTTTTTAAAAAGGAGCCTTTTTAGGTAGGGGCACTAGCAAGTGATACAAATATAACAGAGATCGGTAACATAATATACGAGTATTGACATTTGACTTTAAAGATGCACGTCAAAAATCCAATACCAGAGCTACAATAAGACCTACATGGCGTTTTTGCCAGCTATCGGATAAAATTGAGTTTTTTCTTGATCATGGAATAAGAAAATATTCTGCCTTGGCAGTCCGTATTTCAAACTTTCTTGGACAAAATGGTTTCTGTAATCCACTCGAATCATAAAATAATATAAGTTATTCAATGATTCGAGTGAAATACAGAAAATATTCTTCCCGAGAAGGTCTGTATTTCATGAGAAATCATTGAATAACGTTTTTATTCCATGATAACTCAGATAAAGCCCCCTCCCCCACAAATCAAGTCCATTTCTTGGCTTGGGACCAGAGAAACAGATGAACCTTCTCACCTCATAGATATTCTTGATTGATATTCCTTCAAAATCAATGATTCGAGTGAAATATTGCATTGAATAATATAAGTCAAGCCAAGGATTAACGAGTTAAAACTTTTCTTTCAAAAATGTGTTTCAGAATGAAAGACCATTTAGGCATCACAATAAGCAAGAATATTGATAATATAGCGATAAAAGTGGTACAAATGATAACAACCCTGTCCCATACTATTTCTTATCATCGTCTCTAGTCTTGCTTTAAGACCCTGTATCCCTAACCTCTAACAACCGTGATGTTTAGAAGGAGAGTCTGTCCAAGACGACATCGTCTCAAGCCTGTTCAACTCCAGAACTCAATGCCAGGATTGGAAACCGAATAAGCAGATGATAACAGGGTTAACAAATCAATTACGATAATAAGGATAAACATTTAAATCTAAATGTAGAACTAAAGGAATTGGCAAATTAGCATATATTAGCGGTAAAAGTGATAATTTGGATAAAATTAGTACTATGGCTATTTTCGCTAACGAAAAGTAATAGTATCTGCTAACGCTAATTTTAGATGTGCCCAGTTGACGATTCTGACCATTTAACACAATCAATTGACGATTTATTAATTTTCATAATACTTCCCATTAAAATAAGATAGGGACAGAAATAATAAGCTCGAAGTGACATTCCCCACAAAGCTTAAAATGATATCGTACCAATTTTTAATAGCAGCTACACAGGCTACTTCTAAAGTTGGAGGTGTGGAGGTAGTTGTCGACTTGTATAGATTCTCTCCGGAACTCGGATACCTAAATGCGTTGTTTGATCCATCACTGTGCTCGAAAGCATGTCTCGCAGCTAAGTCATCTGACCAAGCTTGTGCAGTTGCAGCCAATGCAGAGTTATAACTCAGTGGGTCGGTACTGAGGTGGAGGTTACGGACCTCATTATGCTTGCTAGTACATTGCATATTGAAATCTGATGGCTCAGTTGGGGGCTCGGTTGGTGGCTCGGTTGGTGGCTCAGTTGGGGGCTCGGTTGGTGGCTCAGTTGGGGGCTCGGTTGGTGGCTCAGTTGGCGGCTCGGTTGGTGGCTTAGTCGGTGGCTCAGTTGGGGGCTCAGTTGGCGGCTCAGTCGGGGGCTCGGTTGGTGGCTCAGTCGGGGGCTCGGTTGGTGGCTCAGTTGGCGGCTCGGTTGGTGGCTCAGTGGGTGGCTCAGTTGGGGGCTCAGTTGGCGGCTCAGTTGGGGGCTCGGTTGGGGGCTCAGTTAGGGGCTCGGTAGGTGGCTCAGTTGGTGGCTCAGTTGGCGGCTCGGTTGGTGGCTTAGTCGGTGGCTCAGTTGGGGGCTCAGTTGGCGGCTCAGTTGGTGGCTCGGTTGGTGGCTCAGTTGGCGGCTTGGTTGGTGGCTCAGTTGGGGGCTCGGTTGGGGGCTCAGTTGGCGGCTCAGTTGGGGGCTCGGTTGGTGGTTCAGTTGGCGGCTCAGTTAACGGTTTAGTTGGGGTAGCGGTTGGCGGCTCAGTTGGCGGGTCAGTTGGGAGTGTGGTTGTTGGTTGAGTTGGTTTAGTTGTATAAGATCTACAGTAGCATCTAACATATTTCCGACCGGAGGATTGTTTCTTTTTTGCATCCATTTTGCCACAATCGGGTCTTGTTCCTTCCTGGCAGATGCCATCGAGAATGATTTTTGTTCCCTTAAGTTTACCCACCTTCTCTCCTTCTCTCCTTAAACAACCCCTTGGAACAGGAGCATTCGCTTCAATATCGCACTAAAGAAAGAGATGATCCAAATAACTAGCCTGATAAGAGAATTTCGTCAAAAATGCAAGAAGTAAGATATCATTTGGTGCGATTACAAAATAGAAACGTCTCTCATAAGCCGCACTGGCTGGGGCTGTGTTTTAATGATATTTTAGTACTACTAGTATTTGTAAAATAAATCTGCTGTGAGACGAAAAAAAAAAATAGATATATATATATAAAAAACATTCACAATTATTCAATGGTGGTTTTATAGTACTAGCATTTGAGGATGGATAATCCGCCGAGCTCACTGAGCTAATACATATAGTCCCGACCCCGTACCTTAGCCATGCTTCCACAGAGCAAGCTTACTGTATCATGAGATCCGGTGTAAAATTATTATGGTCCCCTTGGGATTATGGTCCCCTTACCTTACGGCCCTTATTGGCCCTGACCAGGACCACCTACCCTTTTACACCGGGCATGAGGTCTGGTAATACCCCATGTACAGGGGTTGATACTCTTCAAAAATTTAACCCTTCAAGCTGTAGAATCGCAAATAATTCTTAAATAATACTAGTTTATCAGTGTTTTGTGCTATACATGATGATAGCATTGATTAAAGGTTGTTGAAAATAAGTTAATTCGTTATGTACAGCATGTTTCACTGAAAAATTCTATAAAGTGTCATTGTAATTTCTTTAATAGTCTACTTTTTGAAAAATTATCCCAACAAATGTTCAATCAATAAAATAACGCATTTTTTCATTGAGCTATTTCAGATGTTTGTGATTATTTTCTTCTTTTTCTTTTTTTTATCTCTTAGAGATTTGACTTAGTGTGGCATAAACGTTATGGTTAGTTAATCGACATAATAAGATAATATGTTAATAAAATGTCTTCATTGTTTTCCCTGAATAGTGTGTTGCTACGGCATAATAAGGTGACCATCTGTATGCTTTCCCAGGTTATTTTTACGACGATTTTAAAAAACAGTAATATTAATCGGTCATTTGCTAAAAAAATCCTTGAACTTTTTATTTTTTCGATTTGTTTCGCGACTTTTGGTAAGGTTCTCCAAAATTTTATTATCGAATATCTGATATTTTTTATGTTTGAAATTCGGTTACCTTTTTCCTTTTGTAAATGACTTTGTAGTCTGCGGAGACAACGTAAACCCACGTAACGACCACGAGGAATACACAATTCCAGTGAAACAATTCCATTATTTGTCACCAATTACCAGCTTGAACACTCAGTTGTATTTAACTGAAATGAAAAAAAGATTATAGAAATTCTTGATATTGTATTTGAAGATCTGTAGTTCGGGGAGTGCATAATTGCTGAAATTTTATGCTCATTTCTTAAAAAAGATTATAGAAATTCTTGATATTTTATCTGATGATATTTCATGCTCATTCCTTAACAAGTCTAGATGCATACGATTTAACATTGAGAGTTTTTTAGGTACCTCTGAAATCCTTGGCAATGTTTCGATGACGTTGATGCGAAATGTAAAATTGAATTAATAAAAAATATTCATTATGCACTGCTCACCTTTCTATGAAATCCTGTGTCGGAGTGGAGAAGTTCAGTCTGCTTTGGATATCGAATGAATGGTCAAATGGTTATCGACACCCTTTATATATCTGCAGAGTGGGCCAGAAAAAACGTCCATATTTCTTATTTTGCGATAACTTTCAATAATGCGTATATTTGAGAAATACTTTTTGATGGAGCTGCAGAAATCAATTTATTTATGCCATTGTGGGATCGATTGCAAAATTTATTGCTGCAATCCCTGTCAAAATACTATTGAAATCGAATCGAAAAATTAAAGCAAACAAAAATGGACGTTTTGGCCCAACCACCCCTATACATACATACAGTGGGCATATGCATCAACGGCGTGTCATTATATGATTAGGAAAATCCGAATTCATCAAAAATCTGGGTGAATTATGAAAAAAATCATTGCCGTGATATTCACATTGTTTAACCAATCGTGTATCTTCCAGCTTGTTAGTAAAATGTATGTGGAACTAGGGGCAGGATTTCGTATGTCTTACTTATACGATAAAATATACCCTTTGTATTCGTTCGACTTCGCTTCTTAAAAGAGGGTTTCGTCTTCAGTTTATAAATAGACTCTGGGCGCAGGGTAGATAAAATATCCGTTTTATCAAATATGTGTATTCTCCGACACCGTTGTCGAATTGACATACAGTATACAGTATTGTTAATTCACAAATTGTCAAAAATTGCACAAGGGGTGCCTTAATTAGTATTTTCAAAAGGCAGTCATAAAAACATACAGTTGCCGGCATGGTGTCAAATAATTGGTATCCTCCGGACAATAAGATATTAGCTATGCCTATAATAGATATTAATGAGACTTCTTGTATGAAGTATTTAAACAATATGTATTCGAATTAAGAAATATAGACGGAAGAGCAGGTGTTATATCGACAAATAGATACCGCAGGGCTAGGCACAAACGCTTTCTGTACCCGAACGATCAAAGGGACTGAGGGGTTCGAAAGCGTTTGTGCCTAGCCCTAAGGTACGTATTCGCCGCCATTACTACGGCCCGCCGCTCTGACGTCACACGACTCATATTACCAGGTGCTGTGTGTCGACGAATACAAACCGGGTGAAATATTGACTTTGTTCACAGTTTATAGAAGGCGTGAATAGAGTCATGTTAGAATTCTGAATCTAGAGTGATAGTAAAATAGTATTTTGGTCAAATAAATACGTAAAACAGATGCAGCAGAAGGTAAAAGCGATATATTGGGAACCTGTATTTAAAGTATTCAATAAAGACATTTCTTTGCACTAAAGTAAGAGTATCAGGTACAGGCTTGCACAGGTGAAGTTGTATGTCCCGTGTCTTACAAAAAATCTTAAGTTATTGCTATTGACATAGACGATCATTCAAAACATCTTTGGCTAATATTTTCAAACGATCGTGTTTGAATTATACGTTTTAAATTGTAATTGTTCATTACAAAATTCTGAAGAAACATCTTCATCTTTAATTGAAACATTCTATAAATAGTTTAATTATGTTAACTAATCCAATTTAATTAACTTTCAAAAGAAATAACATGATTTCTCATTTCTTTGGAAGTCCCTAAATTAGCGAGAGGACAAGGAAACAATTATGCCGCTAACGAAATCATGAAATATCACGTGTTTCCTACACAATTCAAGAAGGAACGTCGCAATTTTTGTATCTAATTTATATTTCATTTTTTCTATTTTTCGATGTATCATTTATCGTAAAAAGGTTCTTCTGCTTTTGACATTTTATTCATGTAAAAGTCATTACAATAGATGTTAAAGAGTAAGTGGCAGAGCTACGTTCATGTAACCTATTGACTTTTTTGGAACACTTTCATGGAGAACATTTTTGCTTCCACAAGTTTTATTGTAATTGCAAGAGAGTGTACAATAAAAAATAAATAAGCAATGTACATACTAATTAACAGATAAAAACTGACATATTTCATTAGAAAAATTAATGACACAATCGGTAATTAGATTTCAAAATATTGTTTCAATTAGTTCTAAACAGGTGACACAAACAACGGACAATGCACATCATGATTAAAACTGGCACATTTTCCTGACAGGAAACTCCATTCATAAAGGTCAACATGGTCAAATCGGTAGATTTCTATGCATATATCCACCTTACATGAAAGGCCATTGTTTTGAATCGGAAGTTTGGCTGGATCGTACAAGAACATGGGTTTATTCTCGGAAATTAGTATAATTACAGTTATTTGTACATTTATTGTCAAATGTCAAAAAAACAATAAATTAAACATTGTTTTTGTTTTTGTTTATCGTTTGTCATTATTTATGTTATTTGTAGATGTTGCCGTCTACTTTAAATGATATGACCTTGTATGGAATAGCAGATAAGACAAAATCAGATCTGTTCTATTTCTACAATTGAATTTTATATTCAATTGTTTATGGTCATGATGATTCTATATTTAGTGAGCTCCACTAAATCATATATCAAGTCAAATCAAATCACAACATTAACTAAGTTATACCCTGAAAAATCACCTTATGTGATCATTAATTTGGCATTTTCACTTCGACGACTGTAACTTCTCTTAATAAAACCTGAGTCAGTTCTAACTGAAAATGTTACTTAATTTTTTCTCTGGATTACCAAGATTGGAGCAATAGTCAAAGTTAAAGTGAAAAAGTCAAAGTGGAACGCCTCTGGAAGTGGAACACCTTTCTCATGAACTGAATGTAAATTGACCTCTGAATATTGAGCACGTCCAAAGTGGAACACTAACACAAAAGACGTTCCACATTGCAGTAATTATCTCAGTGTGTATGGATAGAACTGACAAAACATTTTATGCTTTATTTTGACAACATTGCTTTATTTTGGCAATATATCTCTGTCATCATTACATTACTTTATTTCATTGGATATCTCAATAATTTTTACAGTAAAAAAGTACTCAAAAGTGATGATGGAACATGTACTGTTTGTGCCAAATGTATTGAATTATTAAATATCAAGGAAAACTACAATTTAATTTATTCTTGATTAATTGATAAACGAACATCTATTGTCATTTAGATATAGAAATCTTTTTGGCAGCTTCGACTAAGTTGTTTTCCGTAGCTTTGCTATTAGAGTCACTTTCTTGTTCATCTTCGTCATATTCATCATCGTCGTCTTCTTCATCATTGTCTGGATCATAATCTGAATCATCATCGTCATCATCATCATCATCGTTATAGTTGGTGTAGTTTCCATAACTAAAGTCCCCACCAGATGCACCTGTAATAATTCAAAATGCTTCAACTGTAGGATATGAAGGTTATGTATTGGGGGGTTTGGATACAGGGTTTATCCCAAGGAAAATATGTTTTACTCCACAGGGACCACAGGGCTGGAGAGATACTCATATTCTCCAAAAAATGGATTCACCCCACTCCCTAGATACACAATATATTCCTGGAGCAGGTGAAATGCTTAATATTTCCAATATATACTTAAACTCCAATAACCTCTCTAATCCAAACATTTTTAGACCTCCATTGACTTAAACATTAATAAAAAACAACTTGAAATGTGAATACATCAATGATCCACACAACTTTGTCGGGTTCCATTGGAATGATGAATTAGGTATTTACTGTGGAGTTCAACAAGAGCCTTGGTTTCTTTACTAATTGACTTATTTTAAGAAGCTCTGAATAAACATGGCAAAACACACTGTAAAACCAAGGGTTTGAAATTAACATTTGCCTTGTTGCCAATGTCAATCAATTCTAACTGTTGCTGGGCAACTGAATGTCACTACTAGTATGGTATATCATGCCACTAAATCTTAGCCATGAACCCTGACACAAAGCCTTTAAAGTTTGAAGGCCCCATGTAAAGTTTGAAAATATATTATTTTCATTCATTTACTATTTTTCTTGGCTATAAAAGATTTTGGAAAACAATATTTTTGGGGAAAAAGGTAAAATTGCATATCATACCTCCGCCACCCCCACCATAGGTGTTAGCATCAACATTGCCCCAGCGACTGGCATTCATATCAGATTCAAACTTTGTCTGGCGTCCAAAATCATAAGTCCTCGCTAAAAATAAATAAATCATTATCAGTTAAAATCAGTGAGGTAGTAGGGCGACAAAAATTGAACTTGTTATATGAGGCCTTGAGGCCTTGTGCTAAGAATACTTGGTTCATTTTCAGGGTTTCTATTTTTTAAGGCTATTATTTTAGAAAATCTCCTTAGTAATTTGGGAGGAGAATAAGCTTCCTACTTATGTTTTAAACGATGCCTGCGAGTCCACAAAAATTGGGGAAGAGGGAGGGACGAGTTGCCTATATTACTTACTTGACATTGAATAATCCTTGGTCTCTTTCGTCTCATGGCCACACTTGGGACATGGAAAAGCTTGTCCCTTATTGTACTTCACCCCCTTTCTCCTTACATGGTCATCGCAGTAACATACTTTGCACCTCAAACAAGAGAACTGACCAAGGCGATTACATGATAGACCTAAAACATATATATGTATTCATGTACGTATTCATGTACGTATTTACATTGAAATCTTGCATCCCAAAATTGAGAACTGATCAAGGCGATTGCACGACAGACCTTGAAATTAAAATTATCAAATATGAGGTTCAGTGTATTGATATCATGGCAAACAACTAGTACTGGAATGACAATAATACCTGCTTGAGAGCTGAATGTCCCTAGAACATATGTATAGTCATGTACATTTACATGTATTTTAGCTACTTGTACTTACATTTGTAGTTCTCTGCCTCCAGTTTCTGACAACTGGCCTGATGTTCAAACTGGTCATCTTCACAAAGGAAGCTATTGCAAAATGAGCATTTTAGAATCCTGCCTCCTGGAAAAATCAAAGTTGGATCAAACTTTCAAATATTTTATACACATGCTGAACTGGATTTTTTAGTAATAGTGACATCTATTTTATTTAAAAAAATATACTTATGTAAGTCTAGAGACAGTGTCAGAGTAGTGTCCTCTAATGTGTGGGGGAATATAATTTGTTTTTGTAACTGGATTGGGAGAGGATGCTCAACACAGTAAATTATGTGAGGTATATTACACTGGTACTGGTGTACTGGCTTATAATAAAATGCTACATGAACTGCATTTATCAGTAAAATAATTTGAAGATTTAAGCCCTGAACTCAGTGCAATGACCATTCCTTGAAGGTGTTGCTTTCCAAAATTTGCATGAGATGTGCAGCATTGCGTGTTAATTTTAGGAAAAAATGCCTGAAAGGAGAGGTCATTCCACAATGCATTGAGTCTTGGGCTTAACAGATTCTTTTCACACATTGCAAAATATTTTCTACCATGTCACTTAAAAGATACAAAATCACTAAAAGAACATATTTGCAATGAAACTTTTGCAAGGGTCGAGCTGGCAAATCATCAGTTTTAATCTATAGAGTCAAGTTGTCACCTTGACAAACATATAAGGAATGACCTTGGATGCGATGATTAGTTATATAATGCACTGCAGTTATATGAAATTCTGTGTTCGGATTGGCTGGAATCAGACACACCTGGCACCTGATTCTATGTGTGAATAAGTAATCATACCATGATCCCAGACTCCACGTTGACATTCCAGACAATCAGCATCTATCAATGGACAGGTACAAGCATGAGTGGTCACACATTTCCTTCCATGACAGACCCAGGCCTCACAGAAATCACATACTGCTCCCTGGAAAAACAGTACATGGTGTCAATACAATATAATAATAATGATATTGGTATTTAAATACAATATGATATCAGTAGATTACAATATGATATCAGTATATAAAATATGATGTCAATAATATTATGTCAGTACAATACAACATGATGTCAATATAATACAATAAGACATCAGTAGAATTCAATATGATATTAGTACAATACCATATAACATCAATAAATACAATATGGTGAGAGGACTTGTTATAAGGTGGATTGCTGGATTATATATAGTTTTTCAAATGAATTTTTGTTGTTTCCAAATGAACAAAATTAGATTTTGCTAAAATAATGCTAAAGTTTAATGAGTTTAAGAGTTTGAACCCCCTCGTTGAAGCCCCTTTGAACCCCCTCATTGAAGGCCCTTTGAACCCCCTCATTGAAGGCCCTTTGAACCCCCTCATTGAATCAAGCAACATAGTCCTGATTTACATAATGACATTGTTCACTCCAATCATTCACAGTTTGGTCCAAATTTTTATATTCCCGCATTGCATAATACACCTCTCTTTTCAGAATTTGAATAAACTCACCACCATGGCCATTCCAGTCGCATACTGGCCACCATGTTTAATAATACAATCTCCAGATTTCATCATGCATTTTGTCTTGCCTGAAATCAAACAGAACTTTATTTGAATCATAATTTATCATGAAAATAAAATAAGTGATCTACATGCATATTAAATATCATTTCCCATTTTTTTAAGAATGAAATATATGACTATTTCAACTATTTCCTTTATATTACTTTGGTGTAAAATACAATATGGCTTAGTTTATAAAATGTCACAAATTTTAATTCAAAAGTGGTTCTGCACTACCAATCCCTTATATTTTTTACCAATTGTTTTTATGCAGGCTCACATAGGGTGGTATTGAGATAATCTAAATTCATGCCATTATCATTTGTGAATAATGCACAGGTTTGCAACCAATTTGAAAACAGTTCACTTACCGCAGTGTCCACACATTGGAAGTCTTTGGACGGACTGGCAGAAATAGCAGAAAGCTCGATTCTTCTGACGTCTCTTGCATGAGTCACATTCCTGAAATACATGAACAATAATGTCACAATCACGGGCTTTATAATTTCATAGATCGGGCTGCTCCACCCCTGTTGTATTATCTGATTGATCATATTTGATTGTGTTATTTCGTGATACTATACTTGTGTTTATTTCGTGACATACTGTATGCACGAGCGCCATCTTTACTTATATAGTCAGCCATCTTGATGTACATGTGTAAAATATTTCAAAGTATAATATAGACATAAAACTCAACATAAAACATTGTTATTGTCGTCATATTATAACAGAACATGGTGTCAGATATATATTTCTACACTGAGGACAGTTCAAACTGCGTAAAAATCGACAGTGGGAGCCGATGTTGATGGATTATTGTGGATATTTTGAAAACCAGGTGACATTTTTCCTCGGAAAATAAGTTATATTTTCGAAAATATCATATCTCAACATACTAGATCTTACTAGACAGTACTCCTGTATATATATGTGCATATTATAATATTCAACAACATATGATATATGTGAACTGTACCAAATCAATATGGCAAATCTGCTTGTTCAACCTCCTGAGCCATTGGACTCCTCAAAGCCAGAGTTATGGACAAAATGGATAAGGCGATTTGAGCGGTATATGATAGCTTCAAACCTAAATGAGTCTGGAGATAAAACTCAAATTAACAGTTTAATTTACCATATGGGAGAATTCGCTGAGGATATCTTCCAGAGTTTTACTTTTACCGCAGCTGATGAAGACAGTGAAAACTATAAGTGCGTCAAAGCAAAATTTCAAGAATACTTCATTGTTCGACGTAATGTTATATTCGAACGTGCTACATTTAACAGAAGAATTCAAGAAGACGGTGAGTCCGTTGATAATTTCATTACTGATTTGTATTCCTTGTCGGAGCATTGCGACTTTGACGCTCCTGTTGTGGGAGAAACTCGTCGTGAACAATTCATCAGAGACCGTATTGTGGTCGGTATATCAGATGCTCGATTGTCAGAAAAACTGCAACTCGACTCAAAGTTAACACTAAAATCTGCAATGGACGCTGTGAAATCCAAGGCAGCTGTTCATAAGCAACAAGAACAGTTAAGAATCCCTACTAGCCAGTCTGCGATTCAGGAAGTCTCCAATTCGAAAGGCGGTTTTAAGGGCAATAGGAATCGTTCACATAAGAAGAGGAGATCAGGACAAGACAAATCACCAGCTAATGCTACAAATTCTAAGTGTACCAGATGCGGTGGAACGCCACATATTAAAGCTAAATGCAAAGCCAAAAATTCACAATGTGGGAAATGTTCCCGATATGGCCACTGGGCTAAATATTGCCTATCTAAAGTCGATAACGTTGATCATGTTACAGCGTCTAGAGATCTTGATCATGCCTTTATAGGGTTGTTGACTTCCAACAAACCTGAGTGTGATGAATTTGATACTTTGTTGATGTTAAATCAAAAGCATGTGCAGTTCAAGCTAGACACTGGAGCAGATGTTTCAGTTATCACACCCGAAATTTACAATACTGTTAAATCATCATGTTCAAAGATTCAAAAACCAAGTAAAATCTTGTATGGTGCTGGTAAACATGTATTGAAATGTACTGGCATGGTTAGTGCCAGTGTGTCAGCTGGTAATAAATCTTGCAAGCAGGATTTTTACATAGTAAAGGGCTTACAAAAATGCCTGTTGGGTAAACCTGCCATAAGATCTTTAGGTCTTCTATCTGTGAATGCCAATTGTAACTTGAAATCTAATCACAGTCACATTGAACAAATTTCAAACTCAGAGAGTAGTGATATATACTCTAAACATGCAGAGCTTTTCACAGGCTTAGGAAGACTTGAAAAATCTTATGAAATAAAACTCAAATCTGATGCTCAGCCTTTCGCTCTAACCACTACGCGCAATGTAGCTTTACCATTATTGCCTAAAGTTAAGGCTGAACTTGAAAAACTTGAAAGTTTGGGGGTCGTCTCAAAAATTGATGAACCTACAGAATGGTGCGCTCCCTTAGTGGTTGTAGTCAAAGACGAGCATAATGTTAGATTGTGTGTTGATTTTACCAAACTCAATGAAGCTGTATGTGTTGAAAAGTATACACTTCCAAGTGTAGATGTCACCTTGGGTCAGCTGGCAGGGGGGCAGGTATTTACAAAGCTAGACTGCAATTCTGGATTTTATCAAGTACCCTTAGATCCCAAGTCCCGTCATTTGACCACATTTATCACTCCATTTGGGCGGTATTATTTCAACAGAGTTCCTTTTGGGATAAATTCAGCTCCTGAACATTTTCAGCGAAGAATGAATGAAATTTTAGCTGGAATGTCAAATGTTGTTTGTCAAATGGACGATATTCTTGTCTTTGGTAAGGATACTGCTGAGCATGACAAGGTACTTGAAAGTGTCCTTGTGAAACTCAAAAATGCCGGTGTGACGCTCAACAAAAAGAAATGTGAGTTTAGGAAAACCACTATCAAATATCTGGGTCATATAATCAATGGGAATTCAATTTCCGCTGATCCTGATAAAGTGCGTGCAATCATTGAAATGCCGAGTCCGACAGATGTTTCGGGAGTTCGTAGATTTTTGGGGATAATCAATCAACTCGGGAAATTTTCACCAAATCTGGCTGAAAAATCTCAACCAATTCGCGAACTTCTTAAAAAAGACCGTGCGTTTTTGTGGGACATTGCACAGCAAAATGCTTTTGAAAGTATAAAAGCTGAAATCAGTAAACTACCGGTTTTGAAAATTTATGATTATAATCATGAAACCAGAGTTTCGGCTGATGCTTCAAAATTTGGGCTGGGAGCTTCACTGGAGCAACGTCCTCCAAAGGGAGAATGGCAGCCGGTAGCTTTCGCATCGTGTTCTATGTCAGAAACTGAAATGAGATATGCACAAATAGAGAAAGAGGCTCTTGCGATTACATGGGCTTGCGAGAAATTCGCGACATTTCTCATTGGTCTCAAGTTTCACATTCATACAGATCACAAACCGCTTGTTCCACTTTTAAGTGTCAAAAATCTTGATGAGTTACCTGTTAGAATACAGCGCTTCAGAATAAGGCTTTTCAGATACAGGTATACAATCTCGCATGTACCAGGTAAGAACCTTATTATACCCGATGCTTTATCGCGAGCACCGCTTAGTGAAGTGGGCGATAATGTTGACCTAGAATCGAGCGCAAATGCTATGATCGATTCAGTGTATAGAAATCTTCCTGCAACAGAAGCAAGATTGGAACAAATCAAACATGAGCAAATGAATGATGTAATATGCCAAGCAATTACTGAATACACAATGAATGGTTGGCCTGAAAGATCAAATATTCCCGGTGTTTTGAAACCATACTTACAACATCGCGCAGAATATAACTTAGTCAATGGCTTACTTATGCGAGGCGAACGTATTATTATCCCGTCTAATTTGAGATTGGAAATGCTAGATCGCATTCACATGGGGCATCAAGGAATTGTTAAATGCCGCGAACGTGCAAAACAATCTATGTGGTGGCCTGGTTTAAGCAAACAAATCGAAGATGTGGTTTTTAAATGTACTGTGTGTGCTGAACATAGGAAAAATCACTCAGAACCACTCATTCCAACTGAATTTCCTCAGTTTCCATGGCAATTACTTGGAACAGACTTGTATACACTCAAAGGAGTTACATATCTTCTGGTGGTAGACTATTTCTCCAGATATGTTGAGGTAGCAAAATTGAATGGTCTTTCCTCCAGTCAAATCATAACTCATTTGAAGTCTATATTTAGCAGACACGGTATTCCGCAGAGGGTAAGGTCGGATAATGGACCGCAATTTTCATCGCGAGAATACAAGAAATTCGCTAAAGAGTACAATTTTGAGATTACAACGAGCTCTCCTATGTTCGCTCAGAGTAATGGCGAAATTGAAAGGGCGGTGCAAACAGTCAAAAATCTAATTAAGAAATCGCGAGATCCTTATGTATCTCTTTTGGCTTATAGGAGCACCCCTCTTGCAAATGGGTATAGTCCCTCTGAGCTCTTATTTGGAAGGAAGATTCGTAATCATATTCCTCAAGTCCCAAGTCTCTTGAAACCAAATTGGCCATTTTTACAAAATGTAAGGGAGAGGGAAGTGAAATACAGGAATCAAAGCAAATTGAACTTTGATAGACATCACAGGGCTTCAAGCCTAGAAAAGCTAACACAGGGTGACAATGTCTTTGTTAGTGATATGAAACAACATGGTACTGTAATTGAGAAGTTACCATTTCCAAGGTCGTATAGGGTAGAAACACCTTCAGGTAAATCCTTTAGAAGGAATAGGTCATCTTTGGTTAAGTGTACACCACCATTATTTCATAGGTATGAAGATCAAGATGATCTAAATGTACATACAGACTCAAAAGAGTCACAGTCATCTATGGTAGTTGATAATGCTGGATCACCAATTAGTGGTTCTAGCCAGGTTGAGGTTCCGGTTGAAAATAACCCAAGTGTTAACAGTGAACCTATATTGAGAAGGTCTCACAGATTGAGGAAACCTGTTAAAAGACTTATTGATGAGCTATAGTGACATTATTTACACTATGTATGATTTAGAGAGAGTTAGAGACTGTATTACCAACTCTTATGAACATTTAAATTCTTACATAGTTTTAAGTCTTATGGACATTATTAGTTTAAGTGTAACATACGAAGTAGTAACACAATCAAAGGCTTCCAAAGGGAGATGTTGTATTATCTGATTGATCATATTTGATTGTGTTATTTCGTGATACTATACTTGTGTTTATTTCGTGACATACTGTATGCACGAGCGCCATCTTTACTTATATAGTCAGCCATCTTGATGTACATGTGTAAAATATTTCAAAGTATAATATAGACATAAAACTCAACATAAAACATTGTTATTGTCGTCATATTATAACAGAACAACCCCTTTGACTATCTGAGTTTTAATGCATGAGGTGTACTTAGAATCTGAACACAAATTCTCGGTAGAAGTTCATATGGTGAAAATAACGAAATAATGAAATGGTTCCGTGTGTCTACTTAACAGTTTGTTCTAGGTCATCCATCCTGCTAAGTTACATTGTGGAACGCAGCCAAACACGACACTGAAGGCAACAACATGTTGATGTTGATCTTAGCAGAATTTTGGGAAATTTAGATCGTCCATTTTGCAAGCTCATGTGACTCACACGTGATACGTGTCTGATCACGTGACTAGTTACTGTATCGATCATGTCACTTAATGACGTCTCAATGACGTGTTACCCAACCATGTCTTCAAGGAAAACGGAAGTAAATATTTTGGAAAATGTTTTCCGAGCATTTGCTACTGATTATAGAAGGCCCAATTACGCACCAAACGAAACTGCTAAATTGTATTTCGTGCCTAACAAGCCCAGTACGCAATGAAAGAAACTGCTAAAAATTGTATTTTTAGTCTGCTTATTGATCTATTGATTCATAAAGACCTGAAATGATGCATTCAAATAAGACCGCCTCCTAAATGAAAACACTACACATAAAGTGGTGAAAAACAACGAACTAAAGTTGAAAGATCGCAACGTTCGCTACTTTGTTCAATTCCGGAAGTCTCCAAGGGGCTGCAGAAAATGGGAAATTTTTACGATTTAGATTTTATAACCTCAGAATACTGCCTTCATTGTCGTGTTTGGCTGAGTTCAACAATGTAACCTTGCAGGATGGATGACATAGAACAAACTGCTACAGTGGGGATCATAAAGAATTGCAAAAGCTATGAAAATTACATGCTGTCGCACATGTAATAAATTCTTACCTCAGTGTATTCAGTGACTCTATTTTCTCCGTCTTAGTAAGTCCAAATATAGTGGAATTTGTGTCCCTAATGACAAATAAGAACTTCAAAAGTTGAATTGGATATTCACATGTTATGCCGACTCTTCAAATGTTGAGGTGATTTTGTCGCCCGATTGCGCCGGAATGGAGGATTGGCTCCCAGAATGCAACATGACAAGTGCCAGCTTTCAAAATGCTGTTCCACCATTTTGAAACCTGTCATGAGTAAATACGGTTAACTGATGTTGCATTCTGGGAGTCAACCGTCCTTGGATAACAAACATGGCGATTCATCATCATCATCATCATCATCATCAGTATTAAGACTAGTTGGTTACTCCAGTTATTAGTCTCATCTGTTCAAACATAGTTTAGATCTGAGCTTTAGTACAAACTTTAAGGACAAAAAGGGGGGAAACCTATAGCCGGTAGTGTTGATACACCCAGTGTCTGTCCAGAGCTGTCTTGAAGACATCCAGATTTTCTGCCTGTGCCACTTCTGTAGGGAGACTGTTCCAATCATTAATGATGCGTTGACTGAATGTGTTTTTCCTTACATCTAGTCTGGACCTTTGCTTATAAAGTTTGTCCCTGTGCCCTCTGGTTGCACTGTCATGTTTGGTGAAGAATAAACCACTGTCAAGATTTTCTAAATTGTTCAGTATTTTATACACCTGGATCATATCTCCGCGTTTCCTTCTATATGCCAGGGAATAGAGTTTGAGACTACTTAGCCTTTCTTCATATGGTAGATCTTGTAAACCATTGATTAACTTGGTCGCTCTACGTTGAACTTTCTCTAGTTTGCTTATATCTGCTTGATACCTTGGACACCAGATTACATTATTATATTCCAGGTGAGGTCTGACTAGAGTCTTATACAATGGTATCAGTGTATCCTTATCTCTATATGTCAAGGTGTATCTTATGGCCCCAAGTATACTATTGGCTTTACTTGTGCATTTATCCACTTGTTTATGAAACTTAAGTTCATTATCAATTGTAACTCCCAAATCATTTTCTTCTGTTACTGTCGTTAGTTTCTCGCCTTCCATTGTATAGTCATGTTTTGGATTGTTGGAGCCAAGATGCATCACTTTGCATTTGTCTTTATTAAATTTCAGTAGCCATTTGTTACTCCATTCTACTAGATTGTTTATGTCTCCTTGCAGCCCTTGTATTTTCTCTGCACTGCTGACTGGAGCATATAGTTTGGTGTCATCTGCAAACATTTTAGCTATGGTTGTTACTACATCAGGGAGGTCGTTGGCGTATATCAGAAAGCAGATCGGCCCTAACACACTTCCCTGAGCTACTCCACTGGTTACGGTCCTCCATTCGGATAGTTCTCCATTTATTCTAACCCTTTGCTTCCTGTTAGTGATGAAGTTTTCCATAAGTTTAAGTAGATTCCCTTGGATTCCATAGGAGTTGATCTTTTCCATTAATCTCTTGTGTGGCACTGAATCAAAACATTTCGAAAAATCAAAATATATTACGTCTAGTGGCTCCCCGTCATCTATTAGTTTTGTCCACTGCTCCATGACCGTCAGGAGTTGAGTGCAGCATGATCTCCCAGGTGTAAACCCGTGCTGTTGGTCAGTTAGTAGATTGTTTTCCATTAGGTGTTTAAGAAGAGTGTCCCTTATAATTGACTCCATAAGCTTGCAGGTAATACAAGTTAGGCTGACTGGTCGGTAGTTACCTGGTAATGTTTTCTTTCCCTTCTTGTGGATTGGAATTACATTTGCTTGCTTCCATTCATCCGGGAGTTCTCCAGTTTCCAGACATTTTGTGAATAATAAGGTCAGTGGTGGTGCCAATTCCTTTGAGGCTTCCTTTAGGATTTTGGGATGTATATCATCTGGGCCTGGGGATTTGTTCACTCTTAGTTTGTTTAGTTGTAGTAGTACTTTTTCCTGTGTAAATTCTACATTATCTAGGGTTATCGTTGTCCTGGGTATAACTCTGGGTATATCTCCATCCTCTACAGTGAAGATTGAGGAAAAGTATTCATTGAATATGTTTGCCTTCTTCCAGTCATCATCAGTTAGTGTTCCGTCTGTTGACTCCATGGATCCTATTTTAGGTCTTGTCTTTAGTTTGGAGTTGACATATGCCCAGAAAGCTTTAGGGTTTTGCTTGGCTTCTTTGGCTAGTTCTCTTTCAAAGGTCCTGCATAGTTCTCTACAGAGTTTTCTTGTTTTGTTACTTTCCCTTTTAGCTTTCACGTAATCTTCATACTTTTTTGTTTCCCTGTACCTCTTCATGAAAACATTCATTCGATTTGGTAGGGATTTATCCATTATTTGCAGGTATGAAGCTTTGGATTCATTTATTGTGCTACTTTAGTGAACGGGAATTATTTTTCTACCGCTTGGGAGTGTTTGAGACACGAAACTTGGAAATAAGCTCATTGTGACAACTTGTGAACGTTGAGTTTTATTTTTGTCCCCCACTGTAAGTAGACACATTAGACTGTATCCTTCGTCTGAATAAATATTCAGACTGTAAGTCACCTATTGTAAAATGTGGTGTTGAATAAATGTTACAAATAAGTTTGTTAAATGATAAAATGATTACCTTGTAAAGTACTTACAATATTATTTTTTCGTATATTGTCCTCTTACTGAAGATATTCATAAAATGTACAGACGCTTCTTGTAGCGAAGCCATTGATTAGGTCAAGCCATTTTGGCAATGCCAATTCTCACGATAAACGAGATTTAGCCAGTGACGTCAGTCTATTTGTAAACAAATAACACGTGGAGCGGACGGAAGCGAGTTGATAAATTCCATTTGTGCGGGAATTCATTAGATCTAGTCATTTATTATCATTATCCCGATTAATTTTCTTCATTTATAGTAAATAGAGCGGAAATATTCATGAAGAAGGCCGAGGTAATCAAGTGGTCATGTGTTGTCAAAGTTCAAAAAATTTGCATATCTCGTTTGGATCTCGTGAACTCAAACGTCCTTGACATTGATTTCGCGATGTACTTATAAACACATCCTGAAGTTTTGGTGAGTCTGAACATTTCATTATTTTATATCAACTTGTACCCGCCTTATACAAATATTTTTGCTTCTAGTTTAAGATGAACATCTCTTCAACATATTCACCAATTTTCAAGGTGAACATTCTTGTAATAAACGAGAAATTTATGTGCAAAAAATATCACCGCGATTTCCATAGGAAATATATCAATCATAACAGACCGAATATTATATTCGGTCTGTTGGATACATACTAGTAGACACATGGTAACATTTCATTATTTCGTTATTTTCACCATATGAACTTCTACCGAGAATTTGTGTTCAGATTCTAATTTTAATATCAAGATAAAGATGCAAGAAATGTGTGAATGTGGAAAAATAACATTTCTGAACAGAGGCCGTGACAGAAAAACTCACCATCATTTCGTTACAAGGATATTTAGTCAATGGTCTTTCTTGATTCCTGATATCCTTCTGTCGTTCCCTTTGTTTTTCAGCTTTCTTACGCGCCCCTGTCTTCCTCTTAGGCATGATTTATTGCAATTTGTTGAAATGCTCCGAATTTTTTTTTCATGTGGCCGGAAGTTGAGACTTGCACCTAACCACATTTATTTGGTGGAGATTAACATTACTAGGAGAAAGTATAAATATAAGTATCATAAGTAACATATTAAGAAGTGATTTTTTATCATTAAAATGTAATTTTTGATTTGTTTTGATTGTCAATATCTAGATATGATAGCTTCAGGTGAAATGTAACTGCCTGTCATGAACCCGGAAGCAAGTTTTTGGACATGCGCAGTTCCATCTCGAAAAAATTATGAGCCGAAAAATATTCAGGTCAATGTTTTGCCATTAAAATGACACTAAGGACTTAACCATATCGACATCAAGATGGTGCTTAAGACACTTGAGTTCAGTGACTGTCTGTCAGACAGTCCGTCTTTCAGAGAGAACCTCCACGCGCACGAGAAAGAGTTAGAAAAAACAAGCAAATCCATCAAGGGTCTAATTTATCACTGCAGAGAGGTTATCAATGCCACAAAATGTAAGTATAATATTATATAACCTTCATCTATAATGCATGGCTGTGGATACCAGTGGTGTATTACTTATAAGTATTCGCTATCACGAAGTGTCATATATAATCATCAATTCAATAAAGTTTGCAGCGCATTATTTATGACAAAATGTAAATTATGTCATGAACATTAATAAAAACGTAAAGGCTAGAGTACCGACAATTGTCGGTACTCTAGACTCTGATGTGGTGGCACGCTAGAGGACCGACAAATAAATTGTCGGTACGGGAGATATGCTGTGTTTACACGCTAGAGGACCGACAAATATTGATTTTCGAATTTTCTGGCGCATGCGCAATGCGCGGGGGGATATTTCAGATATCATACGGATATTTTGGGAACAAGTGCAAAACCCAGGGAGGGCATTAGCCCCGGTTACCCGGGGATTACCAAACCCAGTCAAAAAATGGTAGCCCGGGAACGGGGAATGGTAGTAAACGTTGAAAACCCAATAAAAACATGAACAAGTAAGACGTTAGAGAGCTATAATGCAGAGTAAACGGCTATATATATTCTAAACAGACAGGATATTTCTCCTGAGCCGATCAGGCGTAGAAAGGGGCGTTTGCTACCCATTAGATAGAAGAAAATAGCTAGAATGTTTTTTATTTGAAGCTTATGGTATGAGGTTCCATATCCATCCGCCAAAAGGTATGACCCCTATATAGTCCATTTAAAAACCTGTGGTATCATTCTAAATAACCCATAGTTGGCTTCTAGGGTACCTAGTATGCCACTATTTGGTATCAAAATAAAGAAGAGTTCAACTTTCATTTGAATTACGAAAATAGCGATGTAGGTGAAAATAGTTCCGAACGTGAGCATGTTTACTACGCGTTTGCCCGTCATATCAGAATTGAGGAAGTGGTAGCAAACGCAAGTTACAATAAACGGACGCTGATATCTCAAAAAGTAACCTGACTCCCTATAATTTGATGTAGGTCAATCGAACCCCTTTAGGACAGGTGCATTTTGATATATAACGCTATGGGGGTAAGCTTCAATTTTTGTCGAAATAAATTATGGCTCACTACAAGTTAATGCCTGTACGATTCCATACTGCAAAAGAAGCACTATGTCCCCCCCCTCAAAAGAAGAAAGTAGGTCCTGCCGGGAATCGAACTCGGGACCGAGTGTGTTCGAGTCGTGCTCCCTAACCACTAGCCTACCATTGATGAGGTTATTTCGAAAAGTAAAAGTAGTGGATTTATTTATGAAATTGTCGGCTCTCTAGCAAAAACACGTAGCAGCCACTTGCGTACCGACAATTGTCGGTTCTCTATCTGGCACTACTAGGTGACGATAGAGTGCCGACAATTGTCGGTACCCCAGCAAATACCCCTGGACAGTCTTCAGTACCGACAAAATTGTCGGTCCTGGAGCCACTCCGTAATAAAAATATACCAAGGGAACAATTGTATTTGAAGTCATAAAGTCGTATTCATAATATGGATGCCATCTTGGTTCAAACAATCTCTACCTAAATTGACAGCAATATGAGGCAGCACTACACCCGATTTCCTGGCCTGACTTTGTCGGTAGAAATATAAATATAAGAGTTACCTGAAGATTAGGGAGTCTTACTTACCCTCTAGAGGTTATAACACACATTTCAATGAAACCCTATCACCTTTGTTGCGTCAACCATAGAGCATTTAGCACAATATCCAAGAGGTAAATATGGACCGTGAAAATGAATGATTTCCTTGTAAGTTCCGGAAGTTTCAATATAATAAATTAGCCAACATTGTGAGAATTGAATGTTTGTCTGCGCAGCATTCCATTCAGAGCAATAGTTCAACTGTAGATTATGAAGTTTCTTCTATCTTAGAACAGGCCATCCAAAACATTCTTTCCTAATATTTCAATTATTTTCACATCAGTCATGGTTGGATGACATGTCACAAGATTAAAGTTCAAGGTCAATACATTATTTTGTGATAGGGGCAACGCATCCCGGAAGTAAACACAAGGAAAATTGAAAAGTCCAAAAAGCATTACACAAATTTCAATCAAGTACTGTGCTTATGCTTCATCATGAACAAAACAAAGTTGATATGGTTTCATTGAAATGTGCGTTCTAACCTCTAGAGGGTAAGTAAGACTCCCAATCTTCAGGTAACTCTTATATTTCAAGTTCAAACAACGAGGTCAGGCCAGGAAATCAGGTTTAGATAAAAACATTTTGACTTGATATATCTGTCAACCAAAACATCATTGTGATGCGAGAAAGTATATCCTAAGCCTGGAGGAAATGTCACTCAACTATTTGATGATTTTGAAGTTATGTCTGTACTTTACAGTTTAAAATCAAATTCTGTAGTAATTTGACACCACCTTCTTATTTGTCTCACTGAAATTTTATTGTTTCTCAAAACATATTCTCTCAAAATCAGAAAATATGGTTTTGAGCAGGGAATTTTTTTTACGAAATTTCAGTCACAAAAAATAATGATTTAATGGTTATGCTTCCTCCGGGTGTAGGTTTTACGATTGTTTTAGATATATCTCTTATATTATGATGTTATCAAGGAATCAACAATCAAGGAATACATCGATATCGCTGTAGCCCCATTTTTGATGATCAGCGTTTGACATCACTTGGTTTGTTTCAAAATGTTGTACTTTTATGATTGCAACCAAGTGGTCACATTTTGTCATTGTACCTTGTTCATTGACTACTATGACAGGATTAAATAATATAGCAAATTGCATAATGAAATAATACTTTGACCATTGCAGCATTATCCAAGGCACAAAGAAATTTGTCCCAAAATCTTCAAGATTTCCGCTGGGAGCATATTGGAGAGGAGCAGACTGATGATGAAATCATTATTGGTAAGGACATTTTTGAAATGAATACACTCAAAGAACTCACACGTCACAAATCATGACCTTATGGTAACGGCGTCAGCGCCTAGCGAAGCGTGTTTGGTGTTATAGACTGAACATAACAGATCACTTACCAGTTGGTTATGTCACCACCACATTGTTATTGTCTCTAACTTTTTTGTGGATGGTTTTTGGTGTTTGGCATCTGTAGCATTGCGTCTGTAACATGGCATCTGTAACAAATGGCAGGTGGTGACATTTTGCACGTTAATACCTTGTTATCTTTAATTTAGGTGTATAAGTTTCATTAACCAATCATTAGCCAAACATATTGTAATTATAATAAAACACTTTCCAGTTCCAGGGGTTAAAGTGACCCTTTCCACAAATATCTGAAGAATGAATGGTGGGAGGTCAATTTTTATGTTATCAAGAAACATTATCAAACCATTGACCTTCTTTTTTGATTTGAGCTAAACAAAACTCCCACTTCTGTAAAATGATCATGCATGTACTTTGAATATGTTGCTGACTCTCTTATTGGCTAAGACCTGATCACATGATTATGAAGTTAACCATGAATTCACTTCCATCCATCAAGTTTCATTTTCAATTGAAAATATTACAGAATATGTACCATGTAGTATATACGAGGGATGATCGATAAGTAATGGACACTTTTTTTACATAGATGCTTTTTATAGACCAATCTCTTAAATTTTTTCACCTGTGATACATCATTCAATTTTCTATCAACACTGAAGATTTGGAGACCAAAAATGTAATATATTTTGATTTATCTTTATTTCCATAAGTATATACCATAAAGCATATGACACTGACAAAAATCCTGGATGTGCAATTGATGGAAATAATTGCACATTAATTTGGGTGAATTCATGTTTTTCTCTGCATTAATATAGTCCCAGTTTGTTGAATGGTATATATTTTAATTTACAATACTGATATGTGATGTTTTTATTGCAGCTCGATCACTGAAGGAGTTTGGAAAGCTGATAGCAACTGTTGAAGACGCCAGAGACAATATGGTAAGTTTAGATATTTCTAGCAGCCTGTACTATCCCATGGAATACACCCTTTTCAAGTATGGGGCAAAGAGAGACTCTGATTAAATCAGAATGTAAAAATGGCATCATATCCTGAATTTGGAATGGCAGCTTCACACTGAAATCTTGAAAAGGGTAGAACTTCAAGAGAAGTAATTGCTTCAAGTGTACTTAGATATACATGTTTAATAATAAACAAGTTTATCTGTACCCACTACAGCTCAAATGTCAATGACTCTTGGGTCTCTTAATTTCTTCATTGTACATCTGAACAGGCTTGGTTTCTGGTATTTCACGTATTTCCATCGCTGTTATAGCATCTAAGCCCTGTTATGAAGGACGGACAAGCAAGGAAATGCATGTTTTACAGTTGACATTAATGAAACTTAGAGAGGGTAGACAGGGGCTTCACTAGAATTACTTTAAACAGGCTAAATAAATAAAAACAACAGGCAAATTTATTGGAAATTATAAATTTAACATGGAAAAGTTGAAAAGTCCATAAAAACAACAGGCGATTTTGTGAAAACAACCGGCTTGTTGCCTGCTGCTAATGAAACTACTGGTGGAATTAGAAATCCCTTTTTGATTTTCCCTTTGAGTTTTACACCCAAAGTAGTGCTTCATACAATTTCAGGAATAGACTATTGACTCTTGGTTTGGACCTGTGCTGAATGTATCTCTAAAGTCTCTAGAGTCAAAGTTGAGTAAAGAAATTCGCTCTCAGTCAGGAATAGTTAGGTTCATTAGCCTGATAACTATACATGTATACTCTGTGCATGTACAAGACCAAATTGGTGCCATTAAAGAATATAACAGGAAGTTGTATGTAGGTTTACGTAACTCAGACATATGCAGTATTTTTAGAACACATGCAATGTTACATTATCCAATTAAAGGTGTATCTATCTGCGATTTCCTCTATAAGACAGGTAGTGAGGTTAAACACGCAGACATACTGTAAAATCAATTGACAAGTTGGCACCTCCCCCCACCATCCCCTTCCCATGGAATTACCACCCATGGTCAGCCTCATATTAGATTTCTTAGTTATGACATTATGTTTAAAAAGTCTATCTATAGTATTTTTCTCAGCAAGAAAATGTTCAGAATACTATATACAGACCATAATTTTTTACAGATATGTAAAACATTGATCGGATACAGTTAAACCTTGCAGAGTTCTATATTTTTAATGTCTGAGTCATAAACCTACATACCATTTTGTGACTCAAACATGCAAGCTTATATTTTGGAATGATTTTATCAACAATGATGGAATTGTCTTGATTTCTCTTATAGATAGGTTATATAGAGTTTTGAATGGTGGTCAAGTTGATTGGAAATATGAGCTTTGAAATATGCCATGATTTGCTGAATAGGAAAGTGATTTCTGGGTCTCTTTCATACACATTACCCTTCAGTGATCTCCCCAGGATTTTTTCCCAGGGGGTGCAAAATTCTCATTTTTACAATTCAGACAAAAATTGGTCAAAATATGCCAATTTTTTATGATTTTGGTCATTTTCAAGTGGTTGCAAATAGATTTTCAGGTGGGTGCAAGGCTGCTTTCAAAATCTCAGGTGGGTGCTGCATGCGCTCACTTGCTTGAAGCACCCTATATTGATACAACAAGGATAATGTAGAATCACTACATAGTATAAGCGATACAAATAAGGTTGTCATTGATTGCTGATATATCCTAACTCTGGAATTGGTTAGATCTGGTATATATTGATACATTGTTTTATTTTAACGTTTATCTATGAAATCTGCCATTCTAAGAAGGTATGGAATAAAATTCACTTGTAGAAAATGTCATATAGATTTTACACGGTGAAATATAGTTTTTTTTATTTGTGGGTTTGGAATTTTTGAGTTAACTTGTACAAAACTGATCAAAAATGTGACATGTGTTTTTAAGGTGCGAACCTCAAGTCTTATAATTAATAAATTAGATTGAAGTACATTTATGAGCTAGCTGAGGAACGTTAATGAGGGGGTAGTTAAACATAGAGCAAAATATTTGATATATATCTTTAACAAGGAAACAAATATCAAAATTGGGATACATTTGCTGAAATATTTCAAGACTTAGGCTGTGTAGGCTCAGTGTCCCAAAATTAGTCACACGTTGGCGAAGGGTAAGCTCACATGGCTAATGTGACAGTTACTTTAGGCACAAGTGATTTTGGGCCAAAATTGTCAAATGTGGACTCCTCTGGAATTTTTAAAAAGCTGAACCCTTTTGGCAAAAACTGGCTACAAGGCTGTAGTGACATTGAGATAAAGAGGGATTAGATTTAACTTAACCTTTTTACTTACAATGCTATTTTGATGAAGGCCTTCCTACTTTATACTGCAGTCATATGCACAACCCCAGTAAAATATGTTATTAACTTATTAGTGACCAAGATGAATAAAGGTATGGGTTTCAATTTTTCGGGGCTGTCCTTTGAACTGTATGGAAATATTCTTTTCAATAATGTGAAGATGACAGTGTGACCTTAAGCTTAATATTATAGGATTTTTGCCAAATTTTAAATGACCATACGAAAACCTTATTTCATCTGAAGTATATAAGATATTTTACTCTTTAATCAAAATAAAAGTAGACAAGACATAAGACAGCCACCGATTTGTTTATATTCTCATGTAAGTGCATGGGTCAGAAACCATCATCTCCATTCCCTCCTTGGAAACATGCAGTCAGTTACTCAGATGTGAGTAGGCAGTTACGAGTTTCGCTACCAGGTGGCTTATTTGGGGGAAATAACATTGCAGAGTATTGCAAAGTTCCCATAAACTTGAATATTCATCAGTTTTAGTGGTTCACTTCTCATATTACCCTTATGTATCTGATAGTTATACAAATTGAAATATGTCCAGTAAAAGAAAATGTTATCTGTCGAGTACAATAAAAGATATTTCACTTTTTGTGATTTTGTAACCTGGGGAATCTCCCCAACCTAGACGTCACATTTTCAAAGAAAATTAAATTTTCAAAGTTGATAAACTTTTTTTAAAACCACATTTCTAAATGTTCAATTATTTCTACTCGCATCTAGTCTATTGAGCATTTCCTCATTTTTCTATTTCAAGTTTATCAGGGAATCCAACAGGTAGATAGCTACAGGCTCATTTCACAATAATTAAGTCAATATATTGAGATAGCGTGTTATATTAGTCAGTCCTGATAAAGCACTATGGTTCTAATGTGATTACCTGTACATCTGATAAGTCTACTTCAGGGCTAATCATCATGTAATATACATGTAGTTATATGCTCAGGGTTTAGTCATCAGATTCTCTCCTGACTCTGGTTTTAGTCAATCGACAATCATGTACATTGAAACCTGAACACCTCTCTCTAGTGAGCAATTGTGCTTAGTGAACACCACTTCAAGACACATTTCATATTGACTCCTGTATAAGATCCCATCTATGTACTGTGAACACGTTTTGTGGCTCCATAGGTGTTCACTATATACCGGCTTTACTGTTTGTTATATATCAGGCCCAGCACACCATTTGATGATAGTTGGGGGGGGGGGCATGCTTTTCATGTCAAATATAGTTGCCCTGTCTTTTTGAAAATGCCGTTTGGTGCAAAGTGAGTGTTTCTATTGGTTCCTGACACAGATGTTTATTTTTTACTTCGAATATGTACTACAATCATTTTATGTGAGTTTGTTTATTATTGACATGTCAAAACATGATAAATACTATGTAAATTTGATATTGCAAGTCAATTTGAGCTGAATGATCTCTTACTACATTCCCTTTGTATGAGACAATTTCTTCAACTTTGCATTCCATCAAATCTCGCAAATCTTGTGGGTGAAATATACTTTTGCCTTGATTCTTTTTTTTTAAAAAATGTATGCTTAAATTAACACTAACTATAGAATTCACTTTTGAGAAATACATACAAATTATACATGTACATACTTTGAGTAATCCCGTATCAGGTTCTAAAAGGTGGCCTGGTTTAATGTTCATCTTAGTCTGGCTCAGGACCCAGTGGCCCCCTCCCACTACTTGACTATACACTTTCTCACACAGAGGAGGTGTGCACTATTTTAATCGTATCTCAATAAGTTGAACACATCCCAAGCTGAACACTTCTAACAAAATCAATGGCCTTCAATTTTCATACAGGTTTAACTGGATATGTTGGGGGGGGGGTTACACATGACCTTGATTTGATTCAGAATATGTTACACAAACATACCATTTGTACAGATGTTTAATTTCCACCTGTTTTCTAACTAAATCAAGGATAGTGCATAATACAATCTGGAGCATTACTGTCCACCCTAACTCAATATATAGTATATCATATTAGGCTTGATTTGATTTCTGGAACCATATTACCACAAATTAGTCTTGTATCAATACGCTGTACCACCCTCTCTGTATCTCTCTTTCTCCTTAAATGGGAGAAGGGGAAGTTCAGGGTCTCCCTGTCTCTCTCTTACTCAATTATGATTTTAGCACCACCTCAAGTGGTGACATTGACCACCTCATGTGGTGACATAGTCTCCAACTTCTTTTGTGGACAGTGTTTGGCATCCTGCATTTTGAGTTTGACAATCCTGCGTTTTGAGTTTGGCATCCTATGTTTTGAGTTTGGCATCCTGCGTTTTGAGTTTGGCATCCTGCATTTTGAGTTTGGCATCTTGCATTTTGAGTTTGGCATCTTGCGTTTTGAGTTTAGCATCCTGCGTCTTGGGTTTGGCATCCTGCGTTTTGAGTTTGGCATCTTGCATTTTGAGTTTGACATCCTGCGTTTTGAGTTTGGCATCCTGCGTTTTGAGTTTGGCATCTTGGATTTTGAGTTTGGCATCTTATATTTTGAGTTTGGCATCTTGCGTTTATGCCTTATTTGTCTATGTTTACATTACATTCATCTGGTTATAATGTTTTAACTTAACATAAAAAGGATGGATTAGATGAAAGGCTGGTGCCTATGCTATGTTCTGTTACTTATAAGAGAGGGGAAAAGTCTAAATGGCCTTAATCCAAGACTTCCACATATTTGCACTATTAAAGCAGAGACACATGCTGGTAACAGTTTCAAATATGACCTGCAACTATATCTGCAAAAATTGTAGCTATTTATCCACTACAAACCCAGACAAACAATGTTTTTAGGCCAAGTTATTAATCAATAAGTCAAAATATAACTTTTTAGGAGGTCATTTAAGCAAGGTCATATTTTAGAAAATTTGTCTGAATCTATTATGTTTTGTAAAGAGTTTGATTTTGCATCACTTGAATGTTTTTTTGCATAATATTACATGTACATTTTTGGGTCTTGTGGTAATTATCAACTCAAGGACCCCCTTTATCATAAGGTACTGAGAGCAAGTAAAATCCAGTAAGGTGGTTGTATTATAATGATATTGCACACAAGTTGCACTGGCAAGTGGGCACAGAAAAAAAATTGGGTCAAAAAAATGTTGGGGTCAAAACTTTTAAAAGGCCCGTTTAATGGGCTTTAATGGTTTTTTGGGCAAAAGTAGGCTTTAAAGGCCTTATTATTTAATTTTAGGCCAAATTTTTCAGAAAATAGGCAGAAATCAAAGTTTCGGAAATCAAGCCCATTTTTTGGGTTAGGGGCCCAAAGTATTTTCCGCATAGCGCAGAATTTTTTTCAGACTTCAAATATGGGCCCCCCTCTTGTTGGTTTCTGGATCTGCCCCTGAGTTGGGTAGTCCTGCTTCACAGCCTCTTGACCTCTTACACTGGCCTAACTTGTTCAACACGTAAAGAAGATGGAGAGGGAGGGGGTCTTGAGACTTGATACAAGACTACTCGCCAGGATTAAGGGAGGACCTGATCATTAATACAACGCTATATATCTCAGACAAATATGGATGATTGCACAGTTTTCATACCATGGATAATGAACATTCATCTAACCATATTCTCAAATATTCCAGCTTCTCTGTATGCAGAATGTTTCATACAGAGCTATTTGTATGAAGGAATTCATGGTTAATGTTTACTCCCAGAAGTCATAGCACAGGTCATGTGACCCCTTTTAACCATTCAGATTACCTAAGATTACTTAAGTGGTATTTAGTTGTTTCTGGGATAGCTCAGTCTCTAGTGAATTCAATCCCCTAGCAGACTTTACAAAGCAGTTACCCTTCAATAGAACTTGAAGTGCTAACCCATCGATGTAGCCTTTCTCTTAATCAGAGAAGGCTGATTGAAATCAAAACTTAAAATCAAATTTAGTCATTTATTTTGTATTTATTAAACTTCAAAGGCATTGGCAGCCACTTATGTGGCTATTCAGATCTGATCACTTTTAAAATTATATTTATTTGTCCTTTTAAGAGGGTAGTTATTCATACTCTTGGGATCAGGGTATGATACCTCAAGACCAGAGGAAAAATGTGTGGGACATTCCAAAACGACTTGTCAGTTTGGTTTGTAAATATACAAAAATGCATGATAAGCAAAATAGTTATCCACTATCCAAGCCAAGGGAAGCTAAAGAGTATGACTTTTCTGAATAATTTGTTGATTGGTCATGATTTGCTAAAAAGGTCGGAGAGACCGGTGAAGGTCTTTTTAGTTAAATCATATATCATTTTTTGACAGAAATAAAAGGCAAATGGTCATGATTAGGATGTGTCACACAATATTAGGAAAGACCTAAAGGGATGAAAAGTTTGGCCCAGTTTTACGAAATTAAGGCAATTTGAGATTTGAATATTAGGGAGCATTCTAGCCATCTTTTCTCTACGAGAATTCTTATTTTCTCAATTGTGACAAAAAAAGATCAATAATACCCCAATTTTATAATAATTTTCAAAATTCTCAAATGGACTCACATGGCATCTATTGGATGACTTGTTTAAAAATTAAAAAATTGTCCTCTTTATCCCCCAAAAATGGTACACAATTTTGCATACACAGTAAAACCTGTTAAGTGGAACACCTCTTTAAGTAGAACACATTTCCAAGTCATGTTACCCATTAACTTTACATAAGCGAACCTCTGTAAGTGGAACACCTCCCAAGTTGAACACTGTTTTGCGATACTAAAGCTGTTTCACTTGCCTATGTTTAACATGCACTTGACGTTAGAAAATGTTTGAAACAGGAGCATTGGCAGATTGATCTCCCCATACGTATGCTCAATTCTTAAAGTTCTGATCTTTAAACTCCTAATATCTGCCACGATTCTGACAAACATTTCAAGCTCTCAGAGTCAAAATATCCAAAATTATATTTTATGAGCTCTCCACGTTTCCATGGTTATAAGGTTTTAATCATGAATTGGAGAAGAAACTCACATTGTTTCAACATTGGTTAGACCCTGCAGTTGATATACCAGTTTACAGAAAATAAAGTATGATTTTTCAAGATTTTATTTGACGTTTTTGTGATAGAACAACAAATCAAGATGTTAGTGAAAACATGGTCATTTTTAGTGATTCTTTCCTCTTTCCAAAACAAATAGTTTAAATTTGCTTCTTTAAAAGAGAACTTCATCTACATGTATAGTTAATCAGGGTTTACAACTAAGGTTGAAACCAACATGATTGCCCAATTCAACATAGTGGCATTCAGTTCACTGCCCATTAGTCAACTTGTTTTTCCAAGTCCATAGCCAGGTTTTGAAGAAATTGCCATTAGCAGTCAAGCAGTTGTGAGTTTTGAATCTTGAAGTTAGTACTGTGCTGATTGGTCTTTGTCATATTAAAGAAATTACCCTTTCAAAAGTTTGATTTCATTTCTTCAAAATAGAGTTCCAGGTTATGAGAACTTCGTATTTTACCAATTTTCACTGGATCGAATGTGAATGTGAAAGTGAAAATATGTTGAACTGGTGTTGGATGTCACATTCTGTTTTTGGCGATACTTTTTGTCTGAATCATTAATAGTGGGTTGATTAGAAAACAGAAATAATTTTGTTTGTTTTTTCAGCGGTTTGTGAATAGTATCTCCAATATCTCATAGTCCACCTTAAATAAGTGGCATATCAGAGTAACTTGAGATATTTCGTGGGGCATATGTACCCCACTTGTGAATAGACTGTAAAAAAGAGCCTATACATTTCTTAGTTGTAATCTGTCCTATGTTATCATAATCTGAGCCAGAAGGGTGGAATTTATATGTTTACATTATTTCAAGATAATTTGTTATCACCAAGTTAACTCACTTACTACAGTGTTTTATATTGTATCAAATATCTTATATGGCACTTGCTAGTTTCTGTAGTTTCTAGACCCTCATGTTAAATGTAACTATGGATCAGTAGATTCTGTAGTTTCTAGACCCTCATGTTAAATGTAACTATGGATCAGTAGATTCTGTAGTTTCTAGACCCTCATGTTAAATGTAACTATGGATCAGTAGATTCTTTAGTTTCTAGACCCTCATGTTGAATGTAACTATGGACAGTAGATTTCAAGGTGAAGGGTATAAAGTATGTGAGGCCCCTCGGATGAATTGATTGTTTAACAGGGATTTTTCTGAAAAATATTATGTGACAATGCTTTTTTATTGTACTATATTGCGCTATATTGGTATTGTCTTGCAACGGGTGTGCAGACAGGTGGGTGGATGAGTGGGTGCTACAACTATATTGATCAGAATTCCAAGAAAACTGCTTGTCGGCCTGCTTGTTTTTTAGATGCATCTAAATGAATTCTTTGGGTATGTCCTCCCTTCTTTCCAAAACTGCTTGTCTGTCTGCTTGTTTTTTAGACATCAAAATGAATTCTTTGGGTATTTCCTCCTTTCAATATGGAGAAATCAATTGTTCTACAATTGCAGCATAGCTGACCAATTCACAGCACAGTTGATCAATGATGATGCCATTTGATATTAAACAGAGCATTTTTGTGCCTGGTTGCTGGTTCATAAGTGTAGTAGGAGAAAGATGGCTTTCAATTTAAGGTCAAGGCTTCCCATTGCAGATAACATTGCTTGCCCTTACAGATTATTAGCAGCATATTTTATGTTATAAAGTCAACATTAAGTATGAAAATGAAACAGCAATTGACGGTTGCTCTGAAAAATATTATACTTATGAGGAATTATTGTATGTTTGTATTTTACAAATGATTGGATAGAGCACTATACATGTACTGAAAAGCACAATAGTGTACTACTAATATGCATATTTTGTTATTGTTAAGATCTTGTATTGTAAACATGTTTAGAAGGACTAATAGAGAAAATATACTGCCTGTCAGCAGAGAAACATAGGAGTATGCTATCTAGTCAAACATTTATGTACTATATGATATGATCCTGTTCAAGTTTTATCAGTTTAGAGTAATTGTTCTCTCTGGATGACAAGTTATTTTCAGTTACAGTGATGAAAACTTCCTTGAAATTTTTCATTGAAATGATTATTGTTATCATCATATCAAAATGCATTTTGGGATTCACAGACTGTACTTGTCTCAGTACTATTCATCTATAACATTGTAATTCAGAATTTCCTTCATGGATGCAAAAAATCACTCATGAATATAAACAAATGTTCGAACGAACTCCCCCCTCAAAATCATGCAGTTTTTCACCATTCTGAGCACTTTTAAGTGATTTTGGCCATTTTTATGTCACCACCAAAAGTGGTGACATATTGTTATGGTCTCCGTTTTTTTGCGACGGTGGTTGGAGGTTGGCGTCCGGCGTCCGGCGTCTGTAACAATTTCTTACAACTTCCTATAACTTAACAAATACTGTTTAGACTGACTTCAATTTTTTTCTAAATCATCTACATGTTTTCAGAAGTTCAAATCTGACTTTACATTAGACATTTGACCTTCAATGACCTTCTCAAGGTCAAAAAGGTCTTTTTCAACTTGCTTCACATTGACTAAAAATGTTTTCAAAATCATCTACATGTTCTCAGAAATTCAAATCTGACTTTAGATTTGACATTTGACCTTCAAATCTGACTTTAGATTTGACATTTGACCTTCAATGACCTTCTCAAGCTCAAAAAAGGTCAAAAAGGTCTGTTTTCAACTTGCTTCAAATTGACTAAATTTTTTTTTCAAAATCATCTACGTGTTCTCAGAAATTCAAATCTGACTTAAGATTTGACTTAAGATTTGACATCTGACCTTCAATGACCTTCTCAAGGTCAAAAAAAGGTCAAAAAGGTCTGTTTTCAACTTGCTTCAAATTGACTAAATTTTTTTTTCAAAATCATCTACGTGTTCTCAGAAATTCAAATCTGACTTAAGATTTGACATTTGACCTTCAATGACCTTCTCAAGGTCAAAAAAGGTCAAAAAGGTCTTTTTTCAACTTGCTTCAAATTGACTAATTTTTTTTTTCAAAATCATCTACATGTTCTCAGAAATTCAAATCTGACTTTAGATTTGACATTTGACCTTCAATGACCTTCTCAATGTCAAAAAAGGTCAAAAAGGTATTTTTTCATCTTGCTTCAAATTGACTAAATTTTTTTTTCAAAATCATCTACATGTTCTCAGAAATTCAAATATGACTTTAGATTTGACTTAAGATTTGACATTTGACCTTCAATGACCTTCTCAAGGTCAAAAAAGGTCAAAAAGGTCTTTTTTCAACTTGCTTCAAATTGACTAATTTTTTTTTTCAAAATCATCTACATGTTCTCAGAAATTCAAATCTGACTTTAGATTTGACATTTGACCTTCAATGACCTTCTCAAGGTCAAAAAGGTCTTTTTTCAACTTGCTTCAAATTGACTAAAAAAATTTTTCAAAATCATCTACGTGTTCTCAGAAGTTCAAATCTGACTTTAGATTTGACTTAAGATTTGACATTTGACCTTCAATGACCTAACTAGGTGGTGACATTTTGTCATGTTAATGCCTTGTTGGATAAAATTGTCTTAAGTGAACCCCCTGGAATTTTTCAAAAGGTGAACCCCCCTTGGCAAATCCTGGCTACGGGCCTGCTTTTGAAAAGGGTATCTTTAGTATCACATCATCAGCTGTTGTTGTTATGTTTGTGATATGAGATCATATGAGATACGAAAGAATGTCTATTGTGTTTATGTTGATATAATCTAGTCCCCTCCCCCATAGAAGTAGAACAGAGTTTCTTTTGCAGCAGTCTGCAATTATGATTCTGTTTGCGAACTAGCAATATCTGCCTCAAAACTGTTGATTTTCTCCAGTTTTTATTTCAAAAGGTTGTATTCTGAGAAATTTGTAATTGTTTCCATGTTAAAATGTAATTTTGAACAACTTTGCCTGTTATTTACAGAAGTTGTGCCCATTGTCTTAAATTTTAATGAAACCCATGATAATCTTTTTCACCAACCTATTTTCTTAGGAATACATGTATGCGGGCAATTGTTAAGGGTGTAGGTTGAAACCTTTTGTTTCTGAGACTTCAAATTATGACTTATTACATTATCAGCTCTGTTTGGGTTTCAATAAGTGAGTGAATCTCTGCTTACTTATTTGCTGTAAAACTGTCTCTTTTTATCTTGAACCAAGTCTCTGGAAGTCCCCGTCTCCCATTTCTACTTCACCTGCTTTTGGAGGTGTGATTTGAAGGGGGGGGGGGGGGATCTCAAGGGCTTGAATTCAAAATTAAGGCCACTGTTTACTTCAAACAGGTTTCATGATTCTCATCAAAAATTAGACCCTTGATTTTTTTGTAGCATCAGGAGCGCCAGAGTCTAAAAGCCTATCAATAAGCTGGGTTTATATTTACATGTTCCTTACAATAAGAGTTCTCCAGCTACAATAAAACTTTATAAAGAACTAGAGACCTTACTACCAATCTGTATTACTACATACTCGCTTACCAGTTTGATTTTAAAATAAAACTTCATATCTTGGTAAGCCAAGATGGTACCCGGGAGATGGTATCACAAAGTTACGATTAACTTGAATATGTCTCTAACTATATAGATACAGACAGGAAAAATTATATAAATCATAAAATAGTTTTATGTAAAACATGTCAGGATTTGACTTTTCATGTTCAAAATCAAAGTAATAAAGATCTGTATATTTTAAGTCAATGATCTAGATATGCTATTACAGAAATGTGAGTTCCATGTGTTGTTTGCACACATGGAAATAGCAACTCTTTACATTTATAGATGTCAGGATTGTATATAATTAAAGAGTACCAAATGTGCCTTCTCAATCATCCCAGATTTGAATCCTTATTGATTGGCAACCTAGATTCCCACTTATGATTTTTCTAGGATCATTGAAGGCTTCTAGTCTTTTCCATGAAACGTATGTACCCCCTCTCATCATCCCCTTTATTAAAGCCAGAAGAAATTGGGTAGCAAAGGGTATTAGGTCTTCATACAAGACTTTTAGTCCCCCATCTAATTTAACATCTTCATAAGCAAGAATCCGAGATCAAAGATGACAGTAAAATAAGCAATATTAACTTGTACTACATGATGATCCATCTACCTCTGTTTCATGTCATATCCACCCTCATAGGGTATAACCTTTAAACCTGAGACAGAGAGGTTAGTATCAATATCATCCCTCTGAATAGGGCAAACAAAAAAACAATTTTGATTCTAAGGCCATAATGACCCCAAAGTAGCCATTATAGCTTTTCATGAAAGTTTGAATTTGAAACAAATGGCAGCTGATTATGAAAGCTAAAAGTCTGCGATATTATTCTAATTTGGTAGCTGAATTTTGATGGACCAAATCTAATTGGTTGAGAGGCAAGAGCAGAGAATTTTCTCTCAATTAAAGAGTGTAGATGACAATCTCTTTTAGCAATACTATTGAAAAGGGTGTGGCTATGCATAAAAACTTCATAATTCTCATGCTCCACAAAATACATAGTAACATCAGTAATCAATAATTTTTCTTAAATGATAATTTATTAATCAAGCGGTAATTTTGTTCAATTCATGACAATGATAATTAAGACGCTTGCTACGTGCTCTAATCTGAGCAATTAGTGTCACGTGAGGCATTAATAAGCAATGTATATTATAAATTGAATGCTGTCTGGTATATCAGTATAAATGGATGGTGACACATAACTATAATCATTGATCTCATAATAGCGCAATTTTCTAAAATCTCATTCTTCATTAATGTTTCATTTTCATTGATATTGTCATAATAACCAATCTGAATTCAGTATCATTTCATTCATTGTGTCGCAATTTTCACAGAGATCAGCTGTTGTGAGTGATACATGGTTGCCATAGCAACACAGATGCTGAGTCATATTCCTGCAATTGTGAAAAGAAAAATGATAGACTGAGGTGTTTTTTTTTTGTGTTTATCAGACGGCGGTTATAACTGTTTATTATCTGAAGGGCTTAGCGGGGGAGGGTGTAAGAACAGTATTTTTTTAATCTGGGTAATGGGTGCGTATATTTCTATTCAGATTGATCAGACTTCCAACGATTTTATGATGACATTTTCAAGATGTTCTATACAGAATGGGGTGTGGCTCATATGTTGAATTCAACCTTATTCCTTCTCACAGACTCTTCGTTTATTTAATGCTCAATACACAATTCAATGCAAAATAATATTGCAATAATACATAATTTGTATGAGTTCAACCATATTAAACATGCATGGATAAAACTGTAAATCTGAGAAGTGTTTTCGATGCAACGATTTCATTAATTTTATTATAAAGTCTATATTCTTGTCCCCATGTGATTATCATTGATTTTTCTATTTGCCAATTCACTTTGAAATACACATTTGGGGCCACATAGGAAGCTCTAATAATACCCAATGCATAATCAATACCGATCTAATTAACATCCATGCTATTTGTAACAAGACAATAGAACTGGCCCTGATAATGTATTATTAAGTTTCCGAGGCTGCCATAGAATCAATAACATTATGCCAGGTTTTCTCTATAGAATATAGTAGCAGATTTTTGCAGCCATATAGAAGATATATGTAGGAAACTCATAATAACGGATATATTATCTCATATGAACAGAAAAAATTGGATGCAAAGGGGATAGGAAAAAGCGAAAGAAACTGGCATAATAGTATGTACCGTATCTGTGTTTAAGACCTTAACATGGGGACATTGTTGTAACTGGAGAAATGAGGCGAAGATATTGAATAATTACGTACATTACCAGATTCCAGTACACACAAGGTAATGATTTTTAAGCCAGTTTGATATGGCAAGGTGTAATGTAATACATGTACTGATTTTTGAAGATGTCACTAGGGGTAGCCGATGGTTATTCATCCAGCCATAGGACTACATAAAAAGACATTAATAATGCCCCCAACCTTGTTGTAACTATAATTGGGGTTCATTGCTCATATGTATCAAGACATGATTAGACAGAATCGCTATTTCTAGGAAATTGTCCTTCTGGCGACAAACTCTGGTTGGCCTGGTAAGTTCACAGGTTTGTCTTGAATTTGAGACGTGAAGCTATCGTTTAAAAGGCAAAGTCAAACACATGCAAAGTTTAATATTGACACCTCTTTACCTTAGTGGTCTCTCTCGAGGGGTTCAGTATGCCTTTTGGACTTTATGGTGGCCTATAATACAAATGGGTTCATTTCTGCTACATATGGGTTCATTTCTGCTCCTAGAGATTTTTTCTGCTACATATGGGTTCATTTCTGCTACATGGGGATATATTGCTGCTACATACGGGTTCATTTCTGCTCTTAAAGATTTTTTTCTGCTACATATGGGTTCATTTCTACTCCTAGAGATTCCTTTCTGCTACATATGGGTTCATTTCTGCTACATGTGGATATATTTCTGCTACATGTGGGTTCATTTCTGCTCCAAGAGATTCCTTTCTGCTACATATAGGTTTATTTCTGCTACATGTGGATATATTTCTGCTACATGTGGGTTCATTTCTGCTCCCAGAGATTCCTTTTTGCTACATATAGGTTTATTTCTGCTACATGTGGATATATTTCTGCTACATGTGGGTTCATTTCTGCTCCTAGAGATTCCTTTTTGCTACATATAGGTTTATTTCTTCTACATGTGGGTATATTTCTGCTACATATGGGTTAATTTCGGCTAGATATGAGACTAGACTTGAATCAGCTTATGTTGCAGTACTACCTTTGTGATGTTATCACGGGTCATTGTGATTCCAGTACACACAATTTCTGCTACATATGGGTTCATTTCTGCCACATACTGGAATATGGGTTCATATCTGTTACATATAGGTTCATTTCTGATTGATACGAGACTGGACTTGAATCTGAGCTTACGTTGCAGTTTACGTTGGAATGTTATTACAGGTCATCATGACAGTGGACTTGATATTAGTCCAATCTGTGGGAGTTGGATCAATCCTTTCATATGTTAGGTTGGATGATAACCAGAGCCTTCTTGGATCACTCCTGAAGGAGACAATGGGAGATGAGACATGGTTGATGACTGATAAGACATATCAGAGAGAAATTGAAAGAATTGTTTTGCTCAGAGATTTAACAGTGTTCATGCTTGGAATAATCTTCTGTCTGATGAAGCGCATATCTGTTAGGAACACCTTTCTAAAAAGGAACACCTCTTTATATGGTGATATGTGATATTCCCATATTCCTCAAAATGGAGCTAAATCATAATTTAACTTGATTCAATCAAAATACATGTATCTCGATATTTCACAATTTCAGTAAGGTGTAAACAGATGTTCAACAAAACGGCATGCCATTATTGCATTTTCCCGGTTTCTCTAATGCAGGGGAGATCACTGCCGTAAGCTCATGTTTTACTGAACTGTACTTGAGTCCTTATTAGTGCTATTGATTTCTGTGGCAATCTTATCACATTGTGATTGATCTTGTGCACTATTTATAGCAATGATGTGTTTGTAAACATACTATCTAGACAGTGTTATTCACACATTTGGCTAAAGTGCACTACAGATGTGATTAGAAAGCTACCATTAGAAAGCAGTTATATTATGTGTTTGCTGGTTAAAGCATTTAGTGAAGTGAGGGATACATTTAACTGTGATTAATTTGATGCCATGATTTGTATATATTAATTCAATATGTAAATGCAATTTACAAGGCAAAGGAAGTAAATCTGTAGTATACTACGCTGTTTTTGAGTTGAATTTAAAAGCAGTTGTCTCATGATCGATTTTATCAATTTCGGGATATTTTGGGTTTGTGTTCATTATAACTGGCTGTACTCTGAGATGTTTCATTTCCTTTGGCTGTACTCTGAGATGTTTCATTTCTTTTGGCTGTACTCTGAGATGTTTCATTTCCTTTGGCTGTACTCTGAGATGTTTCATTTCCTTTGGCTGTACTCTGAGATGTTTCATTTCCTTAGGCTGTACTCTGAGATGTTTCATTTCCTTTGGCTGTACTCTGAGAGACATTTCCTTTGGCTGTACTCTGAGATGTTTCATTTCCTTTGGCTGTACTCTGAGATGTTTCATTTCCATTGGCTGTACTCTGAGATGTTTCATTTCCTTTGGCTGTACTCTGAGATGTTTCATTTCCTTTGGCTGTACTCTGAAATGTTTCATTTCCTTTGGCTGTACTCTGAGATGTTTCATTTCCTTTGGCTGTACTCTGTGATGTTTCATTTCCTTTGGCTGAACTCTGAGATGTTTCATTTCCTTTGAGATGTTTCATTTCCTTTGGCTGTACTCTGAGATGTTTCATACTCTGAGATGTTTCATTTCCTTTGGCTGTACTCTGAGATGTTTCATTTCCTTTGGCTGTACTCTGAGATGTTTCATTTCCTTTGGCTGTACTCTCAGATGTTTCATTTCCTTGCTCTGTTATTAACACATTTGTTTTTTCCTTTTGGAACTTGTGCCAACACATATATAGGTCATTGCTTAGGTCAAATTACGACTATTCCATGGAACTGCCCTGAGATTAGTTATGATTATTACTATAAGATTACTATGGAAAAGGGTGAAATAGAATAGTATGCGATTTTCATAAAAACAATAGGGTGGTATCGAATACTATTGGTAAATATACCTTGAATGTAACAATCTGCAAATTACATAAATTATAGATTCTTAATACTCATAAATAATAAAAAAGAATATCTGGTCAATCTGTTAATTTTACAAAATAAATTGATATATTTAAAAAAAAAAAAGGAATATATCTTACTACAATTAAATTCTACTAGAATTTACAAGCGATATATGTTAGAGGTACAATACATTGGCTACATACCTATCTGATCTAATATTTAGTATTCTGTGCATTGTGTGTCCTAAAGTACATATGTATATATAAAGAATCACAAATGGCATATAGAAAAGTTAAAACTCTATACATACTACAAATAACATATTTTTATTTATAATTTCAGCTTCAAACATCATGTGAGCAACTCATCACTCCTCTGGAGAACTTCAGAAAGGATCAGATAGGTGGCGCTAAGGAGGGGAAGAAAAAATTTGACAAACAGACATCAAAATTCTGTCAATCTCTAGAACGCTACCTTAGTCTGAAGACAAAGACAAACGATAATGCCTTACAGGAGGTTAGTGCGAAATAGATGCCCTTTTATTTAATAATTGTTATCCCACCGAATGAATTTCGTAGAGATAAAGAGAAGCTGTTCGTCTGTTTATTCCTTCATCCTTTTGTCAGTTCATCTGTTCGTGTCCGGATGGTAACTCAAATACCAGTAGACGGATTTGGTTTAAATTCTATGGGCATATGCATTATGGGTGTAGGACCTTTGCTTAAGAATGAATTTCTAACATTGCACACTCAATTCAAAATGGTGGCAATTTTTCAAAAAATTAAATCTTTGATAACTGAAATACCGGTTCAGTTGACATATTTGATTCAAACAGGGTATCAGGAATATGTTAACAAGCAGATGTAACCCAAGAGATAGATTGCAATGGTTACTAACATGTTAGTTGTATTGTTATAGGCTGATGGAGCCATAGAGATATATCACTATAGTCACTGTCATGTTGTTGTTTTGTTTTAGGCTGATGCTGCCCTAGAGATGGAAAGACGCCATTTCTCTGAAGCATCCATGCAGTACGTCCTTCTTATACAGGAAGTTCATGAACGGAAAAAATTTGAATTTGTTGAAACCGTAAGTACCCTAAATAGTTGTATCATCACTGCTTAAAAAACAAAAAAATAATTTACAATTGTTATGTCACCTCCAGAAGTGTTGACATATTGTTATAGTCTTCAACTTTTTTTGTGGATAGTGTTCAGGCATCTGTAACAGTGTTTGGTGGTCTGCTTCTGTAACAAATTGCAGATTGTGACATTTTGTGTGTTTTAAATACCTTAAAACTTTGTTTATTTTCTGTTAGTGTATTTTTATGATATTCAGTGATTTAATGATTTAACAATTTTTATTATTTAAATATTTCTTAATTAATTTAACATTAATTTATTTGCAGCTTCTCACATTTATATACAGTTGGCTGACTTTCTACCACCAGGGGTATGAGGTAGCCAAGGAATTCAAGGAAAACAGATTAACAGACCTACAGATCAAAATACAGAAGGTTAGTTAACCAGTTATGCAACAGTTTTATCCTAGATTTTAATAAATACAGGAGCTACTATAATGATGCAATAGTTTTATCCTATTGTTGTATTTGTTGTATTTTTTGTTTACCACCAATGAAGGTGAGCAATACCTCTAGGGTATATCCCGTATATATACGGTCGTAATTTACGTAATTAACCTTGAAGATAGGCCCAGAAACCCCTCCTTGAAGGAGCCCTGTGTTCTTTTATGTGCATTTTGTATTGATAAACTAAGAATCTTCTTATTTAACCTCTCAAATTTCAAATTTATTGATCAGATACTGTATTTCTATGTTTAAAAACATTTGTTGTACATACAGCTTTCTCCAATTTTATTCTTTAATATAAATGTTTAATAAGGATGTAAGATTAACTTGAAAATGTAAACCACTACGGTACATTAACATGTGGAATTAAAAAAGAAATATAACAAGTTTTATTGTTTGCAGACTCGAGAGAACTTTGCCACAACACATGTCGAGGCAGGTCAACTTATGAAAAAAATGCTGGAGGTGCGTGGAGCGGTAATACATTAGCCTTGCTTCATGTTAACAGGCACTACTGACACATCACTACTCATTAACACACATCCTCCATCAAAATATAGTTCTAAAAATTTAGTATTACATGATTCTTCGTAACATATTCAGAAAAAACATGGATGTTCTTGATTGGTATAATATCTGGGGTTGAGTGAATACAAATGCAGTTGATTTAAATAATTTATGACTCCAGTTTATGGTGAAATTCTCCAGTTTGCAATAAATTGAGGTTATGTTGTTTATCATGTATCGTCATGAGAGCCTCTGGTGTATAAACATGTGAGGTTGCTGGTGAATATATCATGGGGCAATATTGTACACATGAAATTCAAGTGAAACCATTACACAATCTTTGGCTGTTTTAAAATGGACTACATACATTTTTCATCATATTTTCATGTTATCACATGCTTTTAGCGCAATATGCTTTTAAGTGTTACACAATTTTTAAATCTTTATTAAAGTGATAAAGGACCTGTCATATATTAGGACCAATCATACAGAATCTGTCTTACTAAATGCCTCTCTTGCTATTCCTTGATTTTTAAGTTTTTCTTTTTTTCAAAATACTGATATATTTTTCGGGGATTCTTAATCTGCTTTCTTGGGATGATTTTTCTCTCATTTCTCAGTATCATAATCACATCTTTGGTTAAAGTCATTGTTCTATTGGCTTAGCTCAACTGCAAATGTATTTGATTAAAGGTGAATAACTGTTTTATATATAGTATATGTACATGTACCTTGAATATGTACAGTACATGTACCTGTACCTCAGATATGTGCAGAACATATACCTTATCTGTAATGTATGTATAATATGTGTACCCATGATATGTACAATACATGTATATATTATGTGTATATTCCAGGTATTGATAATATGTATAATACATGTACCTGTAATTAAATATAATACATGTACATATAATGTATATATTAAATACATAATAGAACATATATTCTGTGTAATGATGTGGCGTAGTGTACTGATGTATTCTTTATGTCTTGCGGTCAGGCTTAGTTATTCTGATACGCAGATTATATACGCTAGAAATTAAATAATTAATTTTTATCAAATCATCCAATTAACAATTACCTGTATTATAATGGTGCCCTTAGTTCCCTATTTATAATATAAAAAGCTTGAGTCTGTTGAAAAAACAGTATTTCGTAGTTTTTATGTATTTCTGAATCATGCTGCATGAATTTACTTTATTTTAATTTTTTAAGGATCGAAATAATTTCTTTATTTGAAATTAGCTCCATTATATAAGAGCTTAACACAATATATTTGTTAAAGTGTAGTATTTCAGGCATCCTTCGATGATGTTTTCTTATTTTCGCAAGTTAAGTCCAAAATGATGCCATATTATGGTTTGTTTGTGTTGATGTGATCGTCACTGTAGCCTAGCATAGATTGTGAATGGAGGTTGTTCCCTTGATGCATTTTCTTTTATATATATTACCCGTAGTTCTCAATAATTGGGCTCTTCTATGATTTAAGATGAGAATATTGAAGATAATCCTAGTCACGAGACAACATTATTAATTATGTCATTTGACTAGGTTGATCTTTCATATTGATATGTTCAATTCCTAAAAACGTGCATCATCACTTCTTTTGTTAAATCTTATTTTGATTCAAGAAATGTTTAGATTATGGTACCTGCTAATTCTAAATATATAGTTGTCTTTATATTGTACATGTAAGTAATATTGCAAAGGGCAGAGGTTCCAAGTATCTCAGCGATCACATTTCACGCTGCATGTGTAGAAAGAGAGGAAATGTTATCCCATAATGCATCATACCAATGGCCTATCTCTGTCATCCAATAGTTTGAACTCTAATTGATATCACATTATGTTTAGATATTTCCATGAAATCTGAGTATAACAGTCTATCAGTCATCTTATAATGGCGTCGTCTATGAATGATGGGATATCTGAACCTTTTTTTGCACATGCAATTAGTGATTGCTGGGAAGGTACCTCTCTTTGCAAGTCAGCATGGGTTTCACTATTATTATAAGTTAGAGCATAATAAATAGCATTACAATATTATTCTTTAATTAATTAATTTATTCCTCATTTTCATTCTTGACAATTTTGAGTGAATTTTGCTCTCTTGAATTTTTAAAAGATCCAAGATACATTTTCCAAGTTTTGCCAATTAATTATGTTACGAGAATGTATTTATGAATGTTGTTGAAGTAGCATGATATTAAATTAAATTGTAGTAAGCATCTTGTGCTTGTGTAGACTTCAAGTTGAATCATCGAGCTTTCAGAAATATTTCTTCGCATAGTTTCCAATTGTAATTTGCACAGCATGAATATGTTAAATATGCAGCATGCTGTTGTAACATGACATCTGATACTTGTACTAACATGATTTGAAATGCACGATTTTTGGATTGGTTTGTTTTCATATTGAGTATTGTAAAATAATTTAGGTATCAAATAGTATGAAGTGATTGATCGATTGATTGATTTTAATGTGTTACCCAACTTAAGTGTTGTGCTACATTTGTTATGTTTTATACATTAAATTAAAGAGGTACATGTATAGATAAAGTGACATTCAGATGGTTCAGTTGATGAATAAACTCCTTTGTGTTAAGAGTAGATTATACCTTGCCCCTTCTTATACTCTCTTAGGGAAGCTAAGAGGAGGAAATACCCCACAATTCATTGAACCTATCTCCATTTAGAGATAAACCTCTAGAAGTTCATGTTCACATGGAGATAGGTTCACTGATGAATTCTGGCGTATTTGCTCCTTTTAAGGAAGCCCACGAGGCTATGACAGTACAGGTCAAAACGGAGTTCATTCATCATAAAATTAACTGAATCATCCTTGCCTATATTCCTTTAGCTGTTTTTACAAGTATTGCTATAGTTTATAGATGTGTTACAGTTATATTTATTCACCTTTTGTGTTGTATTTTGTATTGGATGGTATACCCTTTCCTTTCCCCTTTTACTAATCAAGCTATAACTTAACTTTTTGAGTCATTTTTTCTTTAAATTGTAATGTTTGTTTTTAAAGAAAAAAGCATGTTTCAGTATGTAATATATGTTATTAGAAATATTTATTCTTATAATATTATTTCAAGACCCATTTGGTCAGTAATCCATTGTCTTATATATTGTTTTCAGAAATGGACCCTGCAAGGGTGGTCAATTACCCATTCATCCATGTCGTTTTCAGAAGCAGGACCCTGCAGGTGTGGTCAACTGTCCATGTCTTACATGTTGCTTTTAGAAACAAGACCCTGTAAGGAAGGTCAATTATCCATGTTTTACATATTGTTTCCAGAAGCAGGACCCTGCAAGTGTGGTCAAAGAGTTCACTAGACAGGGATATTTATACATGTTAGAAAAAAGTAAGTACTATTAGACCATTGTTTTGAGAACATTTTTGCCTTCAAAAGATAAAAGTACTTCAAGCAAAATATAGAGTAAAACGTTTTTGTTATATATAACATTTTACAAGCCTCTCATCTTATTGTAATTTCAAAGTTTATTCCTTGTATGTCATTCATTAAAAAAATGTTTACCGTCATGTATTTTATTTGGTTGAACCTGTTGATATGCTGTAGACTTACATCTTTTATGCTAAAATAGAGTACAGGTGCAAATTGTATACAAGCTATCATGTTTAAAACATTGATCAGGGCTCCCGCCACAACCTATTGGCAAATCATGATTATTTCCACAATCTAAACTTGACTGAATACATACAGTGTGTAAAAAGGATAACATATGATTTATCACGATTGAACAGTTACGTAGATGTCTCCACCATACCCTAAATATTTCCTGATAAGAGCCCTGTTGAAACTCAAGTAATTTTTGAATTTGGGACTTCTTTATTATAGAGGCACTAGGGGTAGGCACCACATGGACCAAGTACTACTGCCAGTATCAGAAGGATGGCAAAGTGCTGAAGATGATCCCCTTTAATCAAACATCTGGAACTAAAGTAGTAAGTTTCATTGAAATATTTGGCACTTAGGTGCACCCTTTGTACACAGATCATTTGAATTTACTTGTTAATGATGTAAGGAGAGACAAAGTATTTTCAAGCTATCTATTTGCATATGGTGAAATGGTAAATATCACTGGCAAAGTAATTTCAAGCAATCTATTTGCATATGGTGAAATGATAAATATTGTAGCGGTAGCACAATTTTTATATTCATTTATTTTCATTAATTAATTTCATGTTTATTTCTCATATTTTTCATGGAACATTTATATGCGTTAAATAGAGCAGAGTGTCTTCTTTTTACTGGTTTTTACCCCGTGTAAATCGGATAAGTATTTATTGAGTTATGACAAGTTGAAAAACATGAGTAAACTGAGATTATTTCGCTTTGTCGGCACTGCCGTAATAGTTGTCCAGCTTTAGCGATCAATAATTTACTTAGATCTTGGACGGGTCACTTTGAAGTTTTAATTAGTTTGACAAGTTGACAGCTTGGGCTGGTCTCCGCCCCCTTAATTTGCATATTTCTCGAACGATCGTAAGATTTTTGTTGGGAAAGTCAGTCCCGAGTTTGTATCTGAAGAGAGGAGGTTCAATTTCTACATTTTTATAAAGTCCCGAGTTTGTATCTGAAGAGAGGAGGTTCAATTTCTACATTTTTATAAAGTCTCAAGTTTGTATCTGAAAGTGATAAAACGTATACGAATATTTCGGCATCTGATCAAGTTTTACATAAGATTTTGGATTTTAAAGGCTTTGGATTATAATTACGATCATTTGTAACTGGATTTACTAGTATTGGATTTATAATTGGATTTATACTTCGATTACATTCACAGAAATCATCATGTCTTACACGCCTACAAGGTAAATAAAGTTTATCGTTTATTAATAAAGTTTAGCTCATTTCTTTTGTTCAGTTATTTCAATCTCATCAATTAGTAAATTACTCCATCCATTTGAGCGATACAAAATCCTTTCATACACAAGACGAAGCCACAACATCATCTTTCCAGTGCCTTATTTTTAATTAACGGGGTTTCCGCTCGGCCCAAATTTATTCTTTCCAGTATGATTCTTCGGCAAATTTATTCCATACTGGTGAAATTTATTTCAATCAAAGTAACTCCCGCCACAATATCACTGACAATGTAATTTTAAGCAATCTATTTGCATATGGTGAAATGGTAAATACCATTGATAAAGTAATTTCAAGCAATTTATTTGCATATGGTGAAATGGTAAATATCAGACAAAGTAATTTCAAGCAATCTATTTTCATATGGTGAAATGGTAAATATCACTGACAAAATGATTTCAAGCTATCTATTTGCATATGGTGAAATGGTAAATGTCAGACAAAGTAATTTCAAGTAATACACTTACATATGATGAAATGGTAAAAATTGCTGAATCAAATTTCTGTGTGAATCAAATTTCTGTGTGAAGTTACATTTAAATCAAATATCTGACCTTACTTTTGAATTAAAGCTCACTAAAACAAACATTTGGGTTAGATGCAGTTCCCCCTGGGTTATAGCATGCATCTCTTGTTTTCTTACCTGTTTACCCGATACCCTGATGCTCTCCAAGTGCTCTACATTGTAAACATGATTATATTGGGAGAACCCAATTGAATTTTCATTGGAAATGAAACATGCAAAGCCACAGAGACACGCCTAACCATCGCGTAAGCAGGCGTCACCGTACAGCGTCAAAAAATACAGTAGTACAGTTTTCTGTACGGTGACGAAATTTAACTTAGTTGAAGCAAAAACTATAATGAGGGTTTTAAAAAGATTAATTAGACGTAAATAAATACGATTTCGGGTGTAATAAAAACAGCATTCTCTTAAGAATGGTTTTAACTTTCTAAATATGACAAAAGTTTTTCGAGCACTGCTCGGATTTTTTCTGACTGGATCGGCCCACATAATCGACTCGAGAGAAAAATGTTTTTTTTTTCACTTTTCGTTTGGCTATTATTTTCCCTGTCGTCTGAGAGTATGGATTATTTTTATGAGAATATGTATTTGTTATCTACACATTTTAGAACAGATGAATATTCGGCAAAAAATCATTCAGTGTATTTATTCAAAAAAGATCAGAACTGTACGGTGACGCATCAGCTGTACGGTGACGCTTCCTTGGATTTTATGAAGAGCTCTAAGCTTACTGTTCGAACAAGAGGTAAAGAAGCGTCAGATCTACATGTACATTATCACTGGTAAGTATCAAGCGAAGGTTACAGCCATCACCTTCGCATTTAAGATGGCGGACAGGAAGTATCAATTTCGATATTTTTAGTTTTCATGGAATTAACTATTTGAAAGTTGACGTGATGCTTTGGTATCATTTGAACTAAACCAGACTTTTCTCATATGACTAACAAAGATAGCCTACACAGCCATCTTTACCCCATGCAATATATTGCATCTTTCATCCTAAAAAGTCACACGTGCAAGATGAGATTTACTTGTGACATCCCTTGTTTTAAAACATCAATAACATAGCAACAAGAGAGTTTTTGGTTTCATGATCTTTACCGTATCATACATTTCCAGTAACCTTCCATTATGTATGTAACGGTGCTATATATGAACAAATGATCATACTCCAGAGTTTCCATTTCATACAATCTTAGTCTCATTTAGTTCATCAAACCATGGCGTCACCGTACAGCTGGTGCGTCACCGTTCAAATTTGATCTTTTTTAAATATACATAATGCATGGTTGTTTGCTGAATCTTCGCCCGTTCTAAAATGTGTAGTCAATAAATACATTTTCTCAAAAAAATAATCCATACTCTCAGACGGCAGGGAAAATAATAACCAAACGAAATGTGAAAAAACAACCTTTTTTCACTTGGGTCGATTATGTGGGCCGATTCACTAAGAAAAAATCCGAACAGTGCTCGTAAAACGTTTATCATAATCAGTTAGTTAAAACCATTTCTGAGAGAATGCTGTTTTTATTTCACATGAAATCGTATTAGTTTTCATCAAATTAATTTTTTTTAAACCCTTGTCATAGTTTCTGCTTCAAAGCAGTTAATTTGCGTTACCGTACAGAAAACTGTACTCCGCTATTTTTTGACGCTGTACGGTGACGCCTGCTTACGCGATGGCAAGGCGTGAGAGATAGCCAATAGCAAAGCATTTCACTTCTTAAATAAATTAACATAAAATCGATTTTAAAATTGATTTTATCTAAATTATCTTGGGTGTGTCTTTCCAGGGTAACACAGAAGAATACACTTTGACATCGTGCACAAGGCGTGCAGCTGATACAATAGAAAAGAGGTTCTGTTTTGACATCACGGTGGCGGAGAAACAGAACACATCATTCACACTCCAGGCATTGTCTGAAGATGACAGGAAACTATGGCTCGACGCTATGGATGGCAAAGAGCCGGTAAGTTAATTCTTTACAATTTTGTATTTCCAAAGGGTCAACACAGAATCTTTGTAAATTAAGAATTCTTAAATCAATTGTTGTAACCATGGATATAATGATGTCATAGGAAGAGAACAATTGACATTAGAAATTCCTAAAAGTTTCGGTTAATGGCCCCCAATTTATTAAGCCATGGATGTCCATAATGTAAAATTTGCCACATGTTTCAGTGACTTCATCGAGGTATTTATTATTGCTAATTTGAGGACAAATTATGGGTCTGGAGTTGTCATATTTGAATCAATTCATTGGTTCATTGAATACATTGACAAACAATCACATGGATACTTCCCATATTTTGGCCCATTCATAATAATATTGGTCCTGTAAACTCATATACATGTAGGATCTAGTGTCTCCTTGCAAATTCACTTGGTATGAGCATTGACTTTCTCCAAGGATGCTCAAAATGTCAAGTTAATGTGACACTGGATATTTGACTCATTTAAAACATGATTCTCCAGGTACTGATTTTGTAGATCAACATATAGCTTTAAAGTGTCGTGAATAATTGCATTTTTGTTTAAATTTTAGTGAATAATATTGTATGTTATTAAATGTTTTATTTGTTTTTCACTGTTTGTTTCAGATTTACTTACAACCTCAAGTGGTACCCAATGACAGTAAGTTATCAATTAGTGAAAACTAATGTAGAATAAATATTCCATAGAGTTTGAAATAAAAACAGGATATTAAAACCATCATGATCCAAAATCTGTATGCGACAAACAAATTGTTTACATATTGATTTTTGAGCGAATATTAGACAGTCTCCTAACACCAATCTAATCCCAACACCTTTCACTGTGAACACTTTTTCTGGGTCCCAATTTTGTTATCTCATGTTCACTTACATATAAAGAAACATTGAAATGTGAACACTTTTTCTGGGTTCCAATTTTGTTAACTCATGTTCACTCACATATTAAGAAACCTTGAAATGTGAACACTTTTTCTGGGTCCCAATTTTGTCATCTCATGTTCACATACATATTAAGAAACCTTGAAATGTGAACACTTGCTAATCAGGTTTGACTTTATAACCTGTACAAATACAGTTTAAATTGGTAAAACACTGATTGACAGCGTGCATGATATGAAATATAATGCACTGTATCTCTCACTTCAGTTGTACTGGATGATATTGGATTCAGTTTCATCCAAAAGTGCATAGGAGCCATTGAGTCCAGGGGACTGGATGACCAAGGTCTATACAGGGTAGTCGGGGTCAACTCTAAAGTTAGCAAACTTACTTCAATGGGACTTGGTGAGTACATGTTTTATTTTATTATACTATGGGTTCAATTAAAGGGTTCAGCTTGTTCTACATGGGTCTATACAGGGTAGTCGAAGTCAACTTTAAAGTTAGCAAACTTACTTCAATGGGACTTGGTGAGTACATGTCTTAAAATACAGGGTGACACAAAAATGCCAACCACTAATTTTTGAATATCTTTCTAATTTTTTTGTGTCACCCAGTACTATGGGTTCAATTGGTCAACTTAGAAGTTTGTGTTCTTTCTTTAACATGACTCATTAATTGAATGCCATGTTGAAGGGTCAAGCCAAAATTCAGTAAGTGAGACTTATGTCTGTGGTTTGGACTTGTCAAAGTTATAGACTAAATTTAGTAAAATGGATTTATGTCGCTGGTATGAACTTATCATAGGGATAGACTAAGTTCAGTAAATGGGACTTATTTCTCTTGTTTGAATTTGTCAAACACATAGACTAAATTTAGTAAATGGGACTTATTTCTTTTATTTGAATTTGTCAAACACATAGACTCAATTCAGTAAATGGGACTTATGTCAGTGTCAATAATCAGTTGTATTAAATGTTGACTCTAAATAAAGGCTAAATGTGTTTTGTAGTCAAATGGAAGTCTTCTTTTAACTCAATGTAAGTGATATCATTGTACATTGGTGATCTTCTTTTCTTTTAAGATCGGAGGAAAATTGACCGTATCAATCTAGAAGATGACGATGAATGGGAGATTAAAACTATAACCAGTTCTCTAAAGGCCTACTTTAGGTAAGATACTTGTTTCTCTTTCATTATTACAGGTTCTCCAGGATCAATTTTCTTCAATTAAACATATTTTCTCAGATCATGTTTTTAGATGAAATATTTACCTACTAAGGTCTTATAACATTCAAAGACCACATTCAAAGGACATCAAAGATAAATTTTTAACTGCTAATTCACTGAGTGTTCTAATCTACATCCATAGTTTATTGTGAAAAATGACTTTTAAATTGTACAAATATTTTTGCGATTATCATTACCTAAATATATTTAGAAGAACAGAAAGTAGCCCTAGTGCTACATTCCCAGTCTACTTCAATGAAAAAAATAGATGGTAAATTTTATTTAAAATGTGTTTTTAGGTCACTACCAGAGCCTCTAATGTCGTATAAACTACATCATAAGTTCATTACTGCAGCAAGTAAGTTATTTATAGTATTACATATGATATTAAAATTAAGTTCAGCAAAACATGTAAAGTCGAACACCTCTCAAGTGGAACATTATTTTGAGGTTCTGAATGTGTTCCACTTGCTCAGGTTTTATGGTAATATTTGTTCGCCTCTATTTTCCCAGTCAACATATCTGTCCTTATCTCCAAACTTGATAACCAGAACTGGCAGGTAAACACTTGATTCAGTAATATTTAGTTGAATAGACTATACAAGGTGTATCTTCTATATTTGTTGTATCACCACCACAAGTGGTGACATATTTTTATAGTCTCCTACTTTTTTGTGGATGGTGTTTGGTCGTCAGTGTCGCTAACAAATCATTCTGTGGACAGCCTTTGTCACAAATGGCAGGTGGTGATTTTTACATGTTGATACCTTGTATTATTTTTGTCTGTATTATGATCATTGACAATATTTTATTTTTATTTTCTAGAAAAAGAGAGTAAAACACTACGCATTAATGACATTCATGCTCTAGTCCACAAACTGCCCGAATCTAACTTTGAAATGCTTGACTGCCTTTGTGCCCATCTGCAGAGGTAAGTAGACTTATATTGAACAAAATCATGTTGATCAAATTTCAAGATTTTCTTCCTCTCCCAAACTCTAATCCAAAACCAGAAAAATTCAATTGAAACAAAATTTTCTGTCTACATTTTCAAGTTTCCCTTTCAATCCATCGCATTCCTTTTTGTTGGTCTTAACACTGTTTATGTAGAACTAAGAGGTTAAAGCTTGAAAGTGTACTGTTTCATTAAATGAGAGATGTTGTAAGAATACATTGTACAATAAAAGTGCTAAAAGAGGACATAAAGTATATATCATACAAAAACAAAGATTTATGATTTCTCATGTTAGAGTTGCAAGCAATGCAGAGATCAACCTAATGACTGAGGCTAACCTGGGCGTGTGTTTTGGTCCAACCTTAATGAGACCTGCTGAAGAAACTATGGCCGCCATTATGGACATCAAATTTTGTAATATTGTTGTAGAAATTATGATAGAAAATTATGAAAAGGTATGTGAATACATGGTGAATATAATTATATTTAATTTGTGATTATGATGAAATAGAACTTGAAGAAACTGTTATTATCCTGTTATTCTAGTATTATTTATGATATTCTTTTATTACTACATTCAGCATATACTGTGTCCCTAAAGTAAGATAACTGCCAGCGGTTTTTAATTCTTTTTACAAAACAAGTTGAATATAGCCAACGTGCATGTATCAATTAGTTTATATCTATTCTATTATTGCATTGAAGGTCTGTTGTGTTATTCATAATTCCATTAATGATACTAATTTTTCAGATATTTAAAACTCCACCAGATGGTGCTGACATCACTGAGGTCAAGGTCGCGACATCAGGAACTCCAAATATGGACATCCCTAAAAATAAAAACCCTATGACATCATCAACATATTCAACTGACTCGACGGGAACGTCACCACGAGATTCCCATTTTGTGCCAACCAATCAGAACCAGAGTTACGCAGCCTACAGAGCGCGGTTGCGACCTACTGCAATATATGATCCAAGACCCCCAGGTAAAGTCCGCCATACCCCTAGTATTCTGGCAAAAAAAAAAAAATTAACGCATTTTATTTTAAAGACTCCCAAAGTCGATGCTATCGTCAAGAATTGAAAGTTACATGTAATTCTTAAAGTCCCCGTCTAAAGTTTGAAAATCTTTTTTTAACATTCATTTACTATTTGTCAGGACTTAAAAAGTAATTTAAGAGATTTTTGAACAAAAAAAATTTTTGATAAAAAAGTTGTGAGCATTTCATTTTTCAAATATTCAAATTTCCCGCCATTTTTCAAAAAAAGTTGAAATTTCTAAATCATCAAATATTTCTTAATGCATTTCAAAAAAGATTATCTTTTTAACACCAATGCAAAGATTGAACAAAGGACACACTATTTCAATAATAAAATGCCATATTTAATGGGCCACTTCAATGATTTAGCATATCAAAAATATTTTGAAACATTAGTGATGTCACTAAGGTACCCAAAACATTTTGAAAAAAATTGAAATTTTTTTTTCGATGTCAATCTTTTCTAAATATGTTAGACTTTCATAAAAAACCAATGTTGATTGTCTAACCAGGTTAAAAGGAAGAATAAATTATGTTTTACATATCATTGTACCATTGGTTTCTATGAGAACTAAAATTTTGAAATGCATTTTTCTCAGAACCATTTTTATGCACTGATAAGTTCATTTCTCGCTTATTTATGAACCGATTTTCTTAATTTTTTCGGCAAAAAACACTGGAGGATGAATGCTATGCATTGGTATGAATTGTGGCTAATTAGAAGATATGAGTGACCTCTAAAAGTTGGTTTTAAATAAATTCACAAATTTTGGAACAAAAAGTTTATCAAAAACCACATTTTGAAATTTAAAAAAAAAGTTTCACATATCACACTTTGATCATATTGGGTAAGACTACAATATAAGCCAAAGTGGTTTAAACTTTAGATGGGGCCTTTAATATTTTTAACATTGAACATGGTTACTGGCGTGATTTTTAGGTTGGAATCGTGATAAAATGTTTTGCTTATTTCTATCAATTTTGTATACTATACTATGAAAAAATTAGTATTGATTATGTTGATTATTGGGGCATATTGAATTTTATTGGTTTTCTTGTATCCTACAGGTTATTACTGGCATAAAAACAGTAGAGATAATGGTTAGAATATATACCTCAATATTGTTGTTTTATACTTTATTATAAGTAGCAACAACACTTATTTTCTTTCACCATTCATAATCCGAATATCCCAGATCCCAAATATGGTATAAATTAACCCATTTTCATGATTTCCATTAATACACCATTAGTTTGTATACAATCGTTGAAGAGATTTCCCATATTTCTTGAATTTTTAAGTATCATACACTGAATGTGAATCTATCCATATACTAAATAGTAATGAAAGAAAATAAATGTTCGAGCTACTAAAGTAAAAAGTGAGTTACTATGTGATGTATTCATTTGACGAAAAGTTTATACTGGTTTATAAGCAATTCTCTTTTCCACTCTTCACACAACTTTAATTATGTTTTATCATACTTTTTAGAAGTTTAAGTGTGGTCTACTTAATAGGTTTAATTTTTTAAAATTAAGTTTGAGAAGAGTATTTACAATTGTACATACATTTACCAAACCTCCAATTACGTCACACTTTCTGTAGTAATTTAAAACGTGACATTATTTTGATTTCAATTTCACAATATTTCAATTGATTCATTTTTCTCACGGATTCATGAAGAGGGGAGGTTAATACCCAGAATTCATAGATGAACCCATCTACATCTAGAGGGTCATCTTTACATGGTTCCTCAATGAATCCTGGGGTATTTCCTCCTCTTAAAATTCTGATTATACCACCTGCTTGTTTATTGTTGCATGACTCTTGTGGTTTACATGTAATTGTATGGGTTAGTTTAGAAGTCCACAATAAAACATGTTGTTTAAAGATATATAAGGCTAGGGCAAATAATTGAAATGTTTAGCCTATCTGCCACCTACATGTACATGTATTCCAAAATTCAGAATATGATTTGGTTTACATGTACCAAGATGCCAATAAACAATAATAATATATTAGTCTTAATATTCAAGTCCTTTTGACCCTCTCCATCATTCATTCCTCGCCTCCATATGTTGAAAGTAGATGGGGTGAAGTAGATGGGATGGGGGGGGAGGGGTGCAGAGATTTGCTAAAAATATCTTTCTAACTTATGATTGGCAATACATATATTATGAATGGCAACAGAATATTACCATTGTAATCTATGATATTTACAGGAAACAGGCCTCTGGATATTTGTTAGAATATTGAAATAGGCAAGCCAAAAACGCAAGGGGATATAACCGTACCATTGAGCTTCATTATTAGGTTTATCGTGACAAAACATATGAATGAATATTTTTGTGTAAAATTTTGCCAATGGCCTGTAGCATGCCTTAAAAGGAGAATCAGATTTATAGGGAGGGATGAAAACTTAAGACCTTTAAATACCTGTAAAAGCAAATGTCCAACAATTATTTTTTTGACTAGCACATTATTTCATGTTTTAGGTGATACAAATAGTAGCAACAGCAGTAGTTCAGAGTCATTGAATTCAAAAGCATCCAGTTCAACAGCATTTGGTCAGACACCTTCCATGAATGCAACGCCATCACAGAAACCAGCAACTTATGCTAGTGTGGGCTCCCCTAGTAAGTAAAATATGTTGTAAAATGTGTATATATTTGAATATCTCTCGAATCCGAACACCTCTAGATTTAAACACTTTGTCATGGTCCAAAATTATCCAATGGTCCAATTTTATCTTTCGTTGACTCACATATTTGAAAAAACTTGAAATGAGAACATCTGCCAATCTGAACACTTTTGGATGGTCCTAGTGATCTTTTACCAGTTTACTGTATATGAAACTTGGAATGGTTTTTTGATATCTTGGTTTAAAATATAAATAAAGTAGCTCATGGAATTAAGGGAGACAGTTATGGACTTCATTGCCTTTAGTTCACCTATAAATTCAAATCTTAAATGAACATCATATCTTTAAAATCAAGCAGTTTATAGAAGAATATAATGTTAGGGTTAATTTTAGTGGTGACATATTGTTATATTCTCCAACTTTTTCTGGCTGGTGTTCAATGATTTGTGTTCAGCGTCTGCAACAGTCTTCGTTGGTTGGCCTCTGTAACATTTAGCAGGTGGTGACATTTTGCATGTTAATGCCTTGTTTTGATATCACATGTACATGCATTGTAAAAAATGGACTCTATTTTCAGGCCTGGATAAGGCAAAGCATACTACAACTGCCGTTGCTGCGGTGAGGCCTCAACGTCAAGATACCTCGTGAGTACACATGTACTTAAACTGCCATCTATTAAATGGTAGTCAAACTTTGTATAGCACAAAGTTAAAACAATTCTGAAAGGTTTATACGTGTAGATTTATAGTAAAATGCACAACTCTTAAATTGCCTCAATTTGGGCATCCATACATACATCGTACTTGGACAAATGAACTGATTGGCCATGTTTTCTTGAGGCTGCTCATTTTTGGGGTTGTTCACATTCTCAGGGCAGTTCAATCAAGTTGTCGCAACTAGGAATCCATGTAATGGTTCAGAATAAAGTTTATTAAGAATCCTATTGACTTTCAAAGTGTTAGAGACCCAAAAAGTCGATTTACATTGAGGTGAATTTAATCCTGTGCATTAGGCTACACAAGAAATGATGCATTTGAGCTTGGACTTTTTTAACAGCACTTTTTATGAAATAAATAGCTTATTATCCCACCGAACGAAGTTCGAGGGGGATATAGAGAAGCCGTCCGTCCGTTCATCCGTCCGTCCGTGTGTCCGGGCGATAACTCCAATACCGGTTAAGGGATTTGGTTCAAATTTTATAGGCTTATGCCTTATGAGTGTAGGACCTCTGTTCGAGAAGGAATTCTCAATATGGCCGCTCAATTCAAAATGGCCGCCATTTTTCGTAAAAATGTAATTGTTGATAACTCAAATACAAGTTGACGGATTTGGTTCAAATTTTATATGCTGATGCCTAGGGACAAAGGAGTTTCACACAAAAAAAGATTTTCGAGATGGCCGCTTAATTTCAAAATGGGGGCCATTTTTCGTAAAAATATGTAATCTTTGACTCAAATACCAGTAAACATATTTGGTTGAAATTTTATATGATTATGCCTAGGGACACAGTAGCTCTGTTCAAGAAATAATTTTCAATATGGCGGCTGAATTTCAATTTCATGCTTCTATCACAAAGTGCACAAACATTTCAACATTTACACTAGCTATAATAAGCATAATATGTTTTGTTCGGTGGGATTTGCTACTCCGTGGAGTTGCTGTTTTTCTAGTTTTTTAACAGAATATTTGTCTAGATTTAAAGATTTGATATTTATATATGTTTTATAGTAGATTAAGTTTAATTGGCATTTGCAATCATGATAGAAATATTTTATTTTCTATACAGCTTTGAAACGGCATTCACCACTGATGCTAGATTTTATTTTCTAATTTTTGCTTGCTTAAATATCTTTAATATCTTTCCTTATTTCACTGCTTTAACTTAGGTTAAAACTCACTATAAATACCTTTTGTGTAATAATTCCTGGGAAATAGAACAGGGTTACTTGAAAGGCCTATAGAAGACATCTATTGGCATTTAAAATGTAAACCACTATCTTTAACTCAATAGGTAAAGTCCTGTAGCATGTTCTGAAGTTCAGATGAACTGTGTTATAAGTCTGTAACACATGCCATTTCACTCAAATGAGTTTGTCAATTTTTCTTATTTATGTATAGCAAGCTTGATATTTTATTGAAATTGTTATTACCAGGACGTCCTTATATGGATCTTTGAGGAAGAGACAATCGGCAGACTCTTTAGATTCACGCGCCCTGTAAGCAATAATTGCATGATCTGTGTAGTATACAGTGAATATGTGGTAGTTAATATTGCATGGATTTCATCATCTCCTGAATGCATGGCTACAGAACTCATTTTTCCTTCTTGTGAGAAACTTGATGAGTTCTAGACATCTGTGTACAGAGGGTGGGATTTCATTGTATCAGTCCAGTTCTCATTGTATCGGTCCAGTTCTCATTGCATCAGTCCAGTTCTCATTGCATTGGTCCAGTTCTCATTGCATCGGTCCAGTTCTCATTGCATCGGTCCAATTCTCATTGTATCAGTCCAGTTCTCATTGCATCGGTCCAATTCTCATTGTATCAGTCCAGTTCTCATTGCATCGGTCCAGTTCTCATTGTATCGGTCCAGTTCTCATTGTATCAGTTCAATTCTCATTGTATCGGTCCAGTTCTCATTGTATCGGTCCAGTTCTCATTGTATCAGTTCAATTCTCATTGTATCGGTCCAGTTCTCATTGTATCGGTCCAGTTCTCATTGTATCAGTCCAGTTCTCATTGTATCAGTCCAGTTCTCATTGTATCTGTCTAGTTCTCATTGTACCTGTCCAGTTATCTTATTTGATACCACATGATTTCAATGTGTTAGTCCAGTTTTCATTGTTTAAATTCAACAATTACTCGAAAGGATAGTTTGGAAAATTGGATGAATATGTAATTTTGCTTAGCTTGAAATATGTCTGTTTCCTGTTTCATGCAGTTTTGTCTGAAATAAAGAATAAATACATTGTGTAAAAAATTGGTATCAATGTTGATGTGGTTTCCTCTTGACTGATTATTGATTTATACATCAATTTGACACTGACACTCGTAGAATCGTCCATGTTAAGGTGAAGACTGTTGGAAAATATACCGAACCTTCCCTGCTCTTGCAATACCAAGTGGCATTTTGTCATGCCATGCAATACCAAAGTGGCAATTTGTTATGCCATGCAATTCCAAAGTGGCAATTTAGTCATGCCATGCAATTCCAAAGTGGCAATTTGTCATGCCATGCAATTCCAAAGTGGCAATTTTGTCATGCCATGCAATACCAAAGTGGCAATTTGTCATGCCATGCTATATCAAAGTGGCAATTTTGTCATGTCATGCAATACCGAAGTGGCAATTTGTCATACCATGCAATACCAAAGTGGCAATTTTGTCATGCCATGCAATACCAAAGTGGCATTTCATAATGCCAAGCAATTTGGCTGCATATTGCAAATTAGACTCATTTCATTATTTTTGCATATACATGTATATAAGTTGCATATCATCTCCCTGTCCCCATTTATCAAGCCCCTGTACTAACCATTCCCCTTATTAAGTCCTTGAATAAAGACTTCCCTTGTTAAGCCCATGTACTACCCATTTCACTTGTTAAGCCCCTTAACTACAATATCTCATTGGCTCATACTGTCAGCCACTACAAACCTAGAATTTGGCCATGAATATATTTTTGATAAAAACCTCTTTTTAGATCTGTTAAAAAGTCTTCAACTTAAGGTTCAATTCATCCTGAGTCTAAGTGTCTTACTTTGCTACCCTCCACCCATCAAGTCGTGCAAACCCCTCATTCTATTTGTAATAGCAGATTTGATATAAGGCTTCTCGATATGCTAGAATACTATAAGGCATGTTTAGTATACCTATGACCATGCAACTTTATTATCCCATCGAACGAAGTTCGGAGGGATATAGGGAACGCCTCCGTCCGTCCGTCCGTACGTACGTCCGTCCGTCCGTCCGTCCGTACGTACGTCCGTCCGTCCGTCCGTCCGGGCGATAACTCAAATACCGTTGGCCCGATTTTGTTCATATTTTGTACACATATACCCTATGGGGGTAGAAGTTCTGCTCAAAAGCTGATTTTCAAAATGGCCGCTCAATTCAGAATGGTGGCCATTTTAGTGCCGATTTTACAGTAATTTAGGTTCAATATGTATAACTGTAATAGCAATATGTTTTAAATGTAAAAAAATTATGAAGGACATTAATAAAGCTATAAATGTAGACATTAAAGAAGCACATGGCAGCCATCTTGAAAAATGGCGGCCTTTACTCGTTATTTTACGATTTTTGCTATAACTCGAAAAGTAGTGGAGCGATTTTGTTCATATTTGGTATGTGAATACTATAAGCATTGCACACTGCCTAAAGACACTTTTGGTAGAAGGCGGCCATTTTGAAAAATGGCCGCCATTTTAACGTTTATTACTATAACTCGAAAAGTAGTGGAGTGATTTTGTTCATATTTGGTATGTGAATACTATAAGCATGGCACACCGTCCTATGACTCTTTTGGTAGAATGCGGCCATTTTGAAAAAAAATTTGAAAAATATTTGATATGTGAATACTCATGAGCCTTGCACACTGTCTCATGACACTTCAGATAGTAGGCAGCCATTTTATAAAAATGGCTGTCATTTTTACATTTTTTACTATAACTCGAAAAGTAGTGGAGCAATTTTGTTCATATATTTGATATGTGAATACTTTAAGCATGGCACATTGTCTAATAAAACTTTGGGGAGTAGTCAGCCATTTTGAAAAATGGCCACCATTTTTATGTGTGTTATTTTACAAGTACATGTATGCGATTTTTCAAAGATTTTATAGGTGGCTACTTAAAAGCATATTATTTCTTCTGATGACAACTTGGCTAGTGAGCAACCATTTTGAAAATGGTGGCCTTTCTGGTGTGTTGTTTTATGATGTTTGCTATATATTTTGTTTGTAAAAATGCCAGCCATTTCTGTTCGATGGGATTCGCTACGCTTTGGCGTTGCTGTTGTTCTGGTTTATTTTGTAAGATAGTATAAGGCATGCCCTATTATTAGATCAATTAAGATAAAGCTAACTTGGTGATGTTGCAATGCAGGCTTGCTGTAGTGTCAGTATGTATTGTGATGTCACAATGTTGCTTGTTGTAGTGTCATTATGTATTGTGATGTCACAATGTTGCTTGTTGTAGTGTCAGTATGTACTATGAAAGTGAAGACCACTATGAAAACTTTATACCAATCCGGTAAGTCAGACATTCCTGTACTTGTCATGAAAATAAATTTACTCCCAGATGAGTTTCCCGAACATGTTGGTGCCTGCCCACCCTCATTATTTTGCCATTTTCTAAGCATTTTGTTAAATATAATGAAACAGCTTTTAACAAGAGTTGCTATTCACTTTTTTTGCACTAAACCTTTGGGGGAGCCATGCCCATGAAAACCACCAAGTTTATGCCATCTTCTTTACGTTTGAGCTTTACAAGGGTGTAATATTCAGTCCTCCGACCTTATCACCCTTTATGATTGCTTTGGAAATATTTCAAACTTCAGTCAGGCAGCTGTGGAACATTAAGACATTTCAGTGTGGACTACTGTATGTTTCTTGAGCAAGGTCTGATTAAGGCAGGCAAAGTAGAATGAATATGAATTATCTGATAAATGTATCAGTCTCTGCCTTCCTTAAAGTCCCCGTCTAAAGTTTGAAAATATTTTTTTATAATTCATTTACTATTTGTTAGGACTTAAAAAGTGATTTTAGAGATTTTTGAACAAAAAAAAATTTTTGAAAAAAAAGTTGTGAGGATTTCATTTCTCAAATATTCAAATTTCCCGCCATTTTTTAAAAAAGTTAACATTTCTTAATCATCAAATATTTCTTAGTTGCATTTCAAAAAAGATTATCTTTTTAACACCAATGCAAAGATTGAACAAAAGACACACTATTTCAATAATAAAATGTCATATTTAATGGGCCACTTCAATGTTTTAGCTTATCAAAAATATTTTGAAACATTAGTGATGTCACTAAGGTAACAAAAACTTTTTGAAAAAAATTGAATTTTTTTTTCGATGTCAATCTTTTCTAAATATGCTAGACTTTCATAAAAAACCAATGTTGATTGTCTAACCAGGTTAAAAGGAAGAATAAATTATGTTTTAGATATCGTTGTACCATTGGTTTCTATGAGAACTAAAATTTTGAAATGCATTTTTCTCAGAACCATTTTCATGCACTGATAAGTTCATTTCTCGCTTGTTTATCAACCGATTTTCTTAATTTTTTCGGCAAAAAACATGGGAGGATGAATGCTATGCATTGGTATGAATTGTGGCTAATTAGAAGATATAAGTGACCTCTAAAAGTTGGTTTTAAATAAATTCACAACTTTTGGAACAAAAAGTCTATCAAAAAACACTTTTTGAAATTTAAAAAAAAAGTTTCACATATCACACTTTGATAACATTGGGTAAGACTACAATATAAGCCAAAGTGGTTTAAACTTTACACGGGGCCTTTAAGGTTGAACATTAAAGTGGTATTAAAGTTTGATTTGTTAGCTAAAATGTGGGTGATATTATGATAGCCTTTATCACGGTTAGCTCTTTTGCTTATAATGCTTTGCTTATAATTTCCCAAGGTGGCCACACTTGCCCACACTTGAGAACATACAATTCTCTTAATATGTACTTTTCAGGGGTTACCTTATAAACTTTGATGATATGAAGGAAAATATGGGGAAGTTTTTCATTTAGCTCAGATTATACCTCATTTAGCTTTGTCAAGCAAGATTATTTTGTAGCATGAAACTTGTAATTTAGGCATGAATGCATGGCTGGAGAAGCATTGGCCTTTGTATTGGTGGTTCTAAAATATTGTTTAGAGCTCTATGTTTTTTTATATACAATATATTGTATAATATGCATGAAGTTTTGTTGGAACTCATATTTATTATGTTAAACACATATTTTAAATTGGTTTATTGTACAGGGCGTCAAATAAGTCTGTTCTCCCCCCTTAACTTTTTTAATTTAGAAATAACATAGGGTTATTGTATATCATCTTAAAGGGAATTCAATTTGCTGATCATACACCAAATTATTTTAGGGTGATTGGTTGAATTCAAAAGTTTTTAGAGTATTTGTAGTGATTTCCATATTTCACATTTTTAATAATTTGTATAATTCCCCCAAGCAGCTCGGACAGTCTCAATCCTATAAGGATACGGTTCTAAAATGTTCACAAACAGGGATGTTGCACTTTCCAGGCTTTTAAGAGCTTTCTTGATACGTTTGAGCAACATTTCATGGCTATGGAGTTTCTCCTCTGGTTGATCTTTAATTAATTTTTCGACCATGTCCTTCATAATTGCAGTATCAACTTTTCACCGTTCATTCACTATCCTGGTAATTTTACTTGTTTTGACGCAATCAATGGTCAACTACAGCCTTACAAGAAATATTGGAGCAATTTTATTAGGAAGAGTTTGTTATTGATTTTTAAAGGGTGATCAGCATTTTCCATGAGCTTTAAAATGATATATGGGAAAGTATAATACATTTAAGAATAAAAAAGTTAAGGGGGGAGAACAGACTTATTTGACGCCCTGTACTTGTTGAATTTGACAAGTTTTCACAACTGAACTGGTAACAATTTTAAAATTAACTTCGAATTTTTGAAATTCAATTTCAGCTGAATTTCTCAATTAATTTCCTATAAATTATAATATGCATGGTACATGTACATTGATACTATGTTACTAAAGTATTTGTTGCAGATTGTTCACCCAGAGTTCAAAAATCCCACTGCTTCTGTTTGTTTTTCCATTAACATACAGTTGGCTTTAAACGCCCCCTCCCCAAATCTCCATCATTAAATTGTCTAAAGTATGACAAATATGATAAAATGTACATGCTTGTGTGTTAATACAGTATAACATATGTTTCATGTTTGATAGTTTACTAAATATGTGTTCTGGTATATTACAGTAGTTCATCCACTGGGAGTATGTCAAGCCTATCAGGAAGTGGATCCACGCAACAGTTGCCAGGACGACGGTATGTACAACAACATTTCAGTTCTCATTATTTTTAACCATCAAGAAGAAACGTCAGGGTACCTGAACTGATTAAAGCATACTCCAATTACTGTTGGCTTAGGAAGATTGATTCACAGAATTCTTTTGCAATGTTCTTTTGACTCAGCATCAATCAATTTGGGAATATTACTACCAAAATGTTCAACTCCGGTCTTAGTTTGAACATGGACATTTCCAAATTGATCTATACGAGTCGAAAGAGGAGCGCAAATGAATTCTGGGAGACAATCTGCCTTTGACAAATGGTATATAGAATATCAGAAAAAAATTAAAACAAATTACAGAAAATTAGATATCCTCATTGCTTACTCTCTGTTTACTCATAGGGGAGTTGTAACTTTATGTAAGGGTGGAAAAGAATTATTTTTCTTTTGGCGTGTACTACTCAGTCCATTCATACATCATGCTTTCATCAGTTCAGTTACCCTGTATATCATCATAGAATAAACAATGATTATCTTAGATAGCTTAACAAAGTAATAACAGTTTTACGTTCATGGTAATTTCAATCTTTCATTATTTTTTTTTCGCTAGCTTATGCACAAAGCAAGGGTACAAATCATACTCAAAATAAGCTACTTTGCAACGTAAAGAAAAACATATTCATGGCATATTTATAAAGAAAATAACGTCTGCTATTGTAGTACTGAAATCCACCGCCAGATGTCCCCCTCCCCACCCGTTTGTTTACTGAATACTCGGTAGGGATAAGGCTTGAATTGCTGCTTGAGAAATCGTTTTTATACAACTTTTTTATTGTCACAGCTTGGGGTGACTTCAAATTAATACAAAATACTTAATATGGACCAGTCTGGGAGTTGCTTGGTTTCTTGAAATTTTCTCTCCCCTCATTGTTAATCTTAAAGTTGGATTCACCTGACTAATACAGACCTAATACTTCATTTTTGCACTAAAACGTATTACATTGCAGTAGAAAATTTAGGATTCATAGCTTTACAGTTGGTTGTGGATAATGCTTTGGTTCTAGGCTTATTTTATATTAGTGATTTTTTAGATTTTGCTTTTTAATACTACCTTCTCATTTACAGACGTAGCCTGAAGTCTGTGTTTTAATACTCACATTATGCACTTTTGGTTTCGTTCATCATTTTAGTTTTTTAGATTTATTTCATAAATGAAATATACAGTGAATTTACAAGGTAGGGTCAAATTGACTACCACCATTTATGTCCCCATGTAAGAAAAGATCATAAAGATATCATAAAATACATGGCTAAAGTTTGAACAAATACAAAATAAATCTGTTGAATGCAAAATTTTACGAAGTGAAATATATTTATTTTATGGGAGGTTAGAGAAGAAATAGGCTTGGGGATGCTGCTTCTAATCATAGGGTGGATGAGGGGGGGGGGGGTAATGAAGGGGTTTTATGTATGTGGCTGAAGTGAATAATATGAAAATCAAACATTATGAAAAATGTTGTTCTTCATCATTTTAATGATTTTGGTAATCATGATTTATAATCATAGACATTGACTTTATTTTTAACTTTATTTCACTTAGATGAGCCCTGGTTATTATCAGCATGAAAAAATGATATTCCACATTTTATTTGGCCTTTTTTGAAGAGCTTTAGATTTAGTTTTGGTTTCTGCCAAAACTGTCCTCCATCAAGAGTGGATGATATAAAGGATCTTGTATCATATTTAAAAGGAATCCAGCATGTCCTTTCTTTTTGATTTTACATATAAATCATTAGATTTTGGAGATTATTAAACCTACCACCTGTAAAAATCTTATCATATTGGACTTTCAAGAGAGTTAATACGATCACATTATATTTTGACATAGTATTCAGTGTGAATACATGTAAAATCAAAAAAGGTGGGTGTGGCAATTCTCATTTTGAAGTTTTTATGTTAATATAGCATAGCCATCTCCTTGAAAGCCCATGTAAATGATGAGTGTTAAAAAATTGAATAATTAATACTTATATGTGTTTTGTACAGGGCGTTCAGTAAGTAAAGCTAATTTTGCTCTCAAACTTTTATTTCTTGTCTATCATCGTTCAAATTTTCAGTGGAGAAGCATCAGACACTTTTCTAACTATCCTGAAAAAATGATCAAGATATAATGAATAACAGCAAAATGGTGGTTGTCATAGTAACGCGAATACGGGTTTTGCGGAGCAATTTTATAAGTTCACAGCATAGTAGATTTTGTCAACGTTAGTTTCTGTCCTGTCTATATTTCAACCATAGTTATGTGGCTACTCCACATTTCTACTTTCAAATTAGCATTCTATTTCATGTTCAAAGTAGTTCCCATTAGCTTTCACACACAGCTGATGTCGTTCTATCCACTTCTGATATATCCTGTGGATGCCATCTGGAAAGTTCTTTGTCAGCGAACGTTGAACGGCATTCTGAAGCTCATGGATATTTGCGTGGATCTTACCACGCAGATCATTTTTCAAACATGAAAATACCCCCAAAATCGCACGGTGCCTTGTCAGGAGAATACGCCGCTGACTGGCCTTGAACGTCCATCTCCAGCGTTTTCTGGATAATATCCTGCACCATTTGCGACCTATGCGATGGCGCATTATCTTGATGGAATATGTAGGAGTTGAGAGTCCTATGGGGCCTCTTCTTGCGAATCGCCATGATTTTGATGATGTCATGGAGCAGTGTCTGATGGATCATTCTGGATCATTCCATCTGTTGTATCATCTGTCTGTGATTTCATAGACTACTGTTGCCATGGTATCATATTTGTGTATGTTGTTATGTTTGTCGTGACTTTCAGCCATAGCAAACAAAGACACATGCAGCATTAATCTTAATCAATTTCATTGCATTATAACATTATTTTTATTAAAGTAAGAAATTGCTCCGCAGAACCCGTATTCACGTTACTATGACAACCATTGTTTTGCTATTATCCATCATATCTTATTTTATTTTTCAGGGTAGTTAGAAAAATGTCAAATGCTTCTTCACTGAAAATTTGAAAGATAAATGACAAAAAATAAAAGTTTGAGAGCAAAATTAGCTTTACTTAATGAATGCCCTGTACATGTTCCAAGCCCACTTTGATCAAATTTTAGTATGTAACAGCTCCCTCTACATGTACTCTAATATGACTATATGAATTTCAGGAAAGTCCGTACTTTATATGCATGTGATGCAGAGAATGAATCGGAGCTGTCGTTTGAACCTAACCAGATAATATACAATGGTAGGTTGTTGATAGAAGAACTGAAACAATTGGCTGGTGAAACTAGTGGATATTTGGAAAATTACCAAATTTTTATCAACTTCGATATTTTGAGCCATGTTGGATGTTCAGCTAAGAAAAAAATCAAGAATTTGAAAATTACCAAGTTGGAAGTATGTTTGCATCTTGAAAATTTAGAAAATTTTTATCAACCCATTTACTCAGATATTTTGAACTATGTATGTTTTTTGTACAATTGGTTGAATAAGAATTGACATTTAGCTAAAAGAAAAGTCATCAGAAGAACATGAAATATGTGCAAATGAATAAATCTCATATGCTACATGTACTCGTATATGTACATTTTGTCTAATGTAGCGCTTTATATGTAATGGAACTACCAAAGTTCTTGAATAGCTTAAAGGAACTGTCAAGACTAATTCCTGAACAGTCCTCTTAGTGCATGTTCAATACATAAGAATTCTGTTTCACTACAGATTGTATTGATGAATGGTCCACCTTTTAATGAAAGAGCATGCACTGTCTAACTCACCTTTCAATGATACAACTTTAATTCTCAACAGCACATTTATATTTCACCTCATATTAATTCAATACTAAATGGCAATCTTATAATCCTAGCACTTTGGTTAACAAGGATTAGACCATCATGCAGTTAAAAATTCATGGTTCATGGATTAGGCTACTAATCTATTTAATATGTACATATATTTTTCATTTGACATCTTTTACTTTCAGTAAAGCCGTCAAAGGAACCAGGGTGGCTAGAGGGCTGTCTGAACAATAAAAGTGGACTCATACCCGCAAATTATGTGGAATTTTTAAACTAGTTTGAGGTAGTAACTAGTTCAATAAATCTAACAAATGCAGTCATGTACAGAACTCTCTGAGACACATTTAGGAAACCATGTCGATTTGAATACTGGGAATAACAAATCCAAACAGTTTAGCAGCCAAATGGCTCTGCTTTTCCTATAAAGAATAAGTCATTGTTTTTTCAGACAATGAATCCATTGATTTTTGATTAAAAATACTCTCATTGGATAAACAAGGTACAAGTATATTGAGTGTATTACCATTGGATTATTGTGGAAACTGCACTTATTGGATTACCATTGAAAATACATTCAGTGGATTACCATTGAAAAACAGTCATTGGATTAATACGGAAAATAGATTGGATTACCGTTGAAAATACACTTATTGGATTATCATTGAAAATATACTCATCGGACTACCATTGAAAATACACTCATTGGATTACCGTTAAAAACAGTCATTGGATTTAATGTGATAAATACACTCATTGGATCACCATGAAAAATGCACTCATTTGATTACCTTGGAAAAGTACAAGAATTCTTACAAGATCATACATTTGTTACTACATTATATATTAAATCACACATTTTAGTGGCCATTTTAGTGTAATCCATGTACAGTATATGTACAGATACATAACGAAGAGAGTTGTGACCAATATTGTACTGGTGTATTAAAACTACTAACATATCACATATATATCAACACCAATAGGAGAATCAGTCGGGAATATCTTCCTATGACCAGACTCTATTATGAGAGTGGTTCATGTATGATAGAACGTATCAGTATATAAAAGTATTTTAAGTCGATTTCTGAAATGAGGAATGATCTGTATGATCGCATTGCCTCTTAAGGTAGGCAGAGTGCAGTGAGGAATCTGGATTATTAAATTTAACCCTCTCTGCCTACATTAAGGATCTATAGTGATTTTATTTACTTCCAATGATACAGGAAAGAAGATGTAAAACTGGAACTAATAGGAGTCTATGTCAAATAATATATACATGTACAGCACCTGTTTATATACTATTTACAAAAATTGTGGATTTTAAAAAACGGTGCCAGGAGCGTGTGGATGTATAAAATGATGATTCATATTTACACACAAATACACAAGACAGACACGGACAGTACGGACACCACATAAGTATATGCACACGGTTGGTGGAATTATTGCCAAACCCTGAACTGACCATTACCATGAATGTTTTTAGTATACTTAGTCAAAATGAGTTAATATATATTAATTATTTTCTTTGCAGTAGAAATGATAACTTTGCCTTATGTGTGAAAAAATCTTCAAATGTAAAATTGAAAAATGAAATGATTTAAGATGGATATCAATTTTGATCAACTTTTATTTATTCACTTTTATTTATTCACTTCCTGTTGAGTCAATGTATGAGGAAGCACTTCAAATTATCAATGACAGATAAATATCTTAATTTTATGGAGGGACTTAAAGCCAAGTAGATACAACACATATAATCCATTAACTTTAAACTTGATTTTTGATGTTCTCTCATCAAACATTATTTTTTATGTCAATCGGAAATTGATCTTTTGAACAGTTCCTAAGGTTTGGAGTTACAAGAAAACCCACATGATTTTGACTTATTTCTATCAAAAGCATTATGAAAAATTGTTACGTTATAGAAAAAATGAGTTAGTATAGATATGAAATATTCTAAAATGTCTTTTTGGATGATTCTACCTGTTTACATTGATAATCAAATTAAGATTTTGAGTTTTGATGCGGGGGAGTGTCTATTGTCTAACATATCACAACTTGATAACCTTACAGTCCCATTAATGTCATATGATAAAAATGTGTATTTTTGTTATCGTGCAACATGCTCTCACAGTATGAAATTAAAGTCATGTGACAGTAAAGAATACTGTGTCCATATTCACAAGTTGTACTGTAGTTCTTGACTTCCAACTTCAAAGCAGAACAATTCATGATTCTTGTCACCCATTGGCTTCATGTAACAAAGTCTTTTAACTTGTGGTTCCAAGGACATTCAACTTATACAGGTTTTGCTGTAACAACAATTTATTGACCCTAAACTAAATTATTTAGAATATTTTTGTGATGTAGAATTGAAAATCTGTATGTGTTTATATCAGAAAGGCAATATGCCTAGGTTATTAGATGTTGAGCTTAAAAATATGATTAAGTATACAGTAAAAGTTGTAATGTATCCACCTATGTAAGTGGAACACCTCCATAAGTGGAACGCTTCCCCATTAACCTCCCAAGTGGAACAAAATGTGGGGTATGAACGGCATTCCTCGCACACTTGTTTGACTGTATATTAAGGCCTTAAATGTGAACTATGAGTGAACAAGGCAAAAAGTTGGCTAAAGTTACGCAGCATGTTCAGTTGCTTCATTACCAAGCATTTTGAAAAAAGCTTCCTGAAGAATTTTTGAGGTGTTACATATTCTCAAAATTCTAAATCACGAAGCTTTGTGTCAGAATACTTCATATTGAGGCAATTTAATCCCGCTGTATCCATATATATACATACATATATGAAGCATGCCCATAAATGTACATAGTCAACGTAGTAAATCAAAATTGTAGCTTCTTTTATATAACATAAATGTAAATGTATTTATATCAATTCTAAATATTATTTTTATATAATTGTATAATTTTGTTAAGAGTCAAGGTGAATGTTCGCCTAAATGTTGCTAAAACGGTGGATTTATTATGTGTTTGATTATTACTAATTAGGCGATTTGGATGAAATGAACAGTCGGGTATGTTAGATAGGAACTTTGTAATTATATGCTCTAAATTTGGTTTGTTTGGCATCTGCACCAATTTTAATGTTATTAAATATTGTTTACAAAAAATGGTATTTACTTTTTTTGATGAATTTTCACAAAAATCTGCCAAATTAAGTAGCAGCCACAATCCAAAAAACAATGAAAATGCCAAATAAAATAGGGCCAAATAAACCCAATTTACAGTACCACATGTCATGTAAAAAACAATTTTAGAAGTGATTTGTAGTGTGATTTTTTGCTTTTGCCCCATAACTATTACAGGGAAGAAGGAAAAAGTTTGAGGAAGATTGTTTCATCATCCTGAATTTTCCTTTTCTAGATTTTCCTCACAAGTTTTATCATACACTTATAAATGTTTATAAATTGTCACACCTTACCATGCCACAGGATTATAATGCCATTAAATATCATATTATACTGACTTTGTAGAATATTCTTACTTACAGGGTGTTCCAAAATGCAACTTTAATTTAGGAATAACAATTTATTTTCAAGAGTATTCACTGTGTGTAGCAGTGGTATATTATATACCTAAATTAACCAATATATTCTAACAATAACTTCAAGATTTTGAGAAATTATTTTAACTTTCATCCAGGCATACTCTTGTGCCAAATCTTTGAAAAATGCAAAACATTGAGGAAGTTGCATTTTTGAGTTACCCTGTATCTGGAATTTCCAAATTAGATGTTTATTTATTATATATTCACATGTTAACTCATTGTTAATCGCATCGTCATCTGTTTGCATTGTCATCCCTTTATAGTCACTGGGCTTTTTGGATGTTGATCAACCTAAGCTAGTCTCCATAGTTAGGCTGTTTATTATACTACACAAAGAATGAACATATATGTACAGTTGTGTGTAACTTTTAATTGGGGGGGGGGGGGGGCGTAAGATCTTTGGGGACATACTGCTCTAGATCCTGGGTGAAGGGGAGGGGGACATGCCCCCTTTATAAACTACCATGTCTGCGTCTTGCGGATTAAACTTTTTTACCCTCAATTTTTGTTTCATCAGTTAAAATGGGATATTTTTGCTTTAAAGTCTAAAATATTTACCTTTTAATATTCACTTTAGGAATGTTTTATTGGAAAATATAAGGGCCTCCAGAGATTACATTCATTGTCAAGCCATATATATACATAAGTACAATGTATGTGTATACATATTATGAATTATACATTACAAAATAGCCACAGCATGGTTATATATCATGTTGAGGTCTAAACTTACTTGGGGGAAATGTTGGTTTTTGGAAAAGACTAATGATAAATAGACCTGAAGTGTATTGAAATGCTAAAATCGACCACTTTGCGATAATATGTCAAAATCTACTAGGTTTACATTTACACATGTAGTTTATTATCAGATATGGTTTTACTTATGACAGAACTATACAACTTTTGGTGGGAATCATTGTACAATGAAGTCAACATACTCAAGGAGAACCAATGAGATTACATGTAGATTTAGTTGTATTGTTTTAAATGATAAATTGATGCAGTACTTCAACCTTTCAAAATATGAAGTTGTTTTTATCACATTTAGATAATGAAATTGACGTTTTTTGGAGGTCAGGCTAAGCTATATCAATATTTCAAATTCTGGATGAGAATAATAGAACACAAACACATGAAATAAAAACCATGTATTTGAGAATTTCTAGGCTGCCAATGCATTACAATTTAATTTTAGTCTTAAATTCATACAGAGAATTTATTACTTATTTGTCATTGAGGTAGTTCTTTTGTTCAGAATTTTTTGTGGCTTTCAAATTCGAGTCCCATGTTAGTTTTGGGTACACTAGGCTCATTCCATCATACATGGTCTACAATTTTCAGTTTTGCACAAAGAATACAAAAATGTACCTAAATCATTAATTGAGGGGTAAAAATAATCTGCAATGTATGAAAATTAAGAAATTTTAGTGACCTACTTTAAAATTTCTGAATAAAGTAAACTACCTTAAATCATTTATTGCATGTAGATAATGTTATCCTATAAACATGTATAAGGATAAAATATCAAAAGTGTTGCAAATGTATGGTTAAACTGTATTGCTTGAACTGAAAACAAATGCTGTGTTCAGGTATCCATTATACGATATGTTTATGTACAGGGTGTCCCAGAAGTAATGTAAATAGGCTGACTTCTGTGCCACCCTGTAGGTGACCCCCAGTGTGATATGTTTTAATATCTAACTACTGACATAGACCATTGTTTATACTTGTAAATAATGTAATGGTATAATATTAAATATTAAGGGAGTATAAATAACATGTACTGTTTATAGGCAAAATATAATATAAATAAAAATAAATTTTAATACAACAAATATTTTTATTTTGTTGCATTCTCTAACAAACCAACTTTAATGAAAAAGTCAACAGACAGTAAGCCATCACATAACTTGGTTGATAATCAAATGAAAATAATTATCAATTTTAGTTAACCAATTTTCAAAAAATTGAGAACAGTCAATTGGAAAAAACACATTGTAGAAACAGTCATCGTCATTGATCATAATATTTTTATTTGTCAATGGATAAAGATGATATCCCCTAAGGATATAATGCATTTATTCCATACAGTCAGGTCTATGCAGATCAACAAAATTTGTTGGTAGGCAGTGTTCTCTTTTAAATGCAAAATTCTCATTTTTACAATTCTGACCGAATTTGGTCAAAACATGCCATTTTTATGTTTTTTTTCATTTTCAAGGTGCAAGTCTATTTTCAATATCTCAAGTTTATGTAATCCTGCGGGAACCAATGCTCTGTCACTCTCTCTGTGCCCTGATTTAGGGAACTAGAAGGGCTGAAGGAATAGAAAGTTTGAAAAATTGGTATTAACCAGGAAATAACCTGGCAGGGTATTACAGAATTCCCTTAAACTTGAATATTTATCAGTTTTAGTTGTTCACTTTTCATATTACCCTTATGTATCTGATAGTTATACAAATTAAAATATGTCCAGTAAAAGAAAATATTATCTGCCCAACACAAGAAAAGATATTTCCATTTTTGTGATTTTCCAACATGGGGGCTATGGGGAATCTCTCCGACCTAGAAGTCACATTTTCAAAGAAAATTAAATTTTCAAAGTTGATAAACTCTTTTCAAAACCATATTTCTAGATGTAATTTTACATGTAGATTCCAAATATGACATCAATTTGTGACATCAATTTTGAATTTTTAATGACGTAAATCAAGATTATTTCTACTCGCATCTAGCATATTCCATTCTAACAGTTCTGATTTATTCCAAGATACTCCTTGATTTTCTAGGTTTTCTGGAAAAATCAAACAGTGGAGATTTCCTTCTCAATTCTAATGAATTTGGATATTTCTACATCTTGTGTCATAAGTTCTCTTTGCAGAAAATAATTAAGAGTTGGATTGTATGAAAAACAATGGCATGCTTTTCGAACAGATTGGTTTTAACTTTTTACACTCTCCAGTCGTCATCCCTTCTCATTCCTTTAATATTGCAGATGATTTTATCAGGAGGTTGGGTTAAATAATATATTCAAGTTGTTTTTAATAAAATAATGCATTTATTCATCATAGTGCTACACAGTGCATTTCAATTACAAAAATATAAGATCACGGCAACAAATCAATCAATCGACGGCAAATTTCTAATCAAAATATTATCAATTTTCCACAAATAAATATGCATTACATACTAGAACATGGAATGAATATTTTGCAAGAGATAAACAAAATTCAAAGTACAAAATTCATTCTTGTTGTATGGACTGATTGTATATAATGATACAAATGAGTTGATTGCCATGATTTTTTGAACCATCTTAAGAACTAAGAACATTTTTCAACTAAAATGGGACCATTCATTGGGGTCATATATGACATCCTTCTTCAAAGACTACATATATGCTAAATTCATTTATATAAATACTATAAACCCTTGCTGCAAGGATGTCATATGATGTTATGGTGTAAATTACCAGTATAGATATCATAAAATGGATATGAGCAATAGTTCAGGCAAATCATTCGTTTAATCACACCAAAACTGGACCGCTGATTGTACATGTGTCACCATTTAAGGCACTTCTGGAATGTTGGTTTGGTGGTTTTATTTGACTTTACTATACTTATTTAACTTTCACTACAAATAATATACATTTAAAACCTGTGTATATTGAACATTTTTTGCCATGAAAACAGTGTTAGTAGGTGTTCATTACAGAGAGGGTAATTTATACAAAAGTCTGTAGAGTATGTGCGGAGGAAAGAGTGTCCACTAGAGACAGATGTTCACTAAAGAGAGGTGTTCACTAATGCCTGGGTCACATGTGCTCCGATCCATCGGCCGGCACCCGCCCGATTGAGTGTTTTGTTCAATATTTTATTCAATTTTGAACAAACTACTCAATGGGCTGGGCGCAAATGTGACAAGGCATAAGACAGGTTTTACTGTATCTGCAGGAGAAATACATATAGGCAATCTCCAGCAGAAATTCTATGTTTGGCAATTGGCACATGATAAAGAAGGAGGCTGAAAACACTTATCAATTTCAAAATGATTGCCATTATTATCATGATCAAATGACTCAATACACATTCTTTCATTTCTTTAGGGATGCTGACCAAATGTTCAAGCTAAGGTGAGGAAAAACAAAGTTAATTTTTATTTTGGCATAATCCATTCTGTTCTCGTATATAATGGTATTTGAAAATGATGGTTTGCTGTTCACCTTAATTTTACTTGAGATATTCTTTACCCCCTTCTTTACCTCACTCTTACAAAATTATTTCCATTCATCCACAACTGATGAGAACTGGACACCATCCCTTACCCTAGTATCCAAATGTAGTGAGAGTTAATTGAAGTATTTATTTAACACCATCTAACCTTAGCACCCAGGCATGCTTACAAGGAACTTGATTGAAATTCAAATCGGGCCAAATTATACTGATACCACTGTCACCTATTGGGCTCCATTTTAACAATTTAGGATAACCAACCAATGTTACATTCGTAGCAGGTGATGTTATAGGCTCACCCAAGTTAACAATGAGTTGATTTTGAGCGGTTTGGCTTGGATAATCCAGCAATATAGCATAAACAGTAGTAGACTTTTCATCTACCTGGGAAGTATACCATGTATTTTTTGTCATATTATCTTGCTGGGCACGCCATGGTTTTGATTTATAAATGGCTTGTCCATTGATCTTTAACCATTTCCCCATATCGGATAGGCGGTCTTGAAATATGGGCATGATTCTTCCATCGTGTGTCGGGCCTATATTCAGTAAAAGGTTTCCTCCACAGGATACAGTCTCAACTAACTGATGAATCAATGACGTTGAATTCTCAAAGTCTTCAAGCTGTGCATCCCTACGGTAACCCCAAGAGTACTTGTCAATCGTCATACAGTTCTCCCATTTGTGTTTCACTAGATGTCCTGGGACATAATGGTCCTGACATGTATAGTAACCCCCATGATGGCATTCAGTTCCACCCCAGCGATCATTAACCACGACTTTGTCTTTAACGGGACTGTCATTATAAAGCCAAGCGAGGAACTCTGTGCTTTTCCAGTACCAATATGGTCCACTGTCGCCATCTGTCCACACAATATCTGGCTCGTAGTTCATCACAAGTTCTCTCAGCTGAGGTAGCGAGACTTGGCTCGGATATGCTTTGGTGAAAAACAGATGCAATAAATCATCATTGTACAAAGGATTATACCATTCAAAATGGGAAAAATATGTTCCGAAACGCAAGTCGGTAGAGTTGCGGATAGCTTTGGCAAGATCTCCAACTAGATCACGATTTGGTCCTACGTCCCCAGCATTCCACATCCAGGAGTACTTGGTTGGCCAGTTACAGAATCCTTCATGGTGTTTCGTTGTGAGCACAACATATTTGGCACCTGCATCTTCAAATAATTTAGCCCATTCATACGGATCAAACATCTCAGCTTGAAACTGTGGCGCAAAGTCTTGATATTTAAATCCAGGTTTATAGTTTTTCTTCATAAAGTCAATGTACTTTTGCTGCTGGAATCCAATCCAGTTTTTCCAAAACCATTCATTGGCAAAACTTGGCACTGAAAATACACCCCAGTGAATGAATATGCCAAATTTAGCTTCATCATACCAGGTAGGTAAGGGGCGACTATCTATTGACTCCCATGTTGGTTCATAGCGACCATGTACTAGTGGAATCAGAGTTAAAGCCAAGGTAATTAGGAATATTTGATTTGTTTTTATTTTTGTCTCAGCCATTTTGATAAAGTGGTCACGTGATAGTCATGTGATGGCGCAAATTTCCTAATTTTTGTTATATTTTACGCTTTATCGTCTGTCCAACCGTCTTGTAAAAATCATGTCAACCCATCTATATATTCTTCTTATTTTTTTTATTGCTACAGTAATGATATAAATGATATAAAAGTTGAAATACTGTAAAACGGGTAATTTTGACACCGGGAAATTTTAGCGATTTTTCAATTTTAGGGGGTTTTAGCGCGGGAAATTTTAGCGAAATGAAGATTAATCTTTAAAAAATCAAATTAGCGAAATGCATTAGAAATTTTATCATTTATGGCAGAAGAATGAATAACGGACATGACTTTCATGTTCAATTAACACCTTTTATCTTTATATTTACTACTAATACTACTAGTATTTCACTGATGGATGGCTATTTATCCTTCAGATATTGAAAGAAACATACGATTTAAAAATATTTACCTTTTTCAAATTAAAAACCGGAAGTCCAGCACTGAACGAAAAGCTCCTTAAATACTAGTATTCATGTAGTTTCCCGGGAATTTGCAAATTTTAGCGCCAGGTTTATTTTAACCCCGGTTTATTTTAGCGAATTGAATTTTTAGCGAAACTATAGCGATCGCTAACAATCGCTAACAATTACCCCTCGCTAACAATACCCGTTTTACAGTAATCAATTTGGCAATCATAGGCCAAGGAAAAAGTAATACTAAGCAGTATACTCTATATAGAAGAGACAGGTCCACAACTAAGATTGAAAATTTTTCAAATTTTTTTAGTCTTGGCACTAGTTCTCCTTACTGGTATCAAATTGTATTCCCAAATCACTCCAAAATCTTCTTCAAAGTGTTTTTCAAACTTATATCATTGTTTTTTCAAATCTTTATCTAAAAACTGCATATAATACTGCATATAAAACAACAACTATGGAAACCTGCAATTGCCTGGCAAGGGAGGTCAGCAGTGACCAATCAGATCACTTGTTTACTAATGAACTTGCCAGGCAATTGCAGGTTTTCAGAAATTCTCTCTTTTAGACAGCATTTTTCACTCTATATCATCTGACTGAGTTTCAATCTTAGGTAAGAGCTACAAACTATCAATTTTCTATCAACTCACCATGGCTTTTTGAAAATAATACACTAAATATTGTTGAAATCTCCATCTTAACAAGTGGTCTAAGTCAGAGTTGTTCACCTGTCTCTTCTATAGGCCTATACGGCTTACTATTACTTTACCCTTGGCCTATGTTGGCAATGATAATGCGATCGTCGCAGAAAAAGTGCGCAAAAAAAGTTTTTTCAAACCATCTGATTTGAAAAATTAGTAAGATTTTACTGTAAGTGTGAGTTATGGTAGAGGGCCCAGGCTGTAAACTAAAAGGAGAGAAGCTTAGGAGTCGGGTGAGAGGTCAGAAGCTTCAGAAATCCAGTGGAAATGCAGTTGAAAAGGTATAGCTTTTATCAGAGAAAATTATTCTGAAAAATCACAAACAAATCAGATGTCTCCTGATTAGCCTTACTCTTTACCATTTATATGTTATATATAGTATTTTGTCCAGTAAATGCAATATTTCCTAGGTGCATTCATGCACCCTCTGGGTCTCTGAGGATCGTGTTGGCGTTTTCCCATAAATGTTTGAATATAGAACCGATACCATAGACTACCAATGTACCAAGGTATACACTTCAATCTTTAATATGGCCATTATTTCAAAATGTCCTCCATCCATTTCTATGGCAATTATTTCTGTGTGCATTACGAGCATTACCGAGTGAGGTTACATCTGGTAACATGGTAACATTGTATTGAAGGAACCACAAGCTATCCCATTTAGATAATGTTCTAGGCTATTGAGACCATGGTCTTTCAAGAGAAAGCTCATGCCGAAACGTAGAGATTGGAGTTGAAACTACAGTGTAGATAAGAGGAGGGGTGTAGACTATATCCTATAGTTCTGACTAGAAATCACTTGTTTTCACAGTTGTTATTTTATCTTTGGGGTATTGTGCTAAATGCTCAATGGTTGATGCAACAAAGGTGATAGGGTTTCATTTACTAGGCGTTAGTAAATGAAAATTCAAGTCTTAAAAAAGTTCTCAAAAGCAAAAACATCATTTTTTAGGGCACAAAGAAATCAAACAAAGATGGGCCAGACAGCCATTCACCTTTTGATGATCTTATAGGAAAGCATCTAACTGACATACAGACCTTGGGAAAGGAACTGTTCATATATTTTGAAGAGAAGTGTATAAGGTAAGTGATCAAAATTATCTTGATAAAATATTAAAGTTACATTTTATACAGCTTTTGAAACAAGGTTTTAGCATTGTCGAGGACCAACGACAGCATATCTATTTAAGGTCTCATGGAAGTTAACAGGAAATGACAAAACAAAAAATGACAAAGCCATGCTGGATTTTGAAAATTTTTTGAACCAAGATAACAGAGTTCGGTTTTGACCTCCAATCAGTTTAACTAGTTCCACATATCATTTACATGACTGGGAACACAATTGAAATGGTCAGAATGACCATAAACATGATAAAATAACCTTTTCAGCCCTTTGAAAATGTGACTGAAAAATAGCTAAAAGTAGGTGCTCAGGAAAGGTCAATCAACAGAATCTTTTGATTTTTTCAGAACATGTGTCCAATATATTGCTCTAAATGACACAATCTTTGAAATTTAAAAAAATTGTCTGAAACAATAATGGCTGTTGTAAAAAGGAAAATAGATCGATTTTCAATTCAGTTTTTTTTTAATTTTTTCTTTTTCTAAGAATGATATCAAATTTGTTTAAATTGTATCATTTAGAGCAATATATTGGGCACATTTTCTGAAAAAGTCATAAGATTCTGTTCAGTGACCTTTCCTGAGCACAGACTCTTAGCTATTTTTTAGTCACATTTTCAGAGGGCTGAAAAGGTTATTCTATCATGTTTATGGTCATTCTGACCATTTCAATTGTGTTCCCGGTCATGTAAATGATATGTGGAACTAGTTAAACTGACTGGAGGTCCAAACAGAACTCTGTTATCTTGGTTCAAAAAATTTTCAAAATCCAGCATGGCTTTGTCATTTTTTGTTTTGTCATTTCCTGTTAACTTCCATGAGACCTTAACCAGAACTGGTTAATTGAACTTATTGGTTAATTGGGCTCATTGAGTATTTCCATGAAGCTCAATCTTAAACTGCCAAAGTTCATTCATTAATTAATGAAATGTATACCTTTTGGTCTGATTATATCGTTTCATACGGAATATTGCAAAGTAAATTTAGTATCATCGTTATTTTGATAGAATACTTAATAGTAATGTAGAAATTATTTAAAATGTAATTTAGGAACATACCTGTATGTCAATAGACTAATGTCACTGAATGTCACTGACTATCTTGTGACAATGGTTATTATATCTTCCATACCCACTTTAATTCTTTTGTATCCAACATTCAAGATCATATTAACAACATATAAACATATAAATAACACAACAAACAGACAATCCAGTGTTAAACAAGAAAACCTTTTTAAAGTGGCACTGTGTAATATTTTAGCTATTTTTGAACTAAATGAACATTTGATTATTTCATGTGAGCTTTTTCAAAATCACACACATGGTTCTTGTTTACTTGCAGATGTAACAAGTTCTGGCCATACACCAACAATCTCATGTTACAATGAAGTACAAATCTACCATACAACACAATCGATGAACCAACACAATTGATGAACTGACACAATAATTGAACCCAACACAATCAATGAACAAACACAATCTCCTTAACACATCCACCATTACGATAAATTGAAAATGAGAAATTTTTCTCAATGGGACAGAGAAATACTCCATCGGAAAAGCAAAGGCCCAATTTTATTAGATCTGTTACTTTGGACAGGATATTTCAATTTTTTATAATTTGATGAAACTTAAAAACATATACAGTAATCATTAATCAGTGCGCTTGTGACTAAGTGTTTAATCTATATCTCATCAAACATATTAGTTCATTGATGAATTTAACAATGATTGATGATCACACATACTGTCAACCCAGTGTATGCAGTATAAGTGATCAAGAACATCAAGATTGGCTTGATCTTATACTCTGCAAATATGACAACCCTATATCAATTAGTAAACAAGGAGTTGCGCATGTTGATCATACATACTTTGAAACTGACTTATCTAATGAGCCACTCATAATTGATTTGAGGAATGAACAGGGAAATATCCAAACTGATGTAACAGACTTAAATGATGATTTCACAGACTCAAATGATGATTTTACAGACTTAAATGATGATTTTACAAACTCAAATGATGATTATACAGACTCAAATGGGCATTTTGATCATACATATTGTGAAACGGATTTATCTGATGAGCCACTCATAATTGATTTGAGGAAAGAACAGGGAAATACCCAAACTGATGTTACTTACTTAAATGATGATTTCACAGACTCAAATGATGATTTTACAGACTCAAATGATGATTATACAGACTCAAATGGGCATTTTGATCACACATACTGTGAAACTGATTTATCTGTTGATCATACATACTGTACAACTGACTTATTTAATAATGAGCCACTCATAATTGATTTAAGGAATGAACAGGGAAATATCCAAACTGATGTTACAGACTTAAATGATGATTTTCCAGACTCAAATGATGATTTCACAGACTCAAATGATGATTTTACAGACTCAAATGATGATTATACAGACTCAAATGGGCATTTTGATCATACATACTGTGAACCGGATTTATCTAATGAGCCACTCATAATTGATTTGAGGAAAGAACAGGGAAATATCCAAACTGATGTTACAGACTTAAATCATGTTATTGGCTCAAATGATGATTTTACAGACTCAAATGGGCATGTTGATCATACATACTGTACAACTGACCTATCTTATAATGAGCCACTCATAATGGATATCAGGAATGAACAGGGAAATATCAAAACTGATGTTACAGCCTTAAATGATGATGTTACAGACTTAGATAATATTATTGGCTCAAATGATAATGTTACACACTCAAATGGGCACATTGGTCATACATACTTTGCAACAGACCCATCTAATAAGCAACACATTATGGATATCAAGAATGATCAGGGAAATATCAACAATGATGTTACGGACTTAAATGGTGATGATAAAGACTCAAATAATGATGTTATTGACTCAAATGATGATGTCATAGACTCAAATGGGCATGTTGATCATACATACTGTAAAACTGACTCATCTAATGAGCAACTCATAGTGGATATTAAAAGTGAACAGGAAAGTGATTATCAGTCAAACCAAGATGAAGATTTCAATAATTATACTGAAAATGACAAGCCACAACTGAGAAATCAGAAAGAAATTGATGTAAATGTAAAGCCTTATTGTAAAACCTATGGTGTTAATTATGAGAATGCAGGAATTAAAAATGAACATGTGATAGATGGTACATATCTTGAACCCAGTATTTTGAAAAAATCTGAGCCAGTAGATTTTACAGAACATGGGAAAACGTTTGAGAGGAGAATTCCTCATTGTCCTAATGAAACTAATGTGCATTTTAACTCAAACATTAAAATAGAGGACCCTGGTGAATGTTATAATGAAGGGGTAATATATGAACATCATGAACACATGACAATGGACTGGAGTCTGGAGAATGAGACCAATGATATGAGCTTTGATTATGAGACCCATGAAGGACATTTTAAGCAAGAGACCCATGAAAGGAACTCTAAACAAGAGATCCACGAAGGGAATTTTGAGCATTTTATCAATGGAAGGAACTTTGTTAAGGCCCATGAAGGACATTTTAAGCATGAGACCCATGTAGAGAACTTTGAATATGAGACCCAAGAACGAAACTCCATACATGAGACCCATGAAGGGAACCTTGTTGATGCCCACGAAGGTTATGTTAAGCATGATACCCATGAAGAGAACTTTGAATATGAGACCCAAGAAGGGAATTCCATACATGAGACCCATGAAGGGAACCTTGTTGATGCCCACGAAGGTTATGTTAAGCATGAGACCCATGAAGAGAACTTTGAATATGAGACCCAAGAAGGGAATTCCATACTTGAGACCCATGAAGGGAACCTTGTTGATGCCCACGAAGGTTATGTTCAGCATGAGACCCATGAAGAGAACCTTGTTGGGGCTCATGAAGGGCATTTTAAGCAAGAAACCCATGAAAGGAACTTTAAACATGAGACCCACGAAGGGATTTTTGAGTATTATACCAATTTTGAGACCCATGAGGGACATTTAAAGCATGAGACCCATGAAGAGAACTTTGAATATGAGACCCAAGATTGGAACTCTAAACATGAGACCCACGAAAGGAATTTTGAGTATTATACCAATGTTGAGACCCATGAAGGACATTTTAAGCATGAGAACTTTGAAGATGCGGCAAATGAAGAGAACTTAGAATGTGAGAAAAATGAAGAGAACTTTGAACATGAGGCAAATGGAGAGAATTTTGAATGTGAGGCAAATAAAGAGAATTTTGAACTTGAGGCAAATGAAGAGAATTTTGAATGTGAGGCAAATGAAGAGAATTTTGAATGTGAGGCAAATAAAGAGAATTTTGAACTTGAGGCAAATGAAGGGAATTTTGAATGTGAGGCAAATAAAGAGAATTTTGAACTTGAGGCAAATGAAGAGAATTTTGAATGTGAGGCAAATGAAGAGAATTTTGAATGTGAGGCAAATGAAGAGAATTTTGAACATGAGGCAAATGAAGAGAACTTTAAATGTGAGGTTAATGAAGAGAACTATGAACACGAGGCAAATGAAGAGAACTTTAAACATGTGACAAATGAAGAGAACATTGAACATGAGGTAAATGAAGAGAACTTTAAACATGTGACAAATGAAGAGAACGTTGAATGTGAGGCATACGAAGGTAACTTTGAACATGAAACAAATGAAAAGAACTTTGAATGTGATGCAAATGAAAAGAACTTTGAGCATGTAGCAAATGAAAAGAACTTGGAACATGTAGCAAATGAAAAGAACTTGGAACATGAAGCAAATGAAAAGAACTTGGAACATGAGGCAAATGACTCTGGACATCAGACCTGTAAAGGGAATGATGAGGAAAATCTTTCACTTGAAACTATACCATCAGAGTGTATCAAATCTGAACCTGTTCAGAAAACATTCCCTGTGGATATTAACCCCACTGCTGATCTCCATGCACCTAGAAGCTCTCTCATGCCTAAATCAAGTCTTACTGTACAAGTTTATAATCAGAAAGTCTCAAGTAAATCAGAAAAGAAAAGTGACAAAGAATTTCTAGGGTTTTGTAAGCATTGTGACGAGGGATTTACAAATCGTCAAAAATTAAAAACTCATGAAAAGAATCATATTGCTGTGTTGTCTGATGTAAAATATTCTTGTGAAAACTGTGACAAGGTTTTTCCAACTGAATCCAAGTTAAAAACACATAGCAAATCCCACACTATATATTGTTGTATACACTGTGATAAAACATTTCCTGCACTTTGTAATTTGAAGGCACATAGTCTGGCACATACTGGTGCGAAACCATTCAAATGTAAGAAATGTGGAAATTCATACAAAACGAAGGAACATATGAAAAGGCATGAAAATACACATGGTGACATTAAAGCCTTCATGTGTGATATTTGTAATAGAGGCTTTGGACGTCGAGATTCTCTTAAAGTGCATATGAGGACCCATACTGGAGAAAAACCACACAAATGTAAGATGTGCCCCATGGCTTTCACGCGAAGTGATAATCTTAAAAAACATGAAAGAACTCACACTGGAGAAAAAGATGAAAAATATTTTCGTTTCAAATGCCCAGATTGTGAGAGTTCTTTTACACGTAGTGATTCCTTTAAATTCCACAGAAAAAAGCACCTTGGCATAAAAGAATTTCTATGTAAACATTGTGGGAAAAGTTTTTTTAGAGAACATCATATGAGAATTCATGAAAGGATTCATACTGGTGAGAAGCCATTTAAATGTGCACATTGTGGAAAGGCATTCCATCGAGCTGATCATTTGAGAAGTCATGAGAGACTCCACACTGGAGAGAGATTTCACTGTACAGAGTGTGGTGAATTATTCACCGAAAAAGGAGACTTAAAAAGCCATGTAGCTTCCAGACACTCTGAATACCCTTGTAAACAATGTGATCAAATATTTCCCAGTGAATATAGTCTAAAACAGCATAACAAGATTCATTCTAAATATTTCCATTGTGAATTGTGTAAGAGAAAATTTGGTCGTTCAGATGCACTCACAAGACATCAAAAACGGGTCCACAACAATGAAAAACCTTTCAAGTGTGCCAAATGTGATAAAACTTTTCAACGTAAACAGACCTTGCAAAATCATCTCAAGAAATATCATTAAGGCAATTTTAGTTTGAATGAATGTGAGTTTAACTTTTGCTATGTGGAAAGGATCTTTACAAATATTGTGCAAATCACAAACATGGTGCAAAAGTTATGGTAAAGTAAGATTATATTCATGTTATGGTATTTTTGAGTATAATGTGAATGTAGAGTAGTTGAGATTAGTCAGCTTTTATTTTTGTACTGACTAATAATCATATCTAAAGAGTCAATAAAAGATAAACATAACAACTTAAATTGCTTTATGTGGGTATGTACAATTATTGTGTTACCTGTACAATAACACCCAGTGATATTTCTAATATTATGGAGATCCGTGTGATATTTTTCAGAAAATTGTTTATCAGCCTCAATTGCAAGTGATATTGTTTATGTTTATCAGCCATGCATATCCCAATTTGTGTTTTTTATTTTTGTTTGAATTTAGGGTTTTAGCCCTAGACTCAGTATATTGTGTGCTGAATCATTCTTCTGGAGGTGTTGTTTTCAATTCTTTGCATGCCTGCGCAGCAGGAATGCAAATGTTAGGAAACAATGCCTGAGTGGAATGAAGTAGACACAATGCATTTAGTCTTGGACTTAAATTCATTTCAGATATTGCAAAATATTTTCGGCGAAATCACCTAAATGGTATGAAATCAATAAAAGAACATACAGTATTAAACTTTTTGCAAGGGTCAATTTAGCTAGTATTAATTTCAAACTGTAGAGCGGGCTGAAGAGTCAAGATGTCACATAGCTTGACAACCATACAACAAGTGACTTTGAGTTTGTTATTGCTTATATAATGCAATGCAGTTATATGAAACAGTGTGGTTGGTAGCTTTCACCTCCTATTCCATAAGTGGAAATGGAAATGAAATAAAACCTGCAATAGAAATTATTTTAATAGAAAAGACGATTCTCGGTTTGGAGAACAGTCTCCTGGGCTGATAATTTTTTCATGAAAAATATAGAAATATTACCCAAATTAAACTATGAATATTCAAAAGAGGACATTTAAATCTACAAGATGTAAAAATAACAAATTGGTCTGAAGCTGGGATAACGCTCAATAATTAGACCGATTCAATAAAATACAAGTCTCGATTTGGGGAAAGAAGTTCATCAGTGTATTGCGCTAATATTTTTTTGCGAAAAATCTAGAAATATTACCCAAATTAAATTATGACTATTCAAAAGAAGACATTCAAATCTATATTATGTAAAAAAATCAAATTTGTCCGAAGCAGGGATAATGCTCATTTAGATTGATGAACTTCGTTCTCCAAACCAAGAATCGTCCTTTACCAAAATCAGTAGAAGGTGATGATGAAAATACTCTTACTGTCTTACAAAGAAAACATTTTTAACCTGTAGAAGACTTTGTTATAAATATATAACATGGAATACTATGAATTACAGATCTTTTAAAATCATAGACTATTTAAATGAAAATATTACATGAGCCAATTATTGCATCCAGTCTTTTTATCAGATTGTTCATGAAAAAATTGGAAGATAATGGAAATTGATATACAATCTATCTGGTTTTGTTGCAAATGTGAAATGATCATGTGTCCCATGTAATTAAACTAACCCGTACCTCACAAATTAGTGGTTCAATTTTCTGGTTAAGATGGTAACGTCTTATACCAAAATATTTGAAATTGAATTAACTTTGGAGTTAACATTTAAAATTTGATTTATGTGTTTTTAAGCCTAATCCTGAATACATTCTCTGCTCTTTTGACTCATTCAGAATCCATTTCCTGATGGCTGGGTACTTCGTGTTGAATGGACAGAATATTGACGAAGATCACGGGAGGAAGCAACCTCAGACAACAACATTGAGGCTTGAATTGTCGCAAGATGTGGTTGAATTCTTCAAGACTGGAGTAGAGATAAGGTAAGACAATTGGCTGTCAACAAACGATCACTTGAACGAAACTCACGGTATAACATGTACATGTATATTGATCCACTTTAAATTTTACCACCAAGAAGTTTAAGAGCCGTTGCTTGTTGTGATTGACATGTGGTTGTCATCTGTAACAAATTGTCACACTTTTGAACTACATGTATTTGCAATATCTTACCAGTTCATGACACTTTGTTGTGTTAATGCTTGATTGTTCTAGTTGTGACATTAATTTGCATGTCTCTGCCTTGTTACAGAAATGTACATTATTTGATAAGAATTGAACTTTAATCTTTATGGATTTATTTTCAATATTTTTGTTTTGACTCCAGGAATTCAATCGACTGTCAAGAAAAGTTTGAGAGGATGAAACACCTAGATATTTGCTCAATGCATTTTAACCAGAGAGCTGCCATTGAAGCTGTGATGTCACAAGATGGCCGCCAGATCTGTGATGTATTACTAGATCAAGATATTTTGCCAGGAGTTGGAAATATAATCAAGAATGAGGTAAGTGAGATTTTAATATATTCAGAGTAAGAATTTGGCAATTACTGATCAGATAATAAGCATAAATAGATAAAAAATACATGTACATACAGTGAAACCTTTAAAGAGGAACACCTCTAGAAGTGGAACAATTCAGTGGACCACTTTTAGGGGTCCCAAGACCAACTGACTTAATGTGAAATAAACCTCTATAAATGGAACACCTCCCAATGAACAAAGGTACCAAAGGTGTTCCACTTACACAGGTTTTACTACATACATGTACAATATTGATTGAAGTCAACAGTTCTCACAGGGTCCATATATCTGTTTATTCCAGGCACTATTTGACAGACTGAGTGGTATTAACCCTGTGAGTATTGTGAAGGAACTTACCCAGAAGCATGTTTCACACTTAGTGCAGATGACCAGAGACTTCTCTATGCTCTTTTATCAGGTAAAACCAAGTTTAAACTCTTGAGCTGAACTAAATTCTAGTGAGGCTAGATTGTAAATATAAATATTTATGGTAAAGCGCCAAAGGGAAAAGAACAAAATTATTACAGAACACAGCAAGAAGAAGAAAATATATAAGAGAACACCAGTCACATATGTTCAGCAATTCAACAAGAATAGTGTCTAGCAGTCAGGGAGTTAAAACATGGAGTGTAAAGAACAATTGTAAATTTCTTATCCCAGATCAAATCTATATAATATAGATAGTATAGTATAGTACCAGATAGTATTCATTAACTTTCATTAACTAATTCCACAGATAACATGGATGTTTTTTTAATCATTGATATTTTTGAGAAAAGAAGGTCAAAGGGTCAAAAATCTTGATTTTTTATGATTATGAATTATAAATATATAAGTTTGGTTATTTTGTATGAAAGTTATAGCTATCAACCTAATAAGACTGCATTTATTATTTTAGTGTAGGAAGACAGGCAAGCCTCTACAGGCTCACATGAAGGTGTATCGTAAAGGTACCTGTCAACAATGTAAGGGTAAAGTCATAACAACAAAGACAGGAGAAAACCCTAGAATGACCTGCTATTGTCCCCACTGTCAGGATAGTCAACTCAAGGAAGAAAGGTATTGAATCAGAAGTAAAATGGTAAAATAAAACACCGGGGTTTTAAATCTTGATTTTGTCTTTGATTCTTAAAGTGTTTTGCTTTCTGATTTCTATTTACTAAATATTTTTAATTAATTTATTTGTAAAAATAACCTGTCAACTGCACTATCAACCGACTGGGATACAAACCTTTTACCCCTTAATATCAAATTTTGCCAAAGTACTACCTATTAAATAACATGGTAAGTTCAAAACAGAATTAAGTACTCGCACCTTTTCACTTTCAGGAGGCAATGTAGTTTCTTTTTGCACAAAAGTCAAATGGTCTTTTTAAACTTCTACAATTTATAAAAGGTTCATGATGAAATCATTTTGTGTATAGGATATCTCAGATTTTAAACTGTTGTATTTTACTCCATTGCAGGAAGCTTCCAAGTAAGAATAGTTTGATTGGTTGGGTTACCACAGCAGCCACTTCAGGAAAATCACAACTTAACAACCAATCATGGACTTGTCAGATCTGCACTCTCATTAATGAACCACAGAGAACTACTTGCAATGCCTGTTTAACACCAAAAGTAGTCCCAGCAGCCAAGTCACAACCACCTGACATAGACCTGCCAACAATGAATACTCATATAGGTGGAGCCACTAAAAAAGCAGAGCCAGCTTCTGGACTGAAAAGGAAGATAAATTCGGAAAATACTAATACTGAAACAAAACGATTAAAATCAGAAACAATCTCAAAACATTCCGTAACTATGTCAGATGGGAGTAACATGAGACCTACCAGAAGTGTAAATGAACCTAATTGCAGTAACAATAGACCTTCAAGAAGTGCTAATCTACCTCATGGAAGTAATAGTCAGCCTATTGGGAGTAACATTAGACCTACCAGAAGTGTAAATGTACATAATGGCAGTAACGATAGACCTTCAAGAAGTGCTAATCTACCTCATGGAAGTAACAGTCAGCCTATTGGGAGTACCAATAGACCTACTGGGTTTGCCAAGTTTCAGTTACCCCTGTGTAAAGGCCACAAAAAACCTTGTTACATGCGGGAAGTAAGAAAAGAGGGTGATACAAAGAAACGGGTCTTCTTCTCATGCTCTATGGGGAGAAATAAAAGTTGCAATTATTTCCAGGTAAGAACATTTTTTCTTTGCATCGAACAGAGCTTTCATACTTCAATTCAGGCCTGACTGCATATTAATCATCCTCCAAACACAGGCCTATAGAACTTGTACCTCCTTCTTCCAAGGAGGAAGGAAGGAACATAATGGATGATGTCTGGAGTCCTGCGTTTGGAGGATGCATGTTTATAAAGAAAAGATGTCTTTATTTTTGTAACTTTCCTCCTCATAGGTTGTGTAATACTCATATAATGTATAAGAGGGTCTTAAAATACAGTTGGGAATAACCATGGTTACATTTCATATATTCCATTGGACATAACCATGGTTACATGCTTTATGTATTCCAGTGGGCTGATGAGAAATTCCCATTATGTGAAGGTCACAACAAACGCTGTGTTATAAGAACAGTCTTGAAGGAAGGCACAAACAATGGACGCAAATTCTTCGCATGTCAGGAAAATAAGAAAAAGTCTTGTAGTTACTTCAAGTGGGCTGATGAGTATAATGATATAACAATCAGCTGATGTCTTTAAGGTAAGTGATTGAAATGTCGCTGTAACAAAAGGCAAGGAGTGAAGTTTAATCACGCGACTATACCTAACACCTAATAAGATACTCTGTTTGCCTAATTGCATTGTTTAATATATTTTTGAAAGTACCTTATTAACATCTAACGTCATCTGATAAACCATTAATAAGGAACAGACAAATAAAAACAAATACAAAATCATTACTAATAAGCCAAATGGGTTGCCCATGAACACCAAATGCGGTATAGTAGAGTGTTAATAGTTAAACACTAACAGTCCCCGATAGAAGCCAGAAAAACCATTGCATTAAGATTGCAACTGAGCTACCTATAAATAACCTTAAATCTGAGCAGTCTTGAGGTGTGAGGGTTTGTAGCACTGGACTAAGAGCATTAAAGATTTGTCATACCTCCATTTTTTGTATACGATCGGGCCTTTTGCCAAGGGGGGTTCGATGGGCCATTTTTGGACCAAAATTGTCAAAAGTGAACCTCCCCTGGAGTTTTTTAAGTGAACCCCCCTTGGCAAAAGTTGGTTATGGGTCTGATGCTTTCAGGGAAAATTGTATTTTTAAGATACACGGATTGTGTTGTTTGAAACTGTGAATATCATCTTATCATATCTTCATATGGCCATCTATGTCTAAATTGGTGATCTCAAAATAAATGTTACACATAGTAAAGCCCCTCGCTGATATTAATCAGGGGGTCATTAACAGAAACTTCATTAAGTTACGAATTGTAAATCAACTGTTGTTACCATGGATATAATGACGTCACAGTTAGAGAACAATGGAATTTACAAATTCTTAACTTTATGAAGTTTCTGTTAATGCCCCCCAGATATTTTATAATTTTGTAGAACAGAGGACTCATCTCATGATCTTATACATCACTGATATATTGTTTCAATGATTTCAGGGTTGATTAAAGAAGGAATGTATTTAAGAACTGCTCACATTCCTTCTGAATGATCACTGAACATGAAGAACTGATCGGTGGCTCCCATCTATTGGAACTATGCTATGTGATTTGACAATACAGCATGGATCAGTAACGTCTCCTACACTTTTTTCTGGAAGTATCAAGAGAGATGAAGTGAGTCTGAGTTGTATCTAGGCATCAGAGTACAACGTAAGAGACATCTATATATAGGAGTTGAGACTGTAAAATTCCAAGGCTGTCTGGACTCTCGATTCTTGGAAGGTTCTTAACACTAAATGTCATTATTGAAGTGGTTATACTGTGGAGTTAAAAAAATGGTTCTGATCAAAATGTTAAACAAGGCATAAATACGCAAAATGTCACTACCTGCCATTTGTTACAGAAATCAAATGCCGAAAAATATAACATTCCCTCAATGGCTGGATTGCTGATCAAGGAGTTGGTTCGATTCGTGGATTTACTGACACAGGAAATGTGGAAAGATTTACAGACACGGGAAATGTGGGACTGACTGGGATCTGGAAAACAATTATTTACATTGAAACTCTTAATACCCATCTAGTGCATCACTACATTCACCTTTCTTTTAAGCATTATTCTGTATCCCTTCAAAGCTGTTTGGTGGGATGAAAATGAAGTTTCACAAAATATAAGACTTCCACTGGTAGTACAGTAGTAGGGGGCGGGGGGGGGGGGTATTGGGTATCTGAAGTTGGCATGTAATCTTCAGGCCTTAACAATTTTCCTATATAATAGAACATATTTTTCACAGCTCTAGTCATGCACATATTTTTATATCTTTTTTTTTCATGTAATCGATTTATTTCAAATAATAACATAGATATACACAGTCATATTTTTATATCTCATCCTTTATTTTACAATCACTTCAGGTAAGATTTGTTAGAGAATGATTGTAAATGTGAACACGAATAGCAAAATTCAAGCCTAGCAAGATTATGTAGTTATTGTATATTACCTATAATAAATTAGATATGGGTATATTATAACTAAATATCCACTCTCTTCCATAAGTTTTGTAACCTAAACTCCCCCATTAAATTACATGGACATGTTAAAACCTGCATGTTGATGTTTCTATTTTTTGCATAATCTGATGAGAAAACTGCTATTACACACCTATACTAACACCAACACTAAATGATTCACTCCATGCATTTTTTCTAGGCATGTTTTAAGGCTGGATAGTGGATATGTAAAAAACATAACTGACTTCATTTTTCACGAATAAATGATGGCCATTTTGAATTTAGTGGCAATATTGAAAATTTCTTCTTGAGCAGAGGTCCTACTCAATAAGGCATAATCCTATAAAACTTGAATCAAATCTGTCAACCGGTATTTGAGTTATCGCCTGGACACACAGATGGACGGTCGAATGGACAGACGTCTTTCCTATATCCCCCTGTTCAGTGGGATATAGAGGTTATTTAATGGGAGGTTTTTGATACGGGGTATATCCGAGGGAAATACAATATATCTATCTGAGGGACCGTAGGGACCGAGGTTTGATATATTGTATTTACCAAGGGATATACTCTGTATCAAAAATCGAGCATTCAATAACTGATTTTTATCGTATGATATTTAAAATGAAGCCCTCTGATTGGTCAGTTATTGTCCTGTACCAATCTGTATTGCTACTGACGTTGTCCCCATTGATCATCTCCATCGCAATACATAAAATATTGGTACGGAGGGGACATTCTCAGTAGTAATACAGAGGATCACACGATAAAAACGTTACTGAATGATTTGAAGTGCAATACAGGATATTCTGTATTGGCACTCGACTTAGTCTTATTCCAATACAGAATTTCTCGAGCAGAATCCTATACTAAGTAGATTATGAGAATTAAATATGAATTGAATGTTAGGGAACCCTATTGTAATATATTACAAACGATAATTACAATCAAGACATGAATATTTTATCTCAATTTAAAGTCCTCAACAATTTTGTTTTTTAAAACTCAACAGCTTTTAACACTTAACAATGTATGAAATTAATATTTATCAAATAGAGCCAAAGTATATCCCGGGAATTCAAAAAAGCATTGAAAGAAATTCCCAGGGATTGTTGATGAGCGGAAGATATATATATCTCCCACTCATCTCAGCGGGAGATATATATATCACCCGCTCACCTCAGATATCGATTATATTCCCGCATGTTATTTATCACTTCTAAGTATGGGATAAAAGAATTTATTCTGATTAATGCTTCATTTACTAACATGTGCGAATACAATAGCTATAGAGAATGTTATTTTTGTTCAGACTGATCAGTATCAAAGTAACAAATGACGAAATTAATCGAAAAGATAAAATCGTGCATAAATGTAAGGTATATAAATATTCATTACCATTAAGGAATATTGTTGATAAAATTGAAAAGAGGAAATTGTGAATATTTTATGGCATATGAATATTTTTAGCATTACTATTCAAAGCAATAATTCTACTGCTACTTTTATGCCAGTCAAAATCACATACTATTTCTGGCTGAGGAGGGGTGGTCCCTGTTTCATATTGTTTAAATTGAATTAATTTGGCAACACTTTTGATATGTTGTTTTTATGTCCCCACCACATAGTGTGGGGCCATATTGTCGGCCTAGGCGCGTCCGTCTGTTTGTTTGTCTGTCTGTCTGTCTGTCCGTCCGTATGTCCGGCAGTTTTCTCCAAAAAACGGCTTCACAGTTGCTTTTAAAACTTTAATATCTTGTTCAGCTTACTTCATTCTACATCTGATTAGGTTTTGGACCTGTTAGCTCAGTCCTGTCAGCCATTTTGAATGTCTTAAGAAAAGTTAGCGCGCGATAATACTTTGTATCAGATTGAACTGTTTGGTAGATCAATTTCAAATTTTCAGGGATGATTCTTAGTATGAAAATCTAGATTTAATTAGCTTTTGGCATTCAGGGTAAATGTCAAGGCAGCCATTTTGGATTTTCCGTCTTAAAATCTTGTCTGTAAAGTCTTGTCTGCGCATTTCCAGGTGAACCGTTTGGTAGATCAATTTCAAATTTCCAGGGATGATTCTTAGTATGAAAATCTAGATCTGATTAGTTTTTTGGCATTCTGGATAAATGTCAAGACAGCCATTTTGAATTTTCCGTCTTAAAATCTTGTCTGTAAAGTCTTGTCTACGCATTTCCAGGTAAACCGTTTGGTAGATCAATTTCAAATTTTCAGGGATGATTCTTATTATGAAAATCTAGATCTGATTAGTTTTTCTGGCATTCTGGATAAATGTCAAGACAGCCATTTTGGATTTTCTGTCTTAAAATCTTGTCTGTAAAGTCTTGTCTACGCATTTTCAGGTAAACCGTTTGGTAGATCAATTTCAAATTTTCAGGGATGATTCTTAGTATGAAAATCTAGATCTGATTAGTTTTTTGGCATTCTGGATAAATGTCAAAACCGCCATTTTGGATTTTCCATCTTAAAATCTTGCCTGTTATGTCTTGTCTACGCGTTTTTAGGTGAACCGTTTGGTAGATCAATTTCAAATTTTCAGGGATGATTTTTAGTATGAAAATCTAAATTTGGTTAGTTTTTTGGCATTCTGGGTAAATGTCAAGGCAGCCATTTTGGATTTTCCGTCCTAAAATCTTGTCTGTAAAGTCTTGTCTACGCGTTTTCAGGTGAACCGTTTTGTAGATCAATTTCAAATTTTCAAGGATGATTCTTAGTATTAAAATCTTGAACTGATTAGTTTTTTGACATTCTGGGTAAATGTCAAGGCAGCCATTTTGGATTTTCCATTCTAAAATCTTGTCTGTAAAGTTTTGTTTACATGATTTCTGGTTAACTGTTTGATAGATGAATTTCAAATTTTCATGGGTGGTTCTTAGTATGAAAATCTAGAACTAACTAATTTTTGGGCATTCTGGGTAAATTTTAAGGCGGCCATTTTGGATTTTCCGTCCTCAAATTGTGTTGGTAAAGTCTTTTCTACTTATTTTCAGGATAACCATTCGATGGGATCACCCATTCCCTTATAAAAAATTCAACCTTGAAAGTCCGAATTTAAACCGTTTCCATCAATCATTGAATATTGATTGTTTCAACAACTAAGATCAAAGGAAAAACCATTGTACAATGATAAGCAATCATTGTGCAACCATTGCGTTCAACCAAGCGAAGTCAACTATTTTTCAACGACTGCGCAACCGTTTCTATACAATCATTGTAATCTGCAACCATTGTAAACTGCAACCATTTCACATTGAAATGTTAATGGTTGCAATATGTTTTGTTCAATGATTGTATAGTTCAACCCCTGCAACCATACTGAATTAGTATTGTTACAAAAAATTATCATTTTACCTGAATTAAAATTTTCTTTAAGTAATGATTTGAATCTACCTCTATTCAACAACAGTATATTAGGATATTTTCCTGCAGATGTACATGCATGTTTATTATAGTAAATTACTTTTAGTTTAGTTCTCTGTCATTTACATTATTTACACAATTAAAAGTACCATACCTAGTGTTCATCAAACTACTACAAGTGTTCATAAAAGTGACACTCATGGCAATGCTCATCATACTATTACCAGTATTCATTAAACTATTGCCGGTATTCATTAAACCATTGTAAGTATTCATTAAACTATTGACAGTATTCATTAAGCTATTGACAGTATTCATTTAGCTATAATGGCAGTATTCAGTTAACTATTGGCAAAATTCAACACAATATTGGCATGATCATCAGCTAAATGTGTCCTTATCTCAGATTTAATTACTATGTTCTTTCTTGGCAAATATTTTTTATAACAATGCTCTGCACACTACATATTAATATTCTCATGGGTTTAGGCAAATCAAAATGCTTGAACAGCCAATTAAAACGGTTGAACAGCTAATTAAAACGGTTGAAAAGCTAATTAAAACGGTTGAACGGCTAATTAAAATGCTTGACCAGAAATAGGGTTCATAGTCCTAGTTTCTGTTATATTTTTTTCAGCTTGTGTTATACTAAATATTTATTTATATTCTCTATTTCATGCAGAGGGGAGGGGGCTTAAAAATTTAAAAAGTGTTTTCAGATTTTTGAGGGTTTATTTCTTTATTCAATTACATGTTCTTAAATAAGTGCTTAGAAATCTCAAATAGCAAGTATATAAAACTGCTCTTTCAGAATTTTTGTATTTCATTTTTATTTCGTTAAGTTTACCATGGGCATTGAGAGCGGATTGAGAGTCTCTCTGTAATAAGGTTTGTTTTGCCTTGCCAAATTATTTTTGTTTTGTTTATGGATTAATGGATTAATAAAGTTTCTTTAGACACATCCTTCAAAGCAGACTCTAATCAAACTAGAGAGACTGAGTCTTACTGTAATCAGAGTTCTTTTAAGTTATGCTTATCAACTTAATTATTTAAATCACATCCTGCAATGTCTGATTGCATTTTCAAATCAAAAATATCAAATCAATAAACAGATTATTTTCTGATTGAAGGATTTCTTCCTTCCAGACACATCTTCCTTCCTTTATAATTGTGATGATTACAAGTTGAAGTATAAGTGTCTGAATTTGTAAAATTCAAGACTTGACCCAATAAAAATTATTTCAAATGTTTTTGCAATAACTTAAAAAGTAGTGGAGGGATTTTTTAAAAATGATAGGCATGGCAGCGAGGGGATTTGCTTTGCCTTAGCATTGCTGTTATCTAGATAATATACATGTGAGTGAGACGATCACTATCCTTCAAGGTTAGATGGAAAGTGGTTCAATATATTTTCATTCACAAGACAAGTTTACTTAACTATTTCAATACTTTAAATATCTTTTTGATCAAACCATTTAAATTCTGACATGAATGCATTAATACATACATTTGAAATATATATTTTAAAGAGCAATATAATTATTTTATGTTGTATTGAGATAATATTGCCATAGTTTTAAAGGGTTGCATTTGATTGAAACGGTTGCAAGAAATGCAATCAAAATTGTCAAGCGTTACAATGGTTACATATGATTGAAACTTTTTCAATGAGTTTACAACCAAAATTGTAATGGTTGCATCGTAACCGTTGGCATGGTTGCATAAATGATCGGATCAATGATTGTGCAATGATTGTGCGACGGTTTAAATTCGGACTTTCAAGGTTGAATTTTTTATAAGGGTTGGTGGGGTTATTTTGTACACATTTGTGTTCTTGTAATTTTCTTGGTATTAGTGATGAATTTGGTGCAATTTTAAGAGATCTCTTAAACATGTTATAGGATGAAGGTTCACATATAAGTTTATTGATGGTATTCAAATTGGCAATCTTGTACAGAAGGTCCATGTGCAGTATGGCAAGTGATTTTAGAAGGTCATATCTTTCATCATGGGTACTTTCTGGCCATCAATACAGAGTTTTTTTTAAAACAATATGTTTTATTTCAAGTAAAGTCCCCATGATAGTAAAATATCGATCTAACTCTCTGAAAAATTATGGATTAGGACCCCACGTTGGCACTTTTTAGCTCACATGGTGAGACATTGCAATCACTCACTTGTTCGTCTGTCTGTCTGTCCGTCCGTCCGTCCATCGACAATTGGCCAGTTTTAAAACCTCTGTCAATAGGATTCCTGTTTTAAGTTATTTCTGTTCAACATCAATACAGAAACCTCCCCTATGACTCCTGGTTCAAAGGCTCGCCTATTTTCAAAATGGCCAGCATTTTTGCTCGCGAAATCAACTTTTGGACCATTTGCCTTAAAACCTCTGTTGATAGGATTCCCGTTTTAAGTTATTTTTGTTCAACATCAATACAGAAAACTCCTCTATGACTCCTGGTTCAAAAGCTTGCCTATATTCAAAATGGTCGCCATTTTTGTCTTGCAGAATTCACTTTTGGCCCTTTTCCTAGCTTTACAAATGATAATTTCAGGTGTCCTGCATTGTAAAAGCCCATGTCACTGTAAAGAGTAGTTGTAAGAAATGATTTTGTTACAAAAAATCAGCAAAAAGATATATCTGTTTTTTTTCACCCATTTTAGTAAACATTGATTTGTCCATCTGTCTCGTGAAATCCACTTTTGAACCATTTGCCTTAAAACCTCTGTTGATAGGATTCCCTTTTTAAGTTATTTTTGTTCAACATCAATACAGAAAACTCCCGCCCTATGACTTCTGGTTCAAAAGCTTAACATCAATGTAGAAAACTCCTCTATGACTCCTGGTTCAAAAGCTCACCTACATTCAAAATGGTCGCCATTTTTGTCTCGCAGAATTCACGTTTGGCCCATTTCCTAGCTTTACAAATAATTTTAGGTGTCCTGCATTGTAAAAATCCAATTTCTTTTAGACCCCTTGTTGAATAATATTTTCATGCAATAAAAAACAGAAAAAGAAGATCCTCTTTTGAGTAAATTGGTTCAACATTTTGAAAAAAATGTTGACATTGGGTCCCTATTCATAATTTTTTGAATTGTTCAATTGAAATTTTTATCATCATGATTACTTCACTTGAAAGATAACATATTGTTTTAATAAAAAAACACTGTATTTATCAGTTAATGTCCAGAAAGAAGTCATGGTTATAGAGATATGACTGTCTAAAATCACTTGCCATACTGCACACTGACCTTTGGGGATTGTTAAATCAAAACAATTAAACCCGGTATATGGTTTAAAGTACATATAAGCCATAAATATAATTTTAATGAATAAAAACATAATAAAAATCATGTTTAACTTAGAGGTTGAATCTGTCATATGGTAGTTAAACACATTATACAGTATTTATTAATATTTGCAATCGAAAATCAAAGGTGAAAACATATTTTTGGTAACATGCCTAAATATTTGTGTCTTGTAAATTGTTTCTTAATTAAAAATGGTGTACAGTTGTACTAGGATAAATATCTGTAAAAAAACACATGGCAATATGGTAAAAATCTCATGCAGTTTTTATCATTGGACATTCCAGCATCCTTTGAACGCAGGGTTCCAGAAGAAGAAGAAGGAAGGAACTTTGTGTATGATTCTGGAACCCTGCGTTCGGAAGAAGAAGGAAGGAACTTTGTGTATGATTCTGGAACCCTGCGTTCGGAAGAAGAAGGAAGGAACTTTGTGTATGATTCTGGAACCCTGCGTTCGGAAGAAGAAGGAAGGAACTTTGTGTATGATTCTGGAACCCTGCGTTCGGAAGAAGAAGGAAGGAACTTTGTGTATGATTCTGGAACCCTGCGTTCGGAAGAAGAAGGAAGGAACTTTGTGTATGATTCTGGAACCCTGCGTTCGGAAGAAGAAGGAAGGAACTTTGCGTATGATTCTGGAACCCTGCGTTCGGAGGATGGTATTCCAATAAAATTTCTTTTGTTGTTTATGAAGTGGAAAAATATATTCACGATGACTACGATAATAATTGAGAATCAATCTAACACTCATCCTAATGCACCTTACACACACGATAAGGCATAATTATAATACTGTAACAGTTTGGCCTATTTTTGTGGATATACGTGGTAGCGTGGCTAATAATAGGCCCACTGTTTAGTAAACGGTGTTTACTTGGTGAGTTACACGGCACACGTTAAATGTGCGATTGTCCCTAAAGAATTAAACAGACATTCAATTAAATATAAAATATAAAACAGTATATTGTGGCGTTTATAAGCCCAAATAAAGATGTACATTAAATTTCAAGTCTAATTGTAAGAGTGTTACGATTTTAATATCTCTCTCAAAACTCACAACTCAAAAGTCCATATAAGCTAATATTTATCACTAATAACACAATATCCAGAGTCCATATAAACTAAAGTTGATGATCACTATATACCACTGTTGTATCTCCAAAATTAAAAGTTCATATATGTTGTAATACTTGTACGTCTTGTATTGTACTTGTAACTTGAACCTGAAATAGTAATCGGACACAAAACCATCTAAGTCCAAATATCTGCTGTGTAAACTCCTAAGTCCTGGATCCTTTTCAAGGTGTTGTAGTATAATTAATCATTAAGTCAACTATCGGCTCGGTAAATGTCTATCTCCTGAATCCTAAGTCAAACTATTGCTCCGTAAACGGCTATCTCCTGGATCCTCCTCACTGTGTTGTAGTATAATTTCTATCAGTCGAGTAACTGGCAATCTCCTGGATCCTCTTGTGCTGTAGTATAATTCAACTTTGATTATGTGAAATAATCTAAGTCAAACTATCGGCTCTGTAAATGGCAATCTCCTGGATCCTCCTCTCTGTGTTGTAGTATAATTCAACTTTGATTATGTGAAATAATCTAAGTTAAACTATCAAGTCTGTAAACGACTATCTCCTGGATCTTCCTCAATGTGTTGTAGTATAGTTCAACTTTGATTATGTGAAATAATCTAAGTCAAACTATTGGCTCTGTAATCCTGTATCCTCCTCTCTAAGTTGTAGTATAATTCAACTTTGATTATGTGAAATAATCTAAGTCAAACTATCAGTTTTGTACACGGCTATCACCTGGATCCTCCTCTCTGTGTTGTAGTATAATTCAACTTTGATTATGTGAAATAATCTAAGTTAAACTATTAGCTCTGTAAATGGTTATCTCCTGGATCCTCCTCTCTGTAGATGTATATTCTAACTTCAATGACACAAAATCATCAAAGTCAAAATATCTCGCTGGATAATCTGCTAAGTCCTATAACGTCTTTCTCTATAGATGTATCTTCCTAACTTTAATGATGCGAAATCACCAAAGTCAAAATATCTCGCTTGATAATCTGCTAAGTCCTGGAACGTCCTCTCTGTAGATGTATATTCTAACTTCAATGACCAAAAATCATCAAAGTCAAAATATCTCGTTGAATAAACTGCTAAGTCCTGGAACCTCTTCAATGTAGATGTATATTCTAACTTCAATGACACAAAATCATCAAAGTCAAAATATCTCGTTGAATAAACTGTTAAGTCCCAGAACCACTTCTCTGTAGATGTATAAGTCAAACTATCACAATCTTCAAACTACCAAGTCCAAGGACGTCTAATACACAGCATCAACTGCTAAGTCCATGTAGCCTGCTTCCTTCACAATTAAATAAGGCTACCTACAAATATAGCATGCACACAACGACATATGCAAAAATATAACATGTGAAAATATTTTCCCTTTTAAATTGACTAAGTTAATTTAATGTTAAGTGATACTGATATTGAAATATTCTAAGTTCAATATTTCTCTTTCCAAAAACAACAGTCCAAAATAATATTTCACCAAATATTGACTAAGTTAATTTCATACTAAGTTATACTGATGTTAAAATATTCTAAGTTAAATATTTCTATCTCCAAAAATAACAAAGTCCAAAATAATGTTTCACCAAATACTGACTAAGTCCAATAATGTTGTAAATCGTCTAAGTTCCTTGATGATCAAAATAGCTTGTTTCTCAAACACAAGTTATGTCAGCATTTCCTCTCAGTCTATGAAGGCTGGACAATACGTCTAATAGCTTTGCGCTGGGGATAGCTTCACCCTGTTGAAGTTTTGTCCAGTCTTGTAGATCTCCCTTACTTCCAGTGCGATAAATAAACTAAGTCTCAAACACTTAGTTGCATCAAAGTTTTCCCAAAATTCCAATCTCCAAAACAAACTAAGTTTCCCACACTTAGTTTCTTCAATCTGCCCTTGTATACTGCAAACGTATAGCTTGGCTCATCAGATGTATTCTACTAAGGTACAGCTTCTATCTTCATGTTGTGTATACTGCAAACGTATAGCCTCAACACCACAAAATCGACTAAGTTCTATAAAACTTAGAAGATTTTAGCTGTTTCCCGAAATTCCGCTCTGGAGGTCCTTCCTCGACAACATCTGGCATCGCACTGACGAGCCTTCAACAGCGAGATAGTTATATAGGCCCGATGACGTCATCGATCTGTGAATTGTTACTTACGCCATATTTCGCTTCAATATTGATCATGCAGCAAGATTATAATATTGACTCAAGAAATACAACAGTAATTAACCACTATCTAGTCTAATTTTCCTTCGATTCAATCGAATCAAAAGCAGGAAGTAAAATAATAAAGTTGTCATGTTAGACTACCGATCAACTACAAATTAGACTGCCAGATAAGACTGCCCGATCAACATAAACAAAATCGTGATCAAATAAATAAAACATGTGAACTATTTTACCTCTGTAAGTACAACCTAAGTGCTGCAAATGATACTACATTTATAAATCTTAATAATCTCAATGGGAAATTACTTTCCAAGTGTAATAATTGCCTTATATACAAAAACACAGCACTTAATTAAAAATCAAAAATTTTACATTTTAAATTCCGTTACAATACACTTAGTAAATGCATTTATGCATTTATTTAATTGTAATTATTACATTATAAAGCTGATGTATGGCAAATGTGAAAGGTAGAAGCTGAGAACAACTCACTTGAAAACATAACAGCAGAAAGGTAAGTTTAAACTACAGCATATCAGATTTTCTCATGAGGCCATCTTGTATAGCCAATGGAGTAACTTTAAAAAACCTTCATTTTGAGGGAAATTAGCATTGAACTATCAACAAGTTTGTTCAACGGGGATAATTTCTCAAACATCTGGAACACTTTTTGTATGAATTGTTTTACCATCAAATAAAGCAAATTATATTTATATCCAAGATTTTTTATAAAATATTAATGAGGGGAAATGGACTTTTATAACAAATGAATAAAGCTTTTAACTATCTGAAATTCCTCTTCATTTCTTACAGTCAATGGGTCGTTTTATGTCCTCCTTCAAATACCAAGGAGGATTGGCTCCCAGAGTGCAACATCGATATTCTGTTCCATATATGGGCATGTCGTGCTACAAAATTTGAATTCCAACCACCGCCATTTTGTTCACTTCAACATTTGAATCGGGGAATTTTGGTCTTATTTCCTAAAGAAAAATTCCAAAACTCACAGGAAATGATCGAGATATTGGTTCGAATCTTTTGAACTGTTTATTTTGAATTTATAATCGGTTATAATTTCAGAAAATAACGACATTTCGGCGTTTTCATTGTTGGAAAATATCAACTTCGATTCTGGGAGCCAATCCTCCTTGTTCAAATACGTATGATTCAAAACTGTTGATTCAAAACTGTCCTCATTATGTAATACTCCCTCATTTCCGTCTTACTCTTGCAATTATTCTAAAAGTTTGTACTATTGTCTCAAGATATGAAGTTTCAATTTGAAATATTTAGAATCTACATGATGCATTCTGGTAATCTGGTTCTCGTGATACTTGTCATCACGGCAGTGGAGTCAATGGCTAGGCAACGTTCATTAAAGCAACCCCAAGCATTTGAACAAACTTCCCATACGCAAGTATACTTGGTTTGGTGCAAAACAAAAAGACGTAACTAAAATCTAACACTGTTTTAGTTGGCCCTGCTTAAACTGTGGCATGTTCTTATTTAAAGGTCTTACATTATCAGAGTTTCATGATTATAAGCTATACTTTACATTTTACCACATTTTATAAGTTATTTTCTATAGGCTACCTTATTACTTATAATCAGTAAAGCCTGTGTGAATAGAACTTACCGTATCACAAAATAATGTTCCACTTGGTTGGTATTACATTAAATTCAAGGTAAATAGGTCTTTGAAAAGTGTATTTCAGAGGTATTCCATAATAAAGATTTTACTGTATTTAATAAAAATAATATGGTAACCTAACCCTAACTTCACCATTTACATAGGAGAGATATTTATAAAGCTGATCCAAAGTGTGGACTAGGATGTCCTAATGGTAGAACATGCTGCAAAGGCCTGTGAGGATACTACTCGTGTATGACTAAATGTTGGAGCTACCGCCGCCCCTAGTACAACATGAGAATAAATGAACAAAGGGCAACATTCAAGAACTAACAATGTCAGTTTCAAATGTTTGGCCTAATAAATGGTAATAAATATTTATAAGCAATAGATGATCTCTCTTTAATTATTCTTGTTATCATTTTTCACGTTTCATGAGTTACATGTTTTTGATGAATTTAAATTAAAGGAAGGATAATTCAGAAGGAGAATGAAGTGAGTTGAAGCATGGGATTTCAATTAGAATTGAAAGCCCATGGTTGAACAAGATGTAAGTCATTTTTCTTAAAGTTTGCAGACAAAGATTTTTGCATTTGACTTAAAAATTCCTGATATGAAGTAGGTATCGAGTTGAAATTTTATCATCAACACTCATCCCAAGTGGTATCTGTAGCGGTTTTGGAGAAAATTGCTGAAAGTACTGACGAATGGATGGATGGATGCACCTTGGCCAACAATATGACCCCACACTGTGTGGTGGGGACATTAAAAAGTATAGCTTCTCGATCAGCAAGATTTGTATATGTACTACTAGTATTATGCATTGTCATTTTTTAAATTGCTGCTTTTTTGAAGTGCATGCTTTCATTGGATAGACCCATGAGACACCACACTACATGTAGCTGTGATTGTCCACCCAAAGGTTGATTTTTCCCGTATGGTACATTTGACTGGCTAGTTCATGATGCTACGATAGGGATGATCACAGGTCAGTCAGATCAAGGTTGAACCTTTGGTAGAGCAATTTAAAGGGGCAACAAGGCCTGTAGAGAGAAAATAGGAACATTTTAACTTTTTCTGAGCTATCAAGGCATCTTTTGGCTTAGCATCTTCTTTGACATTTTCTTAAAATGTATGGATATAAAACTATCAATTTCAGCACTAAGAAGTGTAAATCCGGTTCAAAGCTTCAAAAAGGGGAAATCCATTTTTACATTTTTAAGATTCACCATGTTTCAAGAGGAATATCAACTGAAATAATGTCTATCTAGAGGGTTTCTTTATAGATAATGAAAATAGATGTAAGTCTTGATGAAATATCCAAATTAAACTTAAATATATTTTGACACTGGTCCATGATCCTTGATTGACTCCTCTGCACTAATTGTTGAACCTTTAAAGTATGATTTGTATGAGATATGAGACTACGGGTTCTGTAGAACATCCAAACGAAAATATACAATATAATATTAAATGTTTTCCATTTATTCATATTAAATCTTTACATTGAGTAAGAATCACAATCTGAGTATAACAAATACAGCATATTCATGCAATGTACATGGGGTAATATTTTTTATAACATTATGTGCAGTAATAATATTGAAAAATACATCATGGAAAATATTAATATTTTCACCATATAAAATATTATACACGAAAAGTATACCTGATAGCATTTTTCATATAAGCCTTATTTTGTATTATTGCCTTTTCTCCTTCCAAAAACTATTTCCCGTCAAAAAATGGTCCTATGTGAGAATTTTGCATTGCCTTCTCTCCTCCAAAAAACTAATTCCCATCAAAAATGGTCCGATGTGAGAATTTTGCATTGCCTTCTCTCCTCCAAAAAACTATTTCCCATCAAAATGGTCCTCTGTGAGAATTTTGCATTGCCTTCTCTCCAACCCAAAACTGTTTCCCATCAAAAATGGTCCTATGTGGGAAGTGGGGCAAAAGCTTAATAGCTATTATGTGTATAACAGTCCTGGGTGGCCATACATTAATAATGTACAGGACATACATAGACCATATACACGGACATATAAACTAGTACAGGAACACATAAACCATGTGCATGGATATACATGGACCATGTATGTGGATATGCATGGCTTGCATGGTAAAGACCATGCACACTGACATACCTAGAACATATACATGGGCATAAATAGACCATATACAAGGACATATAGACCATCTACAAAGAGAAAGACATGAACCATGTATCATCACATAAACAATGTACATACTGTACATGAACCATGTACCAGAGATACATAGATCACGCAAGGTGCACTGCATTGGATAAGAAATCATAGTAAATACTGTACAATCATAAGATTAGATGTATTCCTGTGCAATATAATGTACAATGAGATGTATTCCTGTGCACAATAATGTACAATATATGATATGTATTCCTATACCCCATAATGTACAATGAAATATATTCTTGTGCACCATAATGTACAATGAAATGTATTCCTGTGCACAATAATGTACAATATATGATATGTATTCCTATGCCCCATAATGTACAATGAAATATATTCTTGTGCACCATAATGTACAATGAAATGTATTCCTGTGCACAATAATGTACAATGAAATGTTTTCCTGTACACCATAATGTACAATGAAATGTATTCATGTGCACAATAATGTACTATGAAATGTATTCCCGTGCACCATAATGTACAATGAAATATATTCCTGTGCACCATAATGTACAATGAGATGCATTCCTGTGCACCATAATGTACAATGAGCTGCATTCCTGTGCACCATAATGTACAATGAGCTGCATTCCTGTGCAACATAATGAACAATGAGAAGTATTCCTGTGCACCATAATGTACAATGAAATGTATTCCTGTGCACCATAATGTACAATGAAATGTATTCCTATGCACCATAATGTACAATGAAATGCATTCCTGTGCAACATAATGAACAATGAGATGTATTCCTGTGCAACATAATGAACAATGAGATGTATTCCTGTGCACCATAATGTACAATGAAATGTATTCCTGTGCACCATAATGTACAATGAAATGCATTCCTGTGCAACATAATGAACAATGAGATGTATTCCTGTGCAACATAATGAACAATGAGATGTATTCCTATGCACCATAATGTACAATAAAATGTATTCATGTACACCATAATGTGCAATGAGATGTATTCGAATGCACCATAATGTACAATGAAATGTATTCCTGTGCACCATAATGTACAATGAAATGTATTCCTATGCACCATAATGTACAATGAAATGCATTCCTGTGCAACATAATGAACAATGAGATGTATTCCTGTGCAACATAATGAACAATGAGATGTATTCCTATGCACCATAATGTACAATAAAATGTATTCATGTACACCATAATGTGCAATGAGATGTATTCGAATGCACCATAATGTACAATGAAATGTATTCCTGTGCACCATAATGTACAATGAGATGCATTCCTGTGCACCATAATGAACAATGAGATGTATTCCTAAACAAATAAGAGTTTTGATGATTGATATGAAACATGTTGATTGTTGAGTTCATTATTTTACAATGATCTTATTCAATTAATTCATTGTAATCACAAAACTGGAATAAATATACACTTTATATTTCCCATATATTAGTACATTTTATCCAATCAAAAGACAAGATGTATTCACTTCAGGCTTTAGATTTTATACGTCCCATACACTCATTCAATGCACATTTATTCACATGTCCAGATTCATAAATTAATAATTTCTGATTTTCAAAAATGTCCGGTTAAAATATATATCAACATACTCGTAATTTTGATATATCTTTGATTGTTAATATTACATTATTTACAAAGTATACACTATTTACAATTTTGCATTGCTATAGACTACAGGTCAGTTACATGAACACAAATGTTAAGAATAATTTTGCTTTTGTCAAACACGTCCATAAGTGGAACACTTGAGAACTTTTATCCATGAACTAACTTTAAAATGAACCACTCAAGTGGAACACCTCCCGATGAAGTGGAATATTCTTTGAGACATCAAGGTATTCCACTTACATAGGTTTAACTGTATTCTCATCTCAATTTAGTATTTGTAACTCATTTACAAACAAATCATACATAACATTTTTAATGTAATAAAGTCATACATATGAATGTTGGTAAATCAAATGTTTTAATAATAAAACATACAATAAATGTTATTTGCACTTATAGATGTCACTTCATGATAAACATTCGTTGAAAGCAGATGACATCATTTTTTCATATTATTTACAATCAAATCATCCATGTGTAACTCGGATCATTTCTGATCAATTCTGTCTAGCCCAAATTAGGTAGCATAACTTCTTAATACAGATGAAACTCAAAAAGATACATAAAGTGTCACAAATATTGCATTTTTCATAATAAAACCAACTGCACATCTTCATAAATATCGTGCCTTTTCACATAGTTTATTTTTCTTACGGTTGTATCATTGTACCATCCAGGTATCTATATATTGTGACGTCACACCTATGAATGACGAAAATAACAAGTTTGGTTTTTTATGGACCCCATTCCGAATTCTCTAACAAGGTTTTCATTTTTGAATGCTTTTTTTATGTTTGGTGAATTTCTACACTCGTTGGACAGAATGTCAGTACAAATGCGCTCAACTTTGGTTTGTGATTTGTACAACATTCTGTCCAACTTGTGCTGAATTTCACCATGTTGAATTGCCTATCATTATGTATTCCTTAATTGAAATTATACCACTAATAGATATAACACCATTCTGTGTAATGTCAATTCATGTCTTTGACGAAGAAAGATTGAGGAATTTTTGTAGCTTAAAGGATGCAGGACATAAAAGAATACTAATCCAGGTGTATAACCAGGTAACTCATTCTACTCCACCTCCCTACTTAGAGCAGATCAAGGATATCATAAATATCCAAGTTACTTCAGTCATATCCAAGTTACTACACTCAAATCCAAGACACTCCACTCATATCTAAGATACTGTATTCGTATCCAAGATATTCCACTCATATCCAAGATACTCCACTCATATCCAAGTTACTACACTCATATCTAAGATGCTCCACTCATATCTAAGATACTATACTCATATCAAAGATACTATATTCATATCCAAGATACTCCACTCATATCTAAGATACTACACTCATATCCAAGATACTATATTCATATCCAAGATATTCCACTCATATCCAAGATACTCCACTCATATCCAAGATACTCAACTCATATCTAAGATGCTCCACTCATATCTAAGATACTACACTCATATCAAAGATACTATATTCATATCCAAGATACTTCACTCATATCTAAGATACAACACTCATATCCAAGATACTATATTCATATCCAAGATATTCCACTCATATCCAAGATACTCCACTCATATCCAAGATACTCCACTCATATCTAAGATACTTCACTCATATCCAAGATACTCCACTCATATCTAAGATACTCCACTCATATCCAAGATACTCTATTCATATCCAAGATATTCCACTCATATCCAAGATACTCCACTCATATCCAAGTTACTCCACTCATATCCACGAAAAATGTGTAATCCATTCAAAGAAGGGACTGTTCATTTATAAGTACATGTAGTACATACCATATCATTTTTAATATTTTACTTTTGTGCACTTTAGACATTATTTGTACTGAAACAGACTTCAGTCAGTATTTTCCATGTGAATTGAAACGAATTTCAATATTCCATATTTTCATGAGATACATGTTATTTCCACCTTGTAGGGTGTAGGCTAATCCATTTCAAACATTCCAGTCACAACATGAATAAGTATCAGTCTACTATTGGCTCTGGGCATGCCTACTAATTCTGGGTTATGTAAGCACATGCTTAGTTGTAGTAGGCCACACTGGCACATGCCTAGCAATCAGCGTTGCCCTTGTTTGGGTATATGTCATAAAAGCCTAATTGACTTCCAATTTCTGAAAGTTTTTCACCATGTCTAGAACTTTTGACTTCCTCCTGGCCAGCTCAGAGCTACAGTTCTCTCCATCAGTTGAAGGGGTAGGAGATTTAAGAACCTGGAATACGGCAGAGCAAATATAGCAAAATATAGCACACACACTCACTAGGCTAAACTACACCCCCCTCCAAAAGTTTGGCAACTGGAAGTCTCATTTTAGACTATGTGATGAAGCCTGTTTATGCTTTAACCAGTTCATTAATTTTGAGGAAAAAAATTAAGATGCAAAACAGGCTTAACACACTATCCAATGCAGATTTCCAGTTTTCACACTTATGGGAGGGGTGTAAGAGCAACTGATATTATCGTGCAATACATTGAGAAATGAATTATCAAATAACTCGTATTAGAGCTAGGTCTATTAATGCAAAGCAATTTAAACTACCATTACAGTTTTAATGCTACATGAATTGAATATAAGTTCAATGAACTGATCAATGACTGAAATAAGAAGTCACAAGATGCAATATTTGAATCAGGTATAATTAATATATATGAACTAATAATATATAGTATGTGCATGACCAAACAAACCAGCAAGGTAGCAATATGGCATTTCAATGCGCATAATTTTACCACACAAATATGAAAAGAAATAATCCTGATTTTAATGTACCTGCCCAAAGAACCCACTCCAACAAAATGTTCTGGTTCATTTTTTATGAATATAGAAGACAAAACAAAACACATGTGAAAATTATTGGAAAGAAAATACCCTCATCAATCAACAAAAAATTTCAAGTACAAAAAGGGTTTTTTAAACAATTAAAGTTGTAATCAAGATAAAATAGCTAAAAAATGTAATCAAGATAAAATAGCCAAAAACCGTTGTAATCAAGATAAAATAGGCAAAACACGTTGTCATCAAGATAAAATAGCCAAAAAATGTTGCATGCGAAACAAACATGCCGAAAAATTAAACTTCCTCATACTTTGGATATATTGTATCTTGTTCGGCCATAACCCCACTACCACTATCATACCTCTTTCTTGTTGTCTTCCGTTGATGATTTAATCTCCAAGTTCATGTTTCGTATAGATGGAGCCTTAAATTCACTAGGCTTCACCTCATTGGTCGATTTACTTTTATCCGTGTTACTTCCCCCAAATGTTTTATTAGATTGAGTTGTAGTTGGAGATTGTATATCCTTAGAGTTTGTAATGGTGACACTCTTAGACTGCATTTCAATTTGCTTGTCTTTATTTTCCGCTTGCTTTTGTTGCTTCGTTGTGGCAGTACTAGTGCTGCCATCTTTTTCCTCACGTTCCTTTGCACGTTTTTTCGCCATGGCAACCCAAGATGGAACATCCTTACTTGGCACCTCCACAACCTCAATTGGTTTCACCTCTGGTGTCTCAGCTGGTTTCGTAGCATCAACCAGCTTGGTTGGTTTAACACTTTCTGATTTTAATGAAACTGGCTTAGATGGAAGTTCAGGCTTACTTGGTTTTGCCTCTATCGTTACTTCCTTAATGTCAACTTTAATCGTTTCTTTCGATTTGGATTCAATCTTTGAAGTTGATTGCTTAGATTTAGATTCAATCTTAGTAGTTTCTTTAGTCTTTGGGTCTGATTTTAATAATGGAGTATTGACCATCGATTTTACCTCATCCTCATGAAAACTCTTTCTTGCCTCATTGAAGCTTTTTCTGGCAGCCTCACCACCTACGCTTACAGACCCAACGGGCTGAGTCTTACTCCTTGATTGCACCCTGCGCTCAACAGTGTCTTTTGGGGCACTCCTTTTAAACTGGTCACTATCACTTGTGATTGTTTCAGTTGTAGCAGTAATATCAACACTTTTTTCTTTTATCTGAGCCACTTTTTCAACAGTTGCAGTTTTAATTTCAGTTTTTGGTTCAAGTTTGTTGTCAGATATCTCAACCTGTACAGTTGTAGCAGGTTTGGATGTGTTTTGGGTGCCTGGAGTCGGGGAAGTAAATCTCAGTGACTGGCCTTTAGTTGGGCTACTTGGTTCTTTTGCTGAGGATATCTCAATGTCCTTGACCTTCATGTCGCCATCTTGTTTCCAAGATGACTTGCGTTTTATTTTATTCAGCATTTGAGCAAATTCTGGTTGGCTACTTTGCTGTTCATCATCAGATTTAACGTCTTTGGGTTTACCCAAATCATCCCAGTTTGTCTTTTCTGATGATGCTTGCCTGAAGTGAAAAAAACAGAAGTACATTTTTTGAACTTGTACATACAGATTGGTTACTGAAACAGGTCAGGTTAATTTCTTATGTTGGGTTGAATGATCATTGGTTTTGAACTCATCCTTTTACATCAAGTTGAGCAATGTATGCTTAACTTATAAACCATCTTTAGAACCTAAGAACACTACATGTATACCATATGTTAAATGAATATTTATTTGCCATACCATATACATATGAAGATGAAAGTGATGAAATGAATATTCTAACATCTTGTCATTTCTGAATTCATTTCTGAATCAGTAAAATTAAAGATGAATAATATAAGACATATACATTCTTCAATTATTTTGTGACCATCTTCACACTTCAGGTTTTTATCATATCTGTACAGAGAAAAGTATTTGTATTTAAATCTTTGAATTAGCAAAATACCAGTTGACAACCTGAGCAATACAAACCTCATTTTGTGGCTTTCAAACATAGATGTTGGACGTGGCTTCCCTGGACTTGTCTGTTCTTTTGGCGTCTCCTTGTCCCTTCGTTTAACACCACCAGCTGGTGGTACACTCTCATTCTCCTTATTGTCTTCACTTGTTACAACAACCACCTCTGCTGTCGTTGTTTTCACCTCTTCCATAGTGACTTTAGTTGTTTTCACCTCCTCTTTAGTGACTTTATTTTCCCCTGCAGACTCTGTTGAAGTAACTTCACTGGTCACTTTGGTAGCAGTGGTTGCTGAGCTTGCTTTAGGACTGGGAACAGGTTCAGGGGTTACCTTGGAAACCGTTACAGGTGTTGTCTTGGAAACCATCTCAGGCGTTGCATTGGAAACCACCTCAGTTGTTGCCGTGATGGTGGCTGTTGTTGTGCTTTGAACAGATTTCTCAGGTGAAGTGGTCCTCTTAGGGCCAAGTTTGGGAGGCTTTAAGGCAATCTTAGTCTTAGATGGCGCCACTGGAAGTAATAAATATAACACTCTGATACCACCGTACTTTCTCATCATAATTTGTACTAAAGCCTTATTGAATATCATATCCTTTCAATCACCTGATAAAAACAAACTTCAAATACAACTTTAAAAGTTAACCGCTGAATAAATCTTTAATTTCAGATATAATATGATGTATTTACATCTTTGGTTAAATGGCTCTGAGTTAGTAAGTGGGATTACTGATATTATATTAATCTCATGGGGGGTTAATAAGGTGCCCTTGGATTCATCAACTCAAAAGATCATTTCATTGCAGATGTATAATTCATTTTCTGGAGAGTACAAAGTGACAGGGACAATAACAATGCCATTCATGCCATAATTAGAGGTTATGTCACTATCGTTGCATAAATGCCCGAGGGTTTCAGTGATATATGGCCCGACCTTGGGAGGGACATTGATCACTGAGAACCGAGGGCGTATGTGCAACTATAGTGACATAAACGATTTATAACATACCTATGATGATCTAGTCTGGTCAGAGAGTACCATTTTCTTATCTAATTGACTAGCAATGGTTCGGAAATGATGATTTATTCCCATGTTTGTATCTTACGAATGTATGAGTCAATTTGACCTAGGCCTAATGTATGACGTAGTCCCAGCGCTTGACCAATCAGAAAGTTAGCAGGCGCTGGCTTTTCAAGAGTTATATTGGCCCGCCGTCTTGTGAACAGTTAACACTATACATCGTCATAGGTATGTTATAATGGACATTAGTGAATAAAGCTATTAGACAGTAATTTGTTCTCATTGTAATGTGTATATCTCAATGTACAAATGAACACAAAGATCAATAAAATGGCTTTCCATAAAAAGGTTGAATCCCGGGGGTTGAATTGAAAATCATTCTAACCTTGAGTTACTGGTGCCTCCTGTGTAACTGTCACAGTACTGATGGACACTTCTTCCTCCCCAACTGATGGCAAGTCTGACTGGCTTTTACTCTTATCAGGCAGCACCTACAAGATTTATGACAGTGTTTTGAACTGAACACTCAAAATACTAACACTAACTTTGTAAAAATACTTTTGAACACAACAGGAAGTTTTGAAAAAGTGTTCAAAAGCTGATCAAACAGATTTTCAATACAAGGTTAACATGCAAAATGTCACTACCTGCCATTTGTTACAGATGCAGCCTGCTCCCCACTGAACATAATCCACAAACAAGTTAGAGAGTTAAAAAATGTCACCACTTGTGTTGGTGACATAATAAGTTTTATTTTACTACTTTTATCATCATTTAACAAAACTGAACAAACTTTGAAAAACAGTGAAACCTTTAAAGTGGAACACCTCTAGAAGTGGAACACCTCTTAAGTGGTACACTTATTAGAGATACCAAAGGGGTTCCACTTAGACTCGTTTCACTATATATATTTTCTTACGTCTGGACGCCTCCTAGTTGAGGCAGGCTGATGCTTCTTCCTGGGACGAACAGACATCTTATGACGAGCGGCAGACGTGCTGAGTGAGTTGGTACGTCTGACTGCGTTGAAATCCATCTCACCTACAGGATCTGAAATGTAAGATACGAAGATGACAAACTAGGATTATTGAAGGCATTATCAAACATGGTACCAAAATATTGATGAACTTGGTGTCATGCACTACCAGTTGGAATGAATAATGCATATAATCAATAATTAGTTATACCCTTATTAATTAGTTATACCATTATTAATTAGTTATACCATTAATTAGGTATTCAAGCATTGTTAAAGTTTGGGTTCTGTTTGATTGACCCATTGATTTTGAAAATGCAGTGGCATCAGTAGTCTGCCCAAGTCGGTATTTTTTTACTTATCTGATCTTGAATTATTACCTGGCATCAGCAATATACAAGAATCTTACTTATTGGAAGCTTACAGAAGACTTGTAAATTATTTATGCAAAAACAAAAGACATTATATTGCAAATTTTTGTAATTTTGTGAATAAGGGGATCAAACTTTGGTCACCAGTGAGACAGAAGTAAGGATTATTTCATTGCACTGTAATGTGTTCAACTAACCCTACTATCACACCAAACTAGTTCTCACTACGTTCTCGAAAACGGGCTTCAACTGTGTACGAACGGACTGGACCTACTAAGAACTGTTTGGGATCTATTTACAAACTTCATCGAACGTACTCGAACGGGTAGGTCCTCTTGAACTTAGAATATGCTCAAAATGTTCTCGTGGTCGTCACGTTCTACAATTAGAACGAGTGACAACGTACTAACGACGAGCTGGACGTACTACGAACGGAACCGTCGTACTTCAATCCTACTAGGGACGTTTAAACAACGAGTTGAACTGTCTGAGGACGTGTTGAGAACGAGGTAGAACTAATTGCAAATGGGTTTAAACTGATTAAGAACGTATTTAACACTGCTTATGAACGAGTTAGCAAAAATATAGGTATCACACCAAACAAGTTGCCACTGCGTTCTTCAAAACTGGTTTTAAACTGTGTGCGAACGGAATGAACGTAGCTGCAACTTTCTAAGGTCTATTTACGAACTTTATGAACGTTCTCAGACGGGAATGTGATTTTAGAAATTTGAATCGATTCAAAATTCGATGGCGACCATACCGTTCTGTAATCAGGTCATGTTGACCTTCTAGACTAAGGGACACGTTCTACGACGTTGCACACCGACGTGGTGCGACCTGAACGAACTGCGAACGAGATGGACGTATTGAAGACTGTTTAAGAACGAAGCAGCTAATTATTTCAGACATATTTCCCGACCACAGCCAGATTGAGCCCGTTTTACGACGTTTTCGTAGGACTGGCAAAAATGGGTAAGAACTAGTTTGGTGTGATAGGGGGGTTAGATTCCACAGTGTTATTCTTTTTTTAATGCATCAAGTTTACTATGAATTATATTTGTCTATGCTTTGGACTTTCACTTTTTATTCTATTCAATTCAGTTTTTTTAGATCCAGATTTTTCTGAACTTTTTATTCCTATGAAATCACTCCAATAAACTATGTTATCAATAGGTTATCATACTACAGTGAATTAGTGAACACCTCTCTCAAGCGAAAAACTGTCTCTTGGGGACACCCTCCCTACATTCTCTACTGACTTATGTATAAATGACCCTCTCTGAACATAGTAAACACCTACCAATACTGAACATTTTTTCTCGGAAAAAATGCTCAATATAAACAGATTTTACTATATTGTAGTCTGCATCTAGGTCTAATGTGTTGTGACAGGGAAAGTTCTCAATATATTTATAGAGCAATTAAAGCTTGTCATTAAACTACTGATAAAAGTAATCGAAAACTAACCTTCAGAAATTGCACCACTGCTGGAAGACGCAGGAAAGGACCTCGAGAAGAAATCCTGAAAAAACAAACAACAAACAAATAAGCAAACAAACAAAAAGCAACGCATTCTTGAACAATGAACATAAGTCGTGGTATTATTTTTATACAAGACATTATATGCAAAATGTCACCACCTGCAATTTAACACTGAACACCATCCACAAAAAAAGTTGAAGACTATAACAATATATCACTGCTTGTGGTGATGACATAATGAACATACATATTAGGTGCTGGATCAATATATCAATTTATTTGCCAAAACAATTTAACAAAGGGCCAGTCCCATCCCATTGCTTATTGAACATTAGCACCTATGCAATTTCACTGTTCAATATCTATATAATGGAACCTCGTTTTTACCCTTCCCCCAATGTAAATAATTTTGTGAGAAAATACAACATTGATATATGTGACTCTGCCCTTATTTATAGCATACTGACATATTTATTATGATTTAACAGTAAAGATTTAACCTGTAAAGTGGAACATCTCTGTTAGTGGAAAACTTCAGAATCCCAAGACCAATTGACTTAATGTTAAATGAACCTCTATAAGTGGAACACCTCCCAAGTAGAACACTTTTTAGAGGTACCAAAGGTGTTCTACTTAGACAGATTTTATTCTATACACTTCAGCCTTAAAACCTTATCACAAGCAAAGGTTCTGTTGGATGCATCATGGAAGACAATTGTTATTCTTAATAAATTTTTAAAGTATGTAACATGTAAAGGCCAATATTAAATAAAAAATAGAAAAAATAATTAATTAATCAAATAATAATTAGTAAATAATCAAAAAAATGATTGAAGCAATCTTTATGCACAGAGTATGATAGCATTCCTTAAATACAATAAATCATTATTATCTAGGAATGCAAAACAATAATAATCATGCAAAGCAATATTTTAAATATGTGCAATACGTGTATATAAAATAGCGGTCACACAAAATAAGTTAAATTACAGTATAATCATGCATGTATAGTAATTACAGTGTAACAATACATATGTGTGGAAAATATACATTTTTAATATAATTACAATCATTACTATGGAGATGTACAATTCATTAGGATTAAACAACTATCAATATATTTTACAATACATGTACAAAACTATTAACCTTATATACTGTAATAAGGTAGGCTTTTCTCAGTCTTTAATCAGTATACATGTAATTAACTAATTTTAATCAAGAACTTGATCATTTAATATTTTTAATCACATAATGTCTTTTGTCCAGTGATAAGACTAGACAAAATATGACAAAATTGTAACCAATCTTCCAGAAATCTTGGATTGACCAATTGCGAACATAATATTCGGAAATTGGCTGGAATTTGCCTCGTTCACCAATTCAATGCATCTTAGGCATTCGGCTTTTTACCATGTACTGTTCTTTCAACCAATAGAAACCTTTATTCATTTAAGTGCAATAAGGACCATACTACACAGAATCCCTGCATCTATTTATTGGATTGACCAATGATAACACTCTACACAGTATGACATCAAAAAATCACAAACACAACAACCAATGAGATAACACAGAATCTCTATATCTGGAACAGACCAATGAAAATACTTCATACAGTATTACATCACAAACACGACAACCAATAGGATCTCGCGGAATCACAATACCTATATCTTGGATTGGCCAATGATAACACTATATACAATATGACATCACAAATACAACGACCAATGAGAACTCACAGTATGCCAAATCTTGGATTGAGTCACAAAAAGTTTCTTATCTTGCCCAAGCCATTTTGCTCCCTATATAGAAAGACGTATAAGGCTATATAATCACCAGACTTTCTTTAAAATTCCTGGTTTTGATGCAATACATTTTAAGAAGAAAGAAAAATGTATTAGTCATAAAATAAAATGCTCCAAATAAATAAATAAATCAAGCCATACCAAAAATCACTTAATTTTAAAACATGCTTTTACATAAGCTTTCTTATATATATTATACATTCATATACAAGGTATGCATTACCACTTTCTGACCAATCAGATTGCAGTATAATCATGGGGTTAATTGAAGTGATAATGCATGACTTATTTTGTCCATGTTTCAGCATCCAGGATGGCAATATTGCCCTTGCAAAATTATTGAAATGATGAAATACTAATGCTAAGACAGCGATTAAATTGTATGAAGATAAAATATGAAATACCTAAAAAAAGTACTTGTTGAAACATGAGCTAAAAAGAACAAACAAAGAAATAACACACAAGTAAAACAAACAACTGAGTCTTAAATAAAAAAAAAAAAAGCAATTAAGTAATGAATAAAATAAACAAACAAATAATCACATATGAAAGCATTATAGCGTCTAGAAATAACAGCATGAAATATGACGGTAGCAATATATGGTTTATTAATAATGGAATGTACATCATGCAATGTAGGGCCATGACTTGTACATGCTGGTACTTATTATGAGTTTACCTCTATTGATTCTTCTCCTTGTATACTCTCCATGCTATTCTCTCTATTGGCTTTTTCAACACCTCCCTATAGAATACAACATTTATGTAAGGCCATGCTATAGGGCATCAGCACGTGTGTTTGGGAATTTAACAGTGGCTGATTTAACCATGGCTTTTTCAACACCTCCCTATAGAATACAACATTCATGTAAGGCCATGCTATAGGGCATCAACCAGGATTAACCTAACCATGACTTGTTCAACCCCTCCCTATAGAATACAACGATCACATAATGCACAAAGTATCAATACTTAGGATTTGAGAATTTAACCATGGCCAGGAAATGTGGTCTTCGCAAGATCATATTAACACAGGGTTGTCCCAGAAGTTTTAACCTTTTTTTGAGGGGGGGGGGGTGTATTTGATTAGAGGTATACATTCAACAACAGGATTTGATCCATGTGTCTGAATTCTTTTGGTTTCTGCATCAAGGAAATTTTTATCATTTTTTATCATTCTTATCTCCCTTAAAAGTCTTATGTATCAGTATAGTTTTTATATTTACAGAGGTAATATTACCAAGGAATGGGTGGTCATAAAGAGAAGGTTGGGGTCCCATGGAAGCAGGGGGGGGGTAGAGTGGGAGGGGTGGGGTTTTGTCGGATCTTAAAACGGGCGAATATTAGATTATCATTCGATTTTGACTCCCATTAGTTCAAATCAACTTGTTTGTTTTCTGTATCAATACCTGTGTTTTACATGTCTCTTGCTGCGTTTTGTAATACGATTTGGTCTTTCCCCTTTTGGTATTTGTAATATTCATAAGATATGTATTATGTCATTCAATGATGGCGTTTCAGTTGGTATACAATATTTATACTAAGTCTAATCTCTTTTGATTTTTGTATAATAGCCACAACTATTGTAATTATCTAATGCACATATCAGCAGGCCCGTAGCCAGGGGGGGTTCGCAGGGTTCGGGCGAACCCCCCCCTGGCCAAAAATTCTTTCAAAATCATGCAGTTTTTGACCATTTTGAGCACTTCTCTAGTGATTTTAGCCAAATTTGGGCCAAAATTGTCAAATGTGAACCCCCCCTGAAAATTTTTGAAAATTGAACCCCCCCTTGGCAAATCCTGGCTACGGGCCTGTATCAGTATGTATTGTATCATTATTCTATTTTAAATATTTATTGTATGAGTTATACATTTTATGATATTTTCAGGGTTCAATAAAAAAAGAGAATGATCTTTAATGATAATGATAAAAAAAACATAAACATAAATTAGCCTCATACTGTCTCTAAAACTACAATTTAGCTATAATATAACTACTTCCTCGAATATATGTCTTCAGATCAATAAAAATATGATCCTTTACTCCTCAAATCATCATCTAAATGCTCAAATCCTCACCTCTAGTTACATGGATTGTCCCTATGTATATCCCAACATATATACCCCAAACTATATATCCTAAACTGATATCCTAAATTATATCCTTACAGTTAAAATGAAGTCACTATATCAATAACAATGGGTCCATACTGCAAGTATCTATAGCATGCAATTCTTATTGAGAGCGATAGAGAATATTGGATGGATAACTAGAATCCCTTACAAAAAATCATTTCAAGGTTCTCACATATTCTGCTCCATTTATCAACGAAATAACATTATTTATGTATGCGACTGATTTGAAATTTCAGGATGTGAAAATATAAATGAATAAGGGGAATGATTTTAATTAATTCTGATGGACGAATTGTTTTGTTTTGTAAGGGTTTGTACTGTACTGCAATGGGAGGCCTCCCTGGATCAATATTTCTAATATGATTCAGCTGTAGATGCCATCATAAATTAATCAATTTTAATATTTGTTTTTACTTCATGACATAGCTGTTCCTTAATTTCCAATCTTTGTTTTTAATTCTTTAAAAGTGAGCCTCGTGTGTTTTGTGTATTAGGCTCTGATCCATGGTACTAGAATCACACACCGAAATTATACCCCTAGCTTTTCAATACAAGTACATGTAGTTAAACTTTTAACAATAATATTTTCATTCATTTTATTGGTTGTTTCGCCTTGCTCATATTTATTGGTTTATTGGATTTTAATTATACCTTTTTGTTTTTTTGTAATCCTCTTAATGTCATTTGTTCACTGATATGGCAGTTAATTGTAGTTTACTTTGAATTAAAATTTTCCTAAATAAATTTTTTAAATAAATCAAGATACTGGTTGTTGAGATACACCATAGATGGGGAAATTACCCAGAATTCTCAGATGGACCTATGTTCAAGTAAATGAACTACTGAGCTACTTCCAAGAAACACATCTTTCAAGATGAACCAGGTTTATAAAGGAATTCTGGGTTTTTCCTCCTCTTGATGTAACATATATATTTTGATTAGAAAGCACAAATGGCAACATTTAAAAAGCATGAAGGAGGAACACTGAAAGACAATACAATCATAATTTTAATAATTTTAACAATCAAGTGATCTCGTTCATTTTTTACTTTTATGAAAATAACGAAAATAACTTGTTATTCAGACTAGGCCTCTATGCAATAAAATCATATTAAATCATAAATTATTTGAAATCAATCTGCAATATTATTACAAGGAACATAAAGTAATAACGGTCACCAGCATATTCAAATGTCATTTTTATTACTTTCCAGTTCAATAAAAATATTAAAATAAACAATTTCCCTGATTACATTTCCAGATTAAAATAATCATATTGATTTGTGATTGCGAGAAATTGGTTGCAATATCAGATCATTTGCTATAATAGCTTACTTACTTGCCATTTTTCTATGTAGTATATGTTCCTGTGAATGGTGATAAGCTTTTTTCCAGTGATGGGCAATTGCTTATCCATGGTTATATAATTTGTGTAATTTATGTTGTTATAAATCCTTCTTTATTGCCGATGAAATAACCATGAGGCGATATCTTTTTTAATTTATTCTCATGAGAATTTTGCCTACCTATTTTCTATAATGACATTTACATGGGTGTTCTTAAGAAATCTCTCCCTAATATATCCACATATATCAGTTGTTCTAGAATTAAAAGGCAAACAAACTATGACAGTTTACATTAGCTACAAACCTGTGTCTTATGTTATTATACTACTTTCAATTGTTTAATTTTAATTCTTTAACAGGGAGGTTTATCTCAAAAGTTATTACTGTGCTCTGGGCCTCCAATGAAGTGTTCACACTGTCCAAATTGCTAAATCATGTTTAATAACATTAGAGTGAAAATGCCTTCCTGACAACTGAAATGAGAATTATTGTAAAGATATAAAAAATTTTTTGAATCAATCCCCCTCCTCGTCCTCTCTCTTCCCCCTTTCCTCCCATGCCTCCTCCCTCACTTAATCCCCTGCTTCCTCCCTCTATTCCTCATCCCTCTTCCACAAACTACAAACTATCAATCATTAAAAATTGCTCGAGGAAGGAAAAGAGGGAAGGAAGAGGGGAGGGGACAACACTAGAGCTTTAACAAAACGACTATAAGTATAGATATGTACCATCTTATATACTTTACTATGGGCATCAATTTGGATTGTCTCCAATGAAAATGACACGGCCTTCTTAGCAGCCAGTTTATCTCCAAATGATGCAGATCGTTTAGATACCACAGCTTTGGACTGTGTTACTATAGCTGATGATTTTGAAGCTAAAGCTGTAGATTTTGACGCTAAAGCTGTAGATTTTGAAGCCACAGCTATGGATTTTGAAGCTACAGCTGTGAGTTTTGATCCTTGAATACTAGGTTTAGATGCAACATCTTTGGATTTTGAAGCTGTGGATTCTGAAGCTACAGCAAAAGATTTTGATCCTTGAATAGATTTTGATCCAAAAGCTTCGGATTTTGAAGCTACTTTGGGCTTTGGTCCTTGAATGTTAGGTTTAGCTTTTACTGTATTCCTCTTTGTAGTATTATCGTCCAATTTTGGGCAAGCATTTGCTAAGCTATTTCCAAGAAACGCATCTCTTTTAAATCCAGATGGTGGCTCGAATTTCTCAAACATGCATTGAAAATTAAACTCTGTCATCTTGGTCTTGTTTTAACGTTCATAAACTATATAATCCTTCAATAGAGACTCCTCAATATAATGAAAGCCAATGTTTAATTAACCAACTTTTGATTGCTATATGACGTCCCCACCAAAATGTGTAATAAACATAGACATTGTACACCACATATACACAAATCAATCACTGTATTGCATTGATATCAGCAAGCAACAAGCTTAATTAATTTAAATGACATGGAGTGTTAATTAAAAATCTTTACATAATACTGCACTATGTAATGGATTATTTATAGCAGTTACAAGTAGTGTATTGTGTCTTGCATTTGGTAATACCCTTTAATTCAGAGCCAAGTTGTGATAATAATTGTATGTGAAGCTTTCTTTTCAGATGTGAAATCAAATTCTTGAAAAGTGTATATGCAATAACAGGTGAATATACGTTATTCATCCAATATGCTTGCCTTAAAGTGGTAAAAGTGGAACAATTTTGGGAATGAGGTTCATAAGGAAGCCCATGGGTAAATCAGGTTATTTTTTGTATTTGGCCTGCCTTATAAAGGTACATTTTAAATTACAACTGATCTGAAAAAAATATCCAAATATTAATTTTAAAAAATCAATTTTGTACATAGATTTATGCTCAGAATATTAACTTGATAGTAAAAACAAAACACTGTATCCAGACAAAATTAACAGGTGAATAAATTGACAGGTGAACTAACTAGAAAATGGTAACTCCGCGGAGTAGCAAATCCCAACGAACACTATATAAATTATCAATCTGTACAGTCAAAATGTAATATTTACCATCTATTCTTACCTTCAATAAATATTTTAAATCCTTGAAGTATCATGTAACCATACTTTCAAGATAACTCTAAGTAATGGCGAATTTCTGCTCTAGTCAGCCATTTTGAATTTTCAGAGGCGCAAATCAGAAAAACAATGCCATAATTGTGATCTACTCTGAAATACCTTCAATTTGAGTATAATATAGCCATACTTTTAAGAGATCAGAAAACAATTGTGAAATCCCACATTAGGCGGCCATTTTTTAATTTTTTGAGGCCCGAATCAGAAAAACGTTACAATATTTGCAATCTACTCTAAATTTCCTTTCATTTGAGTATAATAAAGCTATACTTCAAAAACATCTCAAAATTAACGCAAATTCCTGTTTTCTCGATCCTCATTTACGGCCCCTGGGGGTCAGGGTGAAAAACCCGGGATATATGTGAAATAGATAGATGTTGTTAATATACTACCAAAATTTCAAATAATAATATTTATTATTTTGGTTTAAAATGAAAAACATAAGATTTTTGCGAAAAATTCCCGCCATTTTTAAACTGGCGGCCATCTTGAAAAAACAATTTTTTCCATAAAACTGTTTACCAATGTACATCTTTCCACCAAATATGAAGAAAATCTGTTGACTAGTATTTGAGTTATCTTCCGGACAGACGGATGGACTGACTGACGGACTGAGACTGACGGACGGATGGAGGGCTTCACTATATCCCTACAGAACTTCGTTCGTTTGGATAATTAACAGTTGAACAAATTGACAGGTCATTGATCTCTAGGGTGAAAACAATAAACTATTTATACCTCTACACTGTCGCTTGAAGCCAGGAAAACAGACCAGTATCAATTTTAAAAACAATAAAAATTTAATAGATCAAACTTAATTGGATATTTTCAAATTTCTAGATGGCATTTGACCTTAATCAGTTAACCATATTACAAATTAAAATGTTTCCTCTGATAAAAGAGATTAAACAATATTATTAGCAAATTATTTCACTTTTTCCATTTTTTTAGAGTCAAATACATCGTTTTTAAATTTTGTATTGAAGATGACTTACTGTGCTGGTTTTCTCCAGGTAGAAGTGAAAACACCCCGCATGTTGGCACCTGTACATGATCTCTTCGCAAACACACGTCACAAATAACAACTGATCTTTATCTATACAAGCTAATCCTCTCAAAACACTATGATTCTCAGATAAATATCCCTTTATGTCAACTATTTGTTTCAACCGTATGATGAGTTATTATTTTCAATATAGTGCCCTCCCTGGATCTACCACACCCGTCATAATTCAGGATATGACTAGTACTGAAAAACGACAATTCAACATTATAAAATTTAGGCTGATATTTATAAATGCATATTTGAATCTATAGAAAATTGTAAATTAATATTACAAGCTCAATAATTGTTTGGTTTGTGGTTCACGTAATATTTTTGTAACATTTTGTAATAATTATTTCAGCAACAGTGATCTCATGATAATTTCATATGTTACCAACCTATAGTATTTTGCCCCTGACATATTATATATAAAGTCTAATATTCATGTTAGAGATACAATGACAGAACCAATTAGGTGTCGGATAAACAATGCAATACAGCGAAACCTGTTTAATGTGAATACTTCATGAGCAAGTTGGTATATATCCTGAGATGAATTAGTACTCATATACGTTCATACTAAAAGGTGTTCACATTTAGAGTTGTTCATACTGAAAGGTGTGTATACTGAAAGGTGGTCATATCAAGAGGTGTTTACAAAGAAACTGATTCATACTCAGAGAGGTGTTCATACTTAAAGGTATCCATACTTGAAGGTGTTTACACTTAGAAGGTCTGAAAAAAGTGAAGTCAAACGCACAACATACAAAGTTGGGACCAAAAAACATATTTGCATTTCAAGATGTTGGCACACAAAGGTTTTACTGTATGCACATATTATCATGTTATAGAAATAAAGGTTATATCATACTAATATGCTATACTATACTGAAAAACTTGATACTCTTGATATCAGTATTTCAAAGATAATTATTATCTTTATTAGAAGATCATTATTTTTATAATTCAGATTACACATGAAACTGACTTTTGCATCGGAAAAATATCACAACTTCAAATGTCTCAATTTCAGCAAAGCGAATTTCATTCCTTGAATTGGAAATTTTTTGAGAAATTCAACATATTGTACATGATTTAAAGGAAATCACTGGGTGTAAAATTTGCACCTATTAAAATAATGTGAATATCTGCATTTACATTGCATCTAGCTAACTTAGAATCTTATGGACCATTAATGTCACTTGCAATCCCATTCTATATTTCTGATTCTTCATTTAACTCTAATTAAAGGACTGAATAAAAATAATTGAATAATCTCATTTAATAAGACATGACAAGTAGGTGCTTCATGAGATAATGAAGTTATTCAACATAGGTTACTACATATTGATGAATGCCATACTTAATATCAAGTATGGAATCAATAAATTCCTGAGTCTTGGAAATATCAATGTTTTGCATGATCTCAATTTTGCCCATTCTCTCCTGAGGCAGAGGAGGCTGAGGGACCCACAATGCAATTGCAAATGCGGAGATATGATTCTACTTAAAGTTTTGCTGAAGACCCTGGACCCCCCCCTCTTGTCTACTTCACCAGTGTTATGTATGTGAAGTACAATGGGGGGGGGGGAGGTACAGACTTGAAGCAAGCTGATTCACCATCTCAATACTGTTATTAGCAAACAGTAAACGATGATGTATGGTTGACAGGTTGACATATAGCAAAGAGAAATTAATTCATTGCCATATCTCCTATTGTTTCTATGTTGATAAGTCAGGCAAGGTTATATCAATATGTTATCGTAACCATGGCGATCAAATTATAGAAAATAGCCCAATCATTTTTTCATCTTATTACATGTACTTATTTTTACTAATTACATCTACTGATATCAGCTTATACTATGATTCAGGTCTTAATATGCTTAACTATGTTGACCTTTTTCCTTGGTTTTTCTTTAGATATTGTAAATCAATGGCTAACGAGTAACTTACTACTTTGGTTTTTTGTAGGGTCCGAGTCCTTCTATGAAATCACAGTCGTAGAATTGCTGAGAATTTGCTATATTTCCGCTGATGATCTGATAGTGCTCAACCGATGCAATCATTTATTCTTGTCTATTGTAAAATCAGCTTTAACACATGTTGAAAAATATCTAATCTCTTCAATAGAGTTATCGATGAAAAATCTCAAGTCTTTTAGATATGGATTTTTTGTACTTTACTGCACTGTTGGATTGTGAATTGGCATATTGAAGAGCTACTTTTGAACCCTTACGTTTTGTGAAATAAAAATGTTTAATTCCATAATAACAATCCTATACCCTCATATTACAATCATCATAAAATAGCCCAATCCTTATATAAATACATCGTGACTTGAAAATCACATAAATTCATTATTTTAACAATGATATGCGGAAAAACACTCGGACAGCTTCCCTGTGTTTCTAATAATCTAAGAGACTTCTAGTAGATTTACTGTAGTTAGAATAATGGTAACCTCCTGTAATTAACACTTTTGTTTCAACATGCAAGCTGAATGGCATAATTTAGAATCCAATTAATGGATAATGGGATTCAGAATTAGCTTTCTCTCGCAAAAAATTAGTATTTGTTTTTTCGAATGGTTTTAATTGTTATCATGATGGGGATTGATTTATATAAGGACTGAATTACCAAAATTACCATTGAAAGAGTTTGGTCTCTAAATTATTGTCAAATGAAAAGTTTCTTTCATGAAAATCAAGGCATTAATGGGTAAGTAATTAAGCTGCATGGCATGTGCATTTCTAAGGGAGTATGGACTTCTTATTCAAACTCTAATATTTACAGAAAAGAAATGTTATATGGAACCATGTTTACTAATGGTGCCAGTTATAAGTTATTCTGAATTATTTTTAATTTTGGTATATTTAGAATCAGAAGGGGCCCCTTTAATGCAAAGGATATGTATCGATATGGTTAACTGAATTCAACAATTTTTCTCTCTTAAACCAATTATTGAAAACATTCTGTAACAAGACGACGACAATATAGCACTTTTTCAAAGTGCGATAAAAACATTGGGCCCCTTTAATGCAAATTTCCTATAATTTCAATTACAGATGTATCATTTTCAATGATTATGATTTGATATTGATATCAAAAGTACAATAGAAAAAATCATATATTGGAGTTTCACCATGGACAAAAAGGTGTGGAATAGTTTGTTGCTTTTTCCAAAATTGTCCAAGATACCGACTTTAAGGCATATTGACCAGTTTTTATCTGACATTGTGCGATACAATATTTACCAAATACATTGCCGAGCTAACTGTGAATTATATTTTAAACTTTAGAATCTTTAGAATATCTACAATCATAAAGTATAAGAAACCTTTACATTAATATTAAAAGACTATAAAAGAAGAAGCAGACTATTATATCTTTGGATTAAATATATTACTAGATATCTCAGTACTAATTGAAATGTTAGCCACATACGCCATCTATTTTATGATACAATGATTATATTGTTTAAAACAAACCATTCTCTATTCTATAAAACCTCATTTCTTTGACACTTATACAGCTTCAGAAATGCATATTACTAGAACTGAAAATATTTTTTGAAAAATACCAAATAGCCAAGTCTTGATTATTAAATACTAATATGATTTGTCCCTATCAATAATATTTTGAGATGACCTTGAAATGCACCTCGGCAAAATATATGTAAAAATAAATATAACAAAAATGTTTGAAAATAACAACAAAATATATAAACAACAAATATGAATACTCATATACAAACATAAAAATGCAGATAGCTTCCAGAGACAAAACCCGACATAGAAATAGTGGAGTTTGTTGGTAACAAAAGAATGGGGGCTTGAATATAAAGGGAGGGGGAGGGTGAAAAGGGGAAGGGCTAAAATATGTAAACCCCGAGGGTAAATTGGTGTAGTGGATTTTATGACAAATGGTCGAATGGAACATGAATACTGGTTGAATGTTAAAACTAAATGGTAGAATCTAATATCAATAAATAGTTCCTACTAAGAGCAATGGCGATTTTATTTTGATTTATTTAGCTGAAATTTGAAAAATGAAATGCAGGACAAGTAATTGTCAGATAAAGAGAAACAAATGTTTGTCGTGAGATTGATTGATGCATGTGGGGGTCTGCGCAATTGCCCTTAATGTACAGATACAAACAAATCTCTGCGAAAACATGAATATTTCATCATGTGATTTATTATGTAAGATGGAAAAGTAAAATGAGGAAGAATTTTATGTTAACTTTGTATCTATAGATCAGGTTTATATCCTTGCAAAATATTGTTTTGGTTCAAATATTTTAGACTATATATTAGACTAGCAATCTGTAGTCTTTACCTATAATTAATATTTCAAAACCAAATGCAATGTTTTGCAAGGGTTTGATGTTGTTACCATGGAGACAGAGGAAAGTACCTGAAGACTACCACCATATAAGACATCAACAGTTGTCAAGGGAGGGTTGCTAGGGCTGCCTGGGAGACCATCGTCATCAGAGTTATGACGTGCTGCGATCTTTTGGAATAATTCACTCTGCAATTGTAGTGCCATCTAGTGTTAGATTTTACAACAAAGCTTGGCATTTGAGCACCTTTCCAATTTTGAGGGCAAAACTATAACTTATTGTTTAAATGCAGATTAACTCTACTGACACCATTCTACCCCCATAAACCTTCAAAATGTGAAAGATGTGTACTGTACCACCTAGATGACCATTACTGCTGTTAACTTATCAAAATGGATCCATCAACCATTTATGATGATGTGAACGACAGTTATGGTCTGTGGTAGTGGCCAAATGTAAATGTAAATTGTTAAATTTCACTAAAAGTACATGTTAAAGTACAGAATATGTGTTATATATCATTTCACTAAATCACTATAGTTTGTTAAGTACATCTTTGAGTCAAATGCTCAATTCGTTCTATATTACATATAAGTGCATCACTACAGTATTAAAACATAGGATGGTGAAGTAAAGGTTATTGTTAAAGCAGACCAATCTACTTAAATCTATTGTTAATTCCAAAAAGGTTATTATCTCTAAATGTTCTGAGTGAAGGTTGGGAGTTATGAAACCGACATAGGGGTACACTCTACTCAATAAATTTGGCAACCACAAGTTTTCTTTTAGATCACTTATTACAAAGCATGTTTGCCAATTTAAAAAATTCATCAAATTCATGAATTCCAAACTTTCGTAATTAAAGAACAACATTTTGATGCAAACACTGACAGACTGTAACATGCTATCCAAAACTTTCAGTTGCCAAATTTATGGAGGGGAGTGTAGATCCCCAGGATGTACCAGGGTGCTGGACCCATTCACTAGAATCGAATGAGGGGTTGTGGTATGACCTAGGGGTAGGAGTAGATATGTCTAGGGTAGGGCCTGGTAACTGACCCAGGGGGAGTGCCGAACACTGATAAACAGATGCAAACAAAGCATACACAGGAAATGCAAAAACTAATAGTGAACACATGTTAAAATAAATTACATAGAAAAACATGTTAATTTATGTAAATGACTAAAAATAGTGAACAAAACATTTATTCATGTTATCAGCAGCTGTTATGCAAACTGTAATGCTAAAATATAACTCGAGTTATTTCCATGTCTTTTCTCTGTTAATTCTCTATGATTTTCTCACATTTCTATAGAGTGTCAAATTCAAGCCTATAATAACTTTATTTCTTGTCAATTTCTCTCTTTTATCTTGTAATTTGTATTTTAAACACGACTCTGAGATGTGTAATTATGAACACATTTGTTGATATCAATTAAGATTACCTGGTTATTTTTCCCTTGTTATCTTAAGATTAACTATGAATAGAAAATAACTACTATTAGTTTATCCTTTTGGTATGCATGGAATTATGCCTTTATCCAGGGAATGGGCCCAAGTAGATAAAAACTCGTTATCTAATAATACTTTTTTTAATGCTTGTAATGGCCTTGGTGGCCTTAAAATTCATTAAATGGCTACAGTAAATAGGAAAATGCCTTAAGTTAAATGACTACTAGTAAATAAAATCACAGGTTATCATGACCACAGACTGGCAGCCATGATCTCAGGTTATCATGACCATAGACTGGCAGTCGTGATCTCAGACTATCATGACCAAATCATCCTTTGACAACAATGATCTTAACATTATCATGACTTGGCAACCATGATATTAGATTATCATGATCACAGACTGGCAGCCATGACCTCAAATTATCATGCCTACAGAGTGGCAACAATGAATATTTCCATGACAACAGACTCATTCGTAACCATGCTAACAGGCCACCATGATCACAGACTCCTAGACAGACAGACCTGCTCAATATTCCTTTTTTATGACCAAGTTACCATAGTAACTGTAAATATTTATGTCAACAAATCAAAATGTTTAGTAATATTGAGCAATTCGCAGATTCTTCTCTTGGATTGCATGACTCCCCTCTCAAACATTTCCTCTCATCTGATGATCATGAAAACACTTGAAATGAGAGAATCTAGAAGGAAACAGAACAAATAACACTTAAACCAATATAATAATATGTAAAAAATTCAGAGAAAATAGAGTCAAGATCTCCATAGGTTCAGAGACTTGGAACGAGACTTCAACAAAGCATTAACATGCAAAATGTCAACACCTGCCATTTGTTACAGATGCCAAACACCAACCACCGAATACCAACTGCAGTGGTGACATTAAACCAAATTTGTGTTATTTCACAGAAACAGATATTTACTAATCACTACGCAATCTATTGAACATGTGTATAACTTCTAAGCTTATTTTTGACCACTCTGTGTACTACTTAAGATAAGTAATTATGTGAGCTATCTCTTCTATGCATATCAATAAGGCAGTGACATGTGTGTATCTTATCTGGTTATCCTATTAATCGTGCATAAATACATGCATATTAATTCAACACATTCTGCTTCATATGGGAAAATTACCATTAGGTCTAAATTGGCATTTTCTCTAAATGTGAACATGTCTTTATACTCTATATCGATTTGGGATGAGATACAACATAGAAAAGATTTGTCTGAGGTTTTTTAGTCACATTTTTTGCTAAAATCAAAAAATTAGTTAATAATCAAAAAGTGACCAAAAACCTCTTGACTGATTTTCATTATCAAACTTCACATTGACTGAGGCCTTTGTGTTAACCATTGCCAAAATATAAGGGTATGTTGACATGCTTGTATTTCTCAAGGGGCTCTCTGGTAGATAACTTCAAATGGCAAACTCTGGTCATATGTACATGAAATTATTCAAATGACATTAAAAAATTCATCTTTCAAGCAGTCAAGTAATGCAAGGTTTTGTTTCATCCCGAAAAAAATGACACTTACACACATTCTGGGATATGCTTAAATAATATTGACACATGTTAATCATTCATAAAACTGACACACATTCATCTGGGGGGATACTGATATATTCTAATATAGATACCGACATATGTTCTACTATATGAAGCATACATACTACTGACACAGGCATACTAATATAGACAATAAATTCATCTTATTATACAGTAAAACCTGTCTAGTGAACATATCTCTCTAGTGACAGGGGCTTCAGTAGCAGCAAGCAACTGGTGATTTTCACTGGTTGTTTTCACAAAATCGCCGTTGTTTTTAGTTTAAGGGACTTTTTCAACTTTTCCATGTTGAATTTATAATTTCCATTAATTTTGCCTGTTGTTTTCATTTATTTAACCTGTGTCTAGTGAACACCTCTTCTCAGTACATGCTCCACTGGCTTCTGTATAAATCGCCTCTCTGTAGTGAATACCTACCTATGGTGAACACATTTTTATAGCTCCATAGGTGTTCACTGAAGACAGGTTTTACTGTACATTTTTTATTTTGCATCAACTGGACAACTAAGTTAAGCATTACTATGAATAAAAATAGTCTAGCTACAAGCCTCTGTGACCCCCTCCCACTACTTGACTACATAGGTATGAAAACTTCTCATACGGGGGGGGGGGGGTGAACTATGGGGGGCACAAAGGCTTGTAGCTTTACTATGAAGGGCTCCCCAAGAGGGGGCAGTGGGGTCGTTTTTGTCACTTTTAAGATTTCAAAATTCTCACTTTGTCACACTAAAAATTTACTTGTCATATTTTGTCAGATTCATTCCTTTTTAGTCAGTCAAAGTAATTAATGCACTAAATAGTCTGTTATGTTCCATTGTTTGATTACTGGTTAGAATAAGTCATCTTAACTTGCATCAATTTATATTCAGAACGGATTATCTATTTTTGTCACTCTCAAAACTCTTGTCAGCCCGATAAATGTGCAAGATTGTCACTTGCAAGCATTGATTTGTCACATTTGTTTGTTTTTAAGTACTCCAAAGTCCCATTTAGTCACATTTTTAGAGGCCAGGTCGCCTTATCACATATCCCTTGGGGAGCCCCCTATGAATAACTGACATGCACAAATGTTAACGATTCACTGAAACAGATTAACACACGTGGCATACGTTTACACCTACAAATAACTAAGATGTATGAATCAGTAGTAACATCATTAAGCATGTAATAAACAAGACACAAGAACGCACAAAACAACATAAAAGGTGAAGGTATAAAGCAACAATGGCAGAACCATCAAGCTTGTAATTTACATGTAAAATACATATACTTATGATATGTGAGTCTTGCATTAAGCCCCCGTTACATTCTCACCCTTCCTTCCCACATCCTATTTCGTATTTCCTGAATCAGTAAGCATTTCTAAGATTCTCTGTTAGTTTAACTACTGGTCCAGGCCCATAGCCAGAGGTGGGGGGGGGGGTTCTGGCCAAAATTTCATTCAAAATAATGCAGTTTTTCACTCTTCTGAGCACCTTTTCAAGTGATTTTGTCAAAATCTCTGGAATTTTTTGAAAAGTGAACCCCCTTGGCAAAAGCTGGCCTCTGAAACATAAAGTAAATCCAGTCTGTGTGGCATAGAGAATGATGAGATTGCAGCACACACAAGGCTTGATGCAAGAGTTATGTACGTGTAAATAGAACATTTGGGCAACACAAATCTGCAAAACATCCATGCAGGCTGCAGCTTACCCCGGGCCTCCCTGATAGCCACTTGGGCCAGTAGGATTTCCTTGGTGCTCCCTCGTCTCCTTTGGGAGTGCCTTTCTCTTTGGTAGGCTCATTATCTCCCTCATTTTTACACTGCTCTTTATCCTTGCACCTTAAACAGGAAAAACAACCCATCTTCAATCTGTTTGATAATCCCAAGTAAATCCTTGATAATCCATAATCCTGAGGTTAATCCTTTAATTCACCATGGCGATCACAGATGTAACATCGGTAGCAATGTCTCCTTTTTGTATTTTAAACTTTGGTATAAAGTTTATATATATCTACTTCATGTGTAGGGCTCCATATCTAATCTTATGTCACTACGCAATACTCCAAAAATACATAAGATACACTCCTATATGACCATATATATGAACAAACTTAACAACAAATTACATGACTATATGTAACTTGTACTTTAGAAAGTAAACCAAAACTGAATGACTTATCAAGAAGCCTATTAATAAATCCAGTGATCTGAAAGGAATGTTAGGCTCCGATGTAAGCTTTATCCCAACAAGAGGGGAGATTTCATTACATGATAATAAAGTCAGTTTTGGCACTTTTCACTTCCTATACTAATTTGTTATGGTATGATCATATACAACAACACAGAGCAGTCTATGTTCCATGAATTTACTTAATTCTAATTTGCTGGAGAAATATGCAGCTCTTTTTCCATTGTGAATGATATTTTGTTCACTAGAAAATTAATTAAAATAATATCCATAATCCAAATATAGATGTATGATTTCCCTGTCGTATCATCTAATAGCGTATTCCTTTAATTGGTTTGTATATGACAAAATAATAAAAGCTTATAACAACTTTATAGAATGTCATTTTCTGTTCAATTCAGATGTGTAATCCACAAATAATCTCCACATGAACATTTATGAACTCTAGTCTTATGAAGTTCATGCTTGCATTTCCATTGACTGAATCCATATTTTCTACATGTTATATATATTCCAAAAGTTGTTCACAAAGTTGCTAGAAATGGTCTATGTTAGGAAGAATACTTTAAATCTCCTACTAGCTCTTGTTTCACTGACATACCAGTGTGGCCCTTACAAAAAATATACCCCAAAAATTCCATCCGGTAATAAACCAGATTCCTTATAAACGTTGTAAAAATAGAAACAGGACCATACTCTCCATAAAAAGGACTCCAAAAATCCCAAAAATTGCATCAGTAAGAATGTCACCAGAAACCATAACAACAAGAAAGAATACTAATGCATAAAAAGATTTGTAAGGGTCGAGCCCTGTCTGGTACATTATCATTTCAGTTGCCTCTGCAGCAAACAAAACAATGCTGCTAAACATTGAGGATAAGGTCACTAGATTATGGAAAGTTTGTTTTTGGAAGATAGAATTATTTTCTGAATGGCAAGAGGTCCTATTCTTACTAACTAGAAAACTATGTGCCCTTCTCTCGTATTAATAGGAATTTTGTCTATGAAGGAAGTTACAAATAGCCATGTATGGACTTAAAGACTTCAAGTCACATGATCAGAGTGATATTTAAGTCCTTTTCTTACTTCCTTGGGCACGCTCGTCGGGGAGCTGTAGTGTACCGAGCCAGATACTAGACTCAAAAGAGAATGTGCTAAATTCAATGCCCCGTACGGGAATCGAACCCAGGACCTTCCGTTCTCAGAGTCAGACGCTCTACCCCTGAGCCATAAAGGCAAGCCACTACAGCTGAGACTGTAGTAGCGACTTGCTATCGAAGGTCATTACATTACTAATACTAAATTTCTAAATTGAATAAGTGAGCTATGTGCCCTTATCCTCTCCATTGCCAGAAATCAGAGCCCTCTTTCAGTTCCTTTCTACAACGTATATCTCAAGACAAGGCATTAACATGCAAAATGTCAACATCTGCTATTTGTTACAGACACCATTTGTTACAGACGCAGACCGCCAAATACATAATACCAAATATAAACCGCCATCCACAAAAAAAGCTGGGAGACTATAACAATATGTCACTACTTTGGGTAAGTGATAGAAACAGAAAGATGTGATGGGTATCAGGATGCCACCTCTCTTACTAAAAGCAATTTGGCAGTTAATGGAAGTTATAACTGGTTATATAAAACATCCAATCATTTCAAGTCCTTCATCAAATTAACTTCTTCCATTTATAACAAAGTTGATGGGCTGAACCCTTTATTGGCCCTCAAAAGAAAGACTCTTCAAACAGATCAGCTACTCTTATTAGCACTGGCAGATCCAGAAGCTAACAAGGGGGGGGGGACATTCCAAATCCCCAAAAAAAATTTTGCACGTAGAATATTTCTGGGCCCTTAAATCCAAAATTTGGGCCCCAATTTTGAAAATTTGAGGCCCATTTTTGATAGTTTTTGTCTTAAGGCCAAGTAATGCCAAAAAGGCCCATTAATTGCCCCTCCCCTGGACCCACCAGTGATTAGTATAGACAATTTGATTAATTAATTCTTTTAACTTGAAAAGAAAAAGGTTCAAAGAACAATCTAGGATATTTCCTGTTTGATTGTGCAGAGGGATAGACCTTGGAAATAAAATCAGAATTGTTGGCCCTTTTAGAGATAGGCATGACAGGGAATGATGACAGCAAAAAACTATTGTAAAATTGAGACAACTGATTTTATCTTACAAATTCTAATCTCAAATATTTTTTGCGAATCCTTGAATCTCAGAAATTCTTGATACGGGATATAGGCCTCAGATTCCTAGAAACAACATCTGAGACTTGAAAAGGTAATTTTTCACAATTACAAAAGGTCCATTTTATTCAAGACTATCTCTGGGAATCCTGGCCTCATACCTGCTGAGTATACAATACCATAGTACCATAATAGTACCATAGTACCTCCTCCTTTCTACACTCAGTGATATAGGAATATTTGGGATGAGATTTAATATGGAGCAAACATCTTGGATTGCCAAGGTATAAAGGTATCATATATAATTGAAAATCAAACTGGTACGGTAAGCCAGTATGTGGAGCAAGCCAGTGAATACGAACAGATGTGTTTTGTTGTAGATGATGTTTAGCCAATAGCTCAACATGAATCTCATCATTCTACTCACTGTTTATTGTTTAATGGAGGTATGCCAGGCCAGTTGTACTTTTACTGTAAGGTGCCCATATGGGAGTAGGGCCACCCAACCATGATTCATGCTAAAAAGATGGACTCATTGAAGGCCTGGTTTACAGTATGACAGGCCTTACCTTCCAACCAAATTCTACACAAAATACCCCACAATCATTTTTTAAAAAGTAGAATGATTAATTATTGTCTCCCAAATGAGATGCTTTTGAGCCACTGGTGTAACTCCTTTCAAACCAACTCTCCTTTCAATATCTCCAGCACATTGGTAAAAGTGAGTCTGTTTCACAAACTAAACCAAACCCAAAATGTTCAGGAAATACAACAAGAAAACAAGTCAACGTGACCATAACATGGCCTGTGAGAGATCTCTGCTTCATATCATCCCTTATGAGCTCTATGGCACAAGACAGATATGGACTAGGTATCAAAGTGGTAACATACCCTTTGCATTCGTTTGACTTCACTTCTTAAAAGAGAGCTTCGTCTGTAGTTTTACTAGACTCTACACGCAGGGTAGTGGTAACATAGTGTAAAGTTTCAATAATAATACTTCATATCAATTTCTAATGCTTCAAATGGTGCAGCAATTTCTTGATATTGCTTTATCTCAACGCAGCAGTACTGAAAAGAATCATAAAACCATCAGAGTATGACTAAATATTAACATCTGCTTGAGAAGATTAATGAAAGAATAAAAGTATGGTTTAGGTCAATGAGGCATTAAAATACAGGGTGCTCAATTAACCAGATCATTTCAAAAAGAATACAGGGTGTCTCATAATCAGCATTATTTAAAATACATAATGTTCAATAAACCAGGCATTAAAATATCCATTAAATCCAGCATTAAAATACAGAGTGCTTACTGATCGTCTTAATAAACCAAATCATATTATGAATACAGGGTGTCTGAAAATCCTGGTATTATCCAACCTAACACAATACACTGTGGCTTATAAACCAGGCAAAAAGAAAAGTGAAATTATTTCAATCAATCGCAAATGAGATATCCATAATAGATTTGAATCGTGTTATAAATCACTTGACTTTTTGTAAGTTTCAGCACAAGCGATTTGTCCAGACAAGATCAAAAACATCATAGCTTCTCGAAGAGCATTGAAATGGTCACTTATACCCTGTTGATAGGTGTGTATACATAGTCCATCAGATCTCATGTTGACATATTATTTTTACTTCACTTCAAAAATTGTTCAGACATAAATGGGAATGATGTCCAAATATGGGGAGGAACAAGTTATCAACATTTCCTCTTTAGGCAGAGGGAGGAGGGGGGGGGGAATGACAATTCCATCAGTGAAAAATAATTATTTTTGGTCTTTGGACATATACAGTTAATCATTATCAATCTTCAAATTCCTCGAACTTTAATGAAAATACATTAATTTTTCAACAACTGTTAACATTTGGAGACCATCCCTGAAGGAGCATAGCTTAACCAACATCATTTAAATAAGGGGTGATGTCAAATCATCATTAGTCGTGAGAAAGGCGAAGTTAATTTTTTATGGTTTGACCCCCTCCACTTATCTAATGAAATTTTAAAATGTTAGTTTTTCTTTTTCTTGAATATTAAAAAATCAACACTATTTGCTAACAAACCATAATTTACCCCCTACCCCCTAACGAAACTAACTCCATTTTTCCACAACTGTCGATAATTAGACACTATCCCTAACCAGAGTTTAATGGTTACCACGAAATCTATACAAAATATAAACTGACCTTTTAACCAGAGGATCTTGTTTAGTATGCACCATGAATAACATTAAATATATCACAATACAAGCCACCTTAAGAAGTCGAGATATTTGCTTAATATTTTTGAACATACACTTAAAAGATTTTTGGCATTTTAATAGTGTATACATGTACAACTTTTTGTATGAATAAGGATATAAAATATTATTCTAAAAATTCATACTTTTAAAGACATTTGTTTTGAAACAACAGGAAAGATCAGAAAGAAGTAACACCAACTACAAAGGACAAGAAGTCACCGTCAAGATTGAATAAATTGAAAAATAGCGAACAAGCGCTTAATGAACCAAAAGAGAAGAAAGCAAAATACTAAAAACAGATCTCAAACAGACACACACCCAAAAATAGTGTTGGTAAATGAATAAAAAATAACACGGAAGCACTTAATGCCCAGAGGTAAAACTGTACACCTCAGTTGTATACAAAAATAGGTAATAAAAACACTGAGGCCTCATACAAAATTAGCTCAATCATATTCAAGTCACCATCGACATACGGATATGGAGCGCAAAGGAAGACTGGTGCTGCTCATAATGGCTGTAGTCACTCTGATTGCTGCCGCTTGCATTGGGGTTATTCTTTACTACACGCTGCCACCCACTGCATCCATTACAGAGACATGCGGAGATGACTGGTAATTTTTATTTTTAGTTAACTGCTTTTTAGGGAAAAGCATATCCATCTTAGTGGGTTTTATGTTCACAATTCAGTGACATATTCTCATTTGGATATGGATTTATCCACGGGGAGTAAGTCACCCCCCCCCCTCTCTTTAATATTCTCTATATTAAAAGTAATATAGGCTACGGAATATAAGAGGGAGGGGTGACTTACTCCCCATGAATTTATCTTACAAAAGTGAGGGTAATTTTGCATTCCACCCTCTCTACCTCACATCCAGATTTAGGGGGAGGGGAGTCATCACAATATTTAATAGGCACTGTCTCATAAGACTATAAAATATGTTCATGTATATAGGCTTTCTCAAGATATTTCAGTTTATGGCAATCTGATACCATGATGTGTTCCCTAAGATAATCCCAATCAGCTGATTCACAGCATAAGTTTATATGTAGCTCCAGTGCAGGGAGAATCCTGGGTGGCTGATTAACTGACTAATTAGACCTCTCACAGGTTAAACTCTTATACACTTGTCAGACCAATCGCCATAGCAAAGGACAATAACCTCTACAGCAAAGGGCTATACCCTCCATATCAAAGGGCCACAACTTCCATAACAAAGGGATATATCCTCTAAACATCCTCCACAAAGGGTTATATTTTCCTCTACAGCAAAGGGCTATTATACCTTCCATAACAAAGGGCTATATCCTCCATAGCAAAGGGCTATATCCTCCACATCAAAGGGCTATATTTAGAGGTTATGTCACAACGTGGCATATATGCCCGAGGTCTCAGTGATATATGGCCCGACCTTGGGAAGGACATTGATCTCTGAGAACCGAGGGCATATGTGCCACGATAGTAACATAAACGATTTATAACATACCTATGATGATGTAGACTGGTCAGAGAGTACCGTTTTCTTATAGAATTGACAAACAAATGGTTTGAAAATGATTGAAATGAGTTTAGAAAAATTGCTCGCGCAGTTTTATCTTCGATTGATTGGTTATGACGTCAGCGCCTTGACCAATCAGAAAGTTAGCGGGCGCGGGCTTTTCAAAACTTATATTGGCCCGCAGTCTTGTGTACACTTTGCACTATACATCATCATAGGTATGTTATAATATCCTCTACAGCAAAGGGCTATATTATCCTCTACAGCAAAGGGCTATACCCTCCATAAAAAAGGCTATACCCTCCATAACAAAGGGCTATATCCTCCATAACAAAGGGCTATATCCTCCATAACAAAGGGCTATGCCCTCCACAGAAAAGGGCTATACCCTCCACAGAAAGTGGCTATTCCCTTCATAGAAAGGGCTATACCATTTATAAGGGGTTGATTTGCATGATTGTACTGGTAATCAAGAATAATCAAGACAAGGTTCAGATAACATTTCAATCTAACACTCCAATAAAAGTATAACTGACAGTGACATCTTTTAATACAATCTTACGATGAATGAGTGTAACTATCACAACTCCTTGGAACAACAAACACATGTCTTCATGTCTTAGGTGTTTTATGTTGTTCTAATCAAAATGAATGAAATGAACAACTGAATGAAATCATTTGAGGCTTTTATATGAACACTTACACTCCCCTTCATAAGTTTGGAAACAGGAAGTTTTTATTGGATAACATATCAAAGCATGTCAAATTGTTAATGTTTGAATCTCAACTTTGTTCGTTAATTTCAATACCTGGGATTTTTATAACTTTAATGAATTTTTTTAAATCGCAAAACATAAACAAGCTTTGATAAGTGATCCAAAAGGATAACTTTTGGTTGCCAAACTTATGGAGGGGAGTGTACTATAAAGGGCATTGTTTATGGTGTCCAATATGTGACTTTTATGGGAACATGTAGTTTGGCCACCCACATATTATAGTATATAGGGAGATATACCTGCCCAGCTGTGGCAGTCTCAAGTGTGTAGTATGCCAGCATAATGGTTCTTTATGACATCATAAAACAAGAAGCTATGATGTCTGCAGTAAGAGTCATTCATATCACAAAATATATCAACTCCCCACCTGGGATAATACAGAACGTAAGGTCACATTTCAGCAGGGCGACATCATTCTCTTCTTCTTGAAGTTTCATGTATTCTGCTATCAAATATCAAATTGTGGTCCAAGAGACGATTGTTAGTTATGACAGTACTGACTTCCTAAATTACTATAAATCAATCTAATTCTACACATTTATATGCATATAGACTGTGATTGGTTTTTCCTGCAAACTAATTTATATTTCACATAAATGCACAGTTAGTTGTAATTGCACATTTCCAAAACACCTACAAACGACCAATCACAATACACAAACAGACAAGCATTGTGGTTGGTCAGTTTTCACCAGCACCAAGCTCCATAAAATCCTACAAATCAATTAATCGTATAACACATTCTGCGATTTGTTTCTCATTCAGTTTCAAAAATTCTGCTCCTACAACTTTAACCAATCAAATTACACATTTAACAGTTGTTCTTGGTTTAGCTTTCTTGAAATCCTACAACCGACCAATCAAAATCCACATCCTGTGATTGGAGAATTCTCAGATGAATAACCTGAAATAATTTATCCAACCAATCATATTTCACATTACTATGATTGGTCAGTGTTGGTTCGGTTACCTAAAATCCTGGAAAAGAACCAATCAAAGTTCACGTACCTTCATATCTCTAGAACTCAGGGCCTCCATTGAATGTGCAGCATCCAGGTCATCAACAGCCTTGGGGTCAAGGGGGAAGATGCTGTCTGCAGACATGCTCAATTGGCTGTTCAAATTAGGAGCATTACCCCCTCTGAAATGATAATAAAATATTGCACATTATATTTCATCCTGTATATGATTGTTCATGCTGGTCTATTCAAGTCTTGTGATGATCACATCAGCTCCTATCAATATAGCACCAATAATGCTATATAGCCTCGGCCCCTCACAATCTATGTAAATAATTATGTTGAATAATATGGAATTAAATAAAAATAACCTTAAAAAAAATATAGCACCAAACTAAGGTGACGGGTCTGTGTGCAGTTTCAGAAATCACGTAAGGCTCTAAAATCATCCTGTTTACCAGACCTCCTCTTATCTGCCATTTGCAGGGGATTCTGGATAAATAGATCAGCTTAAAGGGCAGAATTATATGTCACTTCAAGACAAAGGGGCATGGTCATCGCAATTGTGGAAAAACAATAATAAGTGCAATATCTCTCCGACAATCTCTGGGATCATTTGATAACAGAGGCTTTCCCCACTCTCAGGGGAGCTCGCAGGGGAGTATTTATTTTAACTGCCATCTGGTATCAAACAAATAAAGAATTAGACTTTAAGAAGTAAAATGACACCAAAGCTGCTTCCGTTGACCGTAATAACATTTGTATTTTACATGATAGCATTATATACAATTGGCAACAATGATGCGAAAGGAAAGACGAAAGAAAGCACATATGTGTGGTAAGTACAGAATTAAAATACCCTGGACCACACATTCAAAGCAAAGTTTCCTCTACTACAACAGTGATTTTACAGATCTTAATGATCTAAAATGGAGTTGACACAGCCTTAAAAACCCAAAAGTCAAGTCACCATAGTAACTGTTATTTTTGACCAATCAAATGAGAGATGCTGATGTTTTACGAATCAGTAACCATATAAAATTTGGATGTTAAATGAAAATTTCATAAAAATCAAAAACTTTTGAAATGAACTCGAACTTATTGAATGATCTAGTATATTGAATATAGCATGAACCAGAACAACAGCAACGCCAAAGCGTAGCGAATCCCATCAAACAGCCATGGCTGGCATCTTTACAAACAAAGTAAATAGCAAGGCCACCTTCTACCAAAAGTGTCATTCGACAGTGTGCAATGCTTATAGTATTCACATACCAAATATGAACAAAATCGCTCCCCTACTTTTCGAGTTATAGTAAAAAACATTAAAATGGTGGCAATTTTTCAAAATGGCCACCTTCTACCAAAAGTGTCATTAGACAGTGTGCCATGCTTATAGTATTCACATAACAAATATGAACAAAATCGCTCTACTACTTTTCGAGTTATAGTAAAATATGTTAAAATGGCCACAATTTTTCAAAATGTCCACCATTTTTCAAAATGGCCGCCTTCTACCAAAAGTGTCACTAGACAGTGTGCCATGCTTATAGTATTCACATACCAAATATGAACAAGATCGCTCCACTACTTTTTGAGTTAGAGCAAAAATCGTAAAATAACGAGTAAAGGCCGCCATTTTTCAAGATGGCTGCCATGTGCTTCTTTAATATCTACATTTCTAGCTTTATTAATGTCCTACATAATTTTTTTACATTTAAAACATATTGCTATTACAGTTTTACATATTGCACCTAAATTACTGTAAAATCGGCACTAAAATGGCAACCATTTTTAAATGAGCGGCCATTTTGAAAAGCGGCTTTTGAGCAGAACTTCTACCCCCATAGGGTATATGTGTACAAAATATGAACAAAATCGGGCCAACAGTATTCAAGTTATTGCCCGGACGGACGGATGGACGGACGTACAGATGTACGTACGGACGGATGGAGGCGTTCCCTATATCCCTCCGAACTTCGTTCGATGGGATAACAGCAGAAAAAATGTTGTTACATAGTGATTTCTTGACAATTTACTTGTGATGGCAAAGGCTTAGCTCCTGTAAATGTTAAAGAGTTAGAATAACTGAATGAGATTGAAGACGCCCGAAGGTCATGCAGTATGCCACTTTGAATACAATATATATGTACTGTACTTAAAACAATGGAAGTATCTTAGTTAAGACTTGAGGTTGGTCAGACTTGAGGGATGCAACATTTATGAACTGAATGTTGAAGCCATAACATAATGTCACCAACTCTCTGAACACAATCTACAACAAAAAGTTAGCAGCTATAACAATATACCACCACTTTTGGTGGTGACATAAAAAAGCTTTCATGTGCTCTTTATACCCATGTTACAATATGCTTCATAAATTGTACATATCGCTTTTACCTGCCAGGGTACGGATCTTCCTCCATATGTGCGTGTAGTGCGCTGGTTGACTTGGCCTTCACTGATATAACACTGACACTCTCGTCATCACGTGACTTTGTACGCTTTCTGCTGAACAAACGCTTCATGGCACGCAGAGGATGGAACTTTTTCTTCTTTTCCCGGCCATCTGAAACACATAAAAACTCCTTTACCCTGATGAGTCAAACTTGTCACACAACCCTCTTAATATTACAAATGATTTGACAATTTGGCCCTGATATGGTTTTAACAAGCTTAGATGAAGCTTTCGCGGAATTTTATAAAAATCTAAATGTGAATTAAATTGTGTTATTGGATACTGGCTTAGATCAAAGAAGTGTCTCAAATTTAAAGAGTTTCGACAAAGCTGATCTTTGCTATCCTGGAGGGTTGATCTCCCAAATAGTATGGGGTGGTTGCACTGCTTTTCCGTACAACACAATTAAATATGTGTCAGTACTATACAAAGCGAAGCCTCTTAGTATTTACCTAGAGTTTCGATTGACAATATGGAATCCCATGAGTAACGCCTAATCGTAACGTTATCGTACATTTACAATATGTTCACAACACAGCACAAAGCTAAAATATCCAAGTTATACTTAGATATTTTCCAGAAGTTTTTGAGTATTCTAAAATTCCAAGTTCTGTCACAAAATTCCTTGGTATCGTCACTTTGTCGATAATTCAATGTTATAATCCACAAATTGACTTCTAATTATAATCCATTCTTTATCACATCAAACTTTGATAATATCCTCCCTTGTTTTATACTATTACACTAGTTATGTCTCTTTGACTTACAACTTTAAGGAATACTATGACCTAATATGTTAGCTCATATGTGTTTAAATTTCATTTCTAATTATACTTTTCCAAGATGTAAAGATAAATTAACCCTTACAAAAAATATTCCTCAAAGTTTAAAGCATAAATTGAGACTTAAAGATTTTAATTTCTATTACTTAAGATTCTGAATGAGTAAAAATATATATTGGAAGAAAATCAATTCAAATTTTTTTTTGTAAATTAAACAAAAATCAAGAATTTGGAAAAATGTTTGTAAGGTAAGTTGTGTTTTTTCGTGTGCTGTTACCAGTTAGTTCAAGGTGTCACTTGGGCACATGTTCTTTCTTTACATAAATCTAATATCATTTGCATCCTTAACTACATGTACTCTATAATAACAATTAAACATATTAAGGAATATTAATTAATCATCCATTCCACATCTATATATGCACTAGTGATAAATTAGGTGCGAAAATTGGATATATTATTTAAAATAAATTCAAACATGACCGTGCTCTATTCCAATTTCTCAACCAATCAGAATGCAGCATAGCCAATATAGAACGTTCTCTAATTCTCCATAGATGCACGACCATGCTCTATTCAATCTGCAATTTGCATTGTTTTGAGTGACGTCACATCTCAGCTGCACATCTGGGGCTCTGTCAGGGGATAGCTGTTCGTATTCTTCCTTCATGCCCGTTCCACAGACACGGCTTTTACTAATTTTTATGTTTGAATCGGAATAAATAATGATAGGCCTTAAATATAGTTATAATTTAACATGAAGTTGGAATACTGCCAAATTCACATTTTCATTTCTGACCAAAAGTTTCTATGTAGAAAACACCCATCAACTTTCAACTTTTGTCATTTGATTGGGTAAGTTAAAGATGATACAATTTAGTTTTTTTTGGGGAGTATAAGTTTCAGCCACCCTAATGTGCAACCGTCTGTAAAATGTGACCATGGTTATTATTTAATGTTATGATGTGGGGTGGGGGAGGGGGTGGGGGGTGCGTGAATTCGGGATTTTAAAATTGGAAAGGCAAATAAAAAACATGAGAGGCAAACGCTACGCCAGTCAGGATATAGTAATTCTATAGGGCATACTAAAAAATAAATAAAAATATAAAAAGTACTTCTACAGTTTTAGCCTAAAAATGTCTAAATCTTCCCTAACATGAATAATACCCAATGTATCTTATACTAAAGTAGATAACACTTGGTAATTTACAGGTAATATGTCATAAAAATGAGGAGCAGGTTGGAAATATCATATTTATCCCATGGTTGAATAGATATACATATTTGCAGATCCTATTTCACATAAAGATACCATTATGATAAGCAGATCCAAATAATTGTCAATAGAAAATCCCCAAACCACTGAAAATCATTCCATTAAGGGATATCTAAAGTGATATTCAAACATATTCAACCAAATATAATTATTTTCAAAATAATATAAATAACTTTACCATTAGCTGATAATACATAATGAGAATATTAAGCAATAATAATAATAAAACTTGTTGACTAAATAATAATAATTAAACAGTGACCTTGACAGCTTGAAGTGACCTTGACCTAAATTAAGCTACCTACTTTCAGTATAAGTGATGTTTCTCTCAACACCCAAGTCAGTCAACTCAAATATAGATGTTGTTTTGACCCTGAGTGCTTTGGTTGCCGGGAGACATGCCTGAAGCGTCGTGAAACTATTACTACGACGTATTTTGCCGTCAGAGGCAGGATCAACATTAAACGCAACTATGACATCAGGTCTTTCACGAGAGCTGTAGCTGGCGTACATTTTCCTGTTTTTTTAAATGAACTCAATTCTACTGTTAATTTCTTCCAATAGGTTCCTTTCAGCCAAGTTCTATGAGAATTCTAATCAATTGTTAGAGCCAAGCCAAGCGTAATCCAATGCAGTGGACTTGTATTATTTTTTCCAAATTATGATGCCAATTGACATGCATCGCACAAATTCAGTCCAAAACAGATATTTTTCAATGTGTCATCGGCATCAGTCACTTTTTCGCATAATTGGAGCAATTATTAAGTAATTTACCAAAGTATCAAACACAATAAATTACCAATAATGCATTTATTTGCATATATTGAATCTAATGTGTGTTTAATTATACAGTCGTTTAATTGAATTTTCCATCGATTTGATAAAAAAAAAATTTGCGTACTATTTTGCTCAATTTTCAATGTAATATATTGTATAATATCTAGACTATGATCCAATCTCTTCCTGTATTAAGTTTTGTCAATAGATTATTTCAATGTTCTTCCATGCCATTTTTGGTAAAAAATTAATCGCTTCCAAAAATATCGAAACAGAACTGCTATAAATCCTTCAAAAACATGCCTATCAATCTGCGATGAATTTTGAAAAATGATGTGAACTTTGTTATCCTAACTATATATCCAAATGTGCATCAATCATCATTACATGAGAGACCATTTCAGCCGAGGTAAAAACCTGGCCAAAATATTACAAAGGTCAACACATTTAGTTCAATTACATTTAGAGAGGGTCGTATCAAATTCACATTTTGGTTTAAACTATGATTTATTAGGGAATATGAATATATTTAATGTCAGATGACGAAAACATCTTACTTTACTCCTTGTATTTTATACTGCAATTTATTTCTTATTTTATTTTTATTTTTTGTACTATTATATTATTTCAGCAACAAAAAATGCATACTTTTTGAAGTTACATATATATCAATTGTTCTATATGTCCTATTATATCTATTTGTAAATATTGTAAATAATTGTAAATTCTCACCGGGCCTCTAGGAAGAGCTATACCCAGAATAAATATAGTTTTCAAATCAAATCAAATCAAGTGCATGTTAGAACATATGTTGAATATAGCCTGGCATCAGTGGAGGTGAGGTATATGGGGGCACATTAGGGCTTAAAGCCAGACTTTAAAAAAATCTTAGGGTATTTGGAACATGAAAAAAATCTGAGAAAGTTATGCATTCATACCTTTTCTAACTTTCTTTTTCAAAATGGTTGACTGTTTACTTGTATATTGTCCTTCCTGATTTAAGTTTAAATTTAAAAAAAAACATTTGAAAATGTGACAACTGTAAAATTTCTTTGACTTTTGAGACATTCCCCAATAAACTCAAGTTTCCTCTTTAGAATAAGTCATATTACATTTAACCAATAACATACATGTTATTAGATATAATCATATACATATTTCCTCTCAAGAAAAATCATTATGCATTTTTAACATGTGAACAAAACAACTAATTTTATGAACATTAAAAGACATGACAAGACTTCATTATTTTGAAAAAATGAGATTTTATCTCATGCAAATGTATTGTTCAATTCAATTATCTACACTGCACTCACTTGTCTAGATATTGATATCAACAATAAAAATCATACCACTAAAAATCATACTGATACCCCATAGGTATATTGTGATGACAATGATTTTTAAAAATATACTTTTATATACAAAATAAATAATAATTTTCTTAGTCTACTCTGCTATATAGATCATCCATATGATTTTTTCAACAATTCTTATATTTATTTAGAACCAAAATAAAGTGTGATACATATGTTTTAAACCTTTTATTTAATTATGCTTGTCGATCAACAAGGCAAAAAAATATTTAAGAATCATTCATATATGATAAGTGAACTTAATAAAGGTCTGTGTTTATGAGGTTGTTAAGGAAAAAGCTATTATAATAACAATATATAAGATGTAATTATCATTCTTCTGACATATTAATGCATTACAAACACCATCATTGACATTTTATGTATCACTCATGAGTTGCAATGCTCTTTATATCTTCTCTGTCATTAAATCAGACCCTAACCAGGGGAGGGAGGGGGTTTGAGTGAAATGAAACTCCTATTTTAGAACCATGCAGTTTTTCACCATTCTGAGCATTTTTCAAGTGATCTTTTGTCAAATGAGAACCCCCTTAGAATTTTTGTAAACCCTCCCTTGGAAAAAACTGGATTTGGGCCTGTTAAATTATATGTACTGTAATTTGCATTCTGCAAGAAACATGTACTATATCCCACTCTTTGAATTAGAGATAAATCTATGAACATGCTTAGCCAATCAGGGCCTGCCACAGCCTAGCAACAGCAATTTTGTTTACTTGTTTCTCCATGAAGATTATGCTTGCCCCATCTCCCTCACTTAAAAGTGACATTCCTTTCTTACAGAGGAGCTTGACTGACAAAAGCATCTGACAATATTACAGAGGTACATGATTCTAAAATAAAACTAGGTTAAACATATTACTTTTACAATTAATTAACTTTTTATACCCGAATTAAGAAATACAGTAATTTTAACCTGTGTATATTGAATATTTTTTGCCGAGAAAAAACTTTCATTGTTGGTAGTAGCTCACTACACATAGGGAAATTTCAAGTCAGGAGAGTATGTGTAGAGAAAGGGTGTCTCCTAGACACTGGTGTTCACTAAATATAGAGGTGTTCAATAAGACAGGTTTCATTGTGTATGGCATATATTCAAAAGTGTAATAATAAAATACACTTTTTGGTCCAGTGTCAAAAGATCACTTTTTTAGGATGACATAATTGACGTGACATATTTGGAGCAATCTGCAACAATTAAAGGACACATGCTTGAGGAACATCTGGCAACATTGAGACCCAAGCAGAAGCAACCTGGACATGTTTGTACCAAATACAGACCATTATTGTACATTCATTGGTAATAGAGGTCAGCTGATGCATTAAGTTACAATATTCAGCCAAGAACTTTTGTTCTCATTTCACAATTCAGGCAAACACTGGTCAAAATCTGCCAATTTTCATGATCTTTCTCATTTTCAAGTGGTTTAAATTTGCCCTTTTTTCTCATTTTCAAATAGGTCAGGCCTGTAGCCAGAAGGGCCAAAAATTCTTTCAAAATCATGCAGTTTTTCACTATTTTGAGCACTACTCAAGTAATTTTAGCCATATATGGGCCAAAATTGTTAAATGAGAACCCCCCCTGGAAACTTTTGAAAATTGGACCCCCCCTTGGCAAATCCTGGCTACAGGCCTGTAGGTATAATTGAATTGTGAGATGAGTGCAAACTAAGCCACTTTTGCAAAGCTCCAGTGGGTGAAGTGCCCATCTACTAGATTTGCTAGCTCTAATATTTAATTGTGGTGGTCCAGTGTATAAGATTTAAGTCGCTGAAACATAGAAGAGCCAAACAAAATGGTGCATGACAAACACATTCATACACGGTGTAGCTCCAAACCTGCTGCAATAGACATTAATAGGCACAATTGTTAAGTGGCATTATCACATTTGGTAACATCAACTGTAGACCACCATCACCAAGCTGTTGCCATATCAATTTGAGTTGCTAGGTAGCTGTTGCTAGATAGTGATTGCAAGGAAAAATGTGACATCTAGTAATAAAGTGATATCTAGCTGCTATGTGTAGTTACTATGACATTTCTCTAGTAATAGTCAGTAGATGCTATGGCAATCAACTGCATAGTTACCATTCTCCTATATTAGTGCTGGTTGCTATTGTCACACAAACAAACAAATCAGCTGCAGTTGTGGAGGTTACCATCACCACAATCACTAAGCCAATGTTGCTATGGCTACCCTAAGCTTTAAAGATGCTACCACACAGTTGCTATGGTGACCACATCACAGTTACCTTGTTCTTGCTTAGGTACATCAGTATAACCTGGGAAACCTGTCCACCAATGCTCCTGGCTACCACTGGCAGGTGGTGGGGCTTCATTACGCTTCATTGAGCTAGCTTTCCGAAACTGTTGAGCATGAAGCGGGGGTGTCTTGGTCAGCATGGACTGACTGCGTAGTTTTCCTGGGAATTTTTTAGGCGTTGACTGGGGGTTTGATAGTTGAGATATGTTCTCTCCAGAACCTTTTAACTGGATATCACCATCTTTGCTGATAACTATTGTGGCTAAAAAGTTGCCAAGCATCTTAAATAAGTACTATTTCCTAAACGTAATACTTATTATAATACTTATACTTAAATAACAACTAATTCTAGCTTAGTGATCTCCAGCAACATTTTTCTCATTTGGTTGCAATTTCTTGTTTTACAAACTCCGTCTCAGAGAAATTTCTAAAATCAATAGGTAAATTCTAAACTTCCATGATTTTCAAATCCTCAATTAGGTGAAAAGGAATTATTCTACTGGTGCAAGGTATTTATATCTGGGTGCAATGTATGGTTGCTTCAATTCTGTGGAGATCACCGAACCAATTACAATAAAGTAAATAAATAAAATACACTTCATACAATATACATGTACAGATAGTTAACCATGCGACCAGTTATTTTTCTTAATTTTATAAAAAAAACTCACCTGATGATACTGTTGTATCGGCAGATAAGTCCTGTTCATAGGACGTCGTTGGTACCATTGTGACATCACCTGAGGTAGCCATCTTGCTAGAGTTAGGTGTAGATTGGCTTCAGTCACAAAACTGGCATTGTCAAATATCACTGAAAATATATTAAAGTTTGTAGAGGACGATTCTCGGTTTGGAGAACAGTCTCCTGGCTTATAATTTTTTTCATGAACAATATAGAAATATTACCCAAATTAAACTATGAATATTCAAAAGAGGACATTTAAATCTACAAGATGTAAAAATAACAAATTGGTCTGAAGCAGGGATAACGCTCAATTAGACCGATTCAATAAAATGCAAGTCTCGATTTGGGGAAAGAAGTTCACCAGTGTACTGCGCTAATATTTTTTTGCGAATAATCTAGAAATATTACCCAAATTAAATTATGACTATTCAAAAGAAGACATTCAAATCTATATTTTGTAAAAAAATCTAATTTGTCCGAAGCAGGGATAATGCTCATTTAGATTGATGAACTTTCTTCTCCAAACCGAGAATCGTCCTTTAAAAAGTAAAGTAAATTTTATTGGAAATGACTCTAATGGGAAGTAGTTGAGTTAAACAGGCTGATATAGATCACTTTTCTTTGTAACCATAACAACCCAATGACATCATATTTCATTTTTATCTAATACTAATCATGCATACATGTATGACATTATTAATTTAATACAAAGTAAATCATAGGAATAACTTTGGTTAACTGAGGTCCTGAGAACATTTGTCCCCTTCTATATATAAGGCAGTGTCAAATGTCAACAGCTCATTGAAAATAATATGAAATTCAATATAAGTTACATTAAAGTTTTAAACTAGCACCAAAGTTCCAGTTTGTAATAAGTAAGAGTTATATTTGTAGAAAGCAGATTTCTCCTAAATGTGCCTCAACCTAGAGGCAAGCTATCCTGGATGTTAGATAGTAAATTTGTAACATAGTAAATTAAAGTTTAAGAAAATTTGGTAAAGGTTTTTACTGTATATTTCAATGTTTCTAAAAAGGTGAGGCAAATTCAAAATGGTGAGACAAATTCAAATAGGTGAGGCAAATTCAAATTGGTGAGACAAATTCAAATCGGTGAGGCAAATTCAAATTGGTGAGACAAATTCAAATCGGTGAGACAAATTCAAATCAGTGAGGCAAATTCAAATTGGTAAGACAAATTCAAATAGGTGAGACAAATTCAAATGGGTGAGACAAATTCAAATTGGTGAAACAAATTCAAATTGGTGAGACAAAACTTCAGATTTACTGTGCATCAGGCCCATCCTCAGGATTACCCAAGGGGGGGGGGACTTTTGCGTATGGGTGGGTTATGCCATCAGCTCACCGAGTGGGTGCATTCTGGGCATATTTGAGAGCCATAACAACCACAATCTCTAAAAACTTTTTTTTGGATGGGAAGTAGACACCCCCAATGCCCCCCCCTTTCCACTTCGAACAGACATGTATACATTGTATATAATACTTATATAGTCTAGCAGATATCGATCTTCACAATTTACGTTAGATAAACACCTAAAAATGAGACTTGTCTCGTCTGCTTTCATACTAAAGTAGAAATATAGAGAACTATACATATACCTACAAAAGATGTCCCTTCTTTCTATGATAGTATCATTTCAGGTTTGATGAAGCCCACAATCTCATTAACTCTGCGTATATTTGTACTATTCAGGGTTGAGGAATGAAGTTTTGTTCCTCTTGGTCAAGCCATTTCACATGTCTGAAAATACAATGGTGTGAATGATTAATACACAAATAAAAATCAGTTTATTCTATGTAGAGTCAGACCCTGCCCTCAAGTTCAAAACTATGTAGCTTTTTAATTATGCACTAATTGATGATATCTGTATTTTAATAAAACTTTTGGCTTATTTTTTCACTTAAGAGAATTTTGACCAATCACTGGCTGATGGAAATAGAAGTCATCCCCAAGAAAACAAGAAAAAAAAATTATGAATGAGTATCTTTGATATTGCAGCAACACAAACATCTGTTCTTCTTTCCTATGCACTTCCCTGACATCTATATTCTCAAATTGAAACTGATAGGGGGAAATAATTCTTCTCAATAACTGCAATTGTTTATTTTTTTCAAAAGACATCAGTCACTAACCTCGAGTTTACTTGAGACATTTTTCTTGAATTGAAAAAATCACCTTTGTTTGAAGCACATGAGTACTATGCTTAACATGGCTTTATAATTCAACTAAATATTGATTCAAAGGTCCTGTATTTAAACAACTGTTTTTTAACATATCGGCATTGCCAGGTTTTACATGCATGTAAATATTTTAGTTGGACATTTAACTACAGGATCTGAATAAGGCAAATATATCAAATTTCAGGCAAATGTAATGTAACATACTGTGTTTGTGTTTAATGTTAATTACAATTCCCCATCCCCTGATTATTCCCCTCTCACAAACAAAACAGCCATGCAGTAAAACTTGTCCAAGTGGAACAACTGTTCCTCTAGAAAATGTTCCACTTGGGAGGTTCATTTAACATTAAATCAATTGGTCTTGGGACTCTTAAAATTTTCTACTTACAGAGATGTTCCACTTTACAGGTTTCACTGTACATTGCATAAAATGTCATATCATAATCATAAAGAACATGGACAATACCAGTAATACACTTTAATTGGCACATTTCTCAGGAAAAGAACTAGAAATGTTAATTCTCAGGATTTTAGATTAAGCAAACAGCGTTTAAATTCTTTCCATTTTAACAGGTCCCTCCACTACTATGGGATTAAGATTTAAGTTTGTTCAGATTTCATCCTACTTCTATTTAATGATACTTTTCACATATATTTATGTATTTAGTAAAATAAGAATTTGGCAAAGATATTATTGCCAAATCAATTATATTTGGCAATAGTTTATGATAGCATAATATATATTGTAATCATAACATTATACCTTTGATGTCCAAAACTCCTTATAAGGAATATAACACCCCTTTTTAGTATATGTTTAATTTAATTGTCTCATTTGGAATATTCCCATCATGTTATGAATATTGCTAGTATTGTATAACCAATACTAAGTACTGTACACTGTATTTTATACTTACCCCCCCCCCCCCCTCCCCCCCCCCAACTCATTGGTGTCACATAGAACATAAGTATGACCGTTTTCAATAGTTTTGATTTTTGAAAAGAGAACTTCATCTACCAACCTTATGTACAGGTTACTCTTCCTCAGGGTAACGTAAAGCATGTAGCTGATCATACTCGAGAATCATAAGAAACAAGTTTAAATATTCTGAGCACAAACTCAATACTATACTGCATACTTAAGTAGCACAAGTCAAAGTGACCCCACCCCAAAAATGAAGTAAAATCTAAAACTCCTTTAATGTAAATTGAATGCATGAATGGAAGGTTAAAAAAAGTATTGAAATATTTAAGTGAAAACTTGAATATCTTCGTAAAAGGCATGCAGAACACAAATGTTTAAATCTAGATATCAGCACAAACTTTGGAATAGAAAACGGAGAAAGTTCACATTCAAGTATATGTGAGATAGTCACTGTATTGGTATGCAATCACAAACCACACATTTATCGATTTGTTTCAATTTTGTTTCGTGATATCTGTTATCAATACTGCATGCATTACACCAGCTTGTAAAGACCACACGTGTTAATGAACTCAAAATCAAAATAAATTGAGTTCATTTCGTGAATTTGTATTACGTGAATCGTGATGGTTATAAGTGCTCTTTATCAGAGCTATCACCATACTCTTCGTAAATGAAAGATCTTAGGAAGAATATATTTATAAGAACATGTACTTTCTACCATTTTGATGACCATGTGCTTTTTTCAGATAAACATAACTCGTTCCAAACATGGCCTAAATCTTTCATTTTTGCTGTAATGTACACAGATTATAAATTGAGTGTTAATTTTTCTTTAAATAACTAGAAAATTGAGCAGTCACCTTTTGAAAATTGCAAAAATTCTTATCATGCAGACCATCCTAAGGAAAACAAATTACTTTATTAATACTAAATAGACTATTAACAACAGCTGCTTTGTTATCAGCAATGAAATTCTGAATAAATGTTATATCCAATGATGTATATGAAAAATTGGGTTTGTGTAAAAATATAGAATATTGATGTGAGCTGTAGTCTGAGCATAGCTAATCTGTATGCTGGATATGACAGATGCTTCTGTGATTAATATGGATTGTAGGTGTTTATTGACTGGCAGAATAGTAAATATAAAATGAATTACATACCATAATGCAACAAACACAATCATTTTTATCAATCAAACTATTCCAAATGACAAGAAATATAACAGAATGGTACACCTTGCCAAGATGGCCTAATCCTTATATAAATGGACCCATACCACCTACTATGTATATGTGTAAACTTGACCTTGGTATCATTGTCATTACCATATTGCCCTCGGCGTGTTTTCATGCTAATGATCAATTGTTTTCAAAGTAAAAGATGTGAGTGATCAAAAATAGTGATTCACTTTCAATATGCTATTATTTTTATGACCTTTTTAAATTGTCAAACTTTTAAAACAGTTTTTGCTCAGTTGATTCTCCTATCTTCAAACAAAATATTAGACCTGTCAACAAGATAGGTGACTAATATACATGATGTTTATGACAAACAAATCCAATGATAAGTTAAATTTATCAGGAAGATAAGTGCATGAGACAATACTTTTATATGATAATACATTGCACTTCAAGCAGTCAAATCTATAATTTAATAATACCCTATTGTTTGATTAATTTTAAACATTCACTAGGTGTGTGTTTATATTAGATACAATCTGCTTGTCTGTGCTTATAATTATTGTAAATTTGTTCTTATCATGTTTTTTTATTAATGTTACCATGACATTCCAGAAATATGATCAATATTTATATACATACTTAACTTACACATTTAATATGAATTATAATACACAAATGTTCTTTTCTGTAATTATAAAAGATAAGAAGCTTGAAGAAATTGACAAACTAATCATAATATAGCACCCAGGGGTATGATAAAAAGGTACAAGTAGTCTAAATAATTTAGAACTTGTCATACTGTGTACTAGGTGAAGAAATTTTAAGCTTTGTTGTTTTCAGAAAACATGGTTCTGTCAATTGATTATGTATGTTTCATATCATAATGAATTTAAAATACTTAAAGGTTATTTAAGGTAAGAATTACAGCTATTGGTTCTTTAACTACAAAGCACACATTGATTGAAAAGAGGCAAATACAGCACAGATGGTCAAAATTGTTAGGATAAAGCCACCTTAAAATCCAAAGCCATACCAATTTTGCTACCAAAATGGAATTAACATTTTTATTGATACAGTATCAGATATAGATACATCATTTTATCATTCCACTAGATAATAAACAGAATGTCGATTCAAAATACTTTTACAAACATATACTGAATGTGGTTAATTTTTAAGGAATTTCAAACTTGTTTTAACACTTTACCATCAATAAATGTTTCAGTACATCAAAATAAAAACCAGAAAACAAGGTCAATTAAAACATTCACTGTACTGGTCCAAAAGCAATATTTAACAACTGGCTTACAAAATAAAATATTGCAAGTTGACTTAACAATCAATAATTATAAATATGTCAGGAGCTAGAGTTAATAAAGGATAAATCCAAATTAATGCTTTAAAACAACAGTTTAAAGTATGCATACATGTAAATGTACAGTAACAGTAAAGTGTACAGTGAGATATACAGAGAAACCTGTATCTGGACAGCTCTCTAAAATTGAACACCTCTCAATGTGAACACCTTTTCTCAGTCCCAATTTTGCTATCTCTTACTGACCCATATACAGTGTACTGACATTTGACAAAATTGATGTATGAACAACTATTAATATGAACATATTTGGTCCATTCTGGTATGGTTTGAATGAGACTTGTTTTACTGTTTTTAGAAAATAGTACTGGATTTCTATGAATAAGTCTGCTATATAGTGATAAGGAAGTCTTATTCCTCAATTGCTTATTTTCATGAACTCTGTTTGTCTATCTCTCATCCCTAGGAATCATATTTGCTAAAACAATGATAACCTCATCAAAATACTCAGAAAAACATATTCATCAAACATATCAAATGTATGAATTTATATTGGAGTGTTCAAAAAGTTTTAAACAACCTAAAAAGTGTTATATAGGATCCACTTCTGGTAGATATCATCCTGTTATGGTTAATAATACATGCATCAGGAATCTGGAATGTTTTTCATTTCTTAAACAGCATGATACATAACTAGAAAGTATTAAACTGCATATGACACTAAGAGATGTTACCAAAGATGTTGCTCTTATTAGCACATCTTCATGTCATAACTATGGCAACAGGTGGCAGGGTATCATTCAACAGGTGAACTTAAGCAAAATGCGTAGATTTCTTGAATCTATTGTTTGGCTTGAGCTGTTTGATTTTAAAGTCCAGTATAATAGGAGTGGGGTTATAGGCCAGGGGTATATATATAAAGAACACCCACGAGTGCTGATTCATTTGTATGATGTGTATGAAAGTGTATGAATGCCCTCTGATCTATAACAGAGGTTTGATTTGGGACCATACATATCAATTCAGACCATTATCTGAACAAAATATGGCTGCTATCTCACTTTACATTGTATCTTGAAAGCCCATATTTGCATCTGTCTTTTTAGAGCTAGATGGAGATGCACGGCACTGATAAGACTGTCGAGTTTTGATTAATTTAGACAGGTTGTCATCTAAGAAAAAATACACAATATCCAAGAGGAAAAAACACAATTTATGAATTGATAAACATGATATTATATGAGACCAAGGAATTTCATTGGTGTACTGATTTCCATTGATCATCTTGCACTTGGAAGACTCCCAATAGTTTGTTGAAAATTTAAAATGACCCATATTTTTACGTCCAAATAACTTCAATTGTTTTCAAAAATCAACGTGAAGCTTAATGTTATATACGTGCTGATAACTGAAGTTCAATATTACCTTAATCGATATCATCCACTTTGAGATCAACATACAATGAGATTCCGATGTAAATCCAGGTATTTTAATTGTCACTAAAAAGTTCAAAACTCCAAAACAAGTATGGCTACTTTTCATGGTGTCACGTGATCTAAATTCAAGTCATGTGACCTGTAAAATGGCGGACATGTAAATAAATAACAGGATTGGAAATTTCTGACTCATAAAGCCGATATCTACTTTATCTGGTATAATCGTATGTTTTTCACTATCTATGTTCGTTCAAAATATTGTGTCGTACAATTTAATGGTGCTGTCATACCAAATAAACTTTCATTTCTTTCAAATATTAATAAATGTACACGTGGATCATTCAATCAAGGCATGTTCACTCAGACTCATCAATCATTTAGAGTAAGAACATTAGGATTTTTTGATTCGAGTTTCGGTGATAAGTTATTTTGTATATTTGATCTAACAACAAAGTATTCATGCTATCGTGAACATCTTCATCTACCTGAAGAATATTGTGACATGTATGTCTTATTTTACCCCCCCCCCCCCCCCCATTTATAGATCTATTCTCATTATGTATCGTGGTATACATATGATATCACCCCAGTATATTAAAATGAGCTCATCTTACCTATTTCTAAGGCTGTTGAACTGATCTGATAATTCAGCCTTTCGCTGGCTGGTATTGGCCGTAGGTAATCATAACATCTGAAATGGAAATACTGAATTCAGCTGCTTTCTTTCTATATCAGAATGTTCCTTACATGGCCTTTGCTCTTGAAAGTATCGAAATTTTCAGCTGCATATCTGCTGATCAGGACTTCTTTTTATCAGTGGAGTGGAAACTTCTATGATTATTAAATTTCCATAGTTTCATAAGCAAAGGCCACTGATGTAAGGAACATTGTGATACATACACTGTAAGCAGCTGAATTCAATCTTTCAGTTTCAGAAGTTATGATTACCTTATGGCCAATCCTGGCTTGGCAAAGGCTGAATATAAGTCAGCAGCCTTTGACATAGGTAAACTTCATCTTACTGAATTATTGAATTTAAAAATGATATTAATTTCCTCAAATTTGCAGTTCAATGGATTTTGAGATCACCCAGCAGTGGGATAGCAGGCCAACTGGTCATGCTCCAGTGAAGCTACGACTTAGTAGGAATGACAGTTGTATTTTAATCCATATCGAAGCTCCCTTCTTTAATGACCCCTCGAATCCTGGCGGAGCACCGGGTGAACCATTCTGGGAGCTATGGGAATATGAAGGTACATAATGATTTTTTTTCATCAAAAGGTATCCTGAATGATTTCTTCCAAGGTAAGGGAATAGAGATTTAAAAGTTATACCTTATTTCTGTTGACCCCTCCCTTCACTTTCTCAACCTTTGGACACCCAGATGAACCATTTTGGCAGTTGTGGGGCAATTGATGTGTTATGAGTTTTTTATCAAAGGGTATCCTGAATAAATTCTTCCTTGGGGGAAAGAATTAACTTTTAGTGATAAACTAATATTTCTGATTTATTGCACAACTATTTAATATAGGAATTTATAAAAATAGCTTTCTCAGAAATTGAATTCTACATGTCTGTGTCTGTGGTCTAACTGGTCTTACTCTAAGGATGAATTTACTGAATTTCATGTTGCATCAGGGTGAGGTAAGTGTGTGTGTGTGGGGGGGTTGAAGTGAGACTTTTCTGAATTAACATCATCAGAACTTTACGATATTATTACCACCACGAGTGGTGAGTGACATAATCTCCAATGTTTGACAGTTGGTGGTTGGCATTTAGTTCGGAGTTTGACATCTGTAACAAATGGCAGGTGGTGACATTTTTTGTCTTTTGTTGTAGTGGTTGAGGCCTTCTTCCTTGGAGAAGATGGCAGTGGTGAGCCATGCTATGTAGAATTGGAATTCTGTCCGTAAGTGAGCAAATTGATTAAATATCTTTGAAATGTAAAGTAGGTCTATATTTGAAAATAGTAATCTTCTATAGAAATCTATAATGATTTATTAAACAGTGACCAATAGACATTTCTGATAAATCTTGTCACCTTTTGATCCATAAGAGATCAACCAGAGGAGAAACTTCATAGCTATGACACATTGCTCAAATGTACCAAGAAAGCTCTTGGAAGCCTTGAAAGTGCAATACCCCTGTTTGTGAACATTTTGGAATCGTATCCACATAGAATTGAGGCTGTGCGAGCTGTTTGAGGTAAACATACGAACTACATGTATTAAAAATGTGAATGTGAACATTATTAGAAATGCTCTTAAAATTTGGGAATTTAACCAATGTCTCGTATATTTTGTGTGTGATCAGCAAATTAAATTCCCTTTAAGATGATATATAAAAACCCTGTGTTATTACTAAATTAAAAAAGTTAAAGGGGGAGAACAGACTTATTTGACGCCCTGTATAATATATTGGCTGGATTGATGATGTCATAAGTTGTAGGTAGCAACTTGTCCATGCAAAAATGGGATCAACTTATTATTAATATTGCTAATTTTAAAAAACTACAATCAATGACATGATTATAGTTTCTCTGATTGATCAATAGATGGCAGGATTTATCGGAAACATGTATTGAAATGAATTTGTATTTATTTGGTTTTTTATTTTTCAGGCATGGTCAACACCTTCTCCTGCTGTTGAGAGGAGTACGCAATGCATTTAATGTATGTATGAGGGTTGTTCAATAAATACAAATGCTCTCATGTCATGTGACATGGGCCAAAAAAGATTTGGGCCAAGAAAGGCCTGAAGGCCCCAAAAAGTGGGCCTTTTGGTAATTACTGGGCCTTGTAAGGCCTTTTTTTAATTTCAGGCCAAATTTTGAAGAAAATGGGCTTCAAAATTTCAAAAGGGCCCACTTTTGGGTTTTAGGGGCCCAACATTTTTTTCTCCCAACTTTTTTGTGAATGGTGTTCAGTGGTTAGTATTCAGTGTCCAGCATTCAGCGGTTGGTGTTTGGTGGTTGGTGTCTGTAACAAATTGCAGGTGGTGACATTTTGCATGTTAATGCCTTTTCATATCAAGTTGAAATATAGGTGTACGTAGGTTACAGGCAATTTGTATGTTTTGATACTGGCATTACATACATACATCATTCTGATACGCATATCTCTTTGTTGCATCAATAAGGACAGAGATGGAAAAGGCGTGGCTTACCACTATGTACACACATATGCTTCTGTTTCTATGGTAATTTTTATAAAAGATGTTTCAAAGAATTTATGGTACATCAATTTAAAAAATGTTATTTTGCACCTTTTTAAATACATTTACATGTATATGATTTTTACTTTTGACTTCATACTGGGACAATAATATTATCCTACTATAAAAACATCTTGGTTCATTTCCTATATTGAACTCCATCGTTCAACTGATTTTCAATGTGCCATATGCATCATTTGAAATCTGGATCATAAGAGAATATCTCTAATCATATGAAAAATGGTTTTTGATCAATATTCAATTGAGTTGATTGAGTGATATATATCATTTTATTAGAAATGACATTTTCTATCCAAAGGTATATCATCCCTGGAAGTATTATAGAAAGATATATTGAATGTAAAGGTGATCTCATTTTAATTGAAACACCCTGTACCCCATGTGATATTATTATTCTACTGTATCATGTACTATTTTTCAATTTCAGCACAGTCTCCCAGTTGACTACACATCCAAGATAAATGGTTCCACATGGACTGGTCTTGCAAGGATACCCTTGAACTATTTCCCACCAAATGTTACAATGTTCAATGCATATGCTATCCATGGATCAGGGGACCAAAGAATGTATGAAGCGTTGTATCCTACGGAGGAAGGGAAATACACTGATCCTGATTTGTAAGTAAAACACACACATGGGCAGGCAGATTCTAGTGAGTCCCCCTTCCCCAATTGTTTTTCTAAATCATGCTGGTTTTCACCATTCTGAGCACTTTTCCAGTGATTTTAGGCCAAAGCTGTCAAATGTGAACACCCACTGGAAATTTTCAAAAAGTGAACCCTTGGCAAAAGCTGGCTACAGGCCTGCATAGGGGAGAATGAAAGAGAGGGAGGGAGGTAGGGAGCAGGGCCTTACATAATAAAATGTGGGAGGTGGCAGGAGGGGGTGGGTGGCATCAAGCTGAGAGGCTTTCCTTTTTGAGACAATAGTATATAGTTGATGTGGATATTTAAGTGGGGCAGATCATGGCATCAGCTAAACCAATATATACTACAGGGTGGGCCAAAAAAAACCACCCCCCTAGCCATTACTCCTGATAAATTTTTATTTTCTAACAGGTACACCAGCAATGATATATCATTCTAAAGATAATTTAATTTGCAACAAAATGATATATAATAGAACAATTTTCAACAACCCTGGTTCGAGATATAACCATTTATGTGACATGGGGGTCAAAAAACACCTTTTCAATTTTCATCGATTTTGCGAACAATAGCCTATTTCTACCAAATTTTACTGTTCAGTTAAAAATTGCAACATTGTCATGAGTCTTTCATAATTGGATATTATATTATTGTTTTCATTCAGTTTTTGAACCATTCATGCACAATAAACATGTGTATGCTTATAAAACAAATTAATTTCTTCTTAAGTCTGTCCAAATATGGCTCAATAGACCCACCCCCGGACCAATCCTCTGATCGGATAATTCGCTAAAGATGCGAAAGCCATTGGTATAATTGATGGATCTCTGTGGAAGTACCATCGAACTCGTAATTATTCATTCTTTCAGTTTGTCTACATCCCTGATAGGCTAGTGATCTTCATAGACCAACTGTTCTAAATAATCCAAATACTATACATGTAATCAACAGGATAGACTCTACATATCAGTAAGCAAGAATAGGTACATTTGCGATAAAAGGCTCCTCAAATCGAGATGACATTTTTCTGAAAGGGTAGTGGTGTCCACTCGGAGTTTCCCAAAAAGGAAAGACTGTACAGGCCCTGTTTTTGTTGAACCAGTAGCAAAAATATACTCTGAATGTTAATGACATGAGGTTTTAAAAAGGACTCCTCAAGGATATAAAAACATGTGAAAGAAATTTCATTTTCTGATAGGAAAGTGCTTCATCACACAGGTCCAATGCTACCCTGGAGTTTTTGGAGATTCGAAATGACACCATCTCTAGCCCGGACAAATGGCTTACTGACAGTCCAGATACCAATAATGTTGATTACCACACCTGGGGGCATCTAGAACAGTTGTTATTTAAAGATACCCAGCCTATCAGGGATGTAGAGGAACTAAAAGAAAGAATAACTAGCAGTTGAATGGTACTTCTGCATACTCCATCGGTTATGCCATCAACCAATAGCTTCCGCTTCTTAAGCGAATAATCTGGTCAGAGGATGGGTCCGGGGGATGGGTCTATTGAGCCATATTTGGACAGACTGAAGAAGAAATTAATTTGTTTTATAAGCATACACATGTTTATTGAGCATGCATGGTTCAAAAACTGAATGAAAACAATATATAATATCCAATTATGAAAGACTCATGAAAATGTTGCAATTTTTAACTGAACAGTAAAATTTGGTAGAAATAGACTTTTGTTCGCAAAATCGATGAAAATTGAAAAGGTGTTTTTTGACCCCCATGTCACATAATTGGTTATATTTCTATATGGAGTTGTTGAAAATGGTGCTGTTATATATCATTTTGTTGCAAATTAAATTATCTTTAAAATGATATATCATTGTTGGTGTACATGTTAAAAAATAAATATTTATCAGGAACAATGGCTAGGGGGGTGGTTTTTTTTGGCCCACCCTGTAGTATACTAACTGTTTTTTAATTTGGTACCAACTTGAAATATCAAATTAAATAATGTCAAAATAACTCAATTACTTTATATAAAACTTATGAAACCTGAATATTAATTTCAAAGATTTGGGGACTTTTAACTTATCATTTACATTGTTTTAACTAAAAAATCTATTGAGGGCGGACCATTGGAGAAAATTGTAATTTTTTACTTTGTTTTACTTATATGTTAGTATGGCTACCTCATACACCAAAATTCTAATCATGAGAAGTTTTCCTCTTTATTTCAGTCACAAGCTAGAGTATTTCCAGCCTATAGACTTTGCCAAGCTTGCCCCAGAGAACACAAATGCTGAACCATCAGAGCTATGGACAATTAAGCCATGAGGAAATCACAGCTGAATAAACAACCCATTATGTTTGAATACACCATCGGAAAAGAAAAAATTACAAACAAAATTATAAATACAAAATTCCCCATAATATTAACATTGACACAAAGATTTGGAAATTTGCTCACCATATCTCATTCTGCCTTTAATAGGTGAAAACTATCACAATATATACATGATAAAAATGTCTTGACCTGTTCACCATTCACCTTTCCAATGGTATATCACAACTAGAGAAACTGTTACTTACTACTAGTCATATTTTCTCATTATTTATTGGGTATTTGCTTATGTCCGTGATTATGGATGTTCACAAAGTAAGACTTGGATTAGCATAATAGGAAAGGATTATGATACGTGCTCCACTAAATATTAAAATAGCAGAAAAGAGTGTAAAATGTTGGAAGCGATCTTCAAAAAGCAAGGCACTGTTTTTTTCATATTTCATTTCATTTCATTATCTGATAAAGGGATGTCTGCTCAAATACAGAATTAATTGCAGATTTAATTGAAGATCATGTCTAAATTTATTAGAATTGAAAAAGGAGACATCTAGTTAATCACGAGGTGAGTTTTAAGCTTTGACTTATGTAAAAATATAAGAATAATATGAAAAGTTATGAGCAGAAATATTGTAAGACTGTAACTATTTTTTAGAAAGTTACTCATTAGAGGCCCTTCATTGAATTGAGACATGGGGTTATTTCATTCTGGGGTAATTCAAGCAAAGTCCTAACATTCTCTCGTGTTTGTTGCCCCTTTAAGACAGAATATGAGTTTTAACGAGGATGCTATAATAGCCTTGATTTCATGATGCAGCTAGCATATTATAAATATTAGTTATATATTCAGGGGTTTCACTAGAATTTCTCACAACAGGCAAAATTAATGGAAATCATAAAAACATGGAAAAGTAAAAAAGTCTCTAAATACAACAGGCAATTTTGTAAAAACAACTGGTGAAAATTGTCTGTTGCCTGCTGCTAAGGAAACCCCTGATATTATATTGCGGTTTAATGCAGCACCCCAGGAAATCCTCGACTCGAGGAAACCTCAATAGGCCATTCAAATTTAAACATGTGTTTAATGTCTCCTCCCTCCTATTTAGGCAATTTTTTAAAACAAAAGTAAGTGCCATAATATGTATTGGTTACATAACCAAATAACAAATAAAATTGAAAAAAACTGGTTTATACCTCCAAACTGTCTTAAATGGGGACACTAAACAAGATGTTAAACATATAAGAGTATCTTTGAATGGCCCTATCTATTATAAGCCTCCTTTACCTGGGGCTATGCACTGAACTGCAAATACTCTGATTTTTCCCAATATGCCATTTGTCCCCGATGCTCAATCAAGATTGTATTGATAGGAATTACTCACTTCGAGAGCCATGTTAGATTTTGAAACTTATGGCTCTCAAACGGAGAAGTGAACAGCTGATCAATAGTGACCTTTGAAATTGAATTAAGTCGATCCGCGGCTTACTTTTGGTCTCTAACTGTGTCTTACATCAGTATCATCAATCCGTGTAAGTATTGGAGCGCTGGAGTACTTCTTTTTCGATCAAGACTTGTAAATTGTTCATCGAGTTAAGGTTTTACAGACCTATTTCCAATATGGCGGTTTGCTAGGTGCGAGATACGCAACGAACGAAATGAATTTTGAGAATTAGTTAGGTTCGGACAACCTCCGGAGATTTACGAAAATGTCCGAGCAGAAACCGCCATATTGGAATTTGGCAGTAAAACGATTCTCTCGACTAACAATTACAAGTCTTGATCGAAAAAGAAGTACTCCAGCGCTCCAATACTTACACGGATTGATGATACTGATGTAAGACACAGTTAGAGACCAAAAGTAAGCCGCGGATCGACTTAATTCGATTTCAAAGGTCACGATCATTGAGCTGTCCAAATGCTCCGTGGGAAAGCTATTATATCAAAATCCAAATAGCTTTCGCAGGAAGTAAGATAGGAACAGATTGAAACTACAAGTTTATTTTAATAAAAATCTTTATTCTGATAATCAATTAGAATTGTCACTTGGAACATGTAATTCAGTTGATTAAACTACAGTATTGATTGATGTATTTATTTTACATTGCAATAATTCCAAAATGTGCCATTTTGCTTATTTGTTAATCAATAATACAATAAATTACAGTGTAAACATTTATGACAAAGTTATGTTCCATAGTTGTTTTGTTTCAGATGCTATGAGGCTTGAAACTGGACCAATCATGATATCATCGTATGCAATTATGAACTATGGTACTAAACATTGGTGTTTTTAGAAAAAATAATGCATACATTAAAATTTTTCTGAACTTTTTACAATTAAAAAAAACTACATGTAACCACTTATTCTTACATTATATATATTTTTATGATATATTTGACATGTGGATTATTAAAGAGAATAAATTGACGGACCTATTTTCTCAAAAGAGAATAAATTATCTGACCTAATTTCCAACAATATTGTGGCGCGAAATGGAAATGTGATATCACACGGATATGCGTGAGATAAACGATATCACACGCATATGAGTTTGATAAACGATTTTCTGGAAAATATCACACGGATTTCAATAATATCAGAAATATCAATACCTGTTATTGTACAGATAACACATTAATCGTGGGATAAAAAATATTACCACTCGCTGACTTTGTTTTTAAATATTCAAAATAGCCTCCATGACTAAGCTAACATGTCCAACACCTAGTCAGATGTAGAACGAAGTGAGTTTAAGAAAATGTTGAAAGTTTTTAAAATAACTGTGCAGCCATTTTTCTTCAAGTTTGCAGATAAGGCTTTTGGCAATTGACTTCAAAATGGCAGACAGGAAGTATGTATCAGTCATTATCAATGGCCAACAGGAAGTAGGTGGGGATCGAGTCAAATTTTTTTCTACCACATCTGTATGTGCTCAAACATTATCCCTGAAAAGCTGAAGTTGTTAACCAGTTGCGGTTTTGGAGAACACTACCGAACGTATGGACAGACAGACAGACTGACAGGCAGACAGACAGATTGCCACTAGTCCGACAATATAGCCCAACATTATGTGATGTGGAGACATAAAAGCAAAACATTAAACATTAAACTACAAGTAAAATATTAACTTAAAAAGATGCTTAATCTAATTATCTTATCATGAGGGTTTTATTTCTAAACCACGTTCGATTTTAAACAAGACTAACTCCACTTCTCAGAAAACAGACTTACGATGATGGCGGTCCAAATTTTTAAAAGCATAAAAATACAATGGAAAACATTTATTTATACATTACTATCTATATCTATATTTGCAAATGTGTCATTCATATATTTAAGTCTTGGTCACATCCAAAAAAATCGGAAGTCAGATCTTGTTGCAGTTACAAAAGAAATAATAGTGGAACAAAGAAACTGTTCAACACTCGAACAAAAATTTGGTAAGAATATATTTTTTAATAATTAATGGCATTGTATCTCTCTTTCTGGTATGTAATGGGTGATGAAAACAGCAAGTAAAAAAAACATGTAATTTATACTAAGGTCAAGTCTCCTACATGTACAGTACTTCATCATGCAACGATGATAAGTCTGTATATTTTGTAACTATCTATTTCAGTTAAAGGAGGAGGGAAAGTATCGCAACAGATTTCGGACAGTCATATGTTGAATTTTGGCTATTTTCTGAGGATTTAAACAGGTGCATTTTTACGAAATATGGTGGCCATTTTAAAATTCAGTGGCCATCTTGAAAATCTCTTCTTGGGGAAAGCTCCTTTGTCCCTAGCCATCATCATATAAAATTTGAAACTAGTTTTTGATCAAAAATAATAAAATGTGTTACAATTCAATTTAAAACATTATGCCTATTACAATCTATAACATTTATTACCTTACTGATAACTGGTTAAAAAAGAATCAATTATCACCCTATGCAGACAGAGCCTGTGGGAAATATTGGGTGCGGCGCAAATGAGCGGAGGGTGCGGAGCTAACGGTCATTTTTGAATTTAAAATTGGGATATTTCTGAAACTAAGCCGTTTTTGGACTTCAAATATACCAAGATATGTGTATTTGACACCAAATATCAATAAGATTGTGAAAATAGTAGCGCAGTTCATTTTATAGCGACGCATTATGCCTTAAACATTTCCCAGACCTATATATTTTGAGACTATCCTTTTAATACTGCGTCCCCAGCATTCATAAAAAATGGTGTTCAAGATACACTACCCATGCAAATTATTTTTGCATCTTGGAAGCCAGGCAGTATCTGTGTGATTTTATAAAAATTCGAAAATGTTCTTCAGATATGAGCCCCTCTAAATATTGGGTGCGGAGGTACGTTTATGGAGCTCCTCCGCACCCAATATTTAGAGGGGGCTCATATCTGAAAAACATTTCCGAATTTTTATAAAATCACACAGATACTGCCTGGCTTCCAAGATGCAAAAATAATTTGTATAGATAGTGTACCTTGAACACCATTTTTTATGAATGCTGGGGACTCAGTATTAAAAGGATAATTTCAAAATATATAGGTCTGGGAAAGGTTTAAGGCACACTGCGTCGCTATAGAATGAATTGCGCTACTATTTGCACAATTGTATTGATATTTGGTGTCAAATACACATATCTTGGTATATTTGAAGTCCCAAAACGGCTTAGTTTCAGAAATATCCCAAATTTAAATTCAAAAATGACCGTTAGCTCCGCACCCTCCGCTCATTTGCTCCGCACCCAATATTTCCCACACGCTCTGTCTGCATAGGGTGATTATGTTTAACTCAAAATCCAATCTGCAATTAACTTTTACTGACAACATCATTGAAAGAGAAGTATGTTGTCATATTTGTGCCAAAAAGTATGAACTGATGACAAGCATTAAAAGGCCACGTAGTTTATCCTTTATCGCAAAGAATTTCAGATGACTTTGATAGTAAATATTTTTCCAATCGTGAAGACAGGTACTTGTATCTTTTAGATTCACGAATTATTAATCCATAAAACATATGACATGATAATTACTAGTAAGCTAATTTAACTCTGTGATATTGTTGGGACAATAAGCCCTTCAACATACGTTTTCAAAAATGTTGGGCTAATTTATACCAAAAGTGCAATCCTAATCCTAATATTTAGTTTAAAATGTGCTTTGAGACTTGGTTTATTCCTTAAAAGCAAAAATGAATTAGACCAGGGGATTTAAAGATATAGAGACTGGTTAACCAAAGTGAGTTAAAATTGATGAATAACAATATGAGCTATCCATATGGCAAAATAACATGGAGAACACTAATTTTAGTTTTATTCAGTTTTCCTTTTATTATTAAGTTTAAAAACTGAAAGATGTGATGGGTACAATCTTTTTTGAAATGGAAAAGAAAAGTGGAAATATGATATATAAGCATTATATAGAGGTGTCACGGGTCAGATATTCTTCGGGTTCGGTGGGCCAGAAAAAAGTGTGTGGGTTGGGTAATTTTCGGTCAGGTCAGAAGACAACAAAAAAGAATTTAGTACTCCCAACTGGTGAATGGGTGAATATACGAGGGTCGATCCAAAAGTTCCGAACTGTTTGCTCTAAAAATCTTAATACTTTATGAATATTGTTCATATTTGGCCAAAACCACCCCATATATAGTAGTTTCATTTTGTGTAAAAATAAACAATAAATCTGACCAGCAACATAGGTGCCTGGTTACTATAGCAACATGACAACAGGGTAGGTGGAGCTGGAATAAATTAAACTTTATTCCGAATTACAGCAATAGTATAGTTTCCATATAGCTTTTGAAATCTCGCTAAATCTCGTTTTTCGTGAGATTTTAAGAGACTTGCATATTAGACCTCTAATGACTTACATTACCTTCTTTTAAATGGTATATTTGAATTCAGTGGAATGTTTTCTCCTAAAATAGCTTTGATTTACACAGTTATGTAATTTGAATAATTTTCTATGACAATTTAAAAAAAGTTGGGCCAAATGTCCATAGATGCAATGCTAAAATTCTTTAAAACCGTGGATTATTTGTATGTCAATCAACATTAGCATGTTGAATCACAACATGTTCATAAACAGGGTCATCATGTGGTATATCATTCAAGTTTTATACAGATTCAACAAACACACTTTGATAAATCATGAAATTAAGCCACTTTTCCAAGATTTTAGCATGTAAGTGAATGGAGCTCTAGCCAGAGTTAAAAGCTGAATAAAAGATGGCAGCACGAGATTTCATTGATTTTTCTGCTATTTAGAAACTATCCTATTGAAGAGCTTTTCCAGATCATTTCAATTCGTGGAGTTTCACCCCCATAAAATCTCATACAATAGGTAATTATAGTTTCTAAGTTCATTCGCCTTCAATATAGTCACCACCATGTGCTACACATTTCTTACAGCGTTTCTGAAATACATGGTGAAGTTCACCTTTAGCTGTAGCATAAACGATATTAGTAAATGCCTGGATAAGGCCAGCTTCGCATCGAAACCGATACCACACAGTGGTTTCTTGGCCTCTGGAAACATATGAAAGTCACATGGGGCCATATCAGGTTGGGCCTACAAGCACTTGTGTATTGCCTCTATTGTAACATTGGCTCTGTGGGCTTGGGCATTATCATGGTGAAAGTAAAAGTTCCAAAGGAGATCTGGGGGTGTCTACAAAACTAAGACCTAAGACCTACAAAACTAAGACCCCCACGTTATAAAACTAAGACCCTGTTATAAAACTAAGACCCCCCATGTAATAAAACTAAGACCCTGTTATAAAACTAAGACCCCCCACGTTATAAAACTAAGACCCTGTTATAATACTAAGACCCCCCATGTAATAAAACTAAGACCCTGTTATAAAACTAAGACCCCCCACGTTATAAAACTAAGACCCCCACGTTATAAAACTAAGACCCTGTTATAAAACTAAGACCCCCCACGTTATAAAACTAAGACCCTGTTATAGAACTAAGACCCCCCACGTTATAAAACTAAGACCCAGTTATAAAACTAAGACCCCCCACGTTATAAAACTAAGACCCTGTTACAGAACTAAGACCCCCCACGTTATAAAACTAAGACCCTGTTATAAAACTAAGACCCCCCCACGTTATAAAACTAAGACCCTGTTATAAAACTAAGACCCCCCACGTTATAAAACTAAGACCCTGTTATAAAACTTAGACCCCGAACGTTATAAAACTAAGACCCTGTTATAAAACTAAGACCCCCCACGTAATAAAACTAAGACCCTGTTATAAAACAAAGACCCCCCACGTAATAAGACCCTGTTATAAAACTAAGACCCCCCACGTTATAAAACTAAGACCCTGTTATAAAACTAAGACCCCCCCCACGTTATAAAACTAAGACCCTGTTATAAAACTAAGACTCCCCACGTTATAAAACTAAGACCCTGTTATAAAACTAAGACCCCCACGTAATAAAACTAAGACCCTGTTATAAAACTAAGACCCCCCACGTTATAAAAGTAAGACCCTGTTATAAAACTAAGACCCCCCACGTTATAAAACTAAGACCCTGTTATAAAACTAAGACCCCCCACGTTATAAAACTAAGACCCTGTTATAAAACTAAGACCCCCCACGTTATAAAACTAAGACCCTGTTATAAAACTAAGACCCCCCACGTTATAAAACTAAGACCCTGTTATAAAACTAAGACCCCCCACGTTATAAAACTAAGACCCTGTTATAAAACTAAGACCCCCCACGTTATAAAACTAAGACCCTGTTATAAAACTAAGACCCCCCCACGTTATAAAACTAAGACCCTGTTATAATACTAAGACCCCCCACGTAATAAAACTAAGACCCTGTTAAAAAACTAAGACCCCCACGTTATAAAACTAAGACCCTGTTATAAGACTAAGACCCCCCACGTTATAAAACTAAGACCCTGTTATAAAACTAAGACCCCCCACGTTATAAAACTAAGACCCCCCACGTTATAAAACTAAGACCCCCCACGTTAAAAACTAAGACCCTGTTATAAAACTAAGACCCCCCACGTTATAAAACTAAGACCCTGTTATAAAACTAAGACCCCCACGTTATAAAACTAAGACCCTGTTATGAAGTTTTGTAGGTCTTAGGTCTTAGTTTTGTAGACACCCGGAGATCTGGTCGTTTTTTCTCATAGCATCTTTAAGACCTTTCTTCGGCACCTGGAACACATTTTTAAAATGAGTAAGTATCATACCTAATTGATTGACTCAAAATAGATCAACATACATAAAAGTAATCTAGTTTGATAAGGTTTTGTAACTGACCTTTGAATAATAAGCTCCATTGACGATGAACCAGGATAACTGTGTCATACTCTTGCTCTACCTACATGTTGTCATGTTGCTATGGTAACCAGACACCTATGTTGCTGGTCAAATGTATTGCTTATTTTTACACAAAATGAAACTACTATATATGGGGTGGTTGTGTCCAAATATGAACAATATTCAAAAAGTATTAAGATTTTTAGACCAAACAGTTAAGAACATTTGGATTAACCCTCGTATTTCATGTTATAATACTTTTTAAGCCTAAATTACTGCATGCTATCCATTGAGGAAAATGATAGAAACTTGGCATTAAATCATGAAGAAAAACTTGAAATTATTTTACGTTCATAATTTATATGTACACAAGAAATAGGCTAGCTAAAAGTTTGAAATTTTTGCTGGGAATATAAAGCATTTTAGGATAATTTATGAATGATATTCCTGAGTGTTCTGACCCGACCCGGATTGGTAAGCAGCTGTTTGTGACCTGACCCGAGCCCTCCGACCCGAGTCAACTTCAGCAAATCCAGAAAGGAGCACGTGGGTTATCGCAAACAATTTCAGAAGGTTATATCTTGGATTATGACTATTTTCTGACAATGAAGACAAGTTTATCTTTTAGATCAATTCATTATCTCAAAGAAAATTATGCACAGTAATAATAAATTCAAACAAACTCGGAGATATTTACAACCATCAACACACTTTTTGACCCCATTTTGAAGATGTTGACCCCATTTTCACCAAAAATGCAATCATTTTTTACAATGTTTAATGCATTACTATTCTTTATTTTGATGCATCAAATAGTTCTTGACAGAAAAACTTAATTGCATTAAGATAAGTGTTCCCCATGTTATTTCTCCATTGAAAAATCTCATGCTATCCATTGGTTTCAGTTCATTTTGGTCATCCAAATTGAATATCTTTAAAGTCCCTGGAGCAATCAAATTTTCCTTTTAGGAAATCGAACATGTCTCAAAGCACATTCTAATTATGCATTCAACAATATAATAATAGGTTGCATTTTTGGTGAAAATTAGGTCAACATTTTTGTAAAAGTATGTTGATTGGTCCATTGCCCCTTCAATATCACTTAGGTCTGATTAACTAAATTATCATTATATATACTTTTCTTGAAGATAATGAATGGATCTAAAAGATACACCCATATTCATGATCAAAAAATATTCATAATTCAAGTTAGAATCGTTTGAAATTGTTCGCGATAACCTACGTGCTCCTTACCGGTCACTTTCTTTATCAGGAGAGCTGTCAACACATCTGATAAGAAGTGTTCTAAGCAGCTCTAGTGAAACTTGATGCTATGTTTTGCTCTAATACAAGATGCAGCCTACTTGTAAATAGAATACAGTTATCCATGTACGTAATATATGGTTCAACAAAAAACAACAACTAAAAAACAACAACTAAATATGAGAAACTTATGTGGTATATGCCATGTTTATGTCTCTGATCATATAATCTTGAAATTATCCATCAATTTCTTAAGAAATTGGCGAAATTAATGAAACCAGAAAACACATTTGATGAAAGGGCGGTGTTTATAGGCTGTATGAAATGTCCCTGCATTAACGCTCACATATATGAGTTTTAAACATTAATTTTGTAGACTAAAGTGCTGATACGAAATCTCAGTAATAGTACCAGTTAGGAGATAAGGTGATGTCCGATTTAACATTACGATTGATGGATATGGGTCTGTGTGACACCTCTAATTATACGAGTATATCAAAATTATCAAGACATAATGCAGGGAAACATAAGACGACAACATCAAATACATTCATACCCAACAAAATTATAACCTGATAACCTACGTGTCCTTTTAAACATGAAAACGTATTTCCTAGTATGTAGAGAGGTTCTGGAAACAGTTGATGTGGTCCAAGTACTCTCACAAATAACGATTAAGTTTTTTTGTTTAGAGGGGACTCATATCTGATGAACATTTCCGATTTTTTATAAAATCACACATAACTTGCCTGGCTTCCTAGATGCAAAATAATTTATATGGATGGTGTATCTTGAAAACCATTTTTTATGGATGCTGGACACACTGCAGGGGCGGATCTGGGAACCAACAACGGGGGGGGGGCCCAAATTTTAGGTCAGAGAAAAAAACGTTTTGGGCCCCTAAAAGGCAAAAGTGGGCCCATATTTTGAAATTTTGAGGCCCATTTTCTTCAAAATTTGGCCTGAATTTAAAAAATAAGGCCTTAAAAGGCCCAGTAATGACCAAAAAGGCCGACTTTTTGGGGCCTTTTTTTGGCCCCAATTTTTTTTTGCTTGGCCCACCCAAGGGGGGGGGGCCGGGCCCCCAGCCCCCCCCCCCTAATCCGCCAGTGCACTGTATAAAAATGACGATTACAAAATATATAGGTCGGGGATAGGTTTATTGCATACTGCAACGCTATAGAATGAATTACACCACTACATGTATTTTCACAATTTCATTTATATTAGATGTAAACTACACATATTAAGTACGAGGGTTGTCCAAAAAGTCCAGACATTTTTTGAACATTTGTTGCTCACTTTGTAAAGTAATAATTACACTGCATGGTTTCAATTTTATGAACATTAAAAGAGTATGAGTCTTGCCCCACCAGAACACTTTTAAGTAGGCTAAAATCAAGACATAATCATCCAATCACTTGTTCTTGAGGAATCGCTTGTTTTCCTCGAAACGCTCCATCGATTTTGGAAACTATTTTAGAAATGCTCTTACCATTCTGTTTTGATATCATATTCAGATTATTAGACAAGAGTTTAAAATCGAATCTATCTCTCAAAAACGTGTTGTACTTGTCAGTAGGAAGACACATTGCCTTAACCCATCAGTTTTATGACGTGCACATCCGCGTGGGACTATATCTTTACAGCGGGGATTTCAAGTTTTTGTCAGTGCAGACATAGAAAGTTGCGGCTCTCATATGCGCGCGTTTTTTAATATTTTCATTTGAAACTTGCAGGAATGATGCTTTGAATCTAGCTCTCTACTCTTTGAAAACGTCATGTATAATCAATACAGTTGAACTATTTATTTTTTGTCGTGAAAATATTATTTTTTTAGTTTATTTTTATTTTACAACTTTTCTGGAAAAAATGTAACAAATTTTTATTTCTTGTCATATTTATCCGATATTTTGTCATCATTGAAATTCGAGATTCCTTTTAATGATGGTGCAAATTTCATAACAATTGATGAATTTTTATTATCAGTGTTATGTTTTCCAAAAACGGTGTACCTCTGTGCATGTTTCTTTAATTGACGGCACATTTGCCTTTAATTGGGCGAACGTACAGGTCCCGACGCAATAAGCTTTATTTGATTTAATACACTCAAAAATAAAGTTTGCTATCAAATCGGAATGTTCATAAAACATAAACCTTGCCTTTGTTTTCCCAATTCTAAAAGCAGGCCAAATAAACTATGATAATCGTTTGACTCTCGAGACTACAGAGCTTGAACTTGAACATAATAAAATCGAAGTTACCTATAGTTACCCTTGTAAAGTTAATTACATGTTTAACGGCCTGCTGAGTGAATGTATCTAATCAAATTTGTGACAAACCCATAAGATCGTAGATCACAATTCTAAGTTTAAAATGTAATTTGGATTCGTAAGAAGTATTTCTGTTTTAAACTTACCTTTGCTGTCTGAAAAAGATCAATATTCATAGACGGGGATGTTGAAACCTATATTTCCTTTGAATGACCTGCATTTGTACTACGAAATGATCCTGTGGAGAAAAGTTGATGAATTCCAAACAGCTAGTTCTAGCCAATCTACTAGTATAAGCTTACTTTCTAAAAGTATTTCAATGTTAAAAATATCTATTCAAATGTTTCATTTTTAAAATGATCTTGGCTTCCCTTAACTTATATGTGTGACTTAATGAAGAATATATGCTGTTTACCACATCAAACTTAAGACGTAAACTTGGCAATTACTAGATCATGTTATAACGCGATTTTCTCTCATTTTCTACAAAAATGGTATGTTTTCGAACGGTCACTTATGTTAATCTATGACCGTGGTATGATTGAAAATGAAAGAACTGAACCAAGTATTGTCGACTTGTTTGAATTATAAGATTTATTTTGATCATGATTTAATCTCTTCTTGAATTTAAAACTTTTGTCCGAATTACATCTGCTATGGAATTAAAGTTCAAATATACCTCAGAATTGCTTATTGAATTAACCTAGCAATTAATTTGAAAATAATTCTTTACATAGGCTATATATCATAGATCATAGATATGTAAAAAATAAAAATGTGTTTTGAAAGATGAAATGATAACAAACGTTTTCGCACACGTGCCATTTCCACTTTCAGCCCGAAATCCCGTGTGACGTAATATAACGAAAATGCGCAGATAATTGATATTTTTCATTTTAATTCAACTCACATTGACCGTTCAGTTATGAACGTGTTTTAAGTTCTCATGTTAAAATAAATAAATATGTGGAAAGGCAATGGTTTAAAGCTCATGAAAATGTCAAAATCATAATTCAGTTTTTAAAATAAGATATTTACATGCATTTACGCACATGTGACATTATCTCTTTTTGTGCGATTCAAACATAATAAAATCTCATTACAGTTGTACATACAGACATAAGAACCAATCTCAGCCATGCCTTTCTAATAGAAGGAACTAAATTTGAATCAAAAAATAATTCTGTGTAAAGATGATTTCCCATAGATATAATAAATGTCAAAAATGTCAAATAATTTATCATGACCTTTTCCAGTTTTGCTCATTTAATTTACCTTGAAAACCAAGGAGACCGAACGCAATTTCTAAATACAACCTTGATACGTGTTCCAGGTCTATAATTGCATTTTCTCATGGAAGGAACCAAGCAAAAATTATAAAAATAATTCTGCGTAGAGGTGATGCTTTACAAATAATATTAATGTCAAAAAATTGATTCATTTCTTCAAAATTAAATACTGACACGCATTTACGCACACATGACCTTTTCCAGTTTTGCATATTTCATTTACCTTGAAAACCAATGAGACTGGACGCAATTGCCAAATACTTCTTTGATACGCGTGCCAGGTCTATAATTGCATTTTCTCATGGAAGGAATCAAGCAAAAATTATAAAAATAATTCTATGTTAAGGTGATGCTTCACAAATAATATTAATGTCAAAAAATTAATTCATTTCTTCAAAATTAAATACTGGCACGCATTTACGCACACATGACCTTTTCCAGTTTTGCTTATTTCATTTACCTTGAAAACCAATGAGACTGGACGCAATTGCCAAATACTTCTTTGATACGCGTGCCAGGTCTATAATTGCATTTTCTCGTGGAAGGAATCAAGCAAAAATTATAAAAATAATTCTATGTTAAGGTGATGCTTCACAAATAATATTAATGTCAAAACTTTAATTCAATTCTTCAAATCCAAATACTGTCACGCTTTTGCGCACACGTGACCTTTTCTTCTTTTGCTCATTTTATCTATCCTAAAAATCAGTGGGCCTAAATACATTGTCCGATACTTCTTTAATCACGGGGTACCATCGAATAATTTTGGCAACGTACCGGAGAACGACATTTTACTAAGAAATGGCAATAATTTAGCACAATATATTTTTTAACTAGAGTTCTATTTTGATTTTGACAAAAGTAAGTATTCCATGCAATAACTATTTCATTCATGAGTTTGTAGGAATTCTGTTGGAACCCAGTTCTGATCAAGTACGAAGTTATTGAAATCGGCGCAGACGGACTTTACTCCGAAAGATGGTTTTTCGATTATAACTTTTCACAACATTTAAGTATAGACTTTTGAAAAAAGTGTAAAGGTGATGTTCCAAAGACAATATATATGTCAATTTGATAATTCAGTTATTCAAAATGAAATATCCACATGATTTTACGCACACATGATAATTTCCTGAATGACGCTACTTTTTGGATTCAACCATGCATATAACGTCGTAAAATACACATTTCTACCGAAATTATGCCCAGCCGTTTTCGTAGAAAATGTAACAAATGAAGGCATTTTATCGGAACTGATTGATATTTGGTACTTATAGAATATCGTATTTACTCCAACTTTTAAGCGATTCAGATATTTAAAAAAATTATGTTTAATCAATGTTAATTTCGCACGAATATAGGGTACAAAATGAGTGAAAGTCTCACGTGTTTGATTGCATTTTACTCCCATTTATGTGCATTTTTCTAACATTAAAATGAGATAGTTGGAAAGGAGAGATCAGTAGAATTCTATCCGTCACTTTCATTTTCAAATGTTTAAATGTTTCCCGTTTCATTGGACCTCATAAAGATGGTAGCCAACAGACCAGAAACAAGTAGTGCGATGACGTCATATATCGCTACACCACTTTGATATAAAGTTTGGTAAACAACAATGGTTTTTTTCAATGTGTCGTCCTACTGTGTTAGGCAAATTGAAACTTCCCAACCTGGTGGTGCTACACGTGCAATAAGCCGACTTAAGCCTTCATTAGATGATGTTATGCCTGCGTGCGTGCTAAAACATAAAACTATTGACAAAAAACAAACAGTTTAAATGTGAATAAACATTTCTTCTTTTGATGCCAAGGGGTATAATACAGTAGATTATTTATTTTTCTTCTTGAAAAGGAAAGTCAAGCTAATTCCTAAACATATCTAGTACTGACTAGTACTGCAGTGATTCCAGTTCACTGTGTTAACCAGATCGCAGCGTTTCTTGAATATGAGAATGTCATCATTTTAAGACTGGATTTTCGGTCATCAGATCACAATTACGGTAATGTATGGTGTGTTAAAGCTTTGGAATGTGATCAAAATATACCCTGGTGCTCTAATTTTGACTCAACTAACATGTCTGGCTAAAAGTGGTTTGACCAGTAGAATGACAAATATGTTTATGAATTTTGATAAATAGAACAGCTCCACAGCTACGTACAGCTCTTCCTAATTGCTTCAAAGAACAACAGCCAGCCAAGTACAACATGGATATCACACCCATCAAATGGTATACTCGAAATAAGTAACTTATACCTCTTATTCTCATTATCATGGGGAAATCATCAGATGACTCATCTTTACCAGCCACCATTTTTCCTACTCCGAAGCATTTCTTTGTTCAGTTTCAGTAATGAAATGCTCCATCGTGCATGTAAGAACGTTTGGCTTGGACACCGTGGATTCTAGTCTATGAACTTTTATGTTAGTCTCAGATTTAACTTTACACAAAATACCTATATAACGCTATATATACTACAACGCTATAGAATGAATTACACTACTATACATGTATTTTCACAATTTCATTTATATTAGATGTAAACTACACATATTAAGTACGAGGGTTGTCCAAAAAGTCCAGACATTTTTTGAACATTTGTTGCTCACTTTGTAAAGTTTAAAATAATTACACTGCATGGTTTTATTTTTATGAACATTAAAAGAGTATGAGTCTTGCCCCACCAGAACACTTTTAAGTAGGCTAAAATCAAGACATAATCATCCAATCACTTGTTCTTGAGGAATCGCTTGTTTTCCTCGAAACGCTCCATCGATTTTGGAAACAATTTTAGAAATGCTCTTACCATTCTGTTTTGATATCATATTCAGATTATTAGAGAGGAGTTTGGAATCGAATCTATCTCTCAAAAACGTGTTGTACTTGAAACTTCCCAACCTGGTGGTGCTACACATGCAACAAGCCGACTTAAGCCTTCATTAGATGATGTTATGCCTGCGTGCGTGCTAAAACATAAAACTATTGACAAAAAACAAACAGTTTAAATGTGAATAAACCTTTCTTCATTTATGCTAAGGGGTATAATACAGTAAAGTCAAGCTAATTCTTAAACATATCTAGTACTGACTAGTACTGCAGTGATTCCAGTTCACTGTGTAAACCAGATCGCAGCGTTTCTTGAATATGAGAATGTCATCATTTTAAGACTGGATTTTCGGTCATCAGATCACAATAACGATAATGTATGGTGTGTTAAAGCTTTGGAATTTGATCAAAATATACCCTGGTGCTCTAATTTTGACTCAACTAACATGTCTGGCTAAAAGTGGTTTGACCAGTAGAATGACAAATATTATGAATTTTGATAAATAGAACAACTCTACAGCTACGTACAGCTCTTCCTAATTGCTTCAAAGAACAACAGCCAGCCAAGGACATGGATATCACACCCATCAAATGGTATACTCGAAATAAGTAACATATACCTCTTATTCCAATTATCGGGGAAATCATCAGATGACTCATCTTTACCAGCCACCATTTTTCCTACTCCGAAGCATTTCTTTGTTTAGTTTCAGTAATGAGATGCTCCGTCGTGCATGTAAGAACGTTTGGCTTGGACACCGTGGATTCTAGTCTATGAACTTTTATGTTAGTCTTTAACTTTACACAAAATACCTATTAGCTCCCAAGTCTCTCAGTATCAGCATAAAATAGTTGAACCATATCAGACAACTGGATTTGAGTTATTACAAAAATGGTGGCCATTTAGAATGAGTGGCCATAATGAAAAAAGGGAAAATATTTCTTTGATCATGCTTTATTTATGATACAAGTTTTTCTGAATTGCAGTTGGTATGCTAAACTTTTCAAAGAACTATACCACATACAAAAGTCTCCACATGGGCCCATCCCCTGTGGTGCAATCAACATATACAACTGATGGTAGAGGGCGCTGGTTTCCACTCACTTGTCGACCAAGACAAAGAACTGTTATAGTCATTCCATTTAGAGACAGAGATGACCATCTTAAAATATTTCTTGATCATTATGTTCCAATTCTTCAAAGACAGCTGTTAGATTACACCATCCTTGTTGTTGAACAGCAGGTAAATATATTATCATATATCATATCGTTTCCTCATTTGAACTCTTTTTATTACCCATTCATGTCACTTACTGGAATTACACCAGAAAAAACGCTAAAAGCGCGTTAGTGGAAAGCGCTTTACAAAATCGGCATCCTGATTACACTAACATTTCTAAAGCGCCTTTCGTGCACTTTTAGCAATGTAGATATGGAGAATATCCAGCAGTTGTGTACATTTACTGTAACAATAAATGTATTCTTTTAGCATCTCAGAGAAAACGTAACCGAGACTTTTGCCAGTGGTGTGAACTAACTTTGAAGTTTTGCGATATAATTGATTGCCTATTGCTTTTTTGGGTCCCATTCATCATTTCCTCTATTTTTGCGGTGGCCTAAATGTGTAGCATTGGGAAATATGTCTTATTTGGTTTAGGGCAAATGATAAAAAAAAACGGTAAGGCGTTTTACAAAAACCGATCGGCATAACATTGCACTATACTCCAAAAGCGCCTAAGGATTTAAGGCGTTTTTTAGTGACTAGGGTTCTAGGAGTTTTGGTAAAGCGTTTTTGTAAATCTGCAATCGTGATTACACCTATTTTTAAAACCGGGTTAAAACCTTAGGTCTGTTAGGCGCCTTTCTAAAACGCATGGTGTAATTCCAGCAACTCATACACAGATAATATTACTTGACTCTCTAGTCAAGGCGAGAGATCATTACATCGGTTCACTTTGTTCTCTAGAAAACGATTTGCTAAATGTTTTTCAAAAATATTTGTGAGACTGAATGGAAATTTCATTGAAATTAAAACTGAATATGTCACGTAAGAGATATATGATTTCATGATATAAATATCAATGCTATCGTACACATGTAAATAAAGTATACATGTATTGAATTTTATTTTGCTCTATCACGAAAATGGTCTTATTCCTAAATTAGTGAAACCACTGCACAAAACAATGCAATATTACATTGGATTATAACAGGGTCTGGATTGGCTATTAAAATTGATTCATCAAGCCAATTTTCATTCATTTATTCAACACTGATCTTTTGGCAGGATTTCACTCGCAGATTCAACAAGGGAGTTATGTTCAATGCCGGCTACAAAACAGCTCTCTCCATGACCGATGAGGATCAAGTTCCTCTATGTTTGATACTGCATGACATTGACCTACTCTTAGAGAATGATCGGCTGACTTATGAGTGCTCGCAACATCCAACTCACCTCTCTGTTGGAATTGATACAATGGAATATCGGTTGGTCTACTCTCTTAAGATTGTAAATTTTACCATCATATAATCAAGGAGGATTGGCTCCCAGGATCCCAACTCAATATTTTTCAACAATGAAAACGTCAAAATGTTGTTACTTCCTGAAATAATAACCGACTATAAAATCAAAATAAACAGTCTAAAAGATTCGAACCAATATCTTGATCATTTCTTGTGGAATTTTTCGTTTGGAAATAAGACCAAAAAGGCAGCTATTTGAATTCAAATTTTGTAATCAAGACATGCCCATATATGGCAAAAATATCGATGTTGCACTCTGGGAGCCAATCCTCTTTGCATATATTCTAGATTAACCAACATTCTGTTTATGTGACATGATATACTGATGCTAGATTTATTTATTGTAGCATGCCTTACACTGTGCAAAAAGCCAAATATAGTAGCGTATAAGTGGCAAACTATTTGTGAATATAGTTAAGTATGTCCTCACTATATTGTATTCGGTATGGGAAACAAACTATTCTTGCCTCAGAAGCGGAACATTTAGTATTGGTGGTATATACTCTACGATACTAAATATCGTTTGAACTATTCTCCGATTATTCTTAAGAGCCAGGAATAGTAGGATATAAGTACATAGAAAAGATGAGTATAGTATGCATTACGTAATCCAAAAACAAACTATACGCCTCTTATACGCGAGGCTATATATTCTTTGATGTGCCTTAATTTGCTTGGAGTTAATCCTATTTTATTTTTCAATTAAGCGCTAATGTAAACAAATAAAATCATGCATTTCACTTGAGAAAGCTTAATCAAACTTAATGTCTGAGATCTCATTTAAAATTTTATGATGTTGAAGTATATGATTTTAGATGAACTTTAAATGAATTTTAAAAATGTAAGTCAATAGAAAAAGTGGAATAAAAAATTTGGGTATATTTCAAATATAAATCGGTAAATTATTTATTTTCCATTTTGAGTAAAATAAGCGTGTATTAATTTGAAGTTTGTTTTTAGTCTTACCAAAAATCAGTAGCAATTTCGGTGTAGTTAAAATTAAAATGAGGTAAAGCGTATCGTGATATCTTTGTTCTTTGTCAGTTTTAAATTGAGACAATCCTGACTTTCCTATGACAAATTAGACCCCTTGTCAGGGAGGGGGTTCGGAGGTTTAGAGTGAAGCCATCTGGAGGAAAATTAATTGTTGTATAATTATGTGGCAGAAGTTGATGATGATAATGCATTTTTAAATTTTAAAAAGAAAACAATATTCAAATGTATGAAATAAAATAAGGAATCGGTATAAAATCCCCGGGATTAAATATTATGAATGATGAGGGATTGCGCTGAACGAAAACTTATTTTTGTATGGAAATCATTAGGTTACATGTACAATTTATAACATATATAATAGTACGGATCAACCTTATCAACAAGTGTCACAAAACGATACAGAACAAAACACAAAGTTTAAGTAACAGGATCTTAAGAGGTTCTGGACAAATCATTTGATTCTGGACTTGACATATTTTTTTTCCAACGAAATCACATCCAAGGGTTGAATTTTTATTGGATATTTAGAGAGCGAGTCCTGTATTGATTTCAATAAAAAGGTTAAAATAGAACGCTATTTGAGAGTTAATCTTATACTTTCATCACATTGATAAATTAAGGCAAATTCTGAAAAATTTTAAAGTGCATTTTTTATGAAATATTATCCAAGTATTTAGATGAAACGGTCTTATTTAAATACAAATCATAACATGATGATATTTTTTCATAAAATATTTCTTCAAGAAATTCAATTGAAGGCTCAAGATAAAACGAGCTAATTTAGGTGAAAACCCTTACATGATGATGTGTTTTCATGACTTCTTTCATAAAATTCCATCAAGGGGTGAAAATAAAATGATCGAATTTAAGTGATTTAAGGATCACGAGGATAGGTTTTCTTGGATATTTTCTATGAAATCCCATCCAGTGGTCAAGGTAAAATTTTTATTTGGTATATTTGGTCACGTGTTCGAACCCATAGAACCATATAGGAACGTCATTTTGAATGTTACGTGATAAATCCATATAAGGCTTTTAGAACAATGTGGGGAAAGATGAGGGGAAACCCCTGACACCTGTTCACGATTTTATCCGAACGTTCATCGGATCATTTCGGTTTTTATGCACTTCATTATTTTACCGAAGTTTGCCGATTCGATTCGTCGTATTTCGGAATATTGGGGACAATTTTATACTCCATTGGGAGTATTTTTAATCTACTTCTTATTACGAAGATTCCCGAACCTTGTTCGGATTAATCCGGATTTTCTGACCTACTTCATCTACCGAGATTTAACGAGTTTACATTCGGCTCATTTCGGAATCCTGGTGACAATTTTATACTCCATTGGAGTATTTTTGATCTACTTCTCTGGATTTTTGATCTACTTCTTATGACGAAGATTCTCGAATCAGTTCGGATTAATCCGGATTTTCTGACCTACTTTATCTACCGAGATTTAACGAGTTAACATTCGTCTCATTTCGGAATCCTGGTGACAATTTTATACTCCATTGGAGTATTTTTGATCTACTTTTTCTGGATTTTGCCCTACTTATTATAAGTTGACAGCAAGCAAATCAAAAAGTTCGCCATGAACGGGTTTCGATCGACTAACCTAGAGAGTGGAAGCTAAACACGCTAGCCATGAGGCTAACGTTCACCTGTGTGAGATGATAAAAGTATCATATATTTATACCGAGCGTCAATTTAGAATGATCTTCGCTTTTGACTCCACTTAGATACAACTCGTCAGTTGTATCCAGAATAGGTGAACGCCTATGGTGTTAGTGAATAACCAAATCCCAGGCGAGTGGTTCGTATCCCACCGTGATATGTTATGTTTTATTAATACGACAGAAAGGAGCAAGGTGTAGGTTTGAAAACAAGACGTACGTTTATTTCAATACAGTTTTAGAAACATTAACCTCTGATAATTGAAGGATTTCCACTTCTGAAGCGCGACTAGATCTAAGAAGTTCATTAATCAAGACAGTGTAAACCTTTTAGATATATGTTAGACAATGTACACGCCCCGTGTGGAATCAACTAAATGTTACATTTTGGATTTCATTGAGATCCTGTCATAGTCCTAAAATTTATTTTTCTGGAACATCATTTTTTCAACACTGATACAAATTTCCCTGACATTTCCATGACATGTCTACAGTTTTAAAATTCCCGGACTCTTTGGCCCTTTTTGACCTTATTTTAAAATTCTCTGACATTTCAGGCACTTGGAAAATTAAATCAAAACCCTGACATTTCCAGGTGTGTACGAACGCTGGAATTATTCTTAAAATATCCTTCAAACAAAAGGGGAAAATGCTATGCACAAATACTCTAATTTAGTTTGTATTGTAATGCGTTGTATTACATTGCATTGCATTGTATTGTGTATTTATTTGAGTGTCCGTTGACGGTAAAGAAGGCATTTAAAAGTAATTTGTGAAACTTAATAAACTTAATAAACAATACTTTAACAGTATTCTGTTATGGCAAAGTATATTTCATTTTTTCTCTTAGTCTCTACAATCTGCGTTGAGGACACTGAAGCATATGTTTGTATTTTGTTGGTGGGGAACAGCGTATCCTATCGTTCACGGAGCAAATTCAACTCTCGTTCACGAGTACCTTGTTTTTGGGCTCTTGTCCCAAAGATAACGATTGTATAAGGTTGCATAATCAGGATTATGAGCTTTCATGTTCTCATAGTTACATCTGTTGTAAAACGAATCTTGTCGCAACCTCTGCGAATCACGACAGCATAACATTTGAATCACGTTGACATCATTGCAAAATTAGGCTAAATATGCTAAGTCAAGACGTTAATTAGCCCACGAAAGTTCATGGGTAACTTGAGAACTACAAAATACAACCAAATACTTTTCGAACGTACAATAGCAATATTTCTCACCTAACGTCTTCATAGTTTTAGGAACGTATTTTAAACGCATGATAGCCAAATATATCAAGATACTATATCTGCCTAAATGAAGTTATCTAGTGTTTACAAAGTTTTGAAATATATTATATCCAGATCCATCAGAAATTAACTTATCCATTTACATTACTTTACTAGTTCTAGTATCTTGCATGACTCGTTCATAAGAATTCTTTAATTCTACCTCGTTCCCAATACGTCCTCAGACAGACAAGAAATTGAAGTCACACCCGTTTGTTTGCGTGGCATATTTATACGTATACGCACTTTCTCTGATTATTGTCAAACAAATACATTTCAGGAGAAGAACATAAAAAACAAATGCCTGAAACGAATGCCGAAACATAAATCCCAAGTGATTAAGTATAGAATGTTTTATTCTTTTACGATTTGATAAGAGACCGAGACTAAGAAATTAAATGCGACGAAATATTTTGACAACGTAATTTGTATACTGTTTTATTCTTAAAGTTCTATGCGATAAATTATTTTATCTGTTTCAAAATGTTTCATTTTATTTTGCCTATATAAAAGAGATTGAAGAAGATAAGATAAACTGTTCCGTAATATATATTGTGTTTTAATAACCTTTTTTTAGAATCACAATGTAAAATAAATCTCCCGTTCCTGCCATTCTGGTAACGCCATGCAATGGATGCAATTCAAAGTGAGAGAGAGATCTATGAATAACAGAATGCGTCCATGCCATTAATTTGGCCAAATACATGGCATGAAACTGACGTAAGTTTAAGTAAGCTACGCCCCCCGCTTTCTCTGGTAAATTATGACTTTATTTTTCGGAGTAATGGGTTTCGGACAACTGGGTTTCGGAGAACTGGGGTGTACCCGATTACGCTTTGCACGCCGCTTTAAAATCCCGATGTCTCCAGAGGTAGTTTAATCCGGTAGCCGACAGGCGTTTCTTGCATTATTGAATACAAGCTAACCTTATATTCGCGAATGCAACTAACGCCTTCCGGCTACCTGATTAACCCAGTATAATATGACCAAGTCATTTAAATATGAATGGAATAGTGGCAGGTACTATTCGTATTGACATGAGTTTCCAGTAAAATAATAGGTTAATCCGGTAGCCGACAGGCGTTAGTTGCATTTGCGAATACAAGCTAAGACTATGATTTGGGAATGGAAGATTTCAGCTTCCGGATTAACCTACCATTCTATGGGCGACTCATTTAAATATGAAAAGAACCTGACAATATTCCATTGATATTTTAATGAATTGCCCATAAAATAGTAAAGTAGGTTTATCCGGTAGCCGACAGGCGTTAGCGGCATTCGCGAATACAAGCTCCTTTATTTCATAATTTGGGAAATATATATTTTCACAATATTGAAATAGATGGTGGTTCAAAGTGGAATACATATCATACAAGTGTCACAGATATTTTTAGTGCATATATGGTCTGTCTTTGCATGACTTTGTAGAACATATCAAAACCCTGGGATCCACAGGGTAACAGTAAGTACATTTCGTTAGATCTTCCGAAGTTCATGCTTCAAAGTTGTCAAAGTTGTAAAAGGGTAATCCTTTTTTGAGTACGAAAGCGTACTTTTTGTTCAATAGCCTTTCCCAGCTGCTAATCTTTTGAGTGCATCGTGCATTCAACGAATTGTATTCACTTATTAACCAATCAGTGCCAGGAACAAAATGCACGCTTACTTTTTGGGCTAAGTTTAGTGTTTTATGAAGCATGCTACATACAAATGTTACGCTTTTGCTCATTTACTTTGAGAACTATCTATAGGTACACATTACCAATTGACTCCTAGATTTGAGTGAACAAGTATCTCGTATTTTTCATTTTTCGATATTTTGAGATTTGTTGGCTGATGAGTAACTTGATATTTTATGTCTAAATATATTAAAGTGGTTAATAGAAATAGTTTTATTGTACACCATAAACTGTTAACGTTTTAGAATTGGGACACAATATATGATTTGATAATAGAACAATACATGTATATGTCTTACTCTAAACTCAGTGGTTTGTTTGTTAGTATGTTTTCTTAACAGCTCAATAACTGTTGTATTAATAAGGCGTTATACTATGAAAAAAAGATTGAACGATGTAGGCATAGGCAGAGGGAGTATCACACTACCCTACCACGTGAACACATTTAAAAAGAATACAGGGTACAGTTAAGTTGCAAATAGAGCGGGTATTCTTTGTCCTTTTCCATAGGACTTTTCTGGTGATAGTGCGTTGCAAACTGCTCGATGAATCTATACAATGTAAAATCTAGTATTCCTCCAGAACTATGGAAATAAACAAAGGTCCTCCATTTGCAACTTCACTGTAGCCTGTATTCCTTTTAAAGAAATACGGGCTACAGTATTGGGGTATAGTAGTTTGATTTTTCAATATATCACTAATCTAGCTTCTTTCCTTGAAAAAACATGAGTTTTGATGTACGTATATCAAACATGGGCCACTGCACTATATTGAACCAGGGTGCCGGTGTTACATAATGTGATTTTATGGGCCATCATACAACCACCTCTTGCCCACTTTATTCATGTTTTGGATTACAGTTTATACACAATGCATAAACAGCATGAAACAATCATTTCTACTTGTGGATTAGATTTGTATACATCTCTTTGTGAACTGAGTGTTATGTTCAATATGTGAAAATATCATGGACTTAAATTGTACTTATATTTATAACCTGACCACATTTGCATATGTTCAACAACTGACTGAGTGATCGAGTTCATCAAACAATGTTCGTAATAGAGGTCATGAACTTTGCTTTATTCATAATCCTATTTCTGCAACTGACTCATATTATGCATTTATTATATAATATTATATGATTTATTTTGATTAGCAGTGTCTCATTAGCCATTGGTGGCTCGAGGCTTTTTGGATGATTGTACAGATGTATATGTATGAAATTAAGCATGCGACACTTAAATAAAAAACAATACAATATTAAGCTTATAAACTTGCTGATCATATGATTTTAATATTTTAATACTACATGATACTCATATCAAAATACCAATGTATTTGTGAACAACTCTTACGTTTGATATTGTACGAATTTTCTGATTTGCTGTAGTAGTCGTAAATGCAACATATAACAATGTTATGTTACTTTGTGTCATATGAAAAATAAATTCGTACAAAGATGAGTTTTATTTCGTTTGTTATTCAATGTAGAATACACGTTGTACATTATTTCATGTATAGGATATTGGCAATAATCAGACTATCGTATTACAATACAGAAGAATAAAAGAGATAATGATATATGCATTCTAATTTGAGATTGACATGCGTAAAGGTATCAATATTTTATCTAGTATTTCATTTTATCCCTCCCATCCCATCCCACCCGCTCATCAGCAATCCCCAGAAAAATTCGTTCGGTGCTTTTAAATGTTAATAGTTCGGTTGAGTTTTAAAAATAAATCTTAAGCACTTTAAATCTAGATAAAATATTCATGATTTGATTGTGATTATCATTTCTAATTATTACATGACGGTTCCATTACATTCAATGCGTATCTAATCCTCATAGTTTATACTCGATTTTCGACAGGTAAAGGTAATATATCAACCCTCGGTCCCTACTATTTCTCGTGTAGATATATTGCATAACTTTCTCAGATATATCCTGTATATTAAATACATTAAATAACATTATATATGTTAGTCTCAGCCTAGACAGTATATATATCAATTTTATTGGATAATGCCATGGGCTTTCCCACGATAACGCGTAAATTCGAATGAACTTGAAATGAAATTCAACATCCAAAATGTGTTAATTTGATCATCCACCGTGTAACTAAAAGCATATTCATGGCCTATTTGCCTTAAAATACGATTGTGATTATGATTTCGAATTCTGTTCTCCATATGTAAAATCTAGAAACATCAGAGTTAAGTTACACGAAATTCAGCCAACTTGAACATGAAGTCTTGTCAATTTACTTAATCGTTGATTGATTTCTAGGTTTATTAGAATTAAAAGAACGAACGTTTCATCAAACGAGTCCTATATTCAATATCTATTCGTTGGGCCCATTCTTTAAATGTAACTATATTCTTTTAACTTTAAAAGTATCTGTTTAGTGCTACTTTAACATATATTCATTATTTTTATCCGCACAACAGTATCAAACGTTAATGCACAACTAGCCATGCCAAGACATGGCCACTACCCTCGTCCAAAGTAAAATACAAGGTCCTCATTCTTTAATGATTATGTTTCAATTGATTTAGTTTAGTGATTTAAATGTAGGAAAATGAGTCGCTGTGATGTCATATCTGGCGCAGCAATTTCAGAGTCACTGCAAAAAATTGAAACATCAGTCGGATCATAAGACTAAATAAAAAAGCTATTTAGGGATGAATAACATTCGGTGAAATCCGTGATATCGTTATATCATTCGTTAATTGTCAAAGCTGCGCCCATTTCTCGGTGCAGGCAGATATAAGGCGGCCAGACTGGGCATACACAAAATGTATTGTATGTGCTCCTTAGGTTGCACTCGGGTGCTATCAACATCGAACACACACACGTTTAAGATACACAGAGATAATTAAGGGATGAGTGACAAAGGGATGTTAAAAACAGGTGGCTATTGCAATTGATATTTTAATGTAACTTTAGTATGTAAGAATCTTTTCATCAATAAAAATAACATCTTAGATATTACAGCTACATGTACAATGTGAGTGTATTTAAAAATGTAGTACATAGCTAGTTCCATCTATAAAGATGTCTGATGACAAAAAGCTCAATTTTCCTTGATGTCGTGGTCAATGGGACTTTAACACGTGAACTAATGTTTTTTATTTTTTTGTTTTAAAGTCACTTATAGCAAACCTAATCTAACAATTATCTCACTTTATGCTTATGACATATTCATGTATACGTTGTTTGTCTTTTTTTCAAATCAACCCACGGAAATATGCAATACACCAAGTTAAAAAAGTGGTACGAATCATAAAAGCGACGTTGGGTGTTTCACTAGTAATTTTTATATGAAAAATCTAGAAATATTACCCAAATTAAACTATGACTATTCAAAAGAAGACATTCAAATCTATATTATGTAAAAAAAATCAAATTTGTCCGAAGCAGGGATAACGCTCAATTAGAGTGACGAACTTTGTTCTCCAAACCGAGAATGGTCTTTTATGAAAAAAGTTATGAAAACACATCACCAGATCATGTAAAGCTGTTTTACCTAAAAGATCGTTTTATCTTCACCCTTCGATTGGATTTCATGAAAAAATATTTTTATGAAAAAATAGGATTTGTAGGATATCGACGCTCTAACATGTAGTTTTAATCACACGCAGGTATCTGGTTTTATTGCGTGTAGAATGTATCGATATCAGGACCGCTACATGCCAGTGACCTTGCTCCTTTCTGTCGTATTAAAAAAGCAAAAATAACATATCACGGTGGGGTGCGAACCACTCGCCTGGGACTTGGTTATTCACTAGTACCATAGGCGTTCATCTATTCTGGATACAACTGACGAGTTGTATTTACGTGCAGTCAAAAGTGAAGATCATTTTGAATTGACGCTCGGTATAAATATATAATACTTTTATCTTTTCGTATCGGTTGCACGTTAGCCTCATGGCTAACGTGCCTAGCTTCCATGCTCTAGGTTAGTCGATCGAGACCCGTTCATGGCGAATTTTTTGATTTGCTTGTTGTAAAGATATAATAAGTAGGGCAAAATCCAGAAAAAGTAGATCAAAAATACTCCAATGGAGTATAAAATTGTCACCAGGATTCCGAAATGAGACGAATGTAAACTCGTTAAATCTCGGTAGATGAAGTAGGTCAGAAAATCCGGATTAATCCGAACAAGGTTCGGAAATCTTCGTCATAAGAAGTAGATCAAAAATACTCCAATGGAGTATAAAATTGTCACCAGGATTCCGAAATGAGCCGAATGTAAACTCGTTAAATCTCGGTAGATGAAGTAGGTCAGAAAATCCGGATTAATCCGAACAAGGTTCGGGAATCTTCGTAATAAGAAGTAGATTAAAAATACTCCCAATGGAGTATAAAATTGTCCCCAATATTCCGAAATACGACGAATCGAATCGGCAAACTTCGGTAAAATAATGAAGTGCATAAAAACCGAAATGATCCGATGAACGTTCGGATAAAATCGTGAACAGGTGTCAGGGGTTTCCCCTCATCTTTCCCCACATTGTTCTAAAAGCCTTATATGGATTTATCACGTAACATTCAAAATGACGTTCCTATATGGTTCTATGGGTTCGAACACGTGACCAAATATACCAAATAAAAATTTTACCTTGACCACTGGATGGGATTTCATAGAAAATATCCAAGAAAACCTATCCTCGTGATCCTTAAATCACTTAAATTCGATCATTTTATTTTCACCCCTTGATGGAATTTTATGAAAGAAGTCATGAAAACACATCATCATGTAAGGGTTTTCACCTAAATTAGCTCGTTTTATCTTGAGCCTTCAATTGAATTTCTTGAAGAAATATTTTATGAAAAAATATCATCATGTTATGATTTGTATTTAAATAAGACCGTTTCATCTAAATACTTGGATAATATTTCATAAAAAATGCACTTTAAAATTTTTCAGAATTTGCCTTAATTTATCAATGTAATGAAAGTATAAGATTAACTCTCAAATAGCGTTCTATTTTAACCTTTTTATTGAAATCAATACAGGACTCGCTCTCTAAATATCCAATAAAAATTCAACCCTTGGATGTGATTTCGTTGGAAAAAAAATATGTCAAGTCCAGAATCAAATGATTTGTCCAGAACCTCTTAAGATCCTGTTAAGTATAAAATATGCATATATTTCAATATATTTGTCAATAACATAGCATACAGTAGTTACATAGTACATCATATTTTACAATTTCATGAATAAAATGGTTAAAAAGGTTAAACTTGGCTCCTGGGTATGTTTCAATTTCAGACATAGTATGTGATGTGCTGTAGGTTCATCAGTATATTAAAAGGTTCAATTTGGCGCATTATTTATGATGTTCATAATGCCCCAAATTGAACTATGTTAACACGCCAAATTGAACTTTTTAATATACTATTGAACTGAGAGCACATCATATGCTAAGTCCCAAATTGGAACATACTCATGAGCCAAGTTTGTCCGTTCAATGTAAGGATAAAAAATGTGCCAAATTGATAAATACTAACGCGCCAAATTGAACTTTTTAAAATACTGATGTACTTGGAGCACATCACATACTATGTCCAAAATTGAAACATACTCTCATGAGCCAAGTTCAACCTTTCAATGTGAGGATTTACTTTGAACATCATAAATAATGCGCCAAATTGAACTACACAAATGCGCCAAATTGAGCTTTTTAATATTTTGATGAAGTTAGAGCACATCACATACTATGTCCCAAATTGAAACATACTCATGAGCCAAGTTTAACCTTTCAATGTAAGGATGTACTTTGAACATTATAAATAATGCGCCAAACTGAACAATACTAATGTGCCAAATTGAACTTTTTAATATACTGATGTACTTGAAGCACATCACATACTATATCCCAAATTGAAATATACTCATGAGCCAAGTTTAACCTTCTATTGTAAGGATGTACTTTGAACATCATAAATAATGCGCCAAATTGAACTATACTAATGCGCCAAATTGAACTTTTAATATACTGATGTACTTGGAGCACATCACGTACTATGTCCCAAATTGAAACATGCTCATGAGCCAAGTTTAACCTTTCAATGTAAGGATGTACTTTGAACATCATAAATAGTGCGCCAAATTGAACTATACTAATGCGCCAAATTGAACTTTTTAATATACTGATGAACTTACAGCACATCACATACTATGTCCCAAATTGAAACATACTCATGAGCCAAGTTTAACCTTGCAATGTAAGGATGTACTTTGAACATCATAAATAACGCGCCAAATTGAACTATGATAATGCGCCAAATTGAACTTTGATGAACTTGGAGCACATCACATACTATGTCCCATTGAAACATACTCATGAGCCAAGTTTAACCTTTCAATGTAAGGATGTACTTTGGACATCATAATGAACTATGATAATGCGCCAAATTGAACTTTTTAATATACTGACGAACTTGGAGCACATCACATACTATGTCCCATTGAAACATACTCATGAGCCAAGTTTAAAGCTGGACTACGCTCCGAAACGCAATCTTGGGTTGTTTCGGGGGTGAACTTTATCATTTTGAGCTTAATGAAAGATTATAGAATGATGAACAAATGGGGCAAATCTTGTGTAGAAATACTTACGATAAATGTGTCATTTCAAAGATTTTTCATTGAATTTGCTTCGATCGGTGCCGGCGATATGATTTTGGAAAGGTTTCTAAATGAAGAACGTGACGTCACTTCCGAATCATAGCATTCAAAATAAGTAGCGTTTAATTACTACTTTTATAATAATAGTTGGTGTAGCGGGTAGAATCCTCGCTGAGCACGCGGGAGGTCCGGGTTCGAATCCCGCACTAGCCTTTTTATTTTTTTTAACTAAATGATTGTTCTTTGATATTACGCAGAAAAAAACAATTTTTATTTACATAAACTTTATATTAGAGCTTGAAAATGTAAAAACAATATATGTCAAGATATTGCGTTTCGGAGCGTAGTCCAGCTTTAAACTTTCAATGTAATAGAAGAAGAAGAAGAAGAAGGATGTACTTTGAACATCATGAATAATGCGTCAAATTGAACTTTTTAATAAACTGACGAACTTAGAGCATATAACATACTATGTCCCAAATTGAAACATACTCATCAGCCAAGATTAACCTTTCAATATAATGATGTATTTTGAACATCATAAATAACGCGCCAAATTGAACTATACCAATGCGCCAAATTGAACTTTTCAATATACTGATGAACTTAGAGCATGTCACAGACTATTCCCAAATTGAAACTTACTCATAAGCCAAGTTTAACCTTTCAATACAAGGATGAACTTTGAACATAATAAATAGCGCGCCAAATTGATATATACTTACGCGCCAAATTGAACTTTTTAAAATACTGATGTACTTGGAGCACATGACATACTATGCCCCAAATTGAAACATACTCATGAGCCAAGTTTAATCTTTCACTGTAAGGATGTACTTTGAACATAATAAATAGCGCGCCAAATTGATCTATACTAACGTGCCAAATTGAACTTTTTAAAATACTGATGTACTTGGAGCACATGACATACTATGCCCCAAATTGAAACATACTCATGAGCCAAGTTTAATCTTTTACTGTAAGGATGTACTTTGAACATCATAAATAATGCTCCAAATTGAACTATACTAATGCGCCAAATTGAACTTTTTAATATACTGATGTACCTGGAGCACATCACATACTATGTCTCAAATTGAAACATACTCATGAGCCTAGTTTAACCCTTCACTGTTTCTTTCAACATTTGGGTAATAACTGTGGATTAAAGGTGAAGAAAAGTCATTTATTAAAAATTAAAAAATTAACTTTTGAATGAGTTAATCGATTAATTCCAAATTTTAACACAATATTAATCATAGCAAGAGGGACACTAAAGAAGCAAATAAATTAGAAAAACTTAATTTGCAAATTATTTTTCTGTGGAACCATCGGCTGTAGATATTAATCCTTTAACTCATAACAAACGGATTAGTTATCAGTGAACAAAACTCATGTCATAGAAATTAAATACTTGGGGATTAAAGTTTTATTTATATTGCTCTGACATGTCAATACATGTACGAGATGGTGAAAAACTGCATGATCTTGAAAGAATTGTTGGCCAAGGGGAGGGGTTGCTAGGTGCAGGCCTGTATAAAATGCGTAATGTGTATTTAGCTGAATATTGAGCATTTCTGTGTCAAAGACTGTTTTTTGTGGCTGACAAAGTGAATACAGGTGGTTGTGCCTGTGTAATATAAGAGGGGGATTTAAATGTCTATTGTAACCTTGGTGTGACAGAGAAATATGTATTTAGCTGAATATTGAGCATTTCTGTGTCAAAGACTGTTTTTTGTGGCTGACAAAATGAATACAGGTGGTTGTGCCTGTGTAATATAAGAGGGGGATTTAAATGTCTTTTATTGTAACCTTGGTGTGACAGAGAAACAATAGAGTAAACATGTGAGGAAAACTTATTAATTAAGAATTAAAAAATTATTTTTCCAATGAATTGATCGATTGAATCCAAATTTTAACACAATGTTAATCATAACATGGGGGATAATATACAATCAAATAAATATAAAAAACTTAATTTGCAAATTATTTTTTGTGGAACTTAGAATCGTTGGCTGTAGGAAATTAATCCATTGACTCTAACAAACAGATTAGTTATCAGTGTTAACGAAACTCATTTTATAGAAATTGAATAATTAGGGATTAAAGTCTTACTTATCATATTGCTCTGACATAGCTGTATGTCCATACTGTATGTTATTTGCATCAGTTTGTTCTTCCATGCACCATTTTACTCAAAACATAATCATCAATTTGTCAGATGAAACATTTGCAACAAATGTGAAATGCGCCCGTTTCTTTATTTGCATTATTACATTCTCAACTAAACATACCGAATCTTGCACCTTTTGTATATGTATATATTGAAACGGAAAACAAAGAATGATTAATAAAACCAGCTGTTATAAACAGAAATGGTCCAATTCTAATAGAAACAATGGTATTGCACGGGCTAATCTCTGTTGTTTATCATGAGTGTTTGTCTCAGATATCATATGGATAACAGAAAACACATGAATTGTGAAATGTGAAAGAATACAAGTTTTAACTTTGTTTTAATATGGCTTAAATTCTACTTGTATCATTTACATAATTCATGTTATTTCCTAATTTATTATAAGTGATTTGTCAGATGAAATCTGAGCAATATTTCTGGTATATTACAGGCTCATAATAAGTTTGAGCTCAGGGGGTCAATTTTCAAAACGTACCAAGGGGGTCAAAATTGATGGAATTGTTGGCCAAAAATCACTTGACAGTGCTCAGATTGGTGAAAACTGTATGATTTTGAGAGAATCTTGGCAAGGGGGTGGGGGATTCACATGAACCCAACGACCCCACCCCCCCCAATGGCCACAGACCTGTATCAAATGTGTAATGTATTGAGCTGAATATTTTTGCAATTTTGTGTTATAAACTTTTTGTGTGGTGTGCGAAGTGAATAGTGGTGTTTGTTTGTGTCTGTGTAAGTGAGGGCTTTAAATGTTGTTTGTTGTATTAAACTTAATCTTACATAGAAACAATCGAGTTAAATTGTGAGGAAACCCCATAATTAAAAATCAAGAAATTACTTCCCAATGAGTTAATCGATTGAATCCAAATTTTAACACAATGTTAATCATAACACGAGGTACACTATACAATCAAATAAATTTGAAAAACTTACTTTGTATTTTTTGTGGAAATAAGAGCCATAGGCTGTAGAAATTAATCCATTAACTCTAACAAACAGATTATTTATCAGGGTGAACAAAACTCAATTCATAAAAATTGATATACTTAAGGATTAAAGTTTTACTAATTACATTGCTCTGACATGTCAATACATGTATGTGAATGGTGAAAAACTGCATTTCTGTAAAGAATTGTTGGCCAGGGGAAGGGGGTCCTTAGGTACGGGCTTGTATAAAATGCGTAATATATTAATTGAATATTGAGCAGTTCCGTGTCATGACTGTTTTTGGTTGGCAAAGTGAATAGTACAGGTGATTGTTCGTACCTGTGTAAGAGGGGGATTTATTGTTGTTTGTTGTAAACCTGATGTGACAAAGAAACAATAGAGTAAAAATGTGAGGAAAACTCATTAATTAAGAATAAAAAATTAACTTTCCAATGGATTGATCGATTGAATCCCAAATTTAACACAATCTTAATCATAACTCGAGGGACATTATACAATCAAATACATATGTAAAAACTTAATTTGCAAATATTTTTGAGAAATAAGAACCATCAGCTGTAGAAATTAATCCTAACAAACGGATTAATTAGTGTGCATGAAACTCATTTCATAGGAATGGAATACTTAGGGATTAACGGCTCAAAAATAAACGCATATAATCCGGTTTTGATTGCAAATGCCAACATATTATTTGCTCCTGACTAGAATATTATTCTATATTATATGGCATTATATGTTGTTCCCTTCAAATAATACACAAATAATATTATTAAAGAAAAATTAATTTTTAAAAATAGTTATTATATCTTATTCCGCTATAATACAGGAAATAACTGCCTACCATACAGGAAAAATATTCTCTACGATTGCCTCTTATTGCAACTATATTAAACATTTTATTCTATATTATTTTTACTTCAATACCAAGTGAATTGAAAAATGTAACTTTCCACAGACTTAATGAAATGAATCCAAAATTTAACACGCTGTTAATTATAATTTGACTGTCATTGTCCAATTTAGTAAAAGTAAAAAGCGTAATTTATAAATGACTTTTTGGTGGAAATTAGTACCCTCAGTTATAGAAATGACCAGATTAATCTGAACAAGCGAATTAATTAGCATTGAAAACAAAATACATTCAATGCTGGACTTTGCTTTTAATCTGTTAAAACAACAAACTCGGGAACTGAAGCTATTACTTAATATCGCGTATAAGACGCGTATAGTTTGTTTTGAGGTAGAATAAGAGAAGAATAAGTCAAGTATAGTTTGATATAGTCTGTTTTTATTTAATATAAGTTGTTTTAAACCGCATATAGTAGGTTTGATTCCTATTTTGAGGCGTATAAGTGGAAAATAGTTCAGTAAAGATATACACTCTGCAATGATATATGCAACTTATTTTAGTTTATATGGGCGTATCGGAGAGTATATCAGGACTTATATTAAAGTGTTCCGTTTTTAGGAATATGGGAGAAACTATTCTCGCCCATATTTTAGGTGAAATTCAAACTATATGGGGGTTATTCTAAAAAATAGTTTGCTATAGTACAAACTATATTTGGCTTTTTTCACAGTGTTATACTCTGCTGTTTGGTGGCGTGGTTGCTATATTTGGGGAGCAATTTAACATTTCAAATGGCTTTAGTAACCTTTTCTTTGGTTGGGGTGGTGAGGATGATGACTTCAGAGGAAGGTATGTATCCTCCGAAATAGAGGAATGATAATATGTATCCTCCTAAGAAGAGGAATGGTTGATAAACTGTTCAACAGAAATTATTTTTGAATCCCTACTGCAGGCCCGTTGCCTGGATTTACCGAGGGGGGAAGCTGTTTTACCAAGGGGGGAGGCTTTTGCCAAGAGGGGGGAGCTTTTTGACAGTTTTGGCATAAATTATGCGAAAAGTGCTCACAATGATGAAAAACTGAATGATTTTGAAAGAATTTTTCTGGCCAGGGGGGGGGAGCAGCTGCTCCCTACGCTCCCCCTGGCTACTAGGCTAGGCAAATGGAAGTTTAACATCCCAAAAATTGCAACAGTTTTTAAATTAGGCTTATATTGTACATTGATACCAGTTGAAAAACATATCAAAAATATAGAAAAATATATGCAGTGGACAAATATGAAATGTCACATTCTAGGTACCCCCCTCCAAATTTGAGTATGGGATTGTAAATATTTTTTAACTTCAAAATGAAATGCTCTTGTCAACTAAATTAGTAATATTATGATAGTTTACTGACATAAGAGCAACTAAAAATTGTTAACCAACTATTTGAGTGCAATAATTGGCATTTCTAGCCCCAAATATCTGAAAATAGGCCATCAAATAGCCCGAATTTAATATAACAATGTATTTATTTCTGTATCAATTAATCAGAATTGCATGAAAAAAATCAAGGATGTTAATGTTTACCTGAAAATTGTATTTGATCAGTATCAGGGCCATTAGTTGAATATTAAAGGTGATAATAATATTTGAAATTTCAATATTTTACCACACCAACTTTTGGGGTGACCTTACTTTTGTTTAATTACTTCCAAGTTATGTCATATTTGAACTAAATAGCACAACTAAATTATTTGTAAAGGCTTATTTTGTCCTGAAATCAGTTATTTGATGTTTTCAGGGAAGGATTATGTAAAAAAAGTAGAAAAACTGCAAATGTCAGGTGAAATATAGGGGAAGTCCTACTTTTAGTTGATAACTGCTAAATTATCAAATGTTTTGCCCTTATTATATTCAATTTGATACATTTTCTGTTAAAACAGAGAACGATTTGATAGAAATTAAGTACAATCAGTGTTCTAAAAATATCCTTGAAAAGGCAACAAAATGTTAAATATCCCTGTCCCTGACATCAGGTTATTAATATGAGCCAAAAAAGGTAACCCAACCAAATTTTTGTTAATAACCCAGTCATTCAGCATGGGTTTGACATCATATTTTGCACAGTTACCTTCGTTGTTCAATGTTCTTTCATTCTACTAATAGTGTCATTGATCTATCCTTAATAGTCACGATTTTATGGCCATTTAGAAAATGTGCTCAAAATATCGAAATGTGCCTAAATGACTGGACATCAATACCACCAGCTTTTTATCTGTGGACCTATTTTCTATACTAACAACCCTTGAAACATTAAAACAAGAGATAAGAATGAAGATGAGAGCCATAACACACGATTTTTATGCTCCTGATTTGAAAAACTACGCCCGATACGTTCAAGTTGACCTCCAGGCATGACGCCCATATTTCACGGCATGGTATAAAATGGCCATAAAATCGTGACCACTAGAGATGGACCACTGAGACTAGATTGATAATACATTGACCAAGGCTCAATTCTGCAAAATATGACACTAAATCCATGCAGGATGACTGGACTGGGTTATTAAGATTTGTTTGGGTTACCTTTTTAGCTCACCCTGTATTAAGGAAAATTGTTGCTTTTGACTAAGATGTTCTTAACCACACTGTGATATTGAGAATTGAAATGAAGAAGTTCAACTGTAGAATGTTGGATTTCAAGATGAAATTCAATAAAAAATGAGGAAAAGGTTTCTACGCTAATAAATTATACTGAGTTAACTAGTGTACCGCAAAGTAAATCCCTGGTCTTTATACAGGGCATGGTTCGATTACGTTATGTTCATTATCAAAAAATGCTGCCTTCATTTTGTAATCTTAACTTACATATATGTGTCTAACTTATAGAGAGCAAAAAATAATGCTGATTAAATAAGCTTAATACTTTCATGTTGTAACAACAATCACTTGCCTTACTGCATAACTATTAGATACATAAGGGGTATATGAAAATTGAACCACGCAAATAGATGTAATTTAAGTTAGGGAACTTTCTACTATACCAGCCATGCTATCTGACCCAAATGAGTCATCTGGTGGTGAATCTGGTAACTACCTACTCGCATCTGCGTTATTGGTACAAAAGCTTCGCTGCTTATTTCCCAGCTCAAGGTATCCCGCAGCATCAGACGTTGGAGGAAGAACACGGGGCTGCAATAATTCAGATCTTGCTGCTCTCTTTTAATAGAATTTTTGAAGCCTAAGTACGTCGTAACAAAATGTCAGAACATCGAAGGTATTATGATTTTTCTTTTTTCCTTATTTCACACATTGTAGGCAGAATTCCCACAACATTGTTATCACAAACATGTATCAGTATTATATGTTTAAAAAATGTACATATTTGTGAACAAATAGTTCAGAAGACAACAGAATCGTCGATTTAATTCCTCACTTAAGTTACATAAATGGTATTTCGATAAACAGTTAAGATCTGCACTTTTAACCCAAACCGTTTATGTAACTTAAGTGAGGAATTGTCTTCTAAGCTATTTTTGCGCAAACATGTACATTTTCTAAAACATGTGATACTGATACGGACACGATTGTGAGAAAAAAACATCGTGGGGATTCTGCGTACAACGCGTGAAAGAAAAATCGCACATTCGACGTTTAGACATTTTGCCATACCTAAACGGGCGTATTCGAGCGGATCACCAGTGCTTTTGGTAATTTAAAAACGACCGCTTGTCTTCTCAAGAACTCAGTCTTTTTTATCTGCCTCAATGATAGCTTCTTGTCAATCCCATATATAACCAGAATGAGGTGTCACACCCCAGTAAAGCATGGATAAAGAAAATATTGTCACAGACCACTTTTCCCAAAGACAATCTTATTTCATTTATATCCAACTTTTTGTTTCTTGGGTTGCTGCTTTTGGTTCAGGTTGGAAGAAAATGTTGAAGTTTGTGTTTTGTGCATGATAAATGAGAAGCACGAGAACTGTATGGGTACTGTATTTGAGGTTGGAACACTTTGGATTGCAGTCTTCACAATCACAATATCTGCATCCGATTCTGAATGTGTAGCACATGTACACTCAATGTTTTCCAACCTGACAGACAGAATTACCATCATTCCTACGCACTGAAATTATTGTGAAGTTTCTGATCCTGCTTCCACAAAAATCATAGAATTGGTAACGTGCTCTATTAAACCAAAAACCCCGAATATGTCACTTACCGTCTTGTTCTCATTTATAAGGCTCTATGGAAGACTCACTGTGTGATTAATTGTGGACAAATGACAACTGTGGACAAGTATGATTTCGCAATTGTGGACAAAGTGTAATTGCACAATTGTGGACAAATAGTAATTGCACAATTGTGGACAAATGACAACTGTGGACAAAAGTGATTTCACAATTGTGGGCAAAGTGTAATTGTACAATTGTGGACAAATGACAGCTGTGGACAAATATGATTTCACAATTGTGTGGACAAAGTGTAATTGTACAATTGTTGACAAATGACAGCTGTGGACAAATATGTCTGAGTTATATTAGGCCAGCATGGGGAATATAAAATCGGTAAATAATATAAGTTGAAACTCAAGGAAAATTTGGGCAGCACTTCCCCTAGTATCAGTGAAAATCAGATTGGGGAGGGGAAAATTTGGGCAGCACTTCCCCTAGTATGAGTGAAAAACAGATTTGGGAAGGACAGATATTATAATTGCTATATCAGGCCATACATCACTTGTTAAAAGGAACTGTGTCTTCAAGGTAAGGCTGTATCTTCTATTCAGGGGGTTAGGAATTGTAAAGTGGACAAATTACAACTGTGTACAAACCCAAATGTGGACAGAAGCAATTGTGGACAGAAGCAATTGTGGACAAAGTAGATTAATTCAGGTAAATGGTTGGTTATGACACACTCTGATCACCAATGATCCAACAGAAAAAGATGTAACTGCTAAAATAACTTACTATCTTTATTCGTAAATGACTAAATTATATTCCGTCTACATGAATAGGAAGACAATCCAAAGATGAGATCAGAATCAGCAAAATTATTACGGCTAAATAATATTGTAAACAGCCAGTGAAATCACCAAAATTATACACTAATATATCTCACCCAGTTTTCAAAGAGCTTTGTCGTCATCCCGGGCATGTTGGCTTTCTTTAGAAACACATCTTTGACTTCAAAGCGATTCTCTAGGCTTCAAAACGATTCTTGATTACGAAGAACAGCTGATTTCCCAAACTATCTATGGCTGTCCACAATGTCAGAGTGTACAAGTTAATCTCGAAACTCAAACAAAACGTTTTTATACATCAAAGTCTAAACATATAACAATATGTTTGCAACATCAAAATACATGATTGATAACATCATAAGAACATGTTACGTTCCAGTTAAGCTTTAAAAGTGCTCTTTATATGACAGAAAATCAAAAATATAAATGAGATAATTTCCTAGTCACATGACCATCCAAAATGGCGGCCTCCATGAAAAATGTAAACAAATTTAAAATCAAAACAGTTTCGTAAATTTGAAGCTCAATACAAAGTAATTATACGTGATTTTCTCAACTCCAAGCAAGATCAAGGTGCCAGGTAAGGAGAAATGATATAAATATAGAAAATGACGAGCAGGATCGTCACACCTCCCCCTTCAAAATGTAGGATTTACTCAAATCCTCACTGAAAATTATATAACAAATACCTATACTGTAATACATCATGTACCGTTATAAATTATCTTCACAAATTATCATGAACTGTTTCATAATGCGTAATACCTACAAGTCTATAGCACCATATCAAAAATGCATATATGGCAAAACTTACAAAGTATATAAAAGTATCAACATCCTTTTCAAAAAGGAACTCATCCTTTGGAGATTCTCATGAGAACAACATATTACAATAACATAATATAAAACGACTAAAAAAACATATTTACAGTAGAACAAAGTGTTCAAAACATCAGAATTACCTGGCAGGTAATATTCACTCTTCACAATACAAAAATAGCATCCTATACAAAATACACCCAAATACAAAATGTCGTCTGAGTCACTTTTGAGTATCTTTTTATATACATCATAAATTATTCCTCAACTGTCCATGACTTATACAGGTTGACTTGATCAAGTATGTATCTCCAAGACTCCTTATGGCACATTCCAATTGTCGTTTTTCAGCAACTAATGTTCCGTCTCAGTAGATGAAGAATGATCACTGAATATAAATGTTACTGCCTCATATGCACCATATACCATCATGGTATCACGAACTATAAGTCTTTTAACTTAGACATAATAACAAGTCCATCACTTCATGTCCTGTATCCCTTTGGTATGTTTAAGTACAATGAATGTCCTTTGAGATCAATGTAATTACTTAGTCCTCCTCACTAGTCTCTGAAGATCCATAGTCGTTTAATAAAAGCAGACCACCAGCTATTGCTGAGAGAGGGTCTGGACCGACTTCTCTGTCTCTAATTGGGCTTGAAATGAACACACAAATTCTCTTTGGTGAGACTGGGTGATCATCTCTCTCAACTTGTGTCTTTGAAGATGGTGGAGATTTTTTCACTTTCATCCTTGGGGATCTTGATGAATCTCTCTCCTCATACTGTGTCTTCATAGATCTTTGGGCTTCTTTAATGCTCTTAGGGACTGTGTCAGATTGATCATCTCTATGTTTCGTTTTCATCTTGTCACTTGTCATCTTGCTACTACTTTTCCCAGCATTATTACCCCCTTCCTCAAAAGACAACTCACGCTCCGAGGGTATCTGAATAATGGCAAAGTCTCCTTTTTCAGATATAGCTGGAGATCTTTCACTTTCAGTATGCTCCTCTTTGAGTCTGAGTCCAACTTCTTTGTGCCCGAAATACACTGTCCTCTCAACTGTTACTTTGTCTGTTTTATCATCATTAGAGGCTTCCCTGCATTTGTCAGTACATATCTCTCCTACCTCTCTGTTCATATCACATTCTGCTTGTGACCCTACTTGATCTTGATCATCGAATCCACCAAATTTTACTGTTCTACTATCCGTGCCATCACTTGTACATCCATATTTATCATCTTTGACATCATCTGTATCATCACTTTTATACCCATATTTATCATCTTTGACATCATCTGTGTCATCACTACTTGAGGTATCAATAAACTGCTTTGAACATATCTTTCTTTTAGGGACATGTGCCTTTCTTTGCCATCCCTTTGGCTTTGGCTTCCTATTTCGCCGTTTCTCCTTCAGTTTTATCCGTAGTGGTGTACTTCTCTTGGCTACCTTCTTAACTGGCTTCTCTTCAAGTTTTGGTACTTTAACATCAGTTTCTTCATTAAGAATTCTGTTCACCTTGGAATCATCAAGGAATATTTCTGGATCGAAGTTAACATTTCCTGTAAATATATCTGTTAGGCTATCATCGAGGTTAGTTTCACCCACCATTTTTTGTTTAAGTACATCATGCATTTTCATATGTTTTTCCATCAAAGTTTTGCTTCTTCTGTCACAGGAATACATACATGGACGGCCTTCAGGGGATATGTATGTACATTTGAGAGATAGATAGTGTTGTCTTACATGCAGGTATAGTGCACGCCAGTTTCTGTATCTTTTGTCGCAGAAGATGTAGTTTTCATTTTCATCTGTTCTGAGGACAACACGGCATTGCTGCAAGTAAGCAAAAACATTGATAAGTTACCACCGGGTAGGCTCATTTACATCTAATAAAATTCATAGCTTTCTAACTTTGAATATAAATCACTCAGATTGATCAATCAGGGGCTTTAACCTTCCTTTTTGTACAATCTTGAATTCTTCAATTTCTCTTGGACCTCAGAAGTTTATCTTTCCCATCAGGGATTGAAATATTACAGGGTCTTGTGGGGGTTCATTGACATCAACATGTGTTCGTTTGTGTTTGGTGGCACAATAATTTTATCAACTGATTGGCTGCAGAACCGCTTTAATTTATTCGCGTTCACTACCCGCTGATTGTCACCGATTTGAAATCATCAACACACGTTGCAAATCTGTTTGATCTGTGCCATCTTTTTACAAATTTAGGAGTTTGACTTTTTCATTGGAACATACAACATACAACTTAATCATCAACATCCACATTTTGCAGATTGGCTTTGACATCATACTGGCTTTAAATGACATCACCTACAATTCAAACTATCCCATATAATCATGGCTGCATCAACCTGGCTCATAAGTACCTGCCAGTACTCAGATCCAGCAAGGCTGTCAACGATTTCATCACACCGTGGCAGCGGGTAAGAATCTCCGACAGTCTTGTGATTCAACTTTCGAAACTCCACACCAATCGTAAGCTTTTGTCCTTCAGAACTAACATCAGTGCCAGTGTTGATTTTCATCTCTGTTGCATCCGTTTTGCGTATGTCTTGTTATTGGCAAATAAATAGGTTTACTTCAATCGATAAAAACAGTTTAACACACTCCACTTTTTCGGGAGAAAATAGTTGCACACTGTTCTCAAAAAGTATCTTCGAATGTTCTTGTACTTTGTCATCTTTTGCTACATCTGCCTCTTTTAATTCAGATTCAGATTTCACTTCCTCAACATCATCCGCAGAGTCGTCATCAAGGTCAAATTCAAGGTCAACATTGGATATTGTCATTCAATATCAAGTTTAGACCTGGCCAGGCATTTGTCAACAAAGGGGTCAGACTCTGACTTCAAACATCACCACAATGTGTGTTCGGGACATCATTCTAGTTGATTGAAACACCGCCAATATCTGTGACTTCACTTTCAGACGCTTGAACTTGTCTCGGTAGCGGCTCACCAAAAGCTATGGGTCTTTATACAGCATTGTTGGTTGGATACCATAATTGATCATTCTCACGAGAATCCAGTAGTTTGGATTTACATGTACCAAAAAAAAATCTACCGATTGATATTCCCCTGATCTTGGCGTCCACATCCATTTTAATTGCTTACTAGACATTTCCATGTAGATTGCCTGGTGCTTCACCTTTTGACTACTACTTCACACATGGGCGACACTCTCACTGTTTGTTTCATCACAACATGACACTTGGGTCTCAGGCTTAGTTGAGGGTTTACGGCATGGACACAGTCTAGGTTCATTGTCATATCTTCAAAGTATATACATCCAAAACATTCTACCAAATGTAACGCTTGTGTTATTTATCAAGACAATCAAGTAACATTAAAACATACTGATCATCTAATCCTCTCATCTCAATCTTTATTCCCAGTCTTTATCAAAACGTCTATATACAAATACAATGCATCACCATCATCTTCTGTGACTCTATATGTCATTAAAATAGCTAGTGTTACAGACTGAGATTCTTAATATTATTCTAAATATTTTGCTACAACAAAATAATGCACGATTGTTCAAGTAGACATGTTTTCAGTCCGGCCGGTTCTGAATACTGTGTCATATCTACTATTTTCAGTTGAAGAAAACAATGATGAATAGTTTCAATTACAAACAATTAGTTTTCACATGCACTCCTCACATTTAGTCTTTATTCATTCACACATGGGTAATAAGTCCATTTCATTTATTCAACCAACTGGATGAATGTCAAGTCTCCCTCAGTGTATCCATCACTACTGTAAATTCAGCTTCTTAAATCTAATGGCTCTTTTTCGCAAATTTCACATTTGTAGCCATCAATCAAGTTTCACTTTCGAATCTTTATTTCCAAACTCACACTCCACAATGCAATGCACTTCAACAGGTCTTCCATCAGTCATCTCTATGTTTGAGACATGGCCTTTGTTGATAGAGATATTCATCCATCTCGCCTTTGTGGGAATATTATACACATCAGATTCACTATCAACAATAGCTGGTATCAGGAACTTCCAAATATTAAAATGCACAGCAAGACCTTTGCGGGTTGTGCCATCAATGTTAGTGGTTCCAACAGAGATCTCGGCTGATTCTGGACCCACTGAATCAGTCTCATCTAGTTTCCCGAGCCCTTGGGCTCGGGGCTGCCCTTGGGGCAGTCCATCACACTGTGGTTTTCTTCCCCGCATCTGAAGCAAGCCTTAGATCCAGTCTTCTGTGAATTAGGGTGCCTGAATTCACAATTGAAGACTGAGTGTTCCCTGCAGTCACAGAGTTTGCAATACACCTGCCTCTTCTTGTTCTTCTTGGGTTCCTTCTCTGTCTTTTTCATAAGCTTTTTCATCAACTGTTGTCCCAACTTCTCCACTTCTGATATAACCAAACTTTGCATGTCTGCTCTGAAATCATCCATCATGGCTTGAAATGGTTCCTTGCTTGGAAGATTAGCTGGTTTTTTCAAAGCTACAATTTGGAACACTGTATCAGGTTCAGTCACAATTCTCTTCTCATGGCCTTTTGTGAGTGCTTCATCTTGGAGATATTCACATGGTGCCTCATTCTGTGTCTCAGACTTGGCGAAAGACATACAAGCGTCCACATCAACATCGTTTTGGGGTTCAATAAACTTTCCCTTAGCTTTCATTTCTCTATCAGAATTAGGTAGCTTTTCATCAGAGCATGACCCGTGACCTAGGCTTCTCACACTGACATATTGGTTAGTCAAAGGTCTCTCACTTATTCGGTGCCTATATAGATCAGCACTGTAACTTCGATCATCATTTCTAGGTTTTTTCACAAATGGCACTTGGCGTCCCCAATCCAACTGATATTCTTGGGCTGTCAACAATCCTGTATCATCGAGGTCCAAATCTCCCTTTCGGGTGCCCATGTAGGGTAATGAAACATATGGAATATGCACTGGTTGGGAAATGATCTCTGGGCCAATTCTGTCTTCAGTTTGTGTTTTAACAGTATTCTGGAATGATTGTGACTGTTGTCTCAGTGACTTCATGCAAACTGCCTGTCTCTCAAAGCCATCTTTAAGCTGCATTGAAGAATCACCCTCTGTACCTTCTCGATTCACTGCTGGAGAATGTAACACATCATAATGCATCGGTTGTGGCATTGGAATCTGATAAAAAGCATCTTGTCTTTTAAGATTTGGCTTTGAAATTTCTGTCAGACAATCATTAGCTCCAATCGGCAATGGTGGAGGCAAAAAGAACTTTTCCTCTTCACAAGTCTGCTCTCTTCTTTTAATGTCTGGCATCACTTCTTGCATGTGGCTTCTTTTTGGCGTTACCTCATCTTCTGACAATGACGGAGTCTCAATATTTGTAGATGTCGCATGTTCTGTCTTGATTTTCATTGGCTTCAGCAATGGTCTATTTTGTGAGTTCATCTGTGTACCGGGCCTTTTCCACACCATATCGATCCTCAGATCTAAGGCATCAATAGTCGAAGATTTCGTTTGACTTCCATCATTCATGAAATTATTGGGGTACAAATTACCTTCAATTGGTAGAGATCTCATTTGTGAGAGATTGTCAATTCTCTTTGACAATTCATCAGTATCACTATTAAGGATATCTGTATCACAGCATTCATAGGCCATCTTGTGTAAATCTCGTTCCTTTCTTTGACGTCTAGACTGCAAGCCACAATGTACTTCACCATCACCAAATGCTGACTGTAGTAGCTCATCATTCATGTCAAAATCTGTGGCTTCCATTTGCTCAGTAGATGCCTCAGATGGTAGAGCTGTGTCCTTTGTCGTCTCCAAAGTATTTTCAGTAGCTGACGTGGCCATATTTCACACAAGTTATTCCCATGTAAGAGATTCCACAGTTTCACACAGATCAATTTATTACAGTTGACAACATACAACTTTATTCTTCACACAAATATGAAACAACAAGTAAATAACAAAATTTATTTTTATTTACTTAATCATACACCTGGTTTATTCACTTAGAAGAAATGGCTGTGACTTCAAAAATCCAGCATTGCATCAATGTGGACATTCGTTTATTCTTCACTTCAGGTTTTGCAGAACATACAATGCAAGAGTACAAGCTGGTCATCTATTTTAAACAATAAACAATCCCAAGCATAAAGAAGTATCACACAAAGAGTTTTCCTTTTGCAGCTAAACACATGTGTGTTAACAATTTGGGAATGACTAAATTTGTTTACACTGCCCGAATAATGAGAAAAAAAATGACGCAAAACACGATCTTGATATAATGCGCAAGCCAATCAGTTCACAAAAGTAGACGTACCACTATCACTATCCATATCCCACCGATTTAGCCAACACTGTGAAGTTTCTGATCCTGCTTCCACAAAAATCATAGAATTGGTAACGTGCTCTATTAAACCAAAAACCCCGAATATGTCACTTACCGTCTTGTTCTCATTTATAAGGCTCTATGGAAGACTCACTGTGTGATTAATTGTGGACAAATGACAACTGTGGACAAGTATGATTTCGCAATTGTGGACAAAGTGTAATTGCACAATTGTGGACAAATAGTAATTGCACAATTGTGGACAAATGACAACTGTGGACAAAAGTGATTTCACAATTGTGGGCAAAGTGTAATTGTACAATTGTGGACAAATGACAGCTGTGGACAAATATGATTTCACAATTGTGTGGACAAAGTGTAATTGTACAATTGTTGACAAATGACAGCTGTGGACAAATATGTCTGAGTTATATTAGGCCAGCATGGGGAATATAAAATCGGTAAATAATATAAGTTGAAACTCAAGGAAAATTTGGGCAGCACTTCCCCTAGTATCAGTGAAAATCAGATTGGGGAGGGGAAAATTTGGGCAGCACTTCCCCTAGTATGAGTGAAAAACAGATTTGGGAAGGACAGATATTATAATTGCTATATCAGGCCATACATCACTTGTTAAAAGGAACTGTGTCTTCAAGGTAAGGCTGTATCTTCTATTCAGGGGGTTAGGAATTGTAAAGTGGACAAATTACAACTGTGTACAAACCCAAATGTGGACAGAAGCAATTGTGGACAGAAGCAATTGTGGACAAAGTAGATTAATTCAGGTAAATGGTTGGTTATGACACACTCTGATCACCAATGATCCAACAGAAAAAGATGTAACTGCTAAAATAACTTACTATCTTTATTCGTAAATGACTAAATTATATTCCGTCTACATGAATAGGAAGACAATCCAAAGATGAGATCAGAATCAGCAAAATTATTACGGCTAAATAATATTGTAAACAGCCAGTGAAATCACCAAAATTATACACTAATATATCTCACCCAGTTTTCAAAGAGCTTTGTCGTCATCCCGGGCATGTTGGCTTTCTTTAGAAACACATCTTTGACTTCAAAGCGATTCTCTAGGCTTCAAAACGATTCTTGATTACGAAGAACAGCTGATTTCCCAAACTATCTATGGCTGTCCACAATGTCAGAGTGTACAAGTTAATCTCGAAACTCAAACAAAACGTTTTTATACATCAAAGTCTAAACATATAACAATATGTTTGCAACATCAAAATACATGATTGATAACATCATAAGAACATGTTACGTTCCAGTTAAGCTTTAAAAGTGCTCTTTATATGACAGAAAATCAAAAATATAAATGAGATAATTTCCTAGTCACATGACCATCCAAAATGGCGGCCTCCATGAAAAATGTAAACAAATTTAAAATCAAAACAGTTTCGTAAATTTGAAGCTCAATACAAAGTAATTATACGTGATTTTCTCAACTCCAAGCAAGATCAAGGTGCCAGGTAAGGAGAAATGATATAAATATAGAAAATGACGAGCAGGATCGTCACATTATATTAATGAAAGACTCCTCAGATATCTGAGATTTAAATGTGCTCTATCAGTTTAAATTACCTTTAATAACCATAAAATCGTTTCTACAACATTATACATCCAGTTCCATAGTAATTTATTCTTAAGTAATGATTTATTTATCTGATGAATTTAAATATATGCAAATTTTGTAATTGCGGATTGTAATTAATAATTTAAACAATATTAAATTCCACAGAAACTGCAATAAATTATTTAGATAAGCCTAGTATAGAGCAGTTACCAAATACCCTAATATCAGAGTGGTAATTCATCAATTAAAAGTGAGGTCACCTTAACATTTCACCTGTTGCAACTAATAATTCCTATTTTCATACTAATAAGGTATAAACCTTCACAAAACCTGTATTTTAGATGATGACAAGCCTATATAAATGATTTAGATGTCAACTCTAATACGAATTCGAATGTCATGCATTGTGGGAGTTTGTCATCAAAACTATAGTCTCCCCTATAGTGGGCGGGGTAAAATTATGAAAATGAAACTTTTTTTTTCTTCGTAAGTCTACATGTTAGAATTCTGACACTCACCAAATATTAAGTTCACATGAATATGTAACACCATGATTTTTTTCATGCTTTTCTGACAATCTGATCCTAAAATATCTAAATAGATATTTAAAACTATAGTCTCCCCTAGTGGGCGGGGAAAAACTATGAAAAAGAAATAATTTTTTTCTTCCTAAGCATACAAGTTAGAAGTCTGATACTCACCAAATATGAAGATCATATGAATATGTAACACCATGATTTTTTTCATGGTTTTCTGACAAACTGATCCTAAAATATTTAAATAGATATGTGATAACATGCCTGTTTTGTGGCCTATTTTGTTATACTTTGGGGTCAAATGACCAATTACTGGTCTCAAAAATGATCAAAACGATATTTTAATTATTTGTGAATATGTGATCTATCGTAATAAAGCTTGAATACTTGACTAAAGTATTCCATTTGGGAACAAAAAATTGTTTCCTACCAATACTCAATTTGGGGGTAGGGTTGTAGGGGGTACCTAGGAAGTGAAATTTCATATTTGTCCACTGCATACATTTTTCTATATTTTTGATATGTTTTTCAACTGATATCAATACATAATATAAGACTGATTTAAAAACTGTTGCAATTTTTGGGATGTTTGGGCCTTTTATGAGCCCATTTGCTTGGCCTATACGGGCCTGTACTGACCAGGCTCGTTTCGTTTCCTTTGTTGTAAGAATACCAAAATATGATGAAATGTATGGTAATGTATGTTTTTAAATATGTGCACCCCATGGTCTATCTGGTGAGCTGCTTAATGAAAATAACAGTAAATATGTGTTTTTTCAGATTAGGTGAAGCTGGATTATTTCCAGTACACCATGAAAATCGGACTATCGCTCGTTATTCTATGTTAACCCATGACCAAGTTGAAAAAAGTGAAGCCAGGTTTGTATTGGATGGTTAAACCATAATTAGAATATATATATCTTTTATTGACTCTCTGATGTCATTGCAATGATATATTAGTCACTACAAACTAAAATATACAAAATTAAACTAAGACTAAACTAACTACTTCATAGAAAATATACAAAGTTGTAAAATACAATTACAGCATCACGAAATGTAAAATATAAAAATATGAGATATAGTTGTAAAATACAAATACAACATGACAGAATTTAAAACATCAGTGTGATGTATCATTGTCACAATATTAATCCAGTTTTTTGAATGAATGATAAATGAACTTTGCTAGATGTAAAATTACAATTTTTATGAGACAAAAGTTTTTTGAAAATAAAGTCAGGACAATCTACACAATCAAATTAGGTAAGGGTGTCAAACAGAAGTTTTCTTTCTGTTGTATTTTTCTTACACATCATGATAAAGTGTTGTTCATCTTCTAAAATACCACACACATTACATTAACGTTCATCCAAAGGTCTTTGCTTAGGCTTCAAATGACGACCAATATCTATATGTAATGTGTGTGAACAAAGCCTAAATCTACTAATTGCTTGCCTCTAATTTTTATTTTGTATATTTAAATAACCCTCTCTTTCAAAGACATTTTTGAATGTTATGTAAGTTCTTAAAACAGGATATTTGAAAATATCTTTCTGCCACTGAGACTTATAATTCTGATACAGTTTGTTTTTGTTATCATCTTGATAAAAATATAATCATCATCAATCTTTTGAGTTTCCCAATATGAGAATAAATCACATTTTTTCAAAATATCAGTGATTTTGTTTGACCAGGTGCCTTTAAAACCAAGTTGGCTCATTTCACGGTCATGCGTATATGTTTTATGAAGAATGTTTCCAGGTGATAGATGAATTAAACGGAGCCAATATTTAATTAACTTAACTTAACGTCTTAATTCTCCATAGCCTGCTGGTGTTGCTGTTGATTTTTTAACACCTAATAAACTTTTAAGAAAAGATAAATGCGTTGTCTCTATTGTCTTAAGATGTTTTTCATTGATCCACACCTCTGAAGCATAAGTTAGGATAGGTTCAACTAAAGAGTCAAAAAGGTGCAATGCAAGATTAACTGGAATGTCATTAAATTTTTTTTATTGCTGTTTAACTTTAAACAAAGCTTTTCTTGCCTGCTCATATGCTGGCCAAAATTCTTAGTTTTGCTGAATACACATCCTAGATATTTATATTGCTCAACACTTTCTATTGCACTATCATTAAATGTGAAAACTTTATCAAATTTTGAGTTTTGAAACAATTGATTTTGTAATAAAAGGGTGCCGAAATTAAACAACAATTCATTCACAACACTACTGCGTATTTTGCAAATCACCAAAAATATCCCAAAAGAGAAAATATCAAACAGTAAGATAAAGCAGAAACATTTTCATGTGATGGTCATTATTCAAAACCAAATGATAAAGAACCCTGTGGTAGTGAACATCTTGTCATTGTGAAAACACAGAGGACTTTGAAACGGTGGTCTCAGGTTAAAAAGACACAACATAAATGGACATACATTAAATGATACCGATATGAATAGCGATATAAATTTGGACCTCGTGGTGTCATATTTTGCCTTCATTTTTTACCAAAAAGATTTAATCTGTTTGGAAGGACCCTTGTAGAAAAATCATTGTATTCAGTCTGTATAGGATCTCAAAGACTTCAAATAATCTGACTTGTATTTCAGGGTGTATCTTTGGTTAACTGGACCAGAAAGATTCCACTGTGACGGACTCAATTCAGTAGAATATACAGTTGACAGCATACACTACAAGGAACATTATGTCCTCATTAAAATTGACATGCCTACAGATTTCAAGACGTCAAGCATGTGCCTGGACTGTTTCTCAGGAGGTTTGAAGACAAAGACAATACAGAAAGCTGTTAATACTAGTACTGTTAATAGTACTGTTAATAATACTGTTAATAGTACTGTTAATATAACTGTGCCTGAAATATGCAAAATGACATAGTATCTGGCATGTGCCTGAAATGTGCTTGAAAATTCATGCTAAAAATAACATGACAAGGCACTAGTTGTGTCTACTTACAATCTTCAAAGAAACTCACCATTAAACGGACTAGAGTTGAAAATGAGAGGGCTTTGCAATATCTCTACCAAACTTGGGACAAAAAATTGAAAACCATGGGTGTATGAAATAACCAATTTAAGGTTTAAATGTTTCCAATAAAACGTGATCACCTTATAGAAATTTATGTTCTTGTGTATTTAGAAACAAAATAACGGCAACTCCACGGAGTAGCAAATCTCAACGAATAAAATATCAATTTCGTTCGTATTCCCCATACATTTGAAAAACTAAATATATGACAAGGCATTAACATGCAAAATGTCATCATCTGTCATTCATTACAGACACCAAATGTCATGTATGTCATATGTCACCACTTCTTTTATTTTTTTACCCTTAAGCTTTGAATATTGACCCACAAATCCTGAATGTTGTACCCTCAAAGTCTGAATATTGAACCTTCAACATCTAGGATTTACTTCTGTGTCTTCAAATAACTAATTCTTACATCCATTTTTCATTAATACTTTTACAATGCAGGATATGGAATTCTAAGGTAAAACTTACCTTTACAATGTACTATAGTAACCATAAGTTTTGACCAATCATATAAGAGATGCTGATATTTTATGAATCAATAATTATATTTTGTATACCTTACCTTACCTTTCATGAGAAAATATTAAAGATCTGGTATATCAATAATACTGCATTACATAAAATACCGTTTTCCCATTTCATCTCTTTTACAATTAGGATCACTTTTCACCATAATAAGTGTCACATGTAAAATTTTAATCCATATAATGTCTGAATGTTACAATTTGAGTCTGTAACAAGAGCATTCAATAAGTTCCAATAAAATGTTTGTAGTCTGTAACAAGGGCATTCAATAAGTACTAATACAAATGTTGTAACCTTTTTATTTCTTTAAGTATCTGGATGATTTTTGTACTGCACATTAATATTAGTATTGTTATCACATACCATGAGAATTACTCAGATGCAAGTTGGTAGTTACCAGTTTCGCCACCAGGTGGCTGATTCGGGGGAAATAACATGGCAGGGTATTACAAAATTCCCTTAAACTTGAATATTCATCAGTTTTAGTGGTTCACTTTTCATATTACCCTAATGTATCTGATAGTTATACAAATCAAAATATGTTCAGTAAAAGAAACTATTATCTGCCCAACACAAGAAAAGATATTTCCATTTTTGTGATTTTACAACATGGAGTCTATGGGGAATCTCCCCGACCTAGAAGTCGCATTTCCAAAGAAAATTAAATTTTCAAAGTTGATAAACTCTTTTTAAAACCATATTTCTAAATGTAATTCTACATGTAGATTCCAAATATGAAATCAGTTTGTCTTAATTTTGAATTTTTAATGACGTAAATCAAGATTATTTCTACTCGCATCTAGGCTATTGAAGTATATGGAGTTAACACCACCAAGTAATGAGTAAGAAGGGGTTAATCAAAAGTCATTAATCACAGGAATAAGCTGACACATATCCAAATCTGGCCCGTAGCCGGGGGGGGCGGGGGTGGCTCGATGGGTTCGAGTGAACCCCCTGGCCAAAAAATCTTTCAAACTCATGCACTTTTTCACCATTCTGAGCACTTTTTAAGTGATTTTGGCCATTTTTGGACCAAAATTGTCACAGGTGAACCCCCCCCGGAATTTTTAAAAAAGTGACCCCCCCCCCCTTGGCAAATCCTGGCTACGGGCCTGCAAATCATGATCACTGTCAAAGGGATTATCAGTGGTAAATATTAACCATGTTTGATTTTACAGCGTTTAATTTATTTTGATATAAAATTGTATCAATATGATACAATAATTTACATTACTAAAAAGCATTATTTATATGATCTATTATAAATAATTAAGGATTTCATCATCATAGACAATAATTACATGTATGTGTTTGATCTGTCAAAAAACATAAAATGTTTCATTAACCATCAGTGATTGATTACTACTTTAAGTACAAATATAACAAGGCATTAACATGCAAAATGTCACCACCTGCCATTTGTTAAGACCCTGAACTCCCAACATTAAATGGCGTTACAAAAAAGTTGGAGGCCATAACAATGTCACCACATCTGATGGTGACATTAAAATACACAAAACATTGGTGTTTGCATTTTGTCAATGCAATTTCATTCTGGTGTGAGAGGGGATGTTTTTCTAAACTAACATTTTTCTCATAGTTACTTCCTATACAAGAAGCCTTTTTACTTCAGAATAAATCTGAACTTATATGAATTCAATTTTACCCGATGATCTATATAGTTCATTGATTTAGGTATTCTTGTTCACCAACCAGTATACAAATTGCAATACACTATTTTTATTCCATTACACTATTTCATTCCATAACACTATTTCATTCCATTACTTCATTTCATTTCAGTACACTATTTCATTCCATTACACTATTTCATTCCATTACACCATTTCATTTCAGTACACTATTTCATTCCATTACACTATTCCATTCCATTACACTATTTCATCATATTACACTTTCTCAAACTCCTGAGGCAGTACTACAGTACTAGTCTTCAACATTCCAGTCTCCCAGGCAAAGCATTAGTCCCAGCTTCCACCATAAGTTTGCTTTACAGAACGTCATTGAGAAATTCAGAGAACTTGATTGGTTGCATTGTGCGTGTCATAGGCCCATGTGCTGTGAATTATTTCCATTTACCCGTCACAATGTCAATCCGAGACACTGCCACAGGAATTTGACTATTTCAAAGTTGTATACTAAATATTACAGATTTCCCTTTCTTATCACAGACTGCTGGTTCATCTGTGCTCCTATGGGGCCAATATTTTGGGTCATCACCAAGAAGTGTGTCCTCATTGAGCCCTAATGTTATTTCACTATGTCGCACATCTTGATCACCATTTGAAGTGATGTCATCAAGGTCATGTATCAACTTTGTTTCACTTACGTGAAGTGATTCATTTGAGCTAATGCCAGCACTGGATTTGTCATGTTCTTTTATGGTTGATTTTAGGATATTGGAATGTACTTCAGGAGAATCGGAACATTCTGGGAAATGGGAATGTACATCAGAGGACTTGGAATGTACTTCAGAATTTACATGTTCTTCTTGGGAATTGGAGGGTACATCAGTGAAATAGGAATGTACTTCTGGGGATTTGGAATGTACTGGGGTATTATAATATACTTCTGGGGTATTGGAATGTACTTCTGGGGATTTTGCACTTAATCCAGGAGTTCCATATCTCTTCAAAAGTTCACCTCCGTGTTGGACTATACTTGCATTGGAAGACTCATAGTTGTGTTTTATCTTTTCAGGATCTGCTTCATTATTACACGCAGACTGATCCTTTTTTACAAGATTTCTGGTGCCTAAATCTTCATCAGGCATCTGAGCTTGAACGAGATCACTTTGAGCACTTTCATTCTCATTTATGTCTCTTTCATTGATTGTTGACTGGATGTCCTTATTTTGCTCTTCACCAAAATCAAATCCTTGATTCACAAATGCCTCTTTATTTGCACTTTTATCAATTACACCTCCAATGTTATCATTCTTAACAGCTTGTCCATCAGATTGAGCAATATCAACTTCACACACAGCAGTTGGATTTTCCCCTTGAGTAGATTCATTCATGTCTTTATCAGACTGCTCACTGTCAATATCATTATTTTGGGAATCTTTGATGGTAATGTCGGATAACAGTGTCTGTGTAGATCGTGATATACGTTTCTCTTGTCTCCGTGTTTTGTGTTTACAAACATGTGCCTTGGGAAGGGCTGGACCAGATGGACCCATTTTGTTTGCACCTGTGGATGTTTCTGAAATACATAGTTTAAGTTATATTATATCAATGTGCAGGCCCGTAGACAGAATTTTCCAAGGGGGGGGGTCACTTTTCAAAAAAATTCTAGGGGGGGTTCACTTTGGCAAATTTAGCCAAAAATCACTCAAAAAATAGTCAGAATGGTGAAAAACTGCATGATTTTGAAAGAAATGTTGGCCAGGGGGGAGGTTCGCCCGAACCCCCCATGGCTACAAGCCTGATGTGCTACAAATGATTGGATGGAGATGGGTCAATACAGAACAATATATATGACATTTTTGAGGAATCATGGGTTAAAACATTCTTTGCAAGTTGAGAGTCGACGTGCTTACAAAGTATCTGTGAGATTGGTAGTAACAACAGTTACAACAAGGTATTTTGGACTCATCTACCTATCCAAATCTGTGTCTATGTATGTGAATTGTGATGTATTGTAAATGAGAAATAATGATAATAAAAAAGAGATTGGTTGTAATTGTATTGAATAAAGAGGGAATTAGTTCAACTTTAATGCTTTGACTGAGTCACAATTTGTCCTTATTTGGTCATTTGACCCAAAAGCATGCGTTACTCCATTTGAATTTGATACTGAAATAATTCCAGGTTTGACTGAGTTGGACAATGGTTGAGTTGATCTGATGTTATGTTGACGTAAATTCAAGTACCATTATCATTATTTCTCAGACAAATATTACCAAGAGCATCTCCTCTTAGCGTATCTTTTTAAAAAACATGCAAGTTTTACCTGCTGAAAAGCATACACTCGTACGTCTAGGGAGTTCTACACTAGAGCCCTCACTCTCCGACACTCTTGGTAATCTCTGTTTCTTTAGGCTCGATTTTGACATGTTACGAGGAATGGTATCTGGCTTGTTTTGTTGACTCCTCATAGCGCTAGTGTTCATCATTATTGAACTGGCTGTAAAATAAAACAAGAATCTTTCACATACTTATAGTGATTAACTCCTATTAGCTATACATATCATGAATCAATTATGGCATATAAAGTAACAATGTAACTTGTTGATATGTTGATAAGTGTTGGATCCGTATTCACTTAGAAGCAGGAATTCCAAAATGTCAAAACCTGTATTTTGACCATCTGTGCCAGGATGTACAGATCTTAACCAGCTAGTGATCCACCATGTATGCCATCAAGCTTTGATACATTATCATATCTTGTGATAAAACTCCAGTATTTTGACTCTGACTTTTGTTTGAAGATGTATGAATATTTATGAGATAACAAACTATCAACTTTAATTTTAAAAATAATTACAGACACCGAACAGACACCGAACACTGGATATCAACCGCCGAAAACATCATCCACAAAAAGTTGGAGACTATAACAACATGTCACCACTTGTGGTGGCGACATAAAAAGCATTATTTTTACCTGTGCTAAGAGTATCAAGATTATTAGCAACAGTGAAGTTTCCTATCAACTGATGTTTCCGCAGGGCAGGACCCCAGTCTCTTGATGGCCTCACAACATCTTTCAATTTCTAAACAGACATCATAATGATTAACAAGGTGCCTTGTCTAGACATACATCAGTAGGACTTGAGTGGATCTGTCCAATTCAAAGGTTCTCGATAATAGGCTCCTTTGAAACTCAAACTTGAAAATTAAGTCAAATTAAATCTGTTCAGTAGAAAGAAAACTGAAGGTACTGATGTCCCTAAATATTCCTAAATACCCTAAAAATACCCTTAAATACCTTTAGGACATTTTATGATTTATAGCTACACGTATATTTTTCTTCTTTGTGAATATAGAACAATTACACAAACACACTCAGCTCTGGAAGTTAAGCAATAGTTTAAAAACAAATTAATGTTCTTTACTATTATTTTAAGCTTGAAGTAGTTGTAAAAATAAATTTGTAATAATGTATTAAAAATACAACAAAAAAAGATAGTTAACATAAAGACGTAAAAGATGTCACACAAAGATAAGATGCACACCATTCTCTGCCACTCCAAGGAAATGTCTTCCTGTGCGTCCTCCTCTCTCCTCTGATCAGATGAGCTCTGATTGGTTGTTATGGTTATGATATCGGGGTTATCTGTCGAATACTCAAATCGAGGCTTTACAACATCGAGAGTTGCCTATGTTAAAACACAACACATGACACATTAAGATGTAGCATTATGTAGAATTAAGCACTATAAGATACACTATAGCATTTTAAATACAGGCCCACAACCAGTTCGATGGTTTGAGCCCCCACCCCTGGTCAAAAAATCTTTCAAAATCATGCAGTTTTTCACCATGCTAAGCACTTTTTAAGTGATTTTGGCCATTTTTGGACCAAAATCGTCACAAGTGAACCCCCCTGGAATTTTTCAAAAAGTGAACCCCCCAAATCCTGGCTACGGGCCTGAAATAGATTACATGCACAAGGATTATGTATATTTACTGGGAGGTTTTGGATACAGGGTTCACTAGTATCCCGAGGGAAATATAAATTGTGGAGATAACATATTTCTTGAGTGATGAAATCTGTGTCCAAAACCTCCCAGTACATTCCTATTATGGTTCTAGGGACATTCTACCTTCTAAGGTCCCAAAATTAAAAATGATTATAATGTTGGATATGAAATATGAAAAAAATAGCGAAAAATTACTTTATAAAGCGAGACTGGGATGGATACAGACCTCGACTATAGCAAGACAGATATAGAAATATCCATCTTGCTCCATAAATACCCAATATATTCCCGTATGTTATGTACATAGAACCTCAGTAGGTTATAATGGGATAAACAAGCATTCACCACATATTTCTCAAGCACATACGTTTTATATATTTTAATGCATTCCAGGGGTTTCATTATTTCACAATAATTTAGTGTTAAAAAGACATATAAAAAACAGCAGAGATTTTGAATTTTAATTTCTAAGCTTCATGATCACTTTTAATACATTGTTAACAATTTTGAAATTTCTTCATTCAAATCATACATCTCGAATGGTCACCTGCAGAGTAAAGGCCAACTGCAGGCTAAAGGAGCATGAAGGAGGAATCTATTTGAAAGAGGGGAGATGAAGGGGATCTAACCATGCATAAATCAAAACTACAGTAAAACATGCATACGCTGAACACTCTCCATAGTGGCCAAAATCCTAATTCTCATTAGGCTTTTAGACTCCGATTTTCCAGATTCTCCAGAGTCTAATTTTACATATTTTTCAAATCATTTGTGAGGAGTAGTTGCCCTAAAACGAGGATAACAATATACGGTATTCCAAAGAGAGGTCCATTAACATGTAAACTAATGTAAAAATATTTGGTTCTTTTGAAAAAAGTTGCCTGAAGATAGGTGTTCCTCACTGAGAGGTGTTCCTTTGAAAAGGTTTTATTGTATGTAAAATATTGACAAAAGAGACATCAGCCATAAAAATATTCAACTGTCAGTTGCCAGATGGACCTACATTTCAAGGTAGATATGCACAATGGCAATTTAATGTAATTTACATGCTAATCATTATCAATGATTCACATGTTTATGTGGATATTTACACATTATGGCAGAATACATCATTCTAATAATGAAAATATTTTGAATAAATTACCATTTGCATCCGTTCGGCTTTGCTTCTCAAAAGAGAGCTTCATCTTCACTCTTTCAGTTTTCAACAAATCTCTGAACTCACTGCGCTTATCAGAGTTCATTGTTGAAATAAGGATAATTTTGTATGTGGTCATTTTTTCTGACGAAATCGCATATGCACGGATTTAGCATGTGTTCCTTCCAGCTTGCCGATTGATTGAGAATCGGTCAGTGTGGTAAGTGTGAAATGATTTATGACCCGAGCCGTCACGGGCATGAGCTGTGGGGGCGGTGCTGCTAAACTGTAATATAGTCTATACTAGGCAGAGGGTAGTTTATAACTAGAGTCTGCACGCAGGGTGCGAATAAATGGAATTAAAATGGCATTTCCTCAAATCTTTTTCAACTTTTAGTAATGAAAGCAGTTCGGCTGTTATTTCCAAGCAAGACATCATAAAAAATCATGATACCAAAACACCTTACTGTTCACAATTGATAGGATGTACATTTAACAGGCTGAAAATTGGCTGAATTAAATTGAATTCATGGAATATCGATCTGTTCATTGTTCATCTCTTCAAAATTTTTGAGTTACACTAGAGTTGACATCAAGCATAAAATACAGAATTAACATTAGTGTTCATCAGTGTATTCACATGGCCTTCAACTTGAATGTTAATGGTTTAATTTCACTTTCGACAAAACTTGATATATTTTGTTCAAAGCTTCATTGTGATCAATAATACAGATGAAAAGACACTGAATAAACCACCACCAGATATTAGCAAGACAAATCATATACACGTAAATATAAATCTACAAACCATACATATAAATCTGCTACAGTCCACATGCATCTTTAAGCTTAGTCACAAACAAATGGAACAGTTCAGTGTTTAAGACAAACCCTTTCATTATTCTACTCACATTACTGCAGTGCCCTCTGGTTTGTGCGAGGGCAACTATAGCAAACACAGGGACACACATGAAGGGCACCAGGGCAATGATGAAACCCACACACTCTGCCCACCATGGGTATATATAGCCATCATATTTGGTAGGAGTATACCCGACTATAGAAAAGACCAATATGAACTAAAAAACAAAACAAAATGGCAATTTTAGTGATGAAAAAAGGGATCAGAGATTATGTGGATGTGATTTGGTGGAAAATAAGATGGGAAAATAAAGGGGGGGGGGGGCATAAATATACATATTTAGTTTTTTTGCCATTTGAGACTTTTAACATGTTAACTATAGAAAATCAGGAGGAGTGAGAAACACCTGTGGCAAATTCTGAGAACTTTCCAAGTGATTTTGGGGAAAAATGGTCAAATGTGAACCCATCCTAGAAAATATGTACCCCCATTGGCAAAAGCTGGCTATGGGCCTGAACAGGTACATTTGTTATGTTGTGTTATAATACATGAAAACAGGTAGCAGTACAATAGCACTTACCACGATAATAACTGGAGATACAAACTTCCACATGATTTTCCACCAAGGTCCAGGGGCCTCTCCTAACATGGCCTTGACATTGAATGTGAAAGCCTCAAGGCCATAGACCCAGGCTATCACAATACACTCACATAGACCTATCGCTAGGGCTGACCATCTTGACGCATACTCATCCATCAGTTGTAGGAGATAAATACCACCCTGGAGAAATCATGAATCAAATGGTTACAACAATAGGACTTTACAGCTGGATATTCATAGTATTTAAAGCGCCTAGAAAAATCAAAACAGACGATAGAAAAGAACAAGTTTTGAAAAAAATTAAAATGCAATTCGTTGGAACCAATGCTCATGTCTGTTTTTGTGTCAGTTCCATGGAATGATGGTGATCAAAAAAATTTTGTAAAATTTGTACAATTCTTTCAACTTATTTTCTGCTTGTCTCTATCTTCCTACTTCTACTTTGTGTCTTAAAAAGGTGTTTTTCTCTTAAGCCCTCTTACCTGAGTTGTCAAAGGGAGACCCAACAGGAACAAAATGGCGCAAACCACACCCACCACCCATATACGCTTTTTCCTCAGCTTTTCACTAAATTCATCCAGAATGCCTGTTGTTAAAGTCTCAACAAATATGAATGCAGAGTCCAAACCTAAGACTATGAGCATTAAGAAGAACAGGATAGCCCATAATGTAGGAATAGGCAGCAAGCTGACAGCTTCTGGGTAAACCACAAATGCCATACCAACACCTGAAAAAGAAGAATCCTTTTGTTATTATTCCCATAGTCAGGTTGGCGGTGGTTTGAGGTAAATAAGTGGCAAATAATTGTCAAGTTGGGAAATTGAAAAGTTACATGTTAGTCCCACCTAGATTTTTTTTCTTCTTTATTCCTGTTAATAGCGTACATTCAAATATACAAAATAGGCCCGTAGCCAGAGGGGGAGCTGGGGGAGCAGAAGCTCCCCCCTGGCCAGAAATTCTTTCAAAATCATGCAGTTTTTCAGCATTCTGAGAATTTTTCGCATGATTTTTAGCCAAAATTGCGAATAAGCTCCCCCCTGGAAAAAAGCTCCCCATCCTGGTAAAAGCTGGCAAGCAAAACATAGACCACCCTTGATGAAAGATGACTCCAGCCAGAACAATATATTTTCTTAATTTCTGGAATATAATTTTGGCATCTGATACCTAGAGATCAATAATTCAGGCCTGTCAACTTGGGAACACCTAACATGAGTGACTTGGAAATGTTGAACACCTCCCCTCAAAATGTGGACACCTTGGTCCAAATCTGAACACCTTGATCCAAATTTTGAACACCTTGGTTTAAATTTTATTACATCTTGCCAAATTTTGAACACCTCAAGTTTTTCGCGCTCGCTACACTGGCGTTTCGAACATCCATCAACGGGGGGGTAGGTACGCAAAAATTTCGAACGGAATGCGTGACATATACGTAATTCGCGTGAAAAGTCCGAACGAAATGCGTACGTTTTTTTTCGGCGTTCGTATTTTGGCTGTGTAGACGAACTTTTTTAGAAATTTTTCTACAGAAATGTTTTTGCTTGACAATTACCAGGTAAAATGCGTATTTGCGTGACATTTTCTGTCACGCAAAAATAACTGGCGTGACTTCAAATTCTTCAGCAAATGCGTGACAAATATGCAAATTGCGGGACAGTTGACAGGCCTGATAATTGTATACACTACCTGAGGATAAGATTGAATGTTATCTGTCTGGTAGTATTCATATTTCATCAAAAGTTCATCTATCAAAGAAATTTTTGACAAAATCTTACTGGAAAATATTTTCTAGATATAAGATGAAATATTTCACAGTAAAATTTATCTACCTGAAGATGTAATGTCTTCTATGGGCCTTCCAGTGTAGTGTGACATCACACCCAGAATTGAAAACACAGCAAAGCCAGCAAACACGCATGTAGCTGAGTCAGTCAGGGTCACTATCATGGCATCCCTGTAGAAATAACAACAACATTTTAAAGGTTTCACTGTTATTACCTATCATATAGTACATGTGTACATATAAGATGAGAGAGAAGTTACTAGAAACAAAATTAATAGAATGCTCATGTAAGGTACTGGCACATCCAGGGGGATTGTAGGCCCAGAAAATATTTTAGGCCCCCCCCCATAATCTTTGGGCCAAATTTTTTTTAAAAGGGCCTCAAAAACTGGGCCTTTTTCGGCATAATTTGGCTATATTAGGCCTTTTTAGGCCAAATTATCAAAAAATGGGCCTTAAATTTTCAAAATTTGGGCCCAATTTCTGGTTTTAGGGCCCAAATTTTTTCCCTACTCAAAATTTGACCCCCTTGTTAGCTTCTGGAGCCGCCAGTGTAAGGTATCCTAACATTCTCTGATGACTTACCTATACACATTGTAGTGGAAACGATTGTAGCTGGACAATGCAATAAGACCTCCATATGATATACTTATGGAAAAGAAAATCTGTGTGGCTGCGTCATTCCAAACTTGGGCATCTGCTAAACGTTGCCACTGTGGTGTCACATAGTATCTATGGAATATACACATGATAAGGTTATTTCACTTATTTGTTTGTTTGTTTGATTGGCTGGTTGTTTGTTTGTAGAATGGTTAACAAGGCATTATCATGCAAAATGTCAACACCTGCCATTTGTTACAGATGCCAAACACCAATCACAAACCACCGCATGAAATCCACAAAAAATTGGAGATTATAGCAAATGTCACCACTTTTGGTCGTGACATAAAACCACATACATTAGCATTAGATCCAGTCGACTGAGCCCTGTGTATTTGTCTCAATGGATTAACGTAAAATGGCTGGACTCCATACCGATTGAAATGGAGAAGGGGGGGGGGGTGTATTGCATACATGAATCAAAAATGTCCATCTGATTGTCTGTCTGACTTTTATTACTTGTATATCCATCCATTTGTTCATTCATTCCAGCAAAAATTTCACTAACAAAGTATGTAAATTTAATATCTTGGTTGACGCTTTAATTTGGAGGATCAAAATAATTCTTAGATAAGAGAAAAAAAATCTAAGTTAAGCTATTTCAGAGAAATTATTTTCATCAAAGATATAGCTGTCTAAAACTAGAAATCAGCAACTCCATGGAGTAGCAAATCCCAACGAACACTACTATTCATGAATCTGTATATGTAACAATGTAATATTTATTATCAACTCTACCCTTAGTTAAATTATTAGCAGATATTAAAAGACATACATGAGAGAATTTCCATCTGATTTTTGGGTGACATTTGGGAGACCATCATAAAGACAATACAATGTTTGAGATCTAATATAGTATCATGTAACCATCCTCTTGTTAAAATAATTGGCATCCAACAAGACCCTTTAGCTTAAGGGCTATTAAGGAATGGTTATAAGTTTGAATTTGTAAGAGAAAACTGTACTCGTATATCATTGTTTTCAACCATGGCAAGATAATACAAAGTTTATTGAGCTGTATACATTTACATACATATATTCTATTGTCCAAAAGTTATGATTTATATTAATCAAACATGTAATATATTTGCAAATTTTAACAATATGCAAAAGCAGGACATAAGTGTATATTGAGTATATAATACAACCTAAAAAGCAATTTGCAATAATAAACAATATGAACCTAGTGTTACAGAAAATTGGCAGTATAAAATTTCATATTACATCTGTGGACAATATATTTTGAACACATTGATAAATATATTTGAATACAAGGTAGCCAGCATCCTCCGAACATAGGCTTCCAGATTTTCATACACATCAGGAATCAATTTTGTCAAAATCTCTCCTATTCATGAATCAGAAAAAATTCTGGCAAATCAAATTGCCAAATTGTTACCAGCGTATTTGCAACAGCTCATCATAGGGTGGGAGAAGGAAGGAACGTAGTGGATGATGTTTGCCCTGCGTTTGGAGGATGGGTACCCATTCCCACCACGACATGTGGTTGTTAGCCCTATTGGCAAAAAGTATTTTTTCATAACATGTAATTCATAACAACAAAAAAAACGATAAACCTATTTAATTTAGTTCCATTTACTTTTGCCTTTCAAAGAGTGCATGTACCCAGAACATGACAGCTTCACAAATTATGTCATATAGAGTGATACTTTTCCTGTTATCAAATGTTGCCAGTTGTGTATTGCAATATATGTATTCTCGGCTGTGTCCACATCCCAGCATACTAATGCATCAGTATATTGTTGGTAAAAATACAGCTTCTGATACTGTATTAAATAAGCATATTCAATATGGTCCAACCATATCAGATCATTAATCATAACAGACATTAATTTTGTTAAAGGCCCCATGTAAAGTTTAAACCACTTCGGCTTATATTGTAGTCTTACCCAATGTGATCAAAGTGTGATATGTGAAACTTTTTTTTTAATTTCAAAAAGTGTTTTTTGAAAGACTTTTTGTTCCAAAATTTGTGAATTTATTTAAAACCAACTTTTAGAGGTCACTCATATCTTCTAACTAGCCAAAAATTCATACCAATGCATACCATTCATCCTCCCATGTTTTTTGCCGAAAAAATTAAGAAAATCGGTTGATAAACAAGCGAAAAATGAATTTATCAGTGCATGAAAATGGTTCTGAGAAAAATGCATTTCAAAATTTTAGTTCTCATAGAAACCAATGGTACAATGATATCTAAAACATAATTTATTCTTCCTTTCAACCTGGTTAGACAATCAACATTGTTTTTTTTATGAAAGTCTAGCATATTTAGAAAAGATTGACATCGAAAAAAAAATTTCAATTTTTTTCAAAGAGTTTTGGTTACCTTAGTGACATCACTAATGTTTCAAAATATTTTTGATATGCAAAAACATTGAAGTGGCCCATTAAATATGACATTTTATTATTGAACAAGCAATACCATATTCAGTGATATTAAATCTATCAATATAATCTATAAAAATGATTGAAACTTGAACAGGAGGTAATTTCCAAATATTTGTCAATTTCTTTATCACTACAGCCTCTGAAAGAGCTAGATCTAAGGCTCTAGCTTTAGGCTAGTCTAAGTCCTATAGATCTAGTAGTCTAGGCGAATTTGACTCAATGTTATACATGTTCCGGGCCTATGCCTAGTATAGTCCCACAGGACGAAGAAGATAGAATGTAAAAATCAAATTGAAAATCAAAATAATAGAACGAAAAAAAATTGAAAAAGTTGAAAATTCGATTTCGATTCAATTTGATTTTCTGCCATTATGAATGAAATACTGTACTTACCAACATGTTTCTCGGATATATATGTTGTTCTTACTTTATCTTCGCCGAAGATCGATGTTTATTTATATATAACAATCGAATAATCGACATAATTCAAACTCATCACTACGACACCCGGGCTCCATTTAATTCAACACGCACTTAAGACGGGCCCCTTGGACCAAGCCTAGCTAAAATATATCACTGGAGTTTTTCGTAATAGGTAGTTTCTGATCGAATTTTTGTCAAATCAAAAAAATAAATTACTCGGCAATAGGTTATTAAGATGAATATTGGCGAGAGGTGTACACTGACAAAGAATGGTTGAAATAACTCCATAAACGTGAAAGATCTAGGAAAAAACCGATGAAAATCTCCCCTAAAAAGGACCCCTTCGAAAATGGCATTCTCCATTTAAGGGCAAAAAGGCGGAGTTATAAGCGGACTGACACTTTCCTTAAATGGAGAAGTCTCGATGGATCTCGCTTAAACTCCGCCCCTTCTTCGTGAAAAATCACGTGAATTCCGGCTTTTGCTGGGGCATATCCGGGCATCTCGGCTTCGAACCCAATCAGAAGTTTCAATTTTGACTGGCGCTGCATACATTATCTCAAGTCTCACCCAATATTTTTATGTATACGTTAAATAGTGTGTCCTTTGTTCAATCTTTGCATTGGTGTTAAAAAGATAATCTTTTTTGAAATGCATTAAGAAATATTTGATGATTAAGAAATTTCAACTTTTTTTCAAAAATGGCGGGAAATTTGAATATTTGAGAAATGAAATGCTCACAACTTTTTTTTCAAAAAATGTTTTTTGTTCAAAAATCTCTAAAATCACTTTTTAAGTCCTGACAAATAGTAAATGAATGATAAAAAAATATTTTCAAACTTTAGATTAAATTATATCAAAAAACAGTACAACTTGAATAGCATAAGCAAAACTAAGATTAATACTAAGTGTAGTGCCTAAAACCAATTAACTACTACCACCTCTCATGTTGTAAATCACAAATTTTCGAAGTTAAAATAATCTTTTAGAATAAGAAATAAGTCTTGAATATTTTTCATTTGGGCCGATGTTAACACGTCTTGTTTGATTAACAGTATCTGCAGTCCTAATTCCAGAGCAGTGGTTGTGATGGGTTTTCAAAATTGAACATGGGTTCAGTCCAGTTTTATTCAATTTCTTCGTGATTACATAAATAAATACATTCTCACATCCAAGTACGTTAATCTGGTAATCCAGAAGATTTAAGCTCCAGTTATCGAAAGCTTTATCCATGAAGAAAATGTGAACATCATGAGATCCGATATAAGGTTTCGTGCAGAGGATCTTATTGGATGTGCAGTTCGGTAATAGTGATGAGTGTCTCGTTAAACAATACGCAACCTGGTCCTTAACAAGGTAACTTTCTTTGATCTGATCAAATCCTACACCAAGCGAAATATCAGCATTCATTATTGCAATGTTCTTGAACATCAGATTTTCATTGGCATATTTGGCATAAGCCTTGTAAGTAGGAAAACTTGATAGCTCGTGAAAATGAACCATACTGTCTATGTCAGATTCCGAGAACATTCCACTCAGTGATTTTAAATACTTTTCCAAATCCTTATTTTCCACAAGAAGATGTATCTTCTCAACGCATGGATGTTTCATATTCAATGAGAGAGAATGAATAAAGTCCATTTGACGACTTTCAAATTTTTTGTGAGATTTTTTTAAAAATCCATGTGACTTCATATCATAAGTTGATTGCAGTACGGGAAACGTTGTAATAATGTTCAACATTACTTCACACGTCCTATTGTGTACTTTTCTCCTCTTTTCAATCAATGATGGTAAATGTTTTTTGATGTAGCTCTTCTTATTTTGTGTTTGTTTTAATTTTAGATATTGAGTCAAAAGAAGCATTGAAATAACCATTACAAAGCAATTTATGTATTTCCCCTTTAACTGCATCGTTATCAATCTGTGCAGATCTTTGTTGTTCAACTTTTCCAGGTTATAAAGATTTTCCTAGGAGAGATCTGTATTATTTGTTTAATACTATGCAACTGCTGCATTAACTAGAGAATGGAATATGCTAATGAACAGAATATGTTTCCCTAAATCGAGTATTCGGGAATCTGAAAACCAGGAATTTCTTTCTTTTCTCTGTCAGAGGTATACTTAGTTTTATTATACTCAAATCGAAAGTACATGTAAGGAGTAATTTGCAAATTTTAGTGTTTAAGTTGTTTAAAAAAATGCATTTATCAACCTGTCAACTCCCTGCCTGTCTATATGTTGATGAACAAGGTCCCACCTTCATGTCAAATAATCAGTTGGAAGCTATAGTAAAAGCCATTAATGCCACTGAAAAGATGCTCTTGTAAAAAGAGGGATGGTGTCCAGTCATCAGCAACTCTGAAAAAACTCCCATCTAATGAAATTTTAAAATGTTGAATTGTGTTTCACTTGAGTATTAAAATTTAAGAAGAAAATTGAAAATATACAAATAAAGTGCTGCAGATGGAATCTTGATGTCAAACACAACTGCAGTAACCTTGCAATATTGAGTGAGACTGGCAGACTACCAATGTCATATCATATTCATTTGAGTGCAATTAAATACTGGGCGCACATAAGCATGCTGCCAAAGACTTCCCTAATGAGCAAATTACTTTCACACATGAAATACAAAAAATACAGTCTGTGGTACAATTTCATTGCAAAGTCACTGCAAAGTATTGACATTGATATAAATAATGTTAAACTTCCTGATTCATCCTCAAAAAATACATTCTTAAAATCTGTTAAACAAAAACTTCTCACTAAATGCAATGACCAGTGGAAGATGAAAATAAATGCTGGTAGCAAACCGAGTAACAATAGTAAAATGAGAACCTACGTAAAATTCAAAAATAATATACATCTTGAAGAATATCTCACTACTGAAACTATTTACAAAGCTGAGACTCAGTGACCATTCATTAGAGGTTGAAGCAGGAAGATACAAAAATAAAAATGTAGAAGAACGCATATGTACAAAATGTTCAGATAATTGTGTTGAAGATGAGCTGCACTTTGTTATGAGATGCAAAATCTACGAAAGTGAGCGCACTATATTATTAGATAAAATTCAAACGTCAAATAAGGACTTTTCTAACATGACTGAGGAAAACAAGTTCCTACAAATCAAATATGGAGGAAGTCCTGCATTTCATTGACATGTGCTTTAAGAAAAGAAACCTATAACATCGCAACCATTACAACACAATATCTTTGTAGATTAATGTGACTGTATAAATGTAACTGTATAAATGTAGTTTGTATAATTGTAGTCTGGCCATGCCCTGATAACACAGTGGCCGTGCCTTAATAAATTCTAAATTCTAAATTAAAAAGCATCATTTACCCCCCCCCCTCCCCCTAAGGAAACTCACTTCATTATTTCACAAATGTTGATAACTAGACACCACCTCCAAGTCAGTAAGACATCATTATGAAACAAATAAATCTGAGAGCACCAAAACCTGCTTAAAACTGTCAATTCAGAAATGCAAAAAAAAGAAGCCTGTTTTTAAATAAACCACAAAGGGCAACATAAAACTATAAATCCAGATTGATTTTAATTACAGATTTTGAAACCAATGTTTTAGTACCCTGTCCCAAACAAAAATTCAAATAATTCAAATTACATGTTTTAATAAAGAAAATGACATGTCATTTCACATACATGTTAATAGCTCATTTCAGTGTTACAATCTGTTAAATCATTTGAAATAGGCTAAAATAATATTGTTCAACAGTAGCCACAGTAGCTGCCTTTAAAGTTGAATAATATTCTTTTAAAACTAATCACATATTGGATCTGATTTCAAGTTTATGTTTGATATACCTTACTTTCATATTGTAAAACATAACACTTTGAATTGATGTTACATTGTTGGAAATACTGAAACTAAAAGGCATTAACATGCACAACAAATTAAGATATCGTCTGATTTGGTATGAATTCAATTCTAATTGATTGAAAATACTGAAACTAACAAGGCATTGATGTGCAGAATGAATTAAGATATCGACTGATTTGGTATGAATTCAATTCTAATTGATTGAAAATACTGAAACTAACAAGGCATTGATGTGCAGAATGAATTAAGATATCGACTGATTTGGTATGAATTCAATTTTAATTGATATGTTACATTGTTGAAAATGCTGAAACTAAAAGGCATTAACATGCACAACAAATTAAGATATTGTCTGATTTGGTATGAATTCAATTCTAATTGATTGAAAATACTGAAACTAACAAGGCATTAACATGCACAACAAATTAAGATATTGTCTGATTTGGTATGAATTCAATTCTAATTGATTGAAAATACTGAAACTAACAAGGCATTGATGTGCAGAATGAATTAAGATATTGACTGATTTGGTATGAATTCAATTCTAATTGATTGAAAATACTGAAACTAACAAGGCATTGATGTGCAGAATGAATTAAGATATTGACTGATTTGGTATGAATTCAATTCTAATTGATACATTGTATGTTATGTTGATATTGTATGTTACATTGTTGAAAATACTGAAACTAACAAGGCATTAACACGCCCAATAAAAAATTAAGATATCGACTGATTGTGTTGTTTTTTAAACATGGAAGTCATAATTGATACAAACGAACAGACAGATGGATAAATTGGCAGACAGTCGGACAAAACTCCCAGGGATGGGGTGGGGCTACTGGTCAACTCTTTGTACAAGGGGGTGCCCCTGAGATTCAAAATATCCATCTAGATCTAGGGATCTTTTTCTAAAAGTGGACCAACATCTAGATGTTTTCTTTCAAACATAGACCCACTTCAAAGTAATTTTCCCAAAAAATCAAGGTCCACCTCTGGCGATTTTTTTTAAGAACAATACTGAGTTTAAAGATTTTCAAAATGAAGACCCTGTTCTAGGGATTCAAAATAGGACCTATATCTAGGTTTTTTATTCAAAATCGAACCCACATCTAGGAATTTTTCGGTGAAAAAGTGATAAGATGTGATAAGTTTTATGAAATGTTTCATGCTTATTTCTCCCAATATGATGAACATATTATGAGCTTAATGTCAAAGGTTGCCTGAGTCTTAGATTTTTGCAAAATGTGTACTCTTTTAACGAATGATTTCTGTTAACATAGCAACCAAATTACCAATATTGATGGCACTTGTCATACTGGTAGGACATGTAGACGGATGATTACCCGTAAATATCAAGATGATTGATTGAATATTCAAGGAATTATACATGGCTTTCATAGTACCCCTTTAATGTGCACTTTTTAACACATTATTTCTGTTACCATAGCAACCAATTGACCAACGTTGATGGCACTTGTCATACTGGTAGGACATGATAAGCAGATGATTATCCGTACATATCAAGATGTTTGATTAAATATTCTGGAAATTATACATAGTACCCCCTTGATGTGCACTTTTTAACAAATGATTTTTGTTACCATAACAACCAATAGACCAGCATTGATGGCACTAGTCATACTGGTAGGACATGATAAGCAGATGATTACCCATGAATATCAAGATGATTAATTGAATATTCTAGGAATTATACATAGTACCTCCTTAATGTGCACTTTTTAATAAATTATTTCTCTTATTATAGTAACCAATTGTTACACATTAATGAGACTTGTCATAGTGGTAGGGCATTATAAGTAGATGATTACCTGCAAATATCAAGATGATTGGCTGTATATTCTAGGAATTATAGATGGCATTCATTGTACCCCCTTAAAATCATCCCAATGGGGTATAAATCTGCATACCACAGTAACCAGTATACCAACACTGATGAAACTTTCCATGATAGTCAAACATAATGATGTGAATAATATCTGTTAACTTCAGGACAAATGGTTATTAATTTTCTTCAAAAATTTGAACACAAATCAAGAATTCTTTAGAAAAGTGCCACGTCCCATTTCTAAATTTATTTGCATTGCCATATAATCATCAGCAATAGATTCCACTGTACGTGTTGATAAGATAAAACAGAATTTGACCTAATATTATTAAACATACACTGAATAAGTTTTCTAAAATGTTTTCATGGTGATTCCTCCCAATTTTATGAAAAAAATAATATGTGTCTTGTCTCATGGGGTGTCTTACATTTTGACGAAAATGTATACTTTTTTAACATATAATATCTGTTACCATAGCAACCGGCAAATCAACTTTAATGAAACTTGTCATAATGGTAGGTCATGATAAGTACATGATTACCTGTAAAAAACAAGATGATTGGCTCTATATTCTAGGAATCATATATGGCTTTCCTAGTACCCCTAAAAATTACACCAGGGGGTATAAATCTGCATATTTCCAAAACGCTGAAAAATTAGATACCATGTTTTCAGAAACAATGTAGAATAATAAACCACAAGCAACTTACATGAAGAGAAATTTGCTATTTTCCAAAACCACTTTTACACCACGCTCATCCAGTAATATACATTAGGGAATTTCCACTGATTTAAACATTTGGGTGACCATCAAAGACAAAACAATATTTTAGATCTAATATTAAGTATCATGTAACCATCCTCTTGTTTAAATAATTGGCATCTAACATAGTCTAGAAGAAAGCCATGAGGGGGATGTTTTGGAGTATATACAATGTTTTATTGCATAATATGTTGGTCTGATGTGTTCTGATTAAGATTTGACAAATATGCAGTAATGTTACCTTGAGCAATTTTTTCTGCAAGGTCAGCAGAATTTGTAATATTCCATAAGTAGGGATTTTAAGAATCTAGTTTTAAGAACTTATATACTTGCTTTTACATGGTTTTAGTGATTTCATGTCACATTTACATGATTAACTTTGAACTGAACCTTGAAACTGATAAAAATTAATGCCATAATTAAGTGCTGAGTCAGCGGTAATAGTTATTTTTCTCATTTCAATTGATTTTACATATCTAATCAATTTACAACCATATATTTGGACTTGGATGGTCAAAACTTAATGTTTTAAAGAACAAGGTTACTCTTTTAACTAAGATGTCAACTTTATTCGAAATATAATATGCTGATGTCAGCAAAATACTTCATCAAAATAGCAAAGCAGTCTTAAGCCTTAAATATTACCAATTGTAACAATAGTAAGAAGTGTAATATAAACAATTGAAATCTTATATGCAAAATATGGATTTATTAGCTAATTATCTCATTAACAATTGACCCTAGAAGCTCTAAGGGGGGGGGGGGTGTACAAAAGGCTCTCACAGTTAAGGTTTTCTCTAGAACTTTTTTAAGGCATCAGGTGGAATCTTCAAATTCTCAGCAGCTGGAGCTAGAGATATAACAAATGTATTACGAAAAAATCAGCAGAATTGTATGTAGGGTAGTTAATTTATTATGATGTAATCATCAGCTCCACGAGACAAAACCTGATTATATAAACTGAGAATCACTTATTCTACCACATTCAAACCGGACAAATATACAATCTTAGATCTAGTACGTTCAGAACAAACATGGGAAAATACTCTATAAGGAAGACAGGGTCAGACCTGTGGAACACTTTACCTCATAAAATTACTCATTCTAATACTCTTTCCACCTTCAAAAAGAATTTAAAATTACACTTGCTCAACAATTAACATCATTACTTAAAGAAAGAATCAGATCTAGCCTAACAAATTTTTTTTCAATTTTAGAATATTTCTGGCTATGTCATTCCTTTTCATGTACACTTTATTTTAGGAAAACTAAAGATTTTTACAATAATGTATTATTTTTCAATAAGAATGGTGACCATTCTTATTATTTGGGAGAATTTAAACATTTTTCACTTTGGATCTATAACTTTACTGATTTATAACATATTGTGAATCTTTTGGGAGATTTGTATTTGAGATTGTAAGGAATAGATTGGTAGGTCAATTGTACATATTGCTTGTAATTTTGTCACCCCCATAGATCTGATTCTGCATTTGATCAAGGTCTAACTTTTCTGGAGAAAAATCTCTGGAGTGAGTAGAGGAGGATGGAGGATGGGACCGAATGTGAAATATTTAGTGTTGATTTTTAATTCTAATGAGCACTGATTTCTTGTATGAGTTTTGCTACTTATAAATATTTTTTGTTTAGTATAAAATGGATCATATGCCCCTTGGGGTGTCTTCGACTGTTGTGATTGTATTTGTATTATTTGGAATTAAGGAAATAAATAAAAAATAAATAAAAAAATAAAATAAAACGTGTTGTCTTGAGAATAAAATTACATAATCTTAAATCATCATAGTTGTAAAAGTTATTACACCATAGAAGTAAAAGTAGATAAATGAATGAAGTATATTTGGGGAAAGTTTGAACATCCAAGCTTTTCTGATAAAGATTCTATAAGTGGCATCCTCCGATCACAGGGCTTCAAAATCCAGAATATATTCTTTCTTTTTACCCCCTGCGATAAGCAGTTAGCATTTCCCCGATTAAGAACTCGCAGTCTGATTGGCTGTTGCAACAGAAATCATGTATAAGTCATTGCGCATAATTAGATTACATGATTCAGTTTAATCGGGTGCTCCCAAATTGGTTATAGCAGGGGGAAGAAGTACGGATTCTGTACAGCTGCTTAGGAGGATAATAAGTGGGGTTGGGGAGTTTTTGGGATATGGCATCTGTCAGGCAAGCAGAAATGAAGGCACTAGAAACTGAATGCATGAATCCTACCAGTATGTGCTAAATGGTAAAGGAGGATTGGCTCCCAGAGTGCAATACCGATATTCTGTCCCATATATGGGTATGTTGTGATACATGCGAACCCCCTGTCAAAAGTTCTCAAAAGTTCATAAATTAAATTAGGTAAGATTTAGCCCATCATGAGAAATCATGGCCTTCATATTTCTTGTTGAAGGCAGAAATATGTGATGAGTATCAGAATGGATTTAACCATTTACTGTGTTCATGCAGCATAGGAGTCCCATTCAAATCTAAGACAAGGGCGGAATGTCTAGGAGCAAAATCGTTTCATCAGAATATTAAAACATAGTATTTGCCCATTTAATTCGATTCTTGATAATAGTTTTTTCTGAAAAGTTACTAATTCACAATGAAGCAACGCTGTATCTTTAAAAATCAATATTTTATAATGAAGTGTATTTTTAGAATTTAAATCTTAAATAAAATAGGATTAGTGTCAGAATGAAATAGATTACTTAACAATTTAAGAATTGAAAAAAGTAGAAACGGTATTCTCTTTTATGATCAATGAGTTTTGGCACATATGGACAAACTAGTGACAAAAATTAATGCCAACTTTACATTAAAAGATAATCTTGCAACATTAACAAGACAAAATGCCACACAGGTTATCGCAAATAAATGAATAGATAGAATTCAACCATTTACGGTGTTCATATGTAGCGTATTAGTCCTGTTCATATCTATAACAAGAGCAGGGTGTCTAGGAGCAAAATTATTTCTTCAGAATATTACAGTAATACTAATTGGCCATTTAATTCAAGTCTGAATGAAAGTTTTCTTTCTGAAAAGATACCAATTCACAATGACAAAACGGGTATCTTTTGGAATCAATATTCTATATTGAAGTATATTTTTAAATTTTAAATCTTAAATAAAATAAGATTAGTAAGTGTCAGAATGAACTGGATTACATATTACAATTAAAAAAAGAAATGAAGGAACATTGAATAATTTTAGTTGAATAAAGTAAAATATAAGATTTTATAAGCAAAGTTGTTTTAATACTGAATGTGTAATTCAAACTCTATCTGCTATAACATGTTAAAGGTTATTGTTTTGGAAATATTTTGAAGTTATGAAATACTTGTATATGTTTAGGTTCAGTTATAGCAGGAGACAATAGATTAATAATACTACCTTTTGAAGTAAATGTAAAATATAAGCTTGCATTTGCAAATGCAACTAACAACTAGTGACTACCGGATTAACCTACTATTTTATGACCAATTCATTTAAATATGAATGGAATAGTGGCAGGTACTATTCATATTTAAATGAGTTGCCCATAAAATAGTAGGTTAATCCGGTAGCCGATTGAGTAAATGTAAAAAAGGAATTAAAATTGATATGTTAATTAGTAAGCTAATTAATATGCATAATAAAAACACAGTTGTTATACACTTCTTTTACCCCTATACTCATAATTGAGATCGTATTTATTCTACTCTAATTTAGGGTTATGTTATTCAAGTGAAATTAACTCCACTTGTAACACATTTATAACCTTACAATGATACCAAATCTCTGTTCTACCAAAGGTGAACCGGTTATAAAAATCAAACAATCATTACTGCACTTAGTTGACATTGTTCCAGTAGTGATGATTTAATGACTTAATTTGCATAATTACTGTATTTTTTCAGAGAGAGAATGTTCACAGGTAGATATGTATATTGCAAGCCATAAATTAAACAAAAATAACTGATAAGGGATATTTAACTCCATTTAAATACATGAATACTACCAAATGTGCCACGCCCCCTTTCAGAAATATTACATAATTTTAAAAAGACAATAGAAAAAAACGCTCAACCTACCACAACTGCATATTTGTGGCTTTTTGACTAAGACATGCCTAACTATCAAAAAATGCAATAAAACATTATATATACTCCAAAGCAAGGTTCAGTGATAAATCCTTTGTTTTCATCTAGACTAACAAGGACCCTTTAGCTTAAAGGGTTCCGATTAGCATCCCGTATAAAAACAATATGGCTGCTCCAGGCGAATCAACTGGATCAGTCCATTTTTAAGAAATAAGGGGAGTTTGGTAAAATCCAGTTTATTGAAATTGTCTTTGAGATAAAGTAATCCGTTTATAATGATTTTGAAAACGTTATCCAAAGAGTGATTGCTTTCAAATAATACATGTACAACAGCCAATATAAATTCTTGTATTAAAAACCGGTTTGTCTTGCTTTGTTTCATTTTTATGATATGTCATATGCCAAGCTGTGTGCTATTACGTTATGGGGAAATTTAGATGCCAATTTTTCCTTATTATACACAAATAGAAGATCCCGAAACTTCACCCATAAATGTGGAATTGATTTGTCAAAATAAAAATCACCCTTTTATAAATGTGTGACGATCTATAATATACTTATGCTATATAACAGTTAGAGGTGTTGACACAACGACTTCGAACCTGTGAACCCTTGAGTATTATTCCGGGATCGGGCCTTTTATACTAAACGGTGAGCAACACCAGAAACGAGCGTTCGATTTGCTAAACGATATGCGTCACCCTTTAAGGGCTATTAAGGAACAGGTATAAGTTAAAAATTGTCAGAGAAAACTATACTCATATATCATTGTTTTCAACCATAGCAAGATGTTACAAAGTTTATTCAGCTGTGTATTGAGCTGTTTACATTAACATACATATATTCTATTGTCCAAAAGTTATGATTTATCTTAATCAAACATGTGATATATTTTAACAATATGCAAAAGCAGGACATAAGAGTATATTGAGTTTATTATACCATCTAAAAAGCAATTTGCAATAATAAACAATATGAACCTCGTGTTACAGAAAATTGGCAGTATTTATAAGGGTTATGTACTGCGAGGCTTTGGATATTGGGTTTATCAAGAGGTAGATATGCATATCTACCTGAGAGACCGTAGGGACCGAAGGTAGATGTGCATATCTCACGAATTTTATCCAAACTGACCGTACATAACTGCTTTATCCTATACCAAGTAGAGTTTTCAGGGGCATGTGGCCATTTCAATAGTACAAGGTGTAAAAATAAAAAAATCATTCATATGCAAAGTCACTTTATTGCATTTCCACAACTTACCGGAAGCGGGAAGATATGCTCCGAAGGGGGAAGATATGCACCAAAGCGGGAGATATGGAGGTTCTGGATATTGAAACCTCAAAATCAGGATACGGGATATATTTTACCAACTTATCTCCCTAAAACTCTACTTGGCATAGGATAAAATTTCATATTACATCTGTGGACAATATATTTTGAACACATTTATAAATATATTTGAATACAAGGTAGCCAGCATACTCTGAACATAGGCTTCCTGAACTCGTACCTCCATCTTCCATACACACGCAGGAATCAATTTTGTCAAAATCAGAAAAAATTCTGGCAAATCAAATTGCCAAATTGATACCAGCGTATTTGCAACAGCTCATCATAGGGTGGAAGAAGGAAGGAACGTAGTGGATGATGTTTGCCCTGCGTTTGGAGGATGGGTACCCCTTCCCACCACGACATGTGGTTGTTAGCCCTATCGGCAAAAAGTATTTTTTCATAACATGTAATTCATAACAACAACAAAAACGATAAACCTATTTAATTTAGTTCCATTTACTTTTGCCTTTCAAAGAGTGCATGTACCCAGAACATGACAGCTTCATAAATTATATCATATAGAGTGATACTTTTCCTGTTATCAAATGTTGCCAGTTGTGTATTGCAATATATGTATTCTCGGCTGTGTCCACATCCCAGCATACTAATGCATCAGTATACTGTTGGTAAAAATACAGCCTCTGATACTGTATTAAATAAGCATATTCAATATGGAAAAACAATATCAGATTATAATCATACAGACATTAATTTTGTTTAAATTAAATTAATTAAATTATATCAAAAAAACAGCACACTTTGAATAGCATAAGCAAAACTAAGATTAATACTAAGTGTAGTGCCTAAAACCAATTAACTACTACCACCTCTCATGTTGTAAATCACAAATTTTCGAAGTTAAAATAATCTTTTAGAATAAGAAATAAGTCTTGAATATTTTTCATTTGGGCCGATGTTAACACGTCTTGTCTTATTTACTGTATCTGCAGTCCTAATTCCAGAGCAGTGGTTGTGATGGGTTTTCAAAATTGAACATGGGTTCAGTCCAGTTTTATTCAATTTCTTCGTGATTACATAAATAAATACATTCTCACATCCAAGAACGTTAATCGGGTAATCCAGAAGATTTAAGCTCCAGTTATCGAAAGCTTTATCCATGAAGAAAATGTGAACATCATGAGATCCGATGTAACGTTTCGTGCAGAGGATCTTATTGGATGTGCAGTTCGGTAATAGTGATGAGTGTCTCGTTAAACAATACGCAACCTGGTCCTTAACAAGGTAACTTTCTTTGATCTGGTCAAATCCTTCACCAAGCGAAATATCAGCATTCATTATGGCAATGTTCTTAAACATCAGATTTTAATTGGCATATTTGGCATAAGCCTTGTAAGTAGGAAAACTTAATAGCTTGTGAAAATGAACCATACTGTCTATGTCAGCTTCCGAGAACAATGTCCCACTCAGTGATTTTAAATACTTTTCCAAATCCTTATTTTCCACGAGAAGATGTATCTTCTCAACACATGGATGTTTCATATTTAATGAAAGAGAATGAATAAAGTCCATTTGACGACTTTCAAATTTTTTGTGAGCTTCTTTTAAAAATCTATGTGACTTCATATCATAAGTTGATTGCAGTACGGGAAACGTTGTAATAATATTCAACATTACTTCACACATCCTATCGTGTCCTTTTTTCCTCTTTTCAATCAACGATGATAAATGTTTTTTGATGTAGCTCTTCTTAATTTTCGTTTGTTTTAATTTTAGATATTGAGTCACAAGAAGCATTGCAATAAGCATTACGTAGCAACTTATGTATTTTCCCTTTAACTTCATCGTCATCAATCTGTGCAGATTTTTGTTGTTCAACTTTGCCAGGCTATGAAGATTTTCCTAGAAGAGATCTGTATTATTTGTTTAATACTATGTAACTCCTGCATTAACTAGAGAATGGCAACTCCACAGAGTAGCATATCCCAATGAACAAAATATGTTTCCCTAAATCGAGTATTCAGGAATCTGAAAACCAGGAATTTCTTTCTTTTCTCTGTCAGAGGTATACTTAGTTTTATTATACTCAAATCGAAAGTACATGTAAGGAGTAGATTGCAAATTTTAGTGTATAAGTTGTTTAAAAAATACATTTATCAACCTGTAAGTAACTCCCTGCCTGTCAAAATGTTGATGAAGCTATAGTAAAAGCCATTAATGCCACTGAAAAGATGCTTGTGTAACAAGAGGGATGGTGTCCATTTATCAGCAACTCTGGAAAACTCCCATCTAATGAAATTTTAAAATGTTGAATTGTGTTTCACTTGAGTATTAAAAAGCATCGTTTACCCCTCCCCCTAAGGAAACTCACTTCATTATTTCACAAATGTTGATAACTAGACACCACCTCCAAGTCAGTAAGACATCATTATGAAACAAAAAAATCTGAGAGCACCAAAACCTGCTTAAAACTGTCAATTCAGAAATGCAAAAAAAGAAGCCTGTTCTTAAATATACCACAAAGGGCAACATAAAACTATAAATCCAGATTGATTTTAATTACAGATTTTGAAACCAATGTTTTAGTACCCTGTCCCAAACAAAAATTCAAATAATTCAAATTACATGTTTTAATAAAGAAAATGACATGTCATTTCACATACATGTTAATAGCTCATTTCAGTGTTACAATCTGTTAAATCATTTGAAATAGGCTAAAATAATATTGTTCAACAGTAGCCACAGTAGCTGCCTTTAAATTTGAACAATGTTCTTTTAAAACTAATCGCATATTGGATCTGATTTCAAGTTTATGTTTGATATACCTTACTTTCATATTGTAAAACATAACACTTTGAATTGATGTTACATTGTTGGAAATACTGAAACTAAAAGGCATTAACATGCAGAATTAAGATATCGACTGATATGGTATGAATTCAATTTTAATTGATATGTTACATTGTTGAAAATACTGAAACTAAAAGGCATTAACATGCACAACAAATTAAGATATCGTCTGATTTGGTATGAATTCAATTCTAATTGATTGAAAATACTGAAACTAACAAGGCATTGATGTGCAGAATGAATTAAGATATTGACTGATTTGGTATGAATTCAATTCTAATTGATACATTGTATATTATGTTGATATTGTATGTTACATTGTTGAAAATACTGAAACTAACAAGGCATTAACATGCCCAATAAAAAATTAAGATATCGACTGATTGTGTTGTTTTTTAAACATGGAAGTCATAATTGATACAAACGAACAGACAGATGGATAAATTGGCAGACAATTGGACAAAACTCCCAGGGATGGGGTGGGGCTACTGGTCAACTCTTTGTACAAGGGGGTGCCCCTGAGATTCAAAATATCCATCCAGATCTAGGGATCTTTTTCTAAAAATGGACCAACGTCTAGATGTTTTCTTTCAAAAATAGACCCACTTCAAAGTAATTTTCCCAAAAAATCAAGGTCCACCTCTGGCGATTTTTTTTAAGAACAATACTGAGTTTAAAGTTTTTCAAAATGAAGACCCTGTTCTAGGGATTCTTTCATCAAAATAGGACCTATATCTAGGTTTTTTTATTCAAAATCGAACCCACATCTAGGAATTTTTCGGTGAAAAAGTGATGAGATGTGATAAGTTTTATGAAATGTTTCATGCTTATTTCTCCCAATATGATGAACATATTATGAGCTTAATGTCAAAGGTTGCCTGAGTCTTAGATTTTTGCAAAATGTGTACTCTTTTAACGAATGATTTCTGTTAACATAGCAACCAAATTACCAATATTGATGGCACTTGTCATACTGGTAGGACATGTAGACGGATGATTACCCGTAAATATCAAGATGATTGATTGAATATTCAAGGAATTATACATGGCTTTCATTGTACCCCTTTAATGTGCACTTTTTAACACATTATTTCTGTTACCATAGCAACCAATTGACCAACGTTGATGGCACTTGTCATACTGGTAGGACATGATAAGCAGATGATTATCCGTACATATCAAGATGTTTGATTAAATATTCTGGAAATGATACATAGTACCCCCTTGATGTGCACTTTTTAACAAATGATTTTTGTTACCATAGCAACCAATAGACCAGCATTGATGGCATTAGTCATACTGGTAGGACATGATAAGCAGATGATTACCCATGAATATCAAGATGATTAATTGAATATTCTAGGAATTATACATAGTACCTCCTTAATGTGCACTTTTTAATAAATTATTTCTGTTACCATAGTAACCAATTGTTACACATTAATGAGACTTGTCATAGTGGTAGGGCATTATAAGTAGATGATTACCTGTAAATATCAAGATGATTGGCTGTATATTCTAGGAATTATAGATGGCTTTCAATGTACCCCCTTAAAATCATCCCAATGGGGTATAAATCTGCATACCACAGTAACCAGTATACCAACACTGATGAAACTTTCCATGATAGTCAAACATAATGATGTGAATAATATCTGTTAACTTCAGGACAAATGGTTATTTATTTTCTTCAAAAATTTGAACACAAATCAAAAATTCTTGGGAAAAGTGCCACGTCCCCTTTCTAAATTTATTTGCATTGCCATATAATCATCAGCAATAGATTCCACTGTACGTGTGGATAAGATAAAACAGAATTTGATCTAATATTATTAAACATACACTGAATAAGTTTTCTAAAATGTTTTCATGGTGATTCCTCCCAATTTCATGAAAAAAATAATATGTGTTTTGTCTCATGGGGTGTCTTACATTTTGACGAAAATGTATACTTTTTTAACATATAATATCCGTTACCATAGAAACCGGCAAATCAACTTTAATGAAAATTGTCATAATGGTAGGTCATGATAAGTACATGATTACCTGTAAAAAACAAGATGATTGGCTCTATATTCTAGGAATCATATATGGCTTTCCTAGTACCCCTAAAAATTACACCAGGGGGTATAAATCTGCATATTTCCAAAACGCTGAAAAACTAGACACCATGTTTTCAGAAGCAATGTAGAATAATAAACCACAAATAACTTACATGAAGAGAAATTTGCTATTTTCCAAAACCACTTTTACACCACGCTCATCCAGTAATATACATTAGAGAATTTCCACTGAAATAAACATTTGGGTGACCATCAAAGACAAAACAATATTTGAGATCTAATATAGTATCATATAACCATCCTCTTGTTAAAATAATTGGCATCTAACAAGGACCCTTTAGCTTAAGGGCTATTAAGGAACAGTTATAAGTTAGAAATTGTCAGAGAAAACTATACTCATATATCATTGTTTTCAACCATAGCAAGATGTTACAAAGTTTATTGAGCTGTTTACATTAACATACATGTATTCTAATGTTCAAAAGTTATGATTTATCTTAATCAAACATGTGATATATTTTAACAATATGCAAAAGCAGGACATAAGAGTATATTGAGTTTATTACACCATCTAAAAAGCAATTTGCAATAATAAACAATATGAACCTCGTGTTACAGAAAATTGGCAGTGTTTATAAGGGTTATGTACTGGGAGGCTTTGGATATTGGGTTTATCAAGAGGTAGATATGCATATCTACCTGAGAGACCGTAGGGACCAAAGGTAGATGTGCATATCTCACAAATTTTATCCAAACTGACCGTACATAACTGCTTTATCCTATACCAAGTAGAGTTTTCAGGGGCATGTGGCCATTTCAATAGTACAAGGTGTAAAAATAAACAAATCATTCATATGCAAAGTCACTTTATTGCATTTCCACAACTTACCGGAAGCGGGAAGATATGCTCCGAAGGGGGAAGATATGCATCAAAGCGGGAGATAGTGAGGTTCTGGATATTGAAACCTCAAAATCAGGATACGGGATATATTTTACCAACTTATCTCCCTAAAACTCTACTTGGCATAGGATAAAATTTCATATTACATCTGTGGACAATATATTTTGAACACATCTATAAATATATTTGAATACAAGGTAGCCAGCATACTCTGAACATAGGCTTCCTGAACTCGTACCTCCATCTTCCATACACACGCAGGAATCAATCTTGTCAAAATCTCTCCTATTCATGAATCAGAAAAAATTCTGGCAAATCAAATTGCCAAATTGTTACCAGCGTATTTGCAACAGCTCATCATAGGGTGGAAGAAGGAAGGAACGTAGTGGATGATGTTTGCCCTGCGTTTGGAGGATGGGTACCCCTTCCCACCACGACATGTGGTTGTTAGCCCTATCGGCAAAAAGTATTTTTTCATAACATGTAATTCATAACAACAACAAAAAACGATAAACCTATTTAATTTAGTTCCATTTACTTTTGCCTTTCAAAGAGTGCATGTACCCAGAACATGACAGCTTCATAAATTATATCATATAGAGTGATACTTTTCCTGTTATCAAATGTTGCCAGTTGAGTATTGCAATAAATAGATCTATTCCAGGCTGTGTCCACATCCCAGCATACTAATGCATCAGTATACTGTTGGTAAAAATACAGCCTCTGATACTGTATTAAATAAGCATATTCAATATGGACCAACCATATCAGATCATTAATCATACAGACATTAATTTTGTTAAAATTAAATGATATAAAAAAACAGTGCACCTTGAATAGCTAAAGAAAAACTAGGATTAATACTAAGTGTAGTGCCTAAAACCAATAAACTATTATCTCTCCTGTTGTAAATCACAGATTTTTGAAGTTAAAATAATCTTTTAGAATAATAAATAAGTCTTGAATACTTTTTATTTGGGCCTATGTTAACACGTCTTGTGTCATTTACTGTATCTGCAGTCCTTATTCCAGAGCAGTGGTTGTGATGGGTTTTCAAAATTGAACATGGGTTCAGTCCAGTTTTATTCAATTTCTTCGTGATTACATAAATAAATACATTCTCACATCCAAGAACGTTAATCGGGTAATCCAGAAGATTTAAGCTCCAGTTATCGAAAGCTTTATCCATGAAGAAAATGTGAACATCATGAGATCCGATATAAGGTTTTGTGCAGAAGTTTTTATTGGATGTGCAGTTCGGTAACAGTGATGAGTGTCTCGTTAAACAATACGCAACCTGGTCCTTAACAAGGTAACTTTCTTTGATCTGGTCAAATCCTTCACCAAGCGAAATATCAGCATTCATTATCGCAATGTTCTTAAACATCAGATTTTCATTGGCATATTTGGCATAAGCCTTGTAAGTAGGAAAACTTGATAGCTCGTGAAAATGAACCATACTGTCTATGTCAGCTTCCGAGAACAATGTTCCACTCAGTGATTTTAAATACTTTTCCAAATCCTTATTTTCCACGAGAAGATGTATCTTCTCTACACATGGATGCTTCATATTCAATGAAAGGGAATGAATAAAGTCCATTTGACGACTTTCAAATCTTTTGTGAGATTCTTTTAAAAATCCATGTGACTTCATATCGTAAGTTGATTGCAGTACGGGAAACGTTGTGATAATATTCAACATTACTTCACACGTCCTATTGTGTACTTCACACGTCCTATTGTGTATTTTTCTCCTCTTTTCAATCAATGATGATAAATGCTTTCTGATGTAGCTCTTCTTATTTTGCGTGTGTTTTAATGTTAGATACAGAGTTACAAGAAGCACTGCACTGACCATTACGTAGCAACTTATGTATTTTCCCTTTAACTGCATCGTCATCAATCTGAGCAGATTTTTGTTGATCAACTTTGCCAGGTTATAAAGATTTTCCTCGGAGAGATCTGTATTATTTGTTCAATACTATGCAACTGCTGCATTAACTAGAGAATGGCAACTCCACAGAGTAGCATACCCCAATGAACAAAATATATTTCCTTAAATCAAGTTTTCATGAATCTGAAAACTAGGAATTTTTGTTACTTTCCGAGATCTGTCAGAGGTATAGCTTTATTTAACTCAAAGTAAATGTATAAGAGTATCGCAAATTTTAATTTGTATGTCTAAGTCAAGCATTAGAAATCCAAAATGAGAGTTACTCATAATTAATAAGAAGTGATAATTTAGAGAAATGTCTTAAATATGTCTTTGTTATATTTAAATCAAAGGTAGATGGCAAATATTATTATACTGTTGTTTTGATTTGTGCATTGAAAACCGCTGTTCAAAATTGACATATGTGTACAATTTGTTTAAAAATACGTTTATTAAGCAAAAGCAACTCCCTGCCTGTCAAAATGTTGAACATTTATCAATTGAAGGTCACAGTAAAAGTCATTAATGTCACTTAAAAAGATGCTCGTGTAAAAGAGGGATGGTGTCGAGTTACTGGAAACTGAAGTTAACTTTGAATAATGGTTTGATCCTCTTCCCCTTATCTAAGGTAATTTTAAAATATTAATTTGTCTTATCAAAGGAAAGTTTAAAATGTTAATTTCTCTTACACTTGAATATTAAAAATCAACCCTATTTACAAACAAAAAATCATTTACCCCCTCCTCATCCTAATGAAACTTACTTTGTTTTTCGACAACTGTTAATAATTGTCAGTATGAGATTATCATGAAATGAACTAGAAAAACAGCAACTCCACGGAGTAGCAAATCCCACCGAACAAAACATATATTATGCATCTTATAGCTAGTGTAAATGTTGAAATGTTTGTGCACTTTGTGATAGAAGCATGAAATTTGGCACAAAGTTAGTTTATACCATTGTGAACTAGGCATCATCATATAAAATTTGAACCAAATCCGTTCACTGGTATATGAGTTACCAAAGATTACGTTTTTTATGAAAATTGGCTGCCATCTTGAAATTCAGCCGCCATCTTGAAAATTATTCCTTGAACAGAGCTACTGTGTCCCTAGGCATAATCATATAAAATTTCAACCAAATCTGTTCACTGGTATTTGAGTTATCAAAGATTACGTTTCTTACAAAAAATTGCCATTTTGAAATTAAGCAGCCATCTTGAAAATTATTTGTTGAACATAGCTACTGTGTCCCTAAGCATCATTATATAAAATTTGAACCAAATCCGTCAACTTGTATTTGAGTTATCAACGATTACATTTTTTACGAAAAATGGCGGCCATTTTGAACTGAGTGGCCATATTGAAAATTCCTTCTCGAGCAGAGGTCCTACACTCATAAGGCATAAGCCTATAAAATTTGAACCAAATCCGTCAACCGGTATTGGAATTATCGCCTGGACACACGGACGGACGCACGGACGGACGGACGTCATTTGTTGTTGCTGCATTAGTTTCTTCTTTCATTGTCTTCTTTCTTTGTCTTGATTTGATTGTGATGTTAGTTATCTTTCTTCAGGGTCCACAGACTTGAGACTGCGCATAGGTGGGTTAAACGTTTTGATCCGGCCGGAAAACTCTCCCTTTCCCTTACTGATGTTCTTGTGTTGATCTGTCTTCTTAGTTTACCCTCTTTGCGGAGAATATACTGTTTCATATTCGTTTGTTAATGTTCTCTTCTCTCGTTAATTTTCCAGTACTTCATGATGATATTCTCCTGCATATTGTATTTAATACATATCAATTTATTTCTTGTTATAGCTTTCTTAGTATACGAATTTAGCATGTTACTCCTGTAACCTTGACATTGTAGTTTATTTCCCAGGCTGGTAACTCTGTTTGTTGCCTCTTCCAATTGACTGCAGACGGACGGACAGATGAACAGATGGACGAACGGAGGACGGACGGCTTCTCGATATCCCCCTCGAACTTCGTTCGGTGGGATAATAAATCTGAAAGCGCTAAAACCTGCTTAAAACTGTCAATTTAATGTTTGCAATAACAAAATGTACTCGTAAATAAGAAGCTGTGAGCATAATAATTTGAACCAAAATAATTTGAACCAAATCCGTCAACTTGTATTTGAGTTATCAACGATTACATTTTTTACGAAAAATGGCGGCCATTTGAACTGAGTGGCCATATTGAAAATTCCTTCTCGAGCAGAGGTCCTACACTCATAAGGCATAAGCCTATAAAATTTGAACCAAATCCGTCAACCGGTATTGGAATTATTGCCTGGACACATGGACAGACGCACGGACGGACGGACGTCATTTGTTGTTGCTGCATTAGTTTCTTCTTTCATTGTCTTCTTTCTTTGTCTTGATTTGATTGTGATGTTAGTTATCTTTCTTCAGGGTCCACAGACTTGAGACTGCGCATAGGTGGGTTAAACGTTTTGATCCGGCCGGAAAACTCTCCCTTTCCCTTACTGATGTTCTTGTGTTGATCTGTCTTCTTAGTTTACCCTCTTTGCGAAGAATATACTGTTTCATATTCGTTTGTTAATGTTCTCTTCTCTCGTTAATTTTCCAGTACTTCATGATGATATTCTCCTGCATATTGTATTTAATACATATCAATTTATTTCTTGTTATAGCTTTCTTAGTATACGAATTTAGCATGTTACTCCTGTAACCTTGACATTGTAGTTTATTTCCCAGGCTGGTAACTCTGTTTGTTGCCTCTTCCAATTGACTGCAGACGGACGGACAGACGGATGAACGGACGGACGAATGGAGGACGGACGGCTTCTCGATATCCCCCTCGAACTTCGTTCGGTGGGATAATAAATCTGAAAGCGCTAAAACCTGCTTAAAACTGTCAATTTAATGTTTGCAATAACAAAATGTACTCGTAAATAAGAAGCTGTGAGCATAATAATGGATAGAAAATAATTTATGCACGGTTTATTATTAAATATATCTTGTTGTGGACCTAACAAAACTATTGAGTACTGAGGGAAACATTAAAACTGTAAATCCATTTGATTTTATTTATAGATTTTGAAACCAATGTTTTCATACCCTGTCCCAAACAAAAATTCAAAAAACATGTTTCAATCAAAAATATGTTATTAACCCCCTATCACACCAAACTAGTTCTTACCCGTTCTTGTCAGTCCTACGAAAACGTCGTAAAACGGGCTCAATCTGGCTGTGGTCGGGAAATATGTCTTAAATAATTAGCTACTTCGTTTAAAAACAGTCTTCAATACATCCATCTCATTCGCAGTTCATTCAGGTCGCACCACGACAGTGTGCAACGTCATATAACGCATCCGTTAGTCTAGAAGGTCATCATGACCTGATTACAGAACGGTATGGTCGCCATCGAATTTTGAATCATTTCAAAATTCTAAAATCACCTTCCCGTCTGAGAAAGTTCATGAAGTTTGTAAATAGACCTTAGAAAGTTGCAGCTACGTTCATTCCGTTCGCACACAGTTTAAAACCAGTTTTGAAGAACACAGTGGCAGCTTGTTTGGTGTGATAGCTATATTTTTGCTAACTCGTTCATAAGCAGTCTTTAATTATACATTCTTAGTCAGTTTAAACCCGTTTGCAATTAGTTCTGCCTCGTTCTCAATACGTCCTCAGACAGTTCAACTCATTGTAAAAACGTCCCTAGTAGGATTGAAGTACGACGGTTCCGTTCGTAGTACGTCCAGCTCGTCATTAGTACGTTGTCACTCGTTCTAATTGTAGAACGTGATGACATTTTGAGCATGTTCTAAGTTCTAGAGGACCTACCTGTTCGAGTATGTTTGATGAAGTTTGTAAATAGACCCCAAATGGTTCTAAGTACGTCCAGTCCGTTCGTACACAGTTGAAGCCCCTTTTCGAGAACGTAGTGAGAACTAGTTTGGTTTGATAGTAGAGTTTACATACATGTATGAACTGTTAATAGCTCATTTTAGTGTCGCAATCTGGTAAAGTATTTGAAATAGGCTAAAATAATGTTGTTAAACAGTACCCACAGTAGCTGCCTTTAAAGTTGAACAATATTTTTTTAATACACATCATATGTTGGATCTGATTTCAATTTTATGTTTGATATACCTTACTTTCATATTATAAAACAAAAAAATGGGTTTTTGTATTCAAAATGGGACCCACATCTAGGGACTTTTCGGTGAAAAAGTGACCCACTTATACTGCATGGACCTTATATACTAATATTATGTAACTTGATAAAAATGAAGGTACAGGGTGTGCCAATAAAATAATACATCACTAACAAAAGTTACAATAGATGGGAAAATGTCCCCATTTTTTTGGCCCACCCTGTAAGTATGCTAAACATTATTTTATATAATCTAGCAGTTTGAAATTCTATTTCACAATTCTGACCAATAGTGGGATAAATACAAACTAAGATGATATGCAAGCTATTAAAATTCTCAAATGGTGGTGAAATCACTGTATTGTCTTCAAAAGTTAAGTTTTAATTACCTTATACCATCTAGGGCTCCTGGGAGTGTCAGTCCACGTATAAGAAACACTAATAAAATGATGTAAGGTGCCACAACAGTCACATAAACCACCTATAATTAAATTCAATTTCTGTAAAACAAGTTGAATCTCTATGAACAATTTTCATTTGTCTCTTTTTGCGTATTCATGTTTTTGCAATTTTTGCAAGTGCCTCAATTCATGCTAGGAATACAATTGTAAACTTTTGAACTCAAGATTTTACAAACAAGTGAAAATAGTATTATAAGTATTATCACTGTAACAGAATATTCCTTACATTATAACATCTTAGTCAGTAGAGCAAGCCATGAGCCACAGTACATACCGTACCAACTGACATGATTCCCAAGCCAAAAGCATACATACCTTACCAACTGACTTGATTCCTTTGATGTTGGCACAGAAGATAAGTATCCAGGAAGCCAGTAGACAAAGAGCAAGGTGCCAGCGTACTGTACCCATTGTGTCAATGCCATCAGACCTCTCGAGCACATTATAGCTGAAAAAGTACATTGTACAGTAAAAATCGATTGAATGTGATTGTCACTGGGACTCACTGGCCAAATATGTTCAGCTATTCAAGATTCTTTAACATGGCAAAATCTAAGTCAAATTAAACAAGGTGTACTTTCATTTTTTTTACCTATGACACACTTACTAGAAATATTCCTCACTAGCAGATTTCCAAGTGTCATTATTGAGACACCCTGTAGTTTCATTGTTACCAACCAGTTCAGTAGCATTCATCAAAGCAGGACTAACTAGTTCAGTAGTTGTTTGAGCTGTTGTCAAGGTGATATTTGTTGAGTCTGAGCAGTTTAATTGAGATAACATCTTACTGACTTCTCTGCAGGCTGAAACATACAAGTACAAAATGTGTAAAATATTGCGCTAATGGGAGCCATTTTTGTAAGAGAAGGAATCATCAAGACAACAAGGCATTAACATGCAAAATGTCACCACCTGCCATTGGTTACATACCCTAACCATCGAAAGCCAAACACAAACCACCAAGCACAAAAAAAGTTGGAGACTATTACTTCTAGTGGTGACATAAAAAAAAAAACTGAATTCATAAGGTGCACATGTACTTTCTGTGATCCATATATAAATGACATCATGTTCATTGCATTCCTTTCCATACATGATGGAGAACAAACAAGTTAGCTGACTGAACCAGATCTGATCTGTTCCGAGTCTAACTGTGCTTATTTTCACATAAGAGATGTGAAAACAAAACCAGCCTGATCTCTGGAAAAAGACTATAGCCATATATACTGTAAGTTCTACATGTTACAGATTACGAATAACAGGTAAAAATAGACCTCTGGGGCATTAACCATAGATGTTTGGATAATAGGTTGAGCAGAGATCAGTCTGTTTGCTGTATCGAACAGATTGACCACTGTGCCACCTATTGGTCAAACACCAATGACCTGGTGCTAGTAATAGAGGGGGGGGAATATCCCAGAATTCATAGATGAAATATCCCAGAATTCAAAGATGAAATATCCCAGAATTCATAGATGAAATATCCCAGAATTCATAGATGAACATATCTCCATATAATGCAAAAGTTCATCTTTACATAGAGATACATTCATCTATGAATTCTGGGATATTCCTCCTCTTGTGCTAGTATATCAACCTAAAGTACCCTGAATGCAAGTAAGTTAACCTACCTGGTGTATTCCATATATTATCACAGGAGCCCCAAGGTAGTGTATTAGTCATAGATGCAAAGAGATAGAACATGCTCCAAGCTATCAACATTGTATAGTAGATCACCACGGATACAGTCAGTAAACAACTGCCATATCCAATACCTGAAAATAAAAAAATCAGCTAAATATAAACAACAGGATTTCATGAAGTATTTAATTTATCTATATAATTTAACTAAATCAATTAGCCTATAAAGCAATGAGGATAAAATCTGGCTTTAGAAAATTATTTTCCCATCCTTTACCTTTGAAAAATGTTAAATTGCTGGAATATTTAAGCTTTTTTCTCACATTAGTAACATTTTTTAACAAAACCAATTGAGGACATCCAGCATTCATACAACAGTCAAAGGGAGTTAAAAATGAACTTAAAGGTAAAAAATAAAATAACTAGAAAAACAGCAACTCCACGGAGTAGCAAATCCCACCGAACGGCAGTTGAGTTACCAAAGATTACGAAAATGAAAAATGGCAGCCATTCTGAAGCCTCTGAAGATCAGCCGCCATCTTAAAATTTTTTCTCGAACAGAGCTACTGAGTTTCTAGGCATCAGCATATAAAATTTGAACCGAATCTGTTCACTGGTATTTGACTTATCAAAGATTACGTTTTTTCTTATGAAAAATGGCTACCATTTTGAAATTCAGCCGCCATCTTGAAAAAATTTTCTCCAACAGATCTACTGTGTCCCTAGGAATCATCATATAAAAAATGAGCCAAATCTGTTCACTGGTATTTGAGTTATCAAAGATTACGTTTTTTTACGAAAAATGGCGTCCATTTTGAAATTCAGCCGCCATCTTGAAAATTCTTTCTCGAACAGATCTCCTTTGTCCCTAGGCATCATCATATGAAATTTGAGCCAAATCCGTTCGCTGGTATTTGAGTAATCAAAGATTACCTTTTTTTATGAAAAATGGCTGCCATTTTGAATATCAGGCTGCCATCTTGAAAATTCTTTCTCGAACAGATCTATTGTGTCCCTAGGCATTATCATATAAAATTTGAACCAAATCCGTTCACTGGTATTTGAGTTATCAAAGATTACGTTTTTTTTACGAAACATGGCCGCCATTTTGACAATCAGTGGCCATTTCGAAAATCCCATCTTGAGCGAAGCTCCTTTGTCCCTAGGCATAAGCATATAAAATTTGAACCAAATCCGTTCACTGGTATTTGAGTTACCAGAGATAATGTTTTTTTACGAAAAATGGCCGCCATTTTGAATTTCAGCAGCCATCTTGAAAATTGTATCTCGAACAGATCTACTGTGTCCCTTGGCATCACCATATACAATTTGAACCAAATCCGTTCACTGGTATTTGAGTTATCAAAGATTAAGTTTTTTTACGAAAAATGGCCGCCATTTTGAAATCTAGCCGCCATCTTGAAAATTTTTACTCGAACATATCTACTGTGTCCCTAGGCATCAGCATATAAAATTTTAACCAAATCCGCAAACTAGTATTTGAGTTATTAAAGATTACATTTTTTACGAAAAATGGCGGCCATTTTGAATTCAGTGGCCATATTGAAAATTCCTTCTCGAGCAGAGGTCCTACACCCATAAGGCATAAGCCTATAAAATTTGAATCAAATCCGTGAAACGTTATTTGAGTTATCGCCCGGACAAACAGACGGACGAACGGACGGACGGACGGCTTTCCTATATCCCTCTCGAACTTCGTTCGGTGGGATAATAATGATGATGAGTTACATACATTATCATAAAGGAAGATTATTTACCTTTGAAGAGAGGTGACACTTTCCATATTGAGATGGGTCCAAGGCTGGCAAACTGACCAAAGCACAGTTCCATATAGAACAATGGGATCCCACACAGTACCAACATAAGAATGTATGGGATGAAAAATGCACCTGAAATTAAAGTTAAACACATGTTGGATTGGTGGTGGACTACTGTCTACATAAAATAATAGGGTTAGCTACATAGAATAATAGGGCTAGCTACATAATATAATAGGATTAGCTACATAGCCCAATAGGGTGTTTCATTGGAATTCACAAATTTTCATTTTTCGAGCTTCATTTTTGCCAAATACATACATTTAGTTTTATTTCAAAAAATTTTAGAGAAAGACAATGATTTTTTGGGTTCGTATTTTGAGGCAAAAGCGGGGAAATATGAACTAGGTTGAAGTGTTGCACTTTGGTTAAAAAGCTCAGAGGGCACCATAGGCTGTAAAACATAATAATGGCTACAGGTTGAGGGCTGATTGATAGAGGGCGCAGTGATTCATATCTGTTCCTATCCTTCCTTAACCCCTTCCCATCATGAATATAAGAGGAAAATGTTGGCCTGGTGACGGGTAAGTAAGAGCGGTTTTTACCAATGCCCCGGGACCTATACCTTGAATTTTATCACTAAAATACAATTATTAGTAAGGATTATCACATTAGAACAACTTGTCACAATTTGGTGTAAAAACATTGAATAGAACTGGAAATATTGTCATTTCATTGATGTATATAAATAACTAGACTGGTGAAATTGAACAAGTTCAATTCAAGACTCCAGATTCAGATTGTTCATCTCAAAACCATTTTGAGATCTGATATTAATGAAAGGGTTGAGATTGTTACAATTTGGTGGCAGCGGTGGGATTTTTTTTGAGATTTCAAAAGCCCATAACTTCTAAAACCGGAAGTCGGATCTCAATTTTGTTTTCAGATTCGGAATCCTGAGAAAATTTTCTATTAAAACCTTAATTTGAACTTTGATTTTAATGAGAAATAAAAAAATATCGGCCCGATTGACATGACATGGGGATATCATCAAATCTTTTTTTCAAAATTTCAAAAGATCAGAGCTCCTGAACCTGAAGTCGGATCACAATTTTGTTTTCAGATTCGAAATCTTGAGGAAATTTCCTATTTAATTAATACCAATTCTGATAGATTTAACCCATTTTAAAATTCGACTTTTTTTTAAAGTCAAATTTCTCAAAATTGATAATTTTTTTATCAAGACATATATTTAGCAAAATGTTTGAAACACTTAGAGAAACCTAGAAAAATATTTATAGCAAGAAATATTGAAAGATAAAAAAGAAAATTGAAAATGTGTGAAATTAAAAAAATTGACCTGGAATTTGACCTTTGACCTAGATATAAATTTGACCTAATTTCCTAGAAACTAGGTCACATACCCTGACTGACCTTGTAATCAGATTTACCTTAAGTCTTCTAGTTACTGAGAAATCGTGCTAAGGAGAAGAATAAAAATAAGAAGAAGAATTCAGGCAAAAACAATAGACTCCAGATTTTCAATCTGGAGTCTAATAATAAATACAATGGTACCAAAAGGAGCCAATGAAAGGTATTATATAATAGGGCTTCATATGGAGCCTATCATCGAAAGGGTTAAGGTGTTAATCTAAAAGTGATCATACTGTTATCTTTATAATCACTCAATAACTATAATGGTAATGGATACTACGTAATACTGTGAAAGCAGTTATTGTATAGATAAAACCTAGAATCACTCAATAACTATAATGGTAATGGATACTACGTAATACGGTGAAAGCAGTGAATGTATAGATAAACCTTAGAGTTTATTTTTTACCTCCGCCATTCCTATACACAAGGTAAGGGAATCTCCACACATTGCCAAGTCCGACAGAATAACCCAAAGAAGTAAGCAGAAAGTCATAGCGACCGGACCAATTCCCGCGATCCTTGTTCTCATCAGTCTCCCAATCTATACTCCCCGTATCAATCTCCTCCGCAAAGTACAACGCAGACTTTCTCATTTGGTAGCCCTGGTAGCATTAATACAAACTCTATCTTAGCGAGTCATTTAATGATGCTATATTTTTCCTCTTTATCATATACAGAAGTATCAAGTATAGCCAAGATACCAAAATTAGGCAAGGCTTTAAAAGGCGGGGCAAAACTTGAGCCAAAGTAGATATTATTGGACATAATGTTCATAGTTCATAGTTGGAAAAACAAATGAAAATTAATTTAAATATTTGTATTCCAACATTGAATTCTGAGTTTTATTTGTTTTAGCCTGGTTGAAAAATACAATTAACAGTGAACTAGAATGTTTATATTCTGACCTTGAATTCTGAGTATATTTGTTCCTCAGACATTGACACAGAGAGGCTTGCCTCTGCAGCTTTTCTCTCTTGCTCCAACTGAGCCTCCTCTTCAGGTGACATACATCCAATGTAGTCTGGTACTTCATCTTTAGTAGGCTGGCTATCAAATATAGGACCCCAGTCAGCCAGGGGCGAAGTCACAGCATGTAGCCTCTGCAAAGTAATATGGATTAATCTAATCTGGTACTTCACTTTTTACATTATGGTTGTCAAATATAGGACCCCAGTCAGCCAGGAGCGAAGTCACAGCATGTAGCCTCTACAAAGTAATATGCAAATAATCTAATCTGGCACTTCACTTTTTAAATTATGGTTGTCAAATATAGGACACCAGTCAGCCATGGGAGAAGTCACAGCATGTAGCCTCTGCAAAGTAATATGCAAATAATCTAATCTGGCACTTCACTTTTTACATTATGGTTGTCAAATATAGGACACCAGTCAGCCATGGGAGAAGTCACAGCATGTAGCCTCTGCAAAGTAATATGCAAATAATCTAATCTGGCACTTCACTTTTTACATTATGGTTGTCAAATATAGGACACCAGTCAGCCATGGGAGAAGTCACAGCATGTAGCCTCTGCAAAGTAATATGCAAACAATCTAATCTGGTACTTCACTTTTTACATTATGGTTGTCAAATATAGGACCCCAGTCAGCCAGGGGCGAAGTCACAGAATGTAGCCTCTGCAAAGTAATATGCAAACAATCTAATCTGGTACTTCACTTTTTACATTGTGGTTGTCAAATATAGGACCCCAGTCAGCCAGGGGAGAAGTCACAGCATGTAGCATCTGCAAAGTAATATGCAAACAATCTAATCTGGTACTTCACTTTTTACATTATGGTTGTCAAATATAAGACCCCAGTCAGCCAGGGGTGAAGTCACAGCATGTAGCCTCTGCAAAGTAATAAGCAAATAATCTAATCTGGTACTTCACTTTTTACATTATGGTTGTCAAATATAAGACCCCAGTCAGCCAGGGGTGAAGTCACAGCATGTAGCCTTTGCAAAGTAATAAGCAAATAATCTAATCTGGTACTTCACTTTTTACATTATGGTTGCCAAATATAAGACCCCAGTCAGCCAGGGGTGAAGTCACAGCATGTAGCCTCTGCAAAGTAATAAGCAAATAATCTAATCTGGTACTTCACTTTTTACATTATGGTTATCAAATATAAGACCCCAGTCAGCCAGGGGAGAAGTCACAGCATGTAGCCTCTGCAAAGTAATATGCAAATAATCTAATCTGGTACTTCATCTTGAGTAGCATCGTCGGTTCCCACGCTCAATCACTACGTTCTATAATGTTGGTTCATATGACAAACTTGAGACCCAAGTAATATGTGGCATCTAATTCGTAGAAATGCTTCGCGGAGTGTGCGGGATAGCCCGTGCGCCAATCACAGTTGAGGAAATTATTTAAATTAGGCCCATGAACCAGTATTCAGAGAATAAAAATGGAGATATTGTTTGAAAAAATTTGCGGTAAATTTCGTCTGATCATGAATTCTTTGAAACTCTATCAAAAAGAAGCGATAGAGGCAATAACGGAAAGCAGGGATGTATTCGTGTCACAGAAAACTGGACTGTGGTGACAAAGGTTCTTCTTATGGATAACTAGACAACAGCAACGCCAAAGCATAGCAAATCCCATCGAACAGACATGGATGGCATATTTACGTATCTAGCAAAAATGGCAGCAACCTTCTACCAAAAGTGTCATTAGACAGTGTGCCATGCTTATAGTATTCACATACCAAATATGAGCAAAATCGCTCCACTACTTTTCAAGCTATAGTAAAATACGTTAAAATGGTGTTCATTTTTCAAAATGGCAGCCTTCTACCAGAAGTGTCATTAGACAGTGTGCCATGCTTAAATTGCTTATAGTATTCACATACCAAATATGAACAAAATCGCTCCACTACTTTTCGAGTTATAGTAAAATATGTTAAAATGGCAACTATTTTTCAAAATGGCCACCTTCTACCAAAAGTGTCATTAGACAGTGTACCATGCTTATAGTATTCACATACCAAATATGAACAAAATCGCTCCACTACTTTTCGAGTTATAGTAAAATATGTTAAAATGGCGCCAAAATCGCTCCACTACGTTTAAATGGTGGCCATTTTAGAAAATGGCCGCCTTCTACCAAAAGTGTCATTAGACAGTGTACCATGCTTATAGTATTCACACACCAAATATGAACAAAATCGCTCCACTACTTTTGGAGTTGTAGTAAAATTAAGTTAAAATGGCAGCCATTTTTCAAAATGGCCACATTCTACCAAAAGTGTCATTAGACAGTGTGCCATGCTTATAGTATTCACATACCAAATATGAACAAAATCACTCCACTACTTTTCAAGTTATAGTAAAATACATTAAAATGGCTGTAATTTTTCACAATTGCGGCCATTTTTCAAAATGGCAGCCTTCTACCAAAAGTGTCATTAGACAGTGTGCCATGCTTATAGTATTCACATACCAAATATGAACAAAATCGCTCCACTACTTTTCGAGTTATAGTAAAATACATTAAAATGGCGGTCATTTTTCACAAGTGCGGCCATATTTCAAAATGGCGGCCTTCTACCAAAAGTGTCATGAGACAGTGTGCCATGCTTATAGTATTCACATACCAAATATGAACAAAATCGCTCCACTTCTTTTTGAGTTACAGCAAAAATCGTAAAATAACAAGTAAAAGCCGCCATTTTTCAAGATGTCTGCCATGTGCTTCTTTAATATCTACATTTCTTGCTTTATTAATGTCCAATATAATTTTTTTACATTTAAAACATATTGCTATTACAGTTTTATTACAGTTTTACATATTGCACCTTTTGAAAATAGGCTTTCAAGCAGAACTTCTACCCCCATATGTGTACAAAATATGAACATCGGGCCAACGGCATTTGAGTTATTGCCCGGACAGACGGACGGACGGAAGGACGTACATACGTATGTACGGACGGAAGGACGGACGGAGGCGTTCCCTATCTATGTTGACAGTAAAAATTTAAAATCAGTCTAAACAATACTTGTCAAACTTCAACAACCAAAACAAACCACCGACCATCAAAAACTGTCCACAAAAAAATTGGAGACTGTAAACATCATGAACCTCTGTAAGTGGAACGCAGCCCTTATGGATCACTATTTTCAGGTACTAACGGCATTCACCTAATCAAGTAATGTTTTACTGTGTCTTACCTGTCTAAGGGAGCCAGGTGTGTGTACGATGGCGACTATTGCCCACAGAGGTACCCAGATGATGGAAACGAGAGCAAGGCAAAAACCAAGGATCTGAGTCCAAGCTGGCCATTCGTAGCTGGTTCCTATAGTCCAGTGAGGGTCCTGGTCCATGATGTAGTCTATCAGAGCAAACACGACCACAAACTGGAGAAAATGAGATATTAAGATGTAAGCTGGGTCACTCATGTATGATATGTTCTTATATAAATGAATTGCAATTAAAACAAAAAATATCTTGACTGGTGTTGTGTTACTTTATAAGGTGATACTTCAAAGCAAGTATGAATTTGGACATTTCTATTTTTTCAGACTTCAATAACTTCCATATTTGACCAAATATCTCAATTCATTTCTCAGAAACAATATTAAACAGGCAATGCGCCTATTTTTGAAGCAAAAAGGACCAAAAATTATTTGAGACATGTTACTCACACACTCAATCAAATATAAAAACTTTAACTTAGGTAAATACTGAAGTGAAAAAAATTACTCGCATAGAAAACAGCATTTGAAGTTCAGAGATCAAAAGAAGTGAATTACCACTTTTCACAAAGTGTATCTTTTAAATAAATCTTGGATTAAAAGATGGCTTATGGTTGAAAATCCTATCAAAAATGAATGGATAATTAATGCAAACAACAATGCCATCTTTCAATGGCATTGCTAAAAACTTGACACAAATTTGATAGATTAAACTTATTTTTTCAAGATCTAGTGTCAACTCTGATGCGATCTGTTTGAGCTGTTTTTGGTGTCAAATGAAAGATTAGGTACTTATTAATCCATTGGAAATACTATGAAGATCGAGACTTCATTACACATTTTGTTCCTGATTGTAAGGGAAACATGGGAAAGATTTTTGAAATGACTGCTGCAAACATTTACACTCTCTATCCCTTCTAACTCCTTAATAATCATATACATGTACCTATATTCACAGTGTCTCATAAGTCTGCAATGACTGAGTGTATACTCATTTACGAATTGTATGTTTTTTCATATTATATACAGCGGTTTCACTAGAATTTCTCAAAACCGGCTAAATAAATGAAAGCAACAGGCAAAATTAATGGAAATCATAAATTTAACAGGGAAAAGTTGAGAAGTCCATAAAAACAACAGGAGATTTTGTGAAAACAATTGGTGAAAATCGCCTGTTGCCTGCTGCTAATGAAACACCTGATATATTTCAGTTATAATATTGTTAACAAATGTAGTAAATTTGTGACATAGGAACAAAATCAGTGCTAAGGACTGATGTGGAAAAGTCACTCAACCGGTCCTTTGTGGGAAACAATCCCAAAACCTCTAGACTAGATCTCTAATATGTTGTATATATATGACACATAACTAACTAAACTATTTCTAAACTAAATGTTAAACATACACCTACCAAAGTTATAAGAGGTGTGATGAACCTCCAGCAGTATTTCCACCATAGTCCTGGTCTATCTCCAGTCATAGTTGCTATATCATTGGCAAACCTATTGAAGCCATATACCCAAGCAAGAGCGATGGTCTCGAAGAATCCAAGAATAAACAAAGAGATCCCTGTGACATACAGATCCATAATTTGAACCACATAAATTCCACCCTGAAAGAGGAGATTTCAAATCATTTTCATTATCTTCTATTTTCAATGTTACTTTTATATTCTGTATTTTATTACTTCTATCTATCCATTTTTTATGCATTAAACCTGCATTTTTTCTTTTTTTCTCTCGTTTCTTTTTCTTGTTACAATTTCTTTATTTTACTTTATAATGTTTAATATTCAAGCATCAGCCATCTACCGTATTTTAATAATAATTTTAACAAGATGGCCGCCCAAAAGTTAATCAGCTCTAGAACTTGATATCCTCTATCATGTGTGCGAATTTGGAGAAAATTTGATGAGTGGTTTTCCTGAAATGGCAATGACAAAAAAAGTGGGACGATCATGATCACGGCGACTATGACGACTATATCCCGCCGATGGTACATAATAGAAAGTTGTATTCATCAAAGAGGATATCAAGCCGATTGTCTTTTTGTAAATGAAAAGAATTGATGAATAAAAATACCTCCTGCATTACCTGGGTTATAAGAGGCAGGCCCGAGAGGAAGCCCAAAATACAGACACCAAGTATAACAAATATACGTTTCTTTTGAAGATAAGCGGGTGCCTCATCTATAATTGCAGTGATCACTGTCTCTACAAGGATAAATTGGCTGTCTATGCCAACTAACAGCAGCATTATGAAGAACAATACAGACCACAGCTGTGGGACTGGCATCTCAGCAACAGCTGCTGGGTATACTTCAAAAGCCAAACCAGATCCTGGAATGTAAGAGATGGAAATGTGGCTTTAATCTAATACACTTTTCTGGTAAATCATGCCATCTTTTGGTCAATCAGAGAAAGATATTGACCAGAATGATGATGCCATTGGTTGTAGGTAGCAATCTGTCTATGCAAAAATAGTATATACTTATTGCTAATTTTGAAAAAGTACAACCTATGACATCATCAATCTAGCCAATATATCGAAGTTTCTCCGATGGATTAAAAATGGCATAATTTATCAGAAACGTCTATTGTTTAAAAAATACTCTAGTAGACCTCAAGTTTTTTATTAGGTACATGTACTTCTGAATGGTGATATATTTGTACTGAAAGGAGCGTTTTCAGTATATTTTTGTACTGTGATATCACTACTCTTTACAAGGTGTACCACTAATTTAGTACTACCTACTTAAACTCAACAAAAAATACTGCCAGGTGCTGAAAATTAACAATACCTTTAAATTGTGAACCATAGTGCATAAATTCCATTAAACATGGCTGACAGTGAAGAACATGATAATTGAATAAACTAAGTACGGAATTGACAACACATCCTTTAAAATATAATTACAAAAGCTAATTTCATTAATAAGATCAAGATTTCAATATCTATTTTGATTAAAATACAATTAGCAGAATTCAAATGAAAGAGAAAACATTTTTATTAAAAAATGTTCTCATTTAGAAAAACTGTTTATTGTTTTTAGTTTTAATTAAAACCATGCAATTAACTTCACCTCCACTTGAAATGAAAACATTTAAGGAATAAGTAAAAATAAGGAGAACATGTCGAGCAAAAAAGAACAGGTCTTTATCTTTATGATTTTATTTCTAGATCATATAGAATGGTCATCTCAAATAGGTAAGTTTTAAGAATAATAGATTTACTTAAAAAATGTTTCAACAATATTAATTATCTATGTACTGTACATTTTTGACATTGATATAATGTATTGTAACTACAATTCAGAGCTCATATTCAAAAAATCTGGTATACATTTAACAAGTAAGCACAATACGGTGTATATAATTATTTTGTAGCCATCCGTAATGAGTACTGCATGGACATTGTGGTTGCCATAGATACAGGCTGTTCGGTAGATCTTGCAAACCCAAATCCTAAAGAACTCGTATCGCGTCTAATGGTCAACTTGAAGCTTTCCTCGAACCACACACGTTTCGGGATTATCTTATACAACAAGGTCGTGGAGAATAAAATGTTCCTTGATGATTATACGAACAGAGTTGAGTACCTACTTGCTTTACATTATCTAAAACTGGGCCGTATTGGGTGTGGCTCTAGGGCCCATAGAGCTATGGACATGTCATGGTCGACCATGTTTACGGTACAAAATGGAGCAAGGGGACCTGAAATCCCAAAAGTTTTTATCCTGATCACCGACGGCGTCATGCACCCAAATAAGGTAAAGAAAGCCATAAAGGAGGCAGCCATATTGAAATCAAATGGCGTACATGTGATTATAATAGGACTGAAGTCAACCAAGTATGAAAACTACAATTCATCAGATACTTTCCTATCAATTGCAACCAACTCTTCATATATAACAATGGGATATGAATCTACCATTGACAACCCTAATGATTTCCCATACTTTACACCATACCTTACAGACAATATTTTCCCCAATATAAGTTTCTGTCCAAGTGACTCAGATATTCCCTTAAGTGGGGACGATGATGTGGGTAACCATAATGATGGGGGTGAGGGTAAGACTGGGGAAAGACAAATAACAACACAGCCAAAAGATGCTAGCCCAACTGCTTCTCCACATGAAGGGATACCCACCAGGCCTAAACCTACCACGCCAGCCAGAAGAACAAGACCCCCGCCAACCTTAGGATGGGGACTTATTCCTAGATTTCCTTTAGGTAGGAAGTGAATGACAGTGTGTTGCCTGATTGGCTGCCAACAGAAAAGTACAACTTAAAGTGACAAAAAATGACAATTTATCAATAATAAAAAGGAAGATTACTGTCTTGTTTGTACTATTTAATCTTTTCATTCCTTTACAATCAATTTTGGGACAAAAGTCCACAGGGCCACCAGTATTTTTCATATATAGTGTTACTTAGAAAGTGGCATAATCATAACAAAAATCAGAATACAAATGACGAGAAATTCTTACCTCCAATGAGAACATCCCCGACTTTCACTCCTGATAGTTCTGCCATGTATCCCAACGTGGCAAATATGACAAGGCCGGCAAATACACTAGTGAAGCAATTGAGCAAAGATATGAAAATAGTGTCTCTGTAGCAGTTAGCATTGAACTTGTTATAACTGGAGAGAGTGATGAGGCCCCCGAAGCATGGTCCAAGAGAGAATAACACTTGATTAGCAGCATCTCCCCACACCTGAAAAGGTAGATAATCTGAACAGTGAACACCTATGGTTCATGACTAAGATTGACAAGGCTAACATACAAAATGTCACCAACTGTCATTTGTTTCAGACACAGACTGCCAAACACCATCCACAAAAAAAGTTGAAGACTATGGGTATATTCGGTAAACATACTGGTATTTAATAGAATAATTCATTAAAGACAGTTAGTTGACTTACATGACCACTAGCCAATTTTTTCCAGTCGGGCATCAAATAATATCGTATCCCAGCAGAAGCTCCAGGCAAAAGTACAGCATTGATAAACAGTACAGTCAACAGCAGGTATGGAAGAGTGGCAGTCACATATACTACCTATAATATATAAGAGTTATATACTGGGAGGTTTTAGATACAGGGTTTATCAAGAGGAAATATGTGTATACATAAATGTTATGTACTGGCAGGTTTTGGATAAGGGGTTTATCCAGAGGGAGATATGCATATCTACCTGAGGGACCATAGGGACAAAAGGTAGATGTGCAATCTCACTAGGGATAAACCCCATATCCAAACCGACCGTACATAACTGCTTTATCCTATACCCAGTGGAATTTTCTAATTCTGTACTACATTATTTTCCAATTTTTTCTAATGTCAAAATGTCAAAATATTTTTTTTTACAGAATACATATTACCAACATATCTCCCTAAAACTCTACTTGGCATAGGATAAACATATTCGTTTATCTATAAAACTGTATATTTAAAACATATTTGTCAATATTAAAAACTTGAGTGCTGCTAATAAAACTTTTCTTTAAAGCAAGGGTAAAGAAGCAGCAATGACAAATATAACTCATATTTTATCATATAAAGTTTCAATTAATCACCATATTTGCTGCCTAAATGTATATACCAAATGAATGATTCTACCTTTCCAGCAGATCGTATCCCATTGATGAGAGTAAATATGACAATGATCCAAGAACCAAGCAGGGCTAATGCAAGATGCCATCTGACTGTGCCTATATTCTCTAACCCATCAGTGATCTGTAGCACATAGTGGCTGAAACACATTAACATACAAGGCATTAACATAGAACCAAGCAGGGCTAATGCCAGATGCCATCTGACTGTGCCTATATTCTCTAACCCATCAGTGATCTGTAGCACATAGTGGCTGAAACACATTAACATACAAGGCATTAACATAGAACCAAGCGGGGCTAATGCAAGATGCCATCTGACTGTGCCTATATTCTCTAACCCATCAGTGATCTGTAGCACATAATGGCTGAAACACATTAAAATACAAGGCATTAACATAGAACCAAGCAGGGCTAATGCAAGATGCCATCTGACTGTGCCTATATTCTCTAACCCATCAGTGATCTGTAGCACATAATGGCTGAAACACATTAAAATACAAGGCATTAACATAGAACCAAGCAGGGCTAATGCAAGATGCCATCTGACTGTGCCTATATTCTCTAACCCATCAGTGATCTGTAGAACATAATGGCTGAAACACATTAAAATACAAGGCATTAACATAGAACCAAGCAGGGCTAATGCAAGATGCCATCTGACTGTGCCTATATTCTCTAACCCATCAGTGACCTGTAGCACATAGTGACTGAAACACATTAACATACAAGGCATTAACATAGAACCAAGCAGGGCTAATGCAAGATGCCATCTGACTGTGCCTATATTCTCTAACCCATCAGTGATCTGTAGAACATAATGGCTGAAACACATTAAAATACAAGGCATTAACATAGAACCAAGCAGGACTAAAGCCAGATGCCATCTGACTGTGCCTATATTCTCTAACCCATCAGTTATCTGTAGTACATAGTGGCTAAAACACATTAACATACAAGGCATTAACATAGAACCAAGCAGGGCTAATGCAAGATGCCATCTGACTGTGCCTATATTCTCTAACCCATCAGTGATCTGTAGCACATAGTGGCTGAAACACATTACATGGCAAAATTATGCAGTATTATTCATATTACAGGGAATTTACATGAAAACAATTTTCAAAGGTTAGCCAACTGCATCACCAAAATTTTCCTGAAAAGGATCACTTTTTACTGAATATTATGTCCAACAGTAGGCAGCCTAATCATCGCTATCTGAAATTTACCTCGCCTATTGAAAGAACATGGGTATGAGCAAGCCTCACCAAAATCTTCCCGAAAAATACTACGTTTTACTATGTCCAACAGTAGGCAGCCTAATCATCGCTATCTGAAATTTACCTCGCCTATTGAAAGAACATGGGTATGAGCAAGCCTCACCAAAATCTTCCCGAAAAATACTACGTTTTACTATGTCCAACAGTAGGCAGCCTAATCATCGCTATCTGAAATTTACCTCGCCTATTGAAAGAACATGGGTATGAGCAAGCCTCACCAAAATCTTCCCGAAAAATACTACGTTTTACTATGTCCAACAGTAGGCAGTCTAATCATCGCTATCTGAAATTTACCTCGCCTATTGAAAGAACATGGGTATGAGCAAGCCTCACCAAGAATTTCCTGAAAAATACTATGTTTTACTGAAAATCATGTCCAACAGTAGCAGCATATTATCTCTATCTGAAATTTGCCTCACCTATTTCAAAAACACAGGAATTATATGTTTGGTGAAAAACTTTGAGTTGCTGTTTCCATTAGTTCTAGTATGTATTCATCAAAAATCATATAGGTTAATGTTAGAAAAGTGATTTTAGAAAATATAATAACAATTAAAAAATTACATAACAATCATGGCAGAAATACATACTGGAAGTACTCCTCTGTGGGACTTTCGAACTTTGTTATATTTGAGTTTGTCAAATTCAATTCGACACCCAATATTTGAGATGGTGCTAAGGGGTCTGTGACGTTGAGACATGTACCGTTGTCGAAGTGCAAGGTTCCGTTTAGGCTTGAGCAGTTGAATCTGTTGTACTTGTTCAAAAGGCATGCTGAAATTAAATTTGAAAAAAACATCCATAATTTTTAGAGAATGCTGTATGTTTCACTGTATGACATCAAAAGTTAAGTTTTAACAAGGCATTAACACGACAAAATGTCAACACCTTGTTGCTCAAATCTGAAATCTAAAGTCAGATTTGAACTTCTGAGAACTTGGAGATGATTTTGAAAAAAAATTGGACAATTTGACCTTTTTTGACCTTTTTTACCTTGAGAAGGTCAAATCTAAAATCTAGTCAGATCACAAAAAAATGGATACCATAACAATATGTCACCACTATTTGTTGGTGACATAAAAAAAACATCCACCAATTTTAAGGAATGTGGTGTTTTAAGGAATGTGGTGTTTTATTTTATTTATCTCTTTCAATAAAGAGCTAATGAGAATTTAAAAAAGAAATGCTGATTCAGCATGGGAAAAATTCACACTTATTCTGCATGGTGCTTTTTTAGCTGTGCAAAAGGAATAGAGAAGAGTTGAAAGTAAGTTTCACTGGCAAAAAACAAGGCACAGGGTGCGTGAACAATATCCTACCAAATATATAGCAGTGTGGGCTTGTTGACCATATGGGTTTAAAGTCAATCTTATCATTACATTTCAAAATATTGCGCTAATCAGCTCTCGAACTTCTTACCATGTAACATCTGTAAAATTAATTTCATTAATTGTTGTTTTCCTGGAATGGCGATGACTGACAAGAAAAGTGAGATGTCAAGCTGACACCAATAGAGTAACTTTTTTAGGTATGATAAAAACTTGATTCAATATTTCCTACCTGGTGTGTTCCAGAAGTTGTCACATGTGGTCCAAGGTAGAGGGTTGGACATTGAGGCGAACAGGTAGAAGAGAGTCCAGGATATGAGCACATTGTAGTAGATGCTGACCAGGAATGATATGGCCACCATGCCATAGCCAATACCTATAATAAAAACAAACATACATCAAGCTCTTTTACATATAATAAAACAAGGCATTAACATGCAGTCTCACCACACATCTGCCATTTGTTACAGATATCCAACACCAACCGCTGATCACCAAACAATGAATGTATCTATAAAAAGTTGAAGACTATAACAATATGTCCCCACACATAAAAATTAGGTTTCGAAGGGGAATCATTCTGCCTTTAAGAAGATAGCCTCTTACATTCTACTCTTGTTCCATTCTAACTCAATCTTTGTTAATTGTTTTTTGTTTCAGAAACTGTAAAATGTTACCTTTTTTCAAAGGTTTCAATATATTTCTGACATAGACAGAATGATCAAAAGCAAGAGGCAAAGTTATTCAAAACTTGAATTAAAATGATGGAAAGAATCGCAAAATTCCACGAAACAATGTGAGATTTTGGAAATAACAATGGACAATTTTCCTCTGTTGACTGATGTTAATGGAACAACTGCCTTGGTGGCCCCTTTGGCTGCGATGTGTTATTACCTTTAAATAGTGGGGCTACCCTCCATATAGTGAGTGGTCCCAGACTGGCATATTGGCCAAATGCCACCTCCATAAACACCAAGGGAATACCAGCACACAGGACAAAGAAGAAATAGGGAATGAAAAAGGCACCTGAAAAATAGAGGAATATCACTAAATTGGATAAATTGTGGTCATTCATTATACATTGCTGGTTTTAAAGAATTATGAGAATTCTAGTGGTGTAGATAAGTACTCACGTAGTCATCGAATCGTCTCGCCAAGGTGTTATAGAATTCGGCTCGATTAGGAGTTCAGATTTCGCGAATTATTACACGAGTCTGAGACTCGCAAATTTGTATTCGTATTCGCGATTTCACAGCGAATCCTGACGTCAAATGCATTGTTTTTTCTTACAAACAGGGTGAAACTATGTACAAATGATTGTTCCGTGTATCATTTGTTTATATTTGAATGAATATGAGTAATAAATCTAATTTAAATGAAATATTTTGGAGTCTATTTTTTAATTCCATGATTAATTCAGTCCGTAGAACCGGAAATGAAAGTGCTGCAACAATGTGTGGCGGGAAACATAAAATAAACAATATTTCAATTTTTGTCGTAATTAATCGTAAGTATGTTATTTAAATCGGTAGATATGGACAACTCTTGATATACCTAGCGTACCTAGGGTATTGTGCAAGTGAACAACATTGAAAAAAGGACTAAAAAACGACCATATGACATGCAATGGTAAGATTTTTTCTTGTTTATTTTTTTGATGAAAAATCGCGATTCTTATTCGATCTCAGACTCAAAATCACACGAATTACTCGATTCCAAAAATCCCCGCGAGTTACAACACTAGAGAATTCCCATAAATATGGATATATTTCACGATATAGGGTAGAGATTTTTGTATGTATCTTACAATATGTCTAAGTCCAAAAGTAGCACAAAATAAAAACCCAAAAATCACTACCCTATATCGTGACACTGATGTAAATATGATAGAAGAATTAAATCTGCAGTCTCAATTTACACTGTTTAACTGTTCAGCTCTTAATATGTTAATAATTGTGCACTACATGCATACTGAAAATTTCTGAATTCTTTACTGTTCACTGATATTCCATTATCAACCAAGTAATTGCAGGAAAAACTAAAACTAAAGTGCACCCCTGACATCAAATATACCCATATCTGGTACAAAAAATTTCCTGCCATTGAATTTTGATTTGGACAGAGGTAACCACCTACCCCATACATAAAGAGGGGACTTTCCCACAATCCATCAACTGTGAATCGAACCTACCTCCCCCATTTCTGTACACAAGATAAGGAAATCGCCATATGTTAGCCAGGCCTACAGCATACCCTAGTGCTGAGAGGAGGAACTCTACCCTGCGAGACCATAGCCCCCTAGTAGACTCAGGCTCATCAGTAGTGGACTCGGCAATATCATTAGAGGTAGAAGTCTACAAGTGAAAAATCATAATATTTACTTTTAGAGACAGTGATCCTTTCGGCATTAAAGCACACTGATATATGTTGAGAATTCAAAATTCGGCAATTTGAGAATGAATATGTTCCTCAGGAAAAATTGGATTTTGGTAAATCAGATTAGATTTTGCATCAACGTATTTATAGAAATGCTCCACAATCACCATCATTGAGTCACTGTTGCCAGGGTGACACACAGTCACTGTTGCCAGGGTGACACACTGATTGTGTTACGCATAAATTCAGGTGAAATTGATATGTGACTAAAATTGTCTAAAGTAAAATGAAACATTGTAATCATTATAAAATAATTATAAAAATTTGTTTTCCAGTTGAAATAATATCAAAATATTACAAAGTACTGTACAAAATCTTATGCAAGGTCAATGTGAGTTATTAATACCTAATTTTGACACACAAGTTTTATAGTTTTATCTTCAAGATTTGTTACGTTATATATAACAGATCTTAAATTGACAAATAAACTTGAAAATTAAAGTAAAGGGACTATAAAAATGATAAACTGCTATCTATTTCTGATTTATGATCAAAGAGATCAAAAGAGTACTCGGGTGAATCACCTGTTCTCTAACAAGCAAGCATTTTTAAATTCTGTAAAGTAAAAGGCTAATGTAATTTGAAAGGAACTAGTTTATTAATTTTCTCAAATTGGCGAGAATGAAACAGTGTACAATGAATGTTGTATGTTTAACACTTTATTTATTTTTTGAAGCTACAAGGTGGATGACAATTGTTACTTTATGTTCATATTTCAAAAATCTTCAATAAGGATTTTACTTTGTGTCCATATTTCAAAAATCTTCAATAAGGATTTTACTTTGTGTCCATATTTCAAAAATCTTCAATAAGGATTTTACTTTATGTTCATATTTCAAAAATCTTCAATAAGGATTTTACTTTATGTTCATATTTCATAAATCTTCAATAAGGATTTCAGCATTCTCAGTTCAGGAAATATTACTTTAAAATAAATGTACTGTGGCTCACTCATTTACTCCCTTTCATTTTCATTTATCCATCATTACACTGTTTCTAACCAGATGCTACCCCTTGCCATTAACATAGTTTCCCCTATTTGCATTACAAGGTACAACCCCCACCCCTTGCCTCATTCTCTTCCTTCCATCTTCCATGTTTATGGCATCACTTGCAATTGATCTCCCCAGCAATGAAAAAGCGGGTACCACACCCAACTCATATTTTAATAACATACTTGGGGCATTCAATGAATGAATCATTTGCACTCTTAAAAATAAGAAACTCATCAAAATATGGATAATTTGTTTGGGCAAAAATTTGTGAAAACAAAACTAAATTAGCAGCCACTGAAGAGAAAACATCCTTGGTGGGTCAGAAATAAAAATACTTCTAACTAATATAAGATTCTTACCTCACTCCCTGAAGTATTCAGCTCCGAGTCCCTCTTCTGAAACACTAACATTGTACTAGATAATAAATCCTCTTAGTGTAGCATCTACACTGTGACGTATTGTTCCTTCATTCCTTAAGAAGTATCACACAGTGTTTTCTGATGTACATCTTTTGGCTAAAACTGTTTTTCGTCCTTTTTATCATTCATGCTTAGCTGTCTTCATTATTAGAAATGATAGCACGAAGCTAATGATGTAACCTGTAAAACACAATAAAAGCATTGAAGAAGAAAGAAATAATGATTGCTTATTTATCATTTTTAAAAGCTAGACTTTAAAGAGAGACTCAGACAGTAAATATGATGAAAAAGTTGAGTAACATTGAAAGTTATATAAATTGAAAATAGGCTATTTTCAATAGCACTCCAAATCAAATAAACAACTATTACGTCGCAAGAAAGTAGAAATGCAGTACTGAGCAATTATAATATGACAATCCTAAAATATATCAATATTACGATTTAAGTGTGTTTTCTCGATATATCTAATTCTCACTTTACTTATGCTTGTACGTTTAAGTATACCGAGAGCAATATTATCTGAAGTGCCATAAAACACATATGAATAATACACATAAATTAAAGTGTTCATAGTTCAGAATGTTATGCCTCTGAGACCTAGCTAAATCCCTCTATAAGGGATGATGTCAAAATGTCAACAAAAACATTGCAGAATTATAAAGTTAATTTCATTAAAGGGGAGGGGGTAAACTACCATATCCTGAGTGATGAATGTTGATTTTTATGAGATCAAATGAAAAGCGAATCAACATTTCAAGGGGTGGGGGTTAAATCATAATAAAACTAGTGGTGTTATGAGTGATTCGGGTAACCGATGAGCAAAATGATCAATCAATTGAAAATTTGAAAAAAATTGGTGACATAATTATCCAAAAGAGCATGTAAGGTATGGCAAGCCATTTTCAAAGGGCTATATCTTTAGTTCGAAGAATAAGTTAACCACAAAATCAAATGGTTCTGTTAGATCCATGTCTTATCTTCAATAAATGACATAAGGATGATAATCAAGTTGATTGAATTATCTCTTAAGCTGTCCCTAATCCACCCATCCTCACCAATTTTCCCTAATTCAGATGCAATTTTCACCAAAAGTGCAGGCCTTTTTAATAATTTTTAGTGCAAAGTTGTATTGAACTTTAAGACATGATTTAAACTGTAAAGGGGAAAAGTTAATTGTAAACCTACTTTTTGATATTTTTTTCGTGATTTTTTCGTATTTTTTCTGATATTTTAAAGTGCTTCATACTAATATTATACAATTACAAAATAGAGGGCAGCTAAGTGCCATAAATAATTTGTTTGTTGCAACACTCAGATAGTGACTTACTCAGCGTTATGGATTATAATCCTGTATTTAACCTTTATTGTTTGTGTATAAAACAGTTGTGTCATTCATGTATAGCTATTTATATACTGAATAGTTCTTTGTAATTACATGTACCTGGTTTTGGCTATTCAACCTAGATTCTTTGTTATATTAGGGCAGGCTGAAATGAATAAGTGTGAAAATAAAATGAATTACAGGGTGAGGCAAAAATGTCATCCAAAGAAATGTTATTAACTCATTCATCCAGTATGAGTTGAAATCATATTTAGTTAATTTTACCATGTAAAATCTTTTTGCATTTTACCATGTTTCATGGGTCCATTCCTCAAGGTCACAATTCTATGGCCATTCTACAAATTTCAGCCTCGTCCCTTCAGGCAGACCTGCACTGGTCGGTTGAGGATGTAAGTTCATGGTCACAGAAAATGTTCTCCTACTTGTTGTAGGAGTTGACATTATCTCAGAGATAGCCCGTAGTCATGAGATGAGGCTGGCATTTTGGACCATGTTTCGTTTTATAGCCATAAAATCCCGACTATTGGGGCAGGGCCAATTAAACTTAGTAAAATGAAAGAACATTAAACAAGGTTTTATTATGCGAAATAACATTTTAACAGATGCGGAATTAGTTTGGGCTCGATTTTTGGCTCACTCGGTATTAGACTGCACTTTGATAGTATTTATGATGTCATATGTTGGGTAAAAGGCGATGATTTAACCTACTTTTGATGGCAAATTCATTTTAATATGAATGAAATAGTGGCAGGTACTATTTATATTTAATGAGCCATGAAATAGTAGGTTGATCTGACAGTTGTTAGTTGAATTCGCTATTACTACTTGTAATGGGGTTTCAAAGCCCGCGGTCACCTATGTAGTTTCTTCATCCTAGGTCAAATCGACTCAAGAATGGTGTTATATTAGATGCAGCATTTATTGATTTCTGGAATCACAGCACCCCTAAGCGTAATCATAATTCCGTCGATTGACCTACAGCATAGGCCTAGGGAAAAGTAGTAGGAAGGAAGGCATAAGTTTACTCTTTACTACTTTTACATAGACCTATGGCCTAAAGATAAGTTTGGAATCCCTTATTAAAACCAAAACCTCTATTTCTAATTACAGCCCCTAAAAGCAACAACCCTGAACCAAGTGGCAGTCATTGAACCCAAAGGCATTTTTATGTGCCAACCTATAATGAGACCCCCTTTAGTGAATAACACCAGGTAGTCATCTAAGGTATAACAACATGTTCAGTTTGTAATTTTATAGAAGGTCACTGAATCCTCTAATCGTTCATTCAGTTACGGATAAACTATGAGTACTGGGTTTTATGAGAAATAATAGCAGAGGGGCTTGGCGTGAGGCTATTAGTTCTCATATGACCCATTTCGAATAGTTTATCTAACTTAAACTCCACACTGATTCTTATGAAGGGTAATTGACCCATGATCCAAGTTTAGAAAAATTCTTTTGTATTAACTATGTGGTAAATGTGTAGAGAAGTGGGTTGGTTTGATTGGTTCAGCTTCAATGCACTGCATGTATCAGGTACATTGAAAATTGTATTTATTTTGTGTTTACAATTCAACTATTGAGTGATTGAAAATGGTTTAATAAGAACAGCTTCGGTGCACTGCATGTGACAGTCAAGGTGTAAATATTGAGCCAAACACTGTCAATCATGTTTTGTGCCACACTGGTTTTAGATAGCTGCAGTGTCCATTCTTCAAAAACAATACAACAAGAATGCACTCCTCTTTCTTACTACTGTACATTCATATTCTTTAAGGTGAAAACGGTCTTAAATTGACCAATTTTTCAAAAATTCAAATCTGACTTTAAATTTTACAATTGACCTTCAATGACCTTCTCAAAGTAAAGAGGGTCTAAAAGGTATTTTTCAACTTGCTTCGAATTGACCGAATTTTCAAAATCACCTACAAGTTCTCAGAAGTCAAATCTGACTTTTGAATTGACATTTGACCTCTCAAGTTCAAAAAGTTCAAAAAGGCATTTTTCAACTTGCTTCATATAATCATTTTCTTTTCAAGATTTGACTTGAACTACACGGTGATGACATTTTGTAATGGCAATGCCTTGTTCTACATGTTGTTATTTCATGATTTCTTTACGAAGTATTGGCTTCGTACCTCATACCCATGTACGTGGGTGGTGATGCAGTTTTTGAAGGGATCAATTTTTAAAGTTTTAAAAGATTATTCAATTTTAATGCTATCTGAGGTATAAATACATTCATAGTATCCATAGATGTGCACTTCGTCTAGTGAAAGATAGATAGATACAGAGTCATAAAATAAAGCCAGAATTGTTAATTTTTTGTTTTTCATTGATTGTCAAAATAGCGCCATTCAAAGGACTTTTCAATAGAGAAAAATCCATTCTAAATAAGTTTTAAATATGTCAGGGTATCATTTTATTTAATCACAGCATGATTAAAGATAATTTTAGTCTCAGGAATCGTAAATTCACGTTTTAGTGTAGATTGGTTCTATAGTGAACGAGCATTTCAATTAGGCAATTTTTATCGAAATAGCAAAGGTAAACAATTTTGCAATTCTGGCCTTATTTATGACTAGAAAAATGTTGGATCTATAAGACATACACGTAGGTCTACAAGTGCATTAATGCACCTACAATTCATATGATCAGAATAATCTGAAACGTTAGAATTGAACTCTTCAAAGAATGTATCATGCCCCAAGTACGCCGGCACGTGGGTACAAGGTATACGGTTTTTCATACAAAGCCCGAAGTATTGACTGAGAATATAGAATGATCGAGTACGTGACAATATCATAATTACACAAGGCCATAATTACACAAGGCCATATTGTCAAAGGGTAAAACCCAACGCATTAAACTGTTTATTCCATAAAAATTCCAATCAGCAAAAACAATCCAATAAAATTTGAAATGAACAAAAAATGCAACAAATGTTTGGCCAAACCATTGGAGAAAATTATTATTTGCATGCACTCTGTATACAGTGGTACCTGTATCAATACCTACTACATATAACACTATTCGAAAGATCATTTACAGCAAACTCCTTTACATAAGGCACTTTCGAAACCCCCATTGATGATAAAGAAAGATACACATGGGAAGAGTTAATTCAAATAAGATGGTATTGAATCATGTTTGTTGAAACATCGCAAATGTGTAATATTTCAAATATTCATTTACACTATACAATTGAAATATATAAACAAGTATTTCCTTTTAGACTAGAATCAGGGGGTTGAAAATATAATGACATGTTATATTTTGTCGAGCAGGCAAGTCATGTTTACTAATTGAAAGGAAAAGGGTTCCTAAATTGATACTGAGATTTAACAAGACGAAATAGGTGTCAAAATGTGTTTTTGTGTAAAAAATGTGTTTTTTTGCAGATTTTTTTTTAAAAATTAAATTTTTTTTTTAGAAATTTTATTTTAGTAAATACAGTCTGGTTGATTATGGAAAAGTGAAAATAAATCAGTTTTGATCAATTTGGGTGATTTTGGAGAGGTTTTAGAGATTTCTCTTGTGGTTGGCATAGTGAAATGAATGTAGAATAGAATCAATGCGTTGAAAATATAATGACCTCTTATTGACGAGCAGGCAATTCATGTTAACTAATTGAAAGGTAAATGGTTTCTCAATTGATACTGAGATTTAACAAGAAAAAATAGGTGTCAAAATGTGTTTTTGGGTAAAAAATGTGTTTTTTGCAGAAAAACATTAAATTTTTTTAGAAATTTTATTTTAGTAAATACAATCTGGCTACAGAGTATAAAAAAGTGAAAATAAACCATTTTTGATCGATTTTGGGAAGCTTTTAGAGATTTCTTTAGTGGTTGGCATAATATGGATAGTGGAATAAATAGTCAATTTACTACTTTTGCATAACTAATAGAGACAATATTTAGGTTTACTACTCGAATTAGCATTTCACCAAAGATAACAATATATTCTTATTCAATTTTATTCAGTACTACATTTTGTCATATTCCTTCAGTTATATTATTCAAATATTCATAAAAGTAAAGAATATCATACCAAAAATGCATACTTTAATATATTCAATACCTTTGCAAACACAATGATCAGTTTGCTAAATAACACTATAAAATTGACATTGATACATACAATGTTATATGGAAACATATTCTTCAGTATCATCACCACAGGCTGTCATCGATCAGCCATTTTGAACAATGGGGTATACCAGGTTGTATTTACAACTTTCAATGTTTTTACACAATTTCTTTCTCTCACATCTGACAACTAAGAACATGTTCCTCTAAGCAGCAGAAGATAATTCACTTGTGAGAGAATGCTGCATGCCAAATAGATACTGATGTTATATCACATTTGAATTTTGAAAGAATAGTCTCGATGATCTTTGCATTTCATTGACATTAGGTGATACCAATCCCAATGATGGATATTGTTGGTACTATCGAGAATTATATTACACTGGTGGTTGTGTACTATCCCGGGTGTACTATACTGGTATATCAGAAATGTATTGTGCTATTTTAACTTTTGTGGAGTTGTACCTTCCCCATTGTTGAAAATATATCATATGATTTATGAATTATCTGTAGAGATCCTGTTTGGATGTTATGCATCAATTGTATTTTCAAGGGTCTCTTTATTGTGTTCGACTGTTTCTTTTGAGCTTTTTATAACGTTTGACCTTCTTCTGGATTTAGTACAGAAACTGCATACTGTTTTCTGTGTGATAGACCCCACTGTCTGAACCATTGACTAACAAGTCTATTTTGATAGGGAGATGATTGTGAGTGGTGATTATTGGTACTAGACCGTACTAGTTCAATAAAGCCAATCAAACCAGAAAGAGTACCATTATCGTAACACTAGATTGGCTGGCAGAGCTCCAACCTGGCACAATGACAAGTTAACCACAACTATTTATGTGGTGATCAACACTGATTGTATTGTTTGAACTAGTTAAGGGATGAAGAATATTATTTTAATTAATTGTCTAATTAGTGCCTTTTGACACCTCGTTCACCATGTTAAATCTCACAAATCTTTTGTTATATATAAAGGAGTATTTTGATACAGGTCTCTTGCCTGCTCGTTGAAATATAAGTACTTTCATTTTCTAGAGGCTTTTATCATCATATGATTCTAGTCTATTTTATGTGTTTTACTAGGTGTTAAACATATTTATGTTTTACTGTACATACTTTACACGACCCAGTCATGTTGACATATCCATGCTCATTTCTATAATACGCAATTATGCAACAATGAATACACAGAGTATCTAGCACTCACCCATGTAGAATATATCATGCCATCTATGGAACATTTATAACTCTATCTATAAACATGATTGCATAAAATAGGGTACATCTAAATGTAGCTCTAAGTGACATCTTTTCATACACTTCACACTACGGTCATGGCCTATGAGGTAAAAATGACAAATGGATTATCAGATAATGCTTATCTCATTTAGATCATTTTTTTCTTTTTGGAAATCAATCATGTGACATAGCTCAATGTTTTCATGCATTAATCTCATTAAAAAATTGCTACTTTTAGGTAAAAAATTCGGCCTAAAAAAGTTATTGTTTTGGATTATCCTAATCCCAAAGTAATCAAGTTTTCTTTTTTAGAGGTAGATCATTCCTTACAATAAATTGTAATTTTGCCATAAAAACTGAAATAAAATGCTGCATTTTTGGTGAAAATTGCGTCCGAATTAGGGAAAATTGGTGAAGATGGTTGGATTAGGAACAGCTTAAGAGATAATCCATTCAACTTGATTATTATCCTACTGTCATTTATTGAAGACAAGACATGGATCTAATAGAACCATTTGTTTTTGTGGTTAAAGTATTCTTAGAATTAAAGATATAGCCCTTTGAAAATGGCTTGCCATATCTTACCTGCTCCTTTGCCAAAAACTGTCAACGTTTGGATACTAATCATACTATCCCTTCCACATTTTCAAGTGTAAGTCAACAGGAACTTTTTAACATTTTGTATACCATGAGTCACAAAAAACTTGCATCATTTTTCGCTAAACTTGATCTTACTTTGACAAGATTTATCTAATAAGATATACCAATTTTGCTCCAAAATGTGATGGCAACAGGTCCACAGTATTGAAACAAGACTAGTATCTAAGGGGTTAATATAAGAGTCATTACCACATGAACTTCACTGTTACCAGTACATGCCACTTAGCTTCAACTGTTAGAAATTTCCTTTTTATCAAATTAATATAGAATCTGTTGGGCCAGGAAAATTTTTTTTGTTTCGGTCCAAATACAGTGTTTCAGATTTCAGACTAACCAGTCAAGTCTAGTTTTCAGATTTTCTCCCCATTTTCTTTTAGCATTATTACATACTTTAATTTATTCACTTTTATTTGGAATTGTTGTCTTACCTAATAACCAGATGTAGAATTAATTTCCTTGGCCTTAATAGAGCAATAAATGAAATAAGTACATTACTAAAAGCTTTTACTATAAATGTTGGTTTATTACAATAAATGTTTTCTGTCCCATTATCTCATGAAGGCACATAAAAACAATAAAAAATTGATAAGCGAATAATCATCCTGCTGAATGCTATCTAAATGAATAGGGAATTCATTACGGACAGCGAGGGACCATGTCATGACAAGAATCAAATGTACAAACACTGCACTTAAAGCATGATGAGGACCAGAGAAGAAAAATAGAATAAAATACCCTAAATAAACGACAACAACAAATATTACATTTAGGGATGATATCCATGTGTCAACAGTTATAAGAATTATTTAATTTGATAGTGTTAACTATTGATTTCTAGAAATCAAAGCAAAAATTGATATACAAATATAATTGATATATAAATAGTAACATGTACATGACTGACCCTGGGAAAAAATATAGACCAATATATCTATAGATATAATATGTATATGTAGAGCAATCAATCTATATATTAGTCAAACCAATATATCAATATAAGGACCAATATATCATAGTCCTTGTTATATCATGAATGATTCACCAGTTTCTATCAGTCACTTAGAGTACAAGTCAGAGATGGTCTGAGTATCAAAATGCTTTGATCTGTAACGGTATAAGTCCTTAAAGGTGCAACAAGTAGTGCAGAGGGGCCATTCAACGATCATGGACCAGTGTCAAAATATATTTAAGTTTGGATATTTCATCTAGACTAACATCTATTTTTATTTTCTACAAAGAAACCCCCTAGATAATCATTATTTCAGCTTATATTCCTCTTGAAACATGGTGGATCTTAAAAATATAAAAGTGGACGTCCCCTTTTTGAAGCTTTGAACTGAATTTACACTTTTCAATGCCGAAATTGATAGTTTATCCATATATTTTAAGAAAATAGGTATGTCGAATAAGATGTTAAGCCAACTGTTGCCTTGATAGCTCAGAAAAAGTTAAAATTTTCCTATTTTCTCTCTACAAGCCTTATTGCCCCTTTAAGGACATGAGAAAAATAAAGGCAGCATTTTTCTACCCTTTGCATTCATTCGACTTCACTTCTAAAAAGAGAGCTTCATCTTTAATCTTACAGTTTACAATAAATCTCTGATCTCACCGAGCCAATCAGAGTTCATAGTCGAAATTCGGACGACTTTCTATATGGTCATTACCGCATTACCGCATAGTAATGACACGTTTTTAGCACGCGTTCCTTCCACTTCGCTGATTGGTTCAGAAAGGTCAGCATGGTAGATTTAAAATGATTTATTACCTGGGATGTTACTGGCACTAAACTTTGGGATGGGGCTGCTAAACTGAAATACTAGGCAGAGGGTAGTTTATAACTAGACTCTGCACGCAGGGTAGCATTTTTCCTAATACTTCATTAAGTCAATACCAGATTAAATATTTGAAAAATATAGCAAACACCATATCATCGAGCAAAAATATTTTTCTTTCCTTGTTTCAGAATTTTCATTGCAGATGTGCATATTCTAATATTACTTTTCCCCACTGGCTTGAATCAATTTATAGATGTTCCTTTTTCTCTTTCATCACTGACCACAACATACCATTTGTTACAGATGCCAAACATCAACCACTGAATGCCAAACGCTGTCAACAAAAAAGTTAGAGACTATAACAATATATCACCACTTGTGGTGATGATATAAAAATTAAAACAAATAGGAATGGAATTAATCATTAGTGGAATTTTATGTAGCATGTAATTAAAGAATGTAAGTAAAATTCCTCAAAACAACAGACAATTTTGGTAAAAATTGCATGAGAATAATTCCACGTTGCCTTGACTACTAATGTAGCCCCTGTAGTAAATCTCTAGCCTAACATGATTAAATTAATGATTTTTCACATAATCCCTTTGGGAGAAAACCTGTCAGAATCCCACTGCTCTTGTACGTATTAACTTTAATATTATCCAATACAAAATAAATAAGGCATATCACAAGCAGAAGCAATGGTATACATTCACCATTCTGATATCCATATAGCATTCCTCTCTTGTATTGCAGATATCAAGAAGGACGGAGATAGAGAAAGTGTGGTTTGTCATTAGAACATTCATTACAGAGCATTCCTTGCTATTCCCCATCTTTTTCTACTTTCGATTGTAATTTAAAACATGGACACCATTATATCGATATACTGTACTTCTACTTAATTTGGCGGCCGTTTTAATTTGGATGATCCACCAAATTGAAATAAAAATGCAGAACTTAAACATGCAAAATGTCATGACCTGCCATTTGTTTCAGACTTTGAATGCCAATCACAGTCACAAAAAGTTAGAGACCATAACAATATGTTATCACTTTTGGCGGAGACATTAATTCATAAAAATTAACATAGAAAATATTTTGTAGAATAGTCTAGAACACACAAGACATTATGCAAGTCAATGAATAAAGATCCCATCATTATCTGATTATGCACACATGTATAATACTCACCATGATTCATGTAATCCCAAACCAATTGTTCACTCTTTATTGTTCTCTCTGAAAGGCAAATGAATAATTTACATAATATATAAATATAACATCCCAAGGGTGTTTTTCACTTAGCAGATACTAGTCATCTACAATAAGCATAATAAAACTTAAATATTGATTTCATGGCATAGTATTATATACCAAATTGTTCGAAAATGAATTACCTTAAAAATGATATATAAATCAATATATCATATTGAACATAGCTATTTTCATACTGATTTAAAGTTGGGTATTGTTTTTTGGCCCACCCTGTATATTAGAGACACAGTAAACATTGATAAATCTCTGTTATGAATTACAAAGCATTTAATTAACATGCAAAATGTAACCACCTGCATTTGCCACCAAATGCAAACTGCTGAACACTGTCCACAAAAAAGTTTGGTACTATAACAATATGTCACCATTTCAGGTCGTGACACAATTATCAAAAAACTACATATTTTAACTTCAGAGGTTCACTTATGCTATGACAACTATGATATCACTTTGACTGAATTTTAAATTTTTAATGACGTAAATCAAGATTATTTCTACTTGAAATAGTAGCCAATGCAGCCATTTGGGAATAATGTAACATCTCTGAGACAATATCTAATAACAAAATAAGAAAATCTGTTTAAAAGTAAAAAGTACCAGAAAGTTTCTATAAAAAATGAGTTCTCACAGAGTTATTTCAATTTTTGCAAAAAATAAAGAAAACAAACAAACATCCCAAACAATGTTGGTCATTGTAATGTCATAGTATGGTCTTTTAAACAAGTCTGTATTCTACGCCTGCCATTTGAAATATTATGACAATTGAAAGGTTGTCATTAGAAATTCTCTAAGGTTTTAAACAAGGCATATACTGTTTTTGAGAAAAGATAGCCAAAGATACAAGTAATTTTACTTGTATGACAATTGATTCTTAAGTGGTTGTGCGGGGTACTATGCTTACATTTTCATATCTGAACATTTGACAGTTTCATTTCATGTTTTATTACATGTACATATAATAAAAATGTTCAGTGTCAATCTAATAATAACCAATACAGTAACACCTATAAAGTGGAACTCCTCTGGAAGTGGGACATCTTCATGTCTGGAACATTTTTGAAAGTCCTGTTTCTCACTTCATGTGAAATGAACCTCCGTAAGTAGAACACATCTCAAGTGGAATATTATTTTAAAGTTCCAAAAGTGATCCAATTACACAGGTTTTGCTGTATCTAGCTTTTTTAAAACAAAATGTTGACATTTACAAATTTTTGATGTATTCATACATCTTTATCAGGTAAACTGATTTTCATACAATTAAATTATGAAGGGTCAAAATATTTTAACATGAACCTTGATAATCAAGTAAAGATATCCATAAAAGTATTCTTGTTTCTGGTCACCAGTCTTTTACATAGCCCTGCCTGTTATTTAACCATTTCCTGAAAATTATGTCTCTCCTTTAAAATAAACAGAAATTGTGTTCAAACTACTTTCCCAGTAATATACAATAAGTTATTTTTTTCTCAAAATTTCTTTCCAAAAAATTTCAGAATGGTGAAAAATTGCATGACTTTGAAAGAAATTTTTGCCAGAGGGGACCTTCAGAGCCCCCATCCTTCCCAACAACAGCCTACTGGTCTGAAATGAGTCATTAACACCTTTCAATTAAAAATTAAATTTGATATGAATGAGTTGCTATCTTCTCTGATTATCCCTTTGCTATTAATCTTGTTTCTCCACTTATATTGTCATAGTAACTGGATAAAAACATGTCATCAATTGTTTCTAAATATTTATGGTGTTGTATTGTAATGCAGACTGAATAAAATTAGGTTAATACCTTATATAAAAGTAGATGGTGAATGGTATAATAATATATGACTAGTATAGTAATGTGTGGTTAGTATAGCAATATGTAGCTCTAATAATAATGTGTGTCTACTATAATAATAGCTAACTTATATCATAATGTGTGGCTTATATAATAATATGTGGCTACTACAATATGTGGCTAGTATTATAATATGTGGCTTAAATAATATGACAGCAATATGTGGGCAGTATATTTAATATGTGTCTATTATAATGTGTGGCTAGTACAATAATAAATGTGGCTAGTATAATGTGTTGGTACCATAAGAATATGTGGCTTGTACAGAAATGTATGGTTAGTATAATGTGTGGCTAGTATTTACTGTGTGGCTAATGCAGTAATATGTGGCTACCATAATTAAAGTGTGACTAGTGCAATATGTGGCTCACATAATAATGTGTGAATAGTATAATTAAATATATAGCAGGTACAATGTTCACCTGACAATTCAGAGAACCGCATTGATTGTTATTGATCTATGAAAACTAATTCTGTTAAAAATTATCTTGAAACCTTGGTAGCTACAGGTAAATTTACTGTTCTAAAGCTGAAAATATCTTAATAATCTCACATGTAATTTCATAGATTTTTAAAACTAGAAATGTTAGCTCATTGTAGGCTGATTTTGTTACTTGCAGTACATGTATTGTGAAGTGGATTCTCTGATTTCATATTCTGATTGGATATACACTAAATCAAAGAATCATATCTCTTTTAAAGAGTATAGACAAAGTGAAGTGTTTCCAAAAGGTAATCCCAAAGTAACATTCTGACATTCAGAAATCCAATCTTTTAATTCCACTCCAAATTAATTGAAAATTTGTTCGTTCAGGAAACGGGATGTGTTGTTTAATGTTTCAGCATGAAGATTAATATACTTGAAAGTGAACACTTTTATGAAGAATAAAATGCACATTTAATCTCATTGGTAATCCACAACTGCAATAGCTATTCATACATAACAATAAATCCATGATAATACAGTGCTATTAATTGATGAATTATATTATATTCTAGTAGGAGCCCCAGGGGGAATAGGAGCTAATCCATTAGGGTTATTACGTGTAATTGCAAAAGCACATGTACAATAGATAAGTTTAGATAATAGCCAGTTAAAGTATTATCCAGATTCACCATATGAGCGATAACTCGTAAAATTTATATTCTTTTCACAATTTTCCAAATCAGTCATTTAAATTGATTTTCAACAAGATTACACCCGATATACTGACTACCTTAAAAGGAAGAATTAAGGTATAGTATTTGTATTTGGGATTTTTGAAAATATACTCAATTCAGCATGACAAGGGTATCAAATAAAATAAATATGTGACTACTTAACTAAAATCATACATAGGGAAGTGAAAAGGAAACTCCATCGCGGTTAAGATGTGTAACTACAACCATTATTGGTTAAGGTATCAGTATCTAGAAAAACAGCAACTCCACGGAGTAGCAAATCCCACCGAACAAAACATATTATGCTTATTATTGAAATGGTTGTGCACTTTGTGATAGAAGCAATGCATGAAATTTGGTTCAAAGTTGATTTATACCATTGTGAACTAGGCATCATCATATAAAATTTGAACCAAATTCGTTCACTGGTATATGAGTTATCAAAGATTACGTTTTTTACAAAAATTGGCCGCCATCTTGAAATTCAGCCGTCATCTTAAAAATTATTTCTTGAGCAGAGCTACTGTGTCCATAGGCATAAGCATATAAAATTTCAACCAAATCTGTTCACTGGTATTTGAGTTATCAAAGATTACGTTTTTTATGAAAAATTGTCGCCATTTTGAAATTAAGTGGCCATCTTGAAAAAAGTTTGTCAAACATAGCTACTGTGTCCCTAAGCATCATCATATAAAATTTGAACCAAATCCGTTCACTGGTATTTGAGTTATCAAAGATTACATATTTTTACGAAAAATGGCCGCCATTTTGAAATTAAGTGGCCATCTTGAAAATCTCTTTTTGTGCGAAACTCCTTTGTCCCTAGGCATCAGCATATAAAATTTGAACCAAATCCGTTCACTGGTATATGAGTAATCAAAGATTACGTTTTTTACGAAAATTGGCGGCCATCTTGAAATTCAGCCGCCATCTTGAAAATTATTTCTTGAACAGAGCTACTGTGTCCCTAGGCATAATCATATAAAATTTCAACCAAATCTGTTCACTGGTATTTGAGTTATCAAAGATAATTCAGCCGCCATCTTGAAAATTATTTCTTGAACAGAGCTACTGTGTCCCTAAGCATAATCATATAAAATTTCAACCAAATCTGTTCACTGGTATTTGAGTTATCAAAGATTACGTTTTTTACGAAAAATTGCTGTCATTTTGAAATTAAGCGGCCATCTTGAAAAATTTTTGTTGAACATAGCCACTGTGTCCCTAAGCATCATCATATAAAATTTGAACTAAATCCGTTCACTGGTATTTGAGTTATCAAAGATTACATATTTTTACGAAAAATGGCCGCCATTTTGAAATTAAGTGGCCATCTTGAAAATCTCTTTTTGTGCGAAATTCTTTTGTCCCTAGGCATCAGCATATAAAATTTGAACCAAATGTCCAAATCTGCAAACTAGTATTTGAGTTATTAAAGATTACATTTTTTACGAAAAATGGTGGCCATTTTGAATTGAGTGGCCATATTGAAAATTCCTTCTCGAGCAGAGGTCCTACACCCATAAGGCATAAGCCTATAAAATTTGAATCAAATCCGTGAAACGGTATTTGAGTTATCGCCCGGACAAACAGACGGACGGACGGACGGACGGACGAACGGACGGACGGCTTTCCTATAGGCTATATCCCTCTCGAACTTCGTTCGGTGGGATAACTACAACCTATATTGGTTAAGGTATCAGTCTGTCTTGGATATTTAATTTTCATATTAAAGGTTACAGGCTCAATGATGAGAATGAGAGAGAGAGAATCAGAATGATTGCATATGTAAATCAAAAAATATCCATCAATCTTAAACAACTAGTAAATATTGATTATTCTCAAAGCCTTATTTGACAGAAGTAATTAAATATCCCAGCGGGACATTGTATTTACAAGTACGTGTATATGTGCTAAATATGTCAACTCCAATAATATGTCCATTTTCATTAATATGTGACAGAGGCATACAGCCCCAACCCCAAAAATTGACAAGGCAATAACATGCAAAATGTCACTACCTGCCATTTGTTGCAATTGCTGAATGCCAAACACCAACCACTGGATGCCAATCATCAAACACCACCCACAAAAAAAGACTATAACAATATGTCCCAGCTTGCAAGAAAAGTCGATTTGATTTTGGCCCAATGTAGACCTCATTTGGACCTCATTTTCAAAAAGGCCCCAGAGATTTTCAAATTAAATCCTCTCTGTCATTTTCAGGTTTGCCATAAGAGTTTTAGGCTTGTTGGATTGAGATTGTTAAACGCTGGAACTCCTATTGATCAGGCTTGACTCAATAATTGCATGAAACATAATACTAAATGTTGCGTGATATGATATCAGTAGTTATTAGTCATCTGAAACATAAAATCAAATCCTGGGCTATAACCTGGCTAATGTGAAAAAAATCATTTGGCTCTCAGGAAAAATCAGAACTTCTTTTTAATTATCATGCAATCAGGAAATGCTCCTGATAAACGCAAAAAACACATTATACGATATATTGATTAAAGTAATTTACATTGAAATAAATAAACAAGGCATTTAGCACGCAAAATGTCAGCACCTGCCATTTGCTACAGATCCCAAACTCCAACAACTCTGTACACCAAACTCTGAATGCCGAACACCAACCACTGAACACCATCCACAAAAAGTAGGAGACTATAAAAATATGATGGTGACATAAAAATTAATTCAGGCAATAAAATTTAACCATACGGTTATAAATGTAAATACATGAAGATTATGTGACATTTTTGTCTACTGACTTGTTTTTATAAGAGGTCCAACTGTATATACAGTATTTGTTCTCACTCAATGTAGAGTTAAATCATATCTAAAAGGCATTGTTTGGGTTGTTTTGATAATCCTGTTATGTTGTTTGGATAATTCTGTTATGTCATGTGTATATTATTCAATTCATGAACTAAGACAACTTTGTATGTATATAATGCATCAATCAGGCATTAACATGCAAAATGTCACCACCTGCCATTTGGTACAGAAACTGAACACCAGTCACCAACCACAGAACAGTGACCACCAAGAACATTCAAAACAATTGTATTGATATACCTCAGTTTTCTCCCCCAGGAGAAAATGAGAGATGATATATATGCTCTTTATGAAATCACACATAACCCTTCTTACAACAAATAAACATGTCACAGCTATTGCCCCCCCCCCAAAAGAAAATAAAGGTATATTTCTACAACACTTGTTGATAACAAATAGACCTATTGATCATCTAAAATCTAGAATTTATATTTCAAAATTAGACCTACCTCTATCTACAAGTCAAGTTCCTCTGTCTATCTCTGTCTACATCAATGAGTCTTCTGAGTTTTCAGGAACTATTTATCCTGCATAAAACGACGTATCACATCAATATGTATGTACATGTATTGTTTTCAATCAGTAATAGCTTTGCATGAATATTATAAAATATCCCATGTATTATTTATATTTAGTTGGTCACAATGAATGTATCTTTCTTCCTCAAGTAACAATCAAATTTTTTATCATCCAATTCCCATAATATTCCTGGAATAGTTCAATCAATCAGCTAGTCTTTAAATCGTGTCACATATCCAGATATTCCGTATGCCGAACATTACCTTGTCAAAATAACCATTGATTTTTTAATGTGTTTTGCATGCACTTACTTGCACTGTTCTGAGTTTATGCTATAGTTTATGAAAAAAAAATTTACTGGTAAATCTAGACATATATAAACAGAAGCAATGACCCCATGAATTATACATTAAGTCTATAACTGTTTCCGATTCAGAAATCCAATGAGAGAACTTGCTTACGCTACAAAAAATCTGTATACAGACTTTATGTTTCTAATGGCAAACAGGCAAAAAATTAAGGCCCTCTCACATAATAACACAAAAGTTCAAATTCTGATGTACATATTCCATAACTCAAAATAGTTTTTATAAAATCTTGCATATAAACTTGAGTACTGTACACTCCAACTGTTGTTGATCGTAATTTATAAAACTTCTATAATAACACCTCGGTACTGTTGATCGGCTTCATATTTAGCCCTGAATTATAGGTGGTCATTGGATTCTGATTTCTTACTTATATTTACTTAACAACTTTCTTGTTTAATTTCATACATTGTGTAAATATAAACCATAAATGTAAGGCTAGAGCCTACTGTAAGTGAATTTTATGTTTAGCATAAAAATGATGATCTGTTGATCTGAATTATGACATAATATAAGCTTCAAGCTAATTTAGGCTAAGATTATAATATTGTTTTATTTCTTTTAATTGTATTCACTCCTTTCCATCGATAATGTGAAATGCAAGAAGAGCAATGCATTTTCTGAGGTGGTAAAAAATTGAACACTGCAGTTATTTTTAAAAGCTTATTCTTGAGGTTTATCTTTACACCCTAGAGCTAGATTTTTCTCTATGAATTCTGGGCATTCGCTCATTAAATTATATACTGGTAATATAATTGTGAAAAAAATTCAAGGTGAATAGAAAATTAAAGTCCTTGAACCAAATAGAACAATGTTCTGGAACCATTCTTATTATAAGGCCACTAAGTATTAAAACTTATTTCAGCAAGAATATTGACTTAAATGAGAAATTAAAAAAACTGAAAAAAGTATATGCTCAAAAATAAAAATATTTGGAATTATTATATCACTATCTAGCTAGCGACAGTATGATTGGTCAAAACCGGGTCACATGTCGTGGGATATCTGGCGATATTCAATGGCAATGCTAATCAGATAAGACAACCGTGAGATATCTAGCGATATCCCACGCTCCCGGGAATTTTCAAAGAATTTGTTTTCGTTCAGTGTAAATAATTTAGTTCAGTATTTAGTCAAAATGGCAAACGAACCGAGTAGATTCAATGTATTTCAATGTTAACCTATGACTTAATAATATTAGGGATGTTTAGCTAGACAGTGATATAATAAAACAAATATTTCACTCTATTTTCGGTGAATACCTGTAGCACTTTCACAAGGTGATATTCCACTTGCCCTTCGGGCTTCGTGGAATATCACTTGTGAAAGATGTACAGGTATTCACCTCAATAGAGTGGAATATTTGTTCAATATTCAATTTCCATGCATTACTTCAAGTCCATGGTTCAACATCCATGACAGGCTAATCATAAATTCCCTTCGAGATGGCATGCATGCGTAAAAATCATGAAGAGTTTTTCTAAGATAATTCAGTGGAGAACTCTGTAGAAGTGGAATAAACTGCTAAACAGTCTATGCAGCAATTTAGATAGTCTATGAAGGTTTTTAGATTTGATAAGAAGGTAATATAGGGTATGTCAAATGAAGCATTCATAAGCCTCCAGTGTGACAAGAAATATGTCACTTCATACTCATCTTTTAACTAGAAAATGCCAACTCCAGGGAGTAGCGTATCCCAATGAACACTTTAACATATATGAATCTGTATTTGTCACAATGCAATATTTACCAATTTCTACTCTTCCATTGAAATATAATCGGTAGATATTACCGATTACATACATTAGAGATATGTCAGAATCTCCACCAATTTAAGCATTTTGGTGACCATTAAAGAGTTTAAAAGCCACAAATAATAAAGCCAATATATTTTACATCTAATAAAGTAACATGTCAACATGCTTTAAAGAAATCTTATTAAAGAAATCTTTAAGTAACAGCAAATTCCTGTTAGGCAGCCATTTTGAATTTTCTGAGGCCCAAAGCAGAAAAACAATATGATAATTGTGATCTTCCGCATATTTCCTTCAATTCGAGTATAATGTAGCCATACTTTGAAGAGATCGGAAAATTATTGCGAAATCCCACATAAGTTGGCCATTTTGAATTTAACGAAGCTCAAATCAGAAAAATGATAATATATTTGCATACCATTCATTTGAGTATATATTAAAGCTATACTTAAGAAAGATCTCAATATTGACGCAAATTCCTGTTGGCAGCCATTTAGAATTTTCTGAGGCAAAAATCAGAAAAATAATACCACATTTGTGATCTACCCTAAATTTCCTTCAATTTGAGCCATACTTTAAAAAGATCAGAAAATTATTGCGAAATTCTAACATAAGGCGGTCATATTGAATTTTAGAAGTCCAAAATTAGAAAAACTATACAACATTTGCAATCTACTCTTAATAGGCTTCAATTTGCGTATAAAGAAAGCTATACTTAAGAAAGATCTCAGACTTAATGCAAACTCCTGTTTTCCCAACCCCTGGGGGTCAGGCTGAAAAACTCGGAATATATGTTACAAAAACAGATGTTGTGAATATACTAACAAGATTTCAAACAATAATATTCATTTCTTTGGTTTAAAATGAAAAAACTTAGATTTTCACCAAATATTCCCGCCATTTCTAAAGCGGCAGCCATCTTGCCATTTTTGCGTAAAACTATTCACTTATGTACATCTTTCCACCAATTTTGAAGCAAATCCATCCACTAGTATTTGAGTTATCTTCCGGACGGATGGATGAACTGACGGACGGCTTCACTACATCCCTACCGAACTTAGTTCGTTGGGATAATAACCTCCATCATATATAAATTCCAAAAGTACATCTCATGGGGAGTGAACTGGCTTCAGCTTATCAGGTGTTTAATTCCTCTCAGACTTATAAAAGTCAATTTTATCCCTCTCAGCTTCATAGATTTCTCCATGTCAAATTCCTCTGGAATTTGCTGGGACTAAATATCATTAGACTGCCTGAAAATTATACTTTTCCAGTGATTTATCCCTGGCCTAAGCAACTGGTTTAATCAATTTATACCATTTTGACATAAAAAGATACTTTCTGAGACAATTTTTTCATATTTTCCTCTCAAATTTACCAGTTTCATGTTTTATAACCAAAGCCAAAATTGCCCATTCTGCATACTTACCCAAATTATTTAGAGTGAACCCCTGGGTTCAGTAGCTTCGAAAGAATCCCTCCGGAACGAATCCCCCATCAGACTTTTTTTTACTCACTTCGAGAGCCATGTTAGATTTTGAAACTTATGGCTCTCAAACGGGGAAATGGACAGCTGAATAATAGTGACCTTTTAACACAAATTAAGTCGATCAGCTGCCTACTACGAACCTAATCATTCTCAATTGCGTATCTCGCTCCTAGCAAACCGCCATATTGGAAATGGGTCGCAAAAACATTCACTCGATGAACAATTTACAAGTGTTGATCGAAAAAGAAGTATTTCAGCGCTCCAATACTTGCACTGATTGATGATACTGATGTAAGACACAGTTAGAGACCAAAAGTAAGGCGCTGAAATCTTTATTCATATTTTAAAGGTCGCTATTACTAAGCTGTCCAAGTGCGCCGTGGGAAAGCTATTGTATCAAAATCTACATAGCTTTCGCACTGAAGTACTACTTTTTTCAAGGCCTGACTGCGTCGCTAACATGCTAAATATAAGAGTTAGCTGACGTTTGGGAGTCTGACTTACCTTCTAAAGGTTAGAACCCGAATCTTAATGAAACCATATCACCTTTGTTGCGTCGATGATGATGCATAAACATAGCATTTGATAGAAATTAGCGTAAATGCTTTTCCGACTTTTTCATTTTTCATCAATGTTGACTTCCGGGAAGGCGTTGTAGTTATCACAAAATAACGCATTGACCCTTGAACTTTACTTTGTTGACGTGTCAACCAAGCATGTCTGGTGTGAAAATTAAAAGAATATTAAGCAATGTTCTACATCCGCCAAGCTAAGTGAAGTAGTCAATATTTAAAATTACCCATTTCAAGTGAAGTACGCAACGAACGAAATTGCGTGATCTACACTCCCACTATTGGTCTGAATGAAATGCTACGTAGAAATATGAGCCGTCTGCTGTATTAGTCGCTTAATAGAGTAAGACCTGTTGGTGATGCTTTATAATTTAGACCAAAACATTGAAGAACAAACGAACCTGTAAATCGTGAAAACAACGAACAAATATTCGGTTTTCACATATGTTCGGTAATTTTTCGTATTGAAACTTCCGGAACTTACAAGGAAATCATTCATTTTCTCGATCCATGATTTACCTCTTGGATGTTGTGGCAAATGCTCCATGGTTGACGGAACTGATATGGTTTCATTAAGATTCGGGTTCTAACCTTTAGAAGGTAAGTCAGACTCCCAAACGTCAGCTAACTCTTATATTTAGCATGTTAGCGACGAAGTCAGGCCTTGAAAAAAGTAGTAAACTTTTTCCAGTTGCAAGGAAGACCGGTTTATGTTATCCCGTTCCCGGACTATAGTCCTGCACTGAGCGCATTCATTTGCCTGTACGATTACAACTTGGGAGAATTATCTACGCCCCTTACACTTAAGATACCTACCTCAATGCATTATAGAACTCAAGATGTAACTTCTAATATATTGGAACCGCCGATTGTCTGGGTATATCGGCAGAACGGGAACATTTTCTCTTTTTCATCGAGAGAGATTCCATCACTTTTCAAAATGGCGGTTGGATTTAAAAGGGGAATCCCCCGTTTGGCTGTCCCGGATGTAGCCCGGAAGTACCAATATGGAGGAATTTGACGGTTGAAATAAGTTAAATGTTACACGCAAATATTGCGATCAAAAACGAAAATGTCTTCGTTCTGCCGATAAACCCAGACAATTGTGAATTCAACTACACGAAAAGAATGCTAAATTACCAAGGAATCTATTGAAGTAGGTATCTGAAGTGTAAGATGAGTAAAAAATTCTCCCATGTTGTAATCGCACAGGCAAAAGATTGAGATGTTCACAGGACCATAGTCCGGGAACGGGATAAGGTTTATGAGTTCTACCTGATTCCAAAATCCTATGTCAATGAAATTAATTTCAATTTAATTACTTACAACTAAATTACCTGTTCAATGTATACTTTGACGTCTCTGGGCCCCTCTCCTGAATGCAACCTTACATACAACGAAAATTTTATTTTTCCCAGACAAATTTCTTCTGACACATTCCAAATATTTTCATAATAATTCAATTATCTTTATGACTGAAAGCAATTAGACAATACGAAATATGTTAAAATTAAATACCTCGGCCAAATGTTCTCAAAATAATGGCAAGATGATCAAAAACATTGAAATAATCACATTTTAGAATCTAGAATGTGTTCTAAATATTCATGACCAGCCCCAAATACTTTTACAACGTTCCCGCCAAAGTGATCCTGCCATCTATTCGAGGACGCGACATTCCCAATATGACATTACATTATAGGGGGCACCCCCATTATATTACATTAGAACTGAAAAATGAGAACCAACAGGATTTGGTAATCAGGGGCTGGGCAGGGGGTCAGTGGCGGATATGGAGCACAGGGGAGCCACACTGGCGGATTCAGAAGCTAACAAGGTGTCACCGTGGGAGTGGGCAAATTTTGAGTCACAACATGGGCTCTACCATCTGATAGAGCCCATGGTCACAACTATTTTCCGCCCCTATAAAATATTGGGCCCCTAAAACCAAAAATAATTGGACCCAAATTTTGAAAATTAAGGCCCATTTTTGATAATTTGGCCTTAAAGAGGCCCATTTTAAGGCCCTGCACAATTTTTGGGCACAACATTTTTTCTGGGCCCAAAAAGGGAGGGGTCGGGGACCTACCCAAATTATTTAGAGTGAACCACCGGGGGAGGGGGGCGTGCTCCCGGGATCCGCCAGTGAACCATAAGATCCCCTTCCCTGAAGCAACAATCCTTCAAGAAAATCTTTAGTGACACAATATCGACATCTATAAATAAACCTTTCCTTGTGGTTTTCACTGCATCCATCATAGAGAAGCAGGAACAGTTACACAGTTCAAACTTTTTGTACACAAGTCATTGGGCGGAGCCAGCAGTTGTAATTGCATCACTGCTAGCGAAGTGAGCCCCTCCCGATCCCCCCACACTGGGGATGGGTTGCACCCCCACAAACCATTGGCAAGTCAATCGATTAATACTGACATTTCTTTCTTTTTATTTTGTCGAAAAGCGTTCACGATATTTTGATCTACACTGACTTTCTTTGGTTGTCGATTGGTTTATTTTAAAATACTTTTCATGAATCATTGTCGATTGAATCCACAAACAAACAATTGCTTGTCATTTGGGGTTGTTAAATACTATGTTACTATTTGCAAAGCTATACTTTTCACAATACACACGAATAGTAAACATATTTTAAAACCAAGTTATAGTTGAGTAAAAAAATGAAAGGACAGATCAAAAGAATACTGAAAAAATCAATCCTTAGAATTTCGAGGATAACTGCTGCGGAGATGCGAATGCAATGCTTTCCAAGTTTAGGATAACAGTCGTACTTATGTTTATATTATTTCAAATTATTTTTATTTGGATGTTTTTAACGTTTTACATGCCGCTGATTAAAGTTGGTCACAAATTGGAAAGTTCTGAACATATACAGATTGAATGTAAATGTAATGATTTAAATCCAAAGTTTTTAACGATTTTCACAACATTTTCCGAAAGGGAACACCAACGTTACCGGATTCAGAATAACACACTTTGTAACTATGAGAGGTTTCCAAAATATTTGACCGAACGAGTTATCTATGCAAGTGATGGCTTCTATTTACGAAGAAATGGAAAATGTTGGTTTACAGTTTCAAATGGGAATAAATCGGACTGGAACGTTGTCAAGCTGGAACCTCATATGACTGCAGCTGGTAGACCCGTCCTGAGACAAATGTTCATCGAGTCCCAAAGAAGATTCAACACAGACCTCTACATGTACTCCAACGGCGATATATTATTTCATATTAAAAAACTCATCACTTCTCTAAAGGAAATTAAGAGATTCACGAAAGCTCACAACATCAGGAGGTTTATAGTATTTGGGGGAAGGCGCGAGGCAAAGTTCTATTCAACAAGTGGTGATACTATCGAAATCATATCCGGATTGGATGAGGAAATCACCCGACGCGGCCAAGGTACCAAACTCGGTCTATCGAATGCACAGGATTACTTCATCACAAGTAAAACCAGCTTCCCCTGGGATGCCATGCCCGATTTTGTTGTCAGCGTTCCTGCTTTTGACAACTGGCTACTGATGTTTAGTAACAAAGCGGACATTGCAACATTCGACATTACTGCCACTAACCTTGCAGTTCACCAAGCAGGAGCCCCGAAATTCATTGACAATGATTACAATAAGTCTGCGTCCAATAATATGGAATTATATAATGAATCAATAATATCATATGGTGGTACCTCTATATATTGTTGTAAGTGGAAAACTATGTATGATGGGGGAGGTAAAGTTATAATTGTTAAAAATCCAACATTCAAAAACGAATGCATTGGAAAATTAAAAATCCCGGTCGAAAATCTTTTGGATGAGAACATTTTTCAGGGTTAATTACCGAATGGATTTCAAAATTCACTCCCACAAATATATATTTTGGATTCAATTCTGACAAATTCTGACAACATAACAAGACTAATTTTATTAAAAAATATGCAATAAATCGGGTGCAAATGCGTACAAAACTAAACAAGAGGTGTATTGATTGTGTACTAGTGTGTACTGATTCCAGTGAAGAAGCTGTTACAGTAATATTCCTGGTAATATATTCAAAATGCAATCTATGTTCAAGCATTGACTTCAAATGATTAGAAGTCCATGGTTCAAGAGGGAATTCCTAAGATGACCTCCAAATTCAAAAGTATTTAAAAATAAGGTTTCCAGTTGAAACAATTATATGGCCAAAAACAAGTTAGGTATCTTATCTAGTTGTTGTTGTGTCAAACCCATTAAAAAATCGAATAAATGAAAATGAAAAACGCTGCAGTAGATCAACCAAGTGCCATTGTTTCAAAAGTGATTGATTTATATAAAATATACAATTATTATTTGACTTTTTCTTTTATTCATTTAATTCAATAGTTTTTGGCTCACACAGTGAGCCTATGGGATCGACCAGGCGTCCGTCCGTCCGTTGGTCCGTCCGTCCGTCAGCATTGGCCGCACAAATTAAAACTGCTATTCGGATTGAGTCATATCCACATTCATTTTATGCATATCCATAATGCCTATTTGACCTATCATCGCCATTTTCCAAGTTCGCCCGGTTTCCGAGAAATTGCGGATTTTGACGTCAAAAAGTCAAATTTTCTGTAAATACTAGACACTTTGTTGAAGTAGAACTTTCAAATAACTTTTAGTAGATGATTTTCAAATTGAAGCAAGTTGAAAAATAACTTATTTTTACTGTTTTTTGACGTCAAATATCTCAACTGTGCTATTAGACAGGTTCCAATTTCAGAATATCTCAAGGGAAAGACTTTTTGAGGCATTTTTTAGAAAAAGCAACAGACCTATTTTTTCTGGATCAGTTTTTCATGCTGATAAAGATATTAAAAGATGACAGCTCAACGGGGTGGTCACGACACTGCATTTTAGCGTTTTTACCCCCCTAGGAAATTATCTTAGGGGGTACTATAATATTAGTTCATAACTCAAAGGATATATGAACTATTGTTCTGAGTTCTACAGCATACATTGTTAGTACAGAGATGAATACTATCCTAAAGTTATAGGTTGATATCTTTGTTGGTTTCTGAAAAATACAATTAATTAGAAAAAAATATGCAATTTTTGTCATTTTTTCTTTCTTATTTTATATTTGTAGCTTCGAGCAAAATATGATAACTTTAACAGCTCAAAGTAGTATTCTAACAACATTCCCAAGCTATGTTTGATATTGTAATACATCTATTATAGTGATGAAGTACTATTTTGTAATTTTAATATGACTTTATAATGCCCTACCCCTGGTAAATAGAAGAAAGTTGGTGTGGTTTTCTTCTGGTTTTAACATTTTATTGACTTCTTAGTTGAAGATACAATCAATTCTGTCAGTTAACCATGAGTAGCTTTACAATGGTTAACTATTCCCATGAATAGAGGGTTGGGACCTCAAAAAATACCAAAACTGTTAAGTGGCATCCTTGGGCATCCCTCTTCAGAGCATTTTCCTATACTCCGATGAAATCTGCAGGGGATACTATAAGAAACCTATATATCTAAGATACTAATGAAGATACTGAATTCAAATTTTCAGGATTTGGTCCTGGTATGATACGTAATCTGCATGACAAAAATGACAAAAAGAAAAAACTCTGTTGCCATAGTAACAAGAATACCACACTATTTGTTTCCTAAGAAATGTGTTTTAAGAGGTTTTGTCATTCTCTTCATATTTTTATTCTAAATATGTCTACAATGTGGGATGATTAGAATTATGGTAAAGTAATCCTTTCTATTGTTTTATTGTTCTCTAAAACAGAAATTGCTAAGGCACATAGATAGAAAAAATGCTGGGATGATCGCTCTATTTGTCAGGAAATTAAAATGGAAACTGAAAAATGAGTTTCTTCCCACTGAATAGCAATTAATTTAGTAGACCATGGCTGACACGCACAAGAGAAAACGTTTATCAGTTCTATGTCATTGTGTTGTTATTTTTTATTTATCGTGGTCTGGGACTTATAACACCTAATGCCGAGTCTTCTCCAACTGCAAAGGAAGGCAAGATTTTAATAATGAACATTCATATATCTCAATAAATATGGCCTAAGACAATGATGAGGAAACTCTGAGGGAAAATTAGATGAAACATTAATGTGAGTGGTCCAAAAATAACACTAACATGTTTTGAAAAAGTTATGCTCTCAGGTGAATCAGTGCTCATTTAAGGATAGTCTGAATCAGGTGAATTTTTTAACTTAATTGTACCTCTCCCCCAAACCCCTTTTGCCGAAATTGTCGAAAAGTGGCAAACAACATTCATTAAAGTTCAATATGGCTATTTCGCTTCTATGTCATAAAGATATGATACGATCTCAGGTCAATCAATAAATTTCACAAGTGACACTCTATCTTATGAAGAAAATACTATCGTATATTTGAAGACATGTCAAAAATTTGGTGGAAATAAATTGTGTCACTCCTGATTTGACCTGGAAATGTTCAGGTAAGTTATCACAAACAATTTCAGACAGTTATATCTTTGATTATGACTATTTCCTGACCATGAAGACAGGTATACAGGGATAATAAAGTCAATCGGACTCGGAGATATTTCACTAGCAATCAACCCATCAATATATTTTTTCAAAGTTGTTGACCTCATTTTCACCAAAAATGCAATCATTTTAACAATGTTTGATGCATTACTATTCTTTATTTTAATATATCAAATAGCTCTTGAAACGAAAACTGAATTCCCCTAAGATTAGTGTTCCCCATGTTATTTCCCCTTTGAAAAAATTTAGCTATCCATTGGTTTCAGTATATTTTGGTCATCCAAATTCAGTGTCTTTAAAGTCCCTGGAGCAGTCCTTTTTTCCTCTTAGGAAATAGAACATGTCTCAAAGCATATTCTAATTATGCATTCAACAATATAATTAAAGGTTGCATCTTTGGTAAAAACTAGGTCATCATTTTTAGTTAAAAGTATGTTGATTGGGCCATTCCCTTTAATATCACTTAGGTCTGATTAATCATTATATTTACTTTTCTTTAAGATAATGAATAGATCTAAAAGATAAACCTATGTTCATGGTCAGAAAATATTCATAATTCAAGTTAGAATTGACCTTTTTCCATATAAATTAAAAGTAGATGGCATCATGGGTATTGGTAGAGCTTGAGTAGGGCTAGAATACATGTATTGCCAGAGTCACTAAATTTCTTGATTTAAGAAGTAATTCCATATGGATCAACTTAAAACATCATTGGAATGTAACTTTATGATCTTATTGACATGTGGATTGTGATTTCACATTAAAATTGTGATCCTTGGAAGAGTAAATGAACTTTTTAAGATTTTTCAGCATTGTGTCAATGGGGATTTAGCCCAACCTTTTTTAGACAACCAGTAAATCATTAGAATTTGAATAATGGTAACTTACAGTGCAAATCAAAGTTGTTTTGATAGAGAATTACTCACAGAATTCAAATATGCCATCAGATGGAAGAAAACATTAGTTTTTAATGGTTAAAAATGTAGATCTCCTAAAATCTCATTAAAAACAATACCTTAACGAGATTTCAAAGCTATATGGAAAAAGGACCATTGTCTGAAGTTGTTTGCGATAACCTACATACTCCTTTATAACATTATTATGTAAATACTATCAAATGCTTTAGTCATGACAGTTGAAGTAAACTGAAGTCTTGGTATTTAAATGCAGAATCAGATCTATGTAGAGTAAACAAAATTGAAAGCAACATATACAGTTGACAGTACAGTGTGATGCAACATCGATGGGAAAGTCATCTTTGGTTAATAAAAAGATTCTTAGCTACTTTTCTAACATCTGGCTGTGATGCATCATGGCTTAATGAGGACTCTGCTATATGGTCAGATGATGAGAACTAACAGTTTTACAGAACTTTTGCCATGTTTTGCACATTGTAAATGACCTGAATGGGTTGTAAAGGTATATACCAGGAGGTATATATGGCTCAAATGACTCGTGCCCTAGTACATGGGGCACTGTAGTACATTACTTGTGCATGATGACCACCATAGTCTAGTTGCTCAAATGAGATCAATTGATGATTATAATGTTTAGACTTTATGTCAATGTCCTCTCTAGTATGTGATTACACTAGATTTCATTATGATACATGTACTAAATTGAAAACTTACATATAAAATATCTTAAGTCCTATATTCTAGTAATAAATGAATTAGAATGTCACCTAACATTTGATGATGGTATGAATTTATTGATTTGGTGTCTATCAATACATGTTTCTAACTTAATGCTGCAAAATGATTAAATTCTACCACATCCATTTTCTTCAATTTTCCAGGGGTAGGGCACTACAAAGTCATATTAAAATTACAAAATAGTACTTCATAACTAAAATAGATGTATTACAATACACCATATAGCCTGGAAATGTTTTAAGAATACTACTATGAGCTGTTAAAGCTGTCATATTTTGCTTGAAGCTACAAATATAAAATTGGCAAGACAAAAATTGCGTATCTTTTTCCTGTTTATTGTATTTTTTCTGAGACCAATAAGGGTATCAACCTATAACTTTAGGATAGTATTCATATTTGTACTAGCAATGTATGGTGTACAACTCAGAACAATAGCTCATATATCCTTTGAGTTATGAACTAGTTTCATAGTACCCCCTAGAATATTTTCCAAGGGGGGTAAACATGCCAAAATTCAGTGTCGTGACCACCCCGTTGAGCTGTCATCTTTTAATATCTTTATCAGCATGAAAAACTGATTGAGTAAAAATAGGTCTGTTGCTTTTTCTAAAAAATGCCTCAGAAACTTGAATTATTAGAATTGGAACCTGTCTATATCTAAGTTTCTCAAAGTTCGAGACTACAAATCCAAATCAACATATTTGTTTGAAAGTCAGGATATACATTCCTCTGAAGGTTCCAAACTGTGTGAGCACAGGACCGTGGGTCCTATTTTTCTTTTATTCAGCGCTCTTGTGTAGAGACAATGAACATTTGGATTTCATGTGATCGTGCGTGGAAGCATCGTAAGGGTATTCAAAGTTAAATATATGTTCAACATGAGGAATACCTAGGATTTTCTTCCAGTCCTCCAGAATACAGTTAATAATACAACTTACATCAACGTATTCAAGGTCAATCTAAAGCCTTTTAAGGCCTTATTTTTTAATTTCAGGTCACATGTTGAAGAAAATGGGCATCAAAATTTCAAAATTTGGGCCCACTTTTGCGTTTTAGGAGCCCCCTTGTTTGTTCCCAGATCCGCCCCTGCTGTGCATTGATTCTACAAAATTACGTCCAGTATCCCCGGGAATGTAAATCCTGTGATATTGTTTTCGTTCCGTACAAACCACTTCCGAAAAAAGTTTTAGAAATTCCCACTAGATGGCAGGATTTTGGCGGTAAATTTATTTGGCGCAATAAAGAGTGCGGGAGTTTGAGAGTTTAGTTGACATTTCCATTGAAATCTTTTTTCGATAATCGCTAAAATCTAGCAGTCTGCGAAGATGTTTGTTAATAAAAGAGGTAAGAAATTGTTCAGTTATATTAAGTGAATGTAAATTTTAATTTTTAATAAAATCCATGCCTAGTTGTGACAGAAAACTGAAGGTGAAGTTGGACAAAAAAGTTTTGAACATTTCGCCGACATTGTCATTGTTGATTTGATCTTTATTTTTTGGATACTCTTTCAACTGAGGTCTCTCAAAATTCGAAACATTTGCATAAGTAAATGAATCGTCTTATAGACAAAAAAATTGAACCAAGCTTTTTTTTTAGTTATATTTCAAATTCACTTTCTTTGTTCAGCAATACTGAGTTCTCAAGACTCCTCACAATGAGTGCAGGTTACAAAAACAAAAATCCACATGCTATCTATTGCAAGACTTATGCCTGGCACAACCGTCACCGTTTTCCTGGGGGTTCACTGTATATAAAACTCGACAGGGGTCCTAGGCTGAAGCCTCAAATATCAATATGTTCCCATACCAATCTGTCAAATTTCAATATGTTTCCATACCAACCAAAATAACGCCCAAAGGCCATACCAAATGTCCAAATATAGGACCAATGCCATATCAAATGTCCAAATATAGGACCAATGCCATACCAAATACCCAATTATGGGACCAATGCCATACCAAATGTCAAAATGTAGGACCAATGCCATACCATATAAAATTCAAAAGTGAAGAAGGCCCTGGAAAAGAAGTTACTTCTGGAAACGATCCAAAACAACTTCAAATTTGCAACTACTGGACCAATGCCATACCACGAATGTTAGGTAACGTATCTACAACGACCATTCTCATACCAGAAGAGCAAAAGTCCGAACATTGCCATACCTCAGAAGTCAGAAATTTCCGGGCATTCCCATACCAAATCCTAAAATATGGGTCCATTGCCATACCAAACGTTGAAAAAGGTACCCCACATGCGCCGAGGATCCCCGTCAAGGTTTATATATAGTGAACCCCCCGGGCACAGTTTTATTAGGTGTTTTTAAGTTTCGCAAGGATCCTGTCATGACCTTGTGCACAGGTGTCAGAAGGATTTGCCGAGGGGGCGACTTTTAGATATGGATGAGTCGTGAGTGAAGCATTGATATATGACTGTTCATTACTGTATTCTCATGCTTCTAAATGTCATTGTCTCGGTCATATCGTGCTTTAACATTACCTCGGTTATACCAGGCTTTCACGATAACACTACCACGGTCATGGCAGGATCCTTGCACAACTTAAAAACACTTGGTGACGGTTGTGGCAGCCATAAGTCTTGCAACAGATAGGGTCTCCAAAAATCGGATATTTTTCTAAAAATCAGTGTTCATTTTCTGGAGAAAATCAGCATTTCTAGAAAAATCTGGTTACAAAAACTAAAATCAACTGTTCAAATCAGTGGCGTAGCTACGTGTACGCCAAGTACGCCCAGGCGTACTCTCAATTTTTTAGGAAAAATAAAATTTACCTGATTAATTGTGATGAAAAATAAATATTTTACCAAGAGATAGAAATCGATAGGAGATCTATGAAGACTCGTGTTAATAAATAAAAAAGTTCTCGATTATTTCATTTTCTTTGTTTTGAATCAGTTAGCTACTGATAATTAGAGATACTTGCGTTCCACAATGAATGAGGAAAGACTTTCTTCCTTGGCCATGATACATATCCATAGGGAACAGGATATAAACATTGATACTGTTATTGACATGTTCGCAAATGCAAAAAACAGAAAGATAGAATTTATTCTATAGAATCACGTACAGATTGTTAAGATCCGAAATGGAGTTGAGACGGTCGTGTAACTGTTCTTTTATTGTTAATAATCTTGTGAGCTAGATAAAAACAAACACAGAAAAAATAATAATATTTCATGGAGAATGACCACAAAAGCTTAAAACAATGAGCCTCATACATACAGTTTTAGGTAGCCTAAAAAATAGTTACTAGTATATAGAATCTGTCTATTTTGTTTCCCGAATATTTTCTGTTAATACAGTTAATTCAATCCCTTTAAAAAGCTATGTCAAAATGATCAAACAATACATATTTCCTTCATTGAATTAAGAGTGTTTAGTGTGTCCCCTATCTTCTGAACACCCGGGATCTTCCTATTTTATGGAACCATCGTTTTGTTAATTTTGATAAAAACCGGGAAATCATACGGGCGTACACTCGCAAAATGCGCTAGCTACGCCTCTGCAAATCAGGAGAAAAATTATTTTCTAAATATCAGGGTTGGTTGGGGCTCACTTTCTGAAAAATCTGGAGAAAAATAGCATTAAGGTTCTAAGCTTAGGAAAAGGAAAATGGTAAAAAGTAGAATTTGTAACCTGTCATGAAATGCACATACTTTTATATGGCACTACTGCACAAAACAATGGAACCCATCTATCTCACATTCTTTTCATACAGTGTCATTTCTTTGTTGCTTCCAGATGGCCGTCAAGAGAAGGTGATGTTTGATAAGATCACATCACGAATTCAGAAACTTTGCTATGGGCTGAATAGTGATTTTGTGGATGCGGTATGTATATCTTTTAACCTGTGAAATCTGTCTATATGTTCCATGTTGTAAAATGGAATGTTTAATTCACTATATATGTATTCGCAGGTGATCTTGGAATTTATTTTTGATATTTCTTCGCTAAAATTGTTGCACCCATTTGAGAAATCCAATGGAAAATACGAAACCAAGTTGCATTTTGTGACTTCTGTTTTAGACGGAGATTACAATGAAGGTGATAAATGGGCTTTACCCAGGTGTCACCACTGTAGAGCTTGACAACCTGGCCGCTGAGACAGCTGCTACCATGACAACCAAGCACCCTGACTATGCTCAGCTTGCTGCCAGAATTGCTGTGTCCAATCTCCACAAAGAGACCAAGAAAACTTTCACTCGTAAGCACATATTTCTTATAAGGCAACTCTACACAGCTTGCTTCAAATGATTTTATTTTTTTGCATAATTTTTGCAGTGGAAATTCAGCTGGCAGTCTCTAATTCTGTTCCTAAAGTATCCCAAAAAAGTTTTAATGTATGGATTTTAAAATGAAAGCCTCAAAAAATATTTGCATATTTCTAGAGTTAACCTTTTTGACTGTATAGTTTTTGCACTCTTTAACAAGTATAACATTTATATTTTTAACAATGATATATTTTTTAGATGTGATGGATGACTTGTTCAATTGGATTAATCCAAAGACAGGGAATCACTCACCTATGATTTCAAAGGATATTCATGATATCATTACCGCTAATGGTGATCGTCTCAACTCTGCCATCATCTATGACAGAGACTACAACTACAATTACTTTGGTTTCAAGGTAAGCAAATTAAAATTGTTTATTATTGATTTTAATACATGAAGAGAAAAATAAGCGAGGTACAAAAAAAGTAGGTGAAGTATATAAGACACTGGAAAAAAATTAAAAAATACTACAATGTTCAGTTTCATTTGAAAGTAATTGTATTATGTATAAAATATTTGTAAAAATCCTCTTGGTTAAATAAGCTATTTTTCACCAGAGCAGAAAACATTTTTCATGAATTAATTCAAATATTTATTCAGTCAGTCGATTTGAATTTTTTAATGGAAAATAGTTTATGCATATGTTATACTGAATGGAGGTAGGAAGGAAGATTAATATTTTCAAAATAATATCAAAGTCTAGCTTAAACGAATTTTATAAATTACATGAATGTGAAAAATAACTGATATTTTCAGACACTAGAGAGGGCGTACCTATTGAAGATCGATGGAAAGGTTGCAGAGCGACCACAACACATGTTGATGAGAGTCTCCGTAGGGATTCACCACGAGGATATAGATGGCGCTATTGAGACGTACAACCTCCTCTCTGAGAAATGGTTCACCCATGCTTCACCAACATTGTTCAATGCTGGCACATGTAAACCACAACTCTCAAGGTAAATGCCCTTCTATTTATCATCTTCCTTTCACCCATGCTTCACCAACACTGTTCAATGCTGGCACGTGCAAACCACAACTCTCAAGGTAAATGCCCTTCTATTTAGCATCTTCCTTATAGTTATTTTCCTAATAGTGCTGTCCCCAGCTCCGATTTCGGTGATCGGCTAGTAAAAAAGGTTTGAGGGTATCATTTTGTTCCAGACACTCTCTAGAGTAAATTATCCTAACTTGAGTAAAAATGTGTGCTAAGTAAATTCGCTATGGGCAGTTAAAGAGGCGCCATCTATTCATTTTAAAACGGGGGGTAGGGGTATAAAATAATTTTTAACACATCTTAATAGTAAAATGACATTGAAATACTAATAAAATCTTATCAAAAACATTATTTACAATCAGTATGAATTTTTTTGTGTGAATTAGGGTGAAAATAAGGGCATATTTTGAAATTCACTACAGGGGCGCCACCTATTTTCATACTTCTACCACGTGTAATAACTTATTTTAGATTCGTTAAGGTACGAAATGTACTGAAAAAATTCATTCTGAAGGACCTATATATGTTCATACCACATACTTAAAATTGGATCAATTGCTTATGTACTGGCGGAGAAAAAAATTATTGAAATTTAAAATTTTGGCATCATGCAGGATAGGGGTGACCATATCTCACATGATTAACTTCCAAAATATGGAGCATATGTATCTCAAATGTACTCAAAATGGTGTATGTACTCTTGCTTTGTCATAATATTACTAATAAGAAGTAGAAAAATGATTGTACATTTTAAAAAATATTAATTCTCATTTTGGCTTCTGACGTCCCAGGGGTGACCATATCTCACCTTAATAACTTCCAAAATATGGAGCATATGTATCTCAAATGTACTCAAAATGGTGTATGTACTCTTGCTTTGTCATAATATTACTAATAAGAAGTAGAAAAATGATTGTACATTTTAAAAAATATTGATTCTCATTTTGGCTTCTGACGTCCCAGGGGTGACCATATCTCACCTTAATAACTTCCAAAATATGGAGCTTATGTATCTCAAATGTACTCAAAATGGTGTATGTACTCTTGATTTGTCATAATATTACTAATAAGAAGTAGAAAAATGATTGTACATTTTAGAAAATATTGATTCTCATTTTGGCTTCTGACGTCCCAGGGGTGACCATATCTCACCTTAATAACTTCCAAAATATGGAGCATATGTATCTCAAATGTACTCAAAAAGGTGTATGTACTCTTGCTTTTTTATCATAATATTACTAATAAGAAGTAGAAAATGATTATACATTTCAAAAATTTTAATTTTAGCTTCTTACGTTCCTGGGTAATCATATCGCACCATATAATAATAATAATAACTTCTAAGATACTGTATGTAACATATAATCCTCATCCTGTCTTTTTCATATTACTAATGAAATGTAGAAAAATGTAGCATTTTTTTTATAAATTTTAATTTTAGCCTCTGGTGTCCCAGGGGCTATCTCACCTTGATAACTCTCACGATATGCAACATATGCATCTCAAATGTGTGCTCAAAATGGTATAAATATAGTCTTGTTTTGTCATATTTATTGAGAATCATAAAATCAACAGTTCAGAATCAATGGATTTTGACTGTCTCCTCTACAGCTACATATAATTCAGGGCAAATAATATCTGCTTTCAAATATTTGCATCTGCTCCCCAAACACCCTTTACAAGTACAATGGATGAGATTATTCCCTTGCATACCTTGGATCCAACATCTTTTGTAATCCATACAGGAATCCTTTTAGCCTGTCAATAGTGGGAGTACTTTACTCCATTCATGAAGTAATGGCAACTGCTAATGTAAGGTGTTAATATGTTATCCTGTGGCCTGCAATATATGCACCTTGGATTATACACTGAATTAAGGGATTTTGAGTTTGTAAAATACGGGAAAAGGAGCTCTTTGTAATGATAAATCTTTCTAGCCACATTAACATTCACTAGTTTGCATGTTTGTCATACAACATACATTGATTGTAATGAAATATTAATCTATGATTGTGATGTCCCACACTTCTAGGGTCCCAAAGAAGAGCTTAGCTTTTGGAACAATTGCATTATTCTTGGCATGGTAGGCCATACAGTGAATACAACTGTTGAGATTGGGCAATAACAATATAGCACAACATGACAAACCATGCAAACTAGAGAATGTCAATCAGGATTAGAAGCGACTTATCGCCCTTGTAATTTAGCAGTGGGACAGTTTGGTGTATGTTTGGGCATAAATGCGCCTTTTAGGCCTAATTTTTCAGGATATTTTCAAAATTTCGGGTCAGATTTGGGGTTAAGGGGCCAATTTTGGTAAATGAGGCTAGGCTACTCACACTACTGATAGGCTACCAGTATTCAAAAGATGTTGCATCCAAGGCATGCAAAAGACTTATCGTCCATTGTTCCTGTAATATAAGGAGTGTTTGGGAAGAAGATGCAAATATTTGAAAGTAGATCTTAATGTCTCTGGACTATATGTAGCTGAAGCCTGCAGGGGAGACAGTCCAATCCATAAATTCTGAACTTCTGATTTCATGAATCTCAATAAATATGACAAAACAAGACTATATTTATACCATTTTGGGCACGCATTTGAGATGCATATGTTGCATATCGTGAGAGTTAAATCAAGGTGAGATATAGTTGCCCCTGGGATGTCAGATTCGGATGCTAAAATGAAAATTTCAATTCAAAAAAGGTCTAATAATTTTTTCTACATCTCATGAATAATATTATGACAAAGCAAGACCATATGCCCCATTTTTGGTATATTTGAGTTGTATATGTTACATAATTTTAGAAGTTATTGAGGGATGTCAGAAGCTAAAATCAAAATTTTTTGAATGTATAATCTTCTTATTAGTATAATATTATGACAAAGCAAGAGTACATACACCATTTTGAGTACATTTGAGATACATATGCTCCATATTTTGGAAGTTATTAAGGTGAGATATGGTCAGACCTGGGACGTCAGAAGCCAAATTGAGAATTAATATTTTTTAAAAATGTGCAATCATTTTCCTACATCTTATTAGTAATATTATGACAAGACACGACTATATACACCATTTTGAGTACATTTGAGATACATATGTTACATATTTTGGAAGTTATTAAGGTGAGATATGGTCAGTGGTCATCCCTGGAACGTCGGAAGCTAAAATGAAGATTAATATTTTTAAAATGTACAATCATTTCTCTACATCTTATAAGTAATATTATGACAAGGCAAGACTATATACACCATTTTGAGCACATTTCAGATACATATGCTCCATATTTTGGAAGTTATTAAGGTGAGATATGGTCACCCCTGGAACGTCAGAAGCCAAAATGAGAATTAATATTTTTTAAATTGTACAATCATTTTTCTACTTCTTATTAGTAATATTATGACAAAGCAAGAGTACATACACCATTTTGAGTATATTTGAGATACAAATGCTCAATATTTTGGAAGTTATTAAGGTGAGATATGGTCACCCCTGGAACGTCAGAAGCCAAAATGAGAATTAATATTTTTTAAAATGTACAATCATTTTTCTACTTCTTATTAGTAATATTATGACATAGCAAGAGTACATACACCATTTTGAGCACAATTGAGATACATATGCTCCATATTTTGGAAGTTATTAAGGTGAGATATGGTCACCCCTGGGACGTCAGAAGCCAAAATGAGAATTAATATTTTTTAAAATTGTACAATCATTTTTCTACTTCTTATTATGTCACCACCAAAAGTGGTGACATATTGTTATGGTCTCCGTTTTTTTGCGACGGCGTCCGGCGGTTGGTGGTTGGCGTCCGGCGTCCGGCGGTTGGCGTCTGTAACAATTTCTTACAACTTCCTATAACTTAACAAATACTGTTTAGACTGACTTCAATTTTTTTCTAAATCATCTACATGTTCTCAGAAGTTCAAATCTGACTTTAGATTTGACATTTGACCTTCAATGACCTTCTCAAGGTCAAAAAGGTCTTTTTTCAACTTGCTTCACATTGACTAATTTTTTTTTCAAAATCATCTACATGTTCTCAGAAATTCAAATCTGACTTAAGATTTGACATTTGACCTTCAAATCTGACTTTAGATTTGACATTTGACCTTCAATGACCTTCTCAAGGTCAAAAAAGGTCAAAAAGGTCTGTTTTCAACTTGCTTCAAATTGACTAAATTTTTTTTTCAAAATCATCTACGTGTTCTCAGAAATTCAAATCTGACTTAAGATTTGACTTAGGATTTGACCTTCAATGACCTTCTCAAGGTCAAAAAAGGTCAAAAAGGTCTGTTTTCAACTTGCTTCAAATTGACTAAAATTTTTTTTCAAAATCATCTACGTGTTCTCAGAAATTCAAATCTGACTTTAGATTTGACTTAAGATTTGACATTTGACCTTCAATGACCTTCTCAAAGTCAAAAAAGGTCAAAAAGGTCTTTTTTCAACTTGCTTCAAATTGACTAAATTTTTTTTTCAAAATCATCTACATGTTCTCAGAAATTCAAATCTGACGTTAGATTTGACATTTGACCTTCAATGACCTTCTCAATGTCAAAAAAGGTCAAAAAGGTCTGTTTCCAACTTGCTTCAAATTGACTAAATCTTTTTTTCAAAATCATCTACGTGTTCTCAGAAATTCAAATCTGACTTAAGATTTGACCTTCAATGACCTTCTCAAGGTCAAAAAAGGTCAAAAAGGTCTGTTTTCAACGTGCTTCAAATTGACTAAAAAAAAATTTCAAAATCATCTACGTGTTCTCAGAAATTCAAATCTGACTTTAGATTTGACTTAAGATTTGACATTTGACCTTCAATGACCTTCTCAAAGTCAAAAAAGGTCAAAAAGGTCTTTTTTCAACTTGCTTCAAATTGACTAAATTTTTTTTCAAAATCATCTACATGTTCTCAGAAATTCAAATCTGACTTTAGATTTGACATTTGACCTTCAATGACCTTCTCAATGTCAAAAAAGGTCAAAAAGGTATTTTTTCATCTTGCTTCAAATTGACTAAATTTTTTTTCAAAATCATCTACATGTTCTCAGAAATTCAAATATGACTTTAGATTTGATATTTGACCTTCAATGACCTTCTCAAGGTCAAAAAAGGTCATAAAGGTCTTTTTTCAACTTGCTTCGAATTGACTAATTTTTTTTTCAAAATCATCTACATGTTCTCAGAAATTCAAATCTGACTTTAGATTTGACATTTGACCTTTAATGACCTTCTCAAGGTCAAAAAGGTCAAAAAGGTCTGTTTTCAACTTGCTTCAAATTGACTAAAAAAAATTCAAAATCATTTACGTGTTCTCAGAAATTCAAATCTGACTTTAGATTTGACTTAAAATTTGACATTTGACCTTCAATGACCTTCTCAAAGTCAAAAAAGGTCAAAAAGGTATTTTTTCAACTTGCTTCAAATTGACTAAATTTTTTTTTCAAAATCATCTACATGTTCTCAGAAATTCAAATCTGACTTTAGATTTGACATTTGACCTTCAATGACCTTCTCAATGTCAAAAAAGGTCAAAAAGGTATTTTTTCATCTTGCTTCAAATTGACTAAAAATTTTTTCAAAATCATCTACATGTTCTCAGAAATTCAAATATGACTTAAGATTTGACATTTGACCTTCAATGACCTTCTCAAGGTCAAAAAAGGTCAAAAAGGTCTTTTTTCAACTTGCTTCAAATTGACTAATTTTTTTTTTCAAAATCATCTACATGTTCTCAGAAATTCAAATCTGACTTTAGATTTGACATTTGACCTTTAGTGACCTTCTCAAGGTCAAAAAAAGGTCAAAAAGGTCTGTTTTCAACTTGCTTCAAATTGACCAAATTTTTTTTTTTCAAAATCATCTACATCTTTTCAGAAGTTCAAATTTGACTTTACAAGTTCTCAGAAATTCAAATCTGACTTAAGTTTGAACTCATAATATTGTGAGCAACTAGGTGGTGACATTTTGTCATGTTAATGCCTTGTTAGTAATATTATGACAAAGCAAGAGTACATGCACCATTTTGAGTACATTTGAGATACATATGCTCCATATTTTGGAAGTTAATCATGTGAGATATGGTCACCCCTATCCTGCATGATGCCACAATTTTAAATTTCAAGAATTTTTTTCTCCCCAGGTACAAAAGCTATTGATCCAATTTTAAGTATGTGGTATGAACATATATAGGTCCTTCAGAATGAATTTTTTCAGTACATTTCGTACCTTAACGAATCTAAAATAAGTTATTACACGTGGAAGAAGTATGAAAATAGGTGGCGCCCCTGTAGTGAATTTCAAAATATGCCCTTATTTTCACCCTAATTCACACAAAAAAACTCATACTGATTGTAAATAATGTTTTTGATAAGATTTTATTAGTATTTCAATGTCATTTTACTATTAAGATGTGTTAAAAATTATTTTATACCCCTACCCCCTGTTTTAAAATGAATAGATGGCGCCTCTTTAACTGCCCATAGCGAATTTACTTACCACACATTTTTACTCAAGTTAGGATAATTTACTCTAGAGAGTGTCTGGAACAAAATGATACCCTCAAACCTTTTTTACTAGCCGATCACCGAAATCGGAGCTGGGGACAGCACTATAACTTGAGAAATTCAAGGGACTTCTATTTTAACTCCGAAGAAGATATTTTCTGAGCATACACATTTAATAGACATGTTCAGATCTTGGGCAATATAAGAAACCACGGCAATTGATTTTAAAGGAACTTACACTTATATTTATCTAAATACTTATCTGTTTATCTTTGGTTTCAGTTGTTTCTTGTTGACAATGGATTCTGACAGTATTGAAGGAATCTATGATACTCTGAAGAAATGTGCCCTGATTTCAAAGTGTGCTGGTGGTATCGGCCTGAATGTACACTGTATTAGATCAACGGGATCATACATTGCTGGGGTGAGTTACTTGACATACAAACAGGCCACATACATCCTTAGTCTCCGTCACTCTTGCTGACCCACTGAGTCTGACTATATCAGATGATTTGTGGTTTTGATGCTGATAAAATCAGATCTCATTTGCAGCTTTTATCAGTGTTTGTGCTTATGAAATTAATGTAAGCCATGTTAAGGTGAAAAATGTCTTGATCAGTATGTAAGCCAGTACATGTTCTATATGTAAAATGTCCAATTAAGCCAGTACATGTACTATTTGTTAAATGTCCAATTAAGCCAGTACATGTACTACCGTATTATCTCTATTAAACGCACACTCTCTAATAAACGCACACCCGACTTTTTGTCCCAGGTTAGAAAGTCCTGTCCAGATAATATTGAGATCTGACGAAGCTGTAATAAAAAAAACATTGTGGGCGATAATAGAGTATTTTCACCGTTCGTTAAAATAATGCATCATGATTCATGACGTCACAATTTCCCATCATGCAACGTAAGAAATTTCTTCAGGTGTTCGTGTAAATAACACACAATAGTGTATTTATATACTAAATTTGTCGTCTAGGAGCTCACAATTCAAGGTAAAAACATAACATATAGCATATTTCCCATCATGCAACGTAAGAAATTTCTTCAGGTGTTCGTGTAAATAACACACAATAGTGTATTTATATACTAAATTTGTCGTCTAGGAGCTCACAATTCAAGGTAAAAACATAACATATAGCATATTCTCTCTAATAAACGCACATATCTACTATATTTGATCCATTTTAGGTATAGAAGTAAATTTTCACTCATTATTGCCCACCATCATAATTTTTTAGAATTCCTGAGGATTTAGCTGCTTGAAACCTCTCCCCCACGGGAATTTGCTAAGCGCACTGTGCGTTTAATAGAGATAATACGGTATATGTAAAATGTCCAATTAAGCCAGTACATGTACTCTATGTAAAATGTCCAATTAAGCAAGATTATTGCTCATAATTCCAAATCATTTCTTTAATCCAATGTTTGTTTGTTTACAGACCAATGGGACATCCAATGGGCTGCTGCCAATGTTGCGTGTATACAACAACACTGCTAGATATGTGGACCAAGGTGGTAATAAGGTAAGTCATTCATTTGAAATGAGTCTATAAAAGCATTTTAAGAAGAAGACTACAGTTCATTCATTGACATTCAGCTTTCTGACACTTTGAAAAAACAACAGGCATATTTATTGGAAATTTTAATTTTATTTCAACATTTAAATGGTTGTTAATTCACAGTTACTAGAATTCTGCGCTACAAAATGCAAAAGAAAAAATTAAAATTCTGCAAGCCAAAATGTGAAATTTTGCATTTTATTGCAGCATTTTTTCACTGAATTTTTTGTAAAAAAGCTATTGTCTGCTGTTGAAATCTTTTCCTTTTATATTCAATTTGTATGTAAATAAAATATGTTTTCTCAAATCTAAACAGAACTTCTCATATCAAACCCACAATAGATGTCAGTGACAGCCTCCAAGATACTATGATACTATCAGTGTTCTCTTATTCTTGATTAAAAACAATATTTCAATTGTAAAAATGATGACAGTTTATCAACTATTTCTAAATTGTAGAATTGAGCACTATTTTTTTTTCATTAGGCCTTAAAACACTCAGTAATAAAATCCTATTCCTTGTGACTTTCAGAGACCAGGTGCCTTTGCTATCTACCTCGAGCCATGGCATAATGACATCTTTGAATTCTTGGATGCCAGAAAGAATCACGGAAAGGAGGAGCAGCGTGCTAGGGATCTCTTCTATGCCCTCTGGATTCCAGATTTGTTCATGAAGCGTGTAGAGGAGAATGGTGACTGGACCCTCATGTGCCCTAACGAGTGCAAGGGACTGTCCGATTGCTGGGGCAAGGAGTTTGAAGAAAAATATACACAGTGAGTAAAAAAAAAAGTGACAACTGACAAGTATTTTTTGGTTTGAGAAATTCTGTGTAAAATGTCAAAAACTGTAAAAAATATTAAAAATATGTTATTTTTCAGAATTCAAATTTTTCAATAATCAACAGGTATAAAAGATTGATTTTCAACAGGTTTTTATGCCTGCTGTGAAACTTGCTTTCGCATATGGAAATAATGATATTTAATCATGCAGGAAAATGGTCCAAGTGTTTACATTTTGGAAACTGAATTTTAATATGAAAACTAAATTTCCAGATATGAAAAGGAGGGTAAGGGACGCAAAACCATCAAAGCCCAGAAACTGTGGTACGCTATCATAGAATCACAGACAGAAACAGGAACTCCCTACATGTTATATAAGGACGCATGTAATGGAAAATCTAACCAACAGAACTTGGGAACAATTAAATGCAGTAATCTTTGTACAGAAATAGTGGAATACAGTAGTCCAGATGAGGTATGTTGAATCTTCTAATAAAACCCCCAAATTGCAGCACTTTTTCCCGTATTTATACTTTCTGATGAACAATGCCTATGGTGTACCTATATTTCATCTATGACTAGGTTAGGGCAATTTTCTTCCTATGACCCTTTCTCTCAAATGATTGAAATGCAAATGTAACTCAGTTCCCTGTTGATTTTTTTGAAGATGTCCAAATGATTCGATCTTCTGAAGTTCCCTCTCCAATTTGACACATGTAACATATAACATGAAATCTCTAGGATCATTGTTATCAAAATGAACCAGGACCTATCATAAAAATGAAAATGGCTTAATTCTACTATTTATTATACATAAGCCTATTGATTAAAAAATAATATTAACAATTAATAATTTTTACAGGTTGCGGTGTGTAACCTTGCCTCAATAGCTCTCAACAGATTTGTGAAACCAGACCAGACCTATGATTTCGCGAAACTAGTAGAAGTCACAAAAGTGATCACAAGGAATCTCAATAAAATCATAGATATCAACTATTACCCTGTGCCTGAGGTAAGTATTCATTTTATCAATCATTCTAAAGAGTTTTTTAAGAGGAGGAAACACCCAAAGATTCATAGATGAACCTCAATGTAAAATGAACCTCCGTGTAAAGATGAACCTCCATGTAAAGATGAACATCCATGTAAAGATGACCCGCCATGTAAAGATGACCCTCCATGTAAAGATGAACCTCCATATAAAGATGAACCTCCATGTAAAGATGAACCTCCATGTAAAGATGAACCTCCATGTAAAGATGAACCTCCATGTAAAGATGAACCTCCATATAAAGATGAACCTCCATGTAAAGATGAACCTCCATGTAAAGATGAACCTCCATGTAAAGATGACCCTCTGGAGTACCAGTCGTGTCCTTTGTCGTGTCGTGTCATTTGAGAAATATCAAAGAACAGTTGAATTTTTTCTTGTATCTAATCTGAAAAAGTAGTAATTCATGTCCAGGACCAAAGACTTGATTTCTTCCCTATAAGACAATGCTGAAATCCAGTTGCATCAAGGATGGTGTCAAAATATTGAAAACTGGAAAAATGAAATGGAAATTTGCCATTTACCCCCCTCTCAAACAAAATTGACTTCGTTCTTTCAAAACTTGACCTTTGGATGTATTCCCTTCTTTAACTCTTGGATGGATGATAACACTGATGCATGTTATTTCCTTAAAATTAATGTCAAAATGTTTCGATGTTTCAGGCCAAGACGTCTAACATGCGACACAGACCTATTGGAATTGGAGTTCAAGGTCTTGCAGATGCTTTCATTCTCATGAGGTATACTTTTAATGACATATTGTTTTAATCTCCAACCTTTTTATGGATGGTGTTCAGTGGTTGGTGTTTGGTATCTGTATCAAATGGCAGGTGGTGACATTTTGCATGTTAATGCCTTGTTTACTTTGTTATTAGATTAATAAATAGAGCTGAACAATGATTGGCATAAAATTAATATGTCTCTATGTGATATTCATGCCAAGAATGCTCAAGTTGGATCTGATTTGTATCGACCAATTCTAAAATGCATACAACTGAGTGAATATCAAATGTGAAATAATATGCTTTACACTGAAGTTAGAATTCACTGACATTTGCGGGGAAATCACAATCATTCACATACTAAACTTACATACACTGAAGTTTGTTGAGAAAATTTATATTGTGGCAGTCAAGAAGGCTGTCAATGCAAGTCATCAGAGACACAATTTGCATTGTAGAAAATATTTTCTAAGATTATTCCCTTAATCATTTCTTGATGATTTTTATTATATTTATTTAGGTACCCGTTTGATAGTCCTCAAGCAACAGAGCTTAACAAACAGATCTTTGAGACTATTTACTTCGCTGCACTCACTGCAAGTTGTGAGCTAGCCAAAGAAAAAGGACCATATGAGACTTATGAGGGATCACCAGTAAGCAAAAATGTAAGTAAAAATGTCTAAGTATTTCTCAAGCATTGTAACTAGAAAGTTACTTTTAACTTTTTTTAGAATAGGAAAACTAACTTGCAACTATTTTGAAAATTGGAAAGTTACCTTGCACCTTCTTGGGAATTTCAAATTAACTGGAGCACCTGTTTGAGAATCTGTTTGCACCCAGCTGGGAATTTTTGAGAAAAGAAGGGTGTGAAGTGCTAAACCTTAGGAGCCCAACTCTACAGGTCCAGCACAATCCTGTAAACTGAGTGTAACTAGATAAAATTCAAGACTATGTATTAGACTATGTACAATAAAACCCGTATATATTATTATTATTATTATATCTTGGTTACCGCCATATTTGGCGAGCAATACCTCATTGGTATATTCCGTATTTACGTATCTTACACTCGAGGATAGAGCCAGAAACCCCTCCTTGGAGGAGCCCTGTGTTCTTTTATGTGCACAGGTACACAGACATACAGGTACACACCACAGCCTTTTATACGAGTCGTGAACCACTCAGTCAAACACCCAGAATTACATAACGCACAAACAAATTTGTCTGAACGGGGAATCGAACCCGGGGCCAAGCGATATTGGTAACCTTTGACTCTCTCTGCCACTGAGCCATAGCGGGTGAACACCTTTGGAACCACAAAGAAAAATTAATAAGTACTAGGTGTTTCCTACAGCGGTTTCATTTCTGAGGAATGGTGTTATTAAAGACACTGGGATTCACTAGAGATAGGGTGGATAGGGGGGTTAACCTAATCAACTACTGGGCTCAAAAGATATTGAAAGTTAACATGTTCCATTTTAGATCCTGCAACACGACATGTGGGGAGTCAAAGACACAGACAGACATGACTGGGCTGGGCTTAGGGAGAATATCAAGAAATATGGTGTGAGGAATAGCTTGCTACTGGCTCCTATGCCAACAGCTTCAACAGCTCAGATCCTCGGAAACAACGAGGCAATTGAGGCATACACGAGTAACATTTACACAAGAAGGGTGCTCTCTGGAGAATTCCAGGTAAGGGATGATTTTTTTGATAAATTTTTGAACATTTTGGAGTCAGAAGTATAGTGGAATTAATGCAATAAAATACAATCAGTTTTTTGTTGACATGTATATGTCAATTAATATTTGATAATCTGGGTAACATGAATTGTAAGTTGTACCTGACCGAAGAAAATACAATTTGAACTATTAATGATTTATCATATCATTTAACACATCAATGTATGAAATAAGAATTTCCATTCAGACCCACCATTTGTCCAGTGTTGAGGCTATTTCCAACACTGGCAGGATAATAGGATATTAAAAATACAGAATGCAATTTTGGTGTCTATTTGTTCAGGTTGTGAATCACCATTTACTGCATGATCTGACTGAGAAAAGGTTGTGGAATGATGACATGAAGAACAAGATGATTGCGGCCAATGGCTCAATACAGGTATGTGCTAGTCATACACATACATATGTTTGACATATCTATGTTTTCCATGTATTAATTGCCTAAAGGGAGATGTATAATTATAGACTGTAATTTTAGAACTTAGGTAAAACTGGAAAAGTTTAATATTAACATGTTGATATTCCCCATTCGTTACACTTAGATTAGAATATAGGGCATGTCACATGGAAAAATATTGATGTCACACAGAAGATATTGATATTTTCCTTGAGGATATTGCCTTTATCCTCTTGCATGTTAATACCAGATATAAGATCATAGTTGGATGACTTGACACCTGGCATCCCTTACTTTGTGATTTTAATAGTGATATTTATTTATGTACAGTAAGATGGGATTGTGTGAAAAATGATCACTTTAGCTTTACAAGCAATAACATGTATAGAGTGAATTTGCATTTTATAGTGTACATTCTATACACACAATTACATATACATTTCAGAACATTGATGAGATCCCCGATGACCTAAAGGCTCTGTACAAGACAGTGTGGGAAATCTCACAGAAAAAGGTTATCCAGATGGCAGCTGACAGAGGGGCATACATCGATCAGAGTCAGTCCCTAAACATCCACATTGCAGAACCAAATTATGGCAAACTCACTAGTATGCACTTCTTCGCCTGGAAATCTGTAAGTTTGATTATCTACTAATCTGTGAGCATACGTGAAGCTTTTGTGCATAGGACAGTGTAGTATTGGAGTCTAAGGTTGGAGTGTATTTACATTTCCAGAGCCTCACACTTTCAATCTTGCCAGCTGATCACATTAATTATTGAACCTTATCTGTAGTACCATTGAGACCACCTTTTCTTAGCTCCCATTCAAAGCCCTAGCTTGACTAAATCTTTACCTTGATGACAAAGCCAGAACTGTAAATGAAGCGAAAAGTCCATTATCTGTAACAATACATTGATGGTTTCTTAATCCTCCCATGTTATAAACTGCTCAATTTTTGATCATCTTATGTTGTAATTGAGAATTCCTGATCCCTTCAAGTTAATAACTTCTAATTTCTTGATCCTCTTGTATTCTCCAGGGCCTTAAAACAGGTATGTACTATTTGAGGACAAAGCCAGCTGCCAATGCTATTCAGTTCACAGTTGATAAATCCAAACTCAAAGTGAAGGCTGAATCAGAAAGCAAGAAGAATGAAGAGGCAATGGTGTGCTCTCTACAGAACAAAGATGAATGCTTGATGTGCAGTGGTTAAACAACCAAAAATTAATTCCCTCCATTTAATATAAAAAAACATTGACAATCTTGTGAAGGATTATAGGATTGTGACATAGTGTTGAGTGTCTCTTGGCTGTAAATTATTGACACTGGGTTAGACTTGTAGATCATTCCTTAGGGGACTGATGGAGTTCCATTGGTTTTAATGCCAGCATATTAAGAATATATTAAGCCTGGATAACAACTCTTATAATAACAACAAGAATTAAGAATTGTACATATTAATCTATGCAATGTGTTATTAATCTATGCAATTTGTGTTGTTTTGCATTAATCATTGAATATTACCAAACAAACGCAAAGCATCTTATATGGCAGTCTTATAAAGCAGTCTTATATGGGACTAGGACCAAGGAAGTGTTGAATGCACAATTAGGACCTGTTTTGCAGATGTAATCAATTCTAAGGTTTTTTCTGAAAACAAAAATATGTCCAAATGAGAACTCAAGAAAATCCCAAGACTCAATTATTGTGACATTTTTACTCAATTTGATATTTTTGCGTTTGACACTTATGTCACCCACTCAACTAAAACATAGAATTTCTTTCTCTTATTGCCAAATAATTGTCAAACTTTACCTCTTTGCCAACTTGTTTAATATTTATTATTGAGTAGCTATGCCTGTGTATGCATATTTATGGCACTTGTGCTCCTTATACATGTAATATTGTAATAAAATATTACAGCACAATTCTATGTTCTTGTTTTTATGAATCATAAAAGTATGGGCTCAAATTGGAATATAAAGGGATGAATAGTCCAAATGTTGGAAGTGATCTTCTAAAATTTAGCCAGTTTCTTTACAAGCCTAATTCTTACTTTTTTGTATCACAAGATAACATAGAATAGGTAGAAATAATCTTGATTTTCATCATTCCAAAAAAATTCAAATACATGCAAAAATAAGTCTAGAAATGTGATTTTAAAGTGTTTATCAATTTTGAAAATTTATTTTTTTGAAAATGTGACTTCTAGGTAGGGGAGATTCTCCATAGACCCCTGTTACAAAATCACAAAAAGTGAAATATATTTTCTTATATTCATTCCACATATCTGAGAAACGGTTTTCTGAGATCTTCGTTGGTAACAATATCAAAACTTCAAAAAAACGTGTTGTGTGCTTTTTCCTAGCCGATGTCCACTAAACAATCATCCTTTGACAAAAGTTTGATTGAAAGCTCTCCATTAGATCCAATATGAAAATGAGATTTTTGTCCCAAAACAGAAGAACAAGAATACTTCACATTTGATAATATACTCCTCAAAAAAGTTAAGGACCTCATAGGTTTACATGTTAACCCCCATATTTGTTTAACCGACTGTTTTCTAAGCGGGGAACAAAAGAAATCCCAATAAAGAAAATAAATCTGTATCTTGATTCTATTCCCTATAAAGTCCGCAACGTTTCAATGTTATATCTCCATTGCATTGGGTCAAAATTGATGAATTTCATGAAATGTAACAAAAATGGCAGATCCCATGTTAAACAAATGGGGAATTGTTGCGGACTTTATAGTGAATAGAATCAAGATGCAGATTTATTTTCTTTATTGGGAATTCTTATGTTCCCCGCTTAGAAAACAGTCGTTAACACCCCAGTCACATTTGTCGCACGGCGGCCGCAAGTCGACCGCAGATCAATTAAATCGGTGAATTTCTGCGGCGAGCGTAGAATAACTACGCTCGCCTTGCGGCCTCCGTACGGCGTATGCAGATTTTTACAGGCCGCAGGGAACAGGGAAGGCGTAGAAATTATAACTCGGAGTTATAATATTTGTTCATTTCTGAGGTCCCCGTAGAAATCAACTGACTCAACAAGATTGAATCATTATTTGTCAATGTTTCACGATCACTTTTCATTTGATATTACATCCTAGCACTTTGAATAACATTTATAAATTGTGCTGATGTAAATAAAATGAAAAAACTATTATTTATCAATATAAATTTAAAATTCACCGTGCGGCTGCCGTGGGAAATGTTACTGCAAAAGTATGAGAGCGCAGAAATTCTGCGGCGAGCGTAGAAAAGCTACTGGCCTCAGAAATGATAGACCGCAAGGTCGCCGTAGGAAATGTGACTGGGGTGTTATAATATTTGTTCATTTCTGAGGTCCACGTAGAAATCAACTGGCTCAACAAGATTGAATCATTATTTGTCAATGTTTCACGATCACTTTTCATTTGATATTACATCCTAGCACTATGAATAACATTTATAAATTGTCCCGATGTAAATAAAATGAAAAAGTGTTATTTATCGACAGAAATTTTAAATTCACCGTGCGGCTGCCGTGGGAAATGTGACTGCAAAAGTATGAGAGCGCAGAAATTCCACGGCGAGCGTAGAAATGTTACTGGCCGCAGAAATGATAGACCGCAAGGTCGCCGTAGGAAATGTGACTGGGGTGTTACACCCAAGTCACATTTGTCGCACGGCGGCCGCAAGTCGACCGCAGAACAATTAAATCGGTGAATTTCTGCGGCGAGCGTAGAAAAACTACGCTCGCCTTGCGGCCTCCGTACGGCGTATGTAGATTTTTACAGGCCGCAGGGAAGGCGTAGAAATTATAACTCGGAGTTATAATATTTGTTCATTTCTGAGGTCCCCGTAGAAATCAACTGGCTCAACAAGATTGAATCATTATTTGTCAATGTTTCACGATCACTTTTTCATTTGATATTACATCCTAGCACTTTGAATAACATTTATAAATTGTCCTGATGTAAATAAAATGAAAAAAACTGTTATTTATCAATAGAAATTTAAAATTCACCGTGCGGCTGCCGTGGGAAATGTGACTGCAAAAGTATGAGAGCGCAGAAATTCTGCGGCGAGCGTAGAAAAGCTACTGGCTGCAGAAATGATAGACCGCAAGGTCGCCGTAGGAAATGTGACTTGGGTGTGATACCCCAGTCACATTTGTCGCACGGCGGCCGCAAGTCGACCGCAGATCAATTAAATCGGTGAATTTCTGCGGCGAGCGTAGAAAAACTACGCTCGCCTTGCGGCCTCCGTACGGCGTAAGCAGATTTTTACAGGCCGCAGGAAAGTCGTAGAAATTATAACTCGGAGTTATAATTTTTGTTCATTTCTGAGGTCCCCGTAGAAATCAACTGGCTCAACAAGATTGAATCATTATTTGTCAATGTTTCACGATCACTTTTCATTTGATATTACATCCTAGCACTATGAATAACATTTATAAGTTGTCCCGATGTAAATAAAATGAAAAAAGTATTATTTATCAACAGAAATTAAAAATTCACCGTGCGGCTGCCGTGGGAAATGTGACTGCAAAAATATGAGAGCGCAGAAATTCTGCGGCGAGCGTAGAAAAGCTACTGGCTGCAGAAATGATAGACCGCAAGGTCGCCGTAGGAAATGTGACTTGGGTGTGATACCCCAGTCACATTTGTCGCACGGCGGCCGCAAGTCGACCGCAGATCAATTAAATCGGTGAATTTCTGCGGCGAGCTTAGAAAAACTACGCTCGCCTTGCGGCCTCCGTACGGCGTAAGCAGATTTTTACAGGCCGCAGGAAAGTCGTAGAAATTATAACTCGGAGTTATAATTTTTGTTCATTTCTGAGGTCCCCGTAGAAATCAACTGGCTCAACAAGATTGAATCATCATTTGTCAATGTTTCACGATCACTTTTCATTTGATATTACATCCTAGCACTATGAATAACATTTATAAGTTGTCCCGATGTAAATAAAATGAAAAAAGTATTATTTATCAACAGAAATTAAAAATTCACCGTGCGGCTGCCGTGGGAAATGTGACTGCAAAAGTATGAGAGCGCAGAAATTCCACGGCGAGCGTAGAAATGTTACTGGCCGCAGAAATGATAGACCGCAAGGTCGCCGTAGGAAATGTGACTGGGGTGTAAACAAATATGGGGGTTAACATGTAAACCCATGAGGTCCTTAACTTTTTTTGAGGAGAATATGATAAAGGGGTCAACGCCTATTGTTTTCCATTTTGTCCTGGCGACATGCTTCATATGTGAAAATAAAGGAGACAGTGTTTTCTGTAGAGTCCTCCAACTATCCGAGGCCCTACTCCAATTAGTCCCGATGATGAGGGATCTAAAATTATCAGTGGCTCCCACATACTCGAACCATTCTCCGAGGCCTGCGGTTCACTGGCAATTTGTTCCAAAACAGATTTGGGTGAATGCGCAAAGCTCGATGAGAGAATCATAATCGAGGATTTCTTCTTTAAAACCTTTGCTTTGTTAGCTAGATCTTTAATATTCAAATCTTTGGAGTTGTCATTTGTTGCTATAATCACGATTGTTTTATCGCGACCTTGTTCTCCAATCGTTCTCTTAACTGTTTTCAAAACGGTTTTCAGATTTCGTTTACACGTTTTGATACCCTTTAATTTCAACGCTCTTAACGCAGCAATTAGATCCATTGGACTTGTCCTCGAGCCCACCGTAAGCTGGAGCATAGTTTTCGTTTTCTTATGGAAGGACATCACAGTTAGTCGAGATCCCGAGCGAAGTTCTTTTGCAAGTGGGAGTACGAAGTCTTGCAAAACAGCGGCTGCATAACTGGATGCCTTATGACATGACACATCAATAGCAATGACGATATCGAGACCACAAACTGCAAAATTAAATGTAAAGATCATTAATTACCAGGCCCGTAGCCAGCTTTTCTCAAGAAGGTTCACTTTTCAAAAAATCCCAGGGGGGGATTCGCATTTGACTTCGGGGGTAAGGGGGGGGGGGGGGTCGCCTCGAACCTCCCGACCCCTGCCCCTATATTACATGTATTATGGAGTTTTGAAATTGTTGCTTATTATTTTCTAATGGGTTAACAATTATAATACCATACGTACAAGGGCCGATCAAAAAGTTTCTTACCGTATGCTCTAGATTTTATAATGAGAGGAGCTGGATGCTCAAATTTTAACACGAGACAGGGTAATAAATTTTCTTGACACTATTCGAGTTTCATATAAATTGGTTCATTGGTAGTGACACAGAGACAAAACACATTCTCAATGATTAAGTTAGGTGAAGCAGCGTTTTTTTTAATATAAAAGTTGTACTAAGCAGCAGTTTTGGTTCTAACACTAAGTAGTGTCATCCTTCAAAATATGCAGTTGCGATGCAATGTAGTTGAAATGCACTTCCTATATATGTCTACCCAATCCAAAAACACAAGTTTAAGGCCTTCGTACGAGAGGTTGTAAACGATGTCGGTAAACCAGAACCACAACTCAGCTGATATTTTGTATACAGGGTGGTCCAAAAAAAAGTGAACCCCTGCAACTGGCTATATTTCCCTTATTACTTGCAGGAATTCTTATTTATTTTCACATGTTGTAGAGGAAGGTCTAAAATTTATGTTGGTACCATACATTTTTCTTAGTCTTGAAATTTGCAGAAATTATAAGCCCTAACCAAACATAACTGAAAATGGACAAATTGTGATTTTCAATATCCGCGATTCTTCAACCCTTTAACACATTTCCCCTGAGAATTTTTTAAGCTGCAGTCTTAAATAACTAATATTTTCTGACTTTGTTCAATTTTAAATTCTGCACATTATGGCTTAAAACTAGCATCCTACATTTGTTAGTTGCAAAGTTATTGTGATCCAAAGAGATGTGCTAAGCTTCCACAGACGAAAGCATTTTCCAGTGAAATCATGAACATACCCCTATATGATCTTGAAATGTCAATATCTTCATAAATCATGGACCAATTCTAATAATATATGGCTCAAAACATTGAATATTGGATTTTCTTTTGATTTTTTAAAGATATTTGATGAAAGGGTTATCAGATTTCTGGTCACAGGGGGCAACTTCCTTCCATAAGAGGCCCCCCTCTAACTGTTGGTGTAGGTAACATACCCCTGAACTGTTGAACAGTTAAAAATGCTTCAAAATGATCAATGAAAGTGTGAAATGTGTTTTCTACTTGAATAGTGTCCCCTTTGTCATATGGTAGGGTTTTAAAATTGTATCTATAACTGAAAGCTGTTTAAGACCATCCAATGTGTTTCAACAATTTCCGTGAATCAAATTTGTAAAATTTTGTACAATATCTAATTTCCAGGCATGTTTGTTAAACGCTTGTAATTTCTTCAAAATTTAAGGCTGAGAATAAATTATGGCATCAACCAAAATTTTAGACCTTTCTCTACAACATGTGATAATATGAGCCAATTCATGCATGTATTCAGAAAAATGTAGCCTGTTGCAGGGGTTCACTTTTTTTTGGACCACCCTGTATAACGCTGCTCCACCTAACTTAGTCATTGAAAATATGCATTGACTCAGTGTGTCACTACCAATAAACCAATTTATATGAAACTCGTACAGTTTCAAGCAAACTAACTATCCTGTCTCATGTTAAAGTTTGAGCACCCAACTCCTCTTATTATAAAATCGAGAGACAACGGTAAGAAACTTGTTGATCGGTCCTTGTATGACTGATTTAAGACAGGTAAAAAGTAAATATTACCTTTTCCGTCTTGAGCGGGATTACTTGTTCTAAAATGCATAAGGGTTGCGTTTAGTAAGAATGCATCATCATCTAAGAGGGAGATGCCGTTCAATTGATACATGATTCTTGAATGGTGCATTTTAACAGGCTTAAATAGCACGCGACTTTTATGGAAGTCCTACTGTTGGAATTTCAGAAATTTTAGGAAAATGGACCAAAATCTGGATTTATTTCTGGGGGGAGTAGGGGGTCAAGCAAGGGTTTCAAAATTAAGGTCACATTTGTTTATTTTTTTCCTACATTACTCATAAAAAGCCTAAAGAGCTTTCAAAACAATAGGTATAACCATTTCCAAAACGTTCCTATTTTTGTTATGTGTATGTTTTCACGAAACTTAAAATCATAATGAAACCCCAAAACAGTCATCGTAGATAGTAGCTCACCTGAATGGGTCTACAAAGCGTTGGATTCGAGAATCACCACCTAGTCCGTTCAGTATATACAACTCACCTAGAAACACACATTCAGATGTTTGCAAATTATGTTATCACGTAATAGAATTATGAAATGATCGCAAAAACTACCAACATGAATTCGACATTTTCTACATGGTCTATAAGAGCGCGTAGATGCGTTGCTAGAACATTAAGTTTATAATATAGTCATTAGTGTAAATAACTTATACAGCATCACCCTGTGTGGTAATCAGTAGAGGAATTATTTCATGGATAGAATAATGGAAACACATTTTGTTTCGCTGATTGGACACAACTAGTAGGACTTATGCAGTGATACCTGTAAAATGGAACACCTCTGGGAGAGAAACACCCCTGTTAGTGGAACACTTTTCAGAGTCCGGAATCACAAAACCAACTGACTTGATGTTAAATCAACCTCTATAAGTGAAACACCTCCCAAGTGGAACACTTTTTAGAGGTACCAAAGGTGTTCCACTTAGAGAGGTTCTTCTGTATTATTTTCAATGATTACCATTTCCATCTTTGCCAAACGATAAAATGCTCCCTGGGATGGGGTTATCAGAGTACCCCAAATGTGGGTCACATACTGAAACGTCACACAAACCAATCCTCTTATAGTCAGTCCAATTACCCTCCACCCCTGGATCAGTTACTTTCCATAGTTTTCTCCTACAGAACGTAAACTTAATAAAGAACTCATCTTTGCATATTCGTCGTTGCCGAGCGAAAAACATTATAATATTTATACATAAATTTGACATATATTAATGAAATTTGCATTATTATAATCTTACTGAAACTTTTGACCCCGTCCAATGAATGCCAAATCAGCTAACAGTAAAAATCCCTCATAATTAGGACTGCTTAATCCCCGGTATAGTTGTACGCCAGTGATGGACAGTCCTTCTTCGTGACCATATGCAAATATCGGAAATAACTCCGACCCTTCCCTGGGTCCATCACACCTGCCTTTAAAGCATGCGTAGCCCTCTCTCTCACTCCAGCCATAGTTGCCACCTTTCACTAATATATTGACTTCCTCCCAGAATCTCTGGCCAACGTCAATGATGAACACTCTCCCTTCGTGCTCGCCTATATTGTAAAGCGGAATATGTTGACATTTCTACAATAGTATGATTGAGAACAGAGATAAGGTTTGTGCAGTGGACATATCATTCAAGAACGAAAATGACTTCTCTTGGTATTCTGATCTATAAGACCCTCTCTTTTGATGCCCATCGCTTTTAAGGTCGACCTCTGGTAACGATCATTTATCATGGATTGACGAGGGTATGGAAAATAAGCCCAGCTGAGAATATATAAATCCTTTTGGCTTTATATCGTTGTACGTATTTCTGTAACTTACCAGTCTGTCGATTCCCAGTGTCAAAATCTCCTCTCCATGGGTTGCGCAGGCCATATGCGTATATCTCTTCTCTCACCCCAGCTTCACCGACAAACGGGTTGTCGTCTGGTATTGTATATGGTACAGATGTATTGGACACGTCAATCCGCAATATCTTCCCATACAAAACACTCCTAGACAAACACAACTTATCGGGTTGATTATCAAAGGAAAACCCCAACTTGCTTTATAAACATAGTCAAAATGATATCCCTTCAGAGACCCTAAAAATAGCCTCGAAGCAATTGACTTAAATATTTCCTTTTTATGATTTCGAAGAAATTGCATTTAAACCTGTTGGGATGACACCATTGATGCAATGGGGGTTCTGTCAATTACTTCGAGGCTATTACATGTATGTTTATATCCCCATGCCTACCTATCCAGTCCAAACCTATTGGGATCATTCCCCGGACCACCGTCGCCACAAAAAAGATACAGATAGCCGTCTTTCCCGAAGGATAGCTGAAGTCGTAAAAATACAGATGCTAGTTACAATGGCAGCAGATCATACATGAACAGTAGTAGTAGGCTATGTCAGTTCTTCAATAACAAATAAGCTCTGCAAGAACTGATATTCACGGTATACAGAAAAATGAGCACATCATCACTCCACAAATGAAGATGCATAAGATGGCAGAGTACACTGTGGAGTAGAGAGAGAACTAGCATATGAACTACACTCTTGCCATCTTTATTTCTGTACGTACCTGTCCTCCCTGATGATTATAGCCCGGTTGAGGAATATTAAGAATCACACGTTCAGTACTTATATCTGCTACATCCTTATTGTTTGGAAATGTTCGGAATTCACTTATCCGCGAATCGGGTATTCTATTCGATGTTGTAACCGTTGCTAAGACACTATAGTAAACATAAAACCGTCCATTGTTTTGGAAATCAGGATGGAAGTCCATTCCTAGCAGTCCATGCTCTCCCCCATTATATACTAGATGCTCGATATCTAAGAAGACAGAAATGGTGTTATCTTTACCAGGATTCTTAATAATGTTAACCTTGCCTTTTTGTTCACCAAAGAATACACGCCCCGAGTTGTCTGTAGATGGGATCAGAAAGACCACTTGCTCTATCCCCGATGTGATTATATCTTCCACGCAAAAGCAATCGGGATCATTTCGATCTGTTGTCTCAGGCGACTGAGCTTTCCACGGATCACTGACTAGGTCAGGATAACACATTTGTTTGTATGTTGTCGTTGTCGTGCTATGTCGGCGCTTTTCAACGGATTTACATAATTGTTTCGAGGTCATCTTTTGTGCCTGGGTTTGAGTAACAAATGTTTGCATCATTTTGATAGCGGGGCATTCGTCTAGCATCTGCACGCAATCCTTTGTACACATCGCTGATATGGGATCTGCAAATTCCCTCGGTTCGGTTCGTGGTATAGACGCTCCTGGATTTTGAAGCTTTAAGAGTTCATACGCAAAGGGAGAGCATTCCATGCACAGCAAATTCATGATCCAGTGAGTACAATCGTTTTCCCCAAGACCCATATTCACGAATCCTCTATTCATTTGATTTAACCGTTGGTGAATTACGTAGATCTGGCCAAAGGTACAGCATCCATGATAATCATAAGGACAGAAACGGACACCTTGGTGAGAAAATGGTGGTTTGCCGTTCAAACAAGTTGCCATGGCGATTCGAGTGCACGATAGTAACCAAATCCATAATATGTAAATCCCTTTCCTGCTGTTTACCATCCTCATTTTGTTTTAATTAAATAGCGCATACTATACTAGTATTCAATTTTTTACAGGGCATTTTAATATAATTGTGCACCTTGTTTCATATTTCATAGCCTTAACAAAAACTGTTGCTATTTATTAATTATACAACGTCCGATTCTTTATATCATCTTTATGTCACCACCCCATAACCAAATTCGGAGTTCGTCGCAAGAGATTTAAAGGGATAATATAAAACGTTGGCAAACGGTACAACTACGTACTATCTAGTATTGTTGCTACCGTATTGTTCAGTAATTTCAATCAACCATGGCATGGTAAATTCCAAAATACATTTTGTGATTATGATATCCCGTGGCATAATATTTTGTAGAGGTCCAGAACATGTAAAATGTTTGAGAAAGCTCTAATTCTACATTCCACTCACTAAAATAATAGAATTACCGTGTTTATATAAACTGATAATTGATATAATATATACACATTTCATTGAGTTATGCCTATATAAAATCTGTAAAATCTATCTTGCATCACCCTGTAAGATATCACATATATGTCATCATTACAACATTAGTACATTCGTTTAGTTATCGATTTTTTTGTATTTAATTTACTTTCTCATTATCATACTAATATATAACAGTCATATTCACCTTGAAAATAAATAACGAGCCTATATTTAACTTGTTGATTGAAAAAGCACCATAAAGCATACGATATTTATGCATTTTAATTTAATCTGTAAGTTGGTTGTGGCGAGGTGGATTTTAAGTGGACGTGTTATCATAATATCTTGAGGTTACGCGAAACTCATCATGCGACCTCTTTCCAATTTGATCAATGGACCCCATCTACAAGTTAGTTACAGAAACAAAATAGCTGCGCTTCTCTTATATTTCTCCCATCTATTCATATCGAGTCGACTGAAGTCAGCCTGTTAATCTGAGGATAACATAAGCCTACCAAATACACTCTTTATACTTAAAGATTGCCTAACACATAGGGTCTTTGCACCTGTTGAGGATAGCCTGAAACCGAATAGCGGTTTTATATTTTTGAGCAGAAGACATTTTTGTACAAATCAATAGTTTAACCTAGTCTTCAGTACACTGGGCGCAGTCTAGTTATAAACTAGACTCTGTGCGCAGTCTGCGTTCAGATGAAGCTCTCTTTTAAGAAGCGAAGTCGAGCGAATGCAAATGGTAAGTATTCAGTATTATCACCCGTTACGTACTTTTCTACAATACACCATCGTATGCAACAAAAACTTGTGGGAGATATTAAACAAATACTGGATGACCAGTATGACCAGCTTCGCCTCGCCTAGTATTTTTTTCCTCGGAAAGGTATTCTGGCCTATCCACCTCATGGTCATCCAGTATTTATTTTATTATGCACCTTTTTTCAATTGTCAAGAAATACTTTATTTTAAAGAATGGGTCCACTAAAACAGAAGCCGAGTCTAGTATTTTTTCGAGGATAGGTATTCTGGCATACGGGATGGTTTGAGATCTCGTTGCTTCAATACTGGATAGAACGAGATCTTGCTGCCACGTATGGCAATAGACTCTGCAGCTTTTAACCAATCAGATTTGACTATTTTAATGAGGTGCATAATAATATAAATTACCTGTTCAGTTGGACATTTAACCTTTGATGTAGCATTCCATTAAACGCCCAAACAAATTTACCACAAGCAAAAGGATGTAACGTTTTTATTTAGACAATGATGAAAGAATTTTGAACAGAGCAATATCCTATTTCCTTTTTATTAAATTTTTGTTTAATATTTGTATTTTTTACTTAACGATTTTACTTTTTAGAAAATAAACCCGTTAATCGATTCCCTTTGAGCTTCTCTCTAGTGTTGTCTTTATTTATTTTGAAGCATAGATGTTACAAAAGCTTTAATTATGCTAGGAGGCAGGAAGCTGGTTGCTGATCCAGCCAAGGCGAACACAGTATTTCACACAACTGCAGTGCATTATATCATCACTAATCATTGCATTCAAAATCACTTGTTAAACAGTCGTCAATTTCATTCCATGAAAGCGATGTTTTTCATGTGCATTTCCGCTGCGCGGCCATGCAAATATTTGGAAACAACACCTTTAATGGAATGATTCAGCACACATTACACTGAGTCCAGGACTTAAATCCGTAAACCTCCATAAGAGCCAGTAATTGATTTTTTGACATTTCGTCTAGTTTTCCCCAATTCGATGAATTTTTAAGAATTTCATCTTGTCGATGGTAGAAGTCCTCATTCGATGAATTTGTAAAAGAATTTCATTTCGTGGAAGTCCTCGCATTCTGCGAATGGTTTTCTTCCCTCGAGATCGAATGTGTTCAGTTGGAAACTACCAAGTGCAGTATATCCATATTCATCATCAAGAGCCTGGAAAAGCATTCATGTATTGATCAATATGAAATATCGCTTTAAAAAGGCCCCAAATCTTTTTCGGGGGACCGTGTGACTTTTTGCAAATCTGTAAGATTTTTTCTTGAGGAAGTTTGTTTGAAGCTACAAATATAAGATAGGTGAGACTAAAGAAAACGTGCGCCGCGGATCAAAATCTACTATTACCTGATCATGACACAAAACGTTTGATTTCTCTGGATTCACTGTTATCATGAATTGATGTATTAGGCCTATGCTTTAATTTGTTAGGAGGCCATCTTACATATTTTAGGAAATTACATCAAATATGCCTTGTTTGAAATGTGAACTTTTTGGATTGACTAGAAAATGGAAACCAGGCATTCAAATACATACATACATAGTTCTTTTGACCTTCTGATAAAAATTACCAGTTTCTGTTATATTATTGCTTCATTGACATTTTTATTTTATACAAAGAGGCAAAAGGGTTACTTTCTGATTCTACCTTAATATTTGTCTTAAAACAATTCCAAATGTGTCCTGAAAGGTAAAATATTTGTTAACCAGCACGTGTCATAAAATGTAATATTTGCATGTTTATCAATAATATTCATCATATATCCGCTTGTCAATATTTCTTTTGGATTCAGTATAAGAAGTCAAATAAGAAACACACTCGCCAGAACATTCTTAACACAGAATTCCTACCACAGTTAAGATCAAAATACTGCAAGTGAGGGGGAGGGGGTTTGATTTGTCACAATGGTAGAACAAAATTCGACGATTTCTTGTGTTCGAACAAATACTAAATACAAAATTATTGCAACGGCGCTACAAGTGAATATATTCGGCCTTATGTGAAATATTTCAATTGCTACAGTTTTAAGATTTGAGATACATTCATTGGCGGGTCCAGACGCTAACAAGGGGGCCCATATTTCATTCAACTGGGTAAAATGTTTGAAACCGAAATTTTGAAAATTAAAGGCCCATTTTTGATAATTAGCCCTAAAAAGATCCAAAAGGCCAAGTTATGCTAGAAAAGGCCCATTTTGAGGCCCTACAAAATCTTTGGGCCCAAAAACAATTTTGAGCTCAAATTTTCTTTGTCCACCCAAGTGGATCCGCCAGTGCATTGTAAAAGGAGTTGAGCGTATTAAAATATACAAGCACACTATATACCTCCTCAACGTAAGAGACAAGTTGATGATAACACTAAAAACAGGCGACCAACAAGGTATGATGTCATAATATATCTTTGTCATGCAGACACGCGGCCACGTTATTAAATGTGAGGCCTAAACCCGGAAAAACATGGAAAATTGTCTAATGAATTACCTTTTTAGGTCAAAATTAAGTTTTTCTACAAGAACTGGTATTAAATTGGTAAAATCAGTTGCCGAGGCCTGGGGCAAATCACTGGAAAGTGAATTTTCTGATCAATTTCCCGGGGCGTAAGGATCATACTCTTTGGGGGTAGGCCTACCATCAATATTATTTGAAAGAGACAACTTACGCCAGTGACAGGGCTTGTATCAATGACGGTAAGTCCAACGCAGTTCTTTGCTTTTGCGAATTTTTCGGTAGAGCGAGATACTAGATGGGTAACAGCAAGATTTTCCCTGTGGTCCAAAGCGTCTTTTGTTCCAAATATGAACGAATAGAACCAAGCCCCATCCTTGGCTCTTATCGTAGCGTCCTTGAGCTCCTCCTCTAGAACTTCGACAGCGGCGAATATCGGAAGGACTTCTTCGGGCCACGCCGCTACCCAATCAAAATCCTTGTCGTAGACTGCATAATCGTAATTCAGATTCGCCGCCACTATTTTCCCGGTTGATTTCTCAACGACGCCGATCGAGTAATTCACTTTAATAGTATAGTCCCACATGAGCTCAAATGCTTTTCTCAAGCGTTCGTAAGTCGTTTTGCAGCATATAACCAGAGCGTCTCTCTCGAAAAACGATTTTGTGAGAAAGTCGATAGCTTCTTTATGGTCTGGGCATTCACCCAAATCAACCAAAGCAAATTTTTCATCTTCGTCATAGATTTTTGAGAATTTCTTGAGCGGGTCATTCACCTAAAGAATTTAAGACGTATAGTAAAATAAACGATAAAAAGCATATTTCACTAATTATCGATTTGAACTATAAAAGTGATCTAGGGCACTAGGTTTCCTTGCCAGTAAAATATAATTATTAGCTTATGATTCTTATTAGTTTGTACTGATTAGTATTATATAAGTAATATGCATTCTGATAATCATAGCATCTCTCTCTCTGTTGCATCGCAGATGTCTCCAGAAGGATAGAGAGGGCGTGGCTTACAACGATGAGTAATATGTACAATTCCACTAGCCTTGAGATATACATGATTATAAGTAATATTTCTCAGTAGCATTTTAATACTTTTTGGATGAATTAGCATTGCACCAGGGGGGTTAACAACATACAACATACCTTCACTTTTGCAAAAAGATCATCCAATGATTTTGCATCCAGAAAATCGCTAAGCGCCAGTTTGACTCCTTTTTTCCTAAGTGTTACAACTAATCTTGCCGCATTGATTGAGTTACCCCCCATTGAGAAATAGTCCTTGGTTGTGTCTATATCTGCAGGAGGTATTTTGAGAATACTTCCTAATGTGTCTAAGAACAATTCCTTGGTCGCCATGGTCACCGTTTTGTTTATGTTGTCTTCCACCTAATAATCAGAAAGCACAAAAATTCGAATTAATAGTAGATGATTACGAAAGATATTTTGAGGGGGCGGCTATTAAATTTCATTTCCAAATGCATTCTACGTATATTGCATATGAATCGCATTGTATTAAAGACATGTTAAATAGACTTCACCATGGCAATTTTTCTTTATTCCCTTATGTTTCGAATTTTTAACACCATAACATCAACTAGCTAGTACTTAATATGCAGCTTAATATACCAGCAGAAATGGTATGAGTGTTAAAATAAACATGTAGCATATCTTGCATGATCGTGCATACTATGTAAAAAGCTAGACAAACATGTTATGTAGTTCTTGTACAAAATGCTAAAATACAGTCTAAGTAGACGTTGTGAGTCCACTTGTCAGTCACGTTTAACGTACTCTATGCGGGCAATGGAAATAGACTGAATGTTGAGCCCTGTTGAATTGGGCAATCATGTTTTCCCGTGTTTTCAACCTTAATCGTGGACGCCGGTGACTTCTCGTCAGCTCACAAATACAATGGTGAAAATTTTACTTACCAAAATGTGTTAATTAACATATATATAGCATATATTTCATTAATGCAAACTCTTAGAACTATCTAGGCTGTACTTTACCACCTTACACTTTCCACTCTTTTGGCAGGGCATCTTAAAATAAAAATTACTTACCTCTGCGCTCAGGGTAGTAGTACTCCCTCGTATAATTGCCTAGTCGACCTAGATCCGACTTACTGCCTCCCGCAATTGCCTAGTCGACCTAGATGCAACTTAAGAACAACAGCTCTCAGCTCTAGAACATCATATCCTACATATATGTTGATTTAAAAAAATGCAATGTCATAAATATTCTTGTTCAAGTGCCCTTTAAACTCTTTTTTAGATTGCAATGATTTAATTATCGTTACTAAAGATTATTACTATACAGGGTACTACTTGAAAATGAAATATTTTATTCATTAACATTTCGCTTGTAAATAGCAGCTGATCTCGTTGCATATACATCGGGTCTACAACTTTCAGATCAGAATTATCACTCGATCTTGCCATTTTGCAAGGGTGAAGCAAACATAGCTTAAAAACTCTCATGTACATATTGACTTATTAAGGTGGGTCGATTGTAATGAGTAATGATATGGTATTGATATTGACATCGATTCACAATTTATCAAACAGTACCCACCTTAAGAATGCCACGTTGGGAGTTTAAATGATTTACACTCTTCATCGACACTCCACATACTATAGACCCTTGAATTTAGGCCAGCCCTGCGGTTCATTCATAGGCCCGGGAACATGTATAAAAACCAGTCTGAGTCCCCTAGGAAAATATTTTTTCTCAGGGGATTCAGACACTCCGATTGGACAAACTTCAATTTTGCATTGATTAAACATGTTCCTGGGCCCATGGAGTCATTGGTATAGCTTGGAGGAGGTGTTCGTGGATTGTATATCTTCAAGGGGAACACCTTTCTACTACATTCTGGAGGAGTGGTATTTGTAATCGTTGGCAGATGATGTAATACAAGAAGACAATGGAAATTGCTTTAACTCTCCAGCCTTATCTAGAGTTCACTTATATGTTTGCATCACGTCATACTAAGATTAGCTAGCAGATAAAACGATTGTAATACCTTTATACTTGAAAAACTCTATTTTAATCATTTTCACCAAGAAGGAGGTCGATTAGTATCCAAATAATATACCCGTACGTTAATAGTAACATCCGGTTACTGAAAAGCGAATCAGTCACGAATATATACATCCAAGGGCTCCAATGATCGAGTGACAATTCCTCACTTCAGCAACCAATTGATTAATATGCTATGACGAAACACAACCCGGACGTTATGAAATATTCACCAGATAAAGTCCTGGTTGCTGAAGTGAGGACTTCTCACTGTATTATTGGGGCTGCTGGAAATATTTGCTCGTGCCTGACTAGCTTTTTTGTAAACGGATGTTACTTTTAACATACAGGCAACATATTTGGATACAATTCGACCTACTTCTTGGTGAAAACAATGAAAATAAAGAAATCGTCTGACAGAAGTACATCCATTTTGTTATAAAGACGTCAGGGGGAGGGGGCAGTGTACGTGGCGTCTATATGGATCTCAACGATGACTACTTTGTCCAAAATAACAGAAACCATTTTTAGAGTTCGCTTATGCATTTGTGTTAGGGACAACCATGTCAAATCCTGATACTCCTCAATGTCCATTTGTATTTACACGGCTGGCATTGTACCTGCCATCGAATTTAAAAGGGTGACGTCCACATTTTCATTTTGCGAAATAAACCTAAAAAATTTCCTGAATTACAGTGAGAAATATTTAACCTTTTAGAGAATGAGAGGAAAAAATGCAAACTCGACACCATGTTTTGTAACTTATGCCCCAGTCACATTTGATCTACGGCAACCGTACGGCGACCGTAGCTCACCCAAATCGAGAGAAATATGCAGCATGAAATATAGAGATGAGCTGTACGATGCAGATTTTCTTTATCGATTTTGTGAAACTACGGCCGCCGTAGAGTAAATGTGGCTTTACTCTCAACGGTCACAAGAACTCGTGCCGTGCGTCATCTGCCTGTATTAAAGTATAAATTAAAGTGACGAATTTGATAAGGTCCTCATATTCTACAAGCAATTGATGCAATTCATATTTCAATTTATCACTGATGATTTATAAGCAATGATTTATTGATTAGCACTGGAGCAGAGAACTGTCAGATGTGATTTAAAATGCTTGTCTATATATATTTACACTGACACGCAAAAACCAATTATAATTTGTAATATGATAAGATATAACCAATCAGCGTTCACTTTACTAGCTAAATCCAACTTCCGCATACCAAAGTACCGATATAGGAACTGTTAAAATGATCAACTTGAAACAGATTCTCCGTGAGTAACAAGTTAACGTAACCTCATGAGACTAAAATAGAGTCACACATACTAACGTTAATTAAGATTTATCTAAATTCTATTTTCATCATTAGAGGTGTGTAAAACTGTTTTTTTTCTCTGAATCTTATGAATTCATAATGCGCGCCACCTATATATGTTAAATGAGTACACTCCCCGAAGTTCAATTTGGATCACTTTATCGCTTTAAGCCTGTTTATGCTTTGCGAAAAAAAGTTATATTTCTTCCAACTATTGCAATTAAGGACAAAATAAGGATCCAGACTTTGATATCATAAGTTATTGAATGATTTGAAGTGCAATACAGGATATATTCTGCTCGAAAAATTCCGCGTTGGTGTGATATAAGTTATTCAATGATTCGAGTAAAATACAGAAAATATTCTTCCCGAGAAGGTCGTATTTCACGATGCGCTAGCAGAGTGAAATACAGACCTTCAAGGGAAGAATATTTTCTGGATTTTACGAGAAATCATTGAATAACGTTTTTATTCCATGATTACTCAGATAAAACTCCCCTAAATTAAGTCCATTTCCTTGGCTCGGGACCGGAGAAACAGATCAACCTTATAATTCTCACCTCAAAGATATTTTACATCGAAATTCCTTCAAAGTCTTTTCGGCCTTGTTGTTTGCTTTTATTGTATTATAAGTTTGATTTCATTTATTTTTTCTTCAATTTCATCAGCTGGAAGTGCAGTGTAGCGAAACGTTTTTTCGACTTTCGTCTGCCATATTGGATTTTTACTAGTTCATGAAAACAATGTTCATGCTTCATATTGATTCTTTGTTTAAGGAATAAATAATGATAGGCCATTCAATATGGTGAAATTCAGCACGAGTTGGACAGAATGTCGTACAAAGCACGAACCGAAGGTGAGTGCATTTGTACTGACATTCTGTCCAACGAGTGCTGAATTTCACCATATTGAATGGCCTATCATTATTTATTCCGATTCAAACATATAAAAATGAAAACATTGTTCAGAGAATTGGGGATTGGAGCTACATGAGATACACCAAACTCGAGCTCGCTGTTATTTTCGCCATTCCCAGGTGTGACGTCACAATGCAAATACAATACGTAGATTCCCGGATGATTGGATAGAGCACGGTCGTGCATCTATGGAGAATTAGAGAACGTTCTATATTGGCTATGCTGCATTCTGATTGGTTGAGAAATTCAATTAGAGCACGGTCATGTTTGAATATATTTTGTTATATTTACCGATGCGTGTTTTATCCTAAAATTATAAAGTGTGATGATCACCGTATCATTTCCTGATATTCAAATCAGATATTTGTAGCAAAATGCAAATATTAGCATGCGTTGATTTTTTCAGTAATAGTCATATCCTTGATGGAAATCTGGGGCGTTGGGATACTGGACCGTATCCCAACGCTGACGTAATTTTCACTCTGTATCCAACGCTCAGTGGAATTTGCGTGTAAATACAGGATATATTTAAGTCACGTGGACCAATCAGATTGCAGGGAATTTTACCATCATGGAATAATCCTCTGTATTGCTACTGAGAATGTCCCCTCCGTACCAATATTTTCTGTATTGCGACGGAGATGATCAATGGGGACAATCTCAGTAGCATAAAGGTTGGCACAGCAGAAGAGCTGACCAATCAGAAGGCTTCATTTTTCATTTTACAGATCATACGATAAAGATTGGTACAGCACAAGAACTGAGCAATCAGAAGGCTTCATTTTACAGATCATACGATAAAGATTGGTATAGCACAAGAACTGACCAATCAGAAGGCATCATTTTACAGATCATACGATAAATATACGTATTTATTGGTATACCATCGAATGGACACTTTCGATTGTTAAACATATGGAGGGAGTATATGTCTCAGATATACTAGATAGTATAATAGACAAAGGCAAGGTACATGTACTCTCTGAATTAACTTATTAGACAAAGTTTAAATTAAATTGAAACCATACTTTTAACGATTGATGAAACCATGTGTAGATGATGTGTTTTTAAATATTACAAAACAAACTACAATTATAAAATGTATATTTTCATCATTTATTTGTAGCAGCTCATGTCACAATTCAGTAACTCTCATGACTCTGTATTCTGCGTTGAATACCACTACGGTAACGGTCTGTTCTCGAAGTATTTTAATCCTGGAAGACAAATAATACTAGACACATCGAGTACAGGTAAAGCTGCACGCGAGCACAGGTAAAGTTGCACGCGAGTACAGGTAAAATTGCACGCGGGTACAGGTAAAGTTGCACGCGAGTACAGTTAAAGTTACACGTGAGAACAGGTAAAGTTGGGTAGCTAATATGAGCGTTTGCCTCGCCTATTGCATCTTCATTCTCAAGGTTTTAGTTGCTCCAAATTCATAACCACTTGGAATTCGAAGATGCGCCTATTGACTTCTGTCATGACCTAGCAAGGAAAACTTCCTCTGTTGAAGATTAGTGGTCAAGGGGAAATTCTTAACATTATTGCATTTCTCTAATGCATGTATGACACCTACGTCTGTTCTATTTACTCGTTCCTTTGCTTCAGATGGGAGTAGGACCATTTTGATTTATCAGAGTCCCTCTTTACCCGACGCTTTTGAGAGAGTCTGAACTATTCCAAAAGATAGTAAAGGCTGTGGATCCCACAATGGAGTAGGACGTATTGTAGTGTGTGCCAAATTGCTTTCTAAGTGGCTTAGTTAGGCTAAACCTATGTTGTGGTAGCTTACTATGAATTGACCCATAGTCATTTTAGATTGATCTATTATCTATTCATTTTTACTTGTCTGCAGTCAAAATAGTGACACGAAAGGGCTAAACGGCTTGCACCAAGGTGCGACCGTCAAAAAGATGAGTTTGAAAAATATACATTTTTTTTAAATAATACTTGTAAGTATACAAAATAAGATGCAAATTTGATATTGATGTGTAATGATAGTCCATTCGGGTGTGGTAATTTTATGAAAAACAATTATGGTAAAAAATTGGATATTTATGACCTTAAAATGCGATTTCAATTAAAAAGTTACTGTTGTCAAGGATATTATTCCTATTTTATATAGTCAGTGTTTTTTAAATATACCAATAACCATTTCATTAGTTTTTGACAAAGTAAATAATTATAGGGCTCACACAAGGATCAACTTTGTTCATAGCATTTTCATATAAAGTGATGTTTTGAAAAAATACGAAGGTAAACTCAATTTTATTTTTTATTTGTTGAAGAAAAAACAATTATATGTTTGTTTTCTTGTTTCGACTGAAAAATCTCAATTCATCGCCCTTGCTTCGCAAGCAGGAGAGTCTACACCAGTACGAAAAAGTCATCAAAAAGTTGATCCTTGTGTGAGCCCTACAATTATTTACTTTGTCAAAAACGTATATAATGGTTATTCGAATATATAAAAATCATTTAATAGGTAAAATAGGAAAAGTATCATTGACTTTTGATTTTGAATAAAAAAGTATTACGAGCATATAGTGCATCACTTAGTTTATAGCTTGCAGACAGTGATCTAAGAGGCATCATCTTGTAGTAATGGGTGTGACAGTGATGAGACGGGAATTGATTTTATTAATGCAAGTTTTGACAATCCTAGTATTGATGGTTTATTTTACGGACGTCATATTAAAAGATACCAATTTGCATTACATCAACATCAAAGAAGTTTGATTTGTTCACAGATATGTGTCAGAGTGATACCTGTAGCAGTTGCACTAGATTGATATACAACAAGTATGTGTGAGCATTCATTGCAACTTTACTTAAGAGTTATAATTTTACTAAATCTGATGGAAGATTGGATAATCTATCTCTTTTTGTTTATCCAATTTGAATATTACTTTTGCAATAAAGATACCTTAGTTTTGAAACATTAGCAGCAATTTCATTTCAAAAAGATCAGTTTTCAACTTCGTACTATGTTTTGTTCATAAAATGTGTATTCAACATAGGTCAAAAGTCAGGGTAATTTCAAGTTTAAAATATCAATATCTAGGATAGTTGGCATTTTAAGACATTTTGCCGATGGTGTGACCCTTCACAACCGATGATTATGTGACCTGAGGTAAAGATCAACTGAATGGGTGTAGGTAATTTCAAGGTCAATATCTAGCAACTTGGTGTTTTAAGGCAGTTGAGAACAATTCTGACCCTTGACAACCGATTATTAGGTGACCTGTTGTCAGGGTCAAGGTCTATAGGTCAAGATCATTTCAAGGTCATCAATATCTAAATATTTGGCGTTTTTGGGCTGAGGTTACCCTTTGTGAATCATGAATGTGTGACCTGAGGTCAAGGTTATTTCAAGATCAAATATCAGTATCTAAGTATTTGGTGTATTAAGGCCCTGGTATCTGCTGTGGCCCCCTCATGATAGGGTAACAAGGTCAATATCTCGCAATTTATTGTGACCTTTGGCGACCAATGATTAGGTGACCTGGTGTCAAGGTCATTTCAAGGTCAATATCTAAGTAGTTGGCAAATGTGGGGCTACAGTCCTATTTAATGAGCAATGATAAAATGACCAGAGATCTATAAGTCAATGTTTATGGATCAAGATCATTTCAAGGTCATAGCCCAATATCTAATTAGTATTTGGCGTTTTGGGGCTGAACGTGTTTTTGTGAAAACAATATGATTTTTCTTATGTAAAGTCCGTGTGATAAAAATGATATCATCCAACTTCTTCACTTGAAAAGAAAAAACATCATGAATCCCCCTCAACCTTTATTTTTCAACTTATTTTTTATGATTTCATTCTGGTTTGATTCCTTGACAACTTAATGATACACTACATGATTTTACTACTATATGTACGGGTATAAGCATCAAATGTGGTGCCACCTGTTATTAATAACATTCGTAAACATAATTCTTGAATGTATCAATAAATTGAAATTGAAAATATAAATATTTGAAAATGTATCTGAAATATTATTGATAAGATCCCCACCTTGTCACTTTTTGAAAAATATTAGGTTTATTTTCTAAAGTATTTTTTGTTAATTCGAATATATCAAAAGTTCTTCTACGCTAATGAATTAACAAATTCTGAAAAGGGGACGGGTATTGAAATGCGATAAAGTTAAAAACCACAAGTTCCATGTTATTTTCCATTGGAAAAACTCAAACTATCCATTGTTTTCAACATAATTGTGGTCATTGAAAGTTGATATCTCTACTAATGAAAAAGTTTTAGACCACTTGTTGAATAATATTTTCATGCAATTCAAATAAAAAAGAAGAACCTCTGTTGAGTAAATAATTTCAAAAAAATGTTGAGATGGGTTCCCCATTCATAGTTTTTTAGATTGTTTGAATGATATTTTTATAATCATTGAGAATTGAATTTTCTTGAAAGATAACATATTGTGTTTTTGAGAAATGTCATATTTATATTGAGAAAGTAGTCATGGTAAAATATATGACGATCGGATATCACTTGCCATACTATACCTGGTCCTTTGCCAATTTGAAGTGAATTGTAAAATCATATCAGGAGAGAGGACATCCAAATATGAGGTTATTAGTTTAATGACTGCAATCAGTAATCAACAGCCACGAGAGTTACTTTCTCTAGTAATTCTGAATTGGATCAGTATTGTATTGTATTGTATTGTATAATACGACCATTTAATTCACACTAGTTTCTTCATATGCCTGGACTAAAAAATCCCGAATCTGTTTGGGTGAAATTACCAAATGTGACCAATAATATGAGTATATTTGAGTATTGTCTCTTCACTTTCCAGTCAAAAATGTAAGATTTAAAAATATTTTTACAAATAATTGCAGTAAAACATGCAAAATATAATGCACATTGGTTACTGAAATGTAAAGATAGTCCATGAGGGTATGGTTATATTATTAAAAACAATTATGGTAAAAATTGGGTATTTCTAACCATATAATGCTTTTTATTCCAAGTTCAAAGACATTCTTCCTATTTTACCTCTGAAATGATTTTCATACCACCGAATAACCATTATATCAGTTTCTGGCAAAGTAAATAAGTGTAGGGCTTACACAAGGATCAACGTTTTTTAAGACTGTTTATGTACTTGTATATCCCCTGCCGTTTTAAGAGGAAGAGCAATGAATTGCGATTTTTCAGTCAAAACAATGAAATAAACACACTCTGTTTATTTTGTTAAACATTTAACAAATAAAATTGTGTTTAACCTTATATTTTTTCAAAACATCACTAAATATGAAAATATTGAAAATAAAGTTGATCCTTGTGTGAGCCCTATATTTATTTACTTTGCCAAAAATGAATATAATGGTAATTAAAATATTTTGAAAACATTGAATAGGTGAAATAGGAATATTATCATTAACAACCATGACTTTTGAATAAATATGGTATTTTCAGGTCAGAAATATATAATTCTTCACAATTATTGTTTTTTATAAAAATGGCCACACGCAAATGGACTATCATACTTATCAATACCAAATTTGCCTCCTATATTGTTACCCATTGCTATTATTTGAAAAAAATAATTTTTTATCAAACTCATCTTTTTGATGGTTGCACCTTGGTGCAAGCCGTTTAGCCCTTTCGTGTCACCTTTTTGAGTGCAGACAAGTAAAAATGAATAGTTGATGGACCAATCTATAATGATAATGGGTCACTTCATAGTAAGCTACCACAACATAGGTTTTTGTGATTTTCTGGGGTTTTGGCACACACTATTGTCTTCGAAACAATCAGTTGAAAGTAGGACACAATTGTTGGCAAATCTGCATAATGAATAGAATGGGCAAGGCGCCTAATTTCATCCATACAGATGTAAATAATGCGCATTGAAACGTAAATTCAGGCTTAAAATGTATAGGTGTCGAAGCAATAAATTACAGGCGTCGAGTTTTAAAATATCATAAACAGATGCTTCCTTGAATTTCCGATGAATTTCCTATTTCATAATAATTAATCATAGATAAATAATATCATTATTCATTATTCTAGTTTGCACATGTACATATTCACATCAAATGCTGGTATATCATCTAACTTAAATGTCAGGTATACATGGATTGTGTCATTTTACTACAATTTATTTGTTTTTTATGCGGGTATACTGTAACATCACATCGGAACGTTGGAAGCGTCCTCGATCGTATGCACGTTCCAGGTACTCTAGGAGCTAGCAAACATTTATAAGACATCTCGAGTACAAAAGGTTTGAGGCCTGTAATTAGTAGATGTGGGTCTAACATCCCAAAAAGGCAACTCTTAAGTGACAAATTTGGGGCTACCACCAGGGGGCGCTTTTTGAAATGCCCCTAAAATTAGTTTTAAATGACATCTCGAGTACATCAATGAAACCTTTGTCAAAATGTTCCTTTGGAACCTCTGAAACATTATGAGTCCTTAAGAGTTGCCAATTTTGGGGTTTAACCCATTTCTGAGTGAGTTAAACGTCACCATGGATACAGCCACACACAATCAAAATGCTGTATCAGAGCCATGTGAAGTTGAATAAATTTGATATTCTGATATATCCATAAAATATGTAAGAAGACCTTTCTAACAAGTCATAAAACATCAATTAAGACAACTGAATCCAGAGATATTGAACTTTTTGCGTCAATTTTGATCTGAAAATGAACATTTTTAAGTCTCGTCTAATTTGCATTCGTAGCTTCAGGCAAAAGGTGACAGCTTAACCAGCTCAAAATAGTATTCCAAGAACATTTCCAAGATTTGTGTAATATTGTAATACAACTATATAATGATGAATCACTATTTTGTAATTTAAATATGACGTTATAGTGCCATACCCCTTCAAAATAGAGGAAAGCAGGCATAGTCAATGTAATCATTTTGCAGCATTAAGTTGGAAACATGTAGCACTAGAAAGTGAATCAATGCATCCAAAGCATCTTCATATGTTGCTTTACATTGTAATTTATGTCTTACTAGAATATTGGATTCTTCAAATTTTATATGTAAGTTGTTGATATAGTGCCTCTCTTAAAATGAAATCAATGAAATATTATGTAATCATGCAGTCTAAATATTATAATTATAACAATGTTTATAAGACATCCTCACTCTCTGATTTGTCTATGTAATATACATGACGAAAAAATAACATATTTCTCACTCTCTGATAAGTCCATGTCCCACACATGACTAAAAATAACAAGCGATATTCAAAGGAAGTCATGTGACATCCGTTAAATATCAAATGATATTCACTAGTCACGACTTTGTTCCGTGTAATTTCAAGTTAATGTAGTCCTGGGAGTACATTGTTATGGTTAATCAGACATCAATAGTTTGTTATTGCATTAATGTAAGTGAGGAATATATTAGTGAATAATAAAACAAATATTTAATTCTATTTTCAGTGAATATCTGTGACACTTTTACAAGATGATATTCCACTAGCCCTTCGGGATTTCTGGAATATTATTTGTGAAAGAGGTACAAATATTCACCTCAATAGAATTAAGTATTTTTATTTTATTATTTCACTGTCAGATTCTTCACTCTTTGATTGGTCCATGTACTGGAAATAATAGGCGAAATCAACGGAAGTCCAAGACTAGCATCAAATATCAAATGATATTCACCAGTCACGACTTGGTCCCGTATTATTTCAATTTTATATAGCCCAGGAGTACATTGTTGTGATTGATTAGACATCAGTTATTATTCAAGGAATGTGAGTGAGGAATATAACAGTGAATAGTAAAACAAATATTTAATTCTATTGAGGTGAATAAATGTGGCACTTTCACAAGATGATATTCCATTAGCCCTTCGGGCTTCGTGGAATATCACTTGTGAAAGATATAAAGGTTATTTAATGGAATCGAAGGTTTTTGATACAGGGTATATCTGAGGGAAATACAATATATCTACCCAAGGGACAGGAGGGACCGAGGGTTGATATAATGTATTCACCTAGGGATATACCCTGTATCAAAAATGGAGCATTTAAAGGGGCAACAAGGCCTGTAGAGAGAAAATTCAAAATTTGTTACTTTTTTGATCTATCAGGTCAACATTTGGCTTAACACCTTCTTTGGCATACCTATTTTCTTGTAAAATGTATGGATAAACTATCAATTTCAGCATTAAGAAGTGTAAATTCAATTCAATGATTCTATAAATATAGATATAGATTTTTAAGATCTACTATGTTTCAAGAGGAATATCAGCTGAAATAGACTTCAAATAGTGTTCATCCAGGGGGTTTCTTTGTAGATAATAAAAATATAAGTAAGTCTTGATGAAATATCCAAACTTAAATATATTTTGACACTGGTTCATGATTGTTGAATTGCACTAATTGTTGCACCTTTAAACTGAGATTATGAGGAATAAAAGCCAAGTCCCCTGGCTCAGTATCTACCCCCTGAATTCTTGATGTTGTAGATCAGATGAGCGGGTGATATATATATCATCCGCTCAGGTCACATATCAATTATATTCCTGCGGTGGAATAAAGACAGGTATTCACCTCAATAGAATAGACTAAATGCGAGTAGAAATTATCTTTACTTACGACATTAAAGATTTAAAATTCAAAAATATCTTTTCTTGTGTTGGGCAGATAGTATTTTATTTTACTGGACATTTGTATAACTATCAGACACATAAGGGTAATATGAAAAGTGAACCACTAAAACTAATGAATATTCAAGTTTACGAGAACTTTGTAATACCCTGCTATGTTATTTCCCCAAATTACCCACCTAGTGGCGAAACTGGTAACTACCTACTCACATCTGAGTAATTAAATATTTGTAAATATTTGACGGAACGAATTGTTGAAGAGGGCCCCTTAGTTCTCATCATCTGACCATATTGCAGTTCTCATTCCCGGTCCTCATTAAGCAATAAAGCATCAGAGAAGAGAAGAACAGAATGCTTTTATTAAGATCGCACAAGCATACTGGAAACGGCCTTCACTATGTTAAGTTCACATTGATTGAAATACAGATTTCAACATTTAAGGTATATGCCTCAAATGACATGGGACACAATTTAAATCTTGTTACTCAGATGAAAAATATTAATAGTTATATAATGTTTATAATATGCCTTTGTCTGGATTGCATGATACATTAGTATTCTATTATAATACATGTACTATATTGAAAACTTATATATGTTATATAAAATGTGTATGAGTCCTTCATCTAGTAAAAGATAAATTACAATGTCAAACAACATATGAAGATGCTTTGGATGCATTGATTTACTTTCTAGTGCTACATGTTTCCAACTTAATGCTGCAAAATGATTACATTGACTATGCCTGCTTTCCTCTTTTTTGAAGGGGTAGGGCACTATAACGTCAAATTTAAATTACAAAATAGTGATTCATCATTATAAAAATTGAATTACAATATCATCCAAGCCTTGGAAATGTTCTTGGAATACTATTTTGAGCTGTTAAAGCTGTAACATTTTGCCTAAAGCTACAAATACAAATTAGACGAGGCTTAAAACTGTACATTTTCGGATCAAAATTGACGCAAAAAGTTCAATATCTCTGGATTCAGTTGTCATATCTTGATGTATTATGACTTGTTAGAAAGGTCTTCCTACATATTTTATGGATATATCAGAATATCAAATATATTCAAGTTCACATGGCTCTGATACAGCATTTTGATTGTGTGTGGCTGTATTCATGGTGACCTTTAACTCACTCAGAAAAGGGTTAAACCCCAAAATTGGCTACTCTTAAGGACTCATAATGTTTCAGAGGGTCCAAAGGAACATTTTGACAAAGGTTTCATTGATGTACTTGAGATGTCATTTAAAACTAATTTTAGGGGCATTTCAAAAAGTGCCCCCTGGTGGTAGCCCAAAATTTGTCACTTAAGAGTTGCCTTTTTGGGGATGTTAGACCCACATCTACTAATTACAGGCCTCAAACCTTTTGTACTCGAGATGTCTTATGAATGTTTGCTAGCTCCTAGAGTAAGGGGTACGCTTTTGGAACACTCGTACCTTACGATTTTATCGCATAGAATAGACAATACTTTGCTCAAAATCGTAAGTTACAATCGTACCAAAAACGAACCCCAGTGAGTGTCTTTATTATTTATCATAGACTTTTCGAAGAACTTGCATTTAGCAGTGGCAAAAAACTGTTCCGCGGTAAATGAGTATAACCGGTCCTCAGAATCCGAGTTTCAACGGTTTTATAGTTTTGAAAGGCGCGATAATTGAAAAATGGAATAAAGGGTGTCCCAAAAGGAAACAGGTGTAAAAGGGTTGGTGGTCCTATCAAGTTTTGGTCCTACTCTATTGATTTATATGTTGACCCTAATTACAATTATTTTCCTTATAATTTATACACAGTCAGGGCCAGTAAGGGCCGTAAGGAAAGGGGACCATAATCCCCAGGGGACCATAATTTCTTTTTAATCGGGATTTAACTGCTTTACCAAGGTTATCCATTTTCCTTCACGGATGATTGAGTTCTAAGGGATTTTGTGCCACTTTTTCTTTCCTCAATGACCGAACAATGAGGGATTAAAATGGCTATGCCAGGATGGTTTTGGACCCTGCGACCTCTTCCTTTGGGGTTATCTCAAGGGTAAAGTCTACACAACATCACCAAGAGACGTTGATGATCTAAGGGCCACGATTGTTGCAGCAGTGGAGGATCTAAGGGGACAGAGAGACATCATCAGGGATGATGCAGTACGTGCGATGAGATCTAGGGCAGACATTTGCATTGAAAGGAATGGGGGTCGTTGAAGGACACCGCGGTTAAAACAACTTTGAATGCACATTTGGATTTAAAAGGGGTGTTAAATATAATATGTGTAACTTTAATTGGAATAAATGAGTTAAAGAGTAATATTCTGATGTTTGTTGTTACTTATCACTATGTTATTATGGTGAAATTGACTTGGCTGAAAGTGGCACAAACCCATTTCTGACACTTAAATCCCTCATTGCTCAGTCATCTGTAGAGGAAATATCTACATCTTGGTATCATATGAAACAGGACATAATGACGCAAATGATGATATCTGCGATTTTTCCCGAACATTATTCATCTTTGAGAAATTTGTTTCCTTTTTGAGACACGCTGTATAAAGATAAATATATGCGACATTATTGTAGAAAGTGTGTTTCTTTGACGGTAACCAAACTTATGGAGGAAGTGTATTTTACCTGCAATTGCTGACTGAAACCCAGAGTTATACTCTGTGGTGACTTCATTTTTAACGTAATCGTTCCTTAAATCCTGAAAAGCGTCATTCTCATCCGGGCCTCCAACAAGAGCTCCCCATAGAGTGTGCGGGTTGGGGTCTGGGCTATGGAAATCGTCCCAGCCACACGTTGCAGGCCTTGGGGGACATGACCTGTTCATGAAACAAACATGTGGTGATTCACATGGTTGATGTGGTGATTCACATGGAGGCGAGATAAAACAACGTGTACGCCAAAAATACAAGAGCTGAAAATGTCGCTAGAATATTAAAGGCAGTCGAACTAACAGTTCTTATGTCTAATGCACTGACTAATCAATATGATGGGACTTTTCCATTACAAGTTTTTAAAATTTCATAAACAATGAAACTTGTGCATGGTCTGACATACATAGTACATTACAGATTGATTTAAATACTTCATTTCCTTGTTTTGTAACTGAACTGTTAAAAATAAGAATGTGAATGGTACTAACGTGGAACTGTGATGTGGTCGCACAGGAGGGTTGTTTCCAAATCCGCATACATAACTACTACCTCTAGGGTTGTCCCCCAAAATGTAATCAATTTGACCCGCTGCCCATATTCTATATGCACCCTCATTTAGCCCAAGTTTTGCAGCAACCAATCCGAGAAAGCAGGTATGGGCTGAAATCATGGAAAAGTATTGGTTTAATGCGGAAATGAAATTTCAGAAAAACACGAATTCTAGTCAATTAATCATTAATTGTCAAGAAGGTTGAATGAGTGTCACTCATAAGGTTTACATATCGACGTTATGGGAAAAAGGTCAGTCCAGAATTCACCCAACCGGTCCCACCTTAAATCACTCGGAAAATCAGTGGCTAAAACCCCTCCAAGCTCCATAAAATTTGTAACTGGACGTTTTTATTAAATACTATACCATGTCAAAGCCGTGTCATTGACTTGATCTTAATTTTGCTAATGAATTACAACAGTTAGGAAATTCATGACAAAGTTGATGATTTTTTTAAATTGCTAAACATAACCAGGCTTTGATAAATAATCCGAAACATGACTTCCGGTTGCCAAGCTTATGTAGGGGGGGGGGGTGTAGTTGTGTGAGTACTACATAATACTCACTCATTACTCATTACACTCACCATTATATCTGAGAACTCCCCAACGTTGATGCCATGCAAGACCCCCAGGGGTATAGGTTATTCCACCCCCGGGCAGCCAACGGTTCATGAAGCCTTGGAAATCTCGAGAATACTGTTCCTCTCCAGTTAGCTGCCACATGAGCAACTGGAAAAATCCATTTTACTTTTACAGTATTTTTTCATCTGGATGCCTCATCCATCTAGATGAGAATTACCTATATTTCAGTATTTCAGCTAGTTTATGTGATACATTCCGTTCTACGAAGGGCAATATCTGCTTATCTTTCGATGATTTCTGCAAGGTGTATTACCTGCAGTAGGTATGGAATGAAATATTTGTTTTAATAAGTTACATGATACCAATTATATGTTTTTAGTGTGAATGACAAATCAGAATACCGAGATTTTGGTAATGAAATAATTCATAAAAATATGTTCCTTACGTAACCTCCGACCCATTTATTATCCCAAGAGTATTCTGTGTTGTGTCCACTTTGGTAGTGAGACCTAGCGGCAGTTAGGTATTGTGCATCATTGGTCGCTCTGTACAACCATGCAGCTGACCAGAGCAGTTCGTCCATGTACCCGGACCACGACCTGTAATAAATCACATTCCGAATAGAATAGGACATGGTCTCCTTTCAGTTTTTGATATAGATGATAAGGCCAATCCAAAATGTACGAAGAAAAATGATGTCGAAGTCAAATAAGGCTTGACCGGAAAACATTGATGTGTCAAAAAAGAAATAACAATTATCATTTTTGTCACATTTCAATATACAAACGCTAGACTGAAATGCCAGTGATAGTTTACAATTACAACTCGTTAGAGACTTGATTTCGCAAACATGACGTCTGAAACCAAACGCTTTGTTGACCAGATTCATGCGTCTTACAGCGTCATCTTTTTATGTGCAGCCTGTGAAAATGATGGGGTTGTGATACCAAAAGTATGTCATACTAAAAACACGATCGTATACGTTAACGTACTGATACGTTTTTACAAAAAAACGTCATATGAAACCTTATAGATAATGTAAACATTATAAGAGAGCATCACAGTTATGGACGTATAGAGCTGCGCAAAATATGGTGACGTAATCAAACGCTTATAGTTTATACTTTAGTTTATACTTTATACGGGAACAATAAACATTATACTATGTGTCGCCGGGTTGGCCCAGTGGTTAAGGCATTGGTCTGAAAAGCAGGAAGTCTGGCTTCAGGCCTAAAAAGTAGAGGTCTTGGGTTCAAACCCAGGTCACAGCACTTCTTGTGATTTGTCTTTGACCTATGACTGCTGACCTATACCGGCGATTACTAGAGTGCTGCTAACTCGATAAAAGGCTGGCGCTGGCAAGAATTGTCTATGGTTCTAGCCAGGATAAAGATACCAGTTCTTCAACTCGACAATGGGAAGAACTAATATCGCATGATATGACATCTAAAGAGTCAATAAAAGATATATGAGTGGTTTGCGAAATCACTCAATTGACAAATCCCCTACCTATAAAACTCTAATACGTTAGGGATGCATTCATGGTAGGTTCTCCTATATGTGTTGGCAAAGGTATATAGTTGACGGGAGTTCGTAAGTAAAGTGTCTGCATATGCAGAATCTGGAAATAAACACAACTTCGGTTAACTGTTTTGATCAATGATTCTCGGATACTCAAATTTTATACCAGTCACATGTGAAAGCTGGCTAAAGAGATGGACATCAATTCAATCTCATCACCATAACATTCGTTCCCGGCGTTCGTTCGATACGTTCCTGAATACCTCAGGCACAACTCGTTCCTGAATACCTCAGGCACAACTGCACCGAACGAATTGCTCTTACTTTGCACCCCAATGTCTCCTTCAATGTCAGCAAAAGCACCGACACAGACAAAGTGCATTGAGCTTCAAATATGTATTATACATATCTTCTTGATTAAAAGTTCGTTCAGTGCGTTCCTACTAAGCTTACCCAGCTACAAGAAGCACGATTGCACCGAGCAAATGAAGAGGAAGAAGGGGGAGGAATACACCAGAATTTTAAATGAAGGTTATTAATAATTCTTGTGTCCTGTCATCCTCTTGAGCAAATGGAAAACTGCCATTATCACAGGAGAACGATTTACCTACAGCCCTGAATGCGATACTACCGGCAGCCATAGCAGCAGCCGTTTCACCAGCGACCTCTGATCCCCCACACGTTGTGTTCACCTGGAAAGATGGGCGCTCCATTGTCATATCCTCGGGTCTCCCCCAATTGCTATGATCCACGTGACCATCTCCGACCTGAATATATATCATATCATTTAATAATTATTTTTTTTGGCACACGCCATTTTTTATACATAAAAGTAAAACAAATACTCCTACCATGGTGACACTAATTGGTCGGATTGTAATTAATTTGTCGTTCGGATCGCAGTATTATCTTAAGCAATCGTTTACCATCTAATTAAAGAGAAGAGACGTATGAGTTGTCTTATAAAAGAGGGAGTTTTATTTCAGCAGGAAATGGTTCAATTTCTTTGACAAAGTCCATCCATTTTTACACTTTACCTGTCCAAAGAATTGTTGCCCGGGGATCGTATGACACTTCAGCATATAATCCAGAGACCACTTGACGGAGTCTAACATGATATCATACTGTCCGGCATCACGATATGCTTGCTCAAACTCAATGAGACCGTACAATAAGGTTGTGGTCGCTAGGGCCATTGGAAGTCCAAACTTGACGTGATCTCCAGCTGAAAATGTATAATCATTTGTTGGGCATTTTGGCCCATTACCACTGTTTCAACTATCTCTACTGTCAATCATATCTCTAATCCACTTTGAAATATGATATTGAGACTAGTCTATAGGTAGTATTTAAAGAGCAAGCGCCCAGAAATGAGCGGCCTCCCAATAGGAAGATTTGAGGGATGTAAACCCATGGTGTACCCATGTGTATGCATTACCTAAAGGATCTTAGATCTAATGGCAATCATTACAAAATTATATAAGTGCCTGAATAGGAAAGATCAAATAGTATGACACAATGTAGACCTAGAAAAAGGAATATCAAGAAATTAAAGTAAGGTGTTCGCCTATCGTGTTACCAAAGGTTTGTATATAACTATTGAGTTTTACCGTCATACCATCCCCCTGATAAATCGTGTCCGACATCTTGGCCATCGTTCAGTGCGGAGTCACCTCTCCAGGGGATCCTGTTATTTGCCGGAAGTCGGCCAGATCGCTGAATCTCGTAAAAGAGAATCGACTTATTGAGAATCTCGTTATAGTTCCATTCTAACTGTGCGGTAGTTGTACCTGAAATCATGGACACGAAGAAAGTTGTGTCGTGTAGTGTGATAGAGCTAGATTACTATGGGCAAAATAATATTCACACAAAGCTAGGCAAGGTGTGTCCGATTCAAGCCAATCCGAACAGAGTATTCACATAATGAACAGTGTGTGAAATATCAATAACGCATTTGTTGTGTACAGTTGCTATGCAATTGAGATTGAAATTGAGTTTTCCAATACTTGACCCTTGCAACCAGAGGGCCCCATTGCCACATCAATCGAAGCAGTAGCAAAATACTAGAAGAACCAACAAGTTATAGAAACGTCCTAACGAAAACGAAGCTTAAGAAGTGTGTAAAAACAGAAGACGTGTACCAAGTAGACTGAAACGCAACAAGGACGCCTTGATTCATTTCAAACTTCAAACTCAAAACAATATTTACCTATTGTACAGACGAGCAAAACAAGAAGCAACATTTCAGTGAAAGTTTGGCCTCCAAATAAACGTGTGAACTTGCATGTGTAGGTATAAAATCAAGATAGCATATCAATGTTTTATATTTCGAAAATAAAGTTTTAACCATGTAGACCTATTACATGTATAAAGTAAATTTATTACCAGAACCATGTGTTGATGTTTGTGGTATTGTTGTAGGACCAACCGTCGTTTCCGTTTCATCTGTCGTCTTCACAGTCATTGTAGTTTGAAAACAAATTGACTTTCGGATCAATCCGACCGTCCGTTCCAATTGATTCAAAAGCTTTGGTATCCCGGCATTTGTAATCTTCTTGAGTTTGTTCAAGTTCGTCTGCATTAGTTCCAAAGATTGGATCCAGCTGACCAAATCTCCGAATAATTCCACGTCAAATGTTTCCCTTTTCAAAACCATGAATACCTTATGTAAATCTCTAACAAATGATAGCAATGTGGAAGTATAAGATGCGAATTCAGTTATGTTTGAGTTTTGATATTTTTCAAAGAATTCTCCGGGGTTTTCTAACGACGGCTTTAGAGTTTTGTTTCCACCAGGATTCGACCACCCAATAATAAGATATGCTCTGAACACATCGACGAGTAATTCTCCGGACTCCAGTTGTAACATCTGTTTGGATAATGTCTTTACTTGTTTCTCGGCCTTCTTTGTCGTGCGTAGGGTCTTCCTCTTCATTGCTGTACTCAATCCAATGGAGTTCCTCTTGCTGCTCAATATATTCTTGATATCCTTTAAAACCCTACCCAGTTCGGTGTACGAGTAACTATTCAGTGGCATCACATCGCAGAGCTTTGTTGGAGAGATTTGCCCATTGCCCTTTGGTAGTCCAAGAATTATTCGTCCATTGAGAATTAGTGTTATCATTATAGAGAAACTAAATCCAACGTTGATACCCGTAGTCATGTTGGACGTTGCATTAAAGCATGCATGGCCTTGAAATATATACACGGTGACACGAAAATACAGCCCACTATTTAGAAAATGACCATCAATAATTATGAGATCGTATGGATTTTGTGGGAGAAAAGGTTCAATGCGTAATAATTGATGTACTTATTTAATAGAAATGATATAAGAACTGAGACATCTATCGAGCAATGAAGTCTCACCATGTGGCTCAAAATCAAAGTTTTAAGATTGGGGTCACTTTTTGACACTTTTTTCCAAAAAGTGAGTCGTTTTGCAAATGCTTTCTACCCATCATATTTGATTTTTTTTTATAAAATCCAAAATAAAATGGAGATTGAGATCAAGGTTGAAGCGATGCAAATATTTTTACCCATTAACTGAGTATACCCAAAGCGCACTTTACATGAGCTATTCTGATGCATGTTTCAAAATTGGTACCATATCAGACGAAAAGTAATTTGAAACTTAACAGTCCAGATGTGGATTTGGGTTTAATTGTTCTAATCTACTCTACATGTTTCTTCGTGAAAGTTATCGGTGTTTTTATTCACGGGCAATTTTTTTTATATCGTATCACCTTGTATATGTATAATTGATAAAACAACAATACAATCCAATTCTATAGATACAATGCAAAATGCACGTTTATTGATGTGAATGGATACATACAGGGTGGGCCAAAAAAAACCAATACCCAACTTTAAATCAGAATAAAAATAGCTATGTTCAATATGATACATTGATTTATATATCATTTTAAAGGTAATCCATTTTTGAACAATTTGGTATATAACACTACGTCATGAAATCAATATTAAAGTTTTATTATGCTTATTTGGGAGGCCGGGTCGGTATTTAAGGTATCCAGATTTTAGGGAGAAAATAGTAAATCTGCGGAATAATGTTAATTTTTTATTTATAGAATATCATTTTGTTAGATGAATACATGCTTGTATATTTGCATATTGTGTGATTAAAATTATTGTTTATGAATTTTAGTGTTTATTATCAATAAGTACTCAAAGGGGGTCTGATAAAAGACATTAAACGTATATGTGACGAGGATTTTATTTTCCAACAAGACATTGCCTCGTAACATAGATCAAAGAAGACATTGGCATTTCTTTGCAAACAAGGTGTTAATTTGATCATGATTTGATTGATCTCGATGCTTGGCCACCCAACAGCCCCGATGCTAATGTGTTTGATTACCATACATGGGAGCCATCTCGAGGAAATGGTACAACAAAAGCATCCAATAAACAGCATTGATGAGCTGAAACAAAATCCTAAAGTGCTGAAAGGAATTGCAACAGAAATCTCTCAATAAGGCTATTGATAGATTACGCTACCACTTGAAGCTTATTGTTGATGCAGAAGGGAGGGGGTGGGGTACATTGAGCAATTGTTAAAATTGTTTAATTAAGTAAAGTGTAAAATGTTATTAAACAACATTGAAATTCATAAACAATAAATCTAGTGACACGATGATGCAAATATCAATATCCAAGCATGTATTCACCTAACAAAAGAATGATATTATATAAATAAAAAATTAACGAAATCCCGCAGATTTACTATTTTCTCCCTAAAATCTAGAGACCCCAAATAGTAACCCGGCCTCTCAAATAAGTATAATAAAACTTTACTATTAATTTCATGACATAGTGTTATATACCAAATTGTTTGAAATTGTATAACCTTTAAAATGATATGAGAGTCTATGTACCATATTGAATGTAACTATTTTTATCCTGATCTGAAGTTGGGTATTGGTTTTTTTTGGCCCACCCTGTACATTAAGTGATACTTTGTGATAATGAAACGTAGTTGCTAAATGTCGGATTGTAAAGTATAATGTTAATGATGTACGTGATTCCTATTAGTAAACCTATACTATGGTAAATTTGAGATACTAAAAGCTACTGTTTTGAAAACAGTAGATGGACAGACTTTTAATGAATACTCTTTGTGGTGTTATATCTAATCCTCAGATGTACGCTTTTATAAGTCAACTGTCAGTCGTTCTTAACACGTGCTCCTGATAATTGCCCACTGAGACATTATACCTTAAAACATCTCACTTGATTGTCTTGAGAATTTCAATTGTTTTTTTAAACACATAAAAGGGTGACGAATATCGTTTAGCAAATCGATCGCTCGTTTCTAGTGTTGCTTACCGTTTAGTATGAAAGGCCCGATCCCAGAATAATACTTGAGGGTTCACAGGCTCGATGTCGTTGTGTCAACACTCAAATTTGAGACTCGACCTTCAATTTTGAGCAAAACACTGAATCCGCCGGGCGCCGGCAGATGAATCGAGCAAATGTGACCTAGGCATAAGCTGTGAGGGTGAATCTTTATATGTACTCTGCCTCCCTTGTATCGCTGACTTGAACAACGACTAGCTACATATACTAGTACTATATCACTAGACATGTACTGGAATCTATTCCATATAATATCCAGTCGATATAAATAGCATATTGCTTTATAGATGGCAACGTTGTTGTCTGGATGATAAACCGTTAAGAAATGTATTCAATATTTAGACTTATCGTATGATCTGTAAAATTAAGCCTTCTGATAGGTCAGTTCTTGTGCTTAGTGCTACTGATATTGTCCCAATTGATCATTTCCGTCGCAACAAATAAAATTTTGGTACGGAGGGGACATTCTCAGTAGCAATACAGAGGATCACACGATAAAAACGTTATAGAATGATTTGAAGTGCAATACAGGATATATTCTACCCTCGATATTCTGTATTGGCACTCGGACTTCGTCTCGTTCCAATATGGATTTTGAGCAGAATATATCCTGTTTTGCACTTCAAATCATTCAATAACTTATAACCTTATGTTCATGATCGAAATATGATTTCCAAACAAAAATAGATATATTAAAATATTAATATACCAGAACAAAAAACGATGAAACCATGGGCCTTTTACCCAGAGGTTCATGATTTAACGGCGCAGTATAATTTGTGTTTTCATTAACGCTTTTGAAAAATCTAATGATGAGGTTTTAACAGAAGCTCGTATCAACGTAGCACCAGGTGTATCAATTAATGTATTATTAATGTTCAATTGGTAGATGGAATTTATAATATTCATATTTATTTACTTTTGTGTATAATGATAAGTTGCTTTTTCCTGATAAAAATGTAATTTGTAATTGCATTCACGCTATCGCATAGCTTATTGTAAAAATGAAATATCAGATTTTGTAATACATTATTTGAACTCTATTAAGCTATAAAATCAGTTATTATCCATGTGAAACATAACAATTTAAAATGCATTCGAGATATTACAGAGCTTGAAATATGAAATATATATACTTGTCTTTTGAATAACATTTATTCATTTCGAGAAACTTGAATTAATATCAAGACGAATTCGGTAAAAAAGAACAAACGTCTCCCGGAATATAGACGCGATATTCACTTTTATTTTCACCGCACAATGAATACGTACTTTGTCACAGGGTGGAAGTGCTATCAACATGGCACCATTTCCTGATCATATCTTGTATTATGATTTGGAAAAAAATTCTTTTATAATCTTCTTTCTTAAATGGATGATTGCCAACAAGAGTACACCAATCACAATGAGAACCTGGTCCTTGTCACATCTTCACAATCAACTCAGCTGTCCTCCAAAAACTGGGTACCATTTAATGAATGACTCCTAAACTAATTTACGTATTGAGTACGTCGTTGTAATTTAAATAATGTGAGGTCAAGGTTTCCTCTTATGCTTATTATTTTGATGAATTCTGGAATTTAATAAACGCCAAACGCCTACTTAGGGTACGACTCTACAGCTGATTCTGCTTATAGTAAGTTATACAATCATTATTGACCTCGCTACAAAATCCATTTTTAGGTTTATGATGGTCCAACTTTTAATTTAGGAACCCTCTACGTGAAATATCAATTTGGTTAATTCCGTCTTTTCAGATCAATTTACGACTCAATCTATAACTATATTCAAATGGCTCAAATTAAGTTGCATTTATTCAATTTGGTCATGGCGAAAATAGAAAAATTTGTCTGTGATCACTGAATACACAACAAAACCTTGCAACATGACCAATTGAGTGAAACATTAAAACCCGGAACATGATCTCTATTAATGGAACAACTCCAAGTGGAACACTTTCCAAAGGTCCACCAACGGTTATGTCCGCCATTTGTGACAACGGTATCTGACTTTACCATTGTCAGGCATTTCCGGTGTGAGTATGTAGAAACACTGGTGATCCACTCGATTACGCTTACGATTACGCAAAATGTCGGAACGTCGAAGGTACGATTTTTCTTTTTTCCTTATTTCACACGTTGTAGGCATAATTCCGACGACATTTTTATCACAATCGTATCAGTATCATATGTTTAAGAAAATGTTCATATTTGCGAGCAAATAGTTCAGAAGACAACAGCATCGTCGATTTAATTCCTCACTAAGTTACAGAAACGATATTTCGAAAAACAGTGAAGATCTGCACTTTAAACCCATACCGTTTCTGTAACTTAAGTGAGGAATTAAATCGTAGATTCTGTTGTCTTCTGAGCTATTTTTTCGCAAGCATGTACCTTTTCTAAAACATATGATACTGGTAACCAGCGTAATCGAGAGGATCACCAGTGTAGAAAGTTCAATATTCAATATGTTCAAAAGTATTTTCACCAAACTAGCTAGCGATACAGTCTTGCCTTCGAAGAGTGCTTATTTCATGTAATTGAAGAGTAGGTGTACTATAATGTGTTATGTGTAGCATCCTAGAGATCCATTTCTAGAGAGGAATTTCTCCTTTGTGTTTAGTTCAATCAGATCCCCAATGATTCTAGGCACTGATTCAATTGTTGCACAAGGCGTACGCAAATTAAATTTGGCACATTCAGTTCAAAAGATAATAGTTATTTTGTTTTCAGTATATTTTACGCATAAATGTTTTTCATGCCTTTTCTACGAGATGCCGTCTACCACCTGTTTCCACTCTACTACAACTCACTGTAGTAGTTTAATAGTTGAATTAATTTGGCCAAGGTTAGCTACATATATTCACGGGGCCTTGTCACATTTGCTCCGCTTCATCGGCTGGCGCCCGACCGATTGCAGTATTTTGTTCAAAACTGATTTCAACTTGCTTCAAATTGACCAAACACTTTATCAAATCATGTACAAGTTCTCAGGAGTTCACATCTGACCTCGAATTCGAGATTTGACCTTCAATTTTAATCTGCCGGCGCCCGGCAGATTAATCGGGCCAAATGCGACCTAGGCGGCATTACTGGGAACTTCTAGATCACATGGGTCGTTTCAACTCTGCATTTTGAAACGCTGAGTAATTTGCTCAAAATTACGGAACCAATGTTGTTCTGTTTGTTTTGTTAATTGACGACTTACAATAATTATAAGGAGGCACTGCATGACTAAATTTCAACTTGCTTCAAATTGACCAAACTTATTTTTAAAAATCATTACCCTGCGTGCAGAGTCTAGTTAAACTACAGACGAAGCTCTCTTTTAAGAAGTGAAGTCAAACGAATGCAAAGGGTAAAAAATCATCTACATGTACTCAGGAGCTCAAATCTGACCTTAGTTTTCACCTTCTGCCTGACGTTCAGAGACCTTCAAAATGTTGAAAAAGTTGATTTTTCAAATGGATTTTTTTGCATTCAAAAGGTGCATTTAATCACAAAAGACGACCCACTGAGGTCTAAAAAGTAAAATTTGCAAGGTCAACGGTCAAGGTCATCAAACTAAATCACAAACTGTATTTTCTAAGTTTCTTAGAATTGGTGACACCAAATCTATATTTTTGAATGAAAGTCGGGATATATGTTCCTCTAAAGGTTCTACACATATTAGCAATTGTCTATCTATTAAAATTTTGCACCAGGTTTGAGATATTAGAGCTCAAAATCTGAAAAAGTCAAATTTTGAAATTTTTAAGCATCATTTACAAGTTTCGTTGAGTTCTAACATGACCTTAGAATTGTTTGACCTTTTGCTGACCTTCAAAATTTGTTTTCATCTGACTTCAGGAGGGGTTTGAATATAATCTGCATTCATCACTGCTACCCACCTAATTACACAGACGTATCGTCGGTGTATCATGGCGGAACTTCCTCCGGGACTAGGTTTCGGTAAGATTTTTATTTCCCGATTTACACCTACTTATAAGTCACGTTGTGGATAATAATTTGGCTCGAAGTTAAGGAAGATAGTCTAGTTTGAGAATGTGTCGATGGTTTTAGGTTTTATATGTTAACAAAGACACAATTCACGTATTTAGTCCCTCGCTTTTCTTACACTGACAATCGGCATTAATATTGCCAATATTACACTGATATTGGTCGTTCGTCAGTGTAAGAAAAGCGAGGGACTAAATACGTGAATTGTGTCTTTGTTAACATATAAAACCTAAAACCATCGACACATTCTCAAACTAGACTATCTTCCTTAACTTCGAGTCAAATTATTATCCACAACGTGACTTATAAGTAGGTGTAAATCGGGAAATAAAAAAATCTTACCGAAACCTAGTCCCGGAGGACGTTCCGCCATGATACACCGACGATACGTCTGTGTAATTAGGTGGGTAGCAGTGATGCATGCCATCTATGTATTTCTACTCGTACTATATACACCGGTCAGTTGTTTTTAGCTCATATGGTGAGCTTTTGAAATACCTCACTTGTCCGTCTGTCTGTCCGTCTGTCCTTCAGTCTGTCAACAATAGTGGCACGTTTCAAAACCTCTTTTTATAGGATTCCCGTTTTGAATTAAATTTGTTCAACATCAATACAGACCCCCATATGACTTCTGTTTCAAAAGCATGCCTACTATCAAAATGGCCGCCATTTTTGTTTCGCAAAATTCACTTTTGGACCATCTAATGGCATTAAAAATAAATTCATGTGTCTTTGAGATCAGTGTCAATGTAAGGAGTAGTTTTATGAAATAATTTTTTAAAAACTCGGCAAAAATGTATGCCCCCTTTTTGTATCGTTAGCCATTTTTTGATTTTCTGGTCTTAAATCTTGTCTATGACGTCTTCTCTACAGGTTTCAAGCCAAACCTTGATTGATATGAATCTAGTTTTAGGTTAGTTTTGTTAATTAACAAAACAAGAAAACCCCTATTACTCCGGGTTCAAAAGCTTGCTTATTTTTTGTCAAAATTGTCCCCATTTTTGTTGAGTGATATTCACCTTTGTCTGTCTTTTTACAAAGAGTCTGTTGTCCCTGTTTTATCTTTGTTCAACATCAATAGAGAAAACAGTCTGACTTTAGGTTCAAATTCTTGCCTACTTCCAAAATGGCTGCCATTTTGGTCATCCAAAATTCACTTTTCATCATTTATAAATAATTACTATACTTTATAAATAATTTCATCTGTCCTGCGTTGTAAAAACCCATGTCGATGTTAACAGTAGTCTTAGTAGAGATAATTCTGTAAAGAAATCAGCAGAAAATCAGATCAGCTTTTTTATTGTCTGGTATTCTTGGATTTTGATCCTAAAATCTTGTCTATGAAGTCTTTTCTACAGGTTTCAAGCCAAATTATTTGATGGATTGATCTGAAATTTTTAGGGATGTTATTTGGTGATAAACTAAAAGTAGCCAATTTGGATTGATACCCCAATAGGATCAGCCTAATATTGATGTATCATCATTTACATATTTAGGACATTTTGTGAATTATGTTTATCAGTTAGTCTAATTGTCACTTTAACGCGCCATGCAAGGTTTGAAAATATTGTTTGATGTATGTATCACCTGTCATGACTTTTAGATTATCCTCAACTGAAAGTCCTTCGAAAACAATATTTTAAAATTGAAAAAAAGTTTTATGCACGATCACATTTTTGGCTGAATCCAAACTTTATGTTATTGATAAACTATGAGTACTGGGTTTTAGGAGGGATGATAGCCAATGGCCTTCTATCGTGTCTAAGATCCAGGTCGAATGGTATATCTAACTTAACCCCCCCACTGACTCTTATGAAAAGTAAATGGCCATAATCCAATTTTTGAAACATTTGTATTGACTATGAGGTAAGTGTGTTGAGAATTGAGTGGGTGTAATTAGTTCAGCTTCAGTACACTGCATGCAACATGCCAGGTACAAATTTGTGTTCCTATTGTGTTTACTATTCAGCTTAAATGAGTGAAGAGGGGTCATTAGCTCAGGTTTAGTGTACTGCATATGACAGCCAAGCGTCTTTTGTGGCACATTGATTTTAGATAGCTTGTTATCGTATTGTGTTGCTACCTCTAAGTGAGGTTTAAACGGTACTTTAACCAAATCATTATAAACGAAAAGTACAGGGTGTCCCGAAAGTATGGCCCCCATAGGCGGACATATTTCAGTGTCCTCATAGTAAGTGTCATATATCATTTTAAAGCCTATCCAAAGTTACATTGATTTGCCAAATATCATGGTTTAACTCCCAAATGGGAAAAAGTTACAGTTATTTTAAAAGTTAGTGTTTTGTCAAAATAAAGTTAAATTTCCACCACATTACTAGTCAATGAGTCCCCCCTTGGCCATGTTAACAGCAGCAATTATTTTAAAATATGACCTTAAAAGCCCTTCAAATAGGGGTGCGGAATTTTATAACCCTCTTAAAACCTGTTAAGGCACTTTAGAAGAGTTTCCTTAGAGTTTCTACCCTCACCGTTCTCTTTTTCCAACTCAATACCCATCCGACCCAAAAAGAATTGCTGCTGCTAAGATGGCCCGGGAGAACACATTGACTATTGATTTGGTGTAAAATTGAACTTAATTTTGACCAAACACTAATTTTGAAATGTCTGTAATTTTTTCACATTTGAAAGTTGAACCATGATACTTGGTGAATCAATGTAACTTTGGATAAGCTTTAAAATGATATATGACGACACTGGTATATGTCTGCTTATATAGGGGGGGGGGCATACTTTCAGGACACCCTGTATATTAATTAAAGTGTTCTCGTATGAGGAATGATCATTTGATCTTTTCGTGGCACGCTACATTTATATCTAACGTTCACAAGACACAACTCGCATTATCATACACAGAAGGCACCTGGTTGCACCCAACACACTTAAATCCAAAACTACAGGTGTGCATATTATCATACACAGAGAGCACCTGCTTGCACCTAACACACCTAGATTCAAAAACACAGGTGTACATATTATCATAGACAGAGAGCATTTGATTGCATCTGACACATATGTGAAGATATCTCTTACACTTTATAGATTATTGTAAAGCTCTTCCAAAGTAAACTTATTATGCGATATGAGACAACCTGTATTGTCATTTTACAAACATCAATTGTCTTAGGAGCCAAGTTACTTGGCTACCACCCTCTTTTTAAGTCTTGATACAAGAACTTTGTACTTAAAATAATCTACAATTTGTTGAGCCCTGGATTTAACTCCTTAAATCCTTACTAATATAGGAGCTCTAAACGAATTAATTTGCTGTACAAGCCTGTTAGAGGCTCTAATATCAGTCAGTGTGTCAGATGTTAATACATTTTGCTTCATATTAAACACTTGTTAATATACATAATTGAATAAGAACCTGTTGAAAACAGCAACACAACAGTCATTTAGTTGTGTCAAACATCTTGTCCATCTTTAAGTATTTAATTATATTGTTGATAATAATAAGACACCTGTTTCAGTATACATCCTGATAAATTACTTTTCACTCTCTAAAAGGCTGTACAAAACAGCTAAAAGACTTTCAATCAGCAGGTTATCAATACGATAAACAACCAGAACAGAAATCCACAAACAATTTAAATATACCTGCCCACTAGCTCAGCTGGCGCACAACTGGTTTTTGTATTGCAGAAAAGTATGTATTTCTGCAACAGATATACCTGGTAATCTGTCAGATGATTCAAGAAGAAACCATGAAAATCTTAGTGAAGGCCCTAGGGTCGTTGTTTCAGCCCTACGTGTAGGTGTAATTCAGTGCGACAATCCAAAAGATAAACGGACTAAGCCAGATGCAACATAATTTCATAATTTTGACCCCTGGTGATAACAATTCCAAGAACTCTAAAAATCGATTACATCAAAGTGCAGAAATAATTCATACAAAATAATGGGACACATACGATTGAATCGATCTGTCGCATTTGGGTGATATTAAAACCCACTTAGCTAGCAACACAATGAAACGAAAGAACTGTTTTTTATTTTAAATAACGTACAGTTGTAACAAAGGAAGAGTAAATTCATTTTCTATTGTTTTTTAACAATGAACAATAAGTAAGCTATCAAAAGCTATTGTGCATTCGTTAAATTAAACAATCTATTATTTTGTGCTGCTACCTATAGTATTGAGCTAAGGTAACTTAAAAATTTTCTCCATGTCATCCATGTTCAATGTCTACACTAAGTCTAGTTACAAGACCCTGTGACCCCCCTACTTGACTACACACATCTCACACAGAGTCTTGTAATGATTGGAAAGGCGCAGGTGCTGCCCTCTAGATCACCGGAAGTGGAAGTAGTTTTAAGGAGCCAATCAGATCCTTTCGTTGTTTTTGGCTAGGGCACACTCTAAATAAACAAGTGCATGTTGAGGAATAAATTATTGCCTATCAGTGAAAAGTACTCACTGGTTACAAGACCTTGTGGGGAGGTGTGTATAGGGGGGGGGTCACAAGGGCTTGTAGCTAGACTAGTCTACGCTGTACCTGAACTGTTACTTGCAGTGCACTGAAGCTGAACTAATTACACCCTATTCACTCACACATCAACTAACTTACCTCTAGTATCAATAGTTGAATAGTCAATACAAAAGAAATCAAATTTAAGTTGAATGGTAAAGTGTAATTTGAACTGGATTATTGACCATCTACCTTTCGTAAGTATCAGTGTGGGTTTTAACTTAGATAAACCATTCGCACTTGCTCTTAGAAGAAATAATAGCTTCGGGCATTCGGTCATTCTTTCACCCCATAGCCAGTACTCCCAGTTTATCCATTACATAAACACCATGTTACGTGATATTGTACGGTGTTTCAATTTTATCGCACCTAAAAAAGGTACGATATTGTCGTCAGCTTGACGGGCGGCTGGTGGCCGGCGTCACACTTAATTGTTATCACGATTCCAGGAAAACCACTCGACGGATTTACTTCAAATTTTCAAACATGTCAGATGGTAAGAAGTTCTGAGCTGATTAGCTTTTCGGCAGCCATCTTGCATTCTGGCGGCCATTTTGGAAGCCTTTAGATAAATCTTGACATCGTGATTCCAGGAAAACCACTTGACGGATTTACTTCAAATTTTCACACATGTTACATGGTAAGAAGTTCTAGAGCTGATTAACTTTAAGGTACGATATTGTTCATACTGCCCCTTGTTCTTGCTTACTGTACATGTACATTACATCGTAAATAGATTAACTAACTGATGCAGCTCTATTAGCTTTTAAATGTAACTATTTAACTCAAAAGAGCACCAGATTACTATTGATTGGAAATCATGGTGACATTATCGTGAGACATCACAACCTTTTTTCCAATTAATTTCTGGAAGCATGTTTTTGACAACTCGTGAAAACTGAAAGAATGGAGTTACACTTAACTGGGTTGGTGTGAACTGCATTAATTCGGTCTTCCTGTTTCGTCATTGATTACTATTTTGCTGGTTCTACGAAGGTTAAAAATAAAGTTCAAAGGATTCACTTCCTTTATTCTTGGTCCAAGGGTATTTCGATTCTTTCCACAGCTGTGATAGCAGTGAAGCCGGTGTAAAAGAAATTATGGTCCCCTGGGGATTATGGTCCCCTTTCCTTACGGCCCTTACTGGCCCTGACTGTGTATAAATAATAAGGAAAGTAATTGAAATTAGGTCACCATATAAATCAATAGAGAGTAGACACAAAATTGGATAGGACCACCTCCCCTTTTACACCTGATCTTGAAGGATGTACTCCTCTATGCACCATAAGAAGATATAAGAAGAGTGTAATTTTGAGGCATGTTTCGTAATACTTGACAAAAAGATTACCACTATTTTGACAAATACCATCCATCATGTAGAATTATAAATTATTGGGTAATTGATACATACTGCGCTCCTCAAATAATTACATTGTACTGTTAAAGTGCATTACATATCACAATATGCGAGTTGACTAAAGGGACTGGAAAGGAAAAAGAGTCAAGAGACAAATTGTCAAAAAGCAATTAATAATACTTTTCTTTTAAAAATTGGACATTTCTGCGTTTTAAAAACTTCAATATTTTATCAGATGTCTCAAATCTCTTTTAGGAAAATAAAATTGGGATTTTAAGAAAAACTATAACAATATGTCACCAGGCACTTGTTGTAGTGACATAAGAACTGTTTGAAATGCGAAACCGTCTTTGAAAGGGAAATTGGACTCTTATACAATATAGATTATAAAAAAACTTAAGGCCTTCCGCTAAAAGCAGCCTGTTCATTTGGTTCTTAGCCTAATCACTGGTGATCCACTCGATTACGCTGGAACCGTTTCGGTAACAAAATGTCGGTACGATCTTTCTTTTTTCCGTATTTCCCACGTTGTAGGTAGAATTCCCCGCGACATTTTTATCACAAACGTGTATCACTATCATATGTTTCAGAAAATATACATATTTGCGAACAAATAGTTTAGAAAAACAAAATCGTCGATTTAATTCCTCACTTAAGTCAAAGAAACGGTATTTCGAAAAACACTTTTAACCCAAACCGTTTATGTAACTTAACTGTTGTCTGCCGAGCTAAGTTTTTGCAAACATGTACATTTTCTAAAACATATAATACTGATACACGTTTGTTAGAAAAATGTCGTGGGGATTCTGCCTACAACGCGTGAAATAAGGAAAAAATAACAATCGTACCTTCGACGTTCCGACATTTTGTTACCGAAACGGTTCGTTTCAGTAACCAGCATAATCGAGCGGATCACCAGTGCTAATGACAACGATGCCCTGAACGATGCTCACAATGTTAAAAGAATAAAACAATAGCAATTCCAGTGAACACTGCCACCTTTTGGCGGATCATGAAAGCTGTGATATATTTGCTAGATTGTTGATGTCATACGTTTTATAAAGTACAACCAATGACGTCATCGATCTAGCCAATAAAGCATATCAAGCTTCTTTGATGTACCAAAAGATGGCAGGGCAGGGTTTATTCAAAAGGTCTATCTAATAGCCACAGTTTTTGCCAATATCGAAGAGTGTGTCGTACATCAAATGACCATTCTCGGCTGATTAAACAATTTCACCAATTTGTTAGTGCCCAATGGCTACAATAATTGGAGAACTACGCCTACAAAGTGTTACCTCAAGCAATAATTTTGTTTGTTTTTGTCGCGGATCGTAGATTCTGGTGAATGATTCCCCTCGAGAATGTCACGAAGAGAAGATATTAATTTAAACAAGAAAGATAATAAAATGCGACGAGTAAAATTAATCTATGTTTCGATAACAAGAAATATACTCCAAAATTAGTATTTAAACAACTTACTATTATGATTTTTCAACAACATTTGTGACATAGTTTTACATTTTAGGATCCTGTTTTTAAAGATATTTCTACCTACAAAAGTCGACCCAATTTCGCCAACGTGATTATATCGACGGAAGACTCGCGATCGATGCACACTGATCATAAAATACCAGCAAAGAAAAGAAAGTGTAAAATGTAGGAAGTAATTTCTAAAACAGCGTACCGGTGTTACCTAATTCTATTATCTGAAAAAAGAATTAAGATATAATTTGATGAAATATGTGAGTTATTGAATATTTGAAATGGAGACATGTTCATTATACACTATGCTATTACTCAATCATTTAGTGTCTCATTTTTACATGTCAGAAAATAGTAAATACAAGAATGACACCCCGCACATTCACGATCGCAATTAACTTATTCCTCGCTCTTTATTCAATTATTCACGGTGATAAACCGTGAAGAGCATAGTACAATCATCGTATTGATCTCATATAACAAGCGCTAACCACACGCAATCCTTTGACATATTATAAAAGGAACAGCCAGTTGGGGAAGTTGCTAACGAGAACGCCAAGAGGCACAATGATCTATAACTGATAAACTGGATATATCTTTTGGAAATTGGACACAAATCGTGGATACAATTTAAGGATGGCAACGGAACAAAGCCTTCCGATAGTTTGATTTGCTCAAGAAATCTTCATCAAGTGCATTAGGCCCTGATACTCGGTTTAAACGCAACATTGCGCTTAAAGTTTCTATTATATGGATTTGTATGGAAGATGCTGATGGAATCGTTATAATTATGACAATGTTACTTAAAGAGGATCATAATACAATGTAGTTTTGTTTGAATAATTTATAACTGCAGACAAAACAAGAATACATTATTCAACCTGGCGATTAAAATAATTGACTTACAGTGCAATCCGTGCTAATATTTCGATTGTTATCTTGAGATTGATATAGAGGCATTGCAGATGTATTTTAACTTCAATGGATTAAAATAAGTTTAAATTGTACCAAAAGACCAGAATACTGACGTCTAGCTGAGCTGGAACACGTTCAATATTACGCTGCGGATCATCCAAGGATGCACAGTAACAAATAAAACAAACAAAATATAAATATTTACTATTGAATTTTGCTAATAACAATTCGTGTTACAAGGTCTTTGGTGTACAAGGCCTACATTCAATACCCATTAAAGAGAGGCCTACATTGATTAGACCTGCGTACGCTTAGAGTGAATGATTAGACCTGCGTACGCTTAGAGTGAATGATGGAACTTTGGGGATTACAGACTAGCGTTATGTACATCAGCGCCATCTGTTGTGCTGTGGTAGCGGGCTTTGATTGCTGTGCGGATGGGGAGTAAGTACATTATGAAAAACATTCCAAATGGAAATTCAATTCACCCAGTAATTACCCTCGTTTTCAAGGAATATGTACTTCATTTCTTTAAGAGGACTCTGATTGGGTCCAAATATGATGTTTCATTAATAAAACGCGTGACGCGTCTCAAAATCAAATCAAATCAAAATCTTCGTTACGCCAAACTGATCATCTTATCATCATGGGTTTGTTATGTCATGCGTCCCAATAACATATTTAAGTATGAACAAAGAATATATTTACGAACATATACACTTAAACGTTTATCAATGGTAAATAAAAGACACGTTTCCTTAAATCGATCAAAATACGATCTAGCAAAATACGAGAGCGTTTAAGAAAACAAGAATTAGACGAGATGCTCATGAAGAAATTGTTGCTTCAATAATTTTGCGATAAAATGTACGTAAATCACAGTTCATTTTATTTTTGATTTCTAGGATGTTATGTAACCAGTTAATCATTCAAATGCTCATTGGAACTTCATCTACTAGTTATACCATCCAGTCACTAAAAATAACTGTAAATTAGCATTTATGTTTTGGATGGTAAAGAGTAATTACAGCTGCACGATATGATGTTATTCTTGGTGTTCTGATTTAACGTTTCATTTAAATTGTTAAACACGCTTTCACTTTTTTTGTCAAAGAGGGGGGGGGGGGGCGTTGGCATTAATTGACAAAAAATGCCTGTATTAGGGTTAATACATGATGACAAATGATGGTCTGCTATACCACTGGTGATCCACTCGATTACGCTGGTTACCCAAACGATTCGTTTTGGTAACAAAATGTCGGAACATCGAAGGTACGATTTTTCTTTTTTCATTATTTCACACGTTGTAGGCAGAATTCCCACGACATTTTTAACACAAACGTGTATCAGTAACATATGTTTAAGAAAATGTACATATTTGCGAACAAATAGTTCAGAAGACAACATAATCGTCGATTTAATTCCTCACTTAAGTTACATAAACGGTTTTTCGAAAAACAGTTAAGATCTGCACTTTTAACCCAAACCGTTTATGTAACTTAAGTGAGGAATTAAATCGTCGATTCTGTTGTCTTCTGAGCTATTTGATCGCAAACATGTACATTTTCTAAAACATATGATGCTGATACACGTTTGTGAGAAAAAACGTCGTAGGGATTCTGCCTACAACGCGTGAAATAAGGAAAAAAGAAAAATCGTACCTTCGACGTTCCGACATTTTGTTACCAAAACGAACCGTTTCGGTAACCAGTCTAATCGAGCGGACCACCAGTGTATGAGTTTCTCTCTAGAATACCATGAGTTAGTTTGAGTTTTTTTTATCTGAGTCTGCTTTCGATCCGTACAATTGTGCTAAAAATGTTGAGGACCGATCAAATTAATTACAGAGACCATACGTATTATTGGAGGGGATAACCGGGAGTCGGATTCCACCAATCAGGTCGCTTCAAAGGTTATGAATACTTAAACTAATATATTTTCATCTCACCATCGTATTGGAAGTTGAAAAAGAAAAATATGTGATGAGTATCAAAATGGGGTTAATAATGCATCAGATAAATCGTATCTGCAAATCCCAATATGGTATAGATACATGTACCTTATCATCATTGGTGCGTTATGACAAGCGTCCCAATAACATATATAAATATGAACAATTAATATATTTACGAACATATAGACTTAAAAACGTATATCAAGGGTAAATAAAAGACACATTTCCTTAAGATCGATCAACCTTCTAATTGATTAATTGATTTATCAATATTCTTTCATCAAATCAAGGATAAATGATACAGTAGGTATCGATATGGTGAACTGAATTTAACAATGTTTTAATTATGGAAACTTTCTGTAAAAACACGGTCCTTTATGTAATGTTGACTGATTGACAACAATTTAATGCGAAAATTATTTATATATATTTTATATAACTGTTTTTATTAACATTTTTTTGTTTTTTTAGTACAATTGTTTTTTGTTCCTTTTTACCAATTATTGAGAATGAAATAAAATATCTTGTTGGAACAAAATAGCATATACAACATTTTTAGACCTCTCAATATTATAGTGATACAAAGAAAATTTTGGTTGATTTTACAAAAAGTATTCAAAAATTAAAACAAAAATCCAAAATAGATTGAAATTAAGATAAACCTTTTATTTCATTAACAAGATACTTTTTTAAAAGACACGTTTAAGACCATTAAATTGACGATGTGTAAAATTTACAGGATTTTTGATGACTGGTTTAAGAGGAACTTGTGTTCAAAAAGTTCACCATATCGATACCCATCATTTGTTGCATAATGATTATAGATTACCCTGCGCGCAGAGTCTTGGTATAAACTACAGACGAAGCTATCCTTTAAGAAGTGAAGTCGAAAAGGGTAATTATAGGTCCGAGATTCTCACTAAATGAATGGAACGCTTAAACGGCAACATGCAAAATGTCAGGATATATTCTGTCTCGATATTCTGTATTGGCAATCGACTTCGTCTCGTTCTAATACAGAATTTTTCGAGCATAATGTGTCCTGTATTGCACCTCAAATCATTCAATAACTTATAGTATTTGTTGTGTTAACATGCATGTAAATCAATATGGTAATGTAAATTTATGATACAATATTTATGTATAACGACTTATCATAATTGTTTATAGTAATACTATGCTATATGTCAACAATTCGAGTTCTGTGAAGAATAGGATACTACATGTCAGATAATCTATTAATGAGTCTAAGTCGTAACATTTAAGCTATTGGTTTTAAGCTATGACGTTAATAAGTACGAAAACCTTTTTGGAATCTGAGAGATACCAAGAAGTCCGGAGAAATTGACTCGGTTTCAGATTTTTTGTAACGTTTCACTTGAATCTTCTCTTGTAAATGTCAATTTTACTAAACATTATTTTCAGCAAAATTACAAGATTCATGTGCTCATTCTTTCTGTTGATGAAGATATTCATACTTATTCTTTCGAAGAATTTCTGCATCTAGCAACTTCAATGGCTTCGCGTCCTTTGTTAAGATATTGTTTATATTTTCATTCATATGGTGAACCACGGAGCTGGAGAAAAAAGTCCGTGGGTGAACTACATCAGCACGTTAATTGAAAGCTTGCTTGAAATAGTGTCACACGTTTATGTCTGATATGAAACCTAATAGCAACTGAAGAAATACACAAAGAAAGTCACATTCCTATCGTATTGATCTAGAGTTTTGTTCTGGGCAATTTGCAAAATTGTGTTTGCAAAAATAGACCTGGGTTATCAAAGAAAAAATATATAAAAATATCATGTAATATCGAAAACCATTTTGCGCAGTATTTCAGCCAATAATTGCAGCTTAGAACTAATGAAGCAGCCACAATGCATTGAGTCTTGGACTTAACTTCTTTTCACACATTGCAAAATATTCCTACGAAATCACCTAAAAGATACATAATCACTTAAATAACATATTTTCAATGAAATCTTTTGCAAGGGTCAAGTTGGCAAAGTATCAATTTCAATCTGAAGAGTCAAATCGTCACCATGCCAACTGTTTAACAAGTAACCTTGAATGCAGTGATTGGTGATATAATGCATTGCAGTTATTTGAAATACTGTGATCGGAATGGCTATAATCGGACACTCCTTGCCTAGCTATGTGTCAATACATATCCACGATCAAGTTCTCCCAAATGCATGAAAGGCTGCACTTTATTTTTGCATATATTTTTATAATGTATGAGAAAATGTTATGAAATATCACTAGTTTTGCGTTCAATTTTGGGTGATTTTATGATATAAGAACTCTTAATTATATAACTATAAAGTTTAATGTGAACAATATTATACATGAACATCTTGAGTAATATACATGTAAATCCTGAGTATTAAGATAAAGTTGTAGATGTCATTTTGACCTCTACTTTATGACAGCTTTTGCAATAATTTTTGCAAGAAAACATCACAAATTATTGTTCACATTGAATATCTGTCAAGTCAAATGGCATGTTAGAAAAAACACCAAGAAACATCCTTTTCCATTTTGAATTTTGTTGTTTCTATGTGACTTACTCAATAAGATCCACATTCAGAATTGATCGTTCTTAACTCACAACTTCAATCAATTTTCCTCAATTTATAAATATAAAGAAAATATTCATTCGACTACATTTTAACGCAGATATCAATACCATAATAGATAATCTGTGTTCCTTATTATAGGACGTTAAACATTGCAATGGTTTCTTTCATTTTCACAGTCACATCTGATTTGCAACAATATTTACGTATACATGATGTGGAATGCGGATTTCATGTAAATAATTGTCTCAACTGTATAAAATTGGTTATATTTATCTAGTTTTCAATGACATAAAATATTTACATTTGTTAACTGTAACTTAACTAGTAAAAGTTCATTGCCATTGCACTTAGCTTGGGTCACCTTGATGTCCGTCTATGCACGAGTCTTCATCCATCCGATCAGTTTCAAGCCTATTTTATCAAAACTAAGAACTTCGAGATTATCCGGCGTTGGAATAGTCTATTTAGAACCATTCACAATAAAGACTGGGATCATGGTCATGGAGTACCCCACCATTAGTTAATAAAACTGCTATTAAATGAAAAAAATCAAATTACATCTGATGGTTATGTTTAACTCAAGGCTAAATTACACCAGTTTCTTTTTAACGCCCTCGTTTACGTCCATTGAAAAGAAGAGCACACTCATTGTTCGATGCTCGAAATACCATTGCGAATTCCGATATTATATTGTCATGAATACAAACACTGCGTCAAATGTGAAATTCCAAGCAATTTCTAGACGTGCAAAGATAGTCTAGGAACTCCGCGTATCTAGAGATTCCAAGACGTGTCAAGAGGTGCAAAGACCTCGCGTTTAAAGAGCGTGTCAAGAGTTTTGATATCTCTTTGCACAGCCTTATCAAAACAAACAGTATAATTAGACTGGCCACATGTTGTTATGCCCTATAGTCGCGCTTAATTATACTTTACTAGGATTGGAATATAACAATCATTTTAATTTCGTGTTTATAATAATTTGTGTTTTTAAATCATTATCAAAATAAAATTAATTTAAAAGTATGCGTGTGCGTGTAAGTATAGGCAATAGCTTAGTCGGAATGAGTAGATGTGTGCAGATGGAGATCGCCTATGTATTTTGCTAAATCTGACATTTTTACAGGATCATGTTAAAGATCAAATGAAAACACGAAATGTGTTTTTCTTAGGTTTATCTACCCTGATTTCGAGTGATTTTAACTTGGACGCATATTCCTAGATATTAAAACAGTTTGAATAATTAACAAAGTCCACTTTGAACCGTGTCAATCAAATTATCAATTGTCAAATATGTAGATAGCACATGCAGGCCCGAATACAGGGGGGTAGATTGGTTCTAGCGACCCCCCCCTCCGTGACCAAAATTGCATTTTTTACCCCATACTGAGCACCTTTTAAATTATTCTGCTCATTTTTGAACTAACATTGCCAAAAGTAAACTCCCCCTGGAATTTCTTAAAAAAGTAACCCACCCCTTGGCAAATCCTGGCTATGGGTCTGAAACACCTGAAACATGCTCTGATATAATGACAGTACTGTCAACACCCAAAGATTTTCTCGCGGGACAGATTTTTTAGACCCAGTGCCCAAAATTCGCGGGATTTTGCGGGACATCTACTAAATTCGCGGGATTTCGCGGGACATTTAAGGAATTTGCGTGATTGCGCTAATAGGCCAATTTTTTTTATCAAATTCGCGAGGGAATTCAGAGAGGGACAGATTTTTTTCGACAAAGTGCCCTAAATTTGCGGGATTTCCCGGGACATCCACCTAAAGGAGCACGTAGGTTATCGCAAACAATTTCAAAAGATTCTAACTTGAATTATGAATATTTTCTGATCATAAACATGGGTGTATCTTTTAGATCCATTCATTATCTTCAAGAAAAGTATATATAATGATAATTTAGTTAATCAGACCTAAGTGATATTGAAGGGGCAATGGACCAATCAACATACTTTTTCAAAAATGTTGACCTAGTTTTCACCAAAAATGCAACCTAATATTATATTGTTGAATGCATAATTAGAATGTGCTTTGAGACATGTTTCATTTCCTAAAAGGAAAATTTGATTGCTCCAGGGACTTTAAAGATATTCAATTTGGATGACCAAAATGAACTGAAACCAATGGATAGCATGAGATTTTTCAATGGAGAAATAACATGGGGAACACTTATCTTAATGCAATTAAGTTTTTCTTTCAAGAACTATTTGATACATCAAAATAAAGAATAGTAATGCATTAAACATTGTAAAAAATGATTGCATTTTTGGTGAAAATGGGGTCAACATCTTCAAAATGGGGTCAAAAAGTGTGTTGATGGGTTAATTGCTAGCTAAATATCTCCGAGTTTGTTTGAATTTTTTATTACTGTGCATAATTGTCTTAGAGATAATGAATTGATCTAAAAGATAAACTTGTCTTCATTGTCAGAAAAAAGTCATAATCCAAGATATAACCTTCTGAAATTGTTTGCGATAACCCACGTGCTCCTTTGCAGGATGTCCCGGGACATTCAAGAGATTTGCGTGATTGGGACTAATGTAAAAGCGTGTAAAAGTACTTAAATAAAACTTTCAGATACTGATTAATCAAATATAATGCACCGTTACATTGTAACTTAAATAAACGTCAACATAATTTCACAAAATACGCATAGGAATATTATTAAACTTTATTATGAGTTATCAAAAACAAAACCATGCTTCAGGTGTGAGTACCGTAATCTTACACGAAATTAAAAAATTCGGAACAATACCTTGCACTTTTGGCGTCGTGACCAACTATGAAACGCTTACCCCCATAATGTGTTCATATACTGTAGGCATGGGCTTTCAGATCAATTGAAAGCCCATGATATAGGGGTTCGCTTAATCTACATCAAATTATAGGGAATGAGGTTACTTTTCTAGATAGGGTTTGTAGAAAAAAAACGGGTACCGGGTATTAAATCTTCCATGCTGGGTTCAAACTTGGTACCCGGTCGAAAAAAACGGGTACCCAAAAAACGAAATATACGAATATACAACATAATTAAATCATTAGAAAACGTGTAAGATTTGTTTTGAATTTACAAAAATGTATGTAACTTCCTTCAGAATTGAGCTAGAAGCTCCAAATAAAAAGCATTTTAAGGCTCTTTTCTTCCTCTATCATCATATTTGGTCATATATCCATTGGTAATGAAGGGGGGGGGGGGTGCGATCGCACCCCCTCCTGGCTACGCCAATGACATTGTAAGACGATTTGAATTACAAGACAAATCAATCTAACTCTATTTTCAATAGTTCGTATGTTGGTACGTGAATTGTTTTGATTATGATTTAAATCTGTAAATAGCTATCGTTACTTTAGCAGAGAGGTGACGTGTGTTAATTTACATGATGCAACGTGTAAGATTTTGATTATTAATCATAATTTAAGTTATCCCAATTTTCGACAAAATGTCCACTGAATTGTAAATTGTTATGTCTTACAATGTCATAGGCGTAGCCAGGAGAGGGTGCGATGGTGCGATCGCACCCCCCCCCCCATAACCAATGAAAATATGGCCATGACGATAGAGGAAGAAAAGAGCCTTAAAATATGCTTTTTATTTGAAGCTTCTAGCTCAATTTTGAAGGATGTTACCGGATTTTCTCGCCTGGCCTGGCCATATAATTGAAAGAAGGGGTAATTTCGTCTGTTATTTTACCTCTTATTTTTCGCCCATGGGCGTATAAGTGTACTACTTTCGATTTTTGGCCCAGTGGGCGTAAAGGTGAGAAGAGCTGATGAATACCGTACCTACTGTTGTAGTCCTACCGCATGTTTTGTAAGAATTAGCCTATAAAGGAAATGTCACCTACAACCTTGGACTGTTGAAACAAAGTAACAACAGAACGATCCACCACTGCCACTAACGGCACAGCGTTGAACTTAATGTTGAAACAAAGTAACGACAGAATGATCTGCCAGTGACAAAATACTATTGAATTTATTTTTAAAAATCAATAAATAGTCATTTTTATAGGCCCATGGGCGTATAAGCGTACTACATTCGATTTTTGGCCCATGGGCCTAAATTTAGGGGGGGGGGCATATATTTGGAGAAAATCCGGTACATACATTTTTGTAAATTCAAAGCAAATCTTACACGTTTTCTCATAATCTAATTATCTACTACCCGGTACCCGTTTTTTTCTACAAACCCTTTCTAGATATCAGCGTCCATTTATTGTAACTCGCGTTTGCTAACATTTGCTCAGTTCTGAGATGAAGGTCACATGGGTAGTGAAAAGGCCAACGTTGGAACTATTTGTGACCTACATCCCTATTTTCGTAATTAAAATGAAAGTTGAACCCTTCCTCTTTATTTTGATACCAAACAACAGCATGCTAGGTACTTAAAATTAGGTAAACTTTACTCCTCAAAAGTGCTTCTTATATAAGAAAAGATAATAACAATATAGGGGATTGCAACAATTTCGGAAATTCGCGGTGGTCAAAGCCACATTTGCGGGACTTCGCGGGACATTGCGGGACACGCGAATTAGCCTAATTTTGATCAAATTCGCGGGATAATCCCGCCATTCGCGGGACACTTGACAGCTCTGTAATGAGGCATATTCTGTGATCTGAGCATATCAGATGGGAAGAGTTATGAATGTCAATAAGTGTGATTGTTATCATGTAATCATCTACCTTAATGTCAATACATTACATAATGTAGTAAGGCATTGTACATGTATTTAACAACAGGCACATCCTTCTTCAAAGGACTTCATTTATACTTGTAAAATACCCTTCCAGCGAGGATGCAACAGGCACAGTTACACAAGTTTTATGACCCCAATTAGATGAAATATGAGCTGGGATGAAAGATCTCAAAAATCAAGGGCTGGGAAGATTTGAGATGTCATGGTTTACTATCATGACGCTGAAACATGTGTCGCTTATTGTCACCTGTATTGATCATGATGGGGCGACGGCAGTGCCCCGAGTCTTTTTGATCTGTTTCTTATTAGTTACTATTTAAAATTGAATAATTTAGGACCCCGGAAGCAAAACAACTCTTTGTTATGAAAGGAATACACCACCCACAAGGACAGAACCCCTCATGTAAACCATCTATAAATACCTTTGAAATCAATTTGATTTTCGATCTACATCTGAATCTCAGATGGAGAGTACTCTTTGACAAGATCAACATTTAAAAGTGTAGGAAAGTTTTGATAAAGATGTTTAATAGCTAATTATTCAGACATATTGTTCTTTCATGTTGACGATCATCGAACATAATTGCAATCAACTTCCATGATATTTGCAATTTTGAATTTTGAATTATTTTGAATGCAAATGTACTCAAGTACTATATCCTGAGTTCTGCCCGGATCCCCGAAAACGTTTAAAATCAAACTCGATTATTTAGCTAGACTTCAAAATAAGGCAATCCATATCACTGTATAAATTGTGGAATTTCTAGTAATTTTTAGACGTGCTTAGCCGGTCTAGAAACTCTGCGTATCTAGAGATATTGACCAGGGCCTACACCAATATTCTTAACACCACTTATTAAAGGATGCATGCATCAAGGGGTAGACATCATTTAAAAGACATAAACATGACCGGGTCGGTCAGGGGAAGGTTTGCATACGATGCAATTTGTACATGCAAGCTCATTTTTCACATATAAATTAATAAAGTCGATTCCTTGGGAATACGTTATTGGGTTTATAAGCGTAACGAGGAGAAGCGATGGGTTCGCACCCCCTCCTACAAGCAATAAAAGGTACCATAAGGTAGAGGAAGAAAAGAGCATTAAATTGATTTTTTGTTTGAAGCTTCTAGCTCAGGTTTGAAGGAAGTTGCATCATTTTCGTAAAAATTCAAAACAAATATTTTTTGCCTCATTTATGTCACGATCGCACCCCCCGACTGAAAACCTAAAATATTTTGGTGATTGCATCACCCCTCCCCCCGACTGAAAGCTGGCTACGGCCCTGGGGTTTTATCGAAAACTATATCGTCAACATTTTATCATTATGCGGAAAGTCCAATATGAAATCTTAAATGGTAAATATGTTGCATTTATGGAGGGAATTCCACTGTAAACTATAATGTGAATGTTTGATATGAATACTTCCATACAACCATCAATATCCATTCTTTTGAAATAAGATGTTACAACAAAGGGAATATTGAAAACTACAGTGGTAAGAGCATCTTTCTGACTGCTAATTATGTGTATCAACATTTTGATTGCACCTCAGCTGGAGATTAAATCTTATAATAATTTGATCAAAGGGATTGTAATTTTCCCCAATTCGCTTATCTATGTTACAATCTGTATACTTGTTATATTGTGAGCGGTATGTGTTGATAAACCAAAAAGATATGTTTTTTGGATATCAACATTTAGAAAAAAGTGTAAGATACCATTCTATATATTTTCTTAGTGTTTAGCATAGGTAAGAATGGGGGATGGGCTGGTGGGGGTCCGGTTTTGAATAATTCCAAGGGGTTCATATATTATCACAATTTTGCTACAAAATCACTTGGAAAGTGCATGATTTGAAAGATTATTTGGCCAAGGCGTCCGCTATTAACATGAGTATGAATTTTATAAAAAGATTACTTGAATCAAAATCGAAGAATTCCTTGCCCCGTGTGTTCACCATTCACCCCGGGGGTTCACACTCGGCTCAGGTGGGGTACCTTTTTTACATTTGGTATGTCAAGCCAATGGACCCACATTTTAAGACAGATTTTTCCATTTTCTGGTATAAGAGTCGGTGTGGAAAATATGTTACCCCTCAATTGTGGTACGGCATTGGTCCCGGGGCATTGGTCTAGTTGTTACACATATCCTTCATTTGAGGTTGTTTATGATCATTTTACTCAAAGATCTGCCTTCTTCTCGGGGCATTCGATATTTCGAATGGCCTTGGTCTTATATTCTGGATATTTGGTACCCGGGGGTATGGCATTGGTTCTATATTTGGATGTTTGACATGGCATTGGTCTTGTGTTTGGACATTTGATATGGCTTTTTGGGGTTTATTTTAGTTTGTATGAGAACACATTTAATGCCACCCCCCAAATTACAAATCTACATCTATTCTCTCTATCCCAAAGGTGGATCGGAAGCATGAAAAACAGATGCAGACTCGGGACAGTTGCGAGGGGGGCTATAATGGAGAAATTCGTTTTGATTTTGAGTCTAACTGAAATATTTTGTCACAAATATTAATTAAATACGCAAATAGCCTGTTTTATTAAATGAGACTAGGGCAAAAAATCTATTCATTAAATCTAAAGCCTAGACGATATCTTCTGTAATCAAGGTGGTTTTGGTACACTTCCGCAATTATAAAAACAAAAACATAGACTAAGTTATTAATCTTTTGTTATCATATCAGATTAAGTCAGTTTTGTCTCCGATTGTTATGCAGGTGTGTGTATCGACTCCAGTGAACAACATTAAGTGAATCAATCCTTGAAATTCCCAAATTCATTCCAAATTCTGGCCGTTAACCGCCCCCCCTCCCCCATGTCTCTTAATTACATTTATTTTGCAAATGATATATAAATTATAGATTAAAATATTTCATTTTCGAATTGCACAAAGGGCAACATGTGAAGATAAAACCGCGATCCTAAAGCTACTTGCGAAACAAAGTGGTTTATGGTCCCCAATATCATTATTATATTAATACCAATACAATGTACCTCTATGAATATCATAAATTCACTCCTTTTTAATATCAATAGTCAAACAAATTAAGTAGTATGCTACAGTTGGTTATCAATCGGAGTTCACGACCTATTGATTACTCTATAATACAAAATTTAACCATTTTAGAATGGGTAACTCACACCCCCCCCCCCCGTCCATGTCCGTGAAGTGCGTAGACTGACATAATAGTGCCATTTATTAATTAAACATCACTGATTTATGTTGAGACATTCAGTGCGATTATTTAATTTCTTTGTTCAAAAAGTTAAAGCACCAATTAAATACATATTTTTATCACACAAAAGGGGCAGAATACTTGACCTTGTATCAATTCATATCCCGATAATTCTTTACAAGGGAATGTTTCTTATTAAAACATAAGCAGCGCCTAGGCGTCGATTGGGGGGGGGGGTCAATCCGGTGTTCTCAGGCTATGTACAGCCAAGTATCCTGTTTATGTAAAAACCCTACGTTCCCGAATCACAATCAGACAATTAATTAGTATATTTGCTGTGTCTAGCAATTGATCATAGAATTAGATGTTGCGAAAACTATGGGAACTTGTACCTGTCTGTTTATGGATAGGCTGGGAAAGAACAGCAGAGAGAATGGTACATTCGATTGAATATGCTTGTTTTGCCCAATTGTGTATTAAAATGCCCCTCATTTATCATATGTATGGTCACAAGTTAAGTCGGCGATAATTTGTATTGACTTAACTTGAAACAAATTACTCCGAAATCCAAATACTCACAAATTACTCCGAAATCCAAATACTCATCGAAAAGTAAGTTTATCTTTATATTAAGCTAATACAAAATAAATATATAAATAGGCCTGATGTATCAGTGTTTTCAAAGTTTATTACACGTTTTATCCTTGAAACGCCTTTCTTTTTCTTATCATGATATGTATTTCCTTCACTTAGGATCAATGCGTCGATTAGCATTGCCTGTAACTGATTTATATTTTCAAAAGGCGGCATGAAATTGCCAAAATGTTTAAATAAGTCAATGTGTCAGCGTACATACAAAATAGTCTGTTTAATATTTGCTACATGTACTTGTTCCAAACAGTCTGCGAAAGAATGATTAAAAAATATATCAATTAAAAGTATCAGAGAAAATACTTGCAATCGTTAAAATACTGTATGTATTGCTATTGGTAATTAGGTTAGTTGTTTACACATAATTATGTTGTTCAGTGTGCCAAGAGCGTGTCAAGAGGTGTAAAGAGTTGAATTCATCGCGTGTCAAGAGGTGTAAATAATTGGCACGTCTAGAAACCCGGCGTGTAAAGACCAGTTTCTAGACGTGTCAAGAGTTGGAATCCCATATTTCACGCAGTGAAAGATTGTGATAAAGAAAGTACGATTCGCCCATGCTAGCCATTTTTGCACGTTGGAATACTTTAGTAGTAACAATTAGCGTTATAAAAATATTTTTTTCAGGAGAATACATGGAAGACATGAAAACATAGTTCAAAGATTAACACACATTCGTTTTGATTTGATATGCTTCTTATGGCTCTAATGCTATCCTACACTTTCTTTTCAGAGCAATGGACATATTATCAAAACTTCCAATCCACAACTGAATATGTTCAAATTTCCAACGCCATTTATTAACCTAGTTTATTAACCGAGATTGATAAGAATTATTAAATTTCGACTATCTTGATGTCCACTCACTTCATAAACCTTCTTATTTACATGGACAAGCTCAAACATATGTCATTATCAACCTATTCATGCTCAGACAGGCTTCAAGCCATTTGAACAAATCCAGACAAGTCCTATAAAACAATAGTATACATGGATTAGATTATACCACACACTAGGTGACAAAATCAGGCATTCCACTGAAATATATTTTACACCTATTTTTTAAAATCTATTTCCATAAAATGACACAAATAACATAATTTTGAGTAAGAAACAGCAACATTTTTACATTTTTCTAACAAAAGGATGAGTCTCGATTTGGAGAAGAGTCTCGTGGGCTAATTCTTTTCATGAAAAATATAGAAATATCACCCAAATTAAATAATGAATATTCAAAAGAGGACATTTAAATCTACAAGATGTAAAAATATCACAATTGTCCGAAGCAGGGATAAAGGTGTAGTAGACCGATTCAATAGAATACACGTCTCGATTTGGAGAAAAAAGTTCATTGACTGCGCTAATATTTGTTTATGAAAAATCTAGAAATATCACCCACATTAAATTATAACTATTCAAAAGAAGACATTCAAATCTATATTATGTAAAAAAAATCAAATTCATCCGAAGCAGGGATAACTCTCATTTATGCCTGGGTCACATTTGCTCCGATCCATCGGCCGGCGCCCGGCCGATTGAGTGTTTTGCTCAATATTGTATTCAATTGTGAACAAAATACTCAATCGACCAGGCGCCGTGGTTAAAATCGGAGCAAATGTGACCAAGACATTAGAGTGATGAACTTCGTTCTCAAAACCGAGATTAGACCTTTCAAGTTTGGATGGATGCCATTTTTGAATTTACTTATAACATTGTGTGCTACAAAGATTTCTACATTAACTTTCCACCTTAAATTAACATAATATATTCATAAAGACTCATCCAATGACGGATATTTTCAAAGATAGCCACAGAAAGCCTCTTGTGTTTACTAAAATTATCTGTTTTATTCCAGATACAGCGATAAAAATACTGCTAATGTATCACGAAGTCTAGACAATTTGTTGAAGGGCTACGACAAAAGACTGAGACCATTTTACAAACAACGTAAGTAAATTGTTATTTGGTTTATTTAAACAATAGAAAGAATACACAATTGTGCTTCTGATCCCTCCTGTGAATTACATTATACAGGGTGTTTCATATGTATGTACCCCCATAAACTCATACATGTAGTATTGCCATCCTATAATTTTGTCATTATCATTTTGTTCCTTATGGAAAGTGACATAAAATTGAAAAGTTTCAGAATCCAGTGGTGTCCCTGACAAAATATACAACGCAAAATCGTTTACTAGTATGCCATATCAACAGACACTCCAGGTGCAGGCCCGTAGCTAACTTTTGCCAGGGGGTTCTTTTTTCGAAAAGTTCCAGGGGGGGGGGGTCACATTTTGAAAACTTTGCTAAAAGAATGCTCAGGATTATGAACATCTGCATGGCTGATGTCCCATTTATTCCCTTATTTCACAGATTTATCTTAAGTAAGACGCCTGAGATTCCCTGATTCTCAGAGAATGATAAACACCAATATGGATGATTTATCAAGAACAAATGCCTTGGGAATTGTTGAAACAATTTATCAATGTACACGATAGGAACACATCCCTTTTTAACGAAGACGCAAATCTGGATATTTAGGAAGAGGGATTAACAGAAGAGTTCTTTTCGCAAGATCATGTTATTAAAGTCGATTATTTGACATTGGGCGAAAGAGAGGTATTCTCATTTTATAATTCTCACACCCTTACGCAAATTAATACCATACCTACATCAAACCAATAAACAATTGAATTTGAAAGCTCACAAGTTTAATTTTCAGTTTGGATTTTGTCCTTGTTATATTTTTGTTTCTGATATGTATATTTTGACAAATAACTAAGTCAAGTGACTCAAAGATTTCTTGGCTTTAAACACATAGATAATGATATCGATGATATTACTTAAGAGGAACGTGCCACATTCACATCGGATCGACTGAGATAAGCCCTTTTGAGAAATCACCAATTTTCCGGCATGGGATGATGTACTGAATGCACTTGCTTTAATTTGAATACAGTACACATACAATCCTATGCAGACGGAGAAATATTTGGTGCGGTAACAGTGAGCGTTTGGTGCGGAGTCAACGGTCATTTTTGAATTTGGGATATTTTTAATACAAAGCCGTTTTGGATCTTCAAATATATCCATATATGTGTAGTTGACACCTAACACAAATAGATAAAAAAAATTGTTGAACCACTACAATCTGAATATAGGCATTTGCTTTGTTTTGATCTTCAAGAATTAAAATGGCTTCGGTATGAATCAAGTCACTTCAATGGTCTTGTGGATTTGGATTTTGACAATGAGTCCTGAATATGTTGGAAGAGTTATTAGTAATATTGGGCGTTTTTATTGTTATTGATCGTGCTTTTAGATGTTTCGTTTTCTTGGCGTGTTTTGCTTACATTACTTACGTAATAATACTGCCTGTTGTTTAATCGGGTGTTGTATTCGAGCATCAGAGCACTAGTACGCGATGAAATATTCGGAAATAATGATGGCAAAAAACTTAGTGTCGACAGTGCGTGAAATGAAGTGTCATCTACTTTGTGTTCTGCGTCTATCTTCTATTTTATCATTTTAAAGTGATGGCTCCGAAAATAAAACGTCACTCAATATTGTCCAGATCACCAGTTGTCTTACGTAAGATATTTCAAAATGCCATTTTGAACTCAAAGATATACGTTCAAAAGGTTATCCATTAGTCAAAGTCTCAATTCAATCATGTTAACATTGTTTTTAAACATGACGTTTCCTGGAGTGTTCAGGTTGTCGGTAATGTCACCTAGTTTAAATCATAAAGATGATGTATCGTTAAAAATGACTACATAATTGTTAAGGGTTATATTAACTTTTTTTTTGTAATTACAATACTGTGGTGATTTTACGTCTCTTCATATTCAGTTGTTAAATGAACGTCTGTTTTTTCATCGAGAACATTTCTTGAAAGCTAGGTATGCCTCATTCTATATTCTGATTTTCAACGAACATTTGTTAGAAGTTATATTCCGGATATTAAAGCGACATCAAAACATACAAGCGTCACGTTTTTGCCTTGAGATATGAATCCGTGAAAATACAGAGTTTAATTATGATCTCTAGGTTCAATTATAGATTAGCTTCAAATTCAATTATTCTATAGTATCTTAAAACCGTAAGATACTGTGTTTCTGAAATGGCATGATGAACTCAAGTCAAATTGCACAACAAACTTTAGAAATAATGAAAATAAATGGCCTTGTATACACCTTTTAGATTAGCTATTTCCCTCTTAAATTTACAAGGTCTACAACAACTCAGCTTTCACAGGAACATGCTAATAAATTTAAAGAACGTGGCATGCTAATTTCGATAAACAGTGAAATTCGGCGCAAAGGTGATCAGTGAAATGAGATAACGGGATGATAGATATCTCTCTTTATCAAGTGGAGAAACCATTTAGGATACATTCAAGTATAAAGTGTGTAAACTCTCTATCATTCCATTGGATTTAGGGTGATAGGCATAGGACGAAGGCAATTAAGCAGCGAATGAGTAAATCAATTGAGACGGTCAGAATAACCTTTATTGTCTGCCAAAGTTGAGACCACCATTGAACTTTGATGAAATTATATCATGATTTACTATATTATCTTGTTTGTCAACCTAAGTAGATAAAAGTTGGTGATTATGGGCAAATAATCGCATTAGTGTCCTACAAAAATGTTAACATAACATTGAAACATTATTTTTCAATGTATTAATCTTAAAACAAGAGACCATTTAAAAAAATGAAGGCTCGTGTGAAGGAGATGTTTGCAGTGTTGTAATGAATTGTATTGATAAATAGGGATCATGCTTACTTTTAACGCGGTTGTAATTTACCGAACGGCAAAAGTAGAAAAAATCCGAACATTTTGAACTGATAAAGATCTTTAAATTGTGAAGGTCTGAGTACCTGGACCTCTTAGAAAACAACCAAACATATAAAAAAGTGAAGATGGGTCAATTTGATTCTCGTTCTCCGAAGATATTAATAAAATAGTTAAATGTTCGGAGTTGTTTTAATGCTGTAAATTGTTCACAATTCTAAATCAAGAAGTCGCTCGTATTTCTGTCGTATTTAGGAAATCATGTTGCCGAAAATCAGTGCACAGTGTTCATGGTGTTGTTGTAAAATTGCGTATATGTCGTTTGAAACCCTCTCTAACGCAATTTTATTATAAACGAACACATTAGGGTTAAACTTTTGCTCGAGGAATTAACTCATTTTCATCAATAAATATTAACCCATCAGGTACTTTACTAGTAAGCTAACGTTTAAACCTCAGTCCGTTGTCGTTATCACTTACTTCTAAACCCAAGTGAGATATGGCTCTTGCCTCAACACGAGCCAATAAAGATATCGTGTTTATGTTCCAGAAAAGCTTATTTATTTAGTAAAACGTTGTTCTAAAATGGCATTGATTTGCCTTTAATAATAATAGACTATTTATACTATATTATATAATATCAAGAAATAATAATTTAGCATGGTTCTATTTAAAATTTCTTCACCTAGACACGCTCTAGAATCTTATTAATTATTCATGTTATTTATAATGGTTCTAAATGGCCTTTGTTTTCAACAATCCGGACTATATTCTTTCGTGACATGATATGTTTTCCTTTCAGGTGGTAAACCAGCTATGATAGGGATTACAATGTTTGTGTCTGCCATAAGTTCAATATCAGAGATTGACATGGTAAGTGTAATTTAGAAAGCTAACAATGCAAAATGCAACTTTCAAACCAGTCTACTATTAAATCAAACTGAGGGTATAAGCAGGTCTACCTAGAGTCTAGTATAAGATAATAAAGTTATATGTGTCCAAAATCCATACGTTTAGTTATGTGTTCCGATTTGTAAGTTTTATTGACAAATTCTTTTGATAAATCCTCTAAACAAAAAAAAGTCCAACGAGAAGTTATTGCCTAGATTCGTATGCAATATGTGCATTCGTTTTATATCAAGTGACTGTCAAACCGACATATTCATCAAGCACATGTCACATTGTATCTCACTCTGTTTCAGAGCTACACAGTCGATTTCTACTTTCGCCAGTTTTGGACTGATCCTAGATTAGCATTCGAATTGGACGTTGATGAGCTTTGTATAAGTAATGATATGATCGAAAAGATCTGGAGGCCCGATACTTTCTTCGCAAACGCAAAAACATCCTCGTTTCATGATATTACCAACAAAAATGCATTCTTCAGGATAAAGCCAAGCGGGGACATCCTACTGAGTCTTAGGTAAGTCAAATGGGGACAAAGAATTCAACATAAAAGCCTAGCGGGGATACCCTACTGAGTCTTAGGTAAGTCAAGTCAAGTGGGGACAACGTATTCAGCATAAAAGCCTAGCGGGGACATCCTACCGAGTCAAAGGTAAGTCAAATGGGGACAACGTATTCAGCATAAAAGCCTAGCGGGGACATCCTACCGAGTCAAAGGTAAGTCAAATGGGGACAACGTATTCAGCATAAAAGCCTAGCGGGTACATCCTACTGAGTCTTAGGTAAGTCAAATGGGGACAACGTATTCAGAATAAAAGCTTAGCGGGGACATCCTACCGTGTCAAAGGTAAGTCAAATGGGGACAACGTATTCAGAATAAAAGCCTAGCGGGGACATTATACAGAGTCTTAGGCAAGTCAAATGGGGACAACGTATTCAGAATAAAAGCCTAGCGGGGACATTCTACAGAGTCTTAGGCAAGTCAAATGGGGACAACGTATTTAGAATAAAAGCCTAGCGGGGACATCCTACTGAGTCATAGGTAAGTCAAATGGGGACAACGTATTCAGCATAAAAGCTTAGCGGAGATATCCTACTGAGTCTTAGGTAAGCCAAATGGGGACAACGTTTTCAGCATAAAAACCTAGCGGGGACATCCTACTGAGTCTAAAGTAAGTCAAATGGGGACAACGTATTCAGAATAAAAGCCTAGCGGGGACATCCTACTGAGTCATAGGTAAGTCAAATGGGGTCAACGTATTCAGAATAAAAGCCTAGCGGGGACATCCTCCTGAGTCTTAGGTAAGTCAAATGGGGACAACGTATTCAGCATAAAAGCCTAGCGGGGACATCCTACTGAGTCTTAGGTAAGTCAAATTGGGACAACGTATTCAGCATAAAAGCCTAGCGGGTACATCCTACTGAGTCTTAGGTAAGTCAAATGGGGACAACGTATTCAGCATAAAAGCCTAGCGGGGACATCCTACTGAGTCTTAGGTAAGTCAAATGGGGACAACGTATTCAGCATAAAAGCCTAGCGGGTACATCCTACTGAGTCTTAGGTAATTCAAATGGGGACAACGTATTCAGCATCTAGGAAACAAGACGATCCCTAGAGTGTTCTTTGATTGGGCAATAAATATGAGATTATTTTTATATTTAGGGTTTAAGATATATAATGAAGCAATACAGAACTAAAACAGTTTATTTTGAATTACATATATGTGCTTCGAAATACCAGTTACGACTTAACTCTTTTTATTTGCTTAGACTAATTTAAATCTTGAATCTGGTTATGTGTAAATTACAATGATCCAATAAAACACCTAACTAATTAATTGGTACTTTGTTTAAGCATCATTTCTTTTATAGCTGATATGAGTATACTTGTGATCCAACCACTCCTTACAATCAGATTCATAAAATCAGTCAAAGTGACAATAAACCACCAATAACCCTAGTTATGATCTAATACCCTCTTTCCTCATTATTCAAGAATCATTATAACAATCCATGAGCACGTGAGCCATTTCAAACTGAAGTGATTGGAATAGGAAAAGCTCATTTCCAATCCTCTAACTATCGAAAATAGTATACATGCTAGAACTAATACAATAGCACTCAGTCTCAAAGTCTATGGGAGCGCAAAAGGGTCAACATCTATCAGCCATAAATGCCCCCGTCATAGTAGTTTTGATTGTCAGAAATATTGAGTTTATCTAAATGGAACAAGACCTTGGTCAAACAAGGGTAGTCGTCCAAGAAGATCAACATTTACGCAGATCTTTATCATGACATAACCAATCTCTCACCCTGGATATTGTAATATCCTATTTGAAGTTTCTTAGAAAATTCCTTGGTTCATGTAAGGATATTCCTCCCAAAGGTTCTTTTCGATTTTTCCCGTTTTTGATCCTCATACTACTAGCTACCCATCATCGAGAATATAATTGCTATATCCTTCGTGCAAAGTAAATAGAAATACAGGGTGATCACCAATCTTTGGGAATCGGTTTGCAAAAAATGTCCAGAAATGTCATTGTTAAAACAAGGAAGTAATCAGCGATGATTTTATTTATAATACTCGGTAGTTAATCGTCAAAGAACATAACCAAACAGGTTTTTATCAAATATTACAACAGTCTGACAGTAGCCCGGGTAAAGTAAACTGTAATCATTTTCTTCGGAATAGTGAGAGTCATTACCTTTAAACAATTTGAATGAAATTATCGATACATGTACTTGTTGTTTTTGATTTGAAGACATTAGCTATTGTTTTTCCACAATTAAAGGACCTCATGCCTTTTTCTTTTTACGATCATGTAAGTGGACTCCATTCATAACATGCCTAGCTTGTGCATGTCTCTTTGTAAAGCAACTGGCACTTCGATACTTTTTATTCAAAGAGAGCTCATTAGATCTCATTATCATGTTATTTAATATATTTTACATAGCAATCTGTCAATTAATTTTTTAGGTCATATTTACATGAACCATGGAATATACTTGCAATGGGTGGATAATGTTAATTGCCATAATATAACGGTCGCTATGTAACATACCCGCACACTGATGATATTTTTGTGTAGATTGGAAAACAAGAGCAGTACGAGGTTCGATAAAAAACATCACGCTAAGGAAGTCAACATATAGGGCGATGACTAAAGTTCGATAAGCAAAATAGACACTGGGATGTTAACCGAATAATCGTATCCTTCTCTACACATTTCCCGATTTTTCCTTAGCGCTGATCAATTCAAAATAGAGCCCCCTTATGTCATGATGACATTGGAATCAGATCTCCGTAGTCCCTACACGTGCCTGTTTATTGTTTTGAATTCTTTTTATGAGCCCTTGTCTTGATATTGATGATGTTAACAAAGAATTGACTAGTTAGAAAAATGTATAAAAATCGGTAAGTCATTACGCACAGAATTACCCTTAATTGCACGGCATTAACGCGATCAATGACCGAGTTACAATTTATTAAAAGAACAAAACAAGTATGGCAGAAAAATATGGGTTGACTTTTGCGAGTACTTTTTCAGAATCTCAAAATTTCCATTTTTACTTTTACAATACTCACTAATTTGAGAATATTAAATGTATATATACTGTAACCACGTGTTTCTATGAGTTTGGAAAATGTTATTAAACACATGTAGCCCAAAGTGTGTAAAAGGGAGAGCATTTGATCTGTTTTGTATCTAATCAAATACATCCAACTTTAGAAACTGAGAATTATGAAAAATATATATTCTGCATGCACAATGTACAAATCTAAAAGGTCTTATAAGTAACAACGAATGCCTATAATATAGTATTGTTATGTCACCACCAAAAGTGGTGACATATTGTTATGGTCTCCGTTTTTTTGCGACGGCGGTTGGTGGTTGGTGGTTGGAGGTTGGCGTCCGGCGTCCGGCGTCCGGCGTCCGGCGTCTGTAACAATTTCTTACAACTTCCTATAACTTAACAAATACTGTTTAGACTGACTTCAATTTTTTCTAAATCATCTACATGTTCTCAGAAGTTCAAATCTGACTTTAGATTTGACATTTGACCTTCAATGACCTTCTCAAGGTCAAAAAGGTCTTTTTTTCAACTTGCTTCACATTGACTAAATTTTTTTTCAAAATCATCTACATGTTCTCAGAAATTCAAATCTGACTTTAGATTTGACTTTAGATTTGACATTTGACCTTCAAATCTGACTTTAGATTTGACATTTGACCTCCAATGACCTTCTCAAGGTCAAAATGGTCAAAAAGGTCTGTTTTCAACTTGCTTCAAATTGACTAATACTGTTTAGACTGACTTCAATTTTTTTCTAAATCATCTACATGTTCTCAGAAGTTCAAATCTGACTTTAGATTTGACATTTGACCTTCAATGACCTTCTCAAGGTCAAAAAGGTCTTTTTTCAACTTGCTTCACATTGACTAAATTTTTTTTCAAAATCATCTACATGTTCTCAGAAATTCAAATCTGACTTTAGATTTGACTTTAGATTTGACATTTGACCTTCAAATCTGACTTAAGATTTGACATTTGACCTTCAATGACCTTTTCAAGGTCAAAAAAGGTCAAAAAGGTCTGTTTTCAACTTGGTTCAAATTGACTAAATTTTTTTTTCAAAATCATCTACGTGTTCTCAGAAATTCAAATCTGACTTGATTTGACTTAAGATTTGACATTTGACCTTCAATGACCTTCTCAAGGTCAAAAAAGGTCAAAAAGGTCTGTTTTCAACTTGCTTCAAATTGACTAAAAAAAATTTTCAAAATCATCTACGTGTTCTCAGAAATTCAAATCTGACTTAAGATTTGACTTAAGATTTGACATTGGACCTTCAATGACCTTCTCAAAGTCAATAAAGGTCAAAAAGGTCTTTTTTCAACTTGCTTCAAATTGACTAAACTTTTTTTTCAAAATCATCTACATGTTCTCAGAAATTCAAATATGACTTTAGATTTGACATTTGACCTTCAATGACCTTCTCAATGTCAAAAAAGGTCAAAAAGGTCTGTTTTCAACTTGGTTCAAATTGACTAATTTTTTTTTCAAAATCATCTACGTGTTCTCAGAAATTCAAATCTGACTTAAGATTTGACTTACGATTTGACATTTGACCTTCAATGACCTTCTCAAGGTCAAAAAAGGTCAAAAAGGTCTGTTTTCAACTTGCTTCAAATTGACTAAAAAAAATTTTCAAAATCATCTACGTGTTCTCAGAAATTCAAATCTGACTTTAGATTTGACTTAAGATTTGACATTTGACCTTCAATGACCTTCTCAAAGTCAAAAAAGGTCAAAAAGGTCTTTTTTCATTTTGCTTCAAATTGACTAAATTTTTTTTCAAAATTATCTACATGTTCTCAGAAATTCAAATATGACTTTAGATTTGACTTTAGATTTGACATTTGACCTTCAATGACCTTCTCAAGGTCAAAAAAGGTCAAAAAGGTCTTTTTTCAACTTGCTTCAAATTGACTAATTTTTTTTCAAAATCATCTACATGTTCTCAGAAATTCAAATCTGACTTTAGATTTGACATTTGACCTTTGACCTTTAATGACCTTCTCAAGGTCAAAAAAGGTCAAAAAGGTCTGTTTTCAACTTGCTTCAAATTGACCAATTTTTTTTTCAAAATCATCTACATCTTTTCAGAAGTTCAAATTTGACTTTACAAGTTCTCAGAAGTTCAAATCTGACTTTAGATTTGACCTTTGACCTTCAATGACCTTCTCAAGGTCAAAAAGGTCTTTTTTCAACTTGCTTCAAATTGACTAAAAAAAAATTTCTAAATCATCTACGTGTTCTCAGAAATTCAAATCTGACTTTAGATTTGACTTAAGATTTGACATTTGACCTTCAATGACCTAACTAGGTGGTGACATTTTGTCATGTTAATGCCTTGTATTGTATTATGTCTGTCCCACATCAAATTTGAATGCTCCATATGATATGATTAATAATTGTCCCACATCAATTTTGACTGAATGCTCCATATGATATGAAAAATAGTATCACAACTGCCTAATGGTTTGGAGGGGTTCGGTTCGTTCATTCTTTTATGATTCTGAACAATTTTTATGTGATTTTGGCCAAATTTGTCTACCCCCTGTTTTTTTAAAAAAGTGAACCCCATTGGTAAATGCTGACTACAGGCTTGCTCACGGTGTCAAGAGTATCGTAATTTTTTAAGAAACCTTGTTATATCATAATTTCAGATGTTGGGGTTTGTTTTTGAATCACTGGTTTGATGTGATATTGCATGTTTCTTTTCCTATTGTGTTTTTAATCTCTTCAGTGTTGTCCCTTTTGGCATTCTTGATTGCATCTTAACATTGTAATAGCCTTTATTTTTGCAAACTTGTTTGGGGAGAAATTGCAGACGCTAGTACATTGTAAAACACAATATGCTGCAAGTGTTTCTTTCACAAATGCTATCTGGAGAGACAAAATTGCATTTATTAAAACCCTTTTCTATTATTCACGGTAACATCATCGTGTATCAATATCTTAAGGTTAAAGTACATCTCAATAATGTCAAATCACACGATATATTCTAAGCCATTATTAACCCAATTAGATCAAAGACCGTTATCTATGCAAGGTAAAAATGTTTAGGAAATGCCTGTAGCAATTTAATTGCATTTACAAGTATGTACAAACATGAACTAACGAAACTAGAAAAACAATTATTATTGTTCTATCGCGATCAATCTTAAAATGACGGTCTGATTGGATTGTCGATATATAAGTAGTCGTGAATAATACGACTCGTTGGTTTTTATTGGTATATTATTGTAAGTTTCGGGCTAAACAATAGTTTCCCCAATTTTGATTTCATGTTGTTCAATATATATTTATTCATGAAGTGAATGAGTACGTCGGATCCCAATCAGGTAAAGTATGAATTGGATCAGGGTGGGTGACCTTCAGATGTCAGAAAAAACATATTATTAAAAATACCGAAACTCAGGAATGATATTTCATTCTTCCGTTGTCCCTCTTCAAGTGTAATATTCTGGTAGATACAATTGACTTGTAAAAGCGATCAATGTTTTGAAACCAAGTACTTTATTTGCCAAACATACAGGTATTCTGGCATAATACCATGATACATGTTAGGGAAACAAAAGTCGTTTGCGTGAACTTTATGAATGGGTATTTTCCAATCGCGAGGAGAAGTAATAGCTGCCATCCAAATCAGATTCGGTGCTATATTTCCCAGTTGTACCCCTGCCATCACACGTCGATAACGATCGGAAATTACCACGGGCCACTTTGGGCCACTTGGGCCACTCAAGGCCTTGTCAGTTGGACCACCTGCGCCTATATTGCAATTTCACATCCACTATTATAACTGATTATTGTTTCCTGGGGGTAGTGCGTAGTGGGAGTGTGTACAACAAATAAAAGTCTGAATTGTTTACCTCTGTTTTGTATAGTTGTACTAAACAGATCAACAATATTTTTTTATATATCTAAAAACACGCAAGAGTTATTTTTTTCTTGTTCTTTAAATTGTTATGACTTCAGTTCGAATGAAATGACGCATCGTCTAGCGGCTTTGGATTTTGTGACCGTCGTTTTGAACGTTGAAATCAAAATGGTTGTTGGACACTATAATTCTTTTTATACTTTAGACCATTTTCGGATTTGTTTCCATATGACTCGTGGTTGTTACCTTTCTATTTATGGTCATATTATGTTTTTAATATGTTTTGATCTGCACCCTCATGTCACAGATTTTGCTCTTGTGTCACATATTCTGCCCTCAAGTCACAGATAATGCCCTCATGTCACAGATTCTGTTACATATTCTGCCCTCATGTCAAAGTTTCTGGCCTCGTGTTACATATTCTGCCCTCATGTCAAAGTTTCTGCCCTTGAGTTACATATTCTGCCCTCATGTCACAGATTTTGCCCTTGTGTCACATATTCTGCTCTCATGCATATGTCACATACTCAAAATTTACAAAGTCATGTGACTTGCAACATATTCCGTACGTTTTGTTCCCTCACCTTTAGCTTTTCTTCGAAATCTATTTTTCAATTAAACGAACACTATCGGACCATGAAATCTTATAATAAATATTGGTATTATTACACTGAAGAAAAGAAAGGCTTGTTAAATTGATTTTTTTCAATTTCCTTAGAGCTATTCCTAACTCACAAATTGGCTTCTTTCGTCCCATCAGAATCACCAAATATATCTATATCTTTTCACACTTTTTATTATAAAAAACTGTCATTTTCTCTCCATATTTCATAATTCTGAAACACGTCAAAGTGTCAATCTAAATCAGTTTAATTTAAATTTATATTCTGTGAGCGGTAGTATCTAAAGCTGAGTTTTTTGCTGGGGACGCTAATCATCTCTAGCTCAACTAATATGATTTTCGGAATACATTAGAAAGCAACATATGGTAATTTCTGCCTTTAGGGGCAGCTAACAAGATTTCGACAGAAGAAATCTCACACTTATAACGAACCATTAGATATAGGGTAAACGTTTTCAAAAAATAAACATCGTTTTCAAGATCAGCCAAAGTAAACATTGGACTCGTGATAAACTTTGTCTTTTTATGATATTCTTTGTCTTTTTATGATATTCTTTGTCTTTTTATGATATTCTTTGTCTTTTTATGATATTCTTTGTCTTTTTATGATATTCTTTGTCTTTTTATTTAGCTTAGAATACTGTCCAAAAACATCAGTGTAAACAGACAATAATTTTAAACAAAATGGCGCTGTTCATCAACGACACGTACTAGTGGTTCCATGTTAAAATTCTATTCAAGGGAATGAAAAGCTAGATTGACTTATTTCCGTACAGCATGTTGTTGTTTTCCCCAAAATACACGCAATAAATTATCAACGACACTTGATTCCCTCAAACGTCAAACCACAAAACAATAGAGGATAGATAATCGAATTAGGTCGTGTATTCTCCTCAATTGAAATACTACCTAGACTTATTGTCAATGGTAATGTAATCTTCTGGAGTGTCTTAAATTCCAAGTTCTCAAAACTGAACAGCTACTTCTCCTGAAACTTTAATCATTATTACCACATATTACAATTTAGACATGGAAACAGTGTGTAAGCTACAAGGTACAGGTTGAGCCAGAAAAAGTTAACTAAAAATCTCATTCATCAAGTATGGGATTTCAGTCATACGGGTGACACAAAAAATTCCACCCACTTATTTTGGAATAACTTTCTCAATAAGTTAGGAATCGCTGTGGTTCTTCTTGTGTAGATGGAATGTTGAATGGAAAAAATATTGTTGAACTTTGATAGCATCAACAACTTTGAAATTTAGAGTAATCACGTTTTTCGTCCAGGGATGCGCTTGGTAAAATCGTCAAAAAATGTTTTCTGGAATCTGGGATTTCTTTTTACCCTTTTCTGGATTGCTTTCACTAGCTTACACATATATATATTTGTCAATTTTTCCTAAATAGTTTTGGCACATTTTTCACTCACTGTAAATTTCAAAAAATAGTACAGATTTTCTTCCAGATACGTAGTATCATTGGCCTATTCCCAATGGTCACGATTAAACTAGAATCACACAATATGAACCTCCAGAATTTCATCTTTGGGGCTATTTCAAAGAAAATGTATGTATTAAGAACTCTAGAACCATCGGAATGTTGAAAAAACAAGAGATTAGAAGGAAAATGAGAGCCATTACACAATACATTTGTGAGCATGACGTCAAAAGTCCACCCGTTGCGTTAAAATTTGCCTCGAAAGACAAGATTGGCATTTTGAGCATGTTCTGTAAAACGGCCATAAAATCACGACATTTTGGAATAGACCAATGGAAAATTGGAAAGGGTTCAATTGTGCCAAATATGACTTAAAACCCATATTGAATGACTGACTTATTAAGATTTGTTTGGATTACATTTTTTGACTCACCCTGTATATGATGGGGAAAATAATGCTTTATGTCTTTGAAGAATCTAATATAAATGCCTACATCAGAATTGATTGAGAGGAGTGGACTGTGGAAGTATCAAATACGATGTGTACGATGCCTACATGTATGAAATAAAATGATAAAGCAGGTTAAGCTACATGTTTTCAAAAGAATATATATAATGTTATCATTATGACATCCATTGATTACTGTCACAATTGTACTTTCCATGGACATTACTACATATTTCGTATATCTTATACCTTTTAGATTTGTACTCAAATACATCGTATGAAGGGGAGAACTTGTCCCTCGTAAACCACGCCTATGTTCAAGTTCTCCTAAACGTGTATCTCTGAACCGAACTATGCTATTGCCCAAACGACACAAGGTGTTCTAGTATAGGGTATATCATAACCTCACTATTATATTTTATTGGACACGACAAATGGCAGTTTAAGAAATATGCCTCGCTTGTAATAGCACATCTGCTTGTATTTGGTTGTCGTATGGAAATGTTATTGATGTTCAGTGTACATTTTTCTTCAGATTAACAGTAGTAGCAGCCTGTAACATGGACCTGAGATTCTTCCCAATGGATACACAGCTATGCACCCTGGAGATCGAGAGTTGTAAGTAGTATAGTACGTACTTTTGAATACAACGCCCATTACGTACCTCAGAATCACTGTATAGTGTCTGTGGGTTGTTCCCTGAACCTCGAACGGGTAGATTAGTAGTTTGTAGTGTATGATCATGAATCTTGTAATTTAAATGTAATTTCGTTCCATGGACACGAGATAAGGTCTTTGATTACTCATTATCATTTTGCCTCAGTATCATTACCAAGCAAATACCAACAAGCCCCTTTTTGTCAGAAAATCCATCTTTCCACTTGTTCAATTTCCTTTTGATGTATAGAGTGAACTCATAATGCTAACTTTTCATAGCAATTTGTCACTCATATAAATATTGTTACATCGTGTGATTGTATTAAATTATGAAATAAAATTGTACATAGCGTATAGTAGCATTGGTTTGCGTGTTTTGACAGGCGATTCATAGCGATTAATGCATCATCGTCAACACGGCCACTTTGGTCTTTTTGTGAAGGCGACTATGGTCATAAGAAACCAAGTGAATAAAAACGATTCCTAAAGGTTAAAATTGTTATTACCCCTACTCCTTTAAGTCAGTATCCTGATCTTTGTCTGATATTGAAATGTATGTGTCCGCCAACCAAACAGTGTGATGGTGTAAGAGCATGCCTAGATTTGATTACAACGTCTTTGCCATCCCTCCTTTGTTAATCGATGGGTATCGTGACATTGTTAATTTAATAAAAAAAGTAAGTTATTGAAATTAATCGGAAGTTGAAATTCTCCAAGGCATAATTGTATTTTTCTCAACCTTGACTTATAAAACGTACGATTAAATAGTATAAGTTGATTGATATTTATACGTTAGTTCAGGTTATGGATATTTGGGATTTACTTATTGCACGAGTAGTCTTTTGTCCTTTTTATGTCTTTTTTTAATACTTTTTGTCTATTAAAATGGTACATGTGATGACATATTTGAAAAGGCAATTATATGTATCCAGCTTTTGCAAAGAGGAGGGGGATTACTTACTGATTCTAACTTACACCGTACTCTGAAACATTAACTTTTGATATTCCAAAAGACCATACATCTCGAAGATGCAAAAATTGCGTCCACCAAAGTCCACTTACTCATTATAAACCAAAACGTTTTCGGCTAATTTAGGATCAAAATTGCAGACACTGTCCGTTTAATAGAATTAGCAAAATCGATTTTTGCCATGTACTCTAATCTCATCACGGTCAGTGTAACACAGTCTAATAAAAAAGGCTCAACAGGCGACAATTATAGGCATGAATTAAGGGCCAATCAGAAAATATTGGCCCATTTTCTATCTAAAATCTAGTTTGACAGTAAACCTCATTCTTAATGGTGCAATTTCATTGTGGCTTATTTCAGTTAAATCAGCGTCTTACTGCTGTTGATAACAAGTAATTGTGCGAGATCCGCTTATAGATTTCTTCAATGTTGGTGTCAGTTACATGTTCAGTCAATCAGTTACTCAACTTTTGAATGACATTATCTGTCTTCTAAATCCCCATTTAATAAAATAAGTCAGATAATTGTGGCCTCGTAAATCCACTTAACTCAAATTTGTTCCAAATCAACCCATTTGGAGACATTTTAAGATCTCTAGCTGCAATTACTAAGTTAGAGTTAGCATCGTTTCCCCAAAGGACTGCCAATAGATGGCCTGAAATATAATGTGTTTGATAGTACGCTTTTGTTAGCTAGATCGCATTAATGATACGACAAAATCATTTCATATTAGATCTTCTTTTATAAAAGAACAGATAAGTATGAAATCAATGCAGTGTATTCTAGCCTATTCTAAGTTTTATTGGAGCAATATCTTCACATTAGCAAAATTGCAATAGGAAGTTAAACATCCCAATCGTGACTTGTCGGGAAACACAAATCCCACTGGGTTCTTACACCCGCTGCAAGCCAAGTTCATGGCTGTGTGTTGTCTTTTAATTGCAGAAATGACAATGAATTTGACATAATGAAGTATATGTTAAGTATTACAAACACCCCCGTCCGGCCCAAATATTAAATTATTTGTGCAATAAACAGTTTTTTATTAGTTGACACTAACTTTTAGTATTAGTATTATTAGTAATTCACTATAATTTATAATACTGTCTAAACGGATAGTATTCCATATGCCGATACCGCCTGGCAGTGATTTTATACTGAAAATTCGTTTTTGATAAACAGGATGGGCAAACAAAAAATGCAAAATCTGTTTCAGTGAATTGTGACATTTTAATCTAAAGATTAAATATATGTGACATATGAATACACTGCCAATCTCAAACAGTACAATACAGCGCTATTTATGAAACAGTACTGGACAGCGCTATAAAAGCAGCACGGTGCATCGCTTTCTTTTAAAACTGTACAATACAGCGCTGTTCAAAACAGTCCTGTTAGAATAACGCAGTACATCGCTGTGCAGCGCATTGGTCGGACTGCACTGTTCGGTACTGTTGTACACAGTGTTGTCCAGTGCTGCAAGATGCTGGTTCAGATTGAGGAGTACATCATATAAAAACCCATTTAATTTTCCATTATTTGTTATGTTATGCACTGTTCATCTATGTGATCTTAATTTTTTTGAAAATGCAGTGTCCGAAAGGCCACCCTATATGATGTAAAATGATAATGCAATGTGTCACACTAAAATAAAATGGAATTTCTTCTGGTAGTTATCAAGCTTATTGATACATGTACAGATGTATGAATAGGCATTATTTCTGTTGTTTATACCAATTTGTTGTATATCAATATTATATAGTTATTTAAATAATGGAAGTGAATGAGCTCTGTAATCTCTATGTGTTTCAAGTCAGTGAGAATCTTTCACAGAACAATTACACGGTGTCCAACCCAAACGCTCTTACATGCACGACGGAGCGTTTCATTCACGCGAAAATGCTGCGGAGCAAAATAAAATGGCGGCTAATGAAGATTCCACTATGACCGTAAGTATTGTTTAACTCGTTTCTCTTACATAACATACACTATGATGAAATATTATTATGTACCATTCGATGGACAATACACTGAGCAAAGATCTTATTTATTCAACTTCTGGTGGTTAACGGTTATTTGCTTGATCAAAGCCACTCCGTAGTGTAGATAGAACGAATCTGAAGTGGACGAACTGACCACAAATTACGAATTAAAGTAGTATTTATATAAAAACGTCAATCTTTCTATCAAAGTATTAGATCACAAACTCGTATATTCTCCAGACAAAATCCATTGTTTGTTCTCGAGAAATCGCTTGTTTTCCTCGAAACGCGCGCTCCGTCGATTTAGAACACAATTTTAGAAACACTCTTACCATTTTATTTTGATATTGTTTTCAGATTATTAGAGAAGAGCTCGGATTCGAATCTATCTCTCAAAAACGTGTTGTACTTGTTAGGCAAATTGAAACATCCCAACCTGGTGGTGCTAAACGTGCAACAAACCGACTTAAGCCAACATTAGATGATTTTATGCCTACATGTGTGCTAAAACTATGACAAAAAAGAAAAAATGATATGTGAATTAATCTTTCTTCTTTTGATTCCAAGGGGTACAATAGATATTTTCTTTCTCTTCCTGAAAAGGAAAGTCATGCTATATATTTCCTAAACAGATCTAGACTACCACAGCGTTTCCAGATCACTGTGTTAACAAGATCGCAGCATTTCTTGACTATGAGAATGTCATCATTTTTAAAACTGGATTTTCGGTCATCAAATCACAATTACGATAATGTTTGGTGTGTTGAAGCATTGACATTTGACCAAAATATACGTTTGTGCTCTAATCTTGGCTGCTTCTAAACTATAAGTTGCTTCGTACAGCTCTTCCTAATTGCTTCAAATGTCAACAGCCAGCCAAGTACAACATGAATATCACACCCATAGAATGGTATACTTTAAAAAATACCGCTTATTCCCATTATTGGGGAAATGGTCAGGCGGCTCATAATTCCCGCCCACAAGTTTTCCTACTCCGAGGCGTTTCTTTTTGTTTAGTTTCAGTAATGAAACGCTCCGTCGCACACGTAAGAGCGGTTGGGTTGGACACCGTGAATTACGAAGATCCATTATGGTAGCAATAAAGAAATATATATGCAGTAAACAAACAACTGGCCGATCAAATTGGAAAAGCTTGAAATGTACAGGATAAAGGTAAAAAGGTTTGGGTTTCGACATCCCCAAATTTAATCACGATTGGTGCAACTTTGGGAAAGTTACAGTTTCTTTCACCTTAATTCATTTGACATGCTGTATATATTCTTTCTTTCAGTTGGCTACAAGACAGTTGATATAATGTATGAATGGTTAGATGGACCGATAAATTCTATGGGAATGTCAAAGGCTATGGCGCTACCCCAGTTTACCATATACGGCTACAGGCTTGTGGAAAGACTTGAAGTGCTGTCTACAGGTACGTGGTAATCGAGAGGATATATACTGGCTCAACTACAAATGAAGTTCTAGTAAGATAAATACAGATGTTAACAATACCGAGATGGTTGATGTTTCCGAAAATAATTCATAGGCATATTATAAGACAATTGCAACACTGTAAAACGATCCTTTCAAATATTTATACAACGTCCCATATGCTTACAAATTGTAATTCGTTTACAGATAAATCAAATGATAACACACTTGGTAATAATGACAAGTGTTTCATCTTTAATATCTATCTATTCATTTATTCTCTATCATGATTTCAAAAGAATGTTACGATAACAGCAGTTTCCGTAAAATTCAAAACTGAATTACTGACTCGCTTTAGTTAATTAGCCAGCTACCAGGTAACATCGGGGCTTCTGATCACGTGCCAATCATGTTTCATTTATAATTGTCATGTTTGTATGGAGTTAAAATAGTTTGACCTAAAAGTTGTTGTTTTCTAATTCTTTTCTAATTTTTTCATTTTATTTTCTGTGAACTTATTTTTACAAAATGATTGCATGAAAAAGTTTTACTCATTTTTACTGAGCACATGCTCTTCGAACTGTATTGTTGCAGATCAAACAGACAAGTGGTTATTTGGCACCAAATTCAAGACTAATGAAAATCGTATCCGACCGATACTACGCGTATTTTAAGACGTCATATGAGTCGGATACGATTTTAGATCTGATTTTAGTGGCGCATACTAAAATTATGTTGTGTATTTTTTAGTATCCATCGGATAAAAAAATGTAGATCCTTGCCAGTGTATGAGTACAAGTTATTCTCATCCTTTTTGCTTGGTTTTCGTTCTCCCGGATATTGAAAACTCTTAGGTCAACATCTCCAATTGTCTAGCTCGTCTCGGGTCCCTATATAATAATCAGCATCCCCAAAGGTCTCCAAAGCCTGAGAAATGAAGTAAATCGAAACACGTTTTTGATCACCCAAATGTCCATTAACTTGGTTAAGTATCTTCTCTGAAAAGTCAACGTGGCCCATATGCCACATTTCACAAATATGTCACAGGGAAATCTAATTCACAGATTCAATTTAGAAGCGACTGATGCGTCCATGAATTGCAGTTGTAGCTCTTCAAAATCGCACACAACTCAAGACAGCAAATCACAATTAATTTAAATTGATGGAATTTTATAGAAATTGAAACCCTTATACACTAAATCATGATCAGGTGAAGAGAAATGAATCTTGAAAAGCAATGCCCCAAACCATGATTTTAAGGAAATAGACTAGAAACTCGATCTAAAGATACATGTCTGTAGCAAAGACAACCCCAATGATGAATCTATAAATTAAAGGTTTTTCAAAGTTTGTCTCCATCGCTATATGGACTCAGTTGTCAGTGTACCAATGCATTATCTCATCATGGGAAATCATGGTCTTCTATTATATTCCTTTCTATTTATCATGGATGTCAATTTTCAAATACATGTAGCTTCCCGCGGCCGAATGTCTTTAATGATTCATAAGTTTTCCAATTTACGTTAGAATTTCTACAGAATCGAAAGGGCGAAATCAAATGTACGCCATGAACATTAATTTTATTATGGGTTTAAATGGAATCATCGAGTTTGATGAAATGGTGATGGGAACTAGTCAAACTTCTTAAATATCAACCTAGTGAAAGAATTATGAACCTAGAGCTAAAAGCTCAAGTCTTTCTTAAAATTTACCCAATAAGCGAGTCTGTTCATCAAATTCGACAGAATTATTTGTAATGGGTAGATATGACATATTACTGATACTACGTATATATGTAAGCCAATGAAAGCAATCCAGATATGCCTCAAAAAATGGGTAAGGCAGAAATCTCTATTTCAGAAAATTGTATTTTTGAACCTCTTTTGACAATTTTACCCAGAGTATGCCTGGACGGAAAACGTGATATCTCAAAGTTGATACTATCCAAGTACAACATTTTATTCATTGAACAATATCTACACCAAGAATCACAAAAATTCCTTAATTATTGGAAAGTTATACCGAACTTAATGGGTCGCATTTTTTGTGTCACCCTGTGTTTGTTTTGTTTAATCTTCTTGATACGCTTTCTGATTTTGTTTGCAGGGAACTATTCAAGACTCGCATTAGAGATGCTCTTTGTTCGTAGCATGGGTTACTATCTAATACAGATATATGTTCCATCAACTCTCATTGTCGTGCTATCCTGGGTTTCCTTCTGGCTCTCGCGAGAAGCTGTCCCAGCGAGAGTAGCACTTGGAATCACAACAGTTCTCACCATGACAACCTTGATTTCCAGTACAAATGCGGCGCTTCCAAAAATAAGCTACTTAAAAAGCATCGATGTTTATCTTGTGACATGTTTTTTGATGGTGTTTACATCGTTGTTGGAATACGCTGCTGTGAGCTATATCGGTAAACAATGTCAAAGGAAAGCGAAGATGGAGCTCAAGGATATGTTTGAACTTGGTATGCCTCTTATTGGAAACGGATTGGCTTATCCAGCCACGAGGGAGCAAAATTTAAATGATAACGTAAGAGTCTTAGTAAGTTGTCTATCTTTCTCCTCTATCTTCTTGTCATACTTATTCTACGTTTCAGATCAGCATTATTTGCCCAAATCATTGCTTGAAATTATTTTTTTGCGTTGCATTATGATTTCTGAGGTTCGGATTTGTTTTCCTCCTGGCTTGTTTTGACTTTTGATTTGTCCTTCACCTTGCAGAGTATTGTCCTGCCCTTTGATCCTGTACCTTTTTGTACTTGTGGTTTAATATTTCGCTGGGTATATTTAAAAACATGGTATTTAAAATATATTGAAATAAATAAAACTCTAAAATAAAGGGAAAAGAACTTACCTTTAGGAAGTAGTTCCAGTTTTCGAAACAAATTTTTCTCTCTTATATTTAGGCCACTCTTTAATTCGTCTGTCTGGACAATGTCCTTATATTTTCAAACATATGAAGAATATCGAGTGAATTCTCTCCACTCAAATCTTTGTTGATGTGGCACTGGAGTGAGAACCATCTATCAGCGCTGAAGACTCATACAATCACACCGCCCCATTTAGCCCATACCCGCGACCATCATTACAATAAAAGTGTTTCCACAATCTTTGCATTTATTCCCAATCAGAAATAAATCACAAAAATTGGGTCTCAAGATTTCGGGTTTTATTAGCTGTTTTACATTATTTCCAGCAATGGTTCAATGCAGAACGTAAGGGAAAAGACAAAGATTCTTACACAAAACGACGTACAGACTCAACAGACAGTAGTTCTAGTACAGATAAAGACGAAACAGATCAACAATGTGGTGGAACAGGCAGGAAAAATAAACCAAGTGACATTGATAAATTTGCACGTGTGTTTTTCCCATCGATGTTCGTTGTTTTTAGCGTCATATACTGGGTGACATACCTAAATATCAGCCATTCAGGTATTGACAATTCATTCACACGCTTACAACCACCAACTTGATACAGAACTGTGATAATGTTCAGTGATTTTGATATGAGGATATACGTCACTAGGTTACGCATGCGCAATGCAAACATGAAACGTACGTCACATCAGGCCACTTGGAGCAATGAATCTGGATGATTGGTTAAGAAATCCGAGTTATGTTTAAGATTCAACCTTCCATTGTGATTCCCAAAAGATATGTTTGCATGGCTAAAAACCGGGCTAAAAACGCACGTGTTTGAGTAAAAAAGTTGATGGCAATACAAGTTGTGGTTTATGAAGTATTTGAAGCAATACACTTTTACTTGCAAGGTAGAATCTATATGTATATAATAATGCTCATTTGAGACAATCAATGTTGTAACTTAGTCAATGTAATTATGACAGCAACAAAGCACAATTTATATTACATATCTCTCCATTTTCCATTTATTTTTGCTGTTGATGAAACGTCAACTTAACTTTTCGTGTATTAGGAGTAACAAGAAACGTCTAAAGTCCTTTCGTTATGGTCCTGTTGCAGAGCATCTGTTTTTGATATATACGTTGAGACAATAATATATAAAGTCCTTAATTTCTTGAATTTACCAAATTTTTTTTGAGTTATATTTAGTTAAGTTTTTTTTATTTTCTTATTTTGCACCAGATGATGTTATGTTATCATTCTCAATGTGGCGAGTAGTGCCAAAATGGGAAAGACAAATACAGAAAACACTTAGCAGGAACCACAACACAACTTAAGAATAAATGCTTCATAGCAACATAGATGCCATCTTTTTTATGTTTTCAAAGTAAAGTTGAATTCATGCCAAGGGCTATTTTAATGATACAACTCTAACACCCCAGTCACATTTGTCGCACGGAGGCCGTGCGTCGACCGCAGATCAATTAAATCAGTGTATTTCTGCGGCGAGCGTAGGAAAACTACGCTCGCCTTGCGGCCTCCGTGTGGCGTATCCAGTTTTTTAGAGGCCGCAGGGTCGCCGTAGAAATTATAACTCGGAGTTATAATATTTGTTCATTTCTGAGGTCCCCGTAGAAATCAACTGGCTCAACAAGATTGAATCATTATTTGTCAATGTTTCACGATCACTTTTCATTTGATATGACATTTATAAATTGTCCTGATGTAAATAAAATGAAAAAACTATTACTTATCAATATAAATTTAAAATTCACCGTGCGGCTGCCGAGGGAAATGTGACTGCAAAAGTATGAGAGCGCAGAAATTCTGCGGCGAGCGTAGAAAAGCCACTGGCCGCAGAAATGATAGACCGCAAGGTAGAGGTGTCAAGTATTAACCGGTTAACCGGTTAACCGCCGATAATGCCTTGACCGGTCTGAGTTTTTATGGGCGGTTAGTTGACCGTGTATAATTCTGTTATTTCCCGCGCTTATTTTGCATGCTAATCCGTTTGGTTTTATGGTGTCAGTTTCACGTAAGCTACTCATACATGTCATAAGTCCCATAACTCCTTACAAACATCCAATCAGCAACTTTAATCCCTGCCACATTGCTTTCCCGCGCTTACTTTGCATTTTAATCTGTTTGTTTTTCAAGCGTCAGTTTCATGTGAGCTACTCATACATGTGATAGGTCCGAAAATTCCTTACAAACATCCAATCAGCAACTTTAATCCCTGCCACATTGCTTTCCCGCGCTTACTTAGATAGAATAGCGTAAAGCTTGACGAACGTAAAAAATAAACGCCGATATATCATTTTTCCATTTTTTCAACTTTCAAGATCGAAGATAAAGATTTCATTTGAAATTATAAGTTCAAATTTCCCGCCGGTTAACCGACTTTAACCGGTAAAAACCCCCGGTTAACCGGTTAATGCTCAAGCGGTTAATTGACACCACTACCGCAAGGTCGCCGTAGGAAATGTGACTGGGGTGTAACACCCCAGTCACATTTGTCGCACGGCGGCCGCAAATCGACCGCAGAACAATTAAATCGGTGAATTTCTGCGGCGAGCGTAGAAAAACTACGCTCGCCTTGCGGCCTCCGTACGGCGTATGCAGATTTTTACAGGCCGCAGGGAAGGCGTAGAAACTATAACTCGGAGTTATAATATTTGTTCATTTCTGAGGTCCCCGTAGAAATCAACTTGCTCAACAAGATTGAATCATTATTTGTCAATGTTTCACGATCACTTTTTATTTGATATTACATCCTAGCACTATGAATAACATTTATAAATTGTCCTGATGTAAATAAAATGAAAAAAACTATTATTTATCAATAGAAATTTAAAATTCACCGTGCGGCTGCCGTGGGAAATGTGACTGCAAAAGTATGAGAGCGCAGAAATTCTGCGGCGAGCGTAGAAAAGCTACTGGCTGCAGAAATGATAGACCGCAAGGTCGCCGTAGGAAATGTGACTGGGGTGTAACACCCCAGTCACATTTGTCGCACGGCGGCCGCAAATCGACCGCAGAACAATTAAATCGGTGAATTTCTGCGGCGAGCGTAGAAAAACTACGCTCGCCTTGCGGCCTCCGTACGGCGTATGCAGATTTTTACAGGCCGCAGGGAAGGCGTAGAAACTATAACTCGGAGTTATAATATTTGTTCATTTCTGAGGTCCCCGTAGAAATCAACTGGCTCAACAAGATTGAATCATTATTTGTCAATGTTTCACGATCACTTTTTATTTGATATTACATCCTAGCACTATGAATAACATTTATAAATTGTCCTGATGTAAATAAAATAAAAAAAACTATTATTTATCAATAGAAATTTAAAATTCACCGTGCGGCTGCCGTGGGAAATGTGACTGCAAAAGTATGAGAGCGCAGAAATTCTGCGGCGAGCGTAGAAAAGCTACTGGCTGCAGAAATGATAGACCGCAAGGTCGCCGTAGGAAATGTGACTGGGGTGTAACACCCCAGTCACATTTGTCGCACGGCGGCCGCAAATCGACCGCAGAACAATTAAATCGGTGAATTTCTGCGGCGAGCGTAGAAAAACTACGCTCGCCTTGCGGCCTCCGTACGGCGTATGCAGATTTTTACAGGCCGCAGGGAAGGCGTAGAAACTATAACTCGGAGTTATAATATTTGTTCATTTCTGAGGTCCCCGTAGAAATCAACTGGCTCAACAAGATTGAATCATTATTTGTCAATGTTTCACGATCACTTTTTATTTGATATTACATCCTAGCACTATGAATAACATTTATAAATTGTCCTGATGTAAATAAAATAAAAAAAACTATTATTTATCAATAGAAATTTAAAATTCACCGTGCGGCTGCCGTGGGAAATGTGACTGCAAAAGTATGAGAGCGCAGAAATTCTGCGGCGAGCGTAGAAAAGCTACTGGCTGCAGAAATGATAGACCGCAAGGTCGCCGTAGGAAATGTGACTGGGGTGTTAGGCAAAGGTTATACATGTAAAAAGCTTTAGAAATACAATTTAAGTTTCGCTTAGAAATTCAAGTAATTAATTTTGGAGTTTCAAGTTTTGCCACTTGATGCTTTGGGATGTCAGAATTATTTAAGATTAGCACCAAACTCAGGATTTTGTCACTTAGCACCTTTTTGGGTTATGGTTATGGGATTAATGATGGAGAAAGAAGGGTCGAAACCAGCCATAGTTTCTCCTGATGACCATAGTGAAATATTGTGTTTCATGGATTATGACATTTGCTTTGCGAATGGATGTTAACCCTTTAATATGATTATGGACTTCGAGATTTTGTCTGTCCCACATCATTTGAGAATGCTCTCTCAGTGTATGGATACTTGTTTCGACAACATTCTTGTTGTTCTACAACTATTCTTGTTGTTATGAGTATTGGTTAAGTATTTATCCTTTCTTCAATAAATATTGTAATGGCTTCTGTATGAATTCTATATAAACGAATATACTTGATCAACACAAGGTACCATTGACTGCACTGCATACGGGGTTTGGAGTTATATAACAAGAATACTATGATACGACGTCAGATACTGTACATCACGGCGTAACATTGTAATTGTTCATTTTACCGACAAAATGCAAAGATTTACGCGATGAATATGCGCAATAATGCTCCTCCAAGTAATTGCAAAAGTTTTAATATTCGTGGAATCTTCTTAAAAACTTCAAGTTTTGTTCAGATTAAAGTGCGCTTCAATACAATTCTATATTCAAAAAGGTTGTGTCACGATATACAGGATTAGAATCACCAGAAAGTAGACATTTCAAACCCTACCCGTTTTCTTCTTTGTCGCGCTTTTCGGCCCTGCGCTCTCGTTGTCGCACCGTCTTTCTAGACTCTTTCACAGTGCCCCTTGTCATATTCAACTGATATACACAGACGGGAAAATATTAAGGATTGTTAAATTTATTATTTGTAATTTATTTTAACTCGAATTTTTAACACAATAAATAATAAAGGAGAACATATAATACGCTAGCGGCATAACGTCTTATTTTGTAAAGGCTTCACAGCTTGGGGTTGCGGTGATAAAATGATGTCTATCTCAATATATACTGGTTCAAATTAAATGAAATTAATTGTATGTAGTGAGGGGTATATTTAAAAGAACATGCTGAAACATTGGAAAGTTTTGAATGTTTACCCCTTAATTAGAAATATTTGAACTCAAAAAATGAAACGTAATTTTGTGAATTTTTCACATGGCTTCACTTCATATTTCTTTCAATTTATACTTCTTACAGACTGAATTTTAATCGAAATGATATAGTTTTTTTGATAAAAATATAGAATATGATATGCCTTTCAGGAATCAAAAAAGAATAATTCACCTTTCAAACGATTTAATGTTTAATTGATCAAAATATATATCTTGTTGGCACGAAATTCTGCCTGTCCACACTTTTTTTGCATAAATATAAGCGTTAAGTTGGCATTGTTATATTATGACGTCATCACACAGAATCTGTTTGTCTTTTTCAAAATGGTGAATATAAATATTGTGAAAATTTGAGAAAGATTCGTTATGAAATGAAAAAGTTATCTTCATTTTTCGTTTAAAATTAAAATCATTTTTCTTCAAAATGTTACAGTCCACACCCGGTTTTAGCATAGAAAGTCGCATAATACGGCTTGCGTGATTCTCATTTAAAAAGTCCCAAATCAGTTATTTGGAATTCTGATAGGCAAAATATTTCATGGACATACGTGTTCAACTGATGACGAAAAATTGTAGAAAAATATGATTTTGCTGTCGAGATATTGCGGTTTTAAAAGTAAGTACGCATGTAAAAATGCGGTAAAATCCCGCGATGTACAGTATCTGACGTCGTATCTATAGACGTGTCGCAAAAAGGTGGCGCATTTGTTTTTTAAGGGTATCGCGTGAATGTAACTTTGATTCCCCGGATTATAAGATAATATTCTAATTAAAGTTATATATCATTTTAAAGCTGTTTCGATGAAGATTTTAGATCAACTACACTCCGTTCACATTTTTTGCGCGTTCGTTTTTAAAAAAGAGTTTTTTACCAAGACATCTGGCAAATATCCCTTGTTGACACGTTACATTTTGAATTATTTTTCGTCTTTAAACGCTCATAACTCAAACAATATATGACTATTATACTTATTTTTCGTCTTGATAAAGGTAGATAGAAGTTTTATTTCAAAGGATGACTTTTAGTAAGCGTCCCATATTGTGACGTCATAGAGTTTGAAAAATAGAATCTGTTGACAGCGACCTTTTTTGCTCATTTTTTGTTACCTTCAACTTTTCAGGTGTACATTAAACAAAAAATACGAGATCATTTTTTAATAAATCATACATGATTATTTTGCTCCTAAACTCTAGTTTATTAATAAATAGTTGATTTTGTTCGCAAAAGTATGTGTTTTCTGTTGTATGTGGAAAAGTGGAGGACGAAAGGTTTTCAAAATTCATCAAAATAGGGTTAATTTACGCCATTCGCCTATTTTCAAGCCCAGCAACACGTATATTTATTTCACCTAAAATATCAATTGATTCGTGTTTTATGATGCTCCTAGCCCATTAACAATATATATATGATATCAGAGTTATTCGTCTAAAATGTTTTGAGATATAGAGGTAAATGTGGAGGACGAAAGGATTTTCATGTGTGTACATTTTTCTCAAAAACGTCACATTCTATCATGTTAAAAGCGAGGATCCTCTGGATTACGCCACAAAATGTGTAACAATGCGTGCGCGAGCTTTTTGCGACACGTCATAGCATTTTAATGGATATAGGCCAAATCCTTATACACGAACAAGTCCCTCAATTCGATTGTTCACAGAAATGACTTTATTGTTAAAATGTACAATAATATATAACGTATATAGTATGTACATAATATACATACTGTACATAATGTATTTATATACAGATCATTTGAAGCGTCAACAATAATACAAATCAACGACTTAAAGTTCTTTATTAGTTTTCAGCTGGTATATCAAAACTTATCTGAATCAATGTAAATCGTGAGTTTATATCCAAATTTATTTTTTCTATGCAATGACATCATTAAATTACTGTGTTTTCCAATAATGATCCCTGTTATAAATGATTCAATAATCTAATAAAGCTACTATGAAAGCTGCTGTTGCAATAACATGAATGTTTTAAATTGACTCTATTGAGACTACAAATCAGAGCATATGGCATGTTATCAACTAAATTGTCAGCAAAATTATATTCAAATGATGCAATATTTTAACTTGTACAATCAATTGTCTGACAAAATTATAACAAATATTCACCCATTCATCTTTGTACATCTTGTGCGTGTAAAAATACAAATAAATATTTAATTTCAACGCAAATGTTTTTTGTACAGTTGATACATTGTTTTACCTACATAGACTAATTATTTACATGTTACATGATGGATTCATGATATCATGATATCCTGAATGGTACAGACCTGTAACGTATGATGATCACATAATGATATATATACATTGAATAATTTAATGAGTATTAATATATTGAGAGGTGTATTGCTAACGAATTAACAATTAAGTTTTTGGTTGGCATGACAACAGACACATCTTACAGTAAAGTGAAATAATGAATAGATATGAAAAGGAAAATAGATGAAAACATGCTTATGGTCATGTAAATAGATTAAACAAATATGAACGAATCCACACACATTTCCTGGTAAGGGGGGCAATTATGACAGTTTTTCAACTTGGTTTTAATAATCTAACTCAAGTGTTTAATAAAACTAAACTATGTACAGTTCATTTTTGAAAACTATAATACATTGTGATTTTTGACACACCGTTGCTCACATTTACAAAGTATTGAACACATTAATGTTTCAAATAATGATTAAATAATATTTAACACATTCTTTTAAAAAACATTTGAGTTAGTAGATTAAGTATTTAGTATATTGCTTTGTTCATTGAATAGAAGGCTATCTTCAAATCGTATTTAACTTTTAAGACGTTTTCTTACAAAATACACAATTCTTAACATTTTACAATGAATATCAAGGAAATGTTTTTATAATTATTTCTTGCTTGTATTTCTTTATTTAGAAATAAAGGAATAATACAGCGATACAATATAGGCATATGAGAAAAACGTTCATCTTCGTACCTGTACAAGATTACACCGAAAATCAGAGCCGAGAACGAGGATGAAGGTCTATTTGGAAAGGATAGTTCAAGATTATTCATTCTTCGGATTTGCTTGGATAATATTTCTTTATCTCCATTTGAGTGGATAGCGAACTATCAAAGCTCATCAAGAATAAGTGATCTTGCACGGGTACCCATGGCAGAATAAGTATATCTTCGGTTGGAGATAAAAATCATTTCTCCCAATTATTTCAATCATTGCCGATACAATGCTGAATACGAGCAAAGGTGTGTGCATAAGTAGTTTGACACTTTTATGATCATTAACATGAGTTTGCAACACTATCTTCTTTCTTACAAAATTAATCTAATTCGAAAATGCATGGTATACAAAAGTGGTAACAATAGTATTATATATTTTCTTCCCATATCTCACATGGAGCAAGGTTACCATTGGTAAATGGTCTATATTATGTAGCAAGAAACTAGAAGAAAATATATACCCCATTGAGCTTGTCATGATGGCCATACAACGGCTATTTCATCTGGTATTACCCCATCAAAAGTCGTGCCAAGACCTTTCAATCCAAGCCCTTCTAATACATTTAAAGACATAGTTACCCTCGGTTATCTCATAGAAATTGATATTTCATTGCAAAAATATTTCATGGTAACCATGACAGAGTGTAGAGGGAAATCTACCTTGTGATGGTTGGACCAAGTTTGGTGAAAACGGTTTGAGTTTATTTGGTTATATTTAGGTTAATAGCGGCAAGTAGTAAATCAGCAAATCAATGGTGGAGTGATACCATCAATTACTCTTACCATTTACAGTTTTATTCAATAAATTGGTTGTTAGCCATGTACATTTACAATTATTTACATGATATAAAAACTGCCCTCTTTAAATTATTGTAAAACCTCCAGAGTACAATATATGACCATCATGACAATTTTTAGATGCAGTTAAATATGAAACATTTGAAATCACGTCTCAGGTGGTCTTCTGCATTAGATAATATGTCCAATAGCAAACATTAAATCCTATAAATAGCGAAGGAAATAAGAGTCTTGAATATTTGTCTATTTGATTGACATCGTCAATTGTTGGTATTTTTTCTTTGAGTTGCTTTGCTTTATTCTTTATATTTGTGATCACCTTTTTTCTCTTTTGGAAGCCATAGGGGTTTTTTCTCCGCACTAAGTTCGGATGGCCTCTTACTGGATAAGAGGCTCGAGGAACTGTTGTTGGGATACGATATGTAGATGGCGATATTCTTACATTCCCATCATTGCAGTCATAATTAAAGTTTTGTTTGTTGCGTAAACTAAGTATTGGCGAGAGTCGCACTTCCTGTAGTTCTATATTATCGCCCTGGAAATCAGAAATGAATATTCAAATGAGTGAATGACGTCAACGTTCAAATCGCACGTAATTGGTTGGAAAAGCTGATATACATAAGTCTCAACAGTCAAAGGTGACCAAAGAAGCTGAATACAATTTTGACTTTGTATAAACCAAAATTCTTTCAGCTTATTTAAAAATAGATTTTAATATACATTGACAATACATATACACAATGACGGTAACAGACAAATCCTGTAACAACAATCGCTGCGCTAAGACAAATAATCCAAGAATAACCGAGTAAAAATAACTTAAAAATTATGTACATGAAAAACCTCATAAAGTGTTTGATAAAAGCATATGCTATGGCTTAAATATTATATTCTATTGTTAAGCTATTAATTTTATCATATACATATTAACTATATATTTATATATAGAGTTACGTTATATCTTCGAAAGATACAATACCAAATATGTAGTAACAATATCAGTTTACTGACTACACTTAGACAATATTGAATAATACCATATATTGTTATTAACCCTTATCCTAGATCGGCACATTATATCACAGTATATACATATACATTAAATAATCAACGTGAAAGAGATGAGAGAGCTCTAATAAAAAAGTATTTGCCTGATGAGTTATATATGATTGTTAACAGAAATCAAGGTCCTTAACGTAATAATGCAACCTATATTAAGCAGTGAGAGTTTGGTTGCATCCCCTAAATGATAGTGATAATGAAGTGTGGTGATAATCTCTAAGAGGTATCCAGCCTTACGTTCTGGACCACTCAAAATCGGAGATAAAATTTTGATGATTGAAAATCGCGCGTTGCAACTGCGCATGCGCATAATTTGCATATTTGAATCGAGATGATTATACCCATAGCCGAAAGAGCATTTGTGACAACATAGTGCAGTTGCACTGCATATCAATTTCAAATCAAAACAGTGTTTTTCACATATTATAATTTCGCCCAAAGCATCCATGGTTTATTTAGGATTAACCAATTTGCATGTCAAATTACCAGGTTGTTTAATAAGTTCACGTCCTCTCTTAAAATGTTCTTCAGAGAATCTTTCACTAACTTTTTGGGGGAAAATACCTTTGATGAAACACGAAAAATCAAATACCGTTTTATGATTGGATAAAAGTTAATGTTGTTATGGTAACTACTACACAAGACGTTTCGATTTGGTTATGTATTGTGATCCAACTTTGTTTGATATTGATATGCTGTGCAAATCGATGTGTAAATGTACTACACATATGTGCCCCCTTTTACGACATAAAACATCCATCATTTACCCCTTCGGTTACACATAGCGTAGCTGGTCTTACAACAGGCGATGAGTTATCAAAAGTTCCCTATGAAAACAGAATTTATTAGTTCATTATCTACATCTAAATATCCCCAGTAATATCAAGGAGTATTTTTCGAAACATTCTTGGAAATTCAAAGTCAGTTGTTGTAACCATGGTAATAATGATATCATGCTTAGAATTTCCAATTAAATTGTTCGAAAAACATTCCCGTGTCGTAATATCTTGCCATTCACTTTTTATAACAGTGAAATGACAGTAAAGAACTACCTCAATGGTATTTACAACATTTCATTTTTAGAACAATTTCAAACCCTCGTCAAAGTTCAAAATAGTATTATAAAAACCTGACACATCTATAAAATCTGTAAAATACATGTCATTTTTCATCTATCAAGAAGCCACCTACGTCACAAAGCTTCTATAACGTTTAGTTCCCTAAATGAAACATTCAAAGCAATGTATATGGTATACAGTATACGTAGGATCGTATCCATATGAAAACATTGAAAGACATAAACTAGTACACAATATTATTTTGAACAGTTCCATATATAGACATACAACTTGGACACACATTAACATATATATAGTTAAAAATGTTGGTCTATCTAACTGCACATGAGAGCAAATATGAATTCGAGGTACAATTAATAGGCAGTACTATTGTTAAAATATTGATAAAACTCTTACATATCCCTCCTCTTGCTCTTGTCGAGCGCGGTCAGCCGCCTCTTCCTCCATTTTTCTTTTCCGTTTCTTCTTCGCTTTGGCACCCCAGTATGTGTAGTTCACGGCGGCGTACTCCAGCAGTGCCGCAAATACAAACACGAAGCAGAGTACTAGGTATATGTCTATAGCTTTCACATATGAGATTCTTGGTAAAGTAGACCTAACTCCGGTACTGATGGTTGTCATTGTCAATACCGTCGTGATACCTTGAACACACGTATAGCGATCATTTAAAATCGTATTTGTATACGTCATTACAGTGTATAGTTTACATGTACGTCTTAAAATTCACCACTTATTCCACTACATGATGTAGCAATTTATCTATAACATACAGAAAATGAATAGTCCCGAGATAGAACACATAGGCTTATTATGTAATTTGAATATTTCGTTATTTGTAAAAGTACAATAAAAAGTTCCATCTTATATATCAATACGAAAAAATCAAATCGATCAAATTGTATTAGCACTTTTCAAAGAATTTTTCCTTCCAGAGAATTTTAATAAGAGTTTTAGTGATCTTAATTTACAGAAGAATTTTCAGCAAAGGAGAGTTAGCTTTAGTTTCCATCCAACGATTTTATTGAATTGTTAATATACTATCTATATACACAATTTTGAGTTATGTATTACGTTGTAGAGTAGTAGTGCAATGGCGTTAGATACAAACTCCACAGAGCTTGGTAGTATTTTCGTCCCTTGTTGGTCGGTTGCAACGTGGTAACAAAGCAAATATATATCCGTAAAGACACATCAATTGGTTATATATTTATGAAACTGTAACCACTTTCAAACCAAACAAGTTGTACCGATATACGTGATAATAAGTGATGATTAGTACAGTGAAAGAGTTAACGCTGTTATAAAAGCACCTCGAACAACACACCTCCTTCACTCACCAATCATCATACGGGCAACTGCTACGTCACCAGTTTTAGTTTTTAACCAGCCAATCAATGTATTGCTGTTTCCTATTTTAATAACAGCAAAGTGGTGCAACATGCTATTGTTTTTCTATTGTTTTTATGTTGATGGTTGTAATGAATATGTTAGACACATGTTATAATGCATACTATGGGTATCAATTTGCCGAGAGTGTTAAGGGAACGTTTGTAGACCGCCAAATTACAGTTTAAAGGCGTTATCACACGTCAGATATTTTTCTAATATTTTTACATAAGATCTTATGATCTATATTTGCAATTTCCACAGTACATCAAAAAGCTAAACCCTTGTTAAAATGCATGTACATAATATAATATTATGGTACTACAGATATTCTAAAGGCTGCTCTAAAAGTAAATGTCAGATACATATTAATTAAACAAATAAACATATCTTGATTTATCCCACATAGAACCCCATTTTGAGTTTTTCAACAATGTTTCAAATACATAGTACGTACCTAAAGCAACTCTAGCGGACGTTGCCTCGTGATTTATCCAGAATGAAACCCAGGACAACATCACAATAAGTATTGATGGCAGGTACGTTTGAAACACAAAATACCCTATATTCCTCTGCAGTAAAAAACTGAGCGACAACCTCTGGTACGCACCTATAACAAAAGAACTACATCTTTCAGAATACACCCATGTGTTGTGCATAATTAGGACATCAATTATATAAATCCTACCAGTATCTATCAAGTATTGGCTGAAACGAAAAGATTACAAACAGACCAATCCTGGAGTTAATCATACAGTTTTAGGACAAAAATAGGTTTACCTTATTGCTAATGTTTATATTCAAACAGTGAAGCCCTCAAAGTAAGACATCACATATTTAGTCAATATACTCCATTTGGTGGAATGGTCTATGTATATTATAGATTTTATTGGTGTCCAGTATACTGTTAGTAGTGTATCACTATATTGAAAGAAGTACTTAATCGTTAGTAGGTAAGGGCGACCAGCGAAGCAAATATAATGCGTGCTACTGCGGTAACTTCATATCACACAAGTGCGTTATGAATTCAAATTAAGATAAAGTCAAACACTACTGAAACTTTCAACTTAACCATCCGATAAGGAATGATATGGAGACACAATTAACTTCTTAGCGCGGAGCTAGAGGTTACTCATTTGGTTTGTCTTTCCAATCATTTTATATTCTTAACACTTTATAGGTACATGTACAATATACATCCAATGCAAGTGAATATAGCCCTTCTTGTAAATAACATATCATGTTAGTTGATTGTAATCCAACAATGAAGCAAATAACATCAAAGCATGTAATGTTAGCTGTACAACATTAACTTTTCAATGAATAAAATCACAAAGCCATAGAATTTTGTTAAAATAACTAATCCAACGTAATTTGACATGTCATGCTTCATGACGGGTTTTTGGGCTCTGTGTTTTACCTGAACTACAATTACCATTGGGTTTACCAAAATTTGAAATCTTGGAACGATGTATATAACTCAAAACTCAAGTATGAAACTCAAAACTTAAGTATGCAATAATGAACGACTAGAGATGGATTTCGAATTTGGTCTTCATGACGGAAGAATGAGCTCTTGCTTTGACTCCATCTTTTAATATATATATTTCCATACATAAATCATAGAAATTATATCCATGTGTATGGTAACCTGAGCATATAATTTTTGTGATAGAGTAGTTCCATATACAAAACTTTGGCATTCTATCTACAAACAACGTTAAGGTCTTCATGTCTGGCTTACAGAGTAACGTTGCATCATCAGTTCTTCTGCAGTTTTGGCTGGTTTGATGTGTTAGTAGGCCTAGTTCATACATTCTCAACATTTAGATTAGTATATTTGCATAAACATGCAAAATGAACATCATCTGTACAATTGTAAATAGTTATTCATTCGTCACATTGGATTATTATGTAATTTATCTTTATTTCTCCATTTAATACTTACGCAGTAGTAGCAATTGAGCGCAATAAGTGAAACCTTCAATTTGATGTGAAACATTTTTACATTGTATTACTAGGTATAATTACAATGCGTTATAATGACACCAATGAAATATTACGTATTATAGAATTTGGCAAGTTTGGTGTTTGTAGTTCTAATACACAGAATGATTACTAGTACGTAATTAAACTGTATCACTGAAAGTTTCACCCCAATGAAAAGTGACCATTGTCTGTTAGAAGTTAGCAGCTGCTTTTTACTCATACTACTGTTCAATGAGATACTTTCTTGTCGTACCTAGTACTTATACAGGGTGGTCCAAAACTGAATCGCTAGGAAGGGCTATATCTCAGCAACTACCAATACTAAAGAGCTAAGACGAGACACCAAAACTTGTTTGGCCATAATATATGTATCATTATCAGGGCTCGGTCCGAGAAGAATCAAGGCTTAGTAACAGAAGTGTAACCACACCTGAACGTGTGGATGTTGCGCCCGATCCAGGAACATTGTTTGTAACTACTTATATACAGTAGATTAACCATTAGTACATTTACACTTGGAAGATATAATCGATGCCAACTACTCAAACACTTTTGAGGACCTCGTCGCGAATTCTATAGAGCAGGAGATTTGCGACATCCCACGAAATATTAAAGAGAGATCTATGAATTGAAGTTCTCAAACGCTCATGCCGCAATAGTTATTGCAAAACGTCAAACATGGATTGAGCATATTGTCCATAAATTCAGGTGATGTCACTTTTCAAACATCATGCTCAGGATTGACTTAGGTGATATAACCAATAAAAACGTTGGTGTTTCCTCTTTAAGATGGACAAATTAACTCTTTTCTAATGATTCGACTTTTTGGACCACCATGTTTATGATATTAAAACTTTGTAATGTAGTTATTTTTTTTAATTATTATGAAAAAACACTAATGGCTGCCTCAAGTTAATTAGTTGGTTATTTTGCGATAGCTGATGCATTTGAAAGTTTGGCCACTTGGTATCGTCTTTTTGATACTACAGTGTATTATGACACTCAAGACTATCCCAAAGGGAACACGCCAAGATAAAATTGTAAACTATGACAGTCTTGACATAAACTACAACTTAAACCTGATCTTGACAATGTCCTAGGCTGAAAAGTGTGATCAACATTATTTATTTCAAAACTGATACCATACTATTTAAAACCAATAGGCCATTCTCTCAAGTTTACAACTGCATTGTTACCTCTATAATTTAAGTTGCGGCGGCTCATCGCTGCAATGGAGAATATCAAGTTTCTTGAAGAAGACACAAACTGAGGAAAAAATTCAAACAACTAATTAACTTGAAAGAGCATGCCTTTATCTAATGTGACAAATGTAAATATCAAACATCCGGGACACTACAAACATAGCAGGATGCAGTTTAGTTAAAACTGGTTAAAACTGGTAAAACTGGTAAAAACTGGTAAAACTGGTAAAAGTGAGAATCTTATAACAATATGCTGCAATATGGTTGTTTGTAACGAATATTGGATGAAAGGATTCAAACATGAGCTCTGTCAACAATTCAAACATGAGTTCTGTTGAATATTAGTAGGTATCCCGTTATGTTTTGGTGCTCACTTTGTAATTGTACATTCAAAAGGATAATCAAACCTGACCGAAAATGATAAGCTCAAGACAATGGTTCTTCCATATTTTATATACAGGGTGGCTAAGTATACAGTCTCTACATTTTCGTAGTATTGTAATTGTAAAGACACTTTATGGACACCCTGCATACCGTATATGCTTTCAGAAAACATTAAAACAACTGACCTCCATAGTGAATATAGCTGGCTATAAAACGTCACAGGTGTCTTAGATCAAGTTTTCTAAAATATGTTAGTCAATGGGAGACAAAAAAATTTGACCGAGAAAAAGTGTTCACATTGAGAGCTTGGATTGGAGAGGATACACTGGAAATGAATTACCATTGCCAACCAAAGTCTTATGAATTGAACAAGCCTATTATTTTCGTTAGGTTCAATATGTACAATTACAATTATTTTCTACAAGCTTTGTATAAATAGATGGCGTGGTGATAACAGTTCATTCTGTGTCTTATGCAATTACCTGGCCGACGACCTATTCTCCATTCTAACGATGTCCGCCATTAGTATAAAAATAAATATTTTATAATACCCAAAAATGTTACAAAAGCAAGAACAGAAATGAAACCAACTTAAAAGGTATCAAATGTCATACATTCGAATAAGGCGGTGCTTTAATTAGGAACAATATTGGTGATTATTGCAAATCAATAGTTTCATGATAAAGGATATTACAAAATTTACACTGTTAATATAATTGTTTGATGAAGCGTGCATGTATAAATCACGAACCATTATGTAAAAATCTTGCTTACTAGTTGTATTGCCAGTGAGATATGCCAACAACACCGTTTTTATTCCAAATAACATATTTTCACATCGAATACACAAAACTCTGTGATTTATGAATACATTAATTTGATATATGAGTAATTTGTTCCTGAGTGATAAACTGGCGATACAACCTAAATGTTATGGTTGTTTTTTGTTACAGGTTAGGAGACCATGCCTTTTGAAGAATTATCAGGAAGTATTTGGTTATGTCAAGATATAAGCGAATAATGGCCAAAAGAATTGAACATGCACTATCGTATTTTATTGTAAAGGGTTCCTAAAAGGTTTCAAATAGCGTAAAGTGATGTGGAAACATTCCAAATAATTAGACTTGCTACAAAAAGACCATACAATACAGACATGGCAGCACCAACGTAATTTCAACATCACCACCACGTGTTGGTTTAGTTACCTGTTACTAGTCTTTCAATTCTTTCCCCAGGATACCATTGGACAATATCAAACTGAGCCAGCTCTACCTTGTCGATGCCCTTCACTGCATCTGTATTTCCCCTCCAGTGCATCTCGATATCTTGCATAGGATAAGCATCTGTAATATATGAATATAAGTGTTTCGTTTCGAGTAAAACCTCGATACGTCACATATCTTTCATCTGTAATATATGAACATCATGAGTGTTTTCCTTTCCAGCAAAACATAATATCTTGCTTACTAGTATATGGTACGCATGCATCTTTAATATATGAACATAAGTATTTTCCTTTCCAGCAAAAACTTAATATCTTGCTTACATTGCTTATATGGTATACATCTGTAATATATGAACATGAGTGTTTTCCTTTCCAGTAAAAACTTAATATATTGCTTACATGGCACGCATCTGTAATATATGAACATAAGTGTTTTCCTTTCCAGTAAAAACGTAATATCTTGCTTATACTTGTATGGTACGTATCTGTAATATATGAACATGAGTGTTTTCCTTTCCAGTAAAAACTTAACATCTTGCTTATATGGTACGCATCTGTAATATATGAACATGATTGTTTCCTTTCCAGTTTGAACATAATATTTTGCTTAATTGGAACGCATTTTCCTTTCAAACACAAGCTCGATATCTTGCTTACATAGACTACGCACTTGCAATTTATGAACATGTGTGTTTTCTCGATATCTGGCATAGGATACGCATCAGAGATAAGTTAACACGAGAATTTTTGTTTCAAGTAAAAGCTCAAAATGTTGAAATATGCTAACACGAGGTTTTCATTTTTAGTGAAAACTCATACCTTGCTTAGAATGTCCATCAGAAAATTATTCATTATCAAGAGTGAAAATCAAAGCAACAAGTTCGTCAATCATATAACCCATGTTAAAGCTATACGAACTATTGAGAATTTCTTATCCACGTCAGGTATTAACAAATAGGATCAGATAAAGCATATATCATCATAGGAATATATCTCCTTTTTATTAGAGATTAATATTTAACACACCAACAGATGTTCGTTACACGTTGCCGATGGAACGAGGCTACGGAAAGTGTATAAACAGAGGCATGAACTTGTGAATCCTTTACTTCCGAAAACCAACCAGTATTTGCACGGTGACCACATAGTATGAACTAGGCATTAATCGGGGCATTAACATGTAAAATGTTGGAGACGACTGTAACAATATGTAGTTACTTGTAGTGGTGACATAATTTTATACTTATGATGTCGAGAAAAAATACCATGGCCGGTATACGGTTGATAATGTTGAGTGAACTGCATTTTGTAAATATCCAATTATCTGAAGCAAGCAATCAAAAATAAATATATGCATAATTGCATGCATTGTTTGCATTTAAACCTATAGTACATTTACAAATATATTGTCACTTTTTTATGTATACTTTGATGTAAAACTTATTGAATTAACAATATACTCACAGCTCTCAATTTCAACTGTGCAGTTCTGCATATCTAATGGATAATTGTGAAGATCCATCATACAAGCTAAGGTAGTGGTAAACCTGTAAAATGCAAATGTGAATTTTGTAATGTATTACTGTACATTGTTTCAATAATTTTACTATCGTACTTCTTAAATCAAAAAGCACAAAAGAATATAAATCATTCCAATCTATTACTATAGTATTTGGGGTAATGCTGATAAAAACTTATCGAGCCTCTGCATATACTCCAGAAGAAATTTGCCAGGTTAATAACAAATTCTAGTAAGTTATCTCATGCCGCCCCTTTATTGAAAGATCTTAGAATCTTAAATATTTATGACATGTTTAACTTCAATGTTACCAACTTTGCATACCAAAAAATGAATAAACCTGACAAGTTCCCACATCACTTTTTTAAACAATTCTATTCTACAAATGCTGATACACATGACCATGAAACTAGAAATAAAGACCGTCTACGTTCATATATGTTAAAAAATATAATGTCATAGTTCATTTTGTTCATGTTTCATTGCTAATCTAGTGATCCTTATCATCAAGGAATGTACTATTGCTATATATATATTACAATGTAATATGTAATGTGGTGTAAACTGCACAGTATACGCCAAGCGTCTTGTGCAAACCTTGTTATTCAAATTGTAATAATTATAATATTAAAATAAATATAACATAACATATACTATATACAGAACACTGTTTGAAGCAGTTCATAAAGTGAATCATCATATTAAAGATAAATTTCAGGTACTGTAATTGATTCCACATACACCAAAGACCATGCCATGTTTTTTACAAACACTATAGGATACACTGGTATTGAAATAAATTGCATTGTGTTTTATGTATTGGCATGCCCATGGGCAATGGCTATTGATATTTAGTTAGATATTCAAGGAAACGTTTGTACTTAATCAATTTACGTGTTTAAGCTAATATTTTGCTCTTCTTCTCAATACGCTAATCAAGCTACTATTCTATACCGCTAATAGATTTTTACCTTTTTCAGTTGTTCTCAATAGATTGAGTTTCTTTTACAGTGAACTTATTTCTTGATGGATAACAAATGATGAACCATTACACGAGTAAAATACCAAGTGACAATCGTAAGCTCGTGAGTAAATAAGCAATTTATATAACTTTACAATTAGACATCCCTTATACATGAATCATGGGCTTTAACTGACCTGGTCGATACAAACTGACATCCCTTCGACATTTCATTGATAATCAATCAATTTCCAAAGAAAACATTATTGTTCATTGATGGACACGTGACCTTTTTAGGTGGGTGGATGTAACATTTGGTCACGTGTCCCTAAATGTGGAAAAGATATAAACAAAAGTGCGGCAAGCAAGTCTCGAATTTAGGACCCTATGCAACACCGAAGCCCAACAGCATTGCTAATGTTACATTATTGAGAAACACTAAGACGTCCTTAACAGACATACAAGGGCCGATCCAGAAGTCCTGATACAGCATTTTTATCAGAACTTCTGGATCGGCCTTTGTATATATATGTTATTAAAATTAAAGAGGGTCAATCGAATAAATATAATACACCCGGTCAACAGGTTGGTGAAAATCTATTTCATCAGCGCATCTGCGGTGTAGTGTCTTGAGTAAACCAATCAGCCGATGACTTCAATTTATTTAAATGACTAACGAAATGTAGCAACTATACTAATATTGCAAATTCGACAGATTTCTTAAGTTTCAAAATGTACAAATGCATTTGTAAACTGAAAATATACGTAACGAAATGCTATATCAACCATTACGAATACCCGATTCATTGTTTTTCGAGTAAAAATGGATCAAAACACTTTAAAACACTTATTTAGAGGTGAGATATATCCTACTGAGCTAGAATTGAAAAAGACTAATGAATCTGATATGAGTGCACCTTATCTGGATCTTCCTATTAACATTGAACGAGACAACAGTATATATTGTAAATTATATGACAAAAGAGATGACCTTAATTTTGACATTGTTAATTTTCCACATTTGGATAGGAATATCCCACTAAACCCAGCATATGGGGTTTATGTATCCCAGCTTAATAGATATCGCAGGGCTTGTTCAAAATATCTAGATTTCAAATCAAGACACCATATTTTAGTGACCAAGCTGTTAGGACAAGGTTATACCTGTAAAAAACTTAAGAAATCCTTTCTAGGCTTTGCTGAAAAATACAAGTCATTAATTTTGAAATTGCAAATTTTACCACTTGAGATGCTGAAGGATGTAGGAATGGTATAACAAATTTGCAATGAACTCACAATTTTTTCACTTGGCACCTTTTGAGGTGGATCCCGGCTATGACATTAATGGTTGAGAAATAGGTATCGAAACCAGCCATAGTTTTCTCCTGATGACCATTGTGAATTGTTGTGTTTTATGGATTATGATGATGGCTTTGCGAACGGATGTTGACCCTTTGAATTGCCTATAGACTTCGACACTGGATTTTATCTATCCCACATCATTTGAGACTGAATACTCTTTTATGGGTACTAGTATCTACAACTATTTTTGATGTTATGAGTATTGGCTATCAATTTTTTCTTCAACATGTATTGTAATGACTTCAATATGAATGAAATGTCTCTTGGTGTTCTGGTCCTGGATCGTGATATTGGTTCTCGATTGGAGGGGGGGGGGTGTTAGACATTGTTTCTTTTCACGTTAGATCATGGTTTTGGGATATATAGGGTCTACTTTTCTTATGACAGATTTATACTAACAGTTTGCTTTTCTTGTTGGGTTTCCTTAAAGTTTTTAGTCACCCTTCCCTTTTGGCATTTGTGCTTATATATTCTGACAACGCGAAGGTTGTTCGAAAGGTTTATTCAATTTCAATACCATATATTTTGAAACGAGGAACACACCAAAAAAAGAAAACATCTAAGAGTGTAACAGTCATAAGGAAAACCAACGACAACCATCCAAAATCATTATCCAACATGAAAAGAAACAGTGTCAAATACCCCTTCCCAACCATTCCAGTATCAATATCACATTCCGAGATCATAACACCAAGAGACATTTCATTCATACTGCAACCTTTACAATCCATGTTGAAGAAAAAATTCAAAACTGATGGCCAATACATGACCCATATCAATGTATTTTCCTTCAACAGCGGAAACAAAAAATACTACGGGAAAACACAACCGAGAAGCATTTAACTTGTAAGGTATAAAATAATCCCAAAATGTAATGAGATGTAATGTGACTTTCAATCAAATGCTGAAAAACTACATCCGGATCTGTCATATAAGAAACATACATTCTGCTTAAGAAATGTCACCTTATGAGTTTTGACTAATCGATATCTTAACTAATGCTAATATGCTACAGGCTTTTGAAAAGCTTGAAAAATAGCTACTAAATCACAAGGGTGTCAAACTAATATTCATTCACGAAGACATAATACCATTTAGAATCCTGTTTAGCATTTTCAATGCATACGTAATCCATAATAAATAATCCAAGGCGTCAAATGACAATTGAAAATCCTTCTAATTCTATGATAGATAATCAAAAGTCATACTAGTAATGCATAGATGTAAAAGTACACGACTTTACATATTAACTAACCTCATTCCATATGCTATGCTTCCGTTACCATAAAGCCGCACCATTTTATTTTTCTCTGTGACGTCATGTAAAAAAGAATGTTTATCATTTGCAAAGAATGTATCTGGCACCCATATTTTTTCAGCAAAATCCCCTGTTAGGGTCATGTAGTCTGTATCTGATTTGTCTGAGAACTGGAGGCGTTCATCCCTCCAATACTGATTGAGGTACATTGTGATTGTGTAGTCCTGAAAGAAAATAAAACAAATATTGATGTCTGAAAATTGTGATTATGTAGTCCTGAAAGATAAGTAAATAAATGTTGATGTCTGAAAATTGTGATTATGTAGTCCTTAAAAAAAGAAAACAAATATTGATGTCTGAAAATTGTGATTATGTAGTCCTGAAAGATAAGTAAATAAATGTTGATGTTTGAAAATTGTGATTGTGTAGTCCTAAATTATTGAGTTGTAACATTATGATTGTGTAGTTCTAAAAATGACAAATAATAATTTTTACACATTGTGCATGTGATTTTGTGTAGATATTAAAAACAAATGATGATTGAGTTGAAGATAAGCTTGATCCCATGCATCACGAGAAGTGGTGTCTGAGTTCTTTTCTACTTCAGATAATTGGAAACAGAAAGATGTGATATCAGAATGGACTCCTTGGCAGGGCTCGACCTTGGCTGAAAACTACTTTACTAAATAGGTCACTATAAATTTTTGTTATCCCCATTTATTGATTACGACGTAATCAAAACACGTAAACATCAATAAATTAGTCTTAATATTACGGATGCATTACATTCATGTCTGAGTAGTGTCCTTGCAAAATAAAATTCTAAAGAGATCATAAATCATAAAACAATGTAATGATGTTAAAGTTATAATTACATTATTTTAAAGTAATTAGATAGTAGAATTTTCTAGGTACAGGGTGATCCAGAAGTAACGTCAAAGACATTGTAATTTCAAAAGTATTCATCAGATCTTCATGAAATTTGGTATACATGTACCCACAACATTTCTGAGTTACCATCTCAAAGATTGGAATTCAATCATTTCATTGGTTGAAATTATGGTTGCTATAGTAACCCGATATCGCGTAACCCGGGGCAAATTGAAGAGAAACCATAACGTTTTTGTGAATTTCTCTAATTTAAAAAGTCAGTAACATTTGAAAATGTTCATTGTTTGTTTTCTATGATTTTTATATTTGTTGCCATGGTAACAAATATGTAATAGTTGTGATGTCACAATAGGCATTCATAAAAAGCTTTCAATTTCTTTGAATTGCTTCCATCATCCATGACAAATACTAACATGACCAAGGACACTAACCCACCCAATTCAAGATGGCGCCAAGTTAGAGTAAAATAGAGCAAAGAACAAACATTAAGTTCTGTGTAAAGTTGGGGAAAGGTGTAAAAGAGACTATAAGACAGATAAAGAAGGCATATGGTAAAGCTGCCATTGCTGAGAGAAACATTTACAGGTGGTTTAACAAGTATTCCAGTGGATATGATGAAGTGGTAGACAAGCAGCGAGGAGGCAGGCCAGTGTCGTCATTCGATGATCAAACCATCAAAGCAATTGAAGCTGATGTTATGGACAATAGGCAAATTTCTATCAGAGAATTGGCTGAAAAACACGATCTGAGCTATGGGACTGTGCAACGGATACTGACAAAGAACTGTTTGTTAAAGAAGGTGTCTGCTAAATGGGTGCCGCATGACTTGACACAGGAGCAGAAAGACCGGCGTGTTAAGGCTTCAAGGGACTTTCTTGCAAAATATCGGAGAGATGGAGATGACTTTCTTAACAAGATCATTACGAGTGACGAATCATTGCTATCATTCTACATCCCAGAGACCACGCAACAAAGTTCATCGTGGAAACATGACAACTCCCCAACACCAACCAAGCCTAAAATAGTACCAGGAATTCCACAAAAGAAACAAATGGTTGTGACATTCTTTGACATTAGAGGAATGGTGTTAACCCATTTTGTTCCCATTGGCCAGAGAATTAATGCCGTTTACATTGCAAAGGTAAGATATCATTTGTTCTAATAATACATCATACTGTGAATTTTATTTTTAAATTAAAGTATTTAAATGTTGTTCACTGTCAATATAATTATAACTCCATGGCCATGATTCAAATCCAAATCCAATCAATGAAACAACTGGTTTAACAACCATTAAACATTTGTTTTTCAGGTTCTGAAGCGTGATCTTCAACGTTCCCTGAGGAAAAAGCGTCCCGGACATCTGCAGCAGTTTATCTTGCATTGGGACAATGCCCCTACGCACACTGCAATCCTGACCAGCAACACAGTCCAAACACTTGGATTTCAACAACTTGAACATGCCCCTTATTCACCTGATCTTGCCCCCAGTGACTTTTATTTGTATGGGGAACTAAAAAGAAACCTTAGTGGAAATAATTTTCAATCCTGTGAGGAATTGAAAAATGCCGTAGTACTAGCCCTACAAGGAATGAGTTCTAATGGATTTAATTCTGTGTTCAAGGAATGGGTATCCAGACATGAGAAATGTGTTGCAAATGGTGGCAATTATGTAGAATGAACTATTATTAGTAACTGTGCAATAGTATGATTTATATTGTTGTGAAATAAAATGTTGAGGATATAACAATTTCAGATCTTGTTGATATTTTGAGATTACGCATTACACGTTAAGTAATTTGCCCCGGGTTACGCGATATCGGGTTACTATAGCAACCATAATTTCAACCAATGAAATGATTGAATTCCAATCTTTGAGATGGTAACTCAGAAATGTTGTGGGTACATGTATACCAAATTTCATGAAGATCTGATGAATACTTTTGAAATTACAACATCTTTGACGTTACTTCTGGATCACCCTGTAAGTCATACCACCCATGTGTATAACATGGTCCCAAATGATCCATTTTGTACGTTATGATGTATGGTCGAATAAATACTCAAACCAACGAAAAAAAGATGAAATGTGACTTAAACTACTAATATTAATGACTCTCCACGGTCGATTTAACTCACGCTACATAAAAGTCTTATAAAATTCCCTGAGGAGTTTTTAACGACGTATCATGTCATATTATTCATTTGAAGGTTATAAATAATATTCAGTAATTCACGAGGCTGAATACACTGAGACCCACGAATAAGAAGAGTATGATATATTCTGTTTGTTCTATGTTCTTAAATAAATCCTTTGACTACATTTGCACATACAGTGTGATTCAGAAGTAACGTCAAAGATGTGTTGCCATTTCAACACAACTCGACCAATCTTCGTGAAACTTAGTACAGATGTTCAACAAACATAATGTGTGTATATCTTTAATATTAAGAGTCTGGTGTTTCCTCGGTTCTCTATTATGACGAATGCCTTAGTCTCATTTGATCTACGGCAACCGTACGACCGCCGTAGAGCACATTACTGTATAAATCATGATTGTTGGTATATTGGAATGTTTGCACTTAGGACTGTTGCAAACTTTACATTGTAATCAACACAACAAGAAGTGCCAAACAACCTATTATGGTCTTATATATACTATATATCTGTCTTAAAACCTCTTGTTAACAGACCTTCCCAATGGTTCCTGATCCCTTCTGGTGAACCATGGGACTAGAGTATTATGATTTAGGATATCGTACTTTGCAAGTCTTTTGAAAATAAGCATTAGTTAATCATATGCCCTGAAACTGCGAGCCATCATAACGTATGCCGCCAAAACAAATAGGTGACAGTCAAAATACATAAGGGTTATGTACTGGGAGGTTTTGGATATGGGGTTTATCCAGAGGGAGATATACATATCAACCTGAGGGACCGTAGGGACCGAAGGTAGATGTGCATATCTCACGAGGGATGAACCCAATATCCAAACCGACCGTACATAACTGCTTTAAACTATACAAGTAGAGTTTCTAATTTTCTTTCAAGTTTTTTTCATTTTCTCAATTTTTTCACATTTTTCTAAAATTTTTTCAATTTTTTCAATTTTTTCTATTTTTTCTTTTTTTCAATTTTTCAATTTTTTTTCGAAGCGGGAAGATTACCCTGGAGCGGGAGATATGGCGGGATATATGGAGGTTCAGGATATGGAAACCTCAAAATCAGGATAAGGGATATATCTTAGCAACTTATCTCCATAAAACTCTACTTGGCATAGGATAAAGTAAGATATATAGAGGGAAAATATATTATATTGGCCAAGGGATAATCCCAATATCCTGAACCGACTATAGGATAATATGTTTATCCCATACCAATCTTGGTCATCTGGTTCACATTGTTCAATCGTGGAAATATTTAAGAATATTCATGTCCAGTTTTGTTTTCTTGGCCGTGGGCGGATTTTCCTGTTCCCTCAAATATTCCCACATTTATTTTCTCGAATTTTTTGATTGATTAAGTGGATGCTCCTTCCCTTTTTTAAACCATCAAACAGATCCCGATTGTCTATGTTTTCTCCATTGTCGTTTACAGTCATTACGCGAACGTTACTTAGGAACAAATATGCGAGCGGCGATTATGACGTAGCGGGCAGATATACTATATCTGCCCGCTCGGAGCGGGACGTAAAGCTATATCTGCCCGCTGATGAAAATATAAGTTTTTACAAACCGGCTTTATGTACCTGTAACACGTCCAAGTATGGGATAAATATCTATATGTATCAATGAAAATTGAAGTGGTTGATCGACAAAATGATATATGCGATATATGGACTATAATTGACTAATATTTGAATTAACTTCGTACTAGTTAATGGATGTTGGATAAATGTCCAAATTACGTCACGGTCAAATTCAATTACAGTTTGATAAAAAATAATTTGCCTGAACAGGAAACACTTCATCCCTAGTGGCTACCGTGTAACAGAAAGAAATAGTGTAACAAATCTCCTGTTATCATGATATGTAGGAAAGTGACATCAATTGGGATATGTTCTAAAGGAATACAGGCGTAAACGTTAGGATTAGTGGTCGACTAAAAAAATATGGCTGAAGTGGTATATAATATAGTTTACCCAACTGTTTCGCGATTAGCATAACTAGCCTCGGAGGAGGCTGCGAGGTTTTGATACAAGAGCATAATAGAAAACATTAAAAATTCTTTACTGGTGTATATGTGTAAATGATCATATTGGAAGGCCTTTGTCCGATAATCGAATAAGAGATCCATTCGGACTCAAAATGGTGTATCGCCATTTGGGAACATTGTGAGGTGAATTATATTAACAAGATTCATTGACTTCGTTTCCCCAGACTCGGTTCAATCACTTATGTTATTAAATGTATGTTTGGATTGTCTTGAATCTGGATTAAACATATTTTATAGTATGACACAAGAGGCTAAGGTGTTTGCATCGTATGGACGAGGGTCTTGTACGTCAAAATTGAAAACATTATTGTCATTTTCAAAAATACAGCTAGCAGAAACATTTCTTTTTACATATTTTTGGAATTGATCAGAACTGTCGGATCCATCAATCCACATACTCATGATAGATATAACATACCCGCTGATAACCTATGTTACTTGTACTATAATAATAGAGTCACATCTGTATGTAACATCATCGAATCACAGTTTCGAGTAGTTTTTATCCGATAACAATGCATTTATTCTTACCATTGAGAAAAAATGAAATTAAATTGGTACAGACTAATTAAGTTTTCCAGGCCACTTTCTTTCAACTACAATCCATGTAGATCTGATTTGACAAATAAATGTTCAAATTGATGATTTGAGAATAAGGGAGTCAATATGTGACCGTTGATGCCGATTGGTTGATTTCACGCATAAAGAACATCTCCGACCAATCTTTATTGATCTTTGATCGTGTTTAGTAGTCCACATAATTTATACACACCCCACTGCTCTTGGTAAAATTTCATTTATTTTATTTACGTGCCATATATTTTTTTAGTGCACCTCATCTGGTCTTATGAGATATGTACGAATAATAATTTTATTACAGAAATGCGTTTTTTCTAGTATTATAAAATCAGTGTGAATACTTCGAAAAATAACTAATAACTCATCTAATGTTTGAATTGATGATTCATTGATATGGTGTGAAACACTAATAAACTGTGTATCGTGCATCTTTGATTTATGTTTTCCATGTATGGTATTATGCGCTTATAAACTCAGAATTTATCTTTTTTTTGTATTGGAATTTGTATTCAGACATCAAATGTGTCGGACCCATCAATCTTTCATCGGCAATAGAAAGACGTCTGGTTATTTACATAGGTTTCCATAATCTATTATCTACAAAAGAAACCTTATGCCATACAGAAATCTGATATAAGAAAAGCGCTTTGATTGTTTACAATATAATCTTTGAGTTTAATAATTTATCTTAGATTAATTTCACAGGAGGTCATGCAATACATAAAGCTGATTTAAAAAGTGATCAAGCTATTACCAGAAGATTACCTCTTTAATATCCTCTATGAGGACTTATCGTGTAAATTATCTAAAGAATTTCGAAATAAAACACGGAGAACATCTTATATGGGTAACTTTGGGTTCGGTTTATTTGGTTATCTCGAGACCAGATACATTTTACAGTCCAAGGATGATCTATATATCATAATATTCTTTGTACACTCATTTCCAGAATAGTTCCGGTATTTTCGTTTTTGAAATTTGAAATCAAGATTCTTTGTAAACTATATTCTAAATAAATCCTGCTTGAATCCTGGTTACAGGATTATTTGTAAACTATCTTCTGTATGAATCCTGCATGATTCTTAGAGGCTGGATTCATTTGTAAACTATCTTTCATATGAATTCTGTATACATCCTGTCTGCAGGATTCAGTTGTAAACTACTTTTTGTATGAATCCTGCATGATTCCTGAAGATAGGATTCATTTGTTTTCTTTCATATGAATCATGTCATTTGTAAACGATTTAAACTGTGAATCCTGAAATCCTGTCAGCAGGAATCATACATGTTGTATACGCGCATGTGATTCCTGCCTCCAGGATCCAGTGGTTTGATACATTTTTTGCTATGATTTTGAAAAAAGTAATACGTTCTTCACTATATGGATTTGAAAAGGTGATGCTCAATACTCGTATTGCTCAATGTAAATGTTTTGCAGTTTTATAGAAAATAAAGTATTATATGATTAATATATTTGATATACTACAAATTGAAAAAAGTATCCCTCATGTCTCATAACCAGTTGTTTTTCGTATGTATAGGTTTGATGCTTAATGTTATGTTGGTAGCTTGATCAATTTTAAACCCAAGATTTCACCAAGACCATAGTATATTTCAACCTCGATGAGAACAGGCCTAAGTTGACCAAGATATCAAAAGCGGTATGAGTCTTTACACCAAGATATACCCAATTCAATACAAAAATAGATACCATGCCTTTGTACACACTACAGTATATATATTTGGCAAAAACAGAAGTGTTGAAAAACTCACTTGATTAACCAGAGACCAGAATAAAATAGTTCCATCATGTGTTTTCCATTTACTCGATGTAACATTTCGTGGTTACTTAATCAAAGGGGTGATTACACCACTGACTATTGCCTTCATAACATTTCAATGAATATCTAAAAACTTCAATGCAATAAAGTGCGAATCGAAAAATATCAGAGACACAGAAGATATAATAACAAACATTTTATATGAAGTAGTATTAAAAGTAATGCAACTTTGTCAGATAAGCTTTGCGATTAACCTGTCAATGAATGGTTACTATCAATGTATTCTCTGATAAATAATACATGAAAAAATGTGGGTTAAAGTAACATGTACTTTAAGGAAGCCTTTCAGGTCAAAATGTAATGATTACATTACATAATATAAGACATAATCCATCAACCTTAACAAACTCTCGAATAAAATTATACGTGTCTTATCTTATATGAATATGTGTCAACTAGTTGCCGACAATTGAGATCTAACAGTTGCTGATAGTGAAAATATTAAACATACCATTGTAACGCATAGGTTTAATAGTTTACATAACGCTAAAAATCTGAATAAGATTCAGTCTTGAATGAAATTAACATGTACATAAAAAAGTGCAAAATATACTTATGCATATGTTTCAAGAGGGACACTTAGATGAAATTACATGACCATACATTATAACAATAAATGGATAAATATACGTGTTTACACATATTAACAGAAATCCTAGATATCTTGCAAAAAGTTGCAACATTAACATGGTCAAAATGTTCAATAATCTTTGTTTTTCCTTTTTTAATATAAAAACTTTTGAACGCATATTCCTTATAGTATACCACTCTAAGTCCAATTACAGTTGTATAACATGGGTCTATAACAACGATATACAGTGGACAGCGGTATATCTTCATCGTATACAACTCCTCCGTATACACTCCAGCGTATACCACTGTAGAAGTGCATTCTGGGAACTAATGAATAAAAAAATCATGAAAATTTTCATGATTTCCTAGAATCAAGCCCCGTCATAAATGATTCGAGATCAACATCAGCATTATTGAGTTGGCTATGGGATATTTTTTGGTTTTTAATTGTTATGATTGTGTTCGAATCAACTGTTATTGAACTTAGAGTGGCATAATAAAATTATATAATGGTTCATTCTGTATATCGTGCATTTTATACTCTCGTGAGAATATAATATATTCACTCGTTCGCTACGCTCACTTGTGAATATATCATATACTCACTCGAGTATAAAAACAATATACACACCCTGGGTATAGTCTGTCACGTGACTTCATGGATAACGTGTGCGCGAGTGATTCGCATTTTCTTTCGCTTGAGGTTTGTAATCACACTTTTTACATGTTTTAAGATTTTGTATCTCTGTGAAACTTGTCCCGTACCATCAATGTCTGAAGACGATCTAATTCACCAAATATCTCATCCAAGCGTGTCCCGGTTAAAGAGAAATTCGCACTTTTGTGTCTCGCAAAATGACGTGTGCGCGAGTAAATCGAATTTTACGAAGGATGGGTGCGCGAGTCTAACATATTTATATTCATTTTAAACAATTCTGCAAGCTAGACACAATATTGATTTTGTTACAAGGTGATTTAAAAACATATGAAAAGCATACCTTTCTCCCTTTGCAGGAAATATGTGTTACGCGGTATATGGCATACATTCATGGTTGCGCGGTATTTGTGATACGGGTGAATATGCCATACTCACCTGCGGTATATGGCATATTCTGCAGGTGAGTATGCGATATTCCGCAGTGAATATGCGATACATTGATTTCAGTGAATACCCGATACTCACCTGCGGAATATGTCATACTCACTCGCGGAATATGCCATATACCGCGGGTGAATATGACATATACCGCAGGCGAAAACGTGATACAGAAAGCCTTGATTTGATTGGTTGCGAGAATCGACTCTAAATGTAAAACTACGCTGAATTACAGATATAGTTAGTGCGTCGAGTACTAATATATGAATCCTGGATTGATTGAGTAAGTTTATTACGCGAGATTGGTGACTGATACTTCTGCTAAGTTAATATATTCAACACACAGTACTGTTGATTCAGTAATCATTATAATAATCTATAACGTTTTACTTGTTCGTTCAATCGATGCAATTGACAATTGCATATTTCCGTATCACGTTCTCATTGGTTAGTGTGTATGCCATATACCGCAGGTGAATCTGTCATACACCGCAAGTGAGTATGCCATATTCGTTGCGGAATATGACATATTTTTGTATCGTGTTTACCGCGTAATAATATGTACGCCTGCTACCACTGTCCACCAGGAACTCAAAGGTTCGAAGGCCTAGAGGGTGTATCCCTTCATACCTGGGAAGAACATAAGTATTTTTAAACCAAATTCAAATCATTTTTAGTAGGGGAGGGGGAGGTATCAAGATTTTACCCATCAGAATACCTTGCTTTGGGGACAAATGCATGGTAGTGACGGGAATCATTACCCAAACTATTTTGGGCGCAAATCAATTTTGTATTTGACTTTCTATTATGCTGTTCTTCAATTGTTTTTTTACAAATGGAGGATCTGAGTACACGAAAGCTCATATTATATTGCTACATTTATAGCGAACATTGATTTCTGAGTCTGTAAAAACAAAGTATGTGGGATCACCCTTGGTATACGCAGCTGACGAAATGGACCGGTATGGGTCAAAAGCTGGACCTGTACGGGTGAACTTTGGGGGTACTTAAAATCATTCGGAGGGATCATATATTTCAACTTATATATTACAACGAAGAAGTCAATATTGAGCAAGTTATAGCTGTTTTAAATTCAAATAAAACCGTTAACCCGTACCGGTCCAGCTTTTGACCCGTACCGATCCATTTTGTCAGCTGCGTATACCAAGGGTGGGGATGCGGAAGAAGTTAGAAGCTCCTATAATTATTTGATATTACTTGGTATCATGGGCTTCCCCTTACTATTCCTTACATGGTTCTGATCGTGGCGGATGCCGAGTAACCACATAACAACTCTGACCCCCCCCCCTTGTATGGGATGTCAATAAATGAATATGCTGCCGGTTTTATGAGACCGCCAAAAATTTAATTCAATTTTTGGTTCAAATTTTAATTCACCTGCAATGCCGGTGTAACAGGGTAGGATGTCCTATCAAATTATGGTCCTACTCTCCATTGATTTATATGGTGACCTTAATACAACTCTTTCCCTCATTATCTTATACGCAATCAGGGCTAGCATGGGCTTAGTTGAAAGCCCATGGGGCTAGTAAGGGCCGTAAAGAAAGGGGACCATAATCCCTGGGGGACCATCATTTCTTTCACACCGGACAGCCCTACAAGCTATTTCAAAACATTTATTGTCATTAAACGTAGACATGTATGTGCCATACATGAAACATCTACAAAATAGCAAACTATTCTTTAACATACTACTTTAAGATGACAAAAACAAATGTCACGTGAGTTGTATTCTGCCTTAGCTTGCAGAATTGTCTCAAGTGAATAAAAATATTTTAGACTCGCGCACCCATCCTTCGTAAAATTCGATTTACTCGCGCACACGTCATTTTGCGAGACACAAAAGTGCGAATTTCTCTTTAACCGGGACACGCTTGGATGAGATATTTGGTGAATTAGATCGTCTTCAGACATTGATGGTACGGGACAAGTTTCACAGAGATACAAAATCTTAAAACATGTAAAAAGTGTGATTACAAACCTCAAGCGAAAGAAAATGCGAATCACTCGCGCACACGTCATCCATGAAGTCACGTGACAGACTATACCCAGGGTGATACAGAAAGAACCATTATATAACCTCATAATATACATTGGGTTGCTAACACGTTGAAATCATCATCAAAAGTTTTGTCGTATAAGAAGAGAAACTTTGTCTTACCATATTAACTTCTGATATACTATCAAAACTTGCCACTGTGAGGTCTATGTCTATATGTAAAGCTTCACCTGAAATCATATATGAAATAAACATTTTAAATATTTTTAATTTCATAACACTAGGACACTTCACGTGTACATGTATTCAGGATACCGAATTCCATTTACATGCAAAATGGATGATCTTTCCAATGGTATATCACATTGTGGAACAATTTATTAAGGCTGTAACTGAAGTAAGGGGGTACCCTGGCCGCAGAGTAGTCTAGTTATAAACTACGAAGACGAACCGAAGTCGAACGAATGCAAATGGTAGAATTAAGAGGCGGGACTTATTTGGCACCCCGTAGTGTGAAATAAAGCGGGACAAAATGAAATTGTTATAATGAACCGGATGTTACATTCAGCATCAAATCGACGATCTCATCCTTATCTATCTTCTTAAGTCCAAACATAATACACCGGTGGACAGAACAGACATTCCCAGCAACCTTAAGACGCCAACCCATACCAATGCATTGATTAGGCGCTATGAGCTCATACTAGAACAATTAATTAAGGATACCCGCCTAATTGGCAGTTGATGTGAAGACATGTTTTGTGGTGTATAATGAAGCAGAAACCAATACAATCAATGACTGCAAACAACAGAAACGAAAAGCTCAAAGCTTATATTTGTAATTGGCTACCGTATGTGGACATGGTTGTGTAGTATGTAGATTTGAGTATACATTCGGTAAAAGTTCATCACAGAAATCCAGTCTGTATTTCTTGTTTAAGTAGATAAGCTTAAACCAGGTATATCATTCTTTGATATCAAGTTAAAGTTCCTCCATTAACGAACCAGTGAAGATGAGATGAAGGTTATGAATAGCACCTTCATAGCAAAGATTATCCAAATGTTTTATAATTTATCCCAGACCAACATCAATCTTCGAAGACAAGTAAAACCTAGCATTTAATACTTTTTTTCCAGGTGCTTACAAGCACACCCCTTGATCTTTCTCTATCCAACATGAAACAGATATCTATACCAAAATATTCCTTGGTAAACTTTGAAAAATAATGCATCCCTGCATCAAAGACATGCATTACCAATGCCCAAAGGGAAGAAAACGGAAATGGTACATTTCTAAAAATCTAAACATTCTAATCTATAATACGACTTTGAGCAACTCTCATGTAAATACTCGTTTTGAAGCACCGTTCAGAGATGACCTTGGGCTTGGAATGATGGAGATAGACCATTGATTACTTCAGATTCTGTTTACAGTGAAATAACCGTGTTTATTAAAGAACAACTTTGATGCTTTTCAACTCGACAGTAATGTTAAGTTCAAATACTACCAAGAGCGATTTATTAAACGAATTGTATTGATATAGTAAACAATTGTGTCCAGGCCAATTCTTAATTGGATATGCATTTGAGTATATGTTGTTTAAAATATAATAGAATTTCAATGCAAACACTATAAGCATTATACCATTATCGATAACCGTTTGGGTGTTTTCTTAACTGAACTGTATTATTATCATAAAACCAAATACAATTGATACAAGTACTAGCATCCGATATCTATTATAACCTTTGTCAACTTAAGTTGAAGGCAAAATCTGATTCGGATATGAAAACAATGTGAGGAATTCGCCTTAATCGAAGGTTATCCTTTGTGATTCGATCAGAGGAACCGTCGTGTTCTCGCCCCCAATTGATAAAACTCATGGTGCTTACTGTGTCTGTCAAGGTTTAATCGTGTGCTTTTACTGAAGCTTTAAGAAGTAAACATGTCCAATATCTGGATAATTCAATGGAGCTAATAAATGAAATCATAAATGAATAAATACAAGGAGCACTCGCGTCTCGAACTCGCAACCTCTTGGTTACGGCGCCCAATCGCCTATTTGAACGTGCTGGCGCTCAAGCCCTCTCGGCTAAAATAGATGCCAAAATGTATCCAGACACAATCGCTACTAGCATTTAACTATTTCACGGACTTTGACACTATGGCGGCGGCTTTTCGAATGGGATTTGACATTTTGACACTCTCATGGATTTTGTCTGATTGCTCACCATTTGAGAATGACTGCCCTGTCTTGTATGAATACTACTGGAGTATTTACATCTATTTTTATGCGAAAATATTGAAAATCTAATTGTAGATCAGTATTTGAAGAATTCAGCAATGAATGCAATGACAGAATGAATGTCACATTGTCTTAAGGTTGTCATTGTTACAGTGCCTAAAAGATGGATCGTATCTTCGTGTGTTAGATCATACATAGTTTGAAAATTTGATCTTTTGTTTTTGAATACTTTGCAATTCCACTTTGGCGATTGTACACCCCGGTTGTACATGCATATTTATGAATTTCTAATCTAGTAGATACGTACCCGAGTGTTTCAAATCAGTTGAAACTAAACACTCCACCTCGTACGATTTTTAATACCTAAATTCTACAACTACTTTAAAATGGGAGTGTTGGTCCTCTTTTTTGTTTGAGAATGGTGTGGAGAAAGAACGTTATACACTGTGTCCTTCAATGTTAGCTTATTTTGGATGCTTTTGGTTTGATTCTTTATGATTCCTTATGTTTACTTGGACATGAATGAGAGAAATCGGTTTGTAAACGTATGTCACGTTAAGGTGCATTTCTGTTTACAAATTTACTTGAGCATGACATATTTACCTGGGCATGAATGAGTTGAAATCGGTTTTTAAACGTATGACACGTTACCTATTTTGGTACATACCCTGCGCTTACACTTTTTATATGAGCATGAATGAGGGGAAATATACTTCTATGACTCTTCCGACTAGAATGTTGATTAAAAGTCAGTTGAACGTGTAAATAATGAGCTCATTGATACTCCCTCTCTTAGCTAACACCTTGGTATGACATTCCATTCCTGTGGAAATGTGGATGGAATCAGATTAAAGGTGTGAAATTCCGTACTGATGGAACTATAAAATACAAACTCCTTACAGAAAATGAATATCTTGAAAGTTTTTTTTAACGAGATGTAAACATGGCAAACCCATGGTATGGGGAATAAACATGGCAAACCCATGGTATGGGGAATAAACATGGCAAACCCATGGTATGGGGAACAGGTTGGTTTACGATTAATGGGATTACGACGAGGCACTAAAACGGTCCAATTGTATATTTCATAACAGCTTGCTTGATTGTTCGAATTCCTTGCATCCACATGTCTTATCTGAGATGTTCCTTTTTTGAAAGTAACTCAATTTGCAACATGTTTTTGAAGTTGCTTAAATCGACATCAAATATGTTTTATAGTTGTGAATGATTGATGAAAATGAATATTTCTGTTCGACATATTTTCATAAAAAACAATTCAGGAAGTGTCTACTAGAAACAGCTGGACTATACGAAATGCATATGTTTATCAGTTTAATTCATGAAATTCAAATACCTGTTGGGACAGGCTTTAATACTACAATACTATGCTGTTTCTTTTCTGTTTTCAGCTTTATCGTTTTTATGGCACAAAAAACCATACCTTGCGCACAGAGTCTAGTTATAAACTACCCAAAGATGAAGATCTCTTTTGAGAAGCGAAGTCGAACGGATGCAAAGGGTGCACAAAACATAGCATAATAATCAAAATAATACATAAAACGTATACACTAGGATATGATTAACTATTTATATTTTATAGTATATATGTTTCTTAAGATATATTCACTAAAACAATACATTAAACGTATACATTAGGATATGATTAACTATTTATATTTCACAGTATATATGTTTCTTAAGATATATTCACTAAAACAATACATTAAACGTATACATTAGGATATGATTAACTATTTACATTTCATAGTATATATGTTTCTTAAGATATATTCACTAAAACAATACATTAAACGTTACATTAGGATATGATTAACTATTTACATTTCATAGTATATATGTTTCTTAAGATATATTCACTGAAACAATACATTAAACGTTACATTAGGATATGATTAACTATTTACATTTCACAGTATATATGTTTCTTAAGATATATTCACTAAAACAATACATTAAACGTATACATTAGGATATGATTAACTATTTATATTTCATAGTATATATGTTTCTTAAGATATATTCACTAAAACAATACATTAAACGTTACATTAGGATATGATTAACTATTTACATTTCATAGTATATATGTTTCTTAAGATATATTCACTGAAACAATACATTAAACGTTACATTAGGATATGATTAACTATTTACATTTCACAGTATATATGTTTCTTAAGATATATTCACTAAAACAATACATTAAACGTATACATTAGGATATGATTAACTATTTATATTTCATAGTATATATGTTTCTTAAGATATATTCACTGAAACAATACATTAAACGTATACATTAGGATATGATTAACTATTTATATTTCATAGTACATCTGTATAAAATTATATGTTTCTTAAGATATTTTCGATTTTTCTCCCAGCTTCCTATTAGTACCTCAAAAATGATTGTTAATGTTACATATAAAATTCATTTTGGGATCTACTAAACATCAATGTCAGAATTTGTCACTTCATTTTACATAATATATACAAAAAGTATGGTTTAAAATGTGAACTGGGCCTATCGTTACCAAATTACTATAATTTACATCACGAATAGCAGATTTAAATAGTTGAATTGTAGATTGAAAATGGCTGTTAGAAAATTTAAATTTACAGTAGTTTAATGAAAACTGACATACACAATCAAACATCTTCCGGGTGATCTAACACTTTTCGTTTACTGTTAGCAAATAAAGGCACAATTTGATAAAAAGCAGAATTTAAATTATTTTCTTCCGTGAAGAGTTAGTAATCGATTAACTTTTTAAAATAAAATCGACACTCCTGTTGGCGTCGGTGGGTGCAATTTAATTATCAACGCATTTTTCTTTAATCAATTGTGATTCAAGCAATGTAGATAATTTGATTCACACGGTACAATTAATGTAGCTTCACTCATATATTTTCCCACGTCTCAGAAGATGTCAAAAATCATTTCTATATTAGTCAAACTCATTTTCACCAATGTCAAGTTGACAGAAACTTGATATAGTGTCCCTATGGTATTGCTCAATCAAAACGCAGAATATGCCAATGAGCTGACATAAGGTTTGGTCCTTGATGTATTCCTGTCGCCTACGAATGCAATTAGGTTAAACACATACATCTTAGATCGAAAATAAGGTCCCATCGATATGTCTGTCGCTCTACGTAAGAAACTCTATGCCTAAAATCTTCTTTTATCTTCTTTCTTCGTTGGTATACAATATGCACATGTCTATTTTGGATTAACAAATTTTGGCATAAATATGTGTTTTAGCAGGGTCATGATAAAGAGTCCAATAGTGAGTCATTTCACAAAGGTCAGGGTAATTTACATACTACGAATGCTCCTTTTGCGGTTACTTTGAAAAGGGCAATGTCTCGAAGTCCAGTATAGTATTATCTTGCTTCTTAAAAGCGAAGTGAAGTAGAAACTACATGCAGAAAAGTGGACACCTCCCTATTGTTGAAACAATGGAAGGATAAAATAGTGATTAGATCGTGCTTCTAAATCATTATATCTAGGCACTACAAGCTGAAAAAGGTAAACGTGCCATTTTGCAAAATTTATATGTCAATGGACTAAATATTGCTTCACTTTGAAGAGAATGAAAGGTTTTCAATAAGTAATGCTTGACCCATGATTATATTTAGCCATATTTGGTGTCATATTTCAATAATCAAAGCCGATAGTAAGTTCAAAACCCCATTAACTATTTTAAAATAAAATAGAAACTCAGGGCATTTTTGTAACCGTTTTCTGAATAAAGCATTCTACAGTATGTAAATAAAAGAATTAAAAAAACATCATAAAAACTCTGGACAAAATGTAAGCACACATACTCACATTGAGGTCATATAGAACAATGTAAATGATATCATGTCAAAATCGTTATTTTACCTTGACACATATTTTTGAAGGATACTGGAGATTTCTCATTTTGAAGCTGTTAACTTATTTGTGACTAAATGACTCCTCGTGAAGAATTGTAAACTGTCGTGATGACATCATCAAAAAGTGTATGAATCCCTTCACTATTTTCCCGGACTAGTTTACATTAAGAGGCCATAGCCTCATTCTGAATATAGATCACATGACTTATAAATGGAGAATCAAAACAAAATTTAAGAAATTAGAACATTTTTTATTCTCGCAGTCCAGTGAAGGTCAAACACAATGCAGATTAGTTAAACCAATTTGCTTTCATGAGAAGTTTATGTTTCAGCTTAATAAGTAATATTTCGCATGTTCTATATGGCTTTATTAATGTATTGTACGAGATATATAGGTCAAGGTCCATATATTTTCAAGGTCATGTAATCCTATTTTTCAAAAACGCAATTTTTAACTGCTCTTAGAAGTAGGTCCAATACTGAGTTACCTAATAGGCAATATAATAAGTTTTAAATTTATAGACCCAGTAGGGCCCATATATTTACTGGAAAATATCTTTATGATTATGGGACAAACTTATATAATTAACGATTTCTGAGATATTTCCCTGTTGATAGATTAAAAGTAGGAATGTCGTTTCATTTAAGAAACACGAATAAAGCACTTACGACCAGATCTAGACGAATAATAACAGAACATAGTTCTAATCGACAAAAAAAACAATACAATGATGAAATTCAATAAGACACGCAATGTCTTAAGAGAGTAACATTTTGTCAATCTAAAGGACTCCATTTCCCAAACTTGAATTTAACATAATATAGCAAATATGTATTGTTTTAACATCCAATTAATTGTTTGTTACATGACCGGCTGTATTTTAGTGTTAGCATAATATTCTTTTTACTTAGATTTTCCATTTTATTTGGTGTTTCTCCTTTCTGAACTAAAGCTAGATATCAATTTCATTTCAGCGACGCGTGTACTTTTATCCATCATTGTACAGACAAACAATGCACATCACAAAGCAACGAAAGAGCAACCTTTTTGAAATAAAATCACCTCTTTATTTATCATCGATGACTGCAGATAATACACTGGTAGAATAATATGGATGTTTTAGTAGTGTATAATAGCATCAAAGATGCGCCGGAATATTTTCAAGATCGAACATTGATTACTAGTAACACGGGCAATGTTATGTATCTTACATAACTTGAGGCTAAACATGCTAGTATAAATGCCAAAAGGAAAAATACCCTAGACATAGATCGAATTGGAACATAACACAAACCGGGCATGAAACCCAACTATCCCAAATTATGATCCATCGTAAAAACAACAATATATTCAAACTCGAAATTTCTTCATTTTGGACTCAATGCCTGATTTATGTGATTGTATAAAATGCTACTAAGTTTTGATTTCAGACTGTTGGTGTATTGTTGTAGTTTCAGGAATGTTTCCGAATGGTGAAAGAGGGTCGTTACCTTTAGATCATTTGTTTCGGTTGTAAGGGATTGTTTCTAGTGACCGTTTCTATGTTTGTTTAAATACCTTTTAGTAGAAGTGTCGTACTTACGTACACGTCGGGACTCGTTCTATCATTTCTTTATACTCTTATTCACTGAGTTCAGGGTCAGTCTGGATCTATTGATTATATGTCTTAAACTTGATATGTGATAACAGAAGATTGCTCTTTGTAAGTACAATATTTTATGACACAATAGTACTGCATCTGTCTGTCGATATACGAATGTCTAATTATCGACGAAACGAAACCATGCCGTAATACAAAGTTTGCAGAACATGCGAATTTATATTGACTCGACCAGTGATATGTAAGTGGATGTAAAAGGCATACACCAATTTAATATCATGTTATATTCAACTTGTAGGACGTGTTCGATTATATGGTGTAGATTTTGGATGTCGTCTGGCTCATTATTGACCCCCGGGTATTATTGACTGCTTGTGGAAGTATACAATAATGTCTGTATTCTAAATACCTCAGCTGTTTGATGCCTAGGGCATGGCAATAGTAACAATAAGGACTTGTAATGTTAATTTAGCAAAATTAATAATTTCATCGGTTTAACAAAAGAGAAGAATTCTTTTTCATCTGATCTCCAATTACAAAAGAAATACATTGTACAATCTAAGTAAACGAGAAGACACAGAGTGATAACCTCCAATAAACGTATCTGTTACACTTGTTTACACTGTCTTAATTGCGGATCAGTTTTATCAGAAAGGTTACATATATTACTGAAGTCATAAAAGATCACCGTGAATGACGTGTCCTTGTCGATTTCCGTCATTCGAGTAAAAAAACAGGATGTTACCATGAATTTGTATGGAACAATATAACAACAAAATATGTAATTAACTAATTTACTCAAATTTATTTTAAAATGCAAGTGCATTTTCTATCGCTTCTAAAATTTTGATATAAAATATCATTTATACCTGTAAAGTAGATTTGTTGATAGAAAGTATCTTTAAAGTGAGCCATAGATTGAAAGTTCAAGAGAGTAGGATGGCCAAATATATAACATTTTTCTCAAAACACAATCTGGGAAACTATAACAAACAACCTTGACACTATGCACCGTCAATGGGGAGTTTAAGCTTGCAATGTTTTTCACAACCTAAACATGAACAGAAAATATTTCAGCGATGCATTTGTTTGGTCGATTTGTCATACGTATAGGTTGGCGTTTCGATTCTATATGCAAGCTTAAACTCCCTATTGACCTTGATTTTCGCAGTTCCATATCGGTATCATTTTTTACATCTTCAATATATTTCTTCATCTCGGGCTGTTTACTCTTGATGTCATTGCCTCTGAGCGTCTAACACAATCTCATTTTATTTGCTTCCCTCTGGTGAATGTATGGCGCAATTGAGAGACATCAAGGCTCTTTGATGAAACCCTACCCATATGATCGTATCAGGGCTACCAATCTGTGGATCTATACAAACGTAATTGTGTCTTACAATTGAATAAGCAAACCGTATGTACAGCATGTTCTTGTCTTGGCTTGTTTTCCAAACAGATTACCATGGTGAAATGTAGGAGAAGCTGAATTAATTTAATATCTCCACATGAAAAGATCACAGGAAATACCAGATACGTTGAGTTAGCCTTACTGCCGGAATAGTATGTGCATCAGTATCATTATGAAATTTAACGCCAGTAGTTTCGTGGGGAGATGGATAGCGGTAGTTTGGTGTGAATTGCTCATCTTCCAAATGATTATCCTCCCCGTTCCAGGACACGCTAAATCAGGTTTAATATATTTATATAATACATAAAATATTATATAAATATCTATATTTTACAATATTGGATCAAAGTGAATCTAATGATTTCGGGAACATTGGGCATGACATATGTAAAAGATTCATTTTAACACTTTCTTAGAACAAATTACAAGCTCATTGATTGGCATGATGTAAAAATACCAAGAAGGTTACGGTCGGGAAAAACATATTTGAGATTGTTTGCATTGCTGTGATACACACTGATATAACAAGCCTCTTGTTTGGTATGTTCAGCATGTCCAACGATCGTTAACGTGACCTTGACCTTGGCATTATGGGCTCTAATTGCATCAACATTACACGTGTTCTTTTCGATTCATCATGTCATCAATCTCAATATATACCATTCTACTCAATTATTTCATATGGTATTACACACAGCACAAATGGTGGAGGAATGTCCCAGAATGCATAGATGGTTCGTCTTTATACAGAGTTTAATCTATCAATTCTGGGGTATTTCCTCTTGCAAAAATGGGAATCCAACTGACTGATAATAGCATTCCAATAGTCAAAAGAAATAATTGATTTCTTATAATGTTTACCACATCTTAAAGAGGACTTGTGTCATGCAAAAATCGAAATTATCGACCAAGATAATAAAGAAACGCAATAAAAAGACCAAATACACATAGGTTATTGATATGTATAAGTAGTCGACTGTTTTACGCTTGGTTAAACTAGACGAAAAGACATGTTATATCCGTTTCAATGATCAGTTTGATAAATTTCCCCAAGTTATTTATGTCCATGTAATCTATCTGGGAATACATACATTGAAAATAGTAACTTCATAATTATAATCATTACTATATTTTCTCAAAATCGAAGTTCCATTACATTAATCATATATTGTTCATCAATATGATAGTCTAAAGAATATTTTTGATCTTGGGTTGATTATGGTCCAGGATCACAATGACATAGTACATCATATGTCATTCACTATTTTCATATAGGTCAAGATGTCTTAACATGCATGTCAGTTATGTGCCATTAATTTTGCCAATTATTATCTGTTTAACGTCCTTGAAGTTTGTTAAGTATTACCTACATTAATCAAATTCCAATTTTCAATGTTTGCTTCGAATTTGACATATGATACATCGTTAGAGACAACAGTCCCACATCGGCTTTGCTTTGAAAATTAAAATGCATATGATACAAGGATAGAAAATGGGACCTATGATGAATCGTTAGAGACCACTGTCTTTCATCTGTTCCTTTCGACAAGAAGCACTTTGTTTTGAAAATCAAAATGCATATGATGCAAGGATAGAAAATGGGACCTATGATAAATAGTTAGAGACCACGGTCTTCCATTTGTTCCTTTCGACAAGAAGCACTTTGTTTTGAAAATCAAAATGCATATGATGCAAGGATAGAAAATGGGACCTATGATAAATAGTTAGAGACCACGGTCTTCCATCTGTTCCTATCGATCAAAAAGCAAGTTGCTTTGAAAAATAAAATGCATATGATGCAAGGATAGAAAATGTGACCTATGATACTTCGTGAGGGACAACAATCTTCCAGCAGTTCCTTTCGACAAGAAGCACTTTGTTTTGAAAATCAAAATGCACATGATGCAATGATAGAAAATGTGACCTATGATACATCGTTAGAGACCACGATCTTCCATCTGTTCCTTTCGATCAAGAAGCAAGTTGCTTTGAAAAATAGAATGCATATGATGCAAGGATAGAAAATGTGACCTATGATACATCGTTAGAGACCACTGTCTTTCATCTGTTCCTTTCGATCAAGAAGCAAGTTGCTTTGAAAAATAAAATGCATATGATGCAAGGATATAAAATGGGACCTATGATACATTGTTAGAGACCACGGTCTTCCATCTGTTCCTTTCGATCAAAAAGCAAGTTGCTTTGAAAAATAAAATGTATATGATGCAAGAATAGAAAATGTGACCTATGATACATCGTTAGAGACCACTGTCTTTCATCTGTTCCTTTCGATCAAAAAGCAAGTTGCTTTGAAAAATAAAATGTATATGATGCAAGAATAGAAAATGTGACCTATGATACATCGTTAGAGACCACTGTCTTTCATCTGTTCCTTTCGATCAAGAAGCAAGTTGCTTTGAAAAATAAAATGTATATGATGCAAGGATAGAAAATGGGACCTATGATAAATAGTTAGAGACCACGGTCTTCCATCTGTTCCTATCGATCAAAAAGCAAGTTGCTTTGAAAAATAAAATGCATATGATGCAAGGATAGAAAATGTGACCTATGATACTTCGTGAGGGACAACAATCTTCCAGCAGTTCCTTTCGACAAGAAGCACTTTGTTTTGAAAATCAAAATGCACATGATGCAATGATAGAAAATGTGACCTATGATACATCGTTAGAGACCACGATCTTCCATCTGTTCCTTTCGATCAAGAAGCAAGTTGCTTTGAAAAATAGAATGCATATGATGCAAGGATAGAAAATGTGACCTATGATACATCGTTAGAGACCACTGTCTTTCATCTGTTCCTTTCGATCAAGAAGCAAGTTGCTTTGAAAAATAAAATGCATATGATGCAAGGATATAAAATGGGACCTATGATACATTGTTAGAGACCACGGTCTTCCATCTGTTCCTTTCGATCAAAAAGCAAGTTGCTTTGAAAAATAAAATGTATATGATGCAAGAATAGAAAATGTGACCTATGATACATCGTTAGAGACCACTGTCTTTCATCTGTTCCTTTCGATCAAAAAGCAAGTTGCTTTGAAAAATAAAATGTATATGATGCAAGAATAGAAAATGTGACCTATGATACATCGTTAGAGACCACTGTCTTTCATCTGTTCCTTTCGATCAAGAAGCAAGTTGCTTTGAAAAATAAAATGCATATGATGCAAGGATATAAAATGGGACCTATGATACATTGTTAGAGACCACGGTCTTCCATCTGTTCCTTTCGATCAAAAAGCAAGTTGCTTTGAAAAATAAAATGTATATGATGCAAGAATAGAAAATGTGACCTATGATACATCGTTAGAGACCACTGTCTTTCATCTGTTCCTTTCGATCAAAAAGCAAGTTGCTTTGAAAAATAAAATGTATATGATGCAAGAATAGAAAATGTGACCTATGATACATCGTTAGAGACCACTGTCTTTCATCTGTTCCTTTCGATCAAAAAGCAAGTTGCTTTGAAAAATAAAATGTATATGATGCAAGAATAGAAAATGTGACCTATGATACATCGTTAGAGACCACTGTCTTTCATCTGTTCCTTTCGATCAAGAAGCAAGTTGCTTTGAAAAATAAAATGCATATGATGCAAGGATAGAAAATGGGACCTATGATACATTGTTAGAGACCACGGTCTTCCATCTGTTCCTTTCGATCAAGAAGCAAGTTACTTTGAAAAATAAAATGTATATGATGCAAGGATAGAAAATGTGACCTATGATACATCGTTAGAGACCACTGTCTTTCATCTGTTCCTTTCGATCAAAAAGCAAGTTGCTTTGAAAAATAAAATGTATATGATGCAAGAATAGAAAATGTGACCTATAATACATCGTTAGAGACCACAGCCCCCCTATCAGTTCCTGTCGATTAAATAGCAAGCTGCTTTAAAAATCAAAATGCATATGATGCAAAAATATTGCAATTTGAGTTCATTGTTGGATATCGAAGAATAGTTCTGATAGACGCAATATGGATACTAACATGTTATCTTGTGTTCTTTATTGCAAAATATGGTATTAGATTGTAGATGTATGTTTTATTCTGATTACCAATTCTCAACTCTATTTCTCTTCACTCAATGTGCCTTTTAAGAATGTTTTCTAATCATGAGAACCATTCATTTGAAGCCGTTAATTTAAGAACGCCATAACTCATTCTAGATTACACATCACATACAAGTAACTGGTTTTATTGATATTATTCTACAATATTCCATCTGGGCTCAACTATAATCAGACTTAATGGTCGATGATGTATATATTCTCACAAACTCTCCAGGCATCAATGTTCTGGCCAATATCCGCATATTCTCAATAGAATAATGAAATGATCTGTGTTAACAGTTTATGGAAAATACAATGTAGACGTTTCAGTCAAAAACCAGAAATTGAATTGATATGATTCAGTGCTTTTTTCATTCTATTTTGGCTCGTGGATGCAAATGGTAAATCAAGTAATCCCCGTACATTGACAAAGGTCTTTGCATATCAAGTCCTTTGAGACGAATGTAAAATATATTTATTGCTCGCACAGGTCGAAGGTCGGTCACTTTCATATTCATCACAATTAATGCGTGTACCTAATCACCAATATATAATCTGATCTTTGATAGAATAATCATTTGGGGTTTGACTTTTCAAAATTGGTTATTTAGATTTGGTTATATTATTAATGGCAAAACGGATTATATATCTGTACAACTTCGTTGTACTGTAAGTTGCTGTATGATATAACGATCCAACAGCTATTTCGTGATTTACACTTGTATTAGATGTTGCGGATGGGATGTTGGCCCTTTGATATGCTTATGGGCTTGGAGACAGGATTCCGGCTATCCCACATCATTTGAGACTTTTTATAAGTACTAGTATCTACTATAGTAACTATTTTTGATGTTATGAGTATCTGCTATCAATTTTAAGTTTATTATCCAACATGTATTGTTATAATTTAAATGTAGATAATGTCCCTTTGTGTCTTGGATTTTGATTCTTGAATGGTGGGAGGACTTTTTTAGACCTTATTTCTTTTCACGTTAGATTATGGTTTGGGATAGTTGGAGTATGTTCCCTTATGACTAATATATTCTCTCTGATGTTCTCTTTTTCTTGCTGTGCTGTAATAGTCTTTTGGTCCTTTTCCATTTGGGTATTACATATTTGTTTGTCATCCGGGAAGATGATCCTAAAACCAAAGGAAGAGTCCGAATATTTCAGTTTGCATATGCAGTCACTTCAATTTTTTAGACCTCAATGGGGATATTTCCTTTTTACGGTGATTGGAATTTTCTTAATTTCCTTCTTTTGGCAGTTTTGTTCAGATGAAAATTTGAGAAACATTTTTTCTGTAGCCGAAAATCTATTAGTATGCCTGGAGTAATTTTGGGCGTCAAAAGCTCACATTCCTGCTAATAATTGGGTCGATTGTCCTCAAGTTTTTGTCACCATTCTCAGCAAACGTATACGTGTATTGAGCATCTGCGGCAGGATAAAAGCTGTAGACGGTGAAGCTATCATACTTTATAAGGCAAGTAGTTTACAAAATATGATATTTTTATGAAGATTTCCCATGGATCGATCATCATTGCCAGACACGTGAGTTAATGTAGGTTAATTATCAGGATCCTGTCCTATTTAATGAACTGCTATTTACACACTGGGCAAGAATCGTGAGTTGGTTCTCAAAAAGGGTTGGTTGGTTGGATTAGTCTAGAGACCATACTATGTCACAATATAAGTAACCACATCAATACGGTTGTCTCCCAAATGAGAACCACCCAGCTCGATGCCAAACCATGGCATCTTTCTAGTCGTAGAATTCTCTTAATCTAAGCATGATGTAGGTACGTATATGGCCCCATGTTCTCTCCTTTCCATTGTCTTTCTTCCATCTTTTTTATTTCCCCAATATGTTTTAATTTAATTTTTAGTGACTGATTTATCTTCGCTGGATCTGGCTTTACTAAATAGGGATCCTTTCCAAATTATAAAACCACCTTGCTAGATACAAAAGCAATCATTCGTATTCAGGCTGTTCCAAGGTCAATATCATGTACAACCATGGACTCGTAATTCATTTCGGAGAAATTAACTTCATCAGTCTGGAGTGCATCGAATAAAACACACTTGAATTCATATTATCCAAATACCCATATTTGATTATGCTTCTATCGCAAATGAAATCTGGTTTGTCGTTGTAGACCATACTGGCTGGTAAGGGTTTCACTAATTCTTTCATCGGTCAAGGAGTTTTTTACATGTTTTCCCATTGGTGCTAAGATCTTATCCAGACTCATCTGGGAGATCTTAGGGCAAAATCAGCTTCCTAAAATCTATAGATTTAAGAAGTTTAGGATAGCTGAAAAGCTCCAACTTGAGTCAAGTATCCAAGATGGATCGTTACGATTCCCATAGATTTCAGTCCTCTTTACAAGACCCGGATTCACCTTGATTATGCATGTACTCATTCAATCGAGATGTAACCACATCAGTGTTTAAGCCTATGGTAACGGGAACAATCATTATCATCATTTTTTCTCATTGTTTTAAAACAAATCTAAAATAACCAAAGGCGTAACAAGAGTTCTGAAGCATTATTCACATAAAAGGAAATGTAAACATAGCAAACGGGAAGAGCAGCGTAACATTGATCGAACAAACACTATTAACCGTGATACCCTCTTGGAGGACTCAGACATTCCTACAACGAGACTCATACATCAATCTACACGTTTGAACATGATATGAGCACGTGATATCTACATGTTTGAGCATGGTGATATACTTGGTAACTGGTTTCCCGACAAACTAGTACTCCCTCTGATCTAGTCGCTGGCCCTACGGTATATTTACCATACAAGGGCATGGGTAAAAGCTACCTATATTAACTTTATCTACAATATACTCGTTAGTGTTATCCCAGCATATAGCATGCATTAATACATTAAGTCTGGACAGTTTGGAGAGTACGTGCATTTCGTTTTGAGATGTCCTGCTGATCACATACATCACATCCCTGACTAACAGGTCAATATTTGATTACACCTGTTTGGACTTGTCCAAACCCGTTCAGACTTGTTTAAACATGCCTTCATAGTGCATTTGTGTATTATACATGGTACACATGACTGCACTTGTTTGATAAAAATCATCTAGAAACAGTAATTCACCTGATAGTCATAAGATATGTTTGACCACTAGCTTTTTAATCTGCACAATTTCATTTTTGATCGAATATCACGGGAGTATTCTATATGGTGCCAAACAATTTCAATATGTTATGCTGCATCAGATGACATACAACCGAAGAAGTATTCCTCTCTTCTATGATATGGTATAAGCTAATATATCAGCAAATATAGTCATTGATATACACATATATACGAGTATATGGTATAATATAACTTTGGATAAACTTTATAGATTCATTGATAAACGCAGTTAATAAAATTACTCATTATAAAGGCACACTTTTTCGTCCCATGATTCAATATCCTGTCTTCTTGCAGGAAATCAATGATGTTTGTTTTTGGTGTCTATACAGCCAGCGGGACGATCCTGACTTTACAAGAGCAAAAATGGATTTTTTTATTTCCCTTCAAAAATATGTCAAGTGGCTGTCCGACTCTAAATTATTACTTCAACGGCCTCCTTTCATTAATGATTTGCTTACCATTTCAAAAATATTTTCATTCTAGGTTTTACCGAACGTAATTTAGATTTGAACACGCGGTGAGCAACTTTTTTTAAAACAAAAAGTTTTCTTTTTTTGATGATATCATTAAGGATTCTAGAAAAAATGACTTGATTCGATTATTCTTCTTCCTTCCCAATGCAGGGGGTTGATGAATTTATCGATACAATCTGCAGAATACAGTGACAATCAATGAAAATCTGTTTCTTTGTCGTAAATGTTTCCTTAACGAATTGTGGAATTTCTCTAAACAATTAAGCGAATGCAGTGACGCGATCAAAATAACTTATATTTATAAAACATGAGCCAATACATCAACTTAAAGGTACACTAATACGTTCATCCCATCCTCCGAACGCAGGGTTCCAGAATCATACACAAGAAGGTACTTTGTGTATGATTCTGGAACCCTGCATTCAGATGATGCTTTCAACCAAATCGTTCGCTAATTTACTGTTCCTTATAACTCAATAATGAACACAAGAGCATGATTCAAATTTGTGACCAATATCCAGGGCTCAATATTTTTGGAGTGATCTTCTTGTTATCCGGGTCATGCTAAAACCTTAAGTTAGTGCAAAGGCTACCAGTTTAATTCCTATGTATCATATACTTTGTGTTGTTTTTGATATGTGTGAATCCAGATAATTGAATTGCAAAAAATGAATCGAAAATGGGAATCGAACTCATGTGATTTGTCTAATTAAGTAGGCTTATATCTCATTCATTCATACCAGTGACTCCTTACGATCTAAATTTTGAATTTAACAAGCGACGAATAATCAGCTGCTTGCCAAAAACAATTGTAAATCACAAAGGAACATTACAGTGATGTTCGTATTAGAAGATAATACAAGTAACATCCAGGAGCTTACATATCCTACAAATTGATACGACTTTGTTTGACAAGGAATAGGTAATTAAGCTTCATCAAAGTTGTATATACACGGTTGCACCTCGTTGCGTCTAGGGTTCAATACGACGTGGAGATAATGATGATTCAGTCTAGATAATGAAATGAACGCTGGGCTCGCATCTTGCATATTCATTAAGTGAATGTAGTACAAGTGTCACTAGGGTAAAGACATAAAACAGATAGAAATGAAACAACCGGTCTTAAAGCAAAACCCCCAGCATCCAAAAAATAATCTTATGTACAAAGAAACACTACCTAGTAACATTTTCCCACCACTTAGAAACTGTTGAGATATTCATCGATGTGGGGCTACTGAAACAAGGACGTCCATTAATTGTTAATTAATGCATATCAAGGAGGATTGGCTCCCAGGATCGAAACTCGATATTTTCCAACAATGAAAACGTCGAAATGTCGTTATTTTCTGAAATTAAAACCGACTATAAATTCAAAATAAACAGTTCAAAAGATTCGAACCAATATCTCGATCATTTCTTGTGAGTTTTGGAATTTTTCGTTTGGAAATAAGACCAAAATTCACGATTTAAATGTTGAAGTGAACAAAATGGCGGCTGTTTGAATTCGAATTTTGTATTACGACATACCCATATATGGGACAGAATATCGGTGGTGCACTCTGGGAGCCAATCCTCCTTGAATGCATATTTGTCTTAACAATCTTGAGCAAACACAGGAATCTCTGTAAATGCATGATATTTGTCACGAGACAATCTAAAGTATTGAAGATGTAACATAATTCTATTCAAGTTCTAAAAAGACTAATTAGCAGTAACTTGGTGATTAACTAGGTATACATGTGTTTTCAGACGCTCGTTTGTTGTTATCACGCTACGTTACCTTAGGGATCACAGCCAGGATATACAGATAAATAGTAACGCTGGGTTTTGATCTTGAAATAAAGGCATCCAATCATGATTCGAATATGTACAATCAAAAGAAATCTATATGCGAGGCTGAAGGATTGATAAGACGCAGACCAATTCCAATGGTATCTCACTGCACCAGAGACATATATACAGCACATGGAGCATTTAAGACTACCATAATAGCAATGAGACGTCAATTTGCTTCCATCATAAAGCAAAGTTATATGGTCACTATAATCTAGTAACGAGTTAGAATAAGCAAAGCTGGAACTAGATGTATTGGGTCTACTATTTCATTTGATACACTACTTAATTATATACTTTGGTCACTTTAATCTAGTAACGAGTTAGAATAAGCAAAACCGGAACTAGATGCATTGGGTCTACTATTTCATTTGATACACTACTTATATACTTTGGTCACTTTAATCTAGTAACGAGTTAGAATAAGCAAAACCGGAACTAGATGCATTGGGTCTACTATTTCATTTGATACACTACTTACTTTGGTCGACTATTTCATTTGGCAACGAGTAAGAATAGGCAATACGGAACTAAAAGTATTGGATTTACTATTTCATTTGACACACTATTTGAATTGGCCCACTGTTTCATTGGGCCTTCTACTTAATTTGGTCTGCTACTTAATTTGGTCGATTATTTCATTTTAACTGCTATTTCAATCGGAACACTATTTGATTATCCTATTTTATCTGGTCACTATTTCACATTTGGTCTACTATTTTATTTGGTCACTATTTCACATTTAGTCTCATTTTTTATTTGGTCACTATTTCACATTTAGTCTCCTATTTTATTTGGTCACTATTTCACATTAAGTCTCCTATTTTAATTGGTCACTATTTCACATTTGGTCTACTATCTTATATCGTCTACTAAGTTATTTCTTTATAACGATTATTTCTCATATTACGATAAATCTGGATAGTTCTTTTGAACCCCCACCACAGTAAAAACCCGGGACTGTATATCGTCAAACAAATTTGTGATATCTTTTCTGAATTGGGAATGTTAGGCACTGAGCACATTCCTTCAAAGATGTAACATTTTATTTATTATAGGATTTCCTGTCAAAATGCAAAAAACACCGGATGGCTCAGTCTGGTTCTTCGTGTCTAAGAAGGGATATAGAAGATTACACTAACTACAACAAACATATTCCCCCAATATCTGTTTACATTTCTGGTATATTAACTTGACGAATCTATCATCTAAACATACTTGATTCTCCCTTCCAGATGGGAGCCAATTTGTACAAGGATTGATCTATAAATTAATGGAGGAAGTAATATGAAGAAAGAAGTGTTTATTGCCATTGATGTTATTGTCAAATTGTTTTTGTTCTTTCAATATTGTGTTAAATAAGGAACAATCTAACCTTATAAATAACATTGATTTACAGAAAAAACAGTCCGCCTCCATGAAGTAATATCTGATTTTATCATTAGACTTAATCTGACAATTCTTAAAGCAAAGTACAATATCCGGCATTTTTGCCACTGAATATAAAGTCTCCAAGGCTAAACAGTTGCATCCCATCATTTACATGTACAGCAAATGTACAAAGAGTCTAAACCTCTCCTCTCATAAAAGAGAGAGAGAGAGAGAGATCGCAAAAATAAATAGCCTGGCGTCTATCAAGATCAATATTTTGTTACGTGATCTGGATGTTTTCTAAATATGCAACAGGTACGTGTATACAGACTTAACATCCCTATTAAAAATAAAAAGGTCATGTCGATGTTGAACTAAATAAGCTAAACTTAAATTTTATTCGACCGAATGTGCCATATTATTCCTTGTGTATAATGTACACTTGAGGGGGGGGGGTAGCTTCACTGAACTCTGTAACAGAACACCTATACGAAGAATTTGGAAAAATCCACGAAATAGATTCTGAGGATAATTTCTGAGGAACGGTATTCATATTTCTACCCTTCTCAATCGCATTCGTTTGACTTAGCTTCTTAAAAGATAGCTTCATCTTCTTTAGAACTACACCCAGGCTACTATCTTTTGGGATTGCACTCAAGATTGTGTCTTTAATGTAAAACTTAATAACGTATTTCTTACTCACCTCCAAAATATGGCCTAAGTCGTATATCGTATCCCTGTAGGAGATTTTCAATTATGGCTGATACATTGGTAGAGTTGTTTTTATTGGACATTAAGTTAACGTCTTCGGTTCCATTCATGTTGTCGCCCCTGAAATGATGAACAGAAAACATCTTGATATTTGAACCACATCAACCCCTAAAAGCCATCACAATAAAACAACAGAAACTTCTTACAAGAAGGGTACATATTAAGTAAGCATTCATAGGATAAATCCCCGTACAAAAAACACATTGACGTATCCTCAATATTCCAATATCTACACACATGGGAGATTGGAGGTAGTGGTTAGCTTTGTGTGAAAAATGGTCATTAGCAACAAACCCCTGGAGTTGAATCGAACAACGAAATCGAATACAATTGTCACGGACGTAGCCAGGCATACGGCAAGCGAGCCAAGTGCCCAACCAAATTATGACATATTAACAAAAACATAATTTCCAAATAAATAAATGAATTTTAGGCTATTAATTTTTCCCTCGCCTGGTTTAGATCTAGGTCACACTCTTTACTGTAAACAGATACGTTTTATGAAACGATTGTGATGGTTATATTGATTGATTGACCTATGCGTTGTTTACATCTAAACAGTGATCTTTTGAAAACAATAAATTGATTTCATCTTATAAATTGTTGTCATTAGCCTTTTTATTGTATTTTTATTGTATTGCATCTTATTATTAGGCGTTTAATGTGAGAAAAACATCGTTGGTATGTTTTGTTCTTTGAAGGATTAAGACTTGAGGACAGCTGCTGATACCAGAAATGATTTATACTAGCGTGGGAAAGTAATAATAAATTGAAACTTAAAATCTGTTACCTGATACAATGATCATTTCTTTTCTTATTTCGACTACTTTTTGAAAAGATGACATTCAAAACAAGCTACCGCTGGTGAAAACTTTGAAGGGACAATTAAAACTGAAAAGAACCTTAAGTACCAGAGACGCATACTTAGCCACTTGGGCTATTGTGGCATGCTCGCGATCCATCGAGCTGACACTTCGAGTGTTTTATAGGCTAACTGGATGACAAAGTATACAATTATTAGTATGCTACATTGAAACACAAGTCACGTAATTCATGGCCACATTTGAAAGATAATGCAAACAAGACTCTTATTCTTAGAGCACAAAATCGATACTATACTTTTGCTTTCAAATTAAGATCATCATTATATTTTATCTAAACTTTATTTCGCCTTTGCTCATCAGCCCCTGGAAATAAAATAAAAAGCCCTCTTACGCACGCAGCGTTCGAATAAATAAGATCTAGAGACGCAGGTTGAATAGACATTAAATAAAAAGTTTCATTTAATATAAAGAGAGCCTTTACTAACGCAGGTTTTGATAACCTCAATTTAATATATAAAGAGCCTTAACGAACGCAATATTTTGAAAACTTAAGCTACATTTAACATAAAGTGAGCCTTAACTAACGAATGACTTATATAAGTAAGCTATATTTAATATATAGGGAGCCTTTTCTAACGCAGGATTTCTATAAGTAAATTACATTTAATACATTATGATAGAGAGCCTTTACTAACGCATGATGTTATGATACAACAGTGTCTAATAATTTGAGCTACCTTTGTCACCATTTGCATTCGTTTGACGTCGCTACTAAAAGAGAGCTAAACATGTAATATTTTGTGAAAACTCTTCAGATTGGACAGGTTAAGTTTATAAATAGAAATATGACTGTTCACTGTTCACATTGAGAGGTGTTCATATTTTAAGATCTTTTAACATCACAGGCTGGTATCGAAAGATTTGTCCGCTGTGACGGAGCATGCCATTTTTCATAAAAACACTGAGAATGCTTCGCGATTTATTTTTTAACTCATATGTTTCGATATATCAAATAAAATTACTTACTCCATGCAATGGATATATCATTTGCGGGTAACCGTCACTTCTGTTTGATGTCCGATAACGCTAGGAGTAAAAGCTATTGAAAACGGCACCAGAGGATCACACTCTAAAATGTACCATTTCTTTTTTAACTTTTTAATGGCATGATATTGTGACACGATAATATTAACATATGTTTATAACATAACTCTGAATGTATTAATGAGATATTAATGCATTGGGTCTTTTTATTTTTTTATAAAAAATAATATTGATATTTTTTGTCCGCTGTGACGGAGCATTTTCACAGTACACATTTGCAACCGCTCCGTCACAGCGGACAGAAAAATTTAAAATTATTTTTTATAAAAGAGTTAAAAAGACCAAATACATCAACATCTCATCTATACCTTCTTAGTTATGCTGAAACCATGTGTAAATATTATCATGTCACTATATCGTGCCAATAGAAAGTTAAACAAGAAATGGTACATTTTGAAGTATGATACTCCGGCGCCATTTTCAATAGCTTTTCTTCCCAGCGTAATTGAACTTCAAACAGAAGTTAAAGTTACCCGCAAATGATATATCCATTGCATGGAGTAAGTAATTTTCTATGGTATAACGAAACATATGAGTTAAAAAATAAATTGTGAAGTATTCTTAGTGTTCTTATAAAAAATAGCATGCTCCGTCACAGCGGACAAATATTTCGATACCAGCCCGTGAACATGGGGGTCAATGGGAGGAGAACCTGGGACCGAAAAAGTGTTCAGATTGGGAGGTGTTCGGATTATATTAACAGCTAAATCGGAAAAATACAAAAGTCAAAACCAGAGAATCCTGCTGGTGAAACATTACTACAGAGGTTTTACCACAAGTATGGTTTTAAAGTTGATCGGGAAGATACTAGAAATATTTTAGTACAGATCGCTCAGGACATCCAATCCATCAACAGGCAATAAACTAAGATACGGTCATGTCTGGTCAAGCATGGCAAAGTATATCTGAGCAAAGATCAAAGAACGGTTCTTGGTCAAGGAGGATTGGAAGCCGTTATTCAAACTCGATACTCTGTTGCCCGGCGTGGACCTCTTTTGGTAAAGAGAATCTTACAGAATTGTTCCACGCCAGGCAACGGAATATCGAGTTTGAATAATGGCTGCCAATCCTCATTGGTTCTTGGTGAATGATTATTGAAAAGGTCTTCAATGCTTCTGGTGATGGTATACTTTATCATTACTCACGAAATACTAACTCACCACTGTGTATGCATGGTTTACGTCCCATTTGAAAAGTAAAACGGAGGTTATGCTACATATTTTTTATAAGAACAGTGTACGTGGACGTGTGATATTATGAACCCTATACTAGCACTGGCGGATCTGGGGGGGGCTGGGGGCCTTGGATGGGCCCAGAAAAAGAAAAATTGGGCCAATTTTTTTTTCAAAATCTCGGCCCACTTTTGGGTTTTAGGGGCAACATTTTTTTCTCTACGCCCCCCCCCCCCTCTTGTTGGTTCCCAGATCTGCCCCTGCCTAGGGATAACTGTCCTCCTCTCAATCGGTTTTTCCTGGGACCTAATTTAAATCATTTCTTTTAGGGTTGTACTCAATTGGGCAAGTAACAACTTCGAAGTGGAAAACTAATTCCCAAAGCATCATAATTCAACACGTTCCCGTACAAGTCATTTTCAAAAATTGAAGCTTAACCTCCATAATAGCATTTTGATACTCATCACATCTTTCTGTTTTTCAGAAGGTCATGATTTCTCGTGATGGCCTAATAGCTCGATTGCACATTACTATACGGTCTCTAAAGTCCTCCCTATTTACTTTTGAGAGGGGACTACCTTGAGAAGATGGAGTATGTGTGTGAAGGGGAGGCAGAGGAACTTCAAGTAAGATTATCAACATTGTAAGAGTATAACGACTAAAGTACAGATCGAAGCACTCTTAAAGATGCGAAACCAATCTCTCGATAAGGACAAGTTACGAGAAACCCAGAAACAACATTATGTTTACCTTCTTAATACCAACACTATCACTTCACCTTACTAAATTCACGTGGGTGGTTTTAGCTCTTCAAACGATATTTGCATTCTTTATACGTTGTCTGAAAACGACATGATGAAATGTCATTCACAGTGCATATTAGTGTGGATTGGATTATCAAATCTAAAGAGTCACCATCAAATGATTGAGTTATTTAATCAACGGACTGTCTAACCAGAGCCCTGAATGTCGTGAAACAGTTTGCAGTCCATTTTATAAATATTTGCTTGTTTTGGGGCACACGTTACACACTGACTCAATGGCACATTACAGTACCATTTCAATCACATTTCAATCGTACAGATATCTTGGCAGAAAGAGACCCTTTCCTTTTTAACTGTATTTTACACGTTCATACACTGAAACGTTTTCTATAATCTCGTCCTAGAGTCTCGCAAAATCACGTCTCACCTGGACGCGATTCAGTCAAGGGAAAAAATCCAATACCAGGGTATGTTACGGAAGTTACAGAGTATGGTATAACGTCCGTGATTCAGGGGGAACATTCCGGTGTTTTTATGAAATATCATTTTAGTTTCGCCAATATCTTCTCTACTGACTCCCAAATCTGAAAAAATATATCATTCTCAAGATTAATTGAACACTTTCGTGTTCACCATCTTGACTGGATAAGCGGTAAAATCTTCGATTTGGCAAGAAGGCCATACGATAAGGGATGATTAGGGATATGATACAATCGAATAAGACCAAAACAAGCCAAAAACTCTCAGGAATTTATTGGGTTATACAATTTATCTGTGTAGTGCTTGTCCCAAATTAGCGAATTTGTAAAAGCATGGGCACACTTACTTACCCATATTATTCAAGATCATATGAGTATGGTGTCTAGATAAGGATTTGGCTGAATCAAGACGTCCCCATGAAGTACATTTCGCTAAACACAATATGTCAAATCCTGTACCTCAAGACTGATTGATCGTATATCTAAGAGTGATTGATTTATCCAAAATACATAAAGAACCAGTATATGAACATATATGGGTATTAATTATTTTATTATAAATCGATGAATCTTGGGTTGTGTACGGAATCCAGAACAAAAATAAATATTTATACATCGTATACCAGTTTGTTGTCAGTCCTCGTATCTCTATCTGTATGCATCCGTATGCATTATTTAGTTATTTTCCATACCAAACGTCTTCGAGAGAATTTAATAATGTATGATCATAACCATTTCTATAGAGCTAGGTATTTAGTCCATAAGATATATCATATTCTGTTGAGTAATATATCATTACATTCCCCGAGAGAATCTGAATCGGTATTATTTTTTCTGATCATTTTTTGTACCGATTCCAAACAGGATCTTATTTGAGACAAACGTTACAGAAACATTTACGTCCATCTATGATTGCATAATGAATCAACTGTTTTTTCTGGAGGTCAAGACCTTGTAATTCTTCTGAATCGATCATCGTGATGCTTTTAATGAGACAGAAGCCAATGATTTTTAAATAGAGGGTTTGCTAAATAGCCTTGAAATCTCGTTGAAGTCTCGTTTTTAATGAGATTTTGGGTTGAAGACCACCATTGTCTTCTATTTGATGGCATATTTGAATTCTGTGTGTAATTTTCTATTTTACCTTTAGTTTATTCAATTTTCAAGTTTTCTAAAAAAAAAGGTCGGGCTAAATCCCCATTGACGCAATGTTCAAAAATCGTTAAAACTTAATTTCCTCTTTTAAGGATCACGATTGTAACGTTAAATCACAACCTACATGACAATAGGTTTATATAGTTACATCCCATTGTTGTTTTACATTAATCCAAATAGAAATACTTGATAAATCTTAAAATTAAGTGACTTTTACTAGTTGTCTAGATATTATAAATAGTATTCTAGCCCTACCAACACACGTACTGCCATCTATTTACCCATATATAAAGCAAATGTTCCATTGGTTTGATTTTTCTTTTTCTTATTAGTGCCCTCAGGGTAAGAAGAATGCAACTACGTGAATTAATTTATTAGGTACTGTAATAAATTAAATATTTTCTTATTAAAGAACCTTGTGATCTTTGTTTATAATATTAGCAAATAAATCAGGCTGTGCGAGAAGATGACAGGACAATATACATATTGTTGTGATGATCGTTTTTCATTTTTATATAGCGTTCATTTATTGATACAAATTTATATCACGTCAGTAATGAATTACACGTTATTGTTTCCATGTTGTGTAAAACGCATGTTTTCAACTATGTCCCCAGTGCGTGTTAAGGGGTAGTTACTGCAAGGGTTTCTGGGTAATTGATGGAAGAGCTTTGCTAATCGTTTGCAGAAAGCAATCTATTGTCCATTGATTAATTAAGTAAAAGTGACTTGCCTTATATATTTTCGCCAATAAAAATTAAGGGTACATTAGATTTACATCTGTATTCTAAATATTTTTTCATATTTTGTTTCAAAGCCACGTACGTATTAAATTAGTCAATATTTATGTTTTATATTCATGCAAAAGTTTCGTACTTCATATATGTTTCGTATTTCATACGGAACATCTGCTTATGTAAGGGTTGATGTACATTATCATCTTGTGGCTAATCTAGGCTAATTGATTTATGTATCGGTATTTGCTCATTTCACCTTAGATAACGCAGGGAAGTAGAAACCTCTTCAGCTTTAACGGGATATTTAGTGATGTATCTAAATTGTTAGAAGCATGCGATCGTTGAACTCTGATAGAAGCTAAGAAAAGTTGATACGAGGTATTACCAGAAGCAAAATCAAATATATAGGGCCTAGAGGACAACGTCTGACCATGTAATTCTTGAAGTCCATGAGCAACTCCCAATGCTCCTTCACCATTTCAACAATGCAACTTTCTGAAAGGCCCCAGATGCCTTACTAAGTTTCTTAGAATATGAAATTGCAATGATTTGTAAATCTTCTTGAATAAAATGTTGATATCCACATCAATATAGAAAAATGAACATAAAATGTAAACAACTTCATCTTCCCTGGAAAAAGTATAAACATGACGATTTTAGAAAATTCAAATAAAAGACTTTGAATGCACCTCTATGCCCATATATGGTTATTCATTTAGTATATCTTTTTATGTTAGTCTCGGATCTACATATGTATGTATAAATGGTGGAATTAACATGGTCAATGAACTTGGCATAAACATCTATTCTTACATAGTCAAACTGTTTCATGTATGTGAAGGAAATAACAGCTGGGGCATATGCCAATACAAGATGATATATGGAATGCTAAGTGAAGAATATATCAGATACTAATCATTTCCCTGGAATATAAGAATGTTTCATTCCTTAGCAAAATTAAAAATTAGCGTAGATGACGGTAAAAATAAGTGTTTAAGTGTTTATGTTTATAGATTTGATTAATTTGGGATGAATTCAATATGTCATTCTAGCTGACAAACGGCATGGATAAATCATACACCTCTCGAGCAACAACGGATGAAAAAATCAAACGGGAACTTGATTTTTAAATTTGATATTGATGTGCAGTTCCATTAAATCTCGTACTGTTATAGTTATGATACAGATGTTTTAAGATAATTGCAACAGATATTTCCAGATTTGCTTTGATAAATCTATGAAAATTATATTAGAAAAAGACCATCCTTCATTAATTATAAGCAAGATAAGATAAACATAAAAACCGTTTGCTTCGCTGTAAAGAGCGTGGTATCTAGAAATAATGTATCTTATTTAGTAGAGTTTTGACATGCTGTTTTCATTTCCAATGTCCCATTGACCAACCCTGGACGAAGTTGAATGATTTTAATATCGTTTCTAGACCACTTTTACGAGGATTGTTCTATCTCTTGCGTACTATAAAATTAAGTTATGATGCCAGTTATGTCATTTAAATTATTCCCGGTCTCTTGATATCGGTACTACATCAATAATTGATTGCATGTACACTCCCCTCCATAAGTTTGGCAACCTTTTTCCCCCATTGAACTACGTGTTAAAGCCTCTTTACCTTTGAATTTTTATTTACTTAACCTGCGATGAAAATACTTATACTATAGGTGGAAACGTAATTTGACTTTAATTCCAATACCTCCAAATTTTCTCATTTTTTTTCCTCAATTACAATAGGTCGAAAATTGATGATGAATTTGATGATTTTTTGAAAATCGACATTCCCATGTTAACCAATGGGAAATGGTAGGTTTGCCGCAAGTCATATGACAGAATATCCATCCATCCGAGTCCTTGCAAAAAATACGAGTTAGGCAGGTAATTGAATTTGCGAACTTTATTTAATAAAAAATTGATATGTTTCTTCAGGTTCAACAAAGTTATAGGGCTTTAAAGTCAAAATTGTTTTTCAAAAAACCTCTCCCATTGAAATAACACAGGAGGCGAAAAATAATTTTCAAAAATGACTTTGAAGCGCTGTAACTTTAATATTCATCAAATAAACTAAACACTTAGTGTTCAAAAAAGTTAGATAATTCAATTTTCTATATGAAAATATTTTTTGCTGAATCTTTTACTGAAAAGATATTCTGATTTCTGATTTGCCCTGAACCCTCCATTTCCCATTGGATTACATGAGAATGACGATTTTCAAAAATTCATCAAATTTATCATCAATTTTCGACCTATTGTAATTGAGGAAAAAAAATTAGAAAATTTGGAGGTATTGGAAATAAAGTCAAGTTACGTTTCTATCAATATCATAAGTTATTTCATCGCCGGTTAAGTAAATAAAAATTCAAACGTAAAGAGGCTTTAACACGTAGTTCAATGGAGAAAAAAGGTTGCCAAACTTATGGAGGGGAGTGTATATCAGGTTAATTCAGAATATTGTCTTGCTTGTTCTGATCCTGGATAGAATAGTGATATTGGTTCTCGATTGGTGGGGGAAGGGGTGTTAGACATAACTTATTTTCACGTTAGATCATGGTTTTGGGATAAATAGGGCCTACTTTTCTACTGACAAGTTTTAGAGTTTGTTTTTCTTGCTAAGTTTCTATATAGTTTTGGGTCATTTCCCTTTCGTACTTGTGCTTAGATATTTGTATCGAATTATGAAAACACTGTGAAAATACCGAAACAGATCGAGCTGTATAAATACACATTGGGAAGGGGGAACTGAGATGCGGCGGATCGGGGGCTTCATACCAGATTTATTTGATATGTACACAAACAAGATTCTATAGAAATTATGTTTTCTTTTCATTTTATGAAATGATTTTACACATTTGGAAATATCTCACATTTGTTTTTTTCAACTGTCACAAATTATAAGAATATACGCAGTAACAGTAAGGAATTTAGATATTATATGAAGGTCATTAATTTATAAAGAAATATGGTCGAATTATTGAACCTTGTGGCACTCCAATGTTAATGGGTCATATTTCAGACTCTCAACATACCCTCAACATACAAACTATCTCTCAAACTATCTCAAGCTCTTAACATGCAATCTGATTTCAAGATACTGTTGGGTTTGGATACTATGCTAATAGATGTAAACTACAAGTGAACGAATGCAAGACAATTGGCTGTTATGCGCTTTAATGAGGATTGGGATATTTCACATATTTCTAGACTATTTATGACCCAATTTTAAGGAAAAGCTGACTGCCAACAACTGCATGATTTTCTGTCGATACATGTACTGCCACCTTTTGTATTTGCATTTTAATACATAATACATGATTAAAATGTATTGAAATAAAGAAAATAAAAAAAAACGTTTATATTTGATACTTTGAGTTGATTTCAATGTTTAAATCTTGTAAACCCTTTTTAGAACGTTCACCTTTAATAGACTTCTAGGAGTGACCACTCAATGACAAAAGAATAGTAATCTAAAACTGCAGAGGAGTGGCCATACTTGAGGAGCTAAAGAAAATAATTAGCACTCACATTCAAATGCCATTCGTGAGTCCATCAGTTAAGCCTTGAAAATTAATATCATTTAAACTTAAACTAATTTTATTTTGATGAATAACGAAAGTGGCTAGGCTGCTTTATTTACTCTCAGGTTTAAAAAGAGTATTATCCTCTTAGAAAAAACGATGAGATTATCTCAAAACAAGTTCTATATTGATATTTTTATTAACGATGTGTTGAAATACCTATAAACAGCCACTTAGAGACTCAGAGCAGTATTTACACCTTTTCCTGATACATAAAGGCACACAAATGCGTCGGACGGATCTTAAGCCAACCGGTATTAAATTCAATAAAATTATTTAGGAATGTCCGCATTTCTCTGTTCAGGCACTACAGCATTCAACTGGTTTGTCCTTGATATATACATATTTGGTTTTAATTACGTCACTACCACAAATGGTGACGTATTGTTGAAGTCTCTATATATTTTTGGCTGTTGTTCAGCGATTGATTGTCGGCGACTGTAACAGCGTTCGGCGGTCGGCGTTTGTAACAAATGGTATGTGGTGACATTTTTCATGCTAATACATTGTATGAGTTTATAGAGGATGTTCTTTTATGTTCTTATTTCAATGATTTGAATCAAACTTCTCAAATGATTGATCTGTCATTATTGTTGCTAACAGCCTCGTTTTGAAGCAAGTAGCAAAAGTTCGTTATCCATAAGATACGATGCGGTATCTCATGATTTAAAAGCCATATTCGATGTTTTAGTAAAAATGATATTTTCCATTGATAACAAAAATACTAAAATGATATCTTTGATGAAAGTAAGTATGGAGTAATTAATAATATCTCGTGTATATTTAGTCGTCATAAGAAAGTAGAAAACGAGCTTATTTTGTAAGAAAAGTATAGTGATTTGGTAAATATTGACAAAAAAGATTCCCGAACAGAAATTTGGTATGGTTTTGTATGAGAAAATGCTTACACAAAAAAATATCAACACAATTGAAAAATGTATTCGTCTAAGATTAGAGACTTGCATTTGTCAATTCGTAAATACATTTGTGTAATATTCAAATATAAATCTAAAATACGAAAAAGATGCCTTTACATGTGTAAAAAATAAATTGTGGTTCCTCTTGTTACGGAATGTAGCGTTTGATTAAGTAATCTGTTGACAGTTCCCAAATCCCACATTGCTAAATTACGGTAGAATCGTTTAATATTGTTCAGCAGAAATGATACGGCAAATTAACTATACAACTCCAAGGGAATGCTCGATTGTCCTAATTAATGAAATATAGCAATCATGATGCTTGTATTGGCCTAAATAACATTGCAATTATTAGCGCAACATCCCAAGGGGTAAATTATTGTTTTACTTTCCCTCATAGTTGTACTCACGAGAAACAATAAAATACAACACCACTTGCGTTCACTGATGTCGTACAGAAAACACGAAGACATCAGTGTCCGCTGGCTATCAGAGAGAACACTTAAGTAATTAGTGTCCAATATCAGAGAAAGCATAAAGTAATTCGTCCGCTGACAGAGAAACATCAGGTAATTAGTGTCCAATATCAGAGAAATTATGAAGTTATTAGTGTCCAATATCAGAGAAAACATGAAGTAGTTTTTGTCCAATGTCAAAGAAAATATGAAATAAATATTGTCTAATATCAGACAAAATATGGAGTTATTAGTGTCCGATATTAGAGAAAACATGAAGTAGTTAGTGTCAAATATTAGAGAGATCAAATAGTAGCTATAGTCCTGTATACAAGTCTTGGAGAGACCCGAGTTCTCCTGGCTTGTAAACAGGGTCTCTTTAACACGGATATATCATTTTTGCTAATTGTATTTGCAAGAGATACTAGAGATTGATGCGGAGATTTCTGCGATATTGCTACAGATAGGTGACCTTACACGGAGCACATGATCCGTCAATATCAGCAGGAGCCACACGGCTATGTCAGATAAATGTGATGTATCATACGCGATACCAAACACACTAATAAATACCGTAAACATAACTGGAATGTAAAATATAAGATGTTACTGAAGATGTTACTTCGATCATCGGAAATGATAATTAAACGAACTTTCATGGCACTCGCATCACAGTGGGATTCGTATTAATAATGATCTTCTGTAAGATGGAACGCATCTGTACATTCCATGGATATAATTCAGTTGATAACGATACACAACGCTTGTTTTTCTTAATTAATGATTATAATTAACTGTAATTTGCTATTGATGATGTATAAATTGTTGTTGTTCAATTAAAAAATATACCTTTAACATTTCTAATATGTCACGTAATTCATCATAATAGTTAAATAAAAAGTACCGTAATAAAAAAAATAATGATATATAGCATATGTATTCATTCATAAGTGAATACATGCATGAATGACGTTTAACGTCTCTGGCCTTTGATCAGGAATAACAGAAGAATACTGACTGTCGAAATGCTGTATATGCTCATTGCCCCTACAACGGGACACTTTATCCTATGCAAGTATTTCATAGAATAATCATTTAGAATGTTCTGCATGTACGAACTCTGGGGAAAATATTCCATCGATAATGAAGATACATATAAGTTATATAAGTACGTTAATAGTTACTGAGTATTAAACCAAATATACTTACCTCACAGTTGTGATCGTCAGGACGCTTAACATTATACCAATCCTGAGCGTGTACATGTCATAATCCGTAAATATATATTACTAGATATACGTCCAGAATTCCCCTGTCACAGTCCCGATACGGAACGCTAGTGTATCTCACCGAATTCACCTCAGAATCAAGGCTAGTACATTATGCGCATGCGCCAATATTTTCATACGTCACGATGAGGATGGTGTTAGATATATTGATCTTTTCCTATTTAATATTATTCTGGCTTCATTTTAATACAGAATCAGGTTTTGGAACTGACTTTGATGTATCCACCTGACATCTAATGGTGGAAAAGTGGAGTAAAAGTTTCTATCTAAAGCTCGTTTCTTCATCTGTCCTGTGATTGGAGTCAGTCAAATATGTCGATATCTGAAAGTAAATTACTTTATTAGTCCATATAATACGCATATATAAATTGAATATACCCTGTGAATTTGGATCATATGTTGAATATATCTTTCGTATCTGTAAAATTGTTAAATTGCGTCTAACTGTGGATCGCCTAGTAGGCACTATATGTCAAAACTCAGCAAGGGTCTAAACAAGAATAGAATGAACTTTGATTGTTTCACAAGTTTGTTGTACCCCAGTTTGGTTCAAATGAAAATAGATGGCCGTTACCTCATTTTTGTTTTAATTTTAGTTTTCCAAATTCAATTTCCGATGTTAGATGAACGACCTTTGCGCACGGATGTAACCCTTATTTATCACTACGAATCGGCATAAAATAGTGTCTGGATCATCCGACTGTAATTTCCGCTGGTCCAAATTACCTTCGTTACAGCTGATGAAAGACTATGTATTACATATTTTTCATCCTCAAAGTTTTAATGTTCTTTTCGGATGGTCATTGGTTCAGACAAGTTCATACGGCGTTGTTTAAATTATTTACAATAGTGCCTTTCATTTATTAAGTATCTACTTTACTTTTACAAAAACGACAATTCGCATACAAAGTCCCCCTATATGTATTCAAAAAATATTTTCTATTGTTATGTCGTGTTTGTTCAAAGGGGCAACAGCCAATGTAACGATATTTGCAGACATGGCACAAATACTAAAAAGGTCTATGAATACAAATTCCTCATTCAAAAACCATAATATCAAAACTTTATAATAATTGAATGTTAAAAAACGACAAGTCAGAAAAGTAAATATTTTTTGTATTCTACAGAATCCAAGTGCATAGGTGATTGTTGAGAATATTGTAAGCTCTAATCCTCAAAGACGTATACCGTGTGACCGGATGTGCGGACCGAATATCTCGCCAGCTTTGAGTATTTGCTTTACTCTGGTGTTCGTTTCCAGTAGGTACTGTCTGGAGAAGACAAATTTCGATAAACTTGATGCTCACAAGCACAACACAGGTAAATATTTTGTCGTAGAAATATTAGAAATAACGATTCATTTGTTTTGCCTGATTGTGAACATGCATATAACCGATTTTTGTAACATGAAGAGTGGTTATGTAATTACAGAAAAACAAAAATTAGAAGGATTGTGTTACAAAATGTTTGCGATTAAATATTGGTTTAATATTCAGCATTACTGTCTATTGTTTATAAAAACAACCATGCATGCACATTAACCATATTTAATTAAATATAATAGACCGAAGAGCAGGTGTTATATCGACGAATACAGACCACGGGGATAGGCACAAAAGCCTTCGAACCCCTCACTCCCTTCGGTCGTTTGGGGTACAGAAAACGTGTGTGCCTAGCCATGCGGTCTGTATTCGTCGATATAACACCTACCCTAGAGGTCTGTATTACGATTCGAACATGAAAACTCACCAAAATGTTTCGAATATTCATTATGGTCCGTTATGACTACGGCCCGCCGATATATCGTCACACATTACTCGTATTACCACGTGCAGTGTCGACGAATACGTACCGGGTGAAATAATGACTTTGCTCACAGTTTATAGAAGGTGTGAATACAGTCATGTTCGAATCAACTTTACATAACAGTACACGTATGCGCTTATAATGTCTCAGAGCCCAGAGGAGTTAAAGTACATATGTTATAATTTGATTAATTGTATAAGCACTATCGGGTCGACTGATGTATGGTTTATGTCTTCTGCAGAATGAAACATTGTCTTTCTTGGGTCCCGTTAGTATCTAGTTCGTCATTTTGTTACATAAAATTTATCATTCAGTCTTGATCAATAATTTCTTCTCGACGCTTTTCACATTATTCTGTCCGCATCTATAGGAAAATTAGATGGCTTGGAAAAGGGGGAGAAACCCCAGGGTTCAAAGATGACATACGCTTATAATGTAAATCTGTATTGAGATGACATCGTCGCTGATTGGTTTAGCGAGTCGATCGTTGATTGGTTTAAAACTAGGTCAATTTGAAAACTTTGAAAACCAAGATGGAGGGAAGTATAAATATACGTATTTCCAGGAAAGGAGGAGCGCGAAGGAGGAAATCGTATGTCATCAATTGAATCATGGGGTTTTCCCTCCTCTTATGGCTTGGGTGAAGCGAGACGCATAGTAGATGAGGCAAGTGCCACACCAAATTTTACAGAACATTATTAATTCATTTTATTAATTATTAATTTTTGCCACCCCACTGAAATCCAGTAATGGTATTGTATTCATCATGTACATTATTCCATTTTTTCCAACAGATACTGTTTCAATTTGGATTTTAGCTTTAATTTTGCGTCGCCATTTTTAATTTCCCTCGCCATTTCAAATTTGCAAACCCTTGAATGGCTGACGTTATCAATAACTTGCATTGATATATTCCATTTTGCACAGGAGGATATAAGATACTCGATAAAGTCTAACGAATAACGATGCCTCCTTTTCTTTAATTGCACTTTTCATCGAAAGTAGATCAGATGTTCTCATTAAATTTCAGTGATCTGTTATAAGAAGATAGATTCACAGCAATTAGTGAAAGGTAAGCCTATTGAGAGAGGCGAGAGATACTAAACCTCTTAAAAATGTCAAAAGATTTTCTCATTTGAAGACTTGAATCGAGCCTGATTTAGAAAACATAATGAAAGTACAAATTCACTTATAAAGGAATAGTCAACCAAATGTTTTCGAATTCGGTTTCTGTTCGGTTCGGTCTTTTGACTCCAGGACAAGCTACATTTGGTATAAACGCAGAAAATAGATGTCACCACCATACTAGGAATACACGAGCAAATTAAACACAAGGAGGATTGGCTCCCAGGATCGAAACTCGATATTTTCCAACAATGAAAACGTCGAAATGTCGTTATTTTCTGAAATTAAAACCGACTATAAATTCAAAATAAACAGTTCAAAAGATTCGAACCAATATCTCGATCATTTCTTGTGAGTTTTGGAATTTTTCGTTTGGAAATAAGACCAAAATTCACGATTTAAATGTTGAAGTGAACAAAATGGCGGCTGTTTGAATTCGAATTTTGTATTACGACATACCCATATATGGGACAGAATATCGGTGGTGCACTCTGGGAGCCAATCCTCCTTGATTAAACAGTAAGTTAAAGTTTCAACAAGTATCGGGAGAATCCGACAAAGGCGACGCAACAACAATGATCCAATTTGTTTAACATGATTATCAACCTATATTCAATCTACATAATAAAACAATTTGTAAAACACCGGGAGATTAATTATTGAACTGGATTGCTTTTATGAAATAAACCTCTAAGTCAAGGTGTTCGTGATTTTATTGTTTCTAAAAATAGATCAATAAAGGCTATTCTCTTGGAAACACGGGAATAAAACAAAGTTGTGTTGGCATGCGTGAGAACTCTAAGACATTGCTTAATGGGTTTATACACCTTTGAGTAAGAAAACCCCAGCTTCATAATAAGATAAACCTACTGAATGGCCTTCCGTAAAAGATAATGACCCATCCAAAAAATATTTAGACAACATCAAAATACATTTTTCTTAAATGATCGAAAATGTTCAATATTTCTGTGCCACGAGTCTCTATATTCCCGAGTCAATGCACACCGTCTTTAGATTTGTAAAATATATAGAGAAAAAAGCCAACTGTTGTATACCTTTAAATAATTAATCGTTTGTTGCTTTTGCGTCCACAGGGTTGAACCAGGTGTTAATACAAGCACCCCATCGGCGCTAATTCAGATTTGTATACAAATAGACTATACTTTATGAGATCTGCAATCTCTATCATAGCCCATCTTAAGGTAAACATAGACATTTGATGAAAGCAACATTTGTTATACTCGGTGTGTGAAAATTCCTTTGAGATTTATAAATATTTAGTATACCCATATCTATATGGGTTTATATCAACCACGTCTTTAACCTTGCACTTTTTCTGATAATTTTGGTGAAAAAATAAATTTTCTCTGTACTTAGACCTGTACTTGAAATAAAGAAGTAATCAGATGGTACTTTTTGATGTTTGTGGCTCTCATGAAATAATTCAACAAATGATTGACGATTAAACCAAAGGACTACATTTGCAAAATAAATATATGAAAGAACCAATGCTATTCTTCTCATAACTACATCTGCTAAACAAATAACATGTAAGAACATTGTGCTATTTTCTAATCTGATTGTTTATTATGGGTTGTTAAAACATATGTTTTACTTCTGGTAATCACAGTAGGCCTTTCGATGGTCATTGATGCTATAAAGTGGTTTCCTGTTAATGAACAAAAACACAGGGGCAAGCCAAAACACCATTCTGTGGTTTCCGTACATCGATCATCTACCAATACTTGCAAAAAGAAATCTGATTCTCATCCATAGTATAGATATAGATTATCTTCATTCAAATTTTATGACATTCAAACCAAATGTGGTTTATTCAAATCGGTGGGTTTTCATAACTATTCCCTGATATTCTGAACACTGCTAAATGCTAATGTTTAGTCCTATTTTAGTACTTCTAATGAAATGGGGGTTTGTGATTGATGGCCATTTTGAAATTTGAAATTAAAAATGGCGACCCCGGTTGATATCTTTACATCATCTTAAGAATTATTTCAGTCCAAAAAATTCCGAGACAATATATGAGTGAAATCAGAATTCTATGGGCTGTTTACAAACAAAAGCAGTATATTGAAACTATTTTGATGTAAACAAACAAATAATCATGTTGACGAACCTTGGCCTTGTCTGATCCATTGTTCACCTGTTTATTTGTGTTGCTTTACTTATACAACACTGTATATGGATAGGGTCTTGTTTCCTTGTTATCAAACACATTGATTTGAATTATTAGAGGGAAATATTGATCTAGATATGAAATAGACACAAAAATTTTCCCCATATGTCCATGTCAAGACACGACTTCTGGTATCAGAGTTTGCTCCACTATTTGTTCGATATCATAAGATTCATTTTGTTTGTTTTTATATATTTTCAACTTACTGCAAACTTCACTTAGTGGTGATAAGTGTTGCTTTTATAGTGGACACCCTGTAGATATAGATATGAAGAAACGTCTTGGTGCATCCGTGTTAAGACCAACTCTTACTGTTAGCGCGTAATTGTTTGTTGATCTTCTTAATTTACTTGAGGATATGGCTTCTTATGTGTTTTTATATATTTTTTACTTCGAGTTTCATTTCATTTCATTCATTTTCTTTGGGCTAGCTTAGTGCATCTGATGGTAATATCCTTTGATTTTCAAGATACCAGATATGAATTATTGGTATATAATTCACAGAGAACATATCTGAATCAATGTGTAACTTGTCTAGTTAATCTCGCAAAGATTTATGGTCATCTTTATGACCTAAAGTGAACCAAATAAATTGGGATATCCAAATATTTTTGCTTCAATTAAACAAGCAAACGGACATGATTTACAACGTTAGTATTTCAGCGGATACCGTTAGATCGCATGTATGTTGCAGACACTTACGTTAACGTTACGAGCTTACATATGTCTATTATTAAACAAACTCAGAAAACGAGCTAATAAAGATTCTGGCGATTCAAGATCACATCTCCAGATCAGTGGTTAATGGTGGTGCTTAGCAATCGCTTCTTTGTAAAGGAAGCGAAAAAGGCCAAATCTTCATCAAGATAGGTGTAACTGGCGCCAAAATCATCTTTACTCTTACTTTTACATCAGATAATTTAAATAAAATCAAAATGTTTAAGAACGAGAAATATGGAGCTGATCTACAAATACGCCACCAATATGAAGATAAGAATAAGAATTTATAATATAAAGTTGATACGGCAATAAAGGACGATTTGTTTAATTGCCTTTGTAAATGAATCAATCCTTCATCAGTTGTATCCTGATGAGTCTGACAAAGGAATGTAGATGATTAGACATCGAATGTAAATGATCTACGGGCGGTTTCTGTATTTGTGGCATTCTGTGAGTGTATTAATGTGGGTGTACCTAACAAGTAGCCAAATGACACGATACATTATCCGAGAATGAAAGACAGACGAACCGAACCATAGTGACATGATACGGTATTAATGACGATATTTATGACCATGTACCACATACGTAATGCCTTTATTACTACGTATGCTACATCATAATTTAATTCATAAAAAAATGTTTGGATGGAAACCTGTCTGTACGGTACCAGATGGTAACTCTTAGTACTACAAGCTGTAATTCGCCGAATATAGAACAATTCTGTTTTACGGAAATCAACAGCTTGGAACAGAATTTTTGTATTTCACCAGAAACAATAGATTGTATCTGTCCACACCTTCTGTTGGTAAGGATTATATAACAAAATATAAGGTATGTTATCAAATTATTTCGAATCAATGGCAGGAAGCAATCCAACGTGCAACAGCAGTTAAAATAGAAACATCGATTTTGACCTTATCGAACAGGCGCAAACCATTTGAAAATCGGCTCAAAATTTACAATTGCTAAACCAGACCACATTTTATTAATTACGAGAAAAAAACAACAACAAAATAACCGATTCTGAAATGTGATTCTGCATTCGTAGACGTAGCCTACTTGAACGGACTTCTAAAGGTCCGTAATGAATTTTGCCTAATATGTTCTTCATATTTGACAAGGATACTTCAGTGGCCAATGCGATCTGCATAATCACGAAATTTCTATTTCAACGGTGGATCGATGTCATTTTTGATGATTAGACCATTCCTTGATTTGTTAGCTCAAGTCTCTCTGACGCTAATTCAATTTAACTAAGTACAATCATAACAAGTTCCCCTGATGACCAAATTACCAACCGGTTTTCATCCCAATTAAACGACATAATAAAAACAGACAATTTCCGAGACTAGCTGTACAAGTGTCATGTAAGAAATCATAGGATTGAATAGCTTCCTTTCTAGATATATACCTTCCACTAACCTATTTGATTTACATTCACAGGTAATTTTTTCCTCCAAATTAATTTCAAAATTTAGATCTCTTTTACCTTACAGAAATCAATCCCCTTCGATTCGATGATAACATTGTTTTATGTAGCATTAGCGGTGATAAGTCGTCTATAATGTACTTACCCGTATCTGGAAGATGTGTTCTCCCTTTACACATCGACCTATCAGGCATCTATCGCTTACAGCTCTGAATGCATTGGATAAATGACAATATATGCTGTTCTGTTTTTTTTCATTTTACTTAAAAAGTTCATTCAATTTGATTTCTGCAACGGTTACCATGCAACGGCTCCGTTATCGCTTCAATTATACTTTTTTTTGATGTGTTATGCATGGAACATTTCGCAGCGAGAGTTCCAATTCCATGTATCATCCAAATACGTGGAAATGTCTTTTTAACCCCCTATAACGATTTCCCTAGATAAAACATATTAAATCTGTCGTTGTCATGGTAATTCACTCAGAAATATAGCACTGCAACTTGAACACATCTTGCTTGTGAGAATTAAATGTTAGAATGATCCTCATCGCCGGAGAACTCTATTCTATGACATCATAGGTGGCGCAACGGTCTGCAGTTAGAGATCAATATCCAATGACTGTTTGCATTCTGGCAGAAACTTGCGTATCGTGAATTCTTCTGCCTATTGCAGTTCTCATCCGTCCGATATCGGTCTTGAAAGATTCAAGAGACGGTAATATTACACCAATAAAGACGTTTAGATCAATCGTTTTGTTTGCAAGTATTTCCGAATTACTTTTCAGACGGAGAGAAAGTTTCCTAGTGCTGTATCTGCCGAGGCGACAGGAGTATTGATAGTGTGCCGGTCCGGAGGCAATATCAGTGATGGAATGCTAGTCGCAAAAGCGCAATGAGAACATTTACTCGCCGCACTTGAATATTACGTCATGAACGGCAGAAATATAGGTCACGTGATACAAGGATTGACAGTGTTGACGTTGCTTCATGCCTGTATGCAAAGGTGAGACAACATTCATTATAAATAACTTGTGCAGATATCAAAGATATAAATTCCCGAAATGGTGAAACTAACTTGAAAAAGATATACGCCAATAAGTGTCACAAATGGAAAAAAACTCATTAAACGGTTCCACTATGTTTTATGGCAAATCAGAAAATTGTAGTTCATAATTAATCGTTGATTATCCTCTGCTTACCACTCCTCGAAATACAGATCCTGAAATTATCCCAATTCGATCATTTTTCATTTGATGCTGAAGGCGCAGTGTGTGCGTCGAATGTTGTGAGACGTTTGCCAATAGTATATGCAATAGCTACATTAGCCAATGACAAACATGCCAACTATGTTTTGATAGTATTTATGCTCTGATTTTTTATTGTTTCAAAAATATGTCGTTCTGTCCCAATCGATTTAGTGGTAAATGCATACTGCGCTTTTACATTAGACAATCTTTGGACTGATTGGTGAATAACACGCGTGCCAAACATCTTCAAGGGATGTCATCCGAGTGTATTCCCACTTAACAAATCAGTTTTGGAAATGGGATGCTAATATTGTTCAAAATATGCTAACGAACGACATAGCCACAGACTTTTTTAATAGCAAACCCAAATGTTAAAGAGCATCTTCACCGTCAAAGTTAAGATTACCATGACTCCAATCTGATGAGTTCAGGAGCATCTCTATGCAGTTATTCAAGCATTGAACCCGTGGGACGTCAAACCTTGCTCTATCAACAACTTTGGTCCTTGCTGTAATAGAATGCGATGTTTCAATTAAAAGTCTCTCTCTGGTATATCACCCTCTGGACAGAAAATATTTCTTTTTCTTTGATTTTCCTTAGGCTTAGATATATCGGCGCATTTAAAGCTTTCCACTCCCGTCTTTGATTTGATGTTCATTCTATCCATGGTAATTTGTGTAAAAGGTTTCACAATCAAAATATTTTGGTAAGGACGTCGTTTGGTTATCCTAGGTTACACTGGTCGGTAATTTGCAGTCGTTTTACGCTCCCTTAAGTATTGTTTGCATAGTAATTGGGCTCTGATTAGAGGTATCTCTACTTTTCACTTGATACACGGACCAGTCAGTCTAATTGACAATTTGTTAGACTTCGTTTTTACAGGAGTTTGGAATAAAGAATGATGATAAATTGATGTAGAACGATATATCAGTTCCTTGTTCAATTAGTTGTTATCAACTCAGTAATGATTCTTATTCCCAGCTTTAACCATCCCTGGCATTTGCTTGCTATAACGTATACTGCAATTCTATAAAGGAAATCGAAATAATATATTCCACCCGGTAGTCTTTTTCAGGAACATTTTCAGTACTTGAGACCCTCGCTATCGAATCAGGAAATAACTTGTACATAATGTGTGTATATTATTTATATCGTTAGTTTAATATAATTTGTATTAAGTCTTCCTGTATATGCCTTGGGTCCCCCATAATCTACAATCAAAATCAAGGAGGGGTCCAAACTCGACGTATGACCTTCACCTTGATCGATGACAACATTGAAAATGTCGTTATTATAACTGACTAAAAATTCATAATCAGTGATCCAAAAGATTTCAACTAATGTTTTGATCACTTCTTTTGTGTTTTTTTATTGGAAGAAAGACCAAAAGTCACGATTCAAATTTTGAAGTGAAAAATGGCGGTTATGAATTTTGGAATCACGACATGACTACTTGATATACTTGAAATTGCAAAAATATCGATGTTGCATTCTGGGAGCCAGTCCTCCTTGAACCAAAATTGAATTAAACAAAACGACAAGAATCATACATACTAAATGTGGATGTACCATAACAAGAAATTCCACTCAAAAAATATGTAATAAATCATAGTTACAATCAATCGAACACACAAGCAACGTAACTGTATCACCCAACAGCAAAGTGACACAGAAAATGTGTGTAGAATGTGATAAACGAAATCATGTTATAATTTCTCTACGCTCTTTACTACGGCTTACAATATATCGACTCTCCTCACGCAGATAGCTCTTACTTACAGACCTTACGTAATCTGTTACTCTTGTGATAATTTGAGAAATTAGCTACCCTTCACTTTAGAGCCATCGTGGTAGTAAAAATAGAACTGTAAATTGGTTTTAAAATAGGTTTTAACAGTGTTCAATTCACACAGCATGGTTCATGATAAAATTAGTTTCAAGACCAAAAGACATAGTTAGTCGCATTCGACAGAAGGTAACACCACCTTCCTACACAACTCTTTGTCGACAAATTGAAATACAGTGAAATCTTTTAATTATATAAGTGGAGCACCTCTAGAAATGGAAAACCTCCGTTAGTTGAACATTTTTCAGAGTCCAAAGACCAACAAACTTAATGTTAAATGAACTTGACGAGTTTTGAAGAGTTTCAACATTGATGAATTTGGATTCGACACTCGAGAACATGGTTTAAGATATGCAACTAAAAAGTACGCGAGATGTGTTTTGAGTTCGTTCAATGTAACAGTACACTCCAAAAATAATTGGTATCGGATTTCGTTTATAACGCAATATAGCAATTGTGTAATTTCTTATTGATAAACGATATAGTGTACGGTGACAACAACTAGCACTTTTAAAATGATTTCTGTTCAATGATTTATATTTTTAGCATTTTATACACTCAAAAATCGTCAAAAGTCTCATAATACTAAAGATATAGTAGGCCATTTTATTAACGTATTATCTAAAAATGGAGCATTGTAATACGTTTAATAGAGATACTAATCAGAAAACATTCCAAATGCAAAATTAGAACAAAAACAGCCAATGAATAATAAACAAGATTTATAATAAATTCATATAACGTTACCCCATAATCTAATCATATAACGACCTTTGAATATTTATATTTGATATTTAAATAAATAGTTAATATAAATGCGTCTAGACTAAATCGCATTGAGCATTTTTGCAATCGATATACTATGATATGTACGAGCTATGTACACACACGTCCAATAGGAGCAGAAAGAAAAAGAGCATTGGTAGGCAAACCTTGGTATCCCAAACACTAATCCAACTGTCAAAGACCCCATCTTTGCAATACAATATACGACGTACTACATAAACATATTTAGAAACTTATTTTAGAGTGCACAGATTTAGAAACGAAACTTTTATAATGGTGTACATATTTCGAAAATTATTCAACAGTGTAATGGTTTAGAAACTCATGGATCCAGGACATAACCATGTTGCTTCATCAAGCTTCGGACCTATCCTCACGAATGTAGAACGATAGAACGTAGTGATTGAGCGTGGGAACCGACGATGGGACATAACAGTATCTTATTAAAACGTGTTTAGGAGAAGAAAAGAGCTTTAAAATGCTTTTTAATTGAAGCTTCTTGCTCAATTTTGAAGGAATTGGCATCAATTTTTGTGAAATTCAAGATACATCTTACTTTTTTGGCTTGTTTATGCCACAATCTGACTGAAAACCGATTTCTTTTTGGCGATCGCACCCCCTGACTGAAAGCTGGCTACGCCCCTGACACTGTACGTGTATATATATATAAAACTTATTAATGTATATACAGGTTTAGAAACCTTACCCATACACAATGCACAATGCCCCTGTTCCATTCATTGATTACATTTACTTAACTCTGTTTTACAGTTTGTAGAATCACATTAATTCATAGACCTAGAAGAAATATTCTATCAAACGATCTCGTTTAGATGAAAGTACTCAAATATTATTAGACAATTTACAAGATATATGTTCAAAGTAGTACCATAATAATGTTATAACTTTGATGTAATGGAGATTATCAGTGATTCATGTAACAGAATTGGTACATAAACAATAAATTAATAACATATTTGAGAACAACGACTATCACATCAATGTTATTATCCACAATTATTTATCGTTTTCAACCATTTTCAACTGAGTTACGAATGCACGAGTTATCTAACCATTTTAAACTGAGAGACGAATGCACGAATGCTCTAACCATTTTCAACTCAGCAACGAATGCACGAGTGTTGCAACCATTTACAACTAAGTGACGAATGCACGAGTGCTCTAACCATTTTCAACTCAGCAACGAATGCACGAGTGTTCCACCATTTTCAACTAAGTGACGAATGCACGAGTGTTCCACCATTTTCAATTAAGTGACGAATGCACGATTGATTCAACCATTTCCAACTAAGTGAAGAATGCACGAGTGCTGCAACCATTTTCAACTCAGTGACGAACGCATGAGTGCTCGAATCATTTTCAACTAAGTGATTAATGCGTGAGTGCTTCAACCATTTCAACTAAGTGACGAATACACGAGTGCTCCAAACAATTTAACCAAGTGACGAATGCACGAGTGCTCCAACCATTTTTAACTTAGTGAAGATTGCACGAGTGCTCTAACCATTTTAAACTAAATGACGAATGCTGATTAGTTAAAGATCAAATAAAAATATTCCATGATCAAAGAGTGCAGATGAAACCCTATCTTAAAGAAAATAGTTATTTGTCTACAGTACTACGGTGAAATACACAACGAAAGGTAATGAACCGTGACATTGACAGCTACGGAGCGACTATTGTACCTCATAAACCATGCATGTAATGAGAAAACTGACACCAAAGCGGTGCAGTTCGGACTCTAAAATCCCTATTAAACGGCAATTATTATAAGGATTATGATGTTACGACAAAACTTTATTAATGTTGTAATATACGAAGCATATGTTCTCATTTGTTCTCATTCACCGTTGATATCCATAAAGAAGCTACTAATCCCAAATGCAGTATATAACACATTGTCTTTAGAAATTACATTGAATAAAGACTCGTGTTTGAAAACGTTAACACTTTGTAACTCTTTCCCTTTGCATCTATTGTTGGTTAAAATATTCAAATTTTTCGACAAAGCCCATTGTCCATTCCTTCATTGGCTGTACAAAATAATAATTTATCTGATAAAATAGTGATTTGTTTAGATTTGAGCCACTGGTTTCAAAACCAGTAAAAAAACGAGTAAAAATCTTCAAACAAGATACTCATGCCATAAACGACCAAAAACTCTTTGAGTCATGGTTTCAAAACTCCAATCAAAACCTTCAAATAAGAAACTCGTGCCACAAATGACCAACTCGTTGAGCAATGAAAACTTGTTTCAAAACTCGGGTCAAAGCTTAATTAGTGAACACAATACAGTTTAAAGATAAATATAAAGGTTGATTATGAGTGGAATTCTTTTTTGGGATCATTTAATACCAAACATGGACCAGGTAAAGCGGACCAGCATAGACACATCCCAAGTTTGGCATTTCCAGTAAATGCAGCTATATTCCCACTTCTTACGATCAAATCAACGCAAAGAAAGTGGGTCTGGAAGATTAGTCTAAATATATAACCTAATGTATCTATACAGAACAGCTGTTCTGATTGTCTTATCACTTGGTGAGACAATAAAATGGCTCATCGCACATTTGCACCGTTAAACCATTTGCTTCATTATAACGAGTGCCTAAACTTGATATGACTTACAGCTGAATCTTTTGAAAATTATTATATTGAGTGCCTAAATTGATATGACTTACAGCTGAATCTTTTAAAAATTATTATAATGAATGCCTAAAATTGATATGACTTACAGCTGAATATTTTGAAAATTATTATAATGAGTGCCTAAAATTGATATGACTTACAGCTGAATCTTTTGAAAATTATTATAATGAGTGCCTAAAATTGATATGACATACAGCTGAATCTTTTGAAAATTATTATAATGAGTGCCTAAAATTGATATGACTTTCAGCTGAATCTTTTGAAAATTATTATAATGAGTGCCTAAAATTGATATGACTTATGGGTGAATCTTTTGAAAATTATTATAATGATTGCCTAAAATTGATATGACTTACAGCTGAATCTTTTGAAAATCATTATAATGAGTGCCTAAAATTGATATGACTTACAGCTGAATCTTTTGAACAAATCTTTCAAAGGTCCTATGCAACGTTTTTACAAACATTTTTGGAAAGTTGAATTTTTCACACTGTGAATCATGTACTCTTTCGAATTCCTTGCATCCATGCAACTTAAGCTTCGCGCATCTCTGCAATTTTATAAATCTTCTCATTCTGTGAGTAACACTCGATTTTTATGCATGGATTCGAAATGAATAAGAATGTTATGTCTGTTTTGTGTTTTATTTTTGCATTTACTTTGATGTGTCTTACTTGTTAGTATCTTCCCATTTGGCACTTGTACTTGCATTTGTACTTCGTCCCTATTCGTTCGAATCACGGTATTGACCAAATGCTTATACCTCAAGGTAAATTGACGGACCATCCAACACTTAACCCTAAATAAACAAACATATATGTATCTAGACAACAAACATGTCCAATTAAAACCACAAGAGCGTGCAGAATTTAGCAACATGGCAATATCTTCTGGACTATTTTTTGAGTTTAATATGCACTCAGCGCTAGAACATTTTAACGCGCGGTAAGCATATCACCCATCCGGAATCCCATATGTCGTAAAAACTAGGTTTTGGCGTGTTTCAATTAATAAGCAAGGTATTTCAACGTCGGTGGCTGCAGAGAAGTTAGCTGTGGAGTGCTGGGCAAGAAACGTACCTGGGAATATACTTTCACCTGTAATCTCAAATAAATGTATGGGAAAACTGGAAAGATACATACTGAGCAATCTTTATTTTATTAACGCGATGTTCAATTGGGTTTGGAAGAAGTAAGCTGTATATGAAGTAAACATCAGTGGTGGAAATTGACAACTAATTTTTCCGGGCGGGCATTTTCTCATTTTGGACATTTTATCATTTTAATTGGTGATTGAACACAAGAAATTAGCAAAAATTGTTGTACAAAAGTCCAACATATCAATAGCTACTGTGGATGTTTTGAATGAGTTGATAATCACGACTTCTGAGGGTCTATCCTTAGATGTATGAATGTAATTGTTTCTGAACTATTGATAAACATCTTCGGTTACAAAGGTATTATCGAATACGGATTGTTTTATCATATTTAGTCAATACATTCATTTGTATCAAGTAGATTCAAAATAGCTCCCTTACATTTTTACCGCTAATCGCTTCAAGTTATGCTCCCGTGATTGTCTCTCATTATATATTGACTTGAGTATCCTCGCTTGGTAAATCCAGATTTAAAAGGCGCGTTCATTTCTTGCTAACTCAAATATTTTTACACGAGTATTGAGCTTGGTATCTTATTTTATGAAAAGCGTATATTTCATGCTAAATTCGATTCATTAAATTGATTTGAGTATTTGAACTTGGTTAATCCTACTCTATTAAAAAGTATTTTAATCGACTTGAGTAGCTGAGCTTGGTGAATATTATTTCATGAAACTCGTTAATTTCATGCTCTAAAATGAAGCATTAATTAATTAAAGTACTCAAGACTAGTAAAATCTTATTTTGTGGAACCCCTTCATATTATGCTAAATTGAAATATCAAATTGACTTGATAACCCGAGCTTGGTAAATCTTATTTCATGAAACCCTTTTATTTCGTGGAAAAAGTAGAATGCCTATAACGGGACAGCATCTTTTCCAATCAATCGAGGTTGGGCCATGCAGCCGAAGGTAAGCCATACAACCGAAGGTAAGCCATAAAACCGGATTTTGCCGATTCAATCCGACGGAGAATGCCGAGCCTCTCTTTTTGACCAATTAGAGACGTCCTCTTCACATTCGTGGTACCCTCGGCCAACTTCGTTTGCAAAGAAAATCTTCGGCAATTTCCGGCTTTTCTTGAGGTATCTTCGGTTGCAAGCCAAAAGTCGACACCCTGACTATAACTGCCGATACTTTAATAGATTTGTCTGTAGAGTAAATGCCATAACCTGAAAATAATAAACAATTGGAATACATCAAAGAACAAGCATCAATCTTGCTTCCATACAGACAGGCTCTCTAAAAGTTCAAACCACAAATACAATGTTTAGTTATTTGCAAAGTGGCACAAAATGTATTTTCCCATTTAAGACATATGTAAACAAAGATATCAAAACATAGTTAAAATAATTATGATCTTGATCGTGAAATAAACAGACAGCACAGTGGTAACTTCATTCTGTGTCAAATAAAGTACTCTGAAGCTCCCAAGGTGTGGGCGATTTAAATCAACCTAAACAACTGATCTGTGTTACTATCAAGCTGTTCCTACACATAGTGCTTAAGAAAAACTTTAGAATCAACATGCACTATTGCACTCTACTTGAAAATGTTGAAGAAAATGTTTTTGAAAATTATAATGGAACTTAAATGATGTAGGAAAGGGGTATATCTTGTTTGTTTGGGATAGTTAGGGTTTGTTTGCCTGGTGTGGACTTAGATGTTTTCGTTTTTCGTGCTGGGTTTTGTCTTTTTGTCTTTCCTTTTAAGTACGTGTGCGTACATTTTCATGTTTAGCCCCCCCCCACTAGATCGGAAAATGACTTTTAAATCACCAATTGCAAGCAAATATGAACAAGCTTTCACTCGTTGTCCAATGGCGCACAGTCCATATATTCCAAATTGTGGAGAGTACAGTGAGTAGCGTGTTAAGTCATTTCATATTAAGTAGAAGGAAGCAAACCAAATTTAATTTGCTTTAGGTTCCTATTGCATAATCATGGATATCATGGAGAATTTGTCGTTATCGACACAACCTATATGAAGATATTCATTGATATTGGGTGTCTTTATCACAATTTTCAGGTATATATGAAGATATTCATTGATATTGGGTGTCTTTATCACAATTTTCAGGTATATATGAAGATATTCATTGATATTGGGTGTCTTTGTCACAATTTTCAGGTTCAGCTAACCTTGTTACTCCGTTTTAATATTGGTGTCATTTGTCTTTTCATTGTATTTAACATTGTTACTGTCAGCGCTTGAATACAATTGAGTTTGGATAGGTTTCAGTGTTACACTTCCTAACAAAGGTCTGTCAACAGAAGTCAAATCATTTAGGTCACTAGTTGGACCATCTTTATGTATATATCATCAAATCTCTCATTAATTCCCGACCTTTTGGAATTGAGGAATAGAATTAAGGTTTAAACATGAATGGCTTTATACATTTCCTTGTATGAGACCAATGTAACATGTCACCATGTAAATTAATCAAATGAAACGATCACAAATCCAATGTATACATCTATGATATGTTATATCCAAACAATACTTCCATGCATAGTTCTCAGAGACAAATGCTTTGCCCCTTGTAATTGTATCTAAATGACTTGTGCTTACAATAAATATGAAAGATGATAAAAAAATGCCAAAAGTTCAATCTCCTTTGTAGTTAAGTGTCAAGAAGTGTACATTAATGTGTCAATGGTAAACACTATATCTAAATGAATCAGGGTTGTCTGTATTTGAGACCAATGCACATTTGCTATCATGCAAATTAATCAAAGCAAATGCCAAAAGTCTGATGCCCACATTTATGAGCGTCAAGAAGTGTACATTGATTCGCCAATTGTAAACAAGATGTTGTTGTCATCAATTATGTGTTCCTGTATTTGAGGCCGATGCACCCGTGTTTTCATACATGTTAACCAAAGACATGTGCCAAAAATCCGATGTCAAGGAGTGTACATTGATTCGCCAATTAGCCTAAATTGTAAACAAGCTGTTGTTTTCATGAATTATGTTTTCCCGTATTTTAGGCCGATGCACCCGTGTTTTCATACATGTTAACCAAAGACATGTGCCAAAAATCCGATGTCAAGAAGTGTACATTGATTTGCCAATTGTAAACAAGCTGTTGTTTTCATGAATTATGTTTTCCTGTATTTGAGGCCGATGCACCCGTGTTATCATGCATATTAATCAACGGTAAATCCTACAAATCTCATCAAGATAGAGCTAGATTAAACTGTTTTATATCCTTTACAATCTTTTCAAAGCTCACTAGATAAACAAAATCCGAAACTTATGACGGACACGCTGGTAAAATATTTTTCTGATAAAAATCTCTTCCAAAATAAGTCTTGGCACGAGATTGTTAACATCAAGCCTAATGTATATCCTATTTTTACCAGGTTAGAATCATAAATGAATATACTTTTCAATAATGAACCTAATTTGATGAATTCGACCATGAATGATTATTTCCCCAATTTGAAATGATACCCAAGTTGCTGTGTAATCTAAGGGTTTGGATGAGTATGTTGATGTCATTGACGGTCTTAATATCGATATGACAGCTACAATCCATCCCCTCATGTTAACAATATTATCGAATATGTTGACCGAGAGATGATAAGTATTTGGTGTCAGATGTGACCTAGGATGACAAGAAGACAAGCACAAGAGATTGGTATCAATCAATGAACAGCAAGTAAGTGGACCAAGTCGCAATATGTTGGCAACTCTTACTGAGAAAAACAAACTTGAATGAAGCAAGTTAAAAGACCATAAGAGAGTAGACCTTCCTATCCAACAATTGACCATGCATACCTGTATATCATCATCCTTCATCAAAAGGCCTCATCGCTCTTTTAATTCAGAAAAAATTGAAATATCATTGGACCAAGGATGTGATATCATTTTTTGTGTTGAATGCTGATAATTGGTTTCATAATGGCCGGTGAAACCCTGAAATATCCTTTTCTATCTTGCCTATTGTCTAAGGCATTAATGGTTGTGAAATTGGAATCGAAACCAGCCCTAGGTTTCTCCTGATGACCATGGTGGAATATTGTATTTTATGAGTAAAAGCGTCGGCTTTGCAGATGGATGTTGACCCTTTGATACGGTTTTGGACTTCGAGATGGGATTTCGTCTGTCCCACATCATTTGAGACTGAATGCACTTTTATGAATGCTATATATCTAGTATCTACAGCTATTTTCAATGTTATGAGTATTGGCTATCAATTTAAATTTTTTCTTCCACATGTATAAATGACTTCAGTATGAATATATAATGAATGAAATGTACTTGGTGTTTTGATCTCGGATTGTGATATCGGTACTGAAATGGTAAGTGGGAAGGGGGGGGGGGGGGTAGACACTGTTTCTGATCAGGTTGGATTGTGATTTGGGATATTTGGGATTTGTTTTTCTTTTCTTATGACTGGTATTTTCTTTTTCTGTGTTACGTTGCCATTGTGGGTACTTTCCAATTGGCACTTGCACATACATATTTAGCCGGTATGATCATTACCCTTATGGATCTTACATATCTATGCATATTTCTGCAAGCATTCATTTGTATAACCTGTATCAAGTACATACATGGCTTAAGGTCGTTTGTATATGATATCGTAGCTAACGTTTATAATTCTCCACGACTACACAATGATGCATGAGGTTACTCAAGTGTGAGTTCCAACGGCAGATTAGGTTAATCCGACATTCTAGTTTGGTGCTAGACTCTGGAAATCCCCAAGAGAGCAAGTGTCAACATTTTTGATATATTACAAAGATCTTCTGTGTCAATTCGGTCATATATTACAGAAAGGAGGTTCGAATTGAATATTGAGTCCAACACCTCTAAAGAGCAACGCAAAATATAATAAGCCATTTGTCAAGCTAGCAAATATTCAACAACCGTGAGATGAAACTTGGTTGAATTCTCAATTTTGACTGATGTTAACCAACCTACCACGGAAAGGAAATAAGTATCAGGATCTTTGTCAGCGGGATCCTTCTTCGGTATTGATGGATATTCTCTTTCCTCCGAAGTTTTCTATTTATATCAGACAATTCTTTGTTGCAATACCGTTTGTTCCACATATTCTTGATTTTCAACAAGTTTGACATAGTTTGAGTAATATTGAGATTATAGTCTGTATATAGACCCAAACCAGATGTTTATTTGAAGGGCTGACATGTTATGTTTCAATAATTCTGTCAGGTTTGACAGGATATTTCAAAACATATCTTTACGTAACCGCACCTCGCGTAGAAGTAACATTTTTACTTTTTCTACAGGTTTGATGGTTTCAGTAAAGGCTAAGGTTAACGTGTTAAAATTAATTCCTGGTATTGACCAGTGTGTTTTTAGATTACATCAACTCCTAGAAATGAGTGGTAGTTCAAAACTGCAGACACCAAACTAGAATTACTCACAGATTTAAAGTGGATAACACCTATTCTTATTGTAGTTAAATAAAGTGACCACCCACATTTTCCTCTCTTTCAATTCTCCAGACAGTGGTCTCAGTTTCTAATTTTCTAATTGTTAAGTAACTCCTCTGTTCCGATTGTCCACGCGTTATTTGATGCACAATGTCCAAAGGATGGCAGGGCACAGTGTTTGAGATCAAGTTGACTATGAAATGACAATAAGTCATCAGAAAAACAAACCCCGATCCACCATCCATGGATCATTATAACACAACAATGCAAAACCACAGCAAAGTGCTAGACCATTGGGCATTTTATGAAAAACGAATTTATCATGATACATGCTAATATAAAGCAATTTTGAGGCGACTCAGCTGAATAGCCGAGACTATTGAGGATCATCAATAATCAACACTCATATCTCATGGGCAATATAAATTGAATACGAATCTCAAATGGCCAATTGATAATACATTGTTTTCAGTAAATATGTATTTGTCGTTATCTCAAGTGTTTCTATAATAATGCAAGGAAGTAGTTTAACAGCTGATGCGCACTGTTGTAGCCCACTTGGGGTAAAATGAAGACATAAGTATTTATCATAACATAATTGTCATAGACATGTTCTGACACCATGGAAATAAAGATAAAAAATAAAATCTACTAAAAGCTACGTCTTGATTTACAGGCTATCCCATTTTGTATCATTTTCAGGAATGTGTATATCGCGTCAAGCTTTATCAATTAATTATCATATTGGAATTATATATCATGACATTGTACATAATGTAAGTTTTATAGCTGGACAGAACATATGGTTCGATGTGACATGTTGTCTTCTGATTCTTTACATGAAGACCATCTGTAAACGATGATGATAATTTTTTTAATCAGTGATAATCCCATGCCACAGTACCATTTTTAACTTGCAATGCCATATTTGCAGATGCCGGCTATATGGTATTAACGGTTGATTCATAACTACGACTCGCCCCTGATGGCTACTGAGTTCATGTGTTAAATTGTCATTGATAATAGCCTTTTTGACACTCTTATAGATTTTAAGACAGGTGTAAAAGGGTAGGAGGTCCTATCAAATTATGGTCCTACTCTCCATTGATTTATATGGTGACCTGAATACAACTCTTTCCCTCATTATCTTATACACAATCGGGGCCAGTAAGGATTAAGAAAGGGGACCATAATCCCTGGGGACCATCATTTCTTTCACACCGGTCTCAAACTTCGTTTTAAGTGTGTCACCGCTTGAAAATATTACAAGAAATGCATTTCTAGAACCTGTAATTGAAGGTGAAATCTTAACAATAGTCATGCTTCAAGACCCTAGACCATCTACTCTAACAACCGGGTCTCGTGTTAGAAGGGCTTGAGTAAGATTATCTTACACTTGTGAAACAACTAAATTAAAATGTTCCAGGAGTGAGGAGGTGATTTAAAACCAATAGTTATCAAGCATGAAACGTACAATATTGTGACACCATCACGCATGCAAATAGCGAACCTCTCTCAAACATGTGTATTTCCAGAAAAATTAAAATAACTAAAGTAAAAGCAAAAGTAAATGTGACAAATCAAAATTTGAAAATTAGAGACCAATTTCCTAATTTAGTGTACTTTCCAAACTTCTTGAGAAAGTACTACATTCAAGAATTCCTAACGTTATCAAATTAAACATAATAACTTATATTAATGAATTAAAAAAAAAAGAAAACAACTCAACACACATTTCTGTAACATCGATTCTTTATGGATAATGATTATTATATTTGGACCTCTCTAAAGCTTTCGATACGATAGATATTTCTAAATACTCTTGGGTTTTTGTGGAATAGTTTTGAATACTTGCATATCAGGTTCAAAATCTTATTAAAAAACATATTTTGGATCTCAAGTGAATGTTTGTGGAACTGTTCTTTTTACTATAATCGTTTTTAGTTTTCATGTAAAGTTATGACTTCAGTATGAATGACATATTTCGCTTTCTTATGGGTTTGTATTGTTATAATAGTTCCTAAATTGCTTTTTAATAGGTTAAGTGTTTTCATTTGCATAATAAATCATACATAAATTTATAAATGATTGTGGAGGGCCGAGGCATTAGTGCCCTCCTCACTTATTATTGGCTCCCTGTATTGTTGTGGAATAAATTGTCCAACGCAGTTTTTCTGCACGTTAAATCATTGCACGAGAGCTTCATTCCTTTTGCCCAACTGTTCTTATTTCTTATTGTCAACACTTTCAAGTTTTCATCAACATTTCACGTCTCGTGCTTTTTGATATGAGCTGTTTCCCTTTTCTCATTTTGTCTCTTTGCCTACATATTTGTCATGGATGATTTATGCTTATCCCATCTGTCATCCCCAGATTTGCCATAAGCAATTGTACGAAGATCTAGAAGTACTATTCATTCTTAAATATTGATGAAAAGAGCATGGGATTATTTTCAAAGAATTTGTGGTTTTGTCATATTGGATCATGTAAATATATGTTTTCACCAAAATCCACTAAACATCCTATAATCCCGAAGGACAATATATCAAAATGCAATCACCCAAGGAATCAATTTCTCCAATAACCCATTGCTCATGAATAACATCTGATATAATAAGAATAGAAACGCGTTATTTAGTAACATTTGTCATGTACTTTAGACCTACGAACCTTTTATGGCGGCCTCTCAGAGTAAGGGGGCCATTTTGCGGCCTCTCAGAGTAAGGGGGGCATTTTGCGGCCTCTCGGAGTAAGGGGGCCATTTTTGGAGTTGTTGGAGGCAGATGCACGTCCTTTAGGCCCCTAGTGAATAGAGATATTGTGACAATTAACTGAGCCTCAGCTATAAACAATTATGCTCACTATTTTTCATGGATTATGATTTATCATGAAAATGTGCCTACAAAAAATATTGTTATATATTTTGGAATTATTTTTCATTGGAACAAAGTTTTCAAAATTAATTTTAAAAAACTAAACAAAAAGAGTAAAGGAATTACAGCTGAAACAGTATTGATCAATACATAAGGATTCACATTGTGCCTTCAATTACTTGACAAAGGTTTTAAGAATCCTGCAGCAGATAAATCAAATAAAGTAGAACCATTTTGGATGGCTGATTGTGTATAAAAATGATTAATCACACTACAAATGTTTTCATATTTTCATTAACAGCAGAGATCAATCAATTCACTATCATTGTAAACTTGTAGCAAATGATTGAATAGCTTTTTGTAAACATTTAAATTCTATAAACTAAACATTATTTGATCGACGCATACATTTCTCAATTTGAAACTAAATCAAATGATATTTTAGCTTTTCATTATTTAGTAATGCATAACTTATTGATGTTCTTATGGTTTTACCAGTTGATTACAACATAATATAATGTTTTCGTTTTAGGTACTTTTTGGCCCCAGGTTTTTGGTGTTGCTTATTTTGGAAGAGTTGTGCTTTGTGTGTTGATTGTAGTAGATCTTTGATATTATAGTTATCTTTTGCTTTTTAGTTTTATACATGAAGTGATTTTCAATGTTTTGTTTGTTTTTCTCTTTCATTGTGAAATGACCGTTTACCTTCCATTTATATATTTTGAAATGAAATGTCCCTTGGTCTTCTGGTCTTGGATTGTGATATTGGTTCTTGAATGTTGGGGGAAAGGGGGTATTAGACATTGTTTTTTTCACGTTAGATCATGGTTTTGGGCTATATGGGGTTTGTTTTTCCTTACTGTTATGCACGTTGAGTTTGCTTTTTCCATTACAACTTTTGGTCCTTTCCCTTTGGCACTAGTGCTTATATATTTGTAAGATTTCCTAAAAGCATTTTGACACCGATGACATTTTACATGCCAGGGGATTTTAAACCTTGTTAAAGAAAGTAAGTTGAGGATTTGTGTCTCTAATAATTTGCATAATTTCATGACTTGCAATTTAGTACACTTTCTAGGGATTTGATTGTCTTTCATGTTTTATTTTGTGCATTGAGTTATACATGTATCCACATCCAAATTCTTAGAGGAGGAGTAAATCAAATGTGTAACCATATTCTGTGATAGCCAAAAAGATATATACCAGCCACAAGGAAAACATTTCCCAAATATCCCGAACCATGATCAAATGTAAATCAAGAAACAATGATTTAAACAATGTTAAACTCACCTTTTGACTCAACTATTAATGCCACAATTGAGATCCACCTTAAAGAAGCCAAGTGAAAAATATGCGAGTGCTATTTGCAAATAATTTGATAATACTTGAATATCCATCAGCGGTTTTATAAACCTCGAAACCTCTAATGAGAATAATGACTTATAAAATGCAGAGACAGTGTTGCTGAAGTTTTTGATTTTTCTGACCTTGGCCTAAAATTTTATCAAACAAATATTATGACCATGTCATACTGTATTTAACCTGGATGCATGCCATCATTGGGTTCAATATTACTTTATAATCGATCACAATCACAATATCAAAACTGAATTCATCTCGTTTTCCAGACAACTTACAATATATGCTGTTGCCCGCATTGGTTGATACCTGTAAAGCCATAATATTCTAAAAGGCGAGATCAGGATCCCCGTCTCTATTCATCTGTATAATAGTTTTGAGAGTTGGACTTACAATTTAATTTAATTTAGAAGAAGTTTATTGCTTTTTCCCAATTTACATCTGTTAATGAAATGGATCGTATCATGTCAATGACAATTAAGGTGTGTTCTGAATCTCAACGCATGTAGTTTTATACCCATTAATTTGGTTTCAAATATAAATAAATTATTTGCATACGACTCACTTACGGCTAATTCAAAAACCCAAAGGAGCTGTTCTAAATATACTGTTTTAAACAAAACGATGAATGTACATGGTGATATAAAGACAGTGGGACAATTTAAACCTGCTCTGATTATGTTTTGGATATACATCAGACTGTTGAAGATCAAGTTATGCTACTTTGCTATTGTTCTCCAATGATGAAATTTCTTACTTTTCCAGACTATCAGGAAACACCATAGACACATAAATAAATCACTGTCCCATTTTACTTAAAACGGTTGCTACTAAGGAGAACAAGATGGCGTTCTATTCACAGATGAATTGGTCATGAAATATTCATGGCTACGTCAGCACAGAAAATCCCCTCGTCATCAACAAGTTTCTTAAATATCGATTTTAATTAATTCGCCCATTACATTTGTGACAACCAGTCCAATTATCATGTAAAAGTGCTCCATCTAATTAAATCTCAAGCATGTCACTCCTCTATTGATATTCATAGAGGAGTTACCGATTGCGGTTGGTGCAAGATAGGCGATATCCCTGTAGAGTGATCCCTTTCAAAAGTTGCGTGTCAGGTATTATGATGGTATATCCAATCATTCCAGCTTGTTGCAATGATATCAGCAACCTGTTAGATATAAACTTATTAATGTCAGTGTCGACTGTCGACCAAATATATTCAGTAAGCATTTCTAGTCTATTCTTTAACCTTTTATTGTGATGGCTTTCGGAATGAATGAAATGTCCACAGGTTTTCTTTAAATGGTGGGGAATGGGGGTTTAGAGATTGTTTCTTTACATGTAAGATTATAGTCCGGGATATTTGGGGTTTGTTTTTCTTAAAACTGGTTGCCATCTTACATGTTTCATTTTATTGATAGGTAAACGTTTTTAGTTTTTTCCCATTGGATGCATGCGTTAAGTATGGATGTTTTCTTTTAAATGAAAAACGCAACGAGCCCATGCGTCTAGAATTCACGACCTTATGGTTACGACGACAGCGTGTTCAATGCTCTAGACCACCATGTCAACTCGAACAATTAAAAGACATATAATCAAATTGAATATAACACTTTAACAAGTAGTTGTCTCGAGGCAATTGTTTGGAGAGTTTTCCGGATATAGCGATCACTAAATGAACATGATAGACATTTAATGGAATGCCATTATGCATTTATTTTTCAATTTAGATTGATACAAGATTTAGATACACGGTCACTATTATTTCCAATAGTTTGTATTTGCTTAGTGTCATCTTCCATGGGGCCTAAGTAAGGTGGGCCCAGAAATATTTTTTGGCTTAAACGTTTTCTAGGGCCTCAAAAATGGGTCTTTTTGGGTAAAGCTTGGCCTTTTGGACTTTTTAGGCCAAATTATCAAAAATGGGCCCAGTTTTTGGTTTTAGGGGCCAGTGTGACCTGATTTACATTTATTAGGTTCTGACATTCAAGGTACACGGTCACTTATCTACCGTTCAGTCATATATTCGATATATAAAGACATATGCGAATCTATAAAAGTCGGCATTTACAGAAACATAACGACAAACCTATCAAATGTCAATTTATTTATAAACGAACTATAATATATGAAAACCCCATAGAGTATCAAGACCAAAACCGGAAACCTTATAGAAGTATATAAAGTATCCAATTTAGATATTGCAAAGATATTGGTAGGATTTTGTTTACCTAGTGTATGGTCCTTTAGTTTTTTATTATGTACACCACCCGAAGATATTTATCAAAATACAAGGATATGTTTTTTCACTGTGGTAGTATTGATCTCAAATACTTTAGATTGTTCCCTATCAGGATTTACACTCGCATTGTTACATAATACCCACTGTTGCGTAAAACGTCTGATTTACCTCCTCTGGCCTTTGAAATTAAAGTCATATTTCTTCTGAGATCTCAAACAGTTATGTCACGTATATCAAATGAAAGTATTTGAACTAGAATATGTGAAAACGTAGTCGTTTCTACATAATAGACAGCGTTACATTAACTTCAAGGGATTCTGGTGTATAATGCCCATTCGCAATTCTTATTAGCACCTTAAACAAAAATCAAAGCAATCTAGAGACGCTTTATGTAATTATGATGCCATAGGATACTTTGATGTAGCCTTGACTAGGCATGTTATCTCCGCGAAAGGCATATCACAAAATCACAATCAGCCCTTTATTCAATTTATCTAGTTTCCTTCTCATGCCTCAGTTCAATAAATGAATATCGTCTTTTTCACTATGCTGATTGAGGTATTATTTTTCTGACTTATGCCCGCGAAGATGTAAAGCTCACCCATCTGCAAAAATCACTTAATCTAAGTCATTCTCTGATTCTTCTGAAGCTCGGCTGAAATATGAAGGCACAATGGTCAGAAGGGGAAGTCTGAAAGGAACCACAAAACACTGTCTGCGACCATTAAGCGTAACAAGTCAAAAGAAATGCACAAATCCCCAACATCCCAGACTACGATTTGACCTCAAAAACAATATTTAAACACTTCCGGTCCATTATCACGCAATAAACATTAGACATTGGGACCTTTTATACAAGATGTAGATCGGATAGAGCTTGAAAAATGGAATATACGACTATTTGTCTCATCTTAGTATAGATTTCTGTTTTTTCTCTATATATTGCAGGTACATTTATTGTTATAAAAACAACAAGAGTTCGCTCATTGATAAATATTCAGGTAATTTAAATTGATTAAGTGATTGTTTTTATGTGTATAATTACGTGTTTTGACGCTTATATTGGTTCTTGGCACAACGGGCGTTAGAATACACAAAACCAATTTAACCCCAATTAAAGATAAACAATAACATATCAAATCAATACTCATTTAATAATCAATCTTAATCATCGTGTCAATTAAGCGCCATTATTGACAATTATAACTATACTATACACAATTTTAGAATATTGACTAATCAACTTATTGGCAGAAAAGGGAAAATATGGGATTAGGAATTTTAACTTAAAATAAGATACAAATGCACGTTATCTTCTAATGATGTAGATAAAAGACAGTACTGTTAATACAAAATTTCCACAATATACCTAGTCTCCACTGAAAGCTCACTTCCTTATTAGGAATTATATTTATATTGATGTATACTCAAGATATATGTATATGGAACATATGCTGAAAGTTTCATAAATAAATCTGTAAAAATAAAAAAAAATAGAGCAAAAAGAAATGCCCCTCGTAGATGTCCTGAATTGTAATATGAACTCCATCAAACTGTTATCGTTATTGATACAGTCATCCAAATAAATTGAATCCCGTGTGACTTTGGAAAGGATCCCGTTGGGGAACGATAGCACGAGTCTGTATAAGTGTTGCCGTACGTGTTATGTTTATCTCAGATTGGGTAGCTAATGATCCATATGGTTTTCACCAGTAAATCGTGACATGAATACAGCACTATAAAATACAATCCTCACTATGTGTATCTATAAAGCATTTTGTGTTTTTGTAATAGGTAATCATTAAAAGATCGAATAATTTGGAAATGATTATTATCATAAACTCAACCTTTCTAAAGGATAAACTGTAACAAAATAGCTAGAATTCAAGGGGTTGGAGAACCTACTATCTTATAAATTAAAAAAAAATTATCAATTTTATTTTATAACTTCTCTAGCTGGCGTTCTTTCATCCAGTCATCAGTTATTGGCATATAAATGGTTTGCGTTTCGCACACATGATTGCACTATGGTCGTTGATGGGAGATTCAAATGTGTTAAAAGCCTCCTAGGGTGTCTAATGTACCTTAGGTGGATTCACAATCTGTTTAGGATCGCATATCACAACCAAGCCTCTTCCTCTTTTATTAATTGACTACACTGGATTGTACAGTATTGCTACTTTTGAGAAGCGTACAAATAGCCGTCTAAACTAACATGTTCGGATTTAGTCAGTCTAGTATTTATGATTTCTCTCCTGATTTTTTGGGGGGACAATTACATATTGTTGCGCCAGGTAAAACTTTATGTAACATTCTGCATGGTGTGTACAAATAAAAAGAGAGGGTAAAATAGAGAGTGAACAATAGAGAGTGTACACTAGAGAGTAACAATAGAGAGTGTACACTAGAGAGTGTACACTAGAGAGTAACAATAGAGAGTGTACACTAGAGAGTAACAATATAGAGTGTACAATAGAGAGTGTACACTAGAGAGTGAACAATAGAGAGTGTACACTAGAGAGTGTACAATGGAGAGTGTACACTAGAGCGTGAACAATATAGAGTGTACAATAGAGAGTGTACACTAGAGAGTGAACAATAGAGAGTGTACACTAGAGAGTGTACAATGGAGAGTGTACACTAGAGCGTGAACAATAGAGAGTGTACACTAGAGAGTGGACAATGGAGAGTGTACACTAGAGCGTGAACAAAAGAGAGTGTACACTAGAGAGTGGACAATAGAGAGTGTACACTAGAGAGTGGACAATGGAGAGTGTACACTAGAGCGTGAACAATAGAGAGTGTACACTAGAGAGTGGACAATAGAGAGTGTACACTAGAGAGTGAACAATAGAGAATGTACACTAGAGAGTGTCGTGCTTATTATCAATAAACTCTATAAGGAACATCATCAATGGGACTATATACTGTTATATATGATAATTACCATTGGGGCATAATACGTAATGTATTATCATTATCCATATGGAATTATTTTGCATGACATGTCGCAATGATCCTTATTGCTTAGTTAGGTAATTAACGCGAGAATATCTATTATAGTATTTATCACCGTTGCAGCATTAGACAAAGTAAGGAGTAGTTTGCGACGTACACTCTGAAAGAATAACAGCGTCGTTTATGATACATTTACTGATACGTCCTTTGATGCGTTCTTTTGTATTGTGTTAAATTGTGAACATCAACATATCATTGTGATGAACGGATTCGACGAAAGACAGAACTCCCTCTGGTGTGAATGTGTTGGCGTCTTATATTCAATCTTTCAGTCCATTCCTTAAAAGCAACAGAAAAGAATGTACTCTTCTTCTGTTCCAACCGTACATTCTTTAAAATAGAATACAGTCCATATATATTACCACCTCGACGTTTTACTCAAGCACATGCAGGCGCATGCGTATATCGATATTGGTATCATCACATGATCTTTTGAAATAACATTTAGAAATATGACTATATTCTTGATAGTAACTTTTAATTAGATATAGGTAAAAAGGTCAAAACCGATGTATATCCTCTTGATGATAACACCTGATGCTTGTGAAATAGAGATAATTCCAGGTAGAAATTTATGATTTTCACCTGAGTTGACATGTAACAATAATGTTGTATTTATTATTTCATTATTTCTGTTTCATGTTATTTAACAATTAAATATATTGAAATCATTAAAACGATATAAAGGTGAGCCATTTTATGAAAGATCTATAGAATACATGATAGATTAATATGTCATACACTCACATTTAGCATGAGAAAGCAGCATCAGTTGTTGTAATTAACCTTATTAAGATAACGCCAATATGTTTTATGTTATATATTTCTGTAAATGTGGGATCCTTATGTGGATGTAAGTAATATATTACTGGCTCTCATGTTCGAATGTATTTAAAATATGGAAGCAAAGTGCCAAGAAGCTGAAATATTGAAATATGTCCAAGAACACATAATTGTAAATAAAAGAGTTATCAGTTCAAATGAAACAAACCAAACATTCCAAACAAGTAGATTATCTATGAGTTTTGGATTCCTTCTTATTTTTCGCAATTTATTTTACAATGAGCAGAGTGAATTTACAATTAATTAACTCATTTCTATTTTCTAGTGTCCATTCCTTAAAGGCAACAAAAGAATGTACTCTTCTTTTGTTACAACTGTACATTCTTTAAAATAAAATACAGTTCATTCTATTATTTTGCTACCTACGTGTAAGCGGGTTTTTAGTTGATACCCTGTAAGACATAATATAAACTTCGATCTTCTAGGTTCCAAGTAACAGTTCGTAATTCAAGTTCTATCCATTTGAGCAATTGTTTTTAAATAACCAGAACCAGTATGAACGATATAATGGGACCATGGTCCGTGCAATCTCCCATTTAATATTACTTACTGATTTCTTGTTGATGAGACGGTAGAACAATCCACAGATTTTGTGGATCCAGTGTCCCCAAGAATTTATAGATCGGCAGAGAGATAGTGAAGGTATGGAACGAACGAAACTGCTTTTGGAGTATTTCTATCTAAATTACCCTTTTTGCAAAAAAGTGTTGGACGTATCAGATGAAGAGATTAGAATAGTAGTCAAGTGACACGGATGTTGTAATTGGGAAATACACTTAGGCTTCTCCGTTTGGACAAAATGAGATATTTCCATATGACACAACATGGCCTCACAAACCAACCCAAGATCCTCAAATGGAACCCATTTTTAAATTCTGGTGGTATCTTTTAACTTTTTGTTTACTCATTCACGTTTGTTCGTTTAAAGATCCACATGAGTTCAATAAAACTGTTAATTATAAATAAACAATCAATAATTTACGTAGAAACGACATGTCTAATAAAAGTATCATGAATACTTGAATACTTGCCCAAAGAAGAGGTGATTCAAAAAGGGCGAAGGCTTCTTTAATGTCAACATTTTTCAAACCAATTATGATTCCTTTCCCAGAGAATGTGTATTAAAGGATTTAGGACACGATATGCATTGTGGATGATGTAATTCCACAAATGTGTTGTTTCCAGACCTTGGCATGAATGTTCGTAATCTAACCTTCATTGTATTAAGGGCAATTATTATATCAACTGATGCACTCGATTAAATGAAATACTAAATTAATGATGAACAACCCCTTCGCTCTCTAACATGAATAAATAAGCATACTGCTGACTGATAGATGCTACATAGAGTAAAGGAAAAAAGTATTTGGGATAGCTAAAGGTTCTCGCCATTGAAAATATGATTTGTATTAAGATGACTAAAATTTCTTGCTATAGAAAAAAGTTAGACGTTTCTTACATTCTCGATTTCATAAACCATTAGAAAGTATTGACCCTATATGAACTTTCATCACACATTTGAAAGGGATTCTACATAGTGTGAAAGACATGAAGAGATCTAGAGTGATGAATTATCGGAATACTATTAGTATTGGATCGTCCACTGTTACATTGATTCGTTTCATGTCAAATACTGATGGTACATACAATTGTGTTTAATTAATACACTTCTATCGACTCATTGTTTGATACCCTTAAAGGGGGACAATATTTATTATTGAGATGTACAATGGATTCCCTCGTATTACTGGGAAGTTACGACTGGAATTCAAACTGATTTAGATTGGAACCCTCGGCTGTGATCCATTGCAAGTAATGAGATGTGATGTCATTTGAAATATCACTTTAATCTCGTCATTCTGTCATTATAGCGAACCCCTTCCAATATTTTGATTTCGCTTTTTTCAAATATGGCTTCGTCTACAAAGTTATTAATCGCCTCTGTTCTCCAGGGTGACGTATCCCAACACAATAGTCATGCATTGGTATAGATTTATAACCAACAAAATATAATTGTTCTAGAAAATTGAAATCACACATTAGTGTGATTAAACAATTTATTTCGATTTCTTAGTTTCTAAGCGCTGACTATGCAACTTTACGCCCCGAGTATTTATCAAGATATTATAGTAAATTATTATGGAAAATAATCCAATAGATTTTGCCCTTGGATAATTAAGTGTTACCTAATCTTCATTACGCATCCTTTAAGTTGCATAAACTCACTAATGATAAGCATACTTAAACGTTCCAACAGCACAACATTTTAGGACTCACAGAATCAATGTTTGAGCAAAGAAATGTACTACTATATACATAATGTAAGACAGTGGTGTTGAGTATATACATACTTAGCATGTCAACGTGATATATTATGCTGTTGAGTATTCATGCTTAGTATGCCAGCATGATATGTTATGCTATTGAGTATAAATGCTAAGCTTGTCAACATGTTATGTCGGTGAGCAAAGAAATGTACATTAAGACTGTGCATGATTTAAGGCACTGTACACTGTTTAGTATACATGCTAGACATGTCAACATGTTATGCCGGTGAGCAAAGAAATGTACATTAAGACTGTGCATGATTTAAGGCAGTATACACTGTTAAGTATACATGCTAGACATGTCAACATGTTATGTCGGTGAGCAAAGAATTGTACATTAAGACTGTGCATGATTTAAGGCAGTATACACTGTTTAGTATACATGCTAGACATGTCAACATGTTATGTCGGTGAGCAAAGAATGTTCATTAAGACTGTGCATGATTTAAGGCAGTGTACACTGTTTAGTATACATGCTAAGCATGTCAACATGTTATGCCGGTGAGCAAAGAAATGTACATTAAGACTGTGCATGATTTAAGGCAGTATACACTGTTTAGTATACATGCTAGACATGTCAACATGTTATGTCGGTGAGCAAAGAATGTTCATTAAGACTGTGCATGATTTAAGGCAGTGTACACTGTGAAGTACACATGCTAAGCATGTCAACATGTTATGTCGGTGAGCAAAGAAATGTACATTAAGACTGTGCATGATTTAAGGCAGTGTACACTGCTTAGTATACATGCTAGACATGTCAACATGTTATGCCGGTGAGCAAAGAAATGTACATTAAGACTGTGCATGATTTAAGGCAGTATACACTGTTAAGTATACATGCTAGACATGTCAACATGTTATGTCGGTGAGCAAAGAATTGTACATGAAGACTCGGCGTGATTTAAAGCAGTGTTCGGTGTGAAGTATACATGCTAAGCATGTCAACATGTTCTGTCAGTGAGCAAAGAAATGTACATGAAGACTGTGCATGATTTAAGGCAGTATACACTGTTAAGTATATATGCTAAGCATGTCAACATGTTATGTCGGTGAGCAAAGAATTGTACATGAGAAGACTGTGCATGATTTAAGGCAGTGTGTACTATTAAGTATACATGCTAAGCATGGTATGCTGTTTCACATTTGCATAATACGAGTAACTAATGAACTGTATGGTGAGCAGAAAGTGCTTGTGATCAACGAATAAACGCAAAGAGCTAACGCGTTTCGAACTCGTGACCTCGTGGTTACGGTAAAATCGCCTAGGATAGCATGAGCCACTCAGCCAATTTGACAACACCGAAAAGGTTGTTTCATCAGCCATACTGACTAGAGGGAACGTGTGTTAACTCTCAGACACACACAACAGTGGTAATACCCATACACACATTCACACACATAATTAATTCGACTGTCCTTATAAAATAAAGAGAGTAAGAAAGCCATTTATAAGGATTTCTTCAAAGAAAACATCAAACGGAAACCATTAGATTGTTCATATGTAATAATAGAAATGTCAAATTGAAAAACGATTCAATATAGCAGGTAAGTTGCACCATGATTAATTGCGTATTGATCAATCGGGAGCTTACAAAAAATCTGTTCTGTTAGTGAAATCGATGACCGCAAACATTTTGAACGTCTCGTTATCATTCTACCAATTTTGTAATGACCAGAGGGCATGTGAAGTGCAATTAAATACGGAACTATCAATACAAACAAAGGGAAGAGCCTTATTGATGTTTGAAGACTTGAAAGGAGATTTGCCGTATGTATTGGTAATGTTAACATCCATCATGTATTGGATAACATCGGCCATGCACATCCTGACCCTATCACTTACTGAATATAAAATGTTAAAATTTTGGAAACATAGACTAAAAGTGGGCTAAAAGTGCTGTTTAAAACAGTTTGTTAAACTATTTGTTCAAGTATTTGCATTTTGATATCTTGAAGTCTTGCGTTTCAAAGTGGACAAAGTAAGTTCTGTTTTACAGGTTCTGTGATGCAGATTGTATGCTTTACGTGTGCACTTCGCTATCTTCATATCTGGCTATATATAAGGAATCTAATATCCCAAGTGTCCTTTGATGTTGCATTGTGGTTATTCTTTATTTGACGCGTGGTGTACGATGGGAGGAAAGGAAGGTCATTCAACATTGTCTATCAGATCATTGTTCGGGTAGTGGGTAGTTGACATTGATGTCTATGTCCATATTCCTTTTCTCTGGGCTTACACTTCATCATTTCTTTAATGACATTACCTTAGATGTCACAGAATAAAGGTAATCGACGTTGTCAAAGAGTCTTGACGTACATTAGTGCTGAACTTATGCCCTCCTTCAGTGTTAACGGCAGATGACAGGTAACCTAAACTGATCTTTTGATGCAATAGTCCAAGGACCATGGGTTCTATTTTAGGGAAATGATTTAAATAGAAACTTCCAAAGCATATTATGGACTTTCAAGAGAAGGGCATTCTACCCTGTGTTAGAAACATGAGAACTTCTAAATGAGCATTGACATGTTTCTCTTTTTGATCATACTTTCAAAGAGTACGAGGTAAATCTATTTGCCTTGGTATAAACTTGAAGGAAAACTTATTTTGATACATGATTAAAGCATAAGATATGTTTTACCTCATCTAGAAAAGAACAAAAACGGCAAATACAAAAGAGTGCTCAAGGTTTTCACCTCAAGTGTTGCATTATGGGTAATTATTCAGGAACACATTCCAATAAAAATCATGACTTCCATAAGAAACATGTCTGACACTTTTTAGTATTTCTCAAGTCTCGTTAGAATATTGAGAAGAAATATATTCGCCTCGCATTAATTTTGAAGTGGACTCTACAAAACATTTGTTCTTGCTTGAATTACACAAAAGTTAAAACAAATGTTGTATGTTGTGTCAAATGAACATGTTTTGGATTTGTATTTTTACAAGATTTTCACAAGCAGTAAATTTATCGTCAACTTTGATATTAATTAGCGGAAAATGTCAGTTTGTACTCCATTTATAAGCAAAACTTTACAAGTAAATATCATACTTTAAAGTTGGCATGATCCTTGTAAACTGTATATTGGATTTTTATGGATATTACATCTTATCCTAGTTGATAAAAAACCATAGCGATGCTCTCTTTGATTTGAACAATAGACAGGAAAGTCTTATCTAAACAGTTCTTACATCAGTAAATTAATCTCTTAAGACAAAGCATGTCCAATCTCAGTAGTACTTATAAATCAATCTTCCTAATGTCGGATTTTCTGCTTGTATGCATTTATACAAGGGAGGCATTGTTAAGTAATCCGAAGTCACTTTACTCTCAGAATATTCAAGTTCTTTAATGGAACCTGAAGTCGATGATATCTAAACGTGATGTAAATATATTGGTTATGTCGTGGGGAGGGTAAACACTTCACAATACAAGTTCAGCCGAACAATTTCGCATTCGTTTGACTTAGCTTCTTAGAAGATAGTTTTGTAATGCCTTGGTCACATTTGCTCCGATTTTCACTACGGCTCCCGGCCGATTGAGTATTTTGTTCAAAATTGAATCATTTTTGAACACTCAATCGGCTGGGCGCCGGCCGATGGATCGGAGCATATGTGGCCAAGGCATAACTATAACTAACCTCTGCGGGTGAAAAGTGATATATTCCCGTGCGTGTCATTACCATTGTCAACTGAAACAGAAAAAGGACAACAAATTTTGCCTAATTGTTTACATGTCTGACATAAGCATTGTTCTGTTTGTTATGGTGATATTTTATGAGATCATGATTGCTTACAGTACTCCTGTAAAGTCATTAGCTGTGACGTACGTCTAAATCAAGTGCATAATTTATGCATTTTTTATATTGAAATAAAATTAGTGTAAATCAACTATCTAAGTTGTTTAAGCATGGGACGTTTTGGACATTTTACAACAGGTTGGTTTTGCTTCTTCATGGTTTTGCTTTAACAGGATACGTCTACGTTTGTGGTATGATTATATTCTAATGCAATTATAGTCGTTAACATTGCTCTCATTAAATCATCAACGCTGCCTGATATGATAACATTCTTTGAAGTTATAGTAGTTTACATAGCTCTCATTAAATCATCAGTGGTGCCTGATTTGATAACATTCTATAAAATTAGACAAGTTTACATAACTCTCTTTAAACCACCAGCGCTGTCTGGATTGATACCATTCAGTGAAGTTATACTCGTTTACAGGACTCTCGTTCAGCCATCACCAATCACTGCCCGATTTGATAACATTCTAGGAAATTATATTAATTTACATAACTCTCGTTAAATCATCAACGCTGCCTGATTTGATGACATTCTAGGAAATTATATTAGTTTACATCACTCTCGTTAAATCAACAGCGCTGCCTGATTTGATAACATTCTAGGAAATTATATTAGTTTACATAACTCTCGTTAAATCATCAGCGCTGCCTGATTTGATAACATTCTAGGAAATTATATTAGTTTACATCACTTTCGTTAAATCATCAACACTGCCTGGTTATGGAATGCTTTAATTGTATAAAATTATAGTAGCTTCAAGAACTCTGGATTATAGTAGCTTCAGGAACTCTGGTTTGATTTCATTGCTTTAAAATGTATAACTATAATGGTATACACAAGTTCATTAAACAATATTAGGTCTGTCTGGTGTGTTTATATTCTATAAAATGTATTTCTATTTTACTTCCAGAAAACCATTTGTTCTTTCTTGTATTACTCTGTTTCCTGGATTATTATAGTTATCGTTAACCTTCCCATTAAAGCATTAGTTCTGCTGGGTGTGATTACATTCTGTGTTAAAAGTCCTCACAATACAAGGCATGTTTCCTACAAGAACCTATTCCACTTTTATGTCAAAATGCAGCATTGTATCGTCAATGTTGACATTTCAGAAATTGCATGAAACCATTAAGCCCAAGTGGGATAAAAATATTATTGAAAAGGTCACTATCTTGCATCCCTTCGCATCGCACGTGACACAAGATTAATACGGGATATGTAATGTTATTTTTCCAGGCTTAAAGTAGTCCCTTAAGAAGAAGCGTTGGTGTCAGTGTTAAGCCACGTAATCAGACAATGTTATTGATATGGTTGTTTGTGTAGCATATCAAAACATGATCTTAATTAGTTCAGCGATAAAAAGTATTTGAGAGATCTGGTCAGAGCCTTTGATTTGTCTGATAGCATCATTTGATTAGTAGATGTTGCGTAATGGTAATTTATAACTAGTGATCCCCCAAATTAAATGTTGAAAGAATTCTTGGACTTTTGAGAAACGAACCAAAGATACAAGAAGGTATAAAGATGGTATCTCAAATAAAACAATTATTACAAGTTTATAAAAAAAAAAATTTCGCAGCACCCCGCCTATTTTTGTAAGTCCAAGAGCTATGACTTTACTTCATTAAAATGATTTGATACTCAAGTAAACTTTCAATAATTCTGAGAAATCGAATGTAACCTTTTTCACTTCTGTTATTTAGAAATGTACATGTATGTACCTTAATTCACCAATAACTTTCAAATTAGACCAGATAAACTTTTTCTTCAAAACCTTTTCTCTAAAATAGGATAGTAAGAAACTTTTTGCAGTGTTTATTAAGGTATTGCATCCAACATTTTACACTCTGTATCTTTTCCCTCCATTAAATAAATGGGAGTGTGTGGTCCATCTAGATGATGTAAAAACCTAAGAACATAAGGTTTAAGACCAGTGAAACATACGGAATAAGACCAAAGCATAAGGTATACTATTATTTTTGCCACTTCACAATTTTGAAGATAAAAATAAAAGGTATTTTACGTTTTATGATTCCAGTAATATCCATCTTTTTGCAGTTGTGGCTGTTTTCTGTAGACCTATGTGTATGGAGAACAAATTAAGCACTATCAGTAGTATAGGCAGGTGTTCTATGCCATACATTTGACATATGTTTCGATAGTTCTTATCAGTATTGGTCTATGTTCAACAGGTATTTTTTCATTTTCTGTAAGAAGGCGTGACTGCCTTATTTCTCGATTCATATTTTATAACATGTTTTTGTTCTCCAACATTCATTGTATTGCTTCAATGTGAATAAATTGTCCCATTAGTCTAGCTAGTTTTGGATTGCAATAATTCTACCTTGTGAGGTAAAGAAGTGTTTAACATTGGTTATTCGAGCCTTAGATCATAGTTTTTGGGATGTCCATCTCGGTTGACTGCGCATGCGTACATTCTTATTGCTTCAGAATGATATATTTTGTAATGTTTTATTCGTTCCCCATCGCAACTTCTGCTAGCTTACAGGGTGCCCATGAAGTCGTCTACACTCTACACAGACTAAATACTGTGTGTGAGACGTTATGGACACCCTGTATTTCAGACAGTTGTACTATTATATTTGTCAAATAATTAAAAAGATAATTTACAAATGTAAATTTCTAATAATAAATCAGAAATCATGTAAATATCATTATGTGACTCCTAATACTCCCTCAAAGGAGTCATAGCCATTAAAAACTGTAAATATGTTACATTGATTTTAATAAAAAGAGCAGAACACGTTCCATCTAAGACTCTCGACATACAGACAGTAGATACATTTACTTTTATCAAATGGTTTAAGTAGCTTCGTTGCTTCTACGGTGGAAGAACATCATAATAAACCATTATTTGCAAGCATTAGCTTAATTCGGTGTGCAGTTAAATCAAATCATACAAAAGATAATAGCGACGTGAGTACACGATACGTCAATTTATTTAATTATATCCATGGCAGATGCCATTTTCTGGTATTTTAATGCAGTCGCTGCTTATACAAATATAATCACTATATATTACATAATATGATATTGTGTACCAGGTTTTGAAAATATAACTGAAGGACGCCTACTGATACAGACAACTTGGTTCCTAATTTATGACCTACTTATGTACCCTGCGCGCAGAGTCTAGTTAAACTATGATGATGATTTCCGAAGTGAAGTCAAACAAATGCAAAGGGTATACTTATGTGAACTATGTTCATAAAAAATGTCATCGCTTGCTTCAGTGTTAGACAGTTTAGGGATATATACTTTTCATTCATTTTTACTATGGATTTTAGTGACTCATCAATACTACAGTACAACCAGCCCTGGTTACTTACTGGTAATGACGTCATCACGAATCGTTAACTTTCGAGAAACGGAAAAATCTTAATAAAAAAATCTAAATAATGTTTGTCACACATTGTATAACACACTGTAAACAATTTGAACAGGTAGAAGGGTGTGCATCGCTTGAATAGCTATTCATATTACTGTGGCGTTAAGCACAGGTGAACCTTACAACAGACTACCTGCTAGTACTAATCTAGTAAGTTCCAAACTAAGATTTGTAATTTAGTTACATTCGGTTCAAAACATAGGCCAGATATCAATTATACACTAGCTGTCCATCAACAATTGAACAAAGAAATAGTTCAATTAAGATTATCAACAATACCCTGAATATATATATCCCAATAGTATCACCCTAGGTATCACCCAATTCTATTAAAACGAATAAGAATTAGTTAATGAAAACACTGAATGAAATCCTGACTTGCTCATTCATCTAGTTCTCGAAGATAAGTTCAAATCACACGTAAATTGCACCTCAAGTTGCCTTGCGGTCACCAGGGTGATCAGCGGTGGAACTATATACTATCTAATATATGAAATCCATCAATGTTTACCGATAGGTTTTAGACTGATCTCTTAATCGTTTCCTCACCCGATTCGTAACTTAAAGGTAGAATCAGATCTATGGGGGTGACAAAATTACAAGCAACATGTACAATTGACAACTATTCCTTACAATCTCAAATACAAAATCTCCCAAAATATCTTCGATATATTGTAAATTGGTGAAGTTATAATGGATTAAAAGTGCAAAAATGGGTGAAAATGTTTAAATTCTCAAAAATAATAAGAATGGTAACCATTCTTATAGAAAAACAATACATTATTGTAAAAATCTTTAGTTTTCCTGAAATAAAGTGTGTACTTTGGGGATTTTTAGAAAATAGACATGAAAAGGAATGACACAGGCCAGAAATATTCTAAAATTGAAACAATTTTTTGTTTGCCTGCTCACTATTTCTGATTCTCTCTTTAATGTCTTTTATACGTACTCTTTATAGTAACCGAAGTAGATTTAGTTATTGGGTCATTTGGTGGTAACCAGAAACAATCCATACAAAAACACCAGTTCTTAATTGTCAATTGGCCATGCTTTTTGAAATCATCTCTTGAAATGCAGTCTTAGATATTTATATGGAAAATTATCGATACGAGATATAATTATTTTGTAATAGAACGTGTATATCTTGGGGGAAAACATAAGATAATATGTTTATAGTCAAATGTGCTTTTCTGGAAAGGAGAGATCAATGTGGTTCTGATATAGTCTAACATAATTGTTCTAACTGATCGATGTTCTTGAAAAAAATATTTTACTTTTTATTTGTTGACATTATATGCGAATGTAAATTTACCATTTGCAATGTACCATCGAGTTATGTAACTGTGAAACGCGGGATTTGATGAACTAATTGTCTCATGCAATTAAAATATCAATGGAAATACTTCTTCGTCTACTGTATTTGTAAGGATATTCGGGATACATATGATCAAATTATGATGCTATTAAATATTGAATATGTATTAAGATACGCGAATGACTTTCTAAGAGGAGATACCGGATAATACTTTTGCAGAATTAGCACGTATTGTGCCCTATGAGATTTGAAACTTGAAACTTAATATAAATAATCCATGGAGCAATCAAACACACGAGATTATTCAAACACGGTAAAGAAACATATCACATAAGTTATCTTTTTGCACTACCCTGACCAGATAGAATAATATACGTCATAATTCACAGTTGCGTACATCACACGCTTATCATGACCATCGAGTACATGCTATTATAGATTTTGGGGAGAAGTTCAATGAGAAAATGAAATATTATCTAAGATTAAAGGCTTGGCCATGAATATTTCTTAACATTGATTTCTGATTTCCCCAATAACGCATATCGCATTACTTGACTGTCGTACATCCCGTTGATTTGTTTAAAAGTTAGTGTTAAATCCAGGAGCTGTGTTATATATCAATCGGGGATAAATATTGACCATATTATATATGCGATATTTGAGTGGATTGTGCATACATTCTTGTGCAGAACTTGGTGTTGATTTCTTGCGTTATCGGTTTATGCAACTACAGTAAAACACATATAATAGAGTATACATATGAAAGAGTGTTTCACTTAGGAGGTGCTCAATTTACAGAGGTTCATTTAACATATTAAGTAAATGGGTATCGAGATTTGGAAATGTTTTTCACTTATGGAGGTGCTCCACTTTTAGGGATATTTCAATTTACAGTTTTTTTTGTTAGTTTTTGTTATATCCTCTAATTGACTGTATCGGGTTCGAGTCCTATAGCCGCACATGTGTTAACTTATGAATCACGAATTATTGTAAATATAATTATGTGGCACCTAATACTCCCTCTTGTGAGGCACTATAAATTGTAAATATGTTACATTGATTTTAATTAAAAAACTATGATGGCAAAAGTCCCATCATTATAACTGTCAATCAAGAAACAATTTTCAATTATTTAGATTAAAAACCAATTGCTGAATAGAAGTATATTATTTCAATTATATCAAATTCATTTAGAGGATTGTTAACGTTCATTCGGATTGATTAAACGTTTGATGTCTGTTCATCAGATAATTATTTCAATCTTTATTTCCTTAAAGGCCCCGTGCAATGTTGAACGTATTGCTAATCATATTTATATGATTTAAAAAATCGTTTATTGGTTATCATATTTGTTCCTCGTTTATTGACCTATGTTTCGTTGTGTTTAAAGTGTTTAGTATCTTGTTTCTTGATCAGTATTCCACATCTTCTTTAAACCATCGCTCATATTATATCTCTCCTCTCATTACTTTATTCGCAATGGGATTTGTCCATTGTTGGTAAGCACCATCAATTTAATAAAATAGTGATTCTGACATGCAAAGATGCCTTGACAATTATGGGAGTGTTAAAGCTGTTTTAGTAATGACTATGTCCTTTTTTATTTAATTGTTTTTATTTCAGAGACCATGTCCTTTTGACAATATCCTTCATTTTTGGTATTTGATCAAACAATGATAAGTCGCACTTTTTGATACTATCCCATAGAATTGATAGAGTTATAATAATTATCCCATCGAGCGAAGTTCGGTGGGATATAGGGAACGCCTCCGCCCGTCCGTCTGTCCGTCTGTAGGTATACTGTCTAATGACACTTTTGGAAGAAGGCGGCCATTTTTCAAAATTTTAACTCGAAAAGTAGTGGAGCGATTTTGTTCATATTTGGTATGTGGATATTATAAGCATTGCACACTGTCTAATGGCACTTTTGGTAGAAGATGGCCATTTTTCAAAATTTTAACTCGAAAAGTAGTGGAGCGATTTCGTTCATATTTGGTATGTGGATATTATAAGCATTGCACACTGTCTAATGGCACTTTTGGTAAAAAGTGGCTATTTTGAAAAATGGCTGCCATTTTTGCTATATACTTTGTTTGTAAAAATACCAGCCATGGCTGTTCGATGGAATTTGCTACGCTTTGGCGTTGCTGTTGTCTAGTTGATTATTAATTAATACGTTAAGAATACATAAGGGTTATGTACTGGGAGGTTTTGGATACAGGTTTTATCCCAAGGGAAATATGTGTATATCCCGAGGGACCGCAGGGACCGAGGGGTATACACATATTTCCCGAGGGATAAACCCTGTATCCAAAACCGACCGTACATAACAGATGTATTTCATACCTACTGATGTTCTAGGTACGTCATATACCTTATAAAGTTCCAAAATTCAAAAATATACTTAAGATACGCATTTTCTTGGTGTTATAAAGTGGTTTTTTAAGTTTCTGAGATTTTCAAACTCATATAACTCATATAACTCATATTTTGAAAAATAAAATTTGAAAAATAAATTTGAATAATTTTTTTTTTAAATTGTGAAAAAAAAATTCAGGAGCGGGACCGGGATGGATACACGTATATCCATCCCGCCCCGGGCCTTGGCTAGATACAGTATATATTCCCGCTCGTTATGTACCTGATGGAATTCATTTTTTGATTGTTTTGATATTGCCCACGTTCTGTATATACCTTGGAAGATTGAGTCACAATTAAAAACAGTCGCATTATTTTAATTTTTATATAAGGTTAGCTTTACGCCTGATATAAACATTCCATATTAGTAGTTTCCTTTTCACTCCATCTTCACCTCTATATTCCCCACCATCCCCACTCTGGGCTCGTTTATCAAGTGCGGCCGGGGGTCGAGTCACAATCACAGTCGTGTTATTTTAATTTTTCATATAATGTTAGCTTTGCGTCTGATATAGACATTCCATATTAATAGTTTCCATTCCTTTTCACTCTTACCCCATTCTCAAATCTCTACCCCCCCCCCCCCCCTCCATCTCCACTCTGCTCCACTCTTGGGAGATTGATGTCACAAATTCAGTTGTAGTATTCGTTTAACGTATGATACATACAAACAGGTGCTATCATCATGATATTTATTCTTTAATTAATATCTACTGAGTCCCAATACTCAGTTCTTCAAAGATAACAGCTTTAAATCAGGCGATAATGTGATGAGTAAAATACTCAATTTCCTTATTGGCTATAATAAACAATGGTTAAACCCTAGAGAGGTTTAATTAAATGTGAATAACAGGTAAGAGATAAATATTTCCATTTTAGGATCATGAAACCGGCTGTGAAAACCTTTAATCATTATCCTTGTCCAAGATAATAAAATGTCTTTGCATACGACAGATAAGTTAAAAGATCAAGCGGAAATATTTTTAATCAAAGAAATTATTTGCATAGTGTTAACAATTTTCCTTTCTGTCTATTAACTTTCCACAACTTTAAGCCAAATTCCAACCCACTGTGTGACGATCAAATTAATTTGATGTGTGTAATAATAAAGTATTAAAACGATATTCATTATAAGATTACATCAAATAAGGTACTAGTATTATTTCTTTTAAACATGCACGTAATTTCCGTTTGTTTTATCTTTATATTGAAATATATCCAATAGTTATGAACATGTAAGAAATCCCCTAATGATTACCCTCGTTGACCACTTACATGTGCAAAGCACGTCGCATCTTACACCGCCTTCAAGCCAAAGTATGCCTAGCCATGCCCAAACTACATAAGCGTCTAAACTTGCAAAATCGTTATCAGCAAGCTCCATCATGATCAGACTACCATTCACGTTTCTCATGTCTAGTCATGTTTAAACTTGTTTTATCACGCCTAAACTTGCCCAGTCACTTTTTGTGCCAAATTACGCATAAACTTACCCAATAACGCCCAACATTTAGCATACTTTCGAATAAACGTATCTTTGATAATCATTGCACAATTGGCGAATCAACCATGAACATTGAACAAGCCAAATCACACTCGACACTCGTAATCCCCGTCCCTAGAGACGCCAATATATGATGTTTAAAAAGCTCGGGCTGTCTTTTTGATTAATGAGAGCAAGTTGTACCATATAATAAAATCAAATACTACTAAAGCTGTGTAGTAATTGGATACAAATATAAAATGTAATAAAATATAAGTTATGAATAGGCCTATTACCTTGATCAACTTTCGCAGTCAATTGGGTCGAGCATCTACAAAGGACTATCTTGAATTTCGTGGAACATTCAACAAGTTTTCAAACAAAGTTTGAGAACTGGTCCACAGTCTTTCCCCACAAACATAGTGTGTGATCGGCATGGTCAGATTTGATGTGTCCGATTTGTTACTTAAGAATTGTATTTGTTAATTTGTATCTAAACGTTTTTATATATCCAGCCAAAAAACGCAGCCTTCCTAATTGGGAATACATTTCTCAATTAATAAGTTATCAATGAGAAGGTTGCCTTCGGTCGCCCTGTTAAATACATCCATGGTTTTTGACCACTAATCAACGCAACTATTTTGTCTTTTCAGATGTGATGGAGATCCAAATAACAAATGGAACAAGCAAAACATCAACATCACGAAACTATTGGATTCCATGACAGAGAGTTATGATAAAAGACTTCGTCCAAGCTTTGGAGGTGAGTAAATTAAAGGTTATGTGTAAAGATGAAAATATTTTCACTCCTTTCTAAGCCTCATTATATCACGTTACCGTGCATATGTATTAGTGATTGTTATTTACACACTTCAAATGGATACTCAACGTCCATTCCTTGTAAGGAAAACAGAAATTGACAAAATATTGACGTAGTGTTGATTTTTTATGTTTACACATCAAAAGCAGTGGGTTAGCCAATCTCACGAACTACACTGTTTTACATCCGGGTCTGTCGCCATTTTGTATTCAAAATGGGTCCTTTGTTCAAATTCTCAATTCCTCAAAAAATCGTGCACAAATTTACAAAACTAGGGTGAATTTGCCAACACGTCTAGTATGAGAAATGGTAAACGATAGCTTGTAAATCACATATCTGTGTAAATTACCTTTTAGTGTGTTCTACAGATTATATTTACATATTCCCTATTTTAAATCAAAACATAGAAACTGTAACAGCTAGTCTTTTAATCAATGACATTCCCCTACATGATTAACGCCTTTACTGTTACGCAATTACAAGTAATATTCTAGAGTAGAAAATTGCATTTTAGCATTACTCTCTACATTGAACCCATATAATGGAAAGACGAAATTTTATCTTTTTACTGTGGTAATTCTTTATCGTTTCTGTTGATCCCCAATCATAGAATGAACTAAACAAATGTTTATATCATGAGACAAATGATTCTTTGACACAACATGAACCCATAAAACACAAAGGGTCTGATTGCAAGGTGAATGATCTCCATAATTCCCCTGCTATCTCTGTCTTTGTCATTTGTATCTTCTTATAAGCTTATATGGAATTAGCGTTTGTGGCATTTTCACAATTATATTATGACAAAACAAACTGATTGTCTCGTAATCCTAGCTTGTTGTTGTATTTCGTGTCTTTGATATCAAATCTGTCATCAACATACAATTCTACTTCACCGGTGTAAAATAAATTATGGTCCCCCGGGGATTATGGTCCCCTTTCTTAACAGCCCTTACTGGCCTTGAATGTGTATATGATAATAAAGAAAAGAGTTGTTTTAGGTCACAATATAAATCAATGGAGAGAAGGAATATAATTTGATAGGACCTCCTAGTTACACCGGGTCTACGAGAATCTCTTCAGTGTATCATTGCAACACCATACTTCGTCATTCAAGAAATATAACCATTTTGAAAAGCCATTTTAAATTGTAAATTCATTGTACATTCATGGCCGAAATTGTCACAATTAAAGGTAGTTTTTCGGACAGTGTAGATGAGAACGTTTTCGCTAAGGATAAGTAACCTGTCCAAAAATCCTTTAGCGAGACATTGTAAATTCCTAAAATGAACAAGTTCTTGAATTAGAGACCAAATCATAGTGCCAAGAAGGGGGTATATGCTGACAGTATACGTTTCCTTTTTTCATGACTAGATCAAAACAAATGAGGGTTTCCATAAATGTTTAGATTATAATTCAAATAAGTATAATCGTCACCATTGTCCCATGGGTTTAAAATGGTGCAATTTCCTGTTTTAAATAGAAGACTAATTTAGGACTGACAAAAAATGTTAATATCGTAGAAAATCTTTATTTTAATGGTGATTTTGTCTGATGAGTTTCCTTGGAAGAAAAGAGCTAATAAATCATCAAGTGCTGTTTGCCATTTCTTACTTCCGGTTGATTCTGAAAAGTGTGTTGTTTAATGTCAAAAGAAACGTTGTAATTATAACTAGTATTGTGATGAATGACATCATTATGATATCATTATGTGATGCTATTCTATGGTAACATATTCCTGAAACAGTAAATACTGATTATCATCTAGCATTCTGCATTCAGTATGATTGCGTTTTGCTTTTGGAACCAGGTCGGGGCTGTACTTCCAGTTATCACGAACTTTACCACGAATCTATCATATTGTACTAGCTCATATTCACTCATCAATTGGCAATCATGAGCAGTAAATGAAATTTTACCAAACTTCGTTAAATTCGTTTGAATCAAATAAATACCAAATCCAAATTGATAAACAGAAACGTATTTATTGAGTAACGTAACGACCAATAAGTGCTTTGCCGCGCATTGCCACGTGGAAATATTTGCACTAAAATGGTCATAAGCAAAACGGTTGTGCAAACGTCATCGATACAAGAGTATTTACACACGTTTTACGATCAATCTAGTTCAACAGTTCGTTTGAGAAAAAGTAATCTGCTCATCCATTGTATTTGAATCGTTTGTTAATGTGTGTGACTTTAGTGATAGATTTCATAGATCATGGGTCACGATCACACTGATCTAGAACTATTTCAATTGATTTATAAAGTGGTAATGGGATCCGGGGACTCTTTTAAGTTGAAGAATTCCGCTAAGAGAACCCCATAACATCAGAATATCAAATTAGATTAATCAAAATTAATGGAAACAGAGAACCGGATTTCCAGCATGTCACAATGGATGTGAATAGAATTCTCGAGGAAAGGTTTAGCAGCACTAATATTGCACCAAAAATAATATTGTACCAATAATACGTATCATCGTATGATCTGTAAAGGGAAGCCCTCTGATTGGTCAGTTCTTGTGCTGTACCAATCTGTATTGCTACTGAGATTGTCCCCGTTGATCATCTCCGTCGCAATACAGAAAATATTGGTACGGAGGGGACAATACAGTAACAATACAGAGGATCACACGATAAAAACGTTATTGAATGATTTGAAGTGCAATACAGGATATATTCTGTCTCGATATTCTGTATTGGCACTCGACTTCGTCTCGTTCCAAGACAAAATTTCCCGAGCAGAATATATCCTGTATTGCACTTCAAGTCATTCAATACCTTAAACTTAAACATTTTGAGTGAATGCCTAGATATCATTGTCCAACTTTATACTGGAAAGAATTAATTAAGGACTTTAATTGTTTTTTGTAATTGTATTGTATCCTCAATGCAAAAAATGTTAAAAGTCTCTCAAAGCCTGTTCCGGTTGGGCTGTTTGTATTATCATTACTCAACTATCTTATCTATTTTATGTGATATATTTTACAGCGTCAGACATCCAACCTACATCATCCAAGGAACATTAGACAAAAATATTAAGAATTTATTTGTACGTATCATGGTGCCAGATGTGGGATCAAAAGATAAGTAGTCCTTTGCGCCCGTGTGTGTGCGGTAAGTCTGCAATGGGAAAGCAAACAATCACAATCATCCATATTTATCCAACGTATACACTACTTATACAGTAAAACCTGTCTAATCCGAACGCTATTGGGACCGGCTTAACGAGGCGTATAGCCTTTTTATATTTTAGTGAAACCACTTAGTAAGATTACGATTTCTCTGCAACCTGATGTCCAATCAAGATCATTCAAGTATCTATGTGTTCCTGACACGTTTGGGCGTCCCAGGAATAGCAACGTCTACCCAAAGTTTGCACGCGAAATTGACGTTAACCTGGACATCAGGGTGCAGAGAAATCGTAATCTTACTAAGTGGCTTCACGAGCATTATAGCATTATAGCTAAACGCGTTCAGATTAGGGGGTGTTCACATTTCGAGGTTTTTGCAATCGCAAGATTCCGGATACTTAAGAAATGTGAACACATTCTCAGTACATATTTATAGCTCATTTGACTACATAGCTTTATGGCTTTTCAGAAATTTGAAAATTTGATTCAAATGAATCTAGTCATACTGGAAAGACCTATCATAATCAAGACCATTCAAGTTTTTTCCCAAAGTTATAATATGGTAACAATATTTGAGCAATTTTGTATGAAACATGTGAAATTTTATGAAAAGTGTTCAGACTAGACAGGTTAATTTTTCAAATATGACTCTTCACTGTTCAAATTGAGAGGTGTTCTCATTTCAAGTTTTTTTAACATGGGAGTCAATGGGAGGAAAAAATGGGACCGAAAAAAGTGTTCAGGCTCTACTGTATAATAATTTGCGAATAATAATATGCGAATTGGCTCCTAAAACATTTTTGGTCATTAAAGGTGTATTTTACCAGGTAAATTGATGACTCTCTTACAAACTTATCAGAAAGCGTTAATGACTAATTTCGACCCTTGTAACAAGAATCCCCATCATTATTTATATGTTTTTCCTACCGGACGTGACCTTGGATCTTGAAAGAGTTATTGGTGTAAAACATGAAAACTTCTGTGAGGTCCGAGAGACCAATCTGCGGAAGCTTTCAACTGTGCTGTCAAAAATGTGTGAACTTGGTGTAGGATACGTCCAAAACAAGTCCATTAGAACACTTGTTGAACTAATCAGGTCCAATGAACGCCTCTTGTGAACACGAATGTCAACATTTCGGGAAAACATCAACCTTTAAATGACAGAAAAAATAAATTAAATACGATTTCATCCAGAGGAACAAAGAGTTTTAAAATGAACGTATATGGGAAATGGTGTATTTGTCCCTTGTGATTAACAATCTAGTATCAAAGTGTTGATCCTATTTGCAACTGTGCAAGGCGCACGTTGAGGAATATTTCTGCTTAGGATCTTAACGTTTTTGAAGGGGCAGCCGAGATTAACCGAATGGGAGATTGTCGAATTAATTAAGTCTGAAACCTATTTTATGATGTTAAAATAGTATATTTTTCTCTCTGTGGACGAACTAATCGATTCACAAAGTCATGGTGATAAACACGTTTTACATTTCTAGGTCAGACGATGACTTAATTAGCCCATTGTACAGGAATTAAATGTTATAAAACTATAACTGACAAACTGACAAGTTCAAAATCTGTATAAATATTATAACATGCTGCCTCTACAACAAAGGCTTACTGAATGGCTAACACACTAGGGGAATCTACGTCTTTTAGACATGTGATCAGAGAGAGGAATTCCCATGGTGTTTCCCAACTTAATTAACCGGAATTAATATATCAATTCCAAAACAATCAAATGTTATGAAACTATAACGATTGGGGGGGGGGGGGGTGATAATTGGAAAGTTTCGGTGAAATAAGCCATTAACTATACATTATATATACAGTTAAACTTAGTTTACAACACAATAGAATAGACTGTAGTTTATTTTACAAAATGTACAGATGTAACAAAAGAACAGTATATTCCTTTTCTATTGTGGACACTTGTCAAGCTATCAAAAACAACTGACAGTAACACAGAAGGCGTATCAGTAGTTGAATACTTATTACAAAAGGAAGCAAACTTTACATTTGAAAAGTACCACAAGCTTAAATGGATCATGGACCATTTACCTTTCATAAGTCGTACTGGCTCATAGGAGAAATAATGGTCATGGGCCTAAGGCCTTTGGCTATTGTTTCACCTAAGATCCAGTACTCACGGCTTATACATTACATATTTCCTATATAAATCTGTTCAAGTATGCATCTAAAGTATAATGTTCATGTACCTCATGTTAATCTTAGAATAAGTGTTTTATGGAAGACATAGATTCCTATGCAGTATATAAAATGGTTTCTGCCAGCCGGGGTTGGCTATCCAAAATGATCAACAGTGAGTTTTATGACCTCATAATTGAAGACGTATATTGTCATATAAATGCCTAGATTCGTCTGTCTGGTTCGCATTCATGGTTATTGTAATATATTCCAAAGCCGAATCTCAATATTTTACAATAAAGAGTTGACCCCAATCAAACTTTATGGAATGACATAAAACATTCCCGAAGATTAATCAAGTTATTTCCACTTTATCTACTTCTGCTTACTGAAATTACTTAACATTCCAAGAACTGAAGGTCATTAGTAATGAGATATTGTTTACTGGAAAAAACACTGGCATTTACTCTGTGCTAAAATTGTGATTTAAAGTTTGCGCACGTTTTGGTTCAAAACACATATTCGATCAATATTTTTGACGGTCGTGGGTGGGTCGTTTGAAACTGGTTCTCGTTGTGTTCGGTTGTGAAAATGGAGTGTATTTTCTTTTTCTGCCTCGCTGTAACAAGTAACACCAACTTTATACAATTTGAAAAAGCATGTGAAAAAATTCATGAGAATAGGCTAGATGAGCCTTTCGATCCAAGAATTTGGACGTCCTCAAATGAGAACCCATGGAAACACCTTGGCAAATTGTTCTAGATTTTCCCCAAAATAGAGAGAATATTGTCACATTCAAACTCCTTATTTTTTATTAAATATGGACAATGTAAAAGCTAACATGTTAATCATTCTCTTACATGATTAACACCCTTACTGTTGCGCAATTACATTGTGATATTCTACAGTAGAAAACTGCGTGTAGAATTGAACTGTAATGTCCATAGAAAAAGAACATTCATCTTTACACTTTGAGATTCTTTAAAGTTCCTGTTAATTCCCAATGCCATAGACATAGACAAGAGTTCAATCTTAGAATGCACAAAGGTGAATGATCCACTATAGCTCCGATTTTCTGTGTTGTCATTTCTAACATAATACAATTTAATATACAATTGTCCATTCTGGCAATTTCTTCAACAACATTATGACACGAAAACTAAATTGATTGAACAATAATTCTTAGCTCGTAACTTGTGTGTTTCTTGTCTTTCAAATCTAATCTCCAGAATCAAAGATTGTGCAGATTATGGTTAAATAAACAACCTGGTGGAAGTATTATTATTAGGTGATTTATTGTGTACACGTTTTATAACTAGATCCAACTCATTTGTCGTTATTTTTTTGCTGAGACTAACATACTTAACTCTGTTTTTGTCAGTTAATGTTTACAATTCCGATTAGCAGATATGATACGAACGGCACTACTAATAACCTTGTCCATCCTATGGCATCGAGTTCTCGGATAAGATATTTGGTTAAGATGACGCAAATGCATCTATCAAATATACAGCCAATTTAAGAACGTCAGAAATGTTTGCATTGGACATTTTTCTCCTATGGTTAGCAAATTAAACTTGAGTTCGTCGAGACAAGTTTATCTCCACAATAATGCAAGTAAACTGGGTGTCAAACTGACTGGAACAGAAAAAAAGAAATAGAAAATAACTAGGAATGGCCAGTTTTGTCTTGACACTTGGGTCTTAATTGTGATGTTTCATTAACAGCTCTTCAAAACTGATTCGGAAAACTATTTTGTCTCGTTTGTGGAAATACAATTTGCTCATTTATGGCATTTGTAATGGATTCGGTTGTGTGTGACTCAAATAATATATTTCAGAGATCATGGGTCGCGATCACACTGATCTTTCCCAACGCCCTTTGATAACTTATAATACGACGGGATCCGTGAACTTTTCTTATTTCAACATTTTTGCGCAGTAGAGAACCTCATAACATGGAAGTATCAAACCAGATTAATCAAAATTACAAGAAATGAAGTATAATGAGCATCTCAGAGGATATAAAATGGAATTTCACATTCAAGGAGAAAATTTGCGACAACTACACAATTACGTTGAGTGCTGACATGTATATGAATTTAGTAGATAAACTTTAAAGGGAAGAAATGATGATACCTCTTTTCAGAATTTTATGTTCTTCCATTATATTCATTAACTCTTTTTTTCAGAATGCGATGTTTTTAATCTTATTCAAAACTCTTTTCAGAATTTGATGTTTTTAGATTTTATTCAAAACTCCTCAGAATTTGACGTTCTTTCATTGCATACATAGCTCTTTTCGGAATTTGATGTGCTATCTTATTATTCATAATTCTTTTCAGAATTTGATGTTTATAATCTTATACATAATTCTTTCCAGAATTTGATGTTCTTTCATTAAATTCTCACGCCCTGGTCGTGGTCTCTCATTTTATCATCATACTTTTCAAAAGTTGTTTTTCTTTGTTATTGTTTTTATAACACTTTCCCAGAAGTTGGTGGTCTCTAACTTTATTCGTAGTCTAGCCACAGGGGAGATGTGTAGGGGAGGGGTGGGGTCACAATGGCTTGTAGCTATACTTTATTCTAACCACTTTTTAAACGTTGATGGTCTTTAATCATAGCACTTTTCAAAAATTGGTGTTCTTTGATTTTATTAATAACCCTTTTAAAGGTTGATCTCTATTCATATCCATTATTTCAATAATACGTGGCTGCTCTGAAATGCGCACTCCAATGAACTACGCCAGACTTACATGTAACAACATATTTTAATGATTAATCTATTAGTTTTTTTTACAGATTACTGATTTTGCCAAACATAAGATTGATATCTCAATATACATAATATATGGAAAACATATGACAACAAGGATGACATGAAATATGTATTAGACGAAATGAATAACTCATTTTGACTCTTGAACTGAGATTCTCACCAACGTTCAAAATGTGTTTTCCCATTGGACTTTTCATAAGCCTTAAGTCTGTGTTATGCCTTGTTGATGTTATTCACAAAACTGACCTGACAATTTGCGTCACCGTTCAATGATGCTGTCTATGTATAGATGCGTGAACTTGTTGCGAGAAACGTCCGAACCTTCGCCTTCAATAGAACACTTGCGAATATAATCAAGTAGAATAAATTCCTCGTGTGAACACGAGTGTCAACCTTTCAACCACATATCAACCCTTAACGACAAAGAAAGAAATTGAACACGATTTCATTCAGAAGAACACAGCGCTTTAAGTGAGGTTATAGAAGAATATGATGTATCTGTCCCACGTGAGGAACAATCTATCAAAGTGTTGAATCTAATTGCGAATGTGCAAAGCGCACGTTGAGCGATATTTCTGCTTAAAATGTCAACATTTGTCAAAGTGACAGTCGGGATGAACCGAAAAGGAAAGATTATTTGATAAATTGAGCTCTGAAAATGATGTTATGATGCTGACATATTGCGTGGCATTTTACATCCTCTCCCCTCAGTGGACCGGCTAATCGATCCATGACGTTAGGGTAATAAGAAATGCTATATATAGGGCCATAAACATTCTAAACATATCCAGAGTGGAGTAAGTCGTGGAAATGATACTACGATGACATCGATGAGTTAATGTGATTGATCTTGATCTTCAATTTGATAAAAAAAATCCATCTCATACATGAAATAAAATTATTAAAATATCACAATCGGGTCAATCGTTGCGCATGTTTTGATCACCGGAAGTGATGCTCTCTAAAAGACACACAGACATTCGCTTCATATGTACTTTACAAAGTTATGATCAAATCCAACTTGATGATAGTACGCTAATGATCCGTATGCACCTCGGGAAATATAATTTACTAATGATCAGATTGTACTAATGAAGTGAAACAACCCAGATAACGACATATACCAAGCTATTCTATGTCCCTAGTGGGAATCGATCTTAAGACCTCTCAATCGCTCGTCATACACGTTACTTTCTGAGAGCAAAAAACTGGCTGGAAATGTAGTTCAATATTGACCATCTTAAATATATACATGTTTAAAAAAGGAGAGGGAATAGAGTCGGGCTGAGAGTTAAATTTGAAAAAGTTTTTGCACTCATCATTCTATGTCATGTCTATTTTTATAACGTCCAAAGTTGCCTTTCGATCTGAGGTTATCATACAAAAAGAAAAAGAGTGACATCCCCTTTATCAATTTGGACAGTTCTGGATCTTAAAGCTTCAATAACTGCTATTTTTGATCAGACATCTCAATTTTCTCATACAATATTGTATGAGAAAATTCCTATAGGATAAAGATTATAAGAAACCATTTGCATGCTTTTTGAAATTATTGCTCTCAACATTTAAAATTTTCTATTCTCTTTACTTCCTTCACTATCCAATATGATAAACAGTAGATTAACTGAACTTCGATAACCTCATCGATAATTGAGGGTATACAGAGAGCTCCGATGACCTCATAAATGAGGCTATAAATTAATTAATAATGATATTACTCGTTGTGCCTGGATTTGTATGTTTGATTCGTATTTTTGTAATCGTAATTTCATTCCAAAGCCCAGCCTTGATTTTTTACCAATAAAATGGCAACCCGCTCTTTATGGAATGACATAAAGCATTTCTAGTGATTAAATTAATTAGAGTACTGTTACTCGAGAACTACATTGTTACTGCATCTCAGAGCAAGGTTCTGATTGAAATCGCAAAAAGAACATATAATGCGTGTGAATTACTTATAACACGATGCTATTGTAAATGATTTGTGAATTGATTGCGTGAGTTGAAATTACCTGTTTTTCTTGATTTACTTTTAATATCATGATCACCTCACACAAATGTCAGTGTGGTCGTTTAATTGCTGGCTTCATATTGGGCTTTTGGGGTTTTTACCATCATTTATGGTTGGTATTGCTTTAGCTAGATATACCCTTCTAGTATTTTCTCATTTCTCATTTGATTAGCAGATTCTTTCTCTTGTTAACGTAATCCATTAGACATTTCACCATTGATTGTGTCATATTTTGTCTACCAGCTACAAATTGCTTTTCACATTATGCAATAGTACTTGAATACGATGTAGAGATTTAAAGAATAACGGATATCGTTCGGAGAGTTTGGTTATTTCTATTTACAAGTAAGCGATGAACTGATTGAATAGATAACACATTGCCGCAAGTTGGCGCTAACTACTAGAGACTATACTTGTTCATCACATCTAATCAAACTTACGCGGTGCCTATCTCATGCATTGCAATAGATTACACATTGTCGCAAGTTGGCGCTGACTACTAGAGACTACGACTAGCCACCTTGGCCAATGTATCGTCATGCTTTTAACGCCGTAAACTTTACTTTTAACGCCGTAAAATATAATTTGAACGGCGTGAAAAAAATTAGCGGTGTCAAAAGTGATTTTGACGGCGTCAAAAATGATTTCGAACGGCGTCAAAACTATTTCGAACGGCGTCAAAAATGATTTTTTACGCCGTCAAAATTTATTAGTAACGCCGTCAAAAATTATTTTTAAAGCCGTCAAAAATGTCTTTGAACGGCGTAAAAAATGATTTTGAACGGCGACAAAAACAAATTCAAACGATGTCAAAAATTATTAATAACGCTGTCAAAAAGGAATTTTAACGCGTGAAAAACTATTTTGAACGGCGTCAATTAAGAATTGTATGTTACACGTAAAAACCACCGTTACAATCATTTTGAAATGGTAGCTTTTATTGATAGTGCAAAAACACTTTTTGACTCCGTTAAAGTGATTTTCGACGCCGTGCAAAATGATTTTTATTGGCGTACAAATTCATTTCTGATGCCATACGTAGTCAATCACGGCGTTCAAAATGTTTTAACGGCGTAATACTCAGTACAAAATGACTTTTAATGGCGCACAAAATTGTTTTTGATGGCGTTAAAAGTAATTCTAAAGGTGTTAAAAGATTTTCTGGCGTTAAAAGTATGACGATACATTGGTCCAGATGGCCAGCAATAAGAGACTATACTTGTTCATCACATCTAATGCCTATCTCATGCTTTGCAATAGATTACATATTGCCGCAAGTTGGCGCTGACTACTAGAGACTGTACTTGTTCATCACATCTAATCAAATTGACGCGGTGCCTATCTCATGCTTTGCAATTTAATTGTGCCTTATACTCTATGATATAAAAATGACAGGCAATTCCATGGTAATCCCCAGTAGTAGATGGATCCTGTAAGCAATTTCAGGCTACAAATTAAAACGTCAATAACACTATGTCTTCGAATGCTCTTACTGGAAAGTTCAGGTGATCTGAGACTTCAGCCCTTAGAGACATTTTAGAGATACATGACACATTGTCGTTTCCTTCATTAGGTCACCTTGATTAAAATATGAGACATTTGGGCACACAAATTTCCCTTCTGCGATTGATCGTGTCATGAACAATTGGTTTACTCTATTACGTTTAGACTGGGTAGTTAATTCAATTGGATTTAATTTCCTTCAGGGTTTCTATCTCTCAGTTGTGACAGGTAAGGCTTTATCAGGAATCAGAGCCATTTCTGTCAATTCATTATCAGTGAACCGTACCGAGTGCATCATCGCTCATGTTAACGTATATATATAGTAGGTCATCAAAGGAATACAGTTTCAGTGAACCGTGCCTGGTGCATCATCGCCCATGTTAACGAATAGCAGGCCGGATCATCAAAGGAATGCAATGTACGAAAAAAGTAATATACTATTAGCTTTGTTAGGTCATACAAGTTGGCAAAATATAAATCACGGTCCGTTGCGTTAAGGGGCATGCCCATTCATGTTAGTTCACGTTTGGACTTGTCTGTTCTTGTTCGCGTGACCAAATAACCTGCTTGGACATGCTGAGTTAGTCAAGACAGCATGTCTTACTTTTTGGTAAACTGTATATATTCTCATACACATTGTATTTATCAATTTAAATATGCAATATTTCGAAAACAATGAAGTTAATGTTCGATGTTTCTGTAATCTATTCCCTACATAAGTGGTCACACATCACCTAGTTGTACAAAGAAGTACTTGAATATTATATGAACATTTGTATTTTATCATTTGATGATGTATGTCCACCTCAGAATATTGTGCTTTGCAACTCTACAACAGTTATATGTAATTGACGAAATTGAAGATTTACAAAAAGTGACCAAAACAAGTTGTAAGAGAAGTCTAGATTCACAAGGGTCGGCGATATCTTCATTACACCCTAGTGTTAAAAGAGTTGGAATTTATTACTTCCCCCTAGATATCAACTCTTTGAAACTTCAAAACAATACAATCTCAACAGGAACGTGTGGGTAGTTAACCTCAATTAGTTGTGTGCTGATTTGTGTTTACATTCTTGCTTTCACTTCCTCAGTCATCTATCTACACTTATTTGGCGCCTATGCATTTTCTACTTTTCTTCCAATTTTTGATTTCGACCTCAACCTTGACCTTGACCTCTTAGTCAGACAATTATAGCTTTACTAAAAAACTAGGTTCATTTCTATTTTTACTCAAAATATAGAGATTAAGGATTTTAAGAAAATATTCCATATGGAGCTAGCTACAGGGAATGGCCAAAGTAAGTATCGAAGACTGCACCTGTACATTCTTTGCTGTTTCATGTCTATAGTTTGACATACATACTGTTGTTTTACCGATATATCTGACATGTCTTGAGAGGGCAGTGCTATTCAACTACTTTCCCATCTCCTGCTATCTGGCTATATGACCTAATAGTGTGTTTCTGAGTGGCTTGATCTCACAGGCCCCTCGACCTTGATCAGACTTAAAACAAACATTGCTTCTTTTGTCTCACCACAACAAGTGATTTGCACCGGGGAATCTAGTCTCCCACAATGTGCCCACTTTCATTTACACAAATGTTTACACTATCTCTTTCAACACGTTTACTCTTCAAAGACATGTTGAAGCAACTTGGAACGTGTGTAATTAGAAGAATGTTTTCCTAGATAATTTCTTACGTAACAATTAACTTTACCGTTTTATCATATTTTCATAATCAAGGTGAAATAAGTATCCGATTGTGGTATACTCAGCGTCTAATATATCTTAACCACCCCAGGTATTAGATAAAGAGTATATTAATCATAATATAGTATTTTAATATCACAAGAAGAAACGCTTACTGACATGCATAACTAAATGTGACCCCTTTGTCCTTACTATTATTTCAATTAGAATAGGTCAATGAATTCTCCAAAATAGCTATTAAAATGATATGTTAGGGGAAGACAAAATTTTATTTTGAAGACAAAAACGTGAAACCACGGTACCCTACAGTGACTAACATCCTTAAAATTCTTTGGACCAAAATTATGTACCTGAAATTTGCAATTTAGTAGAGCACACTACGATGCAAATAAAGGAAAATATTGTTCACGTATATAGATCCTGAGTTACTATAATGGATATCGCCATTTGCAAGACCTCTTTTTGATATTTGGGCGACTTCTCATTGATGTGATTAACGGAAGTTGAAGGTTTCATTAGATCACCATGATCTTGGCCGCAGTCGCCTCTGAGATAGTACCTAGTATGTTACATGTCTTGCCGATTCTTCTGACAAGCCCCTAAGCAAATCAAACAAAGATTATGTTTTCATCTTTGCTTATCGAACGCCTTGCAGGAGTCTAAAAATACCCCGCCAATGAATGTTTAAAGCTCTGTTTTGTTTCGTACACATGCCTGTTTGAAGAGTTTTGAAATCACTACTTATGGACATCTGTTTTGTTTCTGCTTCAACGCTACCATGAGACCTATGTTTACTGAATGAGCTCATACAATGAATGAACTTCATTGTGTTTGAAAAGCGGTGCTTCATAAAACAGAATTTTAAAGGATATTGTGCGTTAGACCATACTTTTTGATTGACAGTTTGTTTTTCTGATTTGTTTTGCTTGTACCAGTAGAAGGTTTTTTCTAGCTGTGTTTTGTGATGTTGTATGTCTCTCCTATTTGCACTTTGTACTATCAGTCTTACATATAGTACTATAGTGTTTCTTTGCGTGATGAAATAGACGTATCTGAGTGTACTATCCTTACTCGGTTTGTTTATTTCGTGGCATGAGAAAAGTAGTTCTGTTTCAAACTTGTTTGGGGACTTCAATGGTATACTACAGCACCATCTTTGGATGGAATACTCTAATTTGCAGACACATAATGCCCAGAAAAACTGGGAAACATGTGATCATAACAGTGATCGGTAAAATATTTGGGATTATTTTCTGCGGATGGATGAGCTTGGTAGTGGTGAATTGGTTAATGTACATAAATATGATGATGGTTTGGTACTCCAACTATGTAAGAGAGCAGACCTTTTGATTTTCGTGGGATATTTTTTGTTGAAATTTTTGACATTAAGGTGAGATGTTTCGCTGTATTTCTCTGAAATACTTTGAAAATAGATGGGCTGCGATTTGATAAATTCTAATTTGAACTTTGTCAATTTAACATCTCAATGGTACAAAAAGTAATACTGCTGATTCGGCAATTTTCGGTTTTTCACTGGAAAAAATAGTTGACTACATTACTGCCAATTTAAAAGGATTTAAAAGAAGAGGATTCGGAGCAGTTCTTGCTCAATTAAAAGGTACATACCTCAAATGTGCCACACTGATCGAATAATTTACATTTTGACACTTTTGTACCCACTAAAAACCCATTTTCAAAGGGACATATTCGTTTTACTTACATAAAAGATCATGCTGGTTGGTCTGGTCATCAGAATTTCGTGAAAATTTAATGGTTTTCTATTTTGCAAATTAACAAATAGTCATACTTGCGAGAGTATACGAATTTGTTTTGCAATTGCTACAATTTTAACCAGCTTTTGTAATCTATTAGCATCACTAGGGCTCGAAACCTCCCAAAATTGTTCAGAAAATCGAATTTTGCATGTTCACGGCTCACTGATTTTGTATTCCTGCATTTACCATTGCACGCAAATTTTACTGAACAGTTTCCTAATAAATTGTTTTTATGAGAAAATAACCAATTTCAGTCTTGAATTAACAAAATATAATGACCCCGGGGCTCAACAACATGGAAATTCAGTCAACCATGACCCTATTAGAGTGTACTGTCCTTACTCTGTGTATTTTTAAAGTTCATTTCTTTCTCTTACACTGACCACATGCATGTAAAATGGACGAGAACAAGTTTTGAACAGAACGTAACACAACAACTGCTTTGTGAAGATTTGTCGAGTTCCAAATATATTCTGCTGAGCTATTTAAATCTGTGAAGATAACAGTTGTTTATTTGTGTTCTCAACAGCAATACCTGTCAATGGTGCATATGTTTCAAAGATCCCATGTATAGCGTCAGATAAACTATAACATATTCACTTCATTTGCTACTTTTAATGCAATTTTGTATCTGTTATTTATAATCTCCAAACGGTTGTTCAGTCTGGCGAGAGTCTGTGTATCGCTAAGTAGGAGAAATACGCCAAAGGGTGTTAACATTCATACTTTGTGAATGGTTAAAGGCAACTTTCAATACTTGATAAGGATCACACACTTTGTTTAGACGAACCATGGAGCGTTGAAACGTATTCCCCTTATGTTTGCAAGTAAACATTAAAATGGGATGCAACCATCAATAAAGTTTGAGATATGAACATAAAAGCTTTGGTTTAACCCTGAGAGTCTAGTATGATTCCAAAGAATATGATGATATTATTGATGGATCCCATTTCTGCTTTAAATATACAGGGTGTCAAATGATCATTCTGATGCTCATCTAGCAACTGGTAATATCTTTCCAGAAAGGAACAAATTGAAGGTCATGATTTCTCGTGATGTCAAATGGTAGGCCTATACCACACCTGGTGCAATATATTACGATTTTACCTGGAGGGGGCAGGATTAATTTGACGCCCAGTATATGGGCTTTGTTTAACCGTCTGAGAGAATTCATTGGGTATTCTTTCATTACACATACTACTGTTCTTTCAATGCTTGTTAGTTATGCTCCTGGTTTGTTTTATATTTAGATTACCGATGGGAAAATTGTTTGAATTGAAATTAAAACTGTAATTGATTCTACAGTAGTCGATTCTACATTTGTAATTGTTTTGCTATTGTCAATGAAATGTACTGCTTAGGGGTATGGTGAAAATACCGATATAGGGGTCCGTTTCGGAACAGTTGTAAATTACAATTTGGTCGCAGAACATTGTTCGTCATAAAATAGACAATGGATTTCTCGGAATCGTAAGTTAGGATCGTACCAAAAACGAACCCCAGGAACTGATTGGAAACATAGTTTATTCATTAAACCATATAATGATGAATATGAACAAGTAAAGATAGTCTCTAGCAATAAATAAAACTCACAATAGCAATACCAACATCACATGTGCTTCTCAGTAGTGAATATAGTACAGGAACATATCCTAACTAACTTGTTTTTATAACCTACGGCGGAGTAATTTCTTTGAGTAATTTGATCCAGATTAAGTTGTTCAAAGTTTGATTTTTCCCTCTGTTAACAGCTGTAGGGATATTCTCTTGTTTGTTACAAGTTCAATTGTTTAAAACTAGTACATTTGAAATTCTATATCAAACATGGGAAGTAAAAAACAATATTACGTGCTTGGCCGACTTTGTAACACCCTGTGGTGAAACGTGACATGATGCAACATGGTAATGTCTGATATTGGACGATGATGATCGTAACAAGGGCATTCGGAATCAGCACATGTGATGAGCGTCCAATGAAATACTTTAACACATTTACAAGACAAAAAATTAGATTTGCCAAAATAAACATAAAGTCACATTTTTGTTATACGTCCCCAAAAAATATTTTTGGAACTTCATAGAGATATTTCACTTGTATAATGACATGGTAACGCAATGGTTATGATCACACATCGAGGCTATGGTCACACAAAGATGAATAGCATGAAGAGATCGCTTATTTATTTAATGGACGTATTTTACCTCCAAGGAATCGCGCTGTAACTTATTTTGTTTTGTCAAACTCATTAGCACCGGGGCTTAGCACACGATATGGTAATAGAGACGGGGCTATATGCCTCGTAGCCACAGTATGTTGACATATTGATACGCAGCATTGGTTCAACCCCATTGAGATTATCTATTTGAAAGACTTAGTACCATAGACGTTCCATCTTTTTTATTCATGAAAACATTTAAGCTCAAATATAGATTGATTTTGAATATGTTTTTGACATGTTCTTAGATTAATATTTGATAAGAGAAAATAAAATGTCTGTTTCTTGGTAGGTTACTAGATCATGGGGAATCTAAACTGAAAAGCACATGACTTTCTCATCACTTGGAGTGATGTTTTTTTTAAAAAAACTCTAAATTTTGTTTGCATAAAATGTTAACTTCAATATTCTTATAGATCTTATTCTCGGAAGGAACTATTTTTCCCGATATAAAACCATAAATATAATTGAAGTTGATCTCAAGAAATTAAAAAAACGTAGCAGGGGGTCCCGTCTCCTCGTATAATTAAGTCTTGTAAAGATACCTGGAGCAGATAGTATACGTCAAAAAGAGATCCACAATCAATTAATCATAGGTATGTTCACCTGCAACGCAAATATGTAGTCTTTCAAATAAGCAGAAAATTGGTATACAGTCTGCTCAGTGTTGGTGTGAATACAAGTGACTTTGAAAAATTAGTGTAATTATCGTTAAAGAAGGTGAAATTCCACTTGTGAAATACACACCTGGTGTTGCTGTATCCTGTGTTAAATCAGATGAAATAAGGAATTAAGACATTTGAAGTACGATTGGGCCAGTCATTCATTGTTTCTAGTATTGCCTTTTTGATTTTTCTTATTTAGAGTACATGAAACAGCCCGCCCATCAGGGGTATAGAGTTTCTAAAACACAAGACTGATCTGTTACTGTATTTAATAAATAAAGTAAGTGAAGTGAATTTGATGGTCCCGTCCACTCTTTTGCGATCTCTCCCTCCCCGGTGAGTTGTGAGATGATTCAAGCTATTGTCCCAGTGTCTTAATATAATCCCCCATCCTTTATTGACTTGAAACAATTCACTCGATCCTCCCCAGTTATGCAATCCCCTTCCCCAGTTACTTGATTCACTAACAGGGAAACTAACAGGGGATGGAGAACGAATTGACTCGCTTCTGCTATTTCTATTTACTCTTAATATATTAAGCTTAAGGGCGTGATGAATTGATAGAAAAAATACACATATAGTATCTCGTAATTAGGACCATAAATTGTTACAACCGATTACGCTGTTAAGTAATGTATTAATTACACTTAAGCATTACAAGCTCTATTTCATCAAAGTATCTACTCTGTTATAAGATTAGCGTAACCTTCTATTCGATTTGATTCATAAACTGTGTTTGTTTTTAGTATTCACTTATTTGTATAAGTATTTTTATATCTGTCAGGTTAGACAAATTAGTTTCGACCCATTGTAATTTCTGCTCTTACGTAAATAATAAAAACTAATGTGTATCTTTTATTAAATTGTGTGAAATAATGGAAAACCAAAAAACCAATACCAGAATTCAATGCAAATATCAAAGCACGTGCGTCATGGTAAGGATGGAATTCAAAGGTGAAAGTCATGACAAAATATATACAGGGTGGGCCAAAAAAACAATACCCAAGTTTAAAGATAATGTATGATATATGTTAACTCATGCCATGTATTATATATAATTTTAAAGATAAATCATTTCCTAACAATATGAGACCATCCGATTGAAAAACTCTTATTGAAGAGTTAGAGGCTAGAAAGGACACCAGGGGTGTCATGAGCCACCATAAAATTTCAAATTGTGGAAAATTGAGGGAAATTTGAATTTTTGCACCTTCAAAAGATGTACATTTATGCAAGTATAGTCCAAAATTCGCCAATAAAACTTATATCTTTTGAATAAATATTTATTGTGTATTACTTTCAAATAAATGTATAACATGTATAAGGATTCAGTTAAGCATATTGAGTGCAGCTGTGACTGCAATACGGGTGTATATTTTCATTTTCTGACTTTTGGTCGCTCATGACACCCCGAGTGTCAATTTTTGCCTCTATCTTCACGACGAAACAAAAGTTTTTCAATCGGATGGTGTCATATTGTTAGGAAATGATTCATCTTTAAAATAATACATATTATTATGCACCTCATTAAAATACTCAAATCTGATTGGTTAAGAGCTGCGGGGTCTATTGCCATACGTGGCAGCAAGATCTCGTTCTATCCAGTATTCAAGCAACGAGATCTCCAACCATCCCGTATACCAGAATACCTATCCTCGAAAAAATACTTTCGAAGAGTCCAATTGTCCATGACGTCATTTTCTTAGAATCTCTTCCATGTTGAATTTGAGATGAATGCGAGGGAGAAAAGATTTGCGTGATATGAGAGAAGGGGATTTCTATTCAATTTCCTGTGATTAACTGACAAAAGGTAGGTGGCGCTAGATACGGGATCGGCCAAACTTATCATATATGGAGGGAATACGTAAGAATAAGGCCAAATGAGAGAATAAATGGAATTTTTGATTGTCGAAACACCAGGTTTTTTAGGCTCGGCTTCTGTTTTAGTAGACCCATTCTTTAAAATAAAGTATTTCTCAAGGGAGGTGCATAATAAAATAAATACTGGATGGCCATGAGGTGGATATGCCAAAATACCTATCCTCGAAAAGAAATACTAGGCTCAGCTTCGCTTCGCCTAGTATTTTTTACTCGGATAGGTATTCTGGCATATCCACCTCATGGTCGTCCAGTATTTGTTTAATACATGGCAAGGTTTAAGATATATTATTTTAATAATTTATCTTTAAATTTGGGTATTGTTTTTTTGGCCCACCCTGTATATATTTTGCCACATTCCACAATCGCAAGACCGTGGATAATTTCATTCATACCGAACGTATATAAAAACATTTTAAATTATTGTTTTTTCGTAACATCAAATAATCTAAAGCTACATACAACATCTCATTAGATTGAGCATTACGTTTCAAATAACGTTGGGCAGTTTGAACAGTTCGTACAGACGTCATGGTGAGTGCGGCAAATAATCCGTGTGGGTTATCAAATATCAGAACCTGATGAGTCACATTAACTCAATTGACTTGCTGAAATTGCATTATGGGTAGCATTAACCTCTCGCGTCACCCATGTGTTTCGTTATTTTATTTTATTATCCAATTATCTCTGTTTTTCCCATTTACTCTACCTAGACTGTATAATTGTGATGGTACTCATGGGATGTAAACTTGTAATCAAATCATGATATGATACGAATACGATGGGTGGAGTTACTAGTTTTCTCAATTACATTCACGTCAAAATGTAATTACACGTCAAGGAGGATTGGCTCACAGAATCGAAACTCGATATTTTCCAACAATTAAAATGTTATTTCCTGAAATTAAAACTGACTCTAAACTCAAAATAAACAGTTCAAAAGATTCGAACCAATATCTCGGTCATTTCTTGTGAGTTTTGGAATTTATCGTTTGGAAATAAGACCCAAATTCACGATACAAATATTGAAGGGAACAAAATGGCGGCTGTTTGAATTCGAATTTTGTATCACGACATGTCCATATTTGGGACAGAATATCAGTGTGGCACTCTGGGAGCCAATCCTCCTTGATTACACGTTGAATTTTGAAGGCTAGTTTCTCGTATTCCTTATTTGTTTAATGCCTTGAATTCCAGAACATTTTTCATTCGTGCTTGTTTTTGCTATTTTACTTATCTTAATGTGCATTATTTAATGTTCATTATTATTGAATGTTCATTTTGATGGTATATATGAACAAAAACCAAAGACATTTTCATTCATAACGTGTGTAAATTCAAAGTTAGAGCCATACATAGTGATACATTTTGTGATTGATATATCTGTTCTCTGGATATTCATGAGGTTTATTAATTGTAAGCAATGATCAGTCAAAACTAGCCTATAAGATCAATGTGTCAGATTACAGGGTTTACAGGACACAGGAGGTCACCATATATGGAAAAGGTGATGAGATTCGAGGTTAGGGTAGGAGCAGTAGCAACCTATAATAATCTCCCTCTTTATTCGCTGATAGAAATATGTTTCTAGAACAAAGTTTATTTTTGATAATCCTTGGTTTAGCTAAAATTAAAGTTACAAGCCCCTGCCCTTGCCCCCCCCCTGCCCACCCCTATTACGCACACCCCACAAGTGATGAAGGGGATAAGAGGATTGGGGGTCCGGGGACTTGAAGCAATACATAATTCTAGATATTGTGCTAATTTTTGTGAACAAATAATTTGAACAATGGTGTATTTACATCTTGTACTTAAGTAAGCTTTGACCTTATGATAGGGAAGAAACGCACATTCTATTTTTGTGCAAAGTAACGTAAAACATGGGACGTACCGCGCATGCAAATGTTTCAAGTGTTCGTGCTTTTAATGCATCGTCTATGCTAGTTTCTTTAAATAAATCCTACTTTCAAACAAACTATGAGTGAATTTGGCAAACTTTAGCGTCGAATTCACGGATATAATTTCATTAAGTTATCTTCTTGTATCCAGTTATATCTTATTTAGTTCGAACCCACCATGTCATTTCCTTGACACTTATTTCGCCGATGGATTATTATATTAAATAAAAGATTTAGATGAAGTCAATCTTATGTCCTTATAATTCGTTATAGGTCACTTATCGAGAGAAAATAATCAAAATGACTGACAACTGAAGTGATTTTTCTCTTAGTTAACGATAATGAAGATTCATAGGGCCGCAAATTGGGAAGAAAGAACACATAATGAGTTTTCTAGGGTCTTTAATCTGTAATCATAGTAAAGGAGGCTCTGTTTTCTATAGACCCGGAATGAGAATTAAATATTATATTTCTACTCGATGTAAGAGATCTAAATCAAAAGATTTCTTGAGAATCAATCCTGTGTGGATTGATATTTCATTTATTGTATTGTGGCACACATCGACATTTTATTCCCTTGATCAATACATAATCAAATAATACCAGAAAAACAACTTGAAAATACACAATGTATTAAAGGCATTTAACAATTATCAATATTCATTAAATAAAGGAAGGAAAAATAGTTATTTATGTTTGCTTATAATTTACTTAGAATTCGCCTGTAGCGTAATCAATGAAACTTCTTATCAACATATTGTTACAAACGTGCCCCGGGGTCACTTAGTTAATACTCTAGCCATTTTTGTTTTATATCAATAAGGCACTTACTTCTCCTATTTCTCACCCTGCGCGCAGAGTCTTGTTATAAATTAGATGAAGCTTTCGCTCAAGAAGTAAAGTCGAACGAAGGTACCTACTACTTATCATGCTTAAGAGTCAAAACCACAATTGTAAAATCACATCCGTGTCCTTTATGCATAGCACCCAATGCAGACAGATAGCACAAAATTACAATTGCATGATTCTCGAGTCTTTTATGCGATCTGTCTACATGGTGTGATGGTGGTTCCATTTTCCCATACTATACTACTAGTACGTAGCAATATTCCATTCAAAATAGTGCATGATAAAGTTTTCGATACCACTCTATTAATAAAAAATATTTTGTCCCTATTTGATAGTTTACCCTATTCTTTTGTCAGAAAAACATGTTGGGAAGATTATAATTCGACTAATTGACACGAAAAATGATATGCTTTAACTGATTATTTAATCAAGTCTATATTAATGTACTTACGGAATTGAGATTGTCAAATTTCAAGCGAATTGATTCTTAAGTGTCAATTAATGGTAGGTTTACGTTGGGTTCATTAAATGAATTGATGAATCACATACACGTATGTACATATTGAATGAATTGATGAATCACATACACGTATGCACATATTGAATTCATTTGATATGTCATTGTAAGTCAACTGCATGAAACCATCCGAAAATTCATAAAAGTTGCACCCTGAATCTAAGGTCACCGTCAATATGAATAACGTACACAAGGGTCATTATTTAGGAATCCATAGGAAACTTAAGTACATGAGTACACGTATTATCAGGATGAGTCTGTGCATGCATGAATGCTTTCAAATTTAATAAAAAATGATCAGCCATTTTGACCATATACCTTGGTTGAATGCACGGAAATTCTCTAAACTGATTGGCTGACACACACTTATTCGTTGAAGGTTAAATGACGTATAATGCTTAAATATAATTTAAAACTAGCTAAAATATTAACCTGTCGATGCACCTAATTGTGAGGCTTATAATTTAAAAATATTAGTTTGAAATTTAAATATAAGTCAAGACTCACAGATAATGATATATCAATGGTTAATCATATGATTTATACAAGGTAAAATAAGTTTAAATAAATTCCATTTTCATCATTTTGAAAATTAATGGGGCATATGCCATAGAAAATATAAATATTCTACAGATTAAAGATGTTGCAAAACATAGCTCCAAAGCAAGTATAGTTCTTGGGAATAAGGATAGTATTATCAGTTAACGCAATGCAGTGAATGAAACGGCATACAATTAGACTCGTACCATCCCTAGTAACTCTGATTACCTCAACGAGGTAATAAATAACACATTGATTACTACAAGGAAACATTAAATGGCTACAAAGTGCCTATAAAATAATGTGAAATATTTAACTCTATCCATCATTATCAGTTGTTTTTTCTGTCATCCTCAATAGTTTAATCACCGTTCCTGTCTAAACAATGCGAAATTGTAAGATGATGATGGTCAGTCAAGAACACCAATGATGCAGCAAACATTTCTGACGCAAAACCAGTGTTTTCAAACTTACAACGGAGATGTCTCAAAGAGAACATTCAATAGAAGTAATACAGTAAACGGAAGAGTTGAGTATCCATTGAAGCATGTGAGCTGATCATACGTGACTAGCTTATATGATTGGTTGTCTTGGTTATTTTGAGAAAATGTCAAGGAAAACATCGCTGGGGCAATACCTAAATATACTCCTCGATTGAAGCTATTTGGAAACTGAAAATTGTTAGTTTAAATTACTTAATATTAACCTACAATAACAACAGAAAATATTATGCTTTTTCCCCGGTTTTTATTTCGATTCCCCAATCATAAGTCATGTGATCTATATTCATAATGAGGCTCTGACCTCTCACAGAAAAACAGTGAAGGAATTCCTAAACCCTTTTGATGATGTCATTCAGGTCAATACACAATTCTCAAAGTAAATAGATTCAAAACATATTCAAGTTATCGATTTCAAAAATGAAAATTCTCTGGTATCCTTCAGTTATATGAGTTGAAGTTATCATAGTATCAGATAGTGATTTTGGGGGTCCACAGTCTTGAAGCAACTGTTGAGAGGATGGTAAGAGTAGTGTGATGTATCATGTACAATCAACACAAACAATGCAATAAAATTAAATATCATAAAGTGCTTTGTAGGTGAGATATATCCTACTGAGCTAGAATTGAAAAAGACTAATGAATCTGATATGAGTGCACCTTATCTTGATCTTCTTATTAACATTGAATGAGACAACAGTATATATTGTATTGTAAATTGTATGACAAAAGAGATTACTTTAATTTTGACATTGTTAATTTTCCACATTTGGATAGCAATATTCCACTAAACCCAGCATATGGGGTTTAAGTATCCCAGCTTATTAGATATAGCAGGGCGTGTTCAAAATATCTAGATTTCAAATCAAGACACCATATTTTAGTGATCAAGCCGTTAGGTCAAGGTTATGCTTGTAAAAAAATTAAGAAATCCTTTCTGGGCTTTGCTGAAAAGTACAAGTCATTAATTTCGAAATTTCAAGTTTTACCACTTGAGATGCTGAAGGATGTAGGAATGGTAAAATAAATTGGCAATGAACTTTTGAGGTGGATACCGGCTATGGCATTAATGGTTGAGAAATAGGGATCGAAACCAGCCATAGTTTTCTCCTGATGACCATTGTGAATTGTTGTGTTTTATGGATTATGATGACGGCTTTGCGAACGGATCTTGACCCTTCGAATTGCCTATGGACTTCGAGACTGGATTTTATCTATCCCACATCATTTGAGACTGAATACTCTTTTATGAGTACTAGTATCTACAACTGTTTTTGATGTTATGAATATTGGCCATCAATTTTTTCAATTTTTCTTCAACATGTATTGTAATGAATTCAGTATGAATGAAATGTTCCTTGGTGTTCTGGTCCTGGATTGTAATATTGGTTCTCGATTGGAGGGGGGGAGGGGGATGTTAGACATTGTTTCTTTTCACGTTAGATCATGGTTTTGGGATATATAGGGTCTACTTTTCTTATGACAGATGTACACTTACAGTTTGCTTTTTCTTGTTGGGTTTCTTTAAAGTTTGAAGTCACCCTTCCCTTTGGCATTTGCGCTTATATATTTATAGATTCGAAACTCTATATCTAAGATGAGAAAAGCGAATATCGATGGCCATGGTGATCACAAAATTATGACGGGGTAGTATTTTGGACGGGAGAGTCAGTGATTTATCCACATTTACTTCAGTAAATACATCAGTACATTTACAAAGTAATGTAGCGAATGAATTCCGTTGGTTGACAATGGCAAAGGAAGACACTTGCCATCGAGAAATATATCTCTGTCTGTTCAATGAATATACAATCGGAGATATCTGCAATGAAAGGATAGAAGCGATCGTCAGATTTCTGCTCCATAGAACATTCCCTTTTAAGTGTTAGAAATAATTCAATTATCTGTCAGAGCCTGCATTTGAAAGCAAATGCTTTCAAAAATCTAGTTTTAATGCTGATTAACCAGCTGTCTCTGTTTATATCTAAATGCATAGAAAATCCTCAATTTGAAGCTATCCCTTCACACAATAGAATAATAACATATTTTTCGATATTTCCAGATTTAAATATAGTGTAACTATTTTGGAGTTGGACATTTATTCATTTGTATTATTGACTTTTGTTCACTTGTTCTAAATCTCGTGTACTTCTGACGTGATGAGTTGTTATGGACGTTTTTATGCATCTTCTATGTTCTATAGCATTTTGTTGGTCACACTATCTCAAATGTCATAGCATTTTAGAATCTTTCAGACATTTCTTTCAGAACATTCAGTCCATGGCCGATTTTTTGCTATGGCTATATCCAATTCCATATTCTTACTGTTAGTGCTTCTGTTGTCAGTTCTAAACCCCCTCTTATCACGGTATCATTTTCTCCAATTGAGTTTGCCGAAAAATAAGAACGTGCGATTACCACCAGTCCAATTACAATATCAAAGTGTCTAAACATGACAGGATACTAATCAGAAATGGACACAGTTGATAGGTCAGCCTGTCCAATACATCAAGACCAAAGCTAGCAATCTATCGTACTGGAAAACATATGAAAGTCCCATAAATTCTCCACATTAATAAATAGTCTAAGGAGCGAAATAGGCTAATTAAGGGAAATAAAAAGGAGTCCAAATACGACCTGACGACTCGATTGATGATCTAATTCAAATCCACACATACAAAGAAACTTAAAATGCTATTTAGTAAGTTCAAGACGTAGGATCAAATCCCATCAGTCTTTAGAAATTTCCCGGTATAATATACGAATATTTCACCTAATTGCTCATTAACTTTACCAATTATCTTCAAAGTTCAGACCAGGCCATCTGATCATCTTTGATTCAAGGAACCTAGACAAGTATATTTGTGACATTTAACGAGCGATCCAACATCTGATCCCATTTACCATAATTGCATCCTCATCGGAGTATGACATGTTTACGTAGTTATGGCAACCATGAACCATATGCAAATTCGCTGGCCATTTCAAGAACAAGTGAAGGAATGTTGAAACACAGTTAAGATACACTCCCGTTCATAAATTTGGCAACCTTTTGCCCCATAGGCTTACGTGTTAAAGCCCCTCTATGAAAAAGACTGCCAAACGTATGGAGGAGAGTGTACATTATTATTGAATCACTCATTGTGTGAGTGAAAATGGAGATCTGGGAAATGTCTTTTATATTTATTAGTATTTGCTAGATCTTAAATCCTCAGTGAAATGGAGTTGGAAGTTCAGGAGTCAGTTTGTTATATCAACTGTCAATAGCTGTCAGGTCAGCAACATTTGCAAGCGCAATTCGGATTTACTTCAGGTCAATTTTCGGTTTATTAGTAGAGTCAGCATGAGCGAATATAAATAATCATTCCATCAAACTCAGGAAAAAATTACAGAATATCCGTCGTTTATGGCAGAAAGCATAGGTGCAACAGTTGGAAAAGACTCGTAAAACAACTCCAACCAATCACCCAGAAATTAAACAAATCAATCAAATATCATACTGTAACCTATAAACCATCCCCAATAGGTAATCTAATATATATGTAAAAATCCTTGGGATTCATTGAGGTTAACTTAACACAAATTTGAAGAATTTCTACGTGAAACGTGTGAAATTATCGTCCCTCTGATGATATTTGTACAAACGTGTGATAGGTGGACAATATCATTCCTTGTATTATCCACGAGTCTTTCAGAAACTTTATTTCACCCTTAAGTGCTGTTTCTGAGTGGGAAAACGATGTGCAATTGTATTGATATTGTTCTTAAAGATAATACTAATCCAGTTGGTATTGAAACGGCATAATGATAATTTCGAGTATAATCTAGTTTGATCTGCCATCTATTTTACAATGTTATATTTGGTCACTTCAAAAATGTTGAACGAACTTTACAATATGGATATGGACAGCATACAGGCACCAGAATCCCACTTCAATTATAAGTAATAGTAACGCCAAATGTTAAGTGCATGTGTTTTATAACTTTCGATTCATTAGCCTAGAATAGTTAATAAGGCCATCAGCCAAGCAGAATGTGTCAATATAAAACTGTCTTTGATAGATTAAATCTATTCAGGGAGAACTCGCAATCAGCGGTTCAGTAGAACTGACAAGGCCAGTTGAACAATGGTTTAAACAGGAATTCAACGACTGGGCTAGCGTCACGCGTTCTACGGTTGAAATAACAATTATATGACGTCAACTTAGTATTATTATAAAAGTGCAACGTTATTGACTTTTTCAAACATGATTGATAAACTTGATAAAGTAAATGGAAAATGACAACATCTGAAATTGATGGTCCGATGAAGTGAAAAGAAAAAGTTAATAACGAACACGTCAAAAGAATTACCCCAATTTCGAAGATGTATCTAATTTTATAGAATACTTGAATCTCAATAGGGTCGTATTTAAGTAGTGCTTTTAACTCTGATCAATTCTCATGATATAATTTTTTGACATTCTTATAACTATGAATATAACTATAGCTCTTTCTGTATTTATTTCCAGGTCGTCCAGTAGAGGTAAAATCAAATATATACATAAAGAGTATGGGACCAATATCAGAAGAGGATATGGTGAGGAATGATTTGTTTTTTATTCCATCCTGTCAAAATTTATTACAAGAAATAACTTATGCCTGCCATATATCATTAGTATCGTTGCCTTCTCTGTTATTCAGGTTTCGTATATACAACTATTAATAGGCAATCTGCTATCACAAATCATTAATTCTTAAGTTTCCAATTTATATTATTAAGGCATGTTGATATTTTTCATCCAAAATATATATATATCCTTGTGTGTTAAATCGTACGTACAGTATATGTGGGGGATTTGTTTCCTTTATGACTGGTTGTGCTCTTTGATGTCAGTTTTTCTTATTATTTTTAAAAATATTCTTTGATGCAGTTATGGCACTTGCACTTATATATTGCTATTAACGGACTTGCACTTATATATTGCTATTAACGGACTTGCACTTATATATTGCTATTAACAGAATTTGGAAAGTCTACCAAAGTACCATACGATAGGGATGTAGAATTGGGCCACTGTGCATACTTCACATGCACAATAGCATATCATTAAATTCAATCAAGAAATGTGTAAAGTATACGACCATAAAGCATATACGCAAGCATATAAAGTTACACTGTTCTTCCACGAGGGAGTAATAATTCTGAGTTACCAATTATGTCCTGTCAGAAATGTTTGTCATTAAAACTGACCATAACTTAATTCATCATGAAATGTCTTAATAAACCTAGTTGCAATTATTATTAAAATTCCACAAATCATATTATGTGTATCATTTTATAGAGTGCATATATTATGGTCTATCGTGGCAATTCGAATCCGAGATTGACCGTTTTAGAAAGAAGACGCGATGTGTATTGTTTTGATTTGTGATTACGACATAATGGCTGACTTATAATTAATTTATTATTCATAGAGTCTGATGTCATTGATAACGTAACTTAAAGCATTGTGTTTGTAGTACATAATTTAACACAATATGACAGGAATCAAATTTCCAAATATGCATTTATAAATCTTAATTAAGGGTAAAGCTTATACTATAAAATCATGCAGAAAGTAGAATTGAATTGAACTGATTACGAGATATAACAATAATTCGAGGTTCCAAAAATACATTGCACAACGATTGTTCAACGTTGTTCAACGATTGCTATATTGCACAACGATTGTTTTTCCTCTTGACGTGCTATATTGAGATTTAAGCTTTATTTAATTTATTCTAGTGTCTCAATTCCTCCTCATGACAAAAGCGATCAATCTCCTAGGAGCAAGTGTCTCTCATCTTTTCAAAGAAATTGAAGTAAATTAGGTTGATGCTCACTTGCTTAATCGAATCATCTTACTTAAGAACCATATAGCCCCAACTTATCTTGTTGACCCGTAGGTGTTATTATAGACCCCGGGGCTGCATTTTGACTAGTTTACATTAGGTAACACTGAATGTTTCGTATTTTATGCTGAGTTTATCTGCATCGCAAATAGTCATAGATATTATGTAGTATTCATACAAGATTCCAAATGATGTGGGCCAGACAAAAACGAGTTTTGACGTCCATAACAGTATCAAATCTAGAGTCAGCATTTAATCAAAACACCTCTTCCCATTTTACCCATTGTAAAGTTTTTGTATTTTAGATGAAACAGTAGCATTACAAGTTCCATATTTGCCTAGTCTTTGTATTTTAGATAATACAATTACATTACGTGTTCCATATTGGCCCATTGTAACTTCTTTGTATTATAGATAAAACAGTTCCATATTTACCCATTGTGACTTCTCTGTATTGTAGATGTATGAGATGGACGTATATTTCCGTCAAGAATGGAACGACTCCAGGCTGGCATTTGAAGTATTCACTTTAAATGGAGCAAATATTACAGAGATACGGCCTAGTTGTGGGGTGCTGAAAGATTTATGGAAGCCAGATACATTTTTTCATAATGGGAAGGACTCTTACCTACATATGATAACATATGAAAATGCATTCTTCAGAATATCTCCTGCTGGAGTGATTTACATGTCAAAAAGGTAAATGTTAATTCATTTGAAATTGATATCCTTGGTTTAATATCCACACAAGTGTGAATACATCAGAATACAGAATGCATACTTGGTTGGGGATTATGGTATTGTGACCATTGTTACCTATAACACTACAGTGGTAAATCGCTTGTCACGTAGCATTTTAATAAAAAAGGTTTCGCGATAAAGGAATTTGTGCCTGTAACAATTCTTCATTACGAAGCCTTTCTGTCCAAATGCTTTGTAGCAAAACCATTAATCAAACTGAATTGCTCCATCGTTTGACGCAATGCTTTTAGTAAATGGTATATTTATTTTTTTAAAACACAAACATATTTATTTTATGTGATAAAAGCAAAATTCTTGAACCAATTAAACACCTATCTCCCATCCGTATGATACCGATTCTACATCTCCTGTTAGGGTTGCCCATAATCTGCACCCTTCGGTTATATACAGGGTGGGCCAAAAATATTAATCGAAAAATGTTCCAATTTTTATCGGCCCACCCTGTACATTGATCGTTTTCTGTAAAGTGAACAAAGAATATGGTCATGTCAATGAAATACGGATATAAAACCAAACTAACATATTTTCTCCATTCAAGTGTCTTATTTGGAGGATATCTCTCTACTTTAATGTTTAATCAGCCCAATACCAAATCAAACCCCACGGGCATCGATATGATATTCAGGAGCACATATTTAATCTTACATATTATCAACTTAACATTGTGATCATACATGCTAATTCAGCCAAGCAAATACTACAATAACAAGTTCAATCTGAGAATCAGTTCTGGCTGAAATCAATCTCAGCAGATCTCTTAACTCTTAAAGTGTTTTGATTACAAAATGGCAATTCTGTGTATTTATAATCGTAACTCTCAGAGGAATATTTTACTTTGCGTGATTCTAATTTACAATCAGAATGGCTTCTCCTCCAGAATAGTAATAATATTTCAAATTGATTCTTTGCTTCATTGGTTTCTATTTTTGGTGTAATTTGATATTCAACTTCCCATTCTTGAGTATAATTCACTTCAGACCCAGAACTTAAAAAGAAATCAAGTTTAGATCTATAATCTAAGCTTAGACTAGTATTTACTCATATACATATAATCTATATAACCCCCGGACTAGCCATGACTTTAAGATACTGAATAACTCCTTTTAATCAAACTTCGATTGAATCTATTAAATAACAATTTCCAAATATGCATTACTATAACCACTGTGCCTTTTATTAAGTTTAATGGTCGATGCCATTTGAAACCCATCATGATGATAATTGTGTTCACAAAAACTATGATATAGAAATTCAATAACAAATATGGCACTACCAAAAGGTAAATAGCAGACAATTGTTTCCTCTACAAAATTCCAATTCATTTAGAGGCATTTTTGAAGTAGGACCAATAAACTGTGTTAACTAATAACGTTTTAGATTTAGCAAGAGTACTTTTGATTGCAGTCACACTGATGATATCGTTCACATAAATTGTTTTGCTGAGGTGGTGGTCTTGCCTCAAGACTGAATGCCTCCCCGTGTGTACTTTACCTTCTTGTTGTGTCCTGAGAGTGAAGTACACGACAGGAGGGGGGTCACAATCTTGAGACAAGACTATTGGGGTGATCACTAAATATTTGTAGTAGTGATAGGATAATTGCCCGGATAGCAATGGGTGGTGGGTTTGATCCCCACTAGTGTGGATTTACTGGTCTATTTTGGGGTATATTATGTATGATCTGTAAATTTTATTGGTAAGACTAAAAGTAACCTGACTTTAATTTGTTATAGGCTGACAATCAAGGCAACCTGCCCGATGCATCTTCAAAAATACCCAGTTGATACACAAATATGCAAGCTTAAATTTGGGAGTTGTAAGTATGAAAGAAATGTAATGTATGTTATTTTGATTGGCATACCAGATCAAATCAAGCCTTTATCGAGATTCTTATCTCGTAGTTTTTTATGTTTTGTGTCATTTCTAGACTAATGACGACACTAGGTTACATTACAATGAATGTGATCTCTAACCTTGAGCGTTTTCCTCTTTGTCTGAAATAAAGACGATGATATCATCGATATAAAGTGAGCTGTATTGAATTCCCCGTGTTTTCAGATGGATACACTAATCAGGACATGATCTACACTTGGAAGAGTAACACGGTAGAAAAATCAGAAGCCATAGACATGGCTCAGTTTGTCTTAGATGATATCGACACATTCTCAAATGAAAATGAAAGAACAAATTTTGGTAATGAATATGTATGTGCCTCAGCATGTACGGAGAGTATACCCGTCATTTATGTCGAGGCAAACTGTGATGTCCATATGTGACGTCACTCATTTTGTGAGTACAATAGTCATGTTATAACTTAAAATGGAACAATCCAATAAAAGTTCATTACAGACTACATTTAAGCCTATGACAAAAAAGTTTGCTTTTACTATGTTTCAATCGTGAAACAGTATATATAAAAATATATATCACGAGATATTTTGCCAGGATCATTCCAAAAATATGACCACTTTAGATTCTCTCATTGCATCTATCTCTTCGATCTGCATCATAAACTATGCAAGCAATGACGTCATATCCAAATTGACCTATCATTTGTACTCTGACTCTGAAGTTCATATGACAAAATGAGTGATGTCAACATTGTCTGCTAGCCTATACACTGTACCCGGTCTTGGCTCCTACATCTGAAATAACTGTATTAATTCTGTCATCTACAAAGTACACTTTTTGTTGTCAATTTAAAGTATTTCGATTATTATTTAATCTCTTTTCTTAACAGTCAACCTTGGTTTTCTTTTGATGTTGCCGGATTTTGCAAGCTTTGCAAATGAGTGTCCTTTTTACTATCTGTAATTACACTTTATAGAAGATGTAACTCCTATTTTGGTCTTTGGTGAAGCAAATTTATCAGTTTAGTCTCAAAACAAATGGTTTACTTTGTAGTTGGCTGTGTAGAGCCTTCTGGTGTGAGACTGCATGACGTCATCAGTGTCTGTTTGTCCCGCAAGCAGCGATATAATCATGTACATTTTAATAAAAACTATATAACGCATATTATATAACTCATTCCCAAAGAAGCTTATATCGGGTAGTGTCTTGGGTTGGTGCAACTGGATTTAAAACTGGAAAATTACATTGTACTTTGACGTCTTTATTCCTTATGTTGTAAAATTTACCGGATGTCATAATTATGATACTACTCTTTTGCAAGTACTTAGGTGTTAAAGATTTTGGTAAAACATTGTATTTAATATTTAAAAATCTTCCTGGAATTTGCCAGATTCAATAAAATCAAGAATAGTTTTACAGCGTAACAATACCACCCAAAAATACTCGACGAGTTTCTGTGGGTCTCCATAACGAGGAATTAATAAATGCTACTAATGGCAATGTCCGTTTAGTTTTAGGTGGTATACATGTAGAGGAGGGATAAGCTAGCTAGCTACATGAAAACTAATATTAGTTTCGTAGTTGGCATATGATTAGTGCATATATATTTTAACATATTAACATCTATTTTATCTATTGAGAACTTCATATATTGAAGATGTGTATATTGCCCAATTACTCTAGATCTTTGCTTCTTAATAAATAAAATGTGGTCGTGCGACTCACTTAACACTCATCAGGAAATATCGTGGTTATGGATGCTAAAGCTTTCTAGGGGAATTCATATCTTCAATATAATACTAATATGCTTTATTTTCTTAAATTGTAATCTCAATTACCAACATGGTACATTCTGAAGGAAAAACGTTTGGAGAGGTGTTTGTACCATTGTCACACCTTCCCCATTCATTTTTATCACATGCAAGACTCTGCCAATAGACCACGTTTCCATGGCTGTGATCAATTATCCATGAAGCTGTACACCCAATCAAGGGGCGGAGGGTTACCAGTGGCATCTGGGCATCACAAAATCATATCATTCAATAAACGCGTTACAGCCATCGCATGCTTCACTTTTAGATGGTTATGCTCTGAGGGATGTTCTATATACATGGATGAGCAAAGACCAAGTCACATACCACCCAGACTTAACAATGGCTCAGTTTGAGCTTACAAATATCAGTGTGTTCAACAGAAATGAAAGTCTAGCATACATTGGTAACGTAACATAGCCTGTCTGTGCATATTAACGTTTAATTTCATTTGAATCAATCAAGTTTATTGTTTATCAATGTGTTAGGTCCGTTTTATATATAAATGGTTGTGACTTGAAGCTAATTTGTTATTTGAGCCATCAAACTACTGGACATTGGATTTAAAGCGTCTCAGAAATTCAAGTGTGCTTGATGTGTAATATTAAAAACAAATTAGCTCCCAATTCAGTTTTTAAAATATATACCCAGTTTTGACAAAAACCTGGTTATCACAAGTGATTTATACTTCTGGATAAGTTTTGCAACGTTTTCTCTCCTTTCCGACAACGTGTTGAAGCGTAGATTTTAACGAATTCATCAAACTTACTGTATCTTAAACTTCGGACCCGATGTAACTTGAAATTACAACAAACTTAAGATTCAAACATATAAGGCTTTAACACGTTGTTCAGTTGGTACCTCCTGTTGCCAAACTTATGATGGGAAGTGTATTTCTGATATATATTTTGGACTCTTAACCCCGCACACACTTGCATGAAACAGCACGTGTTGTGTTTGGCACACGTGCAAAATCAAATCTGAAATGCATTCGGCTGATTATTTCCCCGGATTATTTCCTTGACGCCATTGCAAACCCCTAATTAAACACAAGTTAAATTTGTATTTTTGGAATTGAATTCCTCCCCTTGACTTAATATATCAATTATTGATGGATGCACCTCACTATTTACTCCATGTTAATCACATATATTTACTTCTACTCACATATAGTGTATAACATGTAACGTATTATGCATTGTACACGCTTTTATGTTTGTCCGTTTGCTTATTTGTTTGTGTTTGTCTCAATACCTGTTTGTTCGGGATTTTGGTGTATTACAATAGATTCTGTTTGATGTTAGTTTAAATACATGTATACATGTACAATTTTCAGAATTTTATTTAATAGTTTTCAATCGTGTAAATAATGTTTTTTAATTCTGTTTGTATGTAATGTTAAAAAATAAAAGGCATACACTCCCCTCCATAAGTTTGGCAACCTTTTTTCCCCATTGAACTACGTGTTAAAGCCTCTTTACCTTTGATTTTTTATTTACTTAACCTGCGATGAAAATACTTATACTATTGATGGAAACGTAATTTGACTTTAATTCCAATATCTCCAAATTTTCTCAATTTTTTTTCTCAATTACAATAGGTCGAAAATTGATGATACATTTGATGATTTTTTGAAAATCGACATTCCCATGTTAACCAATGGGAAATGGTTGGTTTGCTGCAAGTCATATGACAGAATATCCATCCATCCGAGTCCTTGCAAAAAATACAAGTTAGGCAGGCAATTGAATTTGCTAACTTTATTTAACAAAAAATTGATATGTTTCTTCAGGTTCAAAAAAGTTATAGGGCTTTAAAGTCAAAGTTGTTTTTCAAAAAAATTCTCCCATTGAAATAACACAGGAGGCGAAAAATTATTTTCAAAAATGACTTTGAAGCGCTGTAACTTTAATATTCATCAAATAAACTAAACACTTAGTGTTTTAAAAAGTTAGACAATTCAATTTTCTATATAAAAATATTTTTTGCTGAATCTTTTACTGAAAAGATATCCTGATTTCTGATTTGACCCGAACCCTCCATTTCCAATTGGATTACATGGGAATGACGATTTTCAAAAATTCATCAAATTTATCATCAATTTTTGACCTATTGTAATTGAGGAAAAAATTGAGAAAATTTGGAGGTATTGGAAATGAAGTCAAGTTACGTTTCCATCAATATTATAAGTTATTTCATCGCCGGTTAAGTAAATAAAAATTCAAAGGTAAAGAGGCTTTAACACGTAGTTCAATGGGGAAAAGGGTTGCCAAACTTATGGGGGGAGTGTATATAGACTAGATAGTACATTTTAGATTATGGACATAAAATCAATCCCATTGCAGTTATAAATATTATAAGTGAGAACCAGAACGCCAACATTAAATTAAAAACTGCTATTTTTATAAAAAAAATTATCATTGTCTTACTTTGCATGAACATTCAGTTAATACCTTGAATAATTCCTTTTAGGATTGGGTAATTCCAGTGTTTTAGAAGTACATTTTAAGTTAAAGAGAAGTTTTGGTTACTACCTACTTCAAATATATCTACCTTGTTACTTCATCGTAATGATATCGTGGATATCGTTTTGGATCAACAGAGAGGCTACGCCTGCGAGAGTGACACTAGGTGAGATCACGTGCTTAGCTGGCTAGCGCAACAGTTAAACACTCAAAAAATTAAGACGTTTTTGACTGAAACTGACGGAAATGGTATCCCACAGTAGTATAAAATAAAGAAGAATGGGTAGTCTGGTAAAGATATTTTAAAGAATTTTTTGAGTTTGTTGTTATAACTTTGTTTGGACATTCCTTTTTTAATAACGTCGAACATTGAACATCCGGGCGCTAGGCAAAATAGGTTCAACAGTTGTTAGTAATCCAGGACAGCCTAAATATTAACATATCGCTATTTTCTTGAGCTTATGGACATTTTTCGTAAAGAAAATAAGCACAACATTAAAAGTTACATTATTTTTTACAAATGCAATCAAAATTTATGCATACTACATAATGTATTTCTAATCTCTTAAATAGTGATATTTTCTAACAAACTCCCTGAACTATGCAACGATAAGCTCCGTGAACTTGACGTTGTTTTAGATATATGCGATTGGAAATAAAACTGTAAACACTTTATAGCATAGAAATGCTTCAATCTGCAAAATGATCTTGCGTATACTCAATTGATATGAATTGCACTAATCTTGATATACCATGTTCTACTGTATATTCTATACTCAACTGATATGAATCGCATAAACTTTGATATGATTGTACCATGTTCTGTTCTATACTCAACTGTTATGAACTGCGCTACCATGTCCTATACTGTGCATTCTATACTCAACTGATATGAACTGTATCTAATCTTAATATCATAGCATGTTCTACTATATATTCTTATGTCCTATACTGTACATTCTATACTCAACTGATATGTAACTGTACCTAATCTTAATATCATAGCATGTTCTACTATATATTCTTATGTCCTATACTGGACATTCTATACTCAACTGATATAAACTGTATCTAATCTTAATATCATACCATGTTCTACAATATATTCTAGGTATAACAACGTTACTTTCATCAACCACAATCGGACTAAGCGGAAGAGAAGGGCTCCCAAAGATGAGTTACTCAACAGCGCTTGACATATTCCTTATGTTGTGTTTTGGTTATGTGTTTGCCGCACTGGTCGAGTACGCTGGTGTTAATTATTTCACAAAAAGTGGAGGCCCCCCACCACCGCCCCCTCCTCCCCCTGAGCCAATAGCAATATCGCACCCTTTAATGGAGACAGACGAGGTATGAGTGTATTGGATATGATTTAGTCGTTTATTCACTGGGTCTCAATGACGATAAACTGTCGTTTTGTAATGCGATATAAGGGAAGATTATCACATTTTGAAAGCGGAGATTGTTCGCTACCTGCACGATCTCGATCCCCGGGTTTCGATCATTGAGAAAATCGTGCAAAAAGGTGGAATTAAAATTAAGGAAACAAAATATAATACAAAAATCTACTACAAGGCATGCTATCTTATTACAAAACCACAGTGGCTTGCTTTGAGACTCTGGTATTGTTTCAAGAACATTAGAAAGGTTGGCGCATAACATTTTATTTACTAACGAACAATTCCAAAACTCACAAGAAATGATCGAGATATTGGTTCGAATATTTTGAACTGTTTATTTTGAATTTATAATCGGTTATAATTTCAGAAAATAACGACATTTCGGCGTTTTCATTGTTGGAAAATATCGACTTCGATTCTGGGAGCCAATCCTCCTTGGAGGCGTGAGGCAAAAAACGTTATTCTAAACCTGGCTAATGTTCTTTGCAATTAATTACATTGTAAGTTTCGTAGCACATCCATGGTTATTGGATAATTGAAGCTTATGAATTATGAAACTATGAATGACTCCCGAAAGCTCCAATTATTCAATAATCATGTGTGCATTTCTGCAAGCGTTCTTAAATTGATGAATTCATAAGTCTATTGTTGTCTTATTATGACATCATGGTTTCCATGGTAGCAACAATAGATTTATGAATATTCATTACTAAGAATCAAGGAGGATTGGAAGCCGTTATTCAAACTCGATACTCCGTTGTCCGGCGTGGACTAATTTGGTAACAATATTACTCATATTTTGAAGACTACAACTGCCAATGAAACTTGAATATTACCATTTATATTTTGAATGTGCATCTTCAAAGGAAATACTTGGTCCAAAGAGAATTTGATAGAAATATTTGTACTAAATTGTTCCACACCGGACAATGGAGTATCGAGTTTGAACGGCTGCCAATCCTCCTTGACTAAGAATGATACAAGAATGCTTTTATAGTCTACGAGTATTCACATTTGTCATGCATCAAGTTTATCCCTCCCATCTCAATCGATATCAGGATTCTGCATAGGTAAAATGATATCCTACTGTGTATGGAATAGAAATAGTTATTCACCACGAGGTTGCATATGGGGAATATCAGAAGGATGGTATCAATATTTCCCAAGGGAACGCAGTAAACGAGGAAAATATTGATAACTTCTGAGGGATATTCCTCATAGCACCCCGACAGTGAAATAACGATCTTATACCATGGTCAAGAGCCTTATCTACCTCGAAATCCCTGTTCGATGAGAAAACTAAAGCTTTTCATGGAAAATTAATATTAACGTTACTTGTATTTCATTTATACAACTGTTTAAACATAGAAAATTAACATAAAAGACTTGATGCAATACAAGATTTTTTGTTGACGCATCAATCACACATTTATACAATATTTGAATTAACTTTGTTGTGAATATTAATATTCAATATATGATTGTATTACATCTAATCACTGAGAAACACAAAGGGCAACACAGGAACAAGACAAACAAGCTATGGAAGCACTGTTGTATGAGGAGCATGTTCAATATTTCTTAATTTTTAATTTAGAATTCTCTATAATTCTAATTCTTAGTTTTTATTGGTCAAATTGAAATTTGTATTTAGAAGATAATGATAAATAGTGTGAAATAGAATTATAAATGATTCTAAATCAAAAATTTGATTAAGAAATGTTTATTCGAAAATTGTCCGTCTTCTAGGAATTATATTAAAATGAATATGCACAGCAATGTTTACATGCATCATATTCAGTAGGGACCCCACGATTCATTAAAGTATCGGAATCCTCGGTTTATCTGAAGACGAAAATTGAATATCCAATCGCATCATTTGACGTAAAAAGCCGAGTATATAGACCAATGTAATTATTAGCAATAAAATGATGACCTTTTGCGGATCTTGTCAACATTTTTGAGGTTTAATTTTAGTGTCCAATGCTTTTCGACTCAACGAGCTCTGTACAACCTAGTACGGGCTTAGTAAAGAGTCCCGTAATTGCTCGTAATTTTCGAGTCTCGTACTGGCTTGTATGGTGCCCGATATAATTTGCCTGTGTACAATAAGTTTGAAAGATATCCTGGGAGTCCTACTGCTTAGACCCAAGGAAGTAGTTATTCTAAAGTTTATCTTGTTATTAACAGAGCAATGAAAACAATATAATTGAATGGAATCAAGAAAAAAGACTTCACTCTAACATCAAGGTTTGAATTTACCATCCCATCCCTAAATCCAGTATTCCTATGGGCATGCTTATTTTATCAGTGCCATCTATATGTACTTTTTGATTATACAAGGTCGATGGGACAGAAATGACGGCCCCAATGGATATTCGTCTTCCTTTTAAATACTACATGTTGGATCGGATCTAGCAGTGACAAAATTACTGTTTTTGTTTCAAGGATGAATCTATATTCTTTTATGATTAAATCAGTGACACAAAACTAGGCCTGTCAAAGGCAAAAGTTTAAGTCTTCTCAAATATAAAGTGCTCTTCTACTGAGAGTTTCTCCTGGGGGTTTCGATCACTACTTAATAAGGGAATAAAACATGATAGAAATCAATGATAAAATGGCATGCCCGTCTCGGAAAATTCTGGATGGGTTTTAGAAACTTAGATAATGGAATGCGGAATGAACCTAGTCAGAATTTGATTGATGAGCATGCATCAAAGTTTTGGAAATACCATTTATATGTTTTAACGATTTAATTGTCGTTTGAATGAAAGGGCCGGTGAGGTTTGAAGTGAATGGCTTGACTAATGAATCACACGTATCCTGACAGATGAAACGCATGAGAGCAACCCGAATGCAAATGATCATTTACATTTATTTATAAAATCACTGGTCCACGAAGGTGACGTAAATTGTAGTTAGTCCCATGCAAAATGGCGGACGAAATTCTAAAAATTTGATAGAGCTTGTCCTATTACACCCTATGCAGACAGAGCCTGTGGGAAATATTGGGTGGGGAGCAAATGAGCGGAGGGTGCGGAGCTAACGGTCATTTTTGAATTTAAATTTGGGATATTTCTGGAACTAAGCCGTTTTGGGACTTCAAATATACCAAGATATGTGTATTTGACACCAAATATCAATACAATTGTGAAAATAGTAGCGCAATTCATTCTATAGCGACGCAGTGTGCCTTAAACCTTTCCCAGACCTATATATTTTGAAATTATCCTTTTAATACTGAGTCCCCAGCATTCATAAAAAATGGTGTTCAATGTACACTATCTATACAAATTATTTTTGCATCTTGGAAGCCAGGCAGTATCAGTGTGATTTTATAAAAATTCGGAAATGTTTTTCAGATATGAGCCCCCTCTAAATATTGGGTGCGGAGCAGCTCCATAAACGTAGCTCCGCACCCAATATTTAGAGGGGGCTCATATCTGAAAAACATTTCCGAATTTTTATAAAATCACACAGATACTGCCTGGCTTCCAAGATGCAAAAATAATTTGCATGGGTAGTGTATCTTGAACACCATTTTTTATGAATGCTGGGGACGCAGTATTAAAAGGATAGTCTCAAAATATATAGGTCTGGGAAATGTTTAAGGCATACTGCGTCGCTATAAAATGAATTGCACTACTATTTTCACAATTTTATTGATATTTGGTGTCAAATACACATATCTTGGTATATTTCAAGTCCCAAAACGGCTTAGTTTCAGAAATACCCCAATTCTAAATTCAAAAATGACCGTTAGCTCCGCACCCTCCGCTCATTTGCGCCGCACCCAATATTTCCCACAGGCTCTGTCTGCATAGGGTGTATTATAATACCCTTTGGATTCGTTCGACTTCTTAAAAGAAGGCTTCGTTTATAACTAGATTCTGCGCTCAGGGTACCACTAAAGTTAACTACATATCTAATATTAATATAAAATATTGTTCGCCATTTTGGATACGATTAATTGTGGATCAGTGAAAATAGACTAACCCATTGGAATGTATTGTTTAGAGTACACGCGTCTCACATACATGTAGGTTCTAGTATTAGATCTTTCTTGACTTTCATAAATATTATATGAACATTTGATATCACTCCTAACCATCGACAAGGTACAGTAACAAAATATACCGCTGTACACTTTAGATGTATGGTGTCACTATTAATAAAAAAAATTAATCTTGGGAGTACTTGAAAGATTTCATGTTTAATTTCGTGTGTATTCGCTTTGGAAGACTTTTAGCTTTCTGATTACGTTTAAAGATTTTCGAGCAATGCTCAAAAATCTTATAGCGTAATCAGAAAGCTAGCAGTCTTCCAAATCGAATACACACGAAATCAAACATGAAATTCTTTATGTATTCCTCAGATTAATTTTTAAAACCTACATCACACCTGCATCATAGTTTTTGCTTCATATCAGTTAGAATAGTGACCCCGTGTATCAAAAGTGTACGGCGTTATATTTTGTCACTGTACCTTGTCGATGGTTAGGCGTGGATATGATCGTCTGGGCAAATACAAGGATAAAATTAAGCGAATGTCAACAAATCTCATTTTAAGCAGCATAAAACGTATACATGAGCTTGGCAACCTAAAGTTTTTATTGCAGAGCATTCCGAATCCTGTTTACATTTACATTGTTTTTCCTTAATAACAATAATCCGAAAGTTAATGATTTTTGAAATCGCCAAACATGAACAGGCTTTTTGATCCAAATGATAACTTCCGGTTGTCAAACTTACGCATGCGCAGGGGAGTGAACAACATCACATCAATCAGTCCAGTCATACGAAGAGGAGGGAAAACCCCATGATTCAATTGATGACATACGATTTCCTCATTCGCGTACCTCCTTTTCCGGAAGTACTTATATTTATACTTCCCTCCATCTTGGCTTTCAGTTTTCAAATTGACCTGGTTTTAAACCAATCAACGATCGACTCGCTAAGCCAATCAGCGACGATGTCATCTCAATACAGATTTACATTATAAGCGTATGTCATCTTTGAACCCTGGGGTTTCTCCCCCTCTTAGTCATACGTATACTAGGACCTGTGTATACCGTGTACGTGTTCAAAAGTCTAACCACCTTCCCAGTCAGTGAGCTGTGAAACGTGCTGTGTAAAAAGCCTTCCTATCCATTTACTAATTGAATGCTATCCCATGTTGCTTAGTCCCCCTACTAACACTTAGTACTGTCAATAATTTGATATTACACATTGGTGTTGGAACGCTCAGTTTAATTAATTTTGAGAGACGCACGAGATGATTTTTGTCCAATATGCATGTCACTTACATATCACCTTTGATTGTACAATCATGTCACTGATTCAAATGTATTTTTCTTACTTGAGTGGGTGGAAATTTTGTTTTCGCTAAAAAGGATAAGTCAGAATTCATTTCAAGGTAATAGAGAGATATCATTATAAAACAGTTTTATTTTGATTGTCAGATAGTTTCGGCATTATGATGATACACAAAAGGAAATAAAGTTAGTACATGCTCATTTCTGTAACTGGTTTTTGTATTTTACGTTGTACCCCAAGGTTCTATATTGGACGCTCTTTTATTTTACAGAATATTTTTGAAATTATAAAGCAGAACTGACAATGACGTAATCAACTTCAACATAATCAGTAGATGCGTGTAACTTCAATGTTTATTTTTTCTATTCCTAATAACACTGTTTGTTTTCCAGGAAGAGGATCTATTACAACAGTCTAACAGCCCCCTCTTGCGGGCAGGTTACGCAAAACAGCATCTCATAGCCAATAGTGGAAATGGACATAGCCACACGTTGGTATCACGCCGTCGTAGCGTGAAAAAGAAAGAACGCGATTCATGCTGGTTAATGTTCATCCGCTGTCTTCAGGGTAGCGCCTCCTATCGGGAGTCAATGTCACGCATGAAACATACTTCCGGCGCCAACAGCGTTAGTAAGATCGACGAAATATGTCGCATTGTTTTCCCCGTTAGTTTTATAACAGTTAATGTGATCTATTGGATAGGATATATGTATTTGTGGTGATCTGATCTATTCTACATCTTTGTAGAATTGGTCTATTATGATATCCTAAAATCATGTAGGAAAACGATGAAAACGTGTCCTTTTGGGGAATGCAATTCTCCCGGGCAATTCTCCAGACACTTCCTGTTATCGAGGTAATTTCAAAGTAGTATTTAAACTTTGATCAGGAATACCATAAGTTCTGTAACATAGATGCCTCTTCGAGTGTCCAAAATACCCCAAAAATACAATATATATGTGGAGGCCTACTGTAAGATTACCCCATCCCACGTTACTTTTTATCATTGGATGACGATCATCAGAAGCAGAATTAGGTAAAGCTTGTTAATGTTGATTTTAAGTGCTTGTTAGGTCGTATATGTATGTAGAAACATTAAGTACAGAAAAACACCCACTAATCACATGTGCACCGCACAATTTTAACAGGTGTCGACAATTGTAGGATTTGTGTTAATTCAAATTGAGAAGAGATCATTGTTAATAATGCAAAGGGAGTCGAGGATACACTCGTATAATCAATTGCAATGTAAGAAAGGTGTGTATATAATATTCTGATGATTATCAAATCTCCGCATTGCAACCGTTAGATCCTCTGATATAACAAAATGAGAGATTGAGCAGATATACAATGATACTGTAAAGGGTGTTATTTACACCTGTTGTACGAGCTTGCATTTGTACCTCACACATTTGCTTCGGAAGACGGAGCTTACAGTACCGAATGATACTCAAACTTAAATAATCATTTACAATTTGAAATTTATTTTGTTCAAATTATCACGTAAAATATATGTGTCATTAAGAATATTTGTGTACTTAAAAAAATTAAAATGTTTGATACTGACACGCTATTGTTTGTTGTTAATCGTAGCAATTGGCTTTAGACGGCCTGTAAATGTATCGAATTGCTATTCGCTTTAATTTATTGCTATATCTAGCTCTGATTTCAGTGTTTAACTGGAAAAAGGTTTGTTGCAATCATTTCGTTCCAGACACTCTCTTTTCTTAATTTATCTTTGGTGGAAGAAAACGTGGGAATTTTCTATTTATGTGATTATGTGTTGGTATCTATTTCTGAGCCATCATTTCCGAACATGGAGGAAGGGGTATTTTTAACATTGTGTAATGGTAAAATGTAAGCTGAATCCCAGCAGGGTAGACTGAGAAAGAATTATTTTAGGTTGATTGCACAGAAAATTGAATATAGGTCAAAATTTGAAATTCACTGTTTATTATTACAATATTACATGGTCATTTGTTATCGCACTTTTACCTCAAAGAATATCTTATTTTGACATTAACAAGAGTCGTAGCTCTTTACTAATTATGTATATTATAAAGGGAGGTAGGGGAAATCTGTTACATGGGTAGGTATCTTCCTCTGATATTTTTATAAAATAAAATAATTAAGTCATGCACGAGTATGACGTTTTCACATATTTCTTAACTTTTTACAAAAATACTTGCTGAAGTATAAGGAAAGAAAGCTAGCTATTTGTTTTGATAAAAATGATTGAAAATGGTTCACTGACTTCACTCACTTTCCCTCATTTTTCTGTTAAAAATGTGTTTAGATATCTCACAATTCTATCAGTGTAAGTAATTTATAGAGTGACTCCAACACTGTAATTGGCTTTTTTGAAAGATATGAATCTTGTTGTACTCTATACATGGTGTTCCAAAAGTAACAGAATTGGTGCTGGCATTTTGTGAATGCTGCACCAAGTTTCATATTTTTTACAAACTTCAGATTTAGTTACAATACTTGATTTGTACATTATGTACATTTTTAAAAACAATCGATGCAGATTTAACAAAATTCCGCACCAGTCCTGTTACTTTTGGAACATCCTGTACATTGAATACACCCAAATTTAGAGAATTCAATAATGCTTCAGTGAATCCATTCCTTGTTAGTGTAGTTTCTAGTTTTAACATTTGCATATTTGCATTTATCTAGATCAAATGCTGCCATGCAGGTACTAATATCATACATTTTTATACTGTTTATGCAGATAATTGTCCAATTTTTTATTCAACTTGTATTATGTGGGCAGTAGCATTAGATAGAAATGTCATGTTTCTATGGGGTAATTCACGTACATGTACAGTACCATATGGGGCCTATATTCATGACACGTCGCTGTTTTTTATAGCTATAACAAATTGTATTGTTTTAGTCGTTTTGATAAAATACAACAGATGAAAACTCTATTCAATGAATGGTGGTGAAATGTAGATCCGATTTCAAATTACGAAAATTTGAAGAATGGTCAAGATCGTCATTCAGTGAAAAACAACGTCATCATTTAATGTACTCTTTTATTCCATACTATTTCCCTAAAATATAATCGTGATGGAATATGATTTTTTTCTAATTCATTTGAAGTTCATCTGTCGCAAGGCAACCATATTTTGCATAATGGAAGTGCCAATATATTTATAAAACATTAAGAGAATTACACAGAGATTATCTTTAATGGGGTTCAGGATATTAGGGTTATCTTGGGGCCGAAACATTTATACCCCTAGCCCCATGTTTTTACATGAAAAGATGGCGCCTTTTTAATCGCCCATAGTGCCATACCATTTTAACTCTCGATAAATTTCGAGAATGTCTGGAACAAAATAAAACTGTCAAACATTTTTTCGTAGCCGAGTAAAATAGTCGGAGCCAAGGACAGTAATACTGGTAGTTTAATTCCTCATTAACACGGTGATTAAAGTGTCATTTTTCAAACAGTATTGTAATCTTTGCCTGTCAGTTTGCCATACGCAGAACCCTGGTCTTACGTTAAAGGTGCAACAATTAATTCAACCCCCCTGGATGAACATAACATTATTTCAGCTGAAACGTGCACGTGGTGAATCTTAAAGATCTATAATTGGGACTCCCTTTATAGAAGCTTTGAACTGAATTTACACTTCTTAATGCTGAAATTGAGCGTTTATCCATACATTTTAAGAAAATAGGTATGTCAAAGAAGATGTTAAGCCAAATATTGACCTGATAGCTCAGAAAAAAGAAAAAATTTCGAATTTTCTCTCTACAGTTCTTGTTGCCCCTTTAACTTTAACAGAAATAGGCCTTACTTCACTTCCTCTTTTGTAATTTATTTTGATGTAATGTCAGGTGCATGATGTGCGACTTAAGCTTAAGTGAGCTGGCTCCCTTAACTCTTTGACACTTGGCCTACATATATAATATCATAATTAAATAACTCTATATATGTACAATCAACAATAATTTGCTCAGCAATAACTTCTAAATGTTTGATATTGTAAATAAATTTTATATTAGAATGGGTTTGATTATTAATTGAGCCAACAAAAAATTTCAAAAAGGCCTTAGTTAAGCTATAGTCCTGTTAAGAACCCCTATTCTTATATTGAAAATTGATTTTACCAAAAGTCTCCCACATGAATCCACCTGTTGAGTCTCAATTAACTTGAGTTCTTTTGAGATTATAATGAGGTTTTCAGCAAGGGTGAATTGACTTAATATTTGGATATACATTGATTTGGCATAGGGATATCATCATATCATGTCATGATGTTGAGAGATAAAAATCCTCATTATCTCAGAAAAATCAAATTGGTTGGGTCTCAACAAGTAGAATATTGATATTATGGATTTCAAGTAGTAAGAAATGGGGTTCTTTAACAGGACATTGGTCTTGGCTTTTATGACACCATCAAAAAGTGGTGACATATTGTTATGGTCTCCTTTTTGGACGGCGGTTGGCGATCAGCGGTAAGCGTCTGTAACTAATGGTGGTGACATTTTGCATGTTAATGCCTTGTTAATGGTTGTGAAATTTTGCATGTTAATTTGCATGTTAATGTTAATGGGAACTTTTTGTTGGCTCTATATGTTGTTTTGTAGGATGACAAATGTTTGTGAGGAGACCCTAAGGCCCAAACAACAAACTCAGATAAACCAGAGTAACTAATAAAATCAATATAAAAGCATTTTAAGTAATACTGTTTGGTTCATTTTCCGTATACTACCAAGAATATATGTATTACTTTGATTTTTAACTGTCTTTTGTGTTAATATTTTTCGCATTTGTGGAAGTGTTTACCATCTCAGTAAATGAAACACATTTAACATGCAAAATGTCACCACCTGCCATTTGTTACTGATGCCAAACACCAAATACCGAACATCGTCTGCAAAAAAGTTGGAGACTATAACATTGTCAACAATTCTGGTGGTGACATAAAATAATCAAACTAAAAGACTAAGATGCGGTGGAGCGTAACATATATTAAGAAGCATACCAATGTTTTCCTTATATTAATGTATTCAAAATGATATTTTTGGAAAAAAGCATTAATCAAATATAAATTATTGAATATGAAATTATTGGCCTATCAGAACTTTGGACTTTTTTGAAAATGGATACAACGTCGAATGATCAGAATAAAAATGTTGTAAACTTTAACATATTCATAACAAGGCAAAATGTCACCGCCTGCCATTTGTTACAGACAGCCGAACACAATCCACAAAAAAATTTGGAGATTATAACAATATGTCACGACTTGTGGTGGTGACATTAAAATGAAGAAACATAGAATATTTGTATTCTTACTTCCAATGAGTTTATTCTATATATACAAATTATACACATTATATAATCCAAAACAATGAGTGTTACTGAATAGAAAATATTGTATACACTTCCTAACAGTGAGTAGAAATCATAAAAATACACAATATTGGACGGATGAAATTGTAAAAATCTACAAAATGTGTAGAAACCAGCAATGGCCAGCACACTCTCTATTATTTTTATACAAGATAAATTTACACTATATACATTTAACTTAAAACATTACCAAATATTTCCTGTTAATGACCATTCTATATGATAATAAATACATAGCTCATACAATCTGACTATGATAGCTTTTTATAACATCCTGATACTAGGATAAGCCACTCGATAAACATTTGTATCGTCCACTATAATCATATTGGTTGACCACTATAATCATTTGTATCACCCACTATAATCATTTCGATTGACCACTATAATCATTTGTATCGACCTCTGAATTATTTGATTAGTCCTCTATAGCTGCTTGAAGTGTCTGAGATAATCAAATGTATTGTCCATTACAACGGCTTATATTATCCCCTATAATCCCTTGTATAATCCAACATAATCATTTGTATGGTCCACTATAATCCCTTATATAATCCAACATAATCATTTGTATGGTTCAGTAAAATCACTTGTATAATCCAACATAATCATCTGTATAGTCCACTATAATCCCTTGTATCATCCAACATAATTATTTGTAAAGAGCACTATAATCTCTTGTATTGTTCAGCCTCATTGCTATCTGCTAGCATCAGTCTGCCAGGTTCATGTATTAAGTCAACTATGTAGCTCTTAGGTGGGAACTTTGGGGCTCCAGGCTAAAAACATAACAAAAAGTTGAAATAATAATTTGTTAAATGCTCACATCAAACATTTTATTTAAACATTTTTTTTATTTAGATCCTGTCTATCCAGGGATATACATTGCATTGACAAAACAGATTTTTTGAAAGAGAAAATATTTTAAATAAAAACTAATTGGCTGTAAAATGTGAAAATTTGTTATCCAGCCAATCAAAGACCCATCAATCAATAACATGCAGAATACACCAAAGTTCTAAAAAATACAAGAAATGATGTACATAGAGATTATCCTATATGAGGTTCAGGATATTGGGATTATCCCGAGGCCAATATAATATATTTGCCCGAGGGCCGTAGGTCCCGAGGGAAAATATATTATATTGGCCAAGGGATAATCCCAATATCCTGAACCGACTATAGGATAATATGTTTATCCCATACCAATCTTGGTCATCTGGTTCACATTGTTCAATCGTGGAAATATTTTAGAATATTCACGTCCAGTTTTGTTTTCTTGGCCGTGGGCGAATTTTCCTGTTCTCACAAATATTCCCACATTTATTTTCTCGAATTTTTGATTGATTAAGTGGATACTCCTTCCCTTTTTAAACCATCAAACAAATCTTGATTGTCTGTGTTTTTTCCATTGTCGTTTACAGTCATTATGCGAACGTTACAAATTATGAACAAATATGCGAGCGGCGATTATGACGTAGCGGGCAGATATACTATATCTGCCCACTCGGAGCGGGACGTAAAGCTATATCTGCCCGCTGATGAAAATATAAGTTTTTACAAACCGGCTTTATGTACCTGTAACACGTCCAAGTATGGGATAAATAGTTTTATACAGCATGGAGTCATCTTTTGCCAGTGTATAACAACCTTAAGTCATCAAAACAATACTAACCGTATCATCATCGTCAGTGAGCATGACCTCATTCCAGGACCTGTTATATTCCCCTCTCATTAGACTGCAACTAACAGCAATCCTGTCAGCTAATGCCTAAAATAAGATGAATAACATTTAAATTGATTTAGAACAGGATCTGTTATATTCCCCTCTCATCAGACTACAACTGACAGCAATCCTGTCAGCTAATGCCTAAAATAAGAAAAATAACATTTAAATTGATAGTAAGCATTTATCAATGTTGGTCATTATTTAGTATCATATATTTTGACAAAATTATTCAAAATCCAATCCATTATAAAATAACAATACAGTTTATAAATATATAATAAAATAAATAGTTTAAGCCACACATTTTTAAGGAAATTTTAACTGCTAGCAATCAGGCGAGTAAATACAGCAGAGCCTGTGTAAGTGGAACACCCTTGGGGCCACAAAAAAGTGTTCCACTTGGGAGGTGTTCCACTTAACATGGAGTAGATAGGCCATGGGACTATAAAACACTGTTCCACTTGTGAGGTGTTTCACTTACAGAGGTGTTCTACTGTCTAGAAATAGGAGAACTACCTCCCTAAAACTATTTTTACCTTAAATTATATCGCCAAGTGATAATAGAAATGAATCCCTACCTTAAACAGTAGTGCCCTATGATAGTGAATCCCAGTCTTGATGAGTCCTATAGGAATCACATTGGATTTGAGATCATATTTAATTTGACTGATAGGTAGCTCATAGCTGAAATTTGCCAGCTGTCCACGCGCAATTGGTCCACCCATCTTATCTGAGACGTATCTATAAGGAAAAGTTAGTTAATAAATACAGGTTGAAATCCTGGTGTGAAAAAATGGCTAGAGATCTGAGATTTTCTGAGGGGAAAATGTTGAGTTATGGATGGAGAGAGCACTATTATCAATAGCTACATGTAATATTTCACTTACACTGTGCTACATCTAAAAATGTACAGTTTGTACAAGTGCCAAAGGAAAAGACCAAAAATTGTTACAAAACCCAGCAAGATTAAGGAAACATCAAAGTGTACACCAGTCATCAGGAAAACCCCAACAATCCCAAACCATAATCAAAAGTGAATAGAAACCCTGTCTAATATCCTCTCCTCACCATTAAAGTTCTCTCTCAAAAATTAAGCCAGATATTTTCTACTCCCTAAATGTCGAATCAGTCAATAACTTGGTATGAGATTGAAATATAGAGATAGCTATATCTACTCACTCTGCCAAAGCAATGACTTGATACTTAGTGCTCATCAGAGGCAGAACTCTCTCTTGAACATCCTCGATGTATTTACACAGGGTTTATAGGAAACAAACAAATATATGTATATGTTATAATGAATATTTATCATTTAATATAAATATATACAAACATGTTGGCATCTGGGCATCTCATGAATTGACTGTGACACTCTCTTGCGTATGAAGTCGCTTCGTTTGCGACATGTGAATGAACGTTGAATTCTCCTTCATAGCAAATGAAATCAGTAGCCCCATAATGTGGATGGTGCTATATTTGAAAGCACCATAATGTGGATGGTGCGGCGTTAGTCTGAAAGCGCCATAATGTGGATGGTGCTTAGGTCTGTTAGCCCCATAATGTGGATGGTGCTTGGTTCGGAATGCACCATAATGTGAATGGTGCTAGTCTGGGAGCGCCATAATGTGGATGGTGCTCGAGTCTAAAAGCGCCATAATGTGGATGGTGCTTGAGCGATTGCGCCATAATGTGGATGGCACAACTGTTTGAAGCGCCATAATGTGGATGGTGCTCGAACAGTTAGATTCCATAATGTAATGGAATTGACGATTGCCATGAAGGAGATACGAAAAGTATGTGATTGAATAAGAATGCAATGAACATATGAATTTGAACCTTGGGAATGGAACGAACGCAAGTAAATGACACAGCCAAATCATGGTAGCATGGGTGCTACTATGAGAAACCCAGATAGCTATATCTACTCACTCTGCCAAAGCAATGACTTGATACTTAGTGCTCATCAGAGGCAGAACTCTCTCTTGAACATCCTCGATGTATTTACACAGGGTTGGGTCAGCGGGAGTGACAAATGGTTGAGATGACATTGCAGCCTCCTCTTCACGGAGAAGCTGAGCACGCAGTTCCTCCTCTCTCTGACGTTCTTCTCTCTCACGTGCAGCACGGGATTTCCTAATAAGGACAAATAAATATTTCAGAGATTTCCTAATAAGGACATGGAATTATTTTAGACGTTTCCTAATAAGCTCAAGGCCACACAAGGCCATAATTATCTCATTAGTGCCATAATATAGATGTTCATTTGTCTGCTTAATCTAACAAAAATTCCTTAATTCCTTTGCATGTATACAATATGCACAAAGCTGATGGAATGTACAAGCATAAACATAAACATTTGGGAAACAAATTAATTATAACTTGTCAATACAAAAATATGATTGTCTAAACCAATCTTTGGAAAAGTTGGGATATAAAATTTTGAAATAATCATTTAAATTTATAGGCATGCATCCTGTATACGTAACTATATATCTAGTACATATATTTCTGTATTCAGCTACACAGTATGTAACTATCTAGGATACAGCTATCACTATATATTATCTAGCTCATGTATATAGCTATCTAGTTTATTGTAAATTCTAGTATACAGCTGTCTAGTTATAGATATATACTTAGCATGTAACCTACTAGTATACAGCTAATAGTTATAGCCTATTTGTAAAAAAGGTAGTGGGGAAGGGGAAGTTGGAACTTAATTAAGGCCAATATTATCAGGCCCGTAGCCAGAATTTTCCAAGGGGGGTTCACTTTTCCAAAAAATTCTAGGGAGGGGGGTTCACTTTGGCAAATTTGGCCAAAGTGCAGAACAACATGTACCATGGTATAGTTTTAGTTTTGGATCACCTTACTTGAATCTTTCTACCAGAACCCGAACCCCCGAACCCCCCCCCTGGCTACGGGCCTGATTATAATCCAATGGGATACTGTACCGAGAAAAAATATTTGACACATCCCAAACTCTGTTCTGGTAGAAAGATTCAAGTAAGGTGATCCAAAACTAAAACTATACCATGGTACATGTTGTTCTGCACTTTTTGAGCCGTTTTTAAGTTTCAACTAGTGTTGGTAATTAAATTCAAGAAAATTCTCAGTATGGGGGTTTAATTTAAATGACAAGAATACATGCTGGGAAAAACAAGTACTGGTTATTATTACAAATGCAGTATCAATGGTACATGTAAGAAGTGGGTAATACAGAGCTGTCAAGTGTCCCGCGAATGGCGGGATTATCCCACGAATTCGATCAAAATTAGTCTAATTCGCGTGTCCCGCAATGTCCCGCGAAGTCCCGCAAATGTCGGCTTTGACCTCCGCGAATTTTCAAAATTGTAACAATCCCCAAATCTTAAGGGTACACCCCAGTTGTCCGAAACCCATTACTCCGAAAAATATAGTCATGATTTACCAGAGAAAGGGGGACGTACCAAGTTAAGCTTACGCCAGTTTCATGCAATGTATTTGGCCAAATTAATGGGATGGACGCATTCTGATGTTTCTCACTTAGAATTGCACCCATTACATGGTGCTACTAGAATGGCAGGAACGGGGGATTTATTTTACATTGTGCTCTTAAAGCGGTTATTAAAACACAATATATATTACGGAACAGTTTATCTTAACTTCTTCAATGTCTTTCTATAGGCAAAATAAAATGAAACATTTTGAAACAGATAAAATAAGTTAATGCATAGAACTTTAAACATAAAACAGTATACAATATTACGTTGTCAAAATATTTCGTCGCATTTAATTTCTTAGTCTCTGTCTCTTATCAAATCGTAAAAGAACAAAGCATTCTAAACCTAATCACTTGGAATTTGTTTTTCGGCCTTCGTTTCTGGCATTTGTTTTTTTATTTTCTTCTCCTAAACTGTATTTGCTTGACAATAATCAGAGAAAGTGCGTATAAGTATTTTTGCGTGGCATATTCTGTCACGCAAACAAACGGGTGTGACTTCAATTTCTTGTCTGTCTGAGGACGTATTGGGAACGAGGTAGAATTAAAGAATTTTATGGTCATGCAAGATACTAGAACTAGTAAAGCAATTTATTGGATAAGTTAATTTCTGAAGGATCTAGATAAAATATGTTTCAAAACTTTGTGAACACTACATAACTACATTAGGCAGATATAGTATCTTGATATATTTGGCTATCATGTGTTTAAAATACGTTCCTAAAATTATGAAGACGTTAGGTGAGAAATATTGCTATTGTACGTTCGAAAAGTATTTGGTTGTATTTTCTAGTTCCCAAGTTACCCATGAACTTTCGTAGGCTAAACATTAAACAATTAACGTATTGACTTAGCATATTAAGCCTAATTTTGCAATGATGTTAACGTGATTCCAATGTTATGTTGTCGTGACTCGCAGAGGTTGTGACAAGATTCGCTTAAAGAAATTGTATTTTTAAGATAAGATCCCCTTATTTTCGAACAACTGGGTTTCGGAAAACTGCTCGGATTCGGAGAATTGGGTTTCGGACAACTGGGTTGACCCCTATCGGACCCCTATATGAAAAGGTACATTTTAATATATAACACAATGAGGGGTAAATGTTTCATAGTTGGTCACGAACGCCATAAGTGCAAAGTATTGTTCAGAGTTTTTGAATTTCGTGTTGGATTACGGTACTCACAAGTGTGGTTTCTCTTAATAATATTTCTATGCGTATTGTGTGGAATTGTGTTGACATTTACTTAAGTTAAGTGCATTATATGTGATAAATCAGTATCTGAAATTTTAATTTGAGTATGTATACATTATGCCCTTAGCAAGCATATCCCTTGAATGTCATGCGACATCCCGCAAATTTAGGTGGATGTTTCGCCAATCCTGCAAAAGGGCACTTTGTCTAAAGAAATTGCCCCTCTATGAAGTCTTAGGGTGGTTACCCTGTTAACTGTCCCGCAATTAGCGTGTTTGTCCCTCGAATGGTCCTGCGAAATCCCGCGAATTTGATCGAAATTCGGCGCAATCACTCAAATTCCTTAAATATCATGCAAAATCCCGCGAATTTAGGCGGATGTCCCGCAAAATCCCGCGAATTTTTGGGACTGGGTCTAAAAAATCTGTCCCGCGAGAAAATCTTTGGGGGTTGACAGTACTGGTAATAACAAAGAAGTCTATGTCAAAATAATTTCATTTCATTGGACACAACCTTTAACTTGAGCTACTGGGCCATAACTTCTGATCAAAACCAGAACTGACTTTCATCTGATTTTAGAAATCTTTAAGAAATAAATTTTTTATGAAAACCAAAATCTAAAATTGACTGCTCCTACTGGAAATGAAACTACAATATTATTGCAGTACTATTCAAAAATATTATTGCAGTACTATACAAAATTATTATTGCAGTACTATACAAAAAATATAATAATTCATAGTAACAATGCAATACATAGCCACAGCAGAACTAAACATATAACAATGAGACAGAACTAATCTACGGAGATTTAACAATGGAGCTTGTAACAAATGTGATACAGATACTTGATGCCCTAGTATTATAAGACTACGGAAGGATAAAAGTAACGCCTATATACTGGGACATAAATTCTTTATACTTACCCCCTAGACATGAGCCGAACAAAATATTTAAATTAGCATAAGAATTAACGTATATAGCAAAATGTGAAATGTCATGCTTAAGCACAATATGATATCACATGCATTAGCAAAATGTGAATTCACATAACAAAATGTGAAATCACAGTTTTCAGAAAAGGAGTGGTATCAATATGGTGAACTTTTTGAACAGACGTTTCTCTTAAACCAGTCATAAAAAAATCTAAAAATTTGACACATCGTCCATTTAATGGTCATCTTTTGAATGGTAACAATATAATTTGAAAATATATATATATACTTTCATCTATATTGTTTTAGAAAACACATCAAACACTTGTTTTGTTCTTGGTATCATGTTTCCAGAGTGAAATGAAACATCTTTCCGAACCTCATTGGAACAAAACGACATAAACACAACATGTTTAGGTCTCTCAAAATTGTAGTTGTATAAAGGAAATTTTGGTTGATTTTAAAAAAGTATCTTTTTAATAAAATAAAAGGTTTATCTTGATTTTTATCTATTTTGGGGGATTTTGTTTTAATTTTTGAATACTTTTTTAAAATCAACCAAAAATTCCTTTGTATAACTATAATATTAGAGGTTTAAAAAACATGTTGTATATGCTATTTTGTTCCAACAAGGTTCGGAAAGACATTTTATTTCATTCTCAAGAATTGGTAGAAAGAAGCAACAAAAACAATTGCACTAAAAAACAAAAAATGTTAACAAAAACAGTTATATAAAATATTTCTAAATCATTTTTGCATCAAATTGTTGTCAATCAGTCAAAATTACATAAAATACCATGTTTTTTCCAGAATGTTTTCAATGATTGGTTTAAGAGAAAAACATTGTTGATTTCAGTTCACCATATCGATACCTATCCTTAGTACCCACATGATATTAGCAAAATGTGAAATCAAGTGCAGGTCTCAAAGACCAAATTAGAATGGCAGAATGTCAAAGTTACGGACAATACATAACCAAGTATTTTCGATATCTATTGATTTTGATTTGCTTGGAATTTGCCCAATTAATGCATAAATATTGATAAATTATTGGTTTGATTGTTGGCTCAATGAACTTCTTGGAATTAAACATTTAGTTACTTGCTGATTCCCTCATATTATTAAATTGCATATGTATTTATTTAAGGCATTCAAATTCAAAAACACCATATTAGGCATAAAAATTCAAAAACACCATATTAGGTATTAAATTAGGATAATACTTTTCAAAGACCTCTCTCTTCTTGACTTGACATTTATAGGTATTTCAATTTAGGTGCTTCACTCAACATTATAACAAATACACATAAATCACTCAAAAATAAGTTGCTAATTGTTAAACAAAACACTCTGATAACATGTATAGTATGCTGCACATTAATTATTAGTGATTTCAAATATATTTCTTAAAACATGATTTGAAGAGGTGTAACATTGGTTGTTATATAAAATATACATACAGTACATATATTATACAGGGTGACCCAAAAAAAATGCAACCCTCCATTTCTTCAATATGTTTCTTAAATGGAGATAAATTGCTCTGAGATTTGGCACACAAGGACTTCATTCAATGTGGGATTCTCTGGCAAAGTTTTAATAATAGTAGTCTTATATTGATAGAGTTATGGTTGTTTCAAAATATACTCCAGATGCCGTCAATTTCGCTGAAAACAAACTTGCAATGTTCAAAGAAAACTGTTCATAACACGAATGCATTCTGCCCCATGGGTATGGCTCAAATTTGCAGCCATTGCTTGTTGGAGTTCTGCAATTGCGGTAGGGCTATTTTCAAACACATTATCCTTTCAATAACCCCATATATAGAAGTCAGGGGCATTGAGATCAAGACTGTGGGATGACCATGGGTTCTCCATCCTAGGAGAAATAATCTTCTCATAGAAATGACTAGTGAATCAGGCTATGCTATCATTAGAAGTGTAAGGAGTAGCTCCATCCTTCTAGAACCACTGTTCTTGTCTATTGAAGCCTCTATGTCACTCTAGGACTGCCTAGAACTTCCTGGGAACGCCAATATTGCGCTGTGTGTTAACAGTAACAGTGTTGCCATTATCAACCTCAAACCAAAAGGGGCTGATGATTTCATGTTTGGAAATTGGCAGCCCAAGCTATGCATTTAACAGAATGAAAGGGCCTTTGAAGCACTTCATCTGGAATTTGTGATCCCAGAATACATTATTTCTTGAGTTTACATGTTCAGAAAGAAGGGAATGTGATTCATCCCAAAACCTAACATTGGAAATCGACGACAATTGGAGCATATTTTGGAACGACCATAACTCTATCAATATAAGACTATGATTATTGAAACTTTGCTAGAGGATCCCACATTGAATGAAGTCTTCGTGCGTCAAATTTCAGAGCAATTAACGTCCATTTAAGAAAAATATTGAAGAAATGGAGGGTTGCATTTTTTTTGGGTCACCCTGTAGAATGTCATTAAGATTAAATAACTTCACTTAAGTGTTATTGTGGGCAGTGCAATTGCTTCCTATAAAAGCTGTAAAAGTGTGATCAGATATGTGTACAAATGTGAAATATAAAGTTCTAAAGATGCCTAAATATGTGATAATAGTGAAAAGTGGAAATGTGAAAGTGTATGTGAAATGATTGCAAAAAATATCTAAATATAATGTGATAACTGTAAAAATGTGTAGATATGTGAAAAATTGCAAAAGATGTCTTAGAATATGTGATAACTTTGAAAACTGAAAATGTGAAAGTGTATGTGAAATGATTGCTAAAATATCTAAGTGTAATGTGATAACCATAAAGATTTGTAGATATGTGAAAAATTGCCAAAGATGTTTAAGAATATGTGATAACTGTGAAAAGTAGAAATGCAGTGACAGTGTATGTAAAATAAAAAAATGATTGCTTAAAATATCTAAGTGTAATGTGATAACTGTGAAAATGTGTAGATATCTACTTCAATGTACAAATTGTGAACATGGGAAGAGCCATATAAGTGAAATAATTGCTAACTATGAAAATGTGTGAAATAATTGCTAACTGTGAAAATGTGTGAAATAATTGCTAAAAATGTCTAAGTGATAACTGTAATAAAAGTGCCTGGTGAAAATAAAATATGAGGAAAAAATATGTGAAGATGAAAGATGTGTAACTGAAAAGTAGTTGGACAAATGCTATAAAACAATGTGAGGTGTAATTTGAGGCAAAATGAGGCAGAAAATAATATAACATGAGGTTAAAGGTGTGTAGCCTAACAGAAAGACAACAAACAAAATGTGGGAATGTTAAACATAATCAAATAAATCATCAAATGTTATTTTGTGTAAAATATAATCAACTTACGAGCTTCTGAAATATCAAAACAGAAACAATTAATTTCTTACTTTAGTATTTCAACATTTTTGGCCAGTAGTGTAGTAATTAATGTAAGAATTCAAAATTGTTCCCTTGAGCTATTTCCCATAAGATTGAAAACAATTCACCAATTTAATGAAGGGTCGTGTGGTCTAGTATGGAATGTTGAATATGAGGGATAAAAATATAAAGAATATGGAAACTGATATAACCCACCCCATGCCCTCTACCCTCACATGCACACAAAGAAAGATGTAAATTTGTGATCAGTAAATGTATAAATCTTACCCTATTTTGTTTTAATTAATGTAATTTTAACAACTTAAAAGCAGTTGGAAAAGCTATACACAATTCTATTTCTAAAAAAATAAATGCTTCACTTGCATGCATCGCATATTTATACTGCAGAAGCCATGCACGATAGCTGCAGTGCAGGATATAAATACTTCTAATATAAATGCTTACATGTAGTTGGATAAATTATCATTATAATGTTGAACTTACGATTTAGAGTCTCGACCTGTACGAGATGTTTTCCCTGACACTGATGTTTTGGAAGAATCTTTCATCATATCTGCTTCAGATGGTGTCAAATCCTTAATTTGTCTGAAATAATTTTTTTGATTAAATTTCAAAATATGGCAATTTTCATATTCTCAGGCCTGTAGCCAGAAGGGGGAAGTGTCTCACTTTGAATCATGAAATAATGGCCTAAAATAGGCATTTTTGTGACTTTTTGCATTTTTGAAAAATGGGCCATAAAAGTTTGGGGAACACATGGTGTAAAAGCCAGTTTCTCTAAACTGAGGCTTAATTGGGAGGGGGACCAATAATGTAATTGTAGTGGTGCATAAAAACTTGGAAGAGCTTATTTGTAAAGCAGCTAGCTCAGTTACAAGCTTGACAAATTTTTTTCAGTTTCCTGTCCCCTCTGGCTTACCTGACTATAGGCCTGAATACACGAGTATATAATACAGTATATGACTATGTAGTATACATTATACTAAGGTGAAAAATCCTTGGACTGAGCAAAAAGCAATTGTGGACCATGAAAAAGTTTTCATGTAACAGAGAGGTTCATTTTGGAAGGGATTCAAAGTTAATAAGTTTCACTGTGCACATGAACTACTTAATTAATCTTACCTACACATGTTAGATGAATAAATACATCATTAATATGTTCTTTTTCAAACTTATTTTCTTCAGTATTGCTTAATCTATGGATTTTAACTTAAAGATCTATTTACTAAAATATATACCTGCACAGTCAATATTAAAATGCCAATTCTCTATTTTCTTGACTATTTTACATAAAATTTACATTTCACAAGATGCCAAAAACAAATGTATCCTTGTGCTTTTTAAATGATGTATTACTCATCTTTCCGACAAAATTGTCTAGTGGGATGGTTTCATTTTTGACATCCTGTTTTCTCCACACAAAGGGGACTTACTCAGGTTCTGCGTTGATAAGGAGGACGGGTCTTTTTTGGTTCACTTCCTGTTTACAATAATCCTCAAGTCCCAGGAATTTTGTTCCTGGTCTTAATTGTCCCACATCAAAAAATCCATCAAATATGAGATTAGATGAACCTGAAAATACAATTGTATACAAGGCATTAACATGCAAAATGTCACCACCTGCCATTTGTTATACCAGCCACTAACAAATGCCGATCACCGTCCACAAAAAGATGGAGACTATAACAATATGTCACCACTTCTTTAACAATATGTCACCACTTCTTTAACAATATATCACCACTTCTTGTCTAATTTTGTTTGATTTAGTTTACGAGGGGTGACCCAAAAGTAGACAGTTATTCAACAATCTCTTTCTGGAAACAGGAAACCTTTAAACAATAAACTGTAAACCTAAAGTGACGGTTTCTGATAGTCTTACCTAGCTGGCCAGTGAGTGCATATTTCGCTGACAATTTTGAGTCAAGTAATCGTTCAAATGCTGCGTCTACAAAACCATTCCTTCTTGTGCTTGACTGTTGAATTTCTTGGAGAATGTCCAGTCCCCTGTTTCAAAAGAGACACATGTTTATTAACAAAAAAACATTTAAAGGTCACCTGTAACTATTTAGCATTACCATATTCCATATATATACAATATTCTCTCTAATTAAAACACATTCCATCTCCCAAATTCTGAAGCTCTCTTTTTTCAAACTATTAAAATGAGTACAACTTCAACACCTACCCTAGTTTCATTATCTCAGTAGCTGTTTTCTCATCCACACTGCACACAGTTACGGCCCATGATGCACTTCTCCTGACCTCATCATTCCCAGACTGCAACAGTGCTATCAAAGGAGGTAAGCCCCCAGCCTCCACAAACTCTACCCGTGAATCATAATCACCAACATAGGAGGCAACTGCCAAACAGACTTTACTTTGTACTTTAGTTGAGCTAAAAAATTAATAATCCAAGCTTTTATTTAAACAAAAAACAACTACACAAACAAATGTTACCAAAACAAATGGGTGTTATTTGTTAAGAAGAACATTTTATTAATACATGAAATCATATCTTAGCTTTTTGACAAATAATCATGTTCCCAACACAAACAGAACACTAGCTCTTACTGGTCTAAAAGTGTGCATATCATTACTCCATCAACTTACTGTACAGAATAAAAAATTACACTATATGATAAAAACAACTATATATGAGAATTTCAGTCTGGTCAAAAATGAGCATGAAAATAATTCATGATCACTGATCATGTGACTTCCTACCTAGATTTCAGTGGCTCTATTAAGGCTGGAATCACCCCCAATCGTTGAATCTCAGACCGCATCCCCTCGTCTGTTGCCATATTTGTTAGAATAATTGCAGAATTTGATATGGCGCCCTCTTTTGTCTCAGAGAGTAGATCAATCAGAGGGACAATACCTCCCATGTTGACAATCTCACTGAAATAAATGCTCTTCTATCAAATCTCTGTATTATACATGTATATATTGAAATAGTGTTGCGTAAGTTTTTGTGTGGAAGTTGCGTAGTGTAAGTTTGTGGGGAAGTTTTTTTTTGGTTTTTTTTTATTCATTTATTTAACATACAATATTTAGCATACAGTTAATTTTACATACAATTTTCTTACATATAGTTCATTTTCATATAACATTTCTAGGTTTGCATAGTTGCCGTATTTATTTTTGCTTATACAATTTTTGGCTATCAAAACCAAATTGTTTATAACATCATTTTCCGTTCCAAACAGTATATCCCTTGTTGACAAATGTAATATTTTGTTCTGATTTACATTGAACTTGTCTTGTACAACTTTCCATAATCCTTTAACCATTTTACAATTGACAAAGAAGTGTTCATATGTGTCTTTTATAGTTATACAATATTTACAGTTTTCATGTTCCGAAATTTTCATTTTGTATAATAACATGTTTGTTGGGTAAATTTTGTGTACTCAAATTTTGATAAATTTGGTTCCATTTTTCTTCCACTTTGGGAATCACTAATTCTTTTGCCAAAATCATATTTCTAAAATGTTTTGCTGTGGTATCTTTGACAAACACTTTATTATATTTGAATGATATTTCTTTGTCTTGAATATCAACATTGGTATTCATAAGTGCATGTTTTTGTGGAAGTTGTGAGCATAAGTTTTTGGGGAAGTTGTGTAGCGTAAGTTTGTGTGGAAGTTGTGTAGCGTAAGTTTGTGTGGAAGTTGTGTAGCATAAGTTTGTGTGGATGTTGTGTAGCGTAAGTTTGTGTGGAAGTTGTGTAGCGTAAGTTTGTGTGGAAGTTGTGTAGCTTAAGTTTGTGGGGAAGTTGTGAAGTGTAAGTTTGTATGGAAGTTGTGTAGCGTAAGTTTGTGTGGAAGTTGTGTAGCATAAGTTTGTGGAAAGTTGTGTAGCGCAAGTTTGTGGGGAAGGTGTGTAGTGTAAGTTTGTAGGGAAGATATGTAGCTAAGTTTGTGGGGAAGTTGTGAAGAAGCATGTTTTTATAGAAAATGTAAAGCATGTGTGTTTGTAGTGTATGTTTGTGGAGAAAGTGTCTAGCATATGTAGAAGGTTAAACCTTTTGTTTCATTGTGACAAGATATTCCAATGTTAACTAATAATTAGGAATTAAAAATAGAATAACAAATTGAACAGAAATAAAATAAGGCCCCTTAGTATAATCCAAACACAATCAGGAAGTTTGTTGCAACGAGATTATATCTCAACAGTATAACAGGCTTACATATACATGTCAGCATATTAAGCCTGATGCTGTCATCAATGGCAAGCTTTTGCTGTATTTAGGTGATAAAAGTTAAGAAACTGTCAGTTTCTATACATGAGACATCATTGAAATAGTTCAAAGAAAAAAGTCATTTTCAGATTTGTACTGATTAACTATAGAAATTGTAAAAAAACTATAAATTACAGGAATGCTTGCACTTACTGGCAGTTGTTCATGTTTCCTGTTGTGAGGTTTGCTAGTGCTAGGGAGCAAGCATCCTTAAGGTCTGGGTTGTCCACTTTTATCAGCTTCAACAGGGGCTCTATACCTTCTGAAGCCATATTATATATAGACTGTTTATAAAAAGTATATTAACTTTCAACTGAACATTCAAATTCACAAAATATGCCACCATTTTGAACAAATATGAGGCAAAATGATGAATTATGTATTTATATCAGTCATACTATGAACGCCTATAATATCAATAAATTAAGAGATGTTCCTTAAATATTTTTTTTGTATGTCAGAATTTTACTCTAGTTTTCAAATATGTGATCAGACTATGATAATACTGAAAATTAAAAAAGTTATTAAAGAAAAAGTGACCATTGAACAATTCTGTCCGGGCTATTATGTTTAACAGAGAGTACAATTCATTTACAATTTCTATAAACTACATGTAATAGGTATCTTCCATTTTGATCTTGCTTGCTTTTGCGGAGTGTCCCATTGCTCACAAACCCCTGGAGTGGTGAGGCAAGAATACAGAGTCGCCATTTCAAAATTAATATTTATATAATGCTCTTAAACTTGCCAATGGCTAATATACAAACAGGTGATGCTTTTCGGAATGATGATTATGGAATTTAAAGTTGGCGGTATAAGAATGACCTCTCCAATTAAACAAATGGTGCACCGCCTTAAAATACAACTTATTGAAAATGTGAACCAAATGCTTAATGGTCAACAACATATCTCAAAGGCTGCTTAGAAACGTTTGGTTTGTGGTCATGTGAAATACCTTCAAGAGACAATTCTCAAAATGAGGAGCATATTGTATCCAGCCCTTTGTCATTTGCTAACTTTCCTAACACCAAACATATATAGTGGATCTCAGCTCAAGAGTTTCCAAATAGTTTAAAAGTTCAATTTGAACTCTAAAGAAATGGAATTGGTTAAATTATAACCTACAGTGTATGTTATAAAAAGAATCCTGAAACATGGAACATTTCCTGCGTCAGTGTGATGCATTCAGTTTTGAGCAATTCATATCTGAATGCAAATGAACATTTCATATCATGGAATCTTTGATAACGATCATAATATCGAGCAACGAGTTACGTATAAAACAAATGTTTGCTGAAAGTACAAGTGAAATCCAGATAAAACAACCATGCAAATGAAAAGAGATTCTATAGTTCCTTTGTTCCTTAGCTCCTTAATGTTTAAGTGAATCATCGAAAATGGTTGAAAACAATTGAGTAAAATAAGATTGGCATTGATAGTCATTCAAACACAATACAGTATCTGAGATTTTATTGTACGACAGACAGATAATGCATCTTCCGGATCCTTTTACACCTGGAAGTTCTCAGAGACATGACATACAAAATCTGTCATTTGGCACTGGTTATATAATAGCTCAAAATAAATGAGTATCATAAGATTTACATTGATAGTCATTCAAACACAATATCTGAGATTTTATTATCGTACAACAAAAGTAACATATTTCCTACACATGGAAGTTCTCATAAATGAAGTGTGAAACCTGTCATTTGCAATCTTTAAATACAGTATACTAAATGATCTATCAACCACATATAATAGTATCTAGCAATCGTGCTCTGCCTAAAACATTTGGAAGATCATACTTTTTTACACACTAAACTAACATCTTAATATAAAATAGGTTTGACAAGGGTATGTTCATGTTCAGTACCTTACAGAGCAAATATAATGGAATACGGAAATATGTTAACCTAACATTTAAAAAAATTGAACTTTTCCGACCAAAAAATCGAACTTTTCTGACCCACCCTATACTGTCAAAGAAACATTGTTCATTATTTTTTATTCCAAATAACATATTTACACGTACATTACAAAATATTTACAATCTGAGAGCTTTTTGGCTCTTGTATAAAGACAATAAATTTCCTTCACAGTTCTTATATTTGAAATAATAAATAGTTTTCTTAATAATGAGTGTTTCGTAAAATAAATCTGGCTTCATTTCAGTCAGAACTTACTTTTCATTATCGTTTAAATGGCTACTTCCATAAAATACTTATAGAAGGACAAGTAATGAAAAAAATGTAAGTTATCATCTCTTGCATTGCGTTGTTTGCATAAATCACTATTTTCCCTTTTAGATTTTTTTCAGATAAGTACCATTAGGGTATATGTTATGCAAAATCTTCCATTGTATAACTAACAATGCTTCTTTGAAAATGAGATTCCCATATTCCTTCAGATATGTCTATGCCATTAACACTGTTCATTATAAAGCTGAACTGATCTGACATTTATTGAGATTTTAATTGGAAAATATATCATAGCAGCAAATATTACAGTAACAGTGAACAAGAAAACTAGTTTGATAATATGTTAAGATTGCGTCGTCCGAGATGTTTGCTACTTATAATTTTGGTAGCAGGAACTATCAATATAGCACTTATCCTAAGAACAACAAATCGGAAACATTGCGTAACATCCTCAAAAATAGAGAGATTTCAAACTGGAGTTCCGTCTACGTCACAAAATAATGAGAGGGAACATTTACTAACTAAACGTGTGAACACCACTAAGATCATAATCATGGCCACCTATAGGAGCGGATCAACATTCTTGTCCGAACTCTTCAAACAAAATGAGAAAATATTCTACGCTTTTGAACCACTTAAACCTCTGATAAGAACATGGGATCGTACTGATTTAATTCAAAAATATGGTGCAATCATACTGAGAGATATTCTGAATTGTGATGTCGGGATACTGTCACACATAGCTAAAGGCTGGCATTATTGGATGGTTCGATACAATTATACTGAGTATACATTTGAAACTACGTACCAAATGTGTAAAGGAAAGAAATTGAGGACGGTGAAAATTATCTCACTGGATAATTTGGAAAATCTTTCCTCATATTTTGGGAATGACACAGCTATTCTATTATTAGTACGAGATCCACGAGGTATATACAACTCTAGAAACCATTTATATGTAGAACCCCTTGAAAATATAACAAATAGAGAAAACAGACTAAATAGTATGAAAGATACATGTTATAATTTTGTGACAAACATGAAATTTGTAGAAAAAATTAACAAATTACCAAGGCGTGAAAAAGCAGGGATGCCACTCATTAAGCAGATCGCATATGAAGATGTTGCGAACAATCCAATTTTAAAAGCCAAGGAGATTTACAAAGAGCTTAACATAGAATTCGATGATCATATATCAGAGTGGATACAGCATAATACAAACTATAATGGTGGCCCAAATGATAAAGATTTAAATGACCCACAATCAACCAAACGAAACTCAAGTGCTACAGTGAACAAATGGTCACACCAGTTGAAGAAATCACAAATATATGATCTACAAAATATAACAGACTGCGCTGAAGTTATAAAAATGTTGAACTATGACCTTGTCATTTAAAAGGGATATACCTCTGACATTAAAATTGTTCTTTATTTAGTATTGCACTTTGGAAAAAAGCAAATGCACCTTGGGAAAAAGCATTGCACATGGGAAAAAGCATTGCTCATAGGACCTCTGGAACATACTATGATCCTGTTTTGATGGACTTTTAAAGATTAAAGTTGATTAAAGAAGGTATCATTTGTACACACTTTATATAACTAAATGACACCAGAATTGAATCAGTACATTTTTGAGTGCTGATTCTGCACATAATGAATAATAACGCTTTCTATATCAGTGTTTAACAATTAATTTAACATCAGAAATCAGTGTTGTGTCAGACAGTACTTCAAGTCCATTTTAACAAGGTATAAACATGCAAAATATCACCACCTGCCATTTGTTACAGACACCAACCACCAAATGCTTTAAACACCAACCGCTAAACACCAATTGCCACTTGTATTGATTAATGCTGGAAAATCAGTGTTGTGTCAGACCATACTTCAAGTCCATTTTAACAAGGTATAAACATGCAAAATATCACCACCTGCCATTTGTTACATACACCAAACACCAAATGCTAAACACCAACCGCTAAACACCAATTGCCACTTGTATTGATTAATGCTGGAAAATCAGTGTTGTGTCAGACCCTACTTCAAGTCCATCTTAACAAGGTATAAACATGCAAAATATCACCACCTGCCATTTGTTACATACACCAAACACCAAATGCTAAACACAAACCACTAAACACCAATTACCAATTGTTGTGTTGCTTTTTCCTACTTACCCCATTGTCCTATTGACTCCTTACTGAGAAGATTCTCGCACATGACCCCCAGACCCTGGGCTGCTGCACATTGGACCGTGGGGTCTTCATGACCTAGCAATAAGATCAACATCTTCTCCGCCTCTGTTTCATGTAAGATTTTACGGTTTTCAGCTGTAATAACACAAAATATTTCTTTTAATTCTTTATGTTCTGATTGATTTTCCATCTCTTGTATCGTGAACACCTATCTACAGTGAACACATACATATAGTGAATACCTATTTTTAATGAACACCTACATATAGCGAACACCTATTTATAGTGAACACCAACAGATAGTGAACACCTACATATAGTGAACACCTATTTATAGTGAATACCTACATATAGTGAACACCTATTTATAGTGAACACCTATTTATAGTGAACACCTACAGATAGTGAACACCTACATATAGTGAACACATACATATAGTGAACACCTTTTTATAGTGAACACCTACATATAGTGAACACCTGTTTATAGTGAACACCTACATATAGTGAAGATCTACATAAAGTGAAAACTTACATATAGTGAACACCTATCTACAGTGAACACCTACATATAGTGAACACCTATCTGCAGTGAATAACTACATATAGTGAACACCTATCTACAGTGAACACATACATATAGTGAATACCTATTTTTAGTAAACACCTACATGTAGCGAACACCTATTTATAGTGAACACCTACATATAGTGAACACCTATTAATAGTGAACACCTACATATAGTGAACACCTATCTACAGTGAACACCTACATATAGTGAACACCTATTTATAGTGAACACCTACATACAGTGAACACATTTCATGACTCCATAGGTTATCACTATACAAAAGTTTTACTGAATCTCTGAGAGAACTCCAATGCAGTAATGACCCTTACCATTTTTTGCAGCTCTTGCTATAGCTATACAAGCATGGCGTTTCACCTCTGGTAGTGTGTTAGAGGGAGGACCAGGTTCATCTTTATCATGACCTCCTTTACCTAAGTAAAACAATCAAACAACTTAAAATCATACAAATGATAGAAAATATTCAATTATGTATATGAAGTGTTCCTCTTTCGATGATACTATCAAGCCCCCCCCCCCCAGAGTCCAAAAATTAATCATATCTTTAGGTCCCACACGCAAGGTATGGATCAATCAGAGAGGGGGGAATATGGCAGTGAAATAATGAATCAGTTATATAAGAAAAGTAATGATTTAAATGTTAATACATCAATCCTTGTTAACCAAGAACCTGTAGAAAGAAATGACAAAGTAATAATAATTAGTTCATAATCATTCAATAATTTCTTGAACAAATATGTTCATTAAAAATGATAAAATAAGTTTGTATTGCAATTAATGTATTTATATGACAATTTAAACACTGATACACAAGCACGAGAAATTCTGACATCTTGAACAAAATATCTGGACCCGATCCTTGTACATAAAATCAGGGGTCTAGTGTATAAAACTGGAGGCTTATTACATAAAACATGGGGCCTAGTACATTAAAAAACTCGGGCCCCATAGATAAAACTTGAAGTTTCCTACTTGAGTACCAAACTAGATCTAAGCATGCAAGGGGTTGAACATACTATGTTACATCTACATGCTTTGTATCAAATCCATGCATGTACTTCTCTCAGTATGGTGCACAACTCCCCCTTATCAATGAAAGTGAAAGGAGGACTCAAGGACCATCTCAAATTGAAGTATTTCTTGAGTCTTTTCCTGGTAGACTGATTTAAATCAAAACTATATACAACATCATTCATGCATAGTGAAAAATCTCCATAGTGAACAGCATTAGAAGTTATTATGAAGTCAAGCCATCACTAATGTGTGAGAATTTTACTCCTTTGCCACGTGGGAACGTGACTAAAGAAAATAAAGGCTTATGGGTAATATTCCACATTCTACGCCCTTCTAGAAATGCATGATATCTAGTGATAATTGGTGACACCGAAGTAGAACATTTAGTAAAACATACACATGCTTTACGTTACCCGCATGCAAGTATATACCTTCACTTATATATGGAGTTTTACCACCCAGAACGCTACCTGGGATTGTCTGTAAGACACTGGCAGCCATTCTTGGCTCAGCTAAATAATATAAAATGAGTTAATAACATATGTGGTACGTAATCATAACAAAAATCCAATACATTGTTGTCTCCTCCTTCAACAGTCCCCCATATAAATTATGATGCATCAATGCAAGCGTTGAAATGTTATTTTTTTCAGGATGTTTCATTTAACAAAGCACCAAAGCAACAACCTCATAAGAAAAAGCAAGAAGAAAGCATTTTCTTATTCTTATAAAAGGGTAAAGTCAAGAGATAAAACTGCATTTCTAATTTGAATAGAATGATACATTATAATCTATATGATTATTTCCATAACCTTTCAAAGCAGAGAATGTGCAAGAGTCAATCTAAGTTAGCCAAAGATAGGAATAAGAATATTTTCTTCATCTTAGCTCAAAGTGACTAATTTGCCTAGAATTGTGCTATAGTTGAGGCTTTATGCAGTTTTCAGCTTAAGTTATTTCTTAAGAAAATTAACAAAGGAACTAAGTATGCCTTAATTAATCAATTGCTATATCTCATATAGTATAAATGCGCTTAATTAATGAAACTAGTGGTGTGATTAATTATCAGAGAGAAATTAACTTGTCAAAAAATCTTCCTAGGTCTTACATCAAGTGGTACCCCCATAAATGTGGGGTTGATTTTTCAAATCACCCCCACAACTAATTGTGTATTGCAATCTTGTAGTTGAAAAATGTTGTCAGTATTTGACACAAAGCTGAACTTTGTCTAAATAACCACCAATTCAGCTTTAATTTTCAACTACAAGATTTCAATACACAAGTCGTTGTGGTGGTGATTTGAAAAATCAACCCTGGGGGTTAATGGGGGTTATCAAGTGGATGCCCCCCCCTCCCTGTTCTGACTGACAAACTTTCTCAGAATAAGGGGTGGGTGTAATTGTTGTAAGACTACAAGAATTGACCAGATGTATGAATAAATGTATCTTGCCGTACAAATAATAACACTGAATCATAGAGTACATTCATACAGACCACCGGGGCTTACAGTGTCTCAATATTTTACCATTGTTAGTGATAGAAAGAGAAAAGTTCTTAATATATCTGAAAATATTTCTTGTTTAGTTTTGTGCAAAGCTCTTAAAGAGAAAGCAAAGTCATTCTTAGAGTTCCAGTACCTTTTTTGCCTGAAATTGTGAATAAATAACAAAAGGTGTTAAAGTACAACATATAAAAATACATGTAAAGTACATTACATTTTACGTGTATTTGCAAATAGTATTGAAAAGCATTCAGCGATTTAATCAAAAATATTCAACAAGTGCAACTTTGTGAAAGTTAAAATATTTAATAAAAAAGGAAATTAACATTAGTATTGTGACATAATTCAATGACCATGGTAAGCTTAGACAGAATGGGTTAGATAATCTTAAACTCTTGTTAAATTACTTTTATGAAAAAGCAGATATTTTCTGAACATGTATACGTATAAAGTGTACACGAAGCAAGTGATTTGAAAATACAGTAAGTATCAATATCAAAAAATGGTGCTTACATAACTTTTTGTGAATATAATTTATATAAAAATAACCTAATTTCCCTAGCATATAAATAAATTACATCTAATATAAATATAATCCTTTTTACCAAAAACTTACTGTCATCTAAAACAGGACAAAATAAAATATTAATGAAATCAAAATTTAAAAGCACTTTTAAAGCATTCACTTTTTATTAGTTAAAATATTGGCAAGCTCTGTACAATTAAAGGGGCAGTCAGGCCCATAGCTAACCCCCCTGACTCAGTTTATCAGATTCTGGCACTTTTCAATTTATTTTGGGCAAAAGTTGTCAAAGTGAACTCCCCCTGGACTTTTTTGAAAAGTGAACCCCTTTTGGCAAAAGCTATGGGCCTGGAAGTATTGGATCACATGGTACGATAGCATAAGTAAAATGTTAAAATGCTTCATGTGTACACCTGTTGCCATGGTAACAGAAAGATGAGATGATATTAGAAAATGTCTTAACCAATCAGAATTCAATATTGGACATTGACGCAAATCGTAGAATTGAATAATAATAAACCATTAAAAAAACACGAATATCTATTTGTCTAAATGTAACAGATTCATAAGATTCAACAATAAATAACCAACAATCATGAACAGATAATAATTGGCTAATTAAATTTTAATTACGTATTTATTACCTTCGTCTCCTTTCTTCTTGCCTTTGTCTTTCTTTTTCTCTTTCTTGGTTTCTTCCTCTGGAGGGGTGACATCAGTAATAAACGCAACAAACCTTTGTAGACCTCCGGATTCACGGATTTGCTAAGAAATTCAAAAAATCACAATTGATTGATATTTATTAACTAGGCTTGGAATTCTTATGGGGCACAAGCACCCTGCACATACATATGTACATGTAAAAAAAAGTACATGTAAATGTTAAAATAATCAGCTATTAAACACATTGAACATGTACTCCTGTAGATCAGTGAATATGTCTCACCCTGTAAGCATTTGCACATACAGTGTATTTAAAACAGAAATCCTGAGATATAAAACATGTTTACTATGGATTTCTACTGTAATAAGTGAATTAAAAAGTAATTTGAGATGTCTGATTCTAAATATATTCTGAACTACAATTTGTTCTTATCACTTAATTGATTGTACCATCAAAAATTAAAGAAATATAAAAACATGAACCCTCACAATTATTTGTGATGATTGCAAACCATTTTTCAAAGTTGAATGAAAGTAATATCTAAATCAGGCTATCAAAATACTTTAAAACTTTTCATATGTCAGCCATTGTCAGGGCCTTCAATGAGCTTTTTACATACCTCCATGCTCTCGGGATCCTCGAGACAGTTTGAGAGTACATGTAGAGCATGTACATGAAGATCATTATATTCAGGTTTCCCCACAAACTCAATAAACTCTCTCAAAACTTCCAACTCCCTCAGGGCAGCTCTGTTTTCAGCTGAAATAAATATAATTGTTATATATAATATATATCATTTATTATTGTGCCATCTATACAATAACAGCCAGTGATATTTCTGACACAACTATCTAAAGACGAGGTCAAATCAAAAAAAATAGGGCCACTGGCTCTTATTTACATGTAAAGGTCCAATATGACACAAATAGAACTAAAAATTGTTGCTTAGTTACTTAGTTGCTTAGTTACAGGTTACAGCATGTAACTTACTCATATTTCCAAGATGATGTTATTTGTGACAGATTCATGTGCCATTTTTGGTACTCAAGATGTTGAAAATGTGAAAACAATATTTCGAACAAACCAAAGTGTCTTTCACCATTCAATTCATAATACCTACTCATACAATATCTGAAAACTTATAATAATCTATTTCATACCATCTTGCGTAGCTCTGATCAGTGCAAGCAGGGCCAGCTCCTGTATTATTGCATACTCTGACTTCATTAAATGCATGATTGGCTCTAGACCATTCCATTCCCTTACAGCAGTTCTACTTTGGTAATCCTACAATATAAAGGCAAACTCTTGTATTATTGCATACTCTGACTTCAATAAATGCATGATTGGCTCTAGACCATTCCATTCCCTTACAGCAGTCCTACTTTGGTAATCCTGCAATATAAAGGCAAACTCCTGTATTATTGCATACTCTGACTTCATTAAATGCATGATTGGCTCAAGACCATTCCATTCCCTTACAGCAGTTCTACTTTGGTAATCCTACAATATAAAGGCAAACTCCTGTATTATTGCATACTCTGACTTCATTAAATGCATGATTGGCTCAAGACCATTCCATTCCCTTACAGCAGTTCTACTTTGGTAATCCTACAATATAAAGGCAAACTCTGTATTATTGCATACTCTGACTTCATTAAATGCATGATTGGCTCAAGACCATTCCATTCCCTTACAGCAGTCCTACTTTGGTAATCCTACAATATAAAGGCAAACTCCTGTATTATTGCATAATCTGACTTCATTAAATGCATGATTGGCTCTAGACCATTCCATTCCCTTACAGCAGTCCTACTTTGGTAATCCTACAATATAAAGGCAAACTCCTGTATTATTGCATACTCTGACTTCATTAAATGCATGATTGGCTCAAGACCATTCCATTCCCTTACAGCAGTTCTACTTTGGTAATCCTGCAATGCATATATTTATGTTCAGTTAAACCTGTCTTATTTGAACACCACTGGGGCGAGCCAAATTTTCTCAAATTTTCTCTGATTAGCAGGTGTTCACATTCTCAATGCATGGAAGTCAATAGAGAAGACAGAACTGAAAGTGAAGTGTTCACAAAATTGAGAAATGTTCGGATGAGAGGTGTTCACATTAAAGATTCAGGCCATACTCTATACACAAAATAGAATCAAAAAGAAGGATGATCTCTAATTTTTATATTCCATTACGCATGAAAGTTACCTTTAATAAAATCAACTTTACAAATCCCAAGTCAAGTTTATAGTTACCTGCAACATAAGAGCGATAGCCTCAATTGAATTTTTCTGCACATCAGGATCATGTGAGGCAAGGCATCTGATAAGAGGTTCCATACCATCTTGCTCCTGAATGGTCACCTTGCTACTGAAGTCAGCTGACATATTGGAGAGACCAAGTGCAGCAAACTCATGGACAACCGTATCTTCTGAAAAATGGAGAGTAATTGCTTAAGGCACATGGGTGATAAAGTGGCGGAAATAAATTCAACACAAGCAATAAACAAAAGGAAAACTGAGAACTGGATTCTTTCTTATCATGCTTTTTTCTTTTTCTTTTCAATCATTAATGATACTTTTTCTCAGAATCATCTAATTTCAAATTACGTGTATCCTGAAATTAGTTCAGTTTGTATTTAGAGTCTAAAAGTCAATAAAAAAGATATATGAGTACATTGTTGAAATGGTATACAATAAATTCACAGAAACATATTTTTATTTTTTTCCTTCAATTGTATCCTGCTATGAATTTTTATCAAACTATGTGCTTACCCTCTGGTGCAAGAAGTGCTATAAAAGCAGGAACTGCCTCTTCTCGTTTTCGCAGACATTTCCGAACTTCAGCTGAAAATTAATAAAACAAAGTTTATACATTAAATGTCCTAACACTGAATAAAATTACGTATTATGTTTGTACTCCTCAAAAAATAAAATATACCTCAAGAAGAGAATTTTTGACACCAAAATGAAAAGTGTAAAATAAATGATAAAATCTCAAAAAACCAATGATTCAAAACCAAATGAACAACCTCACTTTTTCTAATTCACGAGTAGCTTAATTACAGTGTTCTGATTACAGTAGAACCTGTGTAGGTGGAACAACTTTTGGTACCTCAACAAAAATGTTCCACTTGGAAGATGTTCATTTAACAATTAAGTTAAATGGTCATGTGACTCTGGAAAGTGTCCCTCTTATTATGGAGATGTTCAAATTACAAAGGTGTTCCACTTTACAGGTTTTAATGTATATGGTTCACCTCATATCTCATTCATTATGTATGTAAAATATGTAAAAAATACTAAACATACCATGAGCAGTCATGACCCCTAATGCCATACTAGCATTCCTGCGTACTATCCTATCTTCACATTGTGCCAGTCTCAAGAGTGGATCCACAGCCCCCAGATCTAGCAGAACCTTCTTGTTCTCATCACCTAGAGATATATTTGTATGAAAAGTTCAGTTTAGTGCATAACACCAAGATAACAAGCAGCATCTAGAGATATATAAATATGTCAAGTAAATAATTTCAATGCCAAGATAACATGCAAAAATGTACAAAACATATTTAGTTTAAAGCACAGCAACAGCTTGAAAATATTGGAGATGAAGAAAATTTGGACAGAGAAAATACAAAAATATAATATTTAAAAAGGAAAAAATTCTTCAAAAAGTTATGAATAATTTGAGCGAAGTTGCACATTTTTGCACTTCAATAACTTAAATCTCAAACAACTTTACCATTCGATAATATGTCACTGATCTTTCTGAAGATAATGCATTTAGGATGTATATTAGATTACACATTGCTTACATTTTTCTACAAACTTGTATATTGCCTCACAGGCCTTTGCTAAAACATCTTCTTCTGGGCTCTCCAGCATCAACACAACAGTTGCTGCCTGGTGGCTCTCCACAAGTAATGCATCAAACTACAATTAAAATTCACACCTCGTAGTCATACCCAGTAATAATACATGTATTATGGATTGGGGGTGTTTGAAACATCTAACCATTGCAGTGCTCAATGACATCTGCATCCTTGACATAGCTGAGGATTGCCCAATGTATGCTTTGCAAATGCGAATGTGCAGTGACATTACAAATGTTAAAAGTTGTGGATCAGGTATGTTTTATGTGCATCAGAAGTTAAGAACTCTGTACCTAAACCTTCTCCCCATACAGCTCTTTCCCTTCCCATATGACTCTTTGAAAATATTATTCTCCGACCACTTTACATAGATATTTACATAACTCTTCCAAAATATTATATTCCCCATTGGCATATTATTCTCCAAGTATACAATTCTAAAAATTATTTTTTTTCGTTCTTTGTACATATTTAACTCTCACTTCATTAATAAATCTAATAACTTTTATAACTACATTTTTGACTTTTGACCTCTTTCAAAATAGTATATCTCCATATACATGCTCTTTATCCTATGGATATAGTCCTGAGTAAGGACACTAGCGGTTACCGTTAGTAATTTGGTTTTCTGTATAAAAAGTCATTTTTCTCCTTTCCTACCCCATTGGAGCGCCATCTGGCGTTTGGGATGTGAATTGGGACTAAATATTTATAAGGTAGGTCCTGATTTATCTGAAAACATGCCAAAGTTCAGTGGGAAATCTCACTTTAAGCTGGCGGCGGAGTGATTTTGACCTTGGTGATTTTACCAGAATTCTCTGAGAAATCTGACGATAGAGGGGGTTAGTGTCTTCAAGTTTATTTATCTCAAAAATTCGGTGGACAACCCATGGTAAGATTGTTATAGCAGGCTAGGCGAGTCTCTCCCGAACACTGTGGTATATTGCACTAGGCTTGGATACTAATCGTTAATAAGATACAGGGTAAAATGTTATAATGGCCACCTATGGGAAACTCTACTGTGGTCTTCAACCTATTAGAAGGCGCATTTTTGGGGTATTTTGTAGGTTTTGTCCCCTTTTGAGGTTTTTAAGTTCATTAAGAAGCCTAATAGCGCATATCATATTAAAGGACTGTATCTTAGCTGAACAATGGTACCAAAATCGTGACATTTTGAAGCAACTTTGGTGTTTTGGGGGCGAGGCCATTGTGCCAAGCACCCCGAATTCCATTCTCCCGTGCCATTCAATTGTCTTCTGGGCAGTTTTGAATGAACCTTTGTTTCTCCCTAACGTTATGACGTCATAATATGCAATTGAACGCCTTGAAATGGATATCACTCGAAAGATAGTAGAAATCGCTTTCCAATGATACCCCATATGGCCATGTTCCCCTCAGTTGGCTGTACTCAATCTGTGATGCAAACTGTAAGGTGTACCCCTACCCCAAAGAAATTTCAAGAAATCTCAAAATCAAATTTCCTGAATTTTGCTAAAAGGACCTGTGTCTATAAGGATTGAATCTTCCCCCGTGCATTTTCTCAAATATAGCATTGTTATATACCATTGTGATCGGGATAATGCCTACAATGCTAATATAACCATGGTGAAAGAAACCAAACTAATTCAGTTTACTATTAGGATATAGTCCTGAGTAAGGACACTAGCGGTTACCGTTAGTAATTTGGTTTTCTGTATAAAAAGTCATTTTTCTCCTTTCCTACCCCATTGGAGCGCCATCTGGCGTTTGGGATGTGAATTGGGACTAAATATTTATAAGGTAGGTCCTGATTTATCTGAAAACATGCCAAAGTTCAGTGGGAAATCTCACTTTAAGCTGGCGGCGGAGTGATTTTGACCTTGGTGATTTTACCAGAATTCTCTGAGAAATCTGACGATAGAGGGGGTTAGTGTCTTCAAGTTTATTTATCTCAAAAATTCGGTGGACAACCCATGGTAAGATTGTTATAGCAGGCTAGGCGAGTCTCTCCCGAACACTGTGGTATATTGCACTAGGCTTGGATACTAATCGTTAATAAGATACAGGGTAAAATGTTATAATGGCCACCTATGGGAAACTCTACTGTGGTCTTCAACCTATTAGAAGGCGCATTTTTGGGGTATTTTGTAGGTTTTGTCCCCTTTTGAGGTTTTTAAGTTCATTAAGAAGCCTAATAGCGCATATCATATTAAAGGACTGTATCTTAGCTGAACAATGGTACCAAAATCGTGACATTTTGAAGCAACTTTGGTGTTTTGGGGGCGAGGCCATTGTGCCAAGCACCCCGAATTCCATTCTCCCGTGCCATTCAATTGTCTTCTGGGCAGTTTTGAATGAACCTTTGTTTCTCCCTAACGTTATGACGTCATAATATGCAATTGAACGCCTTGAAATGGATATCACTCGAAAGATAGTAGAAATCGCTTTCCAATGATACCCCATATGGCCATGTTCCCCTCAGTTGGCTGTACTCAATCTGTGATGCAAACTGTAAGGTGTACCCCTACCCCAAAGAAATTTCAAGAAATCTCAAAATCAAATTTCCTGAATTTTGCTAAAAGGACCTGTGTCTATAAGGATTGAATCTTCCCCCGTGCATTTTCTCAAATATAGCATTGTTATATACCATTGTGATCGGGATAATGCCTACAATGCTAATATAACCATGGTGAAAGAAACCAAACTAATTCAGTTTACTATTAGGATATAGTCCTGAGTAAGGACACTAGCGGTTACCGTTAGTAATTTGGTTTTCTGTATAAAAAGTCATTTTTCTCCTTTCCTACCCCATTGGAGCGCCATCTGGCGTTTGGGATGTGAATTGGGACTAAATATTTATAAGGTAGGTCCTGATTTATCTGAAAACATGCCAAAGTTCAGTGGGAAATCTCACTTTAAGCTGGCGGCGGAGTGATTTTGACCTTGGTGATTTTACCAGAATTCTCTGAGAAATCTGACGATAGAGGGGGTTAGTGTCTTCAAGTTTATTTATCTCAAAAATTCGGTGGACAACCCATGGTAAGATTGTTATAGCAGGCTAGGCGAGTCTCTCCCGAACACTGTGGTATATTGCACTAGGCTTGGATACTAATCGTTAATAAGATACAGGGTAAAATGTTATAATGGCCACCTATGGGAAACTCTACTGTGGTCTTCAACCTATTAGAAGGCGCATTTTTGGGGTATTTTGTAGGTTTTGTCCCCTTTTGAGGTTTTTAAGTTCATTAAGAAGCCTAATAGCGCATATCATATTAAAGGACTGTATCTTAGCTGAACAATGGTACCAAAATCGTGACATTTTGAAGCAACTTTGGTGTTTTGGGGGCGAGGCCATTGTGCCAAGCACCCCGAATTCCATTCTCCCGTGCCATTCAATTGTCTTCTGGGCAGTTTTGAATGAACCTTTGTTTCTCCCTAACGTTATGACGTCATAATATGCAATTGAACGCCTTGAAATGGATATCACTCGAAAGATAGTAGAAATCGCTTTCCAATGATACCCCATATGGCCATGTTCCCCTCAGTTGGCTGTACTCAATCTGTGATGCAAACTGTAAGGTGTACCCCTACCCCAAAGAAATTTCAAGAAATCTCAAAATCAAATTTCCTGAATTTTGCTAAAAGGACCTGTGTCTATAAGGATTGAATCTTCCCCCGTGCATTTTCTCAAATATAGCATTGTTATATACCATTGTGATCGGGATAATGCCTACAATGCTAATATAACCATGGTGAAAGAAACCAAACTAATTCAGTTTACTATTAGGATATAGTCCTGAGTAAGGACACTAGCGGTTACCGTTAGTAATTTGGTTTTCTGTATAAAAAGTCATTTTTCTCCTTTCCTACCCCATTGGAGCGCCATCTGGCGTTTGGGATGTGAATTGGGACTAAATATTTATAAGGTAGGTCCTGATTTATCTGAAAACATGCCAAAGTTCAGTGGGAAATCTCACTTTAAGCTGGCGGCGGAGTGATTTTGACCTTGGTGATTTTACCAGAATTCTCTGAGAAATCTGACGATAGAGGGGGTTAGTGTCTTCAAGTTTATTTATCTCAAAAATTCGGTGGACAACCCATGGTAAGATTGTTATAGCAGGCTAGGCGAGTCTCTCCCGAACACTGTGGTATATTGCACTAGGCTTGGATACTAATCGTTAATAAGATACAGGGTAAAATGTTATAATGGCCACCTATGGGAAACTCTACTGTGGTCTTCAACCTATTAGAAGGCGCATTTTTGGGGTATTTTGTAGGTTTTGTCCCCTTTTGAGGTTTTTAAGTTCATTAAGAAGCCTAATAGCGCATATCATATTAAAGGACTGTATCTTAGCTGAACAATGGTACCAAAATCGTGACATTTTGAAGCAACTTTGGTGTTTTGGGGGCGAGGCCATTGTGCCAAGCACCCCGAATTCCATTCTCCCGTGCCATTCAATTGTCTTCTGGGCAGTTTTGAATGAACCTTTGTTTCTCCCTAACGTTATGACGTCATAATATGCAATTGAACGCCTTGAAATGGATATCACTCGAAAGATAGTAGAAATCGCTTTCCAATGATACCCCATATGGCCATGTTCCCCTCAGTTGGCTGTACTCAATCTGTGATGCAAACTGTAAGGTGTACCCCTACCCCAAAGAAATTTCAAGAAATCTCAAAATCAAATTTCCTGAATTTTGCTAAAAGGACCTGTGTCTATAAGGATTGAATCTTCCCCCGTGCATTTTCTCAAATATAGCATTGTTATATACCATTGTGATCGGGATAATGCCTACAATGCTAATATAACCATGGTGAAAGAAACCAAACTAATTCAGTTTACTATTAGGATATAGTCCTGAGTAAGGACACTAGCGGTTACCGTTAGTAATTTGGTTTTCTGTATAAAAAGTCATTTTTCTCCTTTCCTACCCCATTGGAGCGCCATCTGGCGTTTGGGATGTGAATTGGGACTAAATATTTATAAGGTAGGTCCTGATTTATCTGAAAACATGCCAAAGTTCAGTGGGAAATCTCACTTTAAGCTGGCGGCGGAGTGATTTTGACCTTGGTGATTTTACCAGAATTCTCTGAGAAATCTGACGATAGAGGGGGTTAGTGTCTTCAAGTTTATTTATCTCAAAAATTCGGTGGACAACCCATGGTAAGATTGTTATAGCAGGCTAGGCGAGTCTCTCCCGAACACTGTGGTATATTGCACTAGGCTTGGATACTAATCGTTAATAAGATACAGGGTAAAATGTTATAATGGCCACCTATGGGAAACTCTACTGTGGTCTTCAACCTATTAGAAGGCGCATTTTTGGGGTATTTTGTAGGTTTTGTCCCCTTTTGAGGTTTTTAAGTTCATTAAGAAGCCTAATAGCGCATATCATATTAAAGGACTGTATCTTAGCTGAACAATGGTACCAAAATCGTGACATTTTGAAGCAACTTTGGTGTTTTGGGGGCGAGGCCATTGTGCCAAGCACCCCGAATTCCATTCTCCCGTGCCATTCAATTGTCTTCTGGGCAGTTTTGAATGAACCTTTGTTTCTCCCTAACGTTATGACGTCATAATATGCAATTGAACGCCTTGAAATGGATATCACTCGAAAGATAGTAGAAATCGCTTTCCAATGATACCCCATATGGCCATGTTCCCCTCAGTTGGCTGTACTCAATCTGTGATGCAAACTGTAAGGTGTACCCCTACCCCAAAGAAATTTCAAGAAATCTCAAAATCAAATTTCCTGAATTTTGCTAAAAGGACCTGTGTCTATAAGGATTGAATCTTCCCCCGTGCATTTTCTCAAATATAGCATTGTTATATACCATTGTGATCGGGATAATGCCTACAATGCTAATATAACCATGGTGAAAGAAACCAAACTAATTCAGTTTACTATTAGGATATAGTCCTGAGTAAGGACACTAGCGGTTACCGTTAGTAATTTGGTTTTCTGTATAAAAAGTCATTTTTCTCCTTTCCTACCCCATTGGAGCGCCATCTGGCGTTTGGGATGTGAATTGGGACTAAATATTTATAAGGTAGGTCCTGATTTATCTGAAAACATGCCAAAGTTCAGTGGGAAATCTCACTTTAAGCTGGCGGCGGAGTGATTTTGACCTTGGTGATTTTACCAGAATTCTCTGAGAAATCTGACGATAGAGGGGGTTAGTGTCTTCAAGTTTATTTATCTCAAAAATTCGGTGGACAACCCATGGTAAGATTGTTATAGCAGGCTAGGCGAGTCTCTCCCGAACACTGTGGTATATTGCACTAGGCTTGGATACTAATCGTTAATAAGATACAGGGTAAAATGTTATAATGGCCACCTATGGGAAACTCTACTGTGGTCTTCAACCTATTAGAAGGCGCATTTTTGGGGTATTTTGTAGGTTTTGTCCCCTTTTGAGGTTTTTAAGTTCATTAAGAAGCCTAATAGCGCATATCATATTAAAGGACTGTATCTTAGCTGAACAATGGTACCAAAATCGTGACATTTTGAAGCAACTTTGGTGTTTTGGGGGCGAGGCCATTGTGCCAAGCACCCCGAATTCCATTCTCCCGTGCCATTCAATTGTCTTCTGGGCAGTTTTGAATGAACCTTTGTTTCTCCCTAACGTTATGACGTCATAATATGCAATTGAACGCCTTGAAATGGATATCACTCGAAAGATAGTAGAAATCGCTTTCCAATGATACCCCATATGGCCATGTTCCCCTCAGTTGGCTGTACTCAATCTGTGATGCAAACTGTAAGGTGTACCCCTACCCCAAAGAAATTTCAAGAAATCTCAAAATCAAATTTCCTGAATTTTGCTAAAAGGACCTGTGTCTATAAGGATTGAATCTTCCCCCGTGCATTTTCTCAAATATAGCATTGTTATATACCATTGTGATCGGGATAATGCCTACAATGCTAATATAACCATGGTGAAAGAAACCAAACTAATTCAGTTTACTATTAGGATATAGTCCTGAGTAAGGACACTAGCGGTTACCGTTAGTAATTTGGTTTTCTGTATAAAAAGTCATTTTTCTCCTTTCCTACCCCATTGGAGCGCCATCTGGCGTTTGGGATGTGAATTGGGACTAAATATTTATAAGGTAGGTCCTGATTTATCTGAAAACATGCCAAAGTTCAGTGGGAAATCTCACTTTAAGCTGGCGGCGGAGTGATTTTGACCTTGGTGATTTTACCAGAATTCTCTGAGAAATCTGACGATAGAGGGGGTTAGTGTCTTCAAGTTTATTTATCTCAAAAATTCGGTGGACAACCCATGGTAAGATTGTTATAGCAGGCTAGGCGAGTCTCTCCCGAACACTGTGGTATATTGCACTAGGCTTGGATACTAATCGTTAATAAGATACAGGGTAAAATGTTATAATGGCCACCTATGGGAAACTCTACTGTGGTCTTCAACCTATTCAAATACAATGCTTTCATAATACAGGCCCGTAGCCAGGGGGAGTTCAATGGGTTCAAGTGAACCCCCCCCCCCTGGCAAAAAATTTCAAAAACATACAGTTTTTTACCATTCTGAGCACCTTTTTAGTGATCTTGGCCATTTTGAACCAGAATTATTTCAAGTGAACCCCCCCTGGAATTTTTCAAAAAGTGAACCCCTTTTTGGCAACAAATCCTGGCTACGGGCCTGTAATAAGTCTCAATATAAAATTCCCAAGAGATTTAGTACTCACCACATCTTCTGGAGGGGCTTTGTCTTCTTTCTTGATCTTCTTCCCCATTGTGCTTTTTAAATTTCTGGAATTAAATGAACTCATTGAAAATCTTTTGTGGGTACCCATTCTAAAATGAAAATGGTTATAACATGTACGCTACTAGAAATTGAGGATATTGATGGTTGGATTATAATCCAAAGTAGCGTAGATTATATATCATTAGGCTTAACATCTGTCAGGATTTTAAAATTCACTGATGCAAAATCTTACATGCATACAATTTGAAAGTATTCTTGACATGCAATGAAGCCAATATATTATAGTTCAGCGAATACTAGTATACAGAGGGGGAGAAACACCAGGGTTCAAAGATGACATACGCTTATAATGTAAATCTGTATTGAGATGACACGGTCGCTGATTGGTCAAAAGTCGACAAACAAATGACGTCATCAATGGTGGTTTCAAAATTTTCGAAATACGCTTCGAATAATATTATGTTCATTTCTGGCGTGTTAACCAATATCATAGCTTCTCATTTCACATCAAGATAAAGAAAGGTGTACGGAATATGCCTATATCAATTAAAACATCCCATCGAAGTGTAGTATTTGATAACGAGCCGATGAAAATTCGAACGAACGAAGGTGGTAAGCAAGAGAGGTAATTATGTCTGTCATCTTGAAACTCTGGGGCTTTCCCTCCTCTTACTAGTATACTAAGTTTATAGACTTATAACATGATTAGTTTTATTGCTATCTGTACTGTTATAGAAATAGAAACTATAACAATCAAGAAATTACTTTTTGCCAATTCTTTGAGCCCGAGATCATGGCATGTGGAATACCAGTATACACTTAGGAAAAAGTTTGAATTTAGTCTCGATCTTATTTTTCAAATTGTCGCAGGAACAGTCGATGAACTGAAATTGGAACAAACCTCAAAAAGGTACATCGATTGATTATCCTATTGTTTTATGTTAACTGATTCACCGTACAAAAAAAACAAGCAAGGCACTGAACAACACTTGTTTGTTTTGCTGTTGGTTAGGTAACATGCCTATGGTGTCACAAACAATGTGAAGAAACTTTTAACCAATCAGTGAAGTCTACATTATTTCTTTGTTTAGTTGTTGATGGGGCAATTCATGTCTGACATCACAGATGATGATATTCCAAGAATTCATTACCAAGATTATGAAGTCACGATTTGAAATGTGTATTGATGACGCCATTTTACAACATTGCAAAAGATTAGCTAATTTTGGCTTCATTTGATGTTTTATAGAGGACTTTTAAAAAATATAATAATGAGTCCGTATTTTTTTTAGAAAAATACTTATGTTAAAATTTGAGGTTAAGGACAGGGTGCATGTTGGGAAATTTTCTGCATTCCTCAATTGAGTCACATGTTATTTTTCAAACAAGAATAACTCCTTCCCCACATTGTCTACATCTTCCAAGTTTGCACAAAGAGTGCACTTATGTGCCTAGAAAAGCCTTGTGAGAAGGTTTGTTTTGTAAAATGTATAAAAAATGAGAAAATTCAGTGAAAAAAATTTCTGAAATTTTTCTGATTTTTTTCACTGAATTTTCTTGTTTTCTATACACTTTATCAAAACATTCTTCTCACAAGTCTTTTCGTGGCACATAAGTGCACTCTTTGTGCAAAACTGGAAGATATAGACAATGTGGGGAAGGAGTGATTCTTGTTTGAAAAATAACATGTGACTCAATTGAGGAATACAGAAAATTTCCCATCATGCACCCTGACCTTAAACTCCGGAAATTTGATCCATTGATTCAAATCAAGGTGGAAGGAGGTGAAGTGAATTATTACAAACACGCTCAATGGTTCATGCTGACGTGACTACTGAGCGGCTGCCTGAGAGCTCAAAAAAGGTTTCATTTTCAAATTCAGTTTCTGGGAAGCATCAAAACCATCACACTTTTGATGTGACAGGGCCTACATATAGAATTTAGGAAATAGGATTAGATATATTCATAAAATTGTACGTTTAGCTAAATGGTATACAATATCATATGAGCGAGATTTTTAAAAAAACGAAAAATTTTAAAAAATCAAATTATTTTGAACATGAAATTCTGTCACTTACACAGCAACCAAATTAAACACATTGAAATGTATGAAAGAACCATAGATAACCTATATCTCTGCAAATCAGAATCATTCTAAAAGTGCAGTAAGTATACTAAAAGTACCTTAAAGTTGTCTGCAAAGTGCTCGTTTTTCAGATTGTTTGTGTAGTTGCTAGATGACGTCATCAAAAGATGTGCCCATGTTTTATCAAAATTACGAACGCATTTATTATTTAATTAATATTTTGGAAAGAGAAATAAAGGTTGTTGTTTTGTATTGTACGCAAATAAGTCACGAATGATGTAAAATTGTTATGATTTGTACATTCTACCGTCATGAAATTGAATAGCTGATTTGGGAAAAAGAACAAAATGGTCATTATCCACTGAAAATAACAAAAAGCGAACAAAATTATGTTCGTAATTTTAGTAAAAGACCAATCAGATCGTTAGAATTTTGGGTCAAATTCAAAATCGTCCAGGACAAAATATAGACATTTACATGTTTTCCTCTGTCGATTTACATGAATTATTGATTTATAGTCTAAACTAGTCAATGCTGAGATATTTGTTTACGTAACAGGTGAGTTAAAAACCTATTTGCTATGCAGTTTGTGGAACTGAAGTCAGTTGAATTGAGAATCGAATTTTCCTGAATTTCATTCAATTCATCATTTGATTTTGAACTTGATTTCAGACCACTTATTCTCAAAGCCAAAGTTGTTGTTCCAAATTGCAGAGGTACACACTTCAATCTTAATAGACTAGTATTTCAAAATATCTGCCCTCGACTTTAGGAATTATTTCTGACAAAGCTACATTGAACTAAGCACATTCCTGTTACACTAGCCTACAAGTCCAGATGAGTGTGCTCAGGTCGTTTACAAATGTTCGAGTTGATGGCTGATATTTTGAAATACTGGTCGATTAAAGATTAAAGTGTATACCTCTGTAATTTGAAACAACCATTGCTGCAACTTTTATAGTCCAACAACATTAGACCTAGCCTGGGCCTCGTTTCTTATCTGACATGTCTTATGGCCCCGGCTAGGTCTAACTTCCATGATGATTTTGCCCTTGTTGCGATCATTTAATCGTTCAGCAGGTTTCAACATGCGGAACTAATTAAACTCCGAAAACATGGTAATATTACATAAAGAATGTGATTCAAGCATGCATACATACCTTATAAATACATACACACCATCCCGTACCCCCCTTAGACCATATTGATGCATAATTACGAAAATATTGGAGACAGGTTTGGAATTTTACGAAAATATCGGTCAGCTCCGGTAACATCGAAATTGCAAATCGTATCAGGAATTAACCGTCATTGCGACACTGCATCAACGAACAGTAGGTTTGCAATTAATAACGATTTTGTGTGTATACAAGCGCTATATAAATCAATCAAAGATACCTGCTATCCTCAAAAATGGCTATTTTATCCCGAGTAATCGCGTGATAATTATCAATCTATTTGACAACAATTTCGTTTCAATAGTTTAAATTTTAACCCGGGACGAACAGACACAATGAAGGACATGCGGAAATGTCATTTTAGAGATTGGTAAGTTTAACCTCATTTTACTTGTATAAATGACCATTTAATACAATAATATTGTGTTGAATCGCTTGATGTTATGTGTTTTTATATTGTTGTCAAGTATCAGTTGCATGTTATCGCGAAAAAATGGTTTCGGTGGATCCAAAACTTGCATCAATGGAAAGAATAGAAAAGAGGTTAAACTCAATAATGGCCCCAAGAAAATTCTTAATAATAAATAACGCCGTTATTGAGTTTAACGACGTTGAACTACAACTTTTATAGCTTTGAGAGAATGTTTAGGCTGGTGTTTAGAATCGATTGGGGTCAGAAATATGTGCAAAGGTACATGTAGTAGAGTCAATACGTCCAAATCCAAACAGGGGGGTTAACACGAACGGGTTCCAAATAATGGCAAGCAGATCATTGAATTGAATAATAGTACCTCTAATACCTCTACATAATATTTATATCCTGAAAGATACAATATAATGATGTATACCAACAATCTTACAATAAAATAATCAATTATGATGCTTTAGGTGTTCGGAATTACCCCCATGCTAGTGTTTGGAATTACCCCCACAAACTCTGTGCGTTTAAATAAATAGATGTCAGTAATAAATGATTTAAATTTGGGTTTCTTGATATGCAGGGGTGACAGGGGTGATGTTATGGCCCACTTTGACCTCTATGAAATTCTAGTAAAATTCCAACATGGATTCAGGTCAAAGCACTCATGTGAAACACACTTGTCAATACAATAGAGAATATAGCTCGGGCCCTCGACAACAATAAACAAACAGACATGTTGGTATTAGACTTTTCCAAAGCGTTTGACACGGTGGCTCACGAACGCCTCTTGCTCAAACTCGACTATTATGGAATTCGCAATAATAACTTGAACTGGTTAAGATCCTGGCTTGTGGGAAGATCACAACAGGTAGTGCTCGATGGTGAATCAAGTTCAAAAACTCCAGTAAAATCAGGAGTTCCTCAAGGAACAGTTCTTGGACCACTCTGTTTCCTTGTTTATATCAATGATATGGGCAATAACCTATCATCCTCAGCCAGTCTTAAGCTTTTTGCTGACGACAGCCTTTTATTTATGACAGTCGAAAGCAAGCAAGATGCATTAACACTACAGGAGAATCTTGATAAACTGGTCTCCTGGGCATCAACATGGCAAATGAAATTCCATCCATCAAAATGCTATGTGCTAAATATTCACAAAGGTAAATCCCCTATCATGCACAATTACACCATGCTAGGGGAAAACCTTAAGTCGGTAACACACTGTAAAACTCGGTAAAACTCCTGTTCTGAATTACCCCCCTAAAATACCTTGTAGTAAAAATGGAATAAACCAGATATTTTTTACAGTTTTTCGTAATTTTTTCTGCAAATGCATTCTACAGTGGATAATACACATAATATATATAGAATCATAGCATAGATGTGCAGTACAGCCAAGCTAACTACATTTTTTGATGGGGGTGTTTGGAAATAGACGTAGTGACTACCTTTACTTTTTGACTTTTGAAATATAAAGTAGTTATATTGTATGTGTGCAAGGCCAGAAACGTAGAGGAGGTATTGAAACTAGATAAACTCAGTACCTCCTTTATCTCACTTTCATATGCAGTTTCAAGCTCAAATATTAAAATAGTCCATAGAACCGACACTCCTAACAGCAAAATTTTGACAAAAAGTGTCGTCATTTCAGTATTTGGTCCTCATCAATTCATTTTCTGGTGTTTGTCCCTTAGTTTGAGCTATATCATTTTATTATCTGTTACCCATCAACTCAGTTTCTGTAAGACTCAGAACTAGAGTAAATGGGATTAATTTTCTTGAGGTACATATCTATGAAGAAGTTGGTTTATATTGCAAATTATTTTCACCAATATCAGTCGTTCTCCAACTTGAATTTTTCATCTTTTCGATGAAGAATTTATTGATTTCAAATGAAGATGTTATACTGTTTTACTGTTATTTCTAGATATCCTACAAACCATGCCTGAAGATAAAGTGATTCCAGTGAAAGTTGCAGTAAGATGCAGGTACTCAGCACATTACTTGTTATGAACTTTTGATTGATTGAAATGTATAATTCTGTACTCTGAAACCCATTAGCAAACATGAGACATTTCACCCCTTGAGTGGCTACCCTAGTGGCATTAAATGATTTATAAATAGTGTAGGTTTTATTGGCTTTTTTGTATCGGCAGATACCAGTGGGGAATGCAAATCTTTAAATAAACATTTATTTCTTTTTTAAAGAATTAGGTGGTGTCGAATTGTCCAAATTTTTGTCATCAATTTAAATATCCTAGTATCTATCTATTTGTGTTCATACAGCTTTGCATGCTTTTTCAATTTCTGGCTAATTTTTAATTTTCACATAATTTTGATTGATGTGTTTTCAGGCCACTTATTACCAAGGAGACAGTAGAGGGGTGTCAGCCATGTCTTACATTCATACCAGGTGAACCCCAGGTATGTAATATCATTCATTTTATGTACTGACTAAAGGAATTTCCTCACTATTTAATGTTTTTAAGCACCTCAGTCAGCATTATATTTCATACCGTATCAAATCTTGACAAACCTTCTGGGAAGGTGGTTATGGGGGGGGGGGTTTAACAAGGAGACTAGCTGCCTCCTTCTTATGAAACTCCTGTCCCAATTGTAATTAAATTCTAATTCCTCTGCTACAGGTTCAGGCTGGCAAAAACAGAGCATTCACATATGACTTTGTGTTCAGCCCCAATCAGGATCAAGAGGTCATCTATTCAAAAGCTGTACAGCCCTTAGTGAAAGGTGTTTTTAAAGGTAGGAGTTCTCTTTATTGAATCAATAGAGAGATTTGCACAAAGTATCCACAACCACATGTTGTTTTGATTTTTTTTTGATTTTTTATTTAAAAATAAAATTTTAAAAGATAAAAAAATTTTAAATTTTTATTCTCAATGATTAAAATTATATACATTTACAACACTATATACTAGACACTTTGAATAAGTGTATCTGTCTGAAAAAAATTAATTAGTAATCTGATTTACTACTCTGATTGAACTACTACTTATAAATCTGGTGACTGCTTGTTTGTAGGATACAATGCTACAGTATTAGCTTATGGCCAGACAGGCAGCGGCAAGACATTCACAATGGGCAGTGCATATAACATGAACCCTGAGAAAGATGGAGATAATATGGGTGTTATCCCAAGAGTTGTTCAAGATCTATTTGAGGGAATAAATGAACAACCAGACTATGACTTTGTTATAAAAGTCTCGTTCCTTGAAGTAAGTAATTTGATTGGTCAGATGGTTTTATTGCACAAAAAGTTGTATATTGCTGTCATCTTGTGCTGGTGTATGTGCAGTGTCCAGTATGTCCAGTGGGCGATGCATTATAAATCAAATCTTTTTATTTTATTGCTTTAAGTTGTTCCCTTCATTTGAATAGCTTTAACAAAACTCAGATATATTTATATTCAGTAATACCTTGGGAGGAATTCCAATTATGTAGGTTCATTACATTAAGTCAGTTGGTTTTTGGGACTTTGAAAAGTGTTCCACTTCTAGAGGTGTTCCTCTTTACAGGCTTCACTGTATTTTATTTTACTTTATTATTTATGTTGCAGATTCACAATGAAGACTTACATGATCTACTGTCGTCATCAAGTAAGAAAGAAGATGTAGCCATAAGGGAAGATGTCAAAGGAGATATCATTGTAAGTAAGATTAATACATGCATGAATAATTGTCTTAATTAATATAAAAATCTAGGGATATGTATCGTCATTTTTGCTATTAAGCATTGAGATATTGAATGAGTCAGGGTTTCTGAATTTTTTCAGATATCGGAGAATTTTAAAATGTCATTGGAAGCTTAAACGTGATAAACATATATAAGAGAAAGAAACTTTTCTCCTAAATGTTGACACATCTATTTACAGGTTTAACAAAAATAAGTATTTTTCTTTGAACATTATTTCTTCTGGAGAAGTTCTAGTGGGCATCCACCCATCTTCATCAGTAATTTGAAAAACATTGATACAGATGTTCTTTTAAACATCTATTGAATAGATGAATAAATTAAATATAGTTCAGAGAAAAATAAATTAGTTGTATATAATTCATAAACCTAAATGGCATATGTTCGCCGACACATGTTTAAATTGTCATTATTATTATTATGATATTGCAGTTGACTGGTCTTACTGAGGTCCAAGTATCCAATTTAACAGAGACAATCACAATGTTAGAGCAGGGTTCACTATTACGTACAACTGGTAGTACTGCCATGAACAATACATCATCACGCTCACATGCCATCTTCACAATAAGTGTACTGAAGCATAATAAAACAGACAGGTAAATTAATACAGTACAGCAAGTACAGCACGAGAGCAACTACGTCAGTGGTCTCCCCAGGATTAAAGCAAGTGGGCGCAGCACCCACCTGAGATTTTGAAAACAGCCTTGCACCCACCTGAAATCCATTTGCACTCACTTGAAAATGAGAAAAATTGGCATATTTTGACCAATTTTGGTCTGAATTGTGAAAGTGAGAATTTTGCACCGACTTGAGAAAATATCCTGGGGAGATCACTGTACTGCACCCCATTTAAAATTCAAAGATTAAATATTACCCTATTTGCACTCTGTCAAAAATGAACAGAGTAACACGCTCCCAGGGGAGCATCGGTCAACTTGGTAACAAAGCAGTAAAAACATGTTAAAGGAAACAAGCTATTTTTCTAAGTGTGACCCCTTTCAAGTTGAGATCTGACCATTTATTTACGATTAAACCTCGATAAAATAGTTTTAATTCACAATCACTAAATTGAGATGTTGACCAAAATTGGTAGACTATTTAGCATGCTATTGAGAAAGATTCCTTTAACATGGGGTTCAAATTGAACCTTTTTGACAAGTTTTAAAATGCATATATGCTTCAGTGCACTCCTTGCAATGTACATACAAATGCAGAATTAAGATTTAAATATTTGACAATATTATAGAGTACATTTTTATCCATGTCACTGATTATCCAAGTTTGAATTTTAGTCGCTCAAAACCTAGAATGACTAATATGAATCAAGAACAGTATTATCTCATTATCTTAGGAACGCTTCCAGTGATGCACACAGGCTGTATAAAATTATGTGTTGTTTTTCAGCAATGACGTGTGCAAGTCCAAATTTCACCTTGTGGATTTGGCAGGCTCTGAGCGAGTGAAGAGGACTAGAGCTGAAGGCGCTAGATTCAAAGAAGGTAAATTTTTAATTTTTCAAAAAGACATCAACAGCAAAAATTGATTGCTTCATTTATTTAGTTATGCGAATCAACCAGAAATAAGCATGTGGAATATACATGCATGCGCATATAAACTATACATTTACTCGGGGTGGAAGGTGTGAGAATTGTGCAAAAAATGACTTTGTGAGCTGGATGGAGTTTCTCTGTATTTTTCATTCTATTAGGGTTTCCTGCATAAGGGATTTCACCTGCGAAGCATAGAACTCTTGCGAACATATCTAAATATTGGTCCGAAGAAGACATACCTTGAATTTTTTAGAAAAAATAGGCTAAAAATGGAAACTACAAAAAGTCAAAATGTTCAACTCAAACAAAACTCTAGCTATTTAATATTAACACTATGTATTATTTAATGTTTTTCAGATGTTTAAGGACCTCCATTAGTGTACTAGTGTCTAGAAATAAGATAATTAAGGACAAAATATGGCATTTTTGATCATTTTCGCTTTCAGCAGTAACATATAGTTCCTTATATCTTGAGTTTAATGTTCACTGGTTGTTGCAATTTTGATCAAATCTGTTCTTGTACATGTCTTCTTCCATTTCAGATACAAAAAATGTATATTGGACCACCAATGGTCATATAAGAGCTTTCAGATCTCCCCTACCCCATTTATTATGAAAAATTACTGAAACATATGAAAATGTAAAATAACTTGAATTTATAAACTTTAACAATGTTGTAGTTATTCTCTATCAATATTATGTATTATTTAATGTTTTTCAGATATTTCAGAACCTTTATTGGTATACTAGTGCCTAGAAATGAGACATTTAAGGACAAAACTTGGCATTTTTAAAAATCATTTTACCTTTCAGCAGTAACATATAGTTCCTCATATATTGAGCTTTATGCTGACTGGTTGTTGCAATTTTAATCAAACCTGTTCTTGTAGATGTTTTCTTCCATTTAAGGTATAGAAAATGTATAGTGGACCACCAATGGTCATATTAGAGCTTTCAGATCTCCCCTACCCCATTTATAATGAAAAATTATAAGAAAAATATGAAAATATAAAATAACTTGAAACCATAAACTTTAATAAAGTTGTAGCTATTCTATATCAATATTATGTGTTATTTAATGTTTTTAAGATATTTCAGAACCTTTATTGGTATACTAGTGCCTAGAAATGAGACATTTAAGGACAAAACATGGCCTTTTTACCATTTTCGCTTTCAGCAATAACATATAGGACCTTATATTTTGAGTAAAATGCTGACTGGTTCGTGCATTCTTAGTCAAATTTGTTCTTGTAGATGTCTTCTTTCATTTAAGGTATAGAAAATGTATAGTGGATGACCAATGTTCATAGTAGAGCTTTCAGATCTCCCCTACCCCATTTATTAGGAAAAATGACCGGAAAATATTAATAAAAAGTAAAATAACTTCAAATTATGAACTTTTACAAAGTTGTACCGATTCTATGTCAATACTGTATTATTTAATCTTTTTCTGATGTTTCAGGACCCTCATTAGTATTTTAGTGCCTAGAAATGAGATATTTAAGGACAAAACTTTTTTTTTTCATTTTCGCTTTCAGCAATAACGTATAGGTCCTTATATCTTGAGTTTTATGCTGATTGGTTGGTGCATTCTTGGTCAGATCTGTTCTTGTACATGTCTTCTTCCATTTAGGATAATAAAAAAAAATGTATATTTGACAACCAATGTTGATATTAGAGCTTTCATGTCTCCCCTGCCCCATTTATAATGTAAAATGAAAAAGTAATTTCAAAACATAAACTTTAACAAAATTGTGGCTATTCTCTATCAATACTATGTATTATTTAATGTAACCTTCATTTGATTACATGTTCCTAAAATTTGGCATTTTTAGCATTCTGCATTTAGCAGTAGCATATAATTTTCCACAATTATAATTCTTTGATGATAGATTCATATATTGAATCTGTCTTCTTTGATTTAAGTTAAAGGAAATGTATGTAAGACAACGAATGTTTTTATTAGAGGACTAAGATCTGCCCTCCACCATTTAATAAGAAAACCAACACAAATGTTATTATTGTATGTTGATATTCTTAAACTTTTCAAAAGTTTAGCACATTTATTTGCACACTAAAATCAAAAAATGACACATAAATGGGCAAAATGACCAATATTTCACTTTCAGCAATAGTTGTTTATATTTTTCGTTGAATGGGGATTAGTTGACATATTTTAGATCATATATATTCAATAATGTGTCTTGTTATCTTCAAAGCATGGGAAATGTGTTTTAAACACAAATATACATATTAGAGATAAAATTACTACACTACCAAATTTTTAAAAGATTACTCAAAAATAGAATAGTGCGAAATAATTTTGTTATTTCACAGTTTATTCTCATATGAATCAAAGGATATGTCTATTACATGATTGTTCACAACTCTCGAACTTAATCCAGCAACAGCCTGATTTTTCAAATCTCCCTGGTTCTATGTTAGAGCTGCATTTAAGTCATTTTGAAGGTCTAAGCTGCTCGTGACACCACAAGCTATATATTCAGATATGTAAGATCTCTAAATAATTTTTATAGTTCTGAGAAACTCATCCTGAAATGTTGTCCAACAATGTGCACTATGTTGTTTATTGCCACATGGACAAGTAGCAATACACCCTTGACTAGAAACTTTGTATATGCAATTTTCCCTGCCTTTTGCCATTTTACATTTGCGAATTGCCAAGGACATATGTTTCTTGTGTTGCTACGAAGGTTTGTTTGTGAGTACTGGTACAAGACACCCATCTTTGATATATCTTCAAATAGGTATTGCACTTTGAGATTCATATAGTAATTTAGAATGCTACCTTGAAGGACATAAGAAACTTTAAGAGCTCTTTTTAACTCTCATCCTTCTTTGCAAGCAACATTCTGTATCATCAGACTGAATACAAATTCTCTCAACATTGAATTCCTTTATCTTGTCTGCAGCACTGTAGTAGACATGGGCCATAAGGAGAGTGTCAACTTCTTCATGATCAGTATTTGATAGATTGTTGCAACCATCAGTTTTGCAAAGTTCAATAGCAGCTCTGCCATAAGTGAAATTCATCCCATAGAGATACAGGGTGTCCGGAAAGTAAAGATACAAACACTCTAATTTTAATAGATTTAGGTTCAGATTATAGAGGAACTATATTACAATTCATCTACCAACTTTTATAACATAAACGTGTTAAATTTACGATTGTCATGATTACGGTGGTCAGGGGTGGTTAGGGGTATGCGGAGCAGTTCCATGATATCGCTAAATTATCATAAATTGCTAGAATTTAACCATTTGAAACAGTGTTTATTATTGTATTTCCTATCAATGTTTTGTTTTGTTCAATATTGATTCTTGCTGCCATAGTATTCTCTTTAGACTAATGATATCACTGATGCATATCATAACTACAAAATAAAAATATATAAAGTCACTAAGCAGTATAATCAAAGAAAAATTATTTAAGTGCTTAAAAAAGGTCCCTGGATTAATAGGAAAGTCAATAGTGCACCTCCTGAATGCACCAATTCACAAAGCAAAGAAAACAAACCTTACAATTGAATGTCTTGAAATTAAACCTTTTTGTACAATGGCCCATATTACACTGATAAGGTCCCGTTGGACTCCTACATTAATGAAAATCTTAAAGCAATATTTGTTAGAAGTTCAACAAGAAAATGAGACTGCTTGAAACCTATTTTATCAGTAATCTGAAAGATGGACATCAGCGGTTTTGTCAGGTCTTAAATCTCTGGTCAAGATGCACCATGAATGTTTAGATAATGTTGGGAAATACATAATACTGGATAAAAGTAGTAATGTCAAATGACCAAATAATGTTACAGTACTACTTCTTTTGCTGTTGTGGTACATAATTTGATGTATAATACAACAGATGATGGAGTGTCAAGATGATATGAGCAGGAGAAAAAAATTATAAAACATAATTGTGACGCTGCTCCACATACCAGGGACTACCGTTACCATAACAGCCATAACTTTTTCATTTTGAAACAAATTGTCATGACAGTTGCAGGATTAATTGTTCTAATGTCATTCTATAATCTGTAGCAATTTATCTTACAACAGGTAAATCTATTGAAATTAGAGCATTTGTATCTTTACTTTCCGGACACCCTGTACAGTAACCAATATCCATCATGAACTTCCTAATTACACCACACTTAGGTGTAATATGGAAATCACCAAGCCTTTGACAACATTGCAATTGATATGAGGGAATTCAATCAATATGGCTTGATCACTGGTTATCATTATCACACTACTATACTCCATTACTTTTATATATATTCCAAGTGTTCTACTATAATTGCATAGATTCATGAGCAGTTTGCAACATATTATAACCAGAAAAGCCCAATTGACAAAGATAGAGAATACCCGCCCCATTTGCAACTCAACTTTAAATGTCTAATTTTTAGACTTGTATACTCATGAAGTTCCTGACATATCTGAAAAATAGTATTGAACTAGAATAGCGACAACTTTGTTAAAGTCTATACTTTGGAATTGTTTGGTTTTTATATTTCTGGTTATTTTTAGAATAAATGAAGTAGGGGAGATATGTAAGCTCTAATATAATGACCTTTTTTAAATACCTTAAATCAAAGTAGGCAGGCAAAAGAACAGATTTGATCCAGAATTCATCAACCAATCAGCATAAAACTCAAGATATAAGGAACTATATGTTATTATTAAAAGTGGAAATGATGAAAAATGGATGAAAAATGACAAATTTTGTTCTTAAATGTCTAATTTCTCGACACTAGTATACAATGAAGGTCCTGAAAAAATAATTATAGCATTCAATAACACATAAAGAATGGCTACATCTTTGTTAAAGTTTATACTGGTAGTTTGAAGTTATTTTTTTATATTTTCCGGTCATCTTCCCTAATAGATGGGGTAGGGGAGATCTGAAAGCTCTAATATGAACATTGTTTGTCCACTATACATTTTCAGTACCATAAATGGAATAAGACATGTACAAGAACAGATTTAATCAAAAATGCGTCAACCAGTCAGCATAAAACTCAAGATATGAGGATCTATATGTTACTGCTGAAAGCAGCATTGATTAAAAATGCCAAGTTTTGTTCTTAAAGTCTCATTTCTAGCCACTTGAATACCAAAAACAGTTCTGAAAAATATTAAAAACATTAAATAACACATAATATTGATATAGAATAGCTACAACTTTATGAAAGTCTATAATTTCAAGTTATTTTATTTTTTCATATTTCTCATTTATTTTCCATAATTGATGGGGTAGGGGAGATCTGAAAGCTCTGATATGAACATTGTTTGTCTACTATACATTTTCTATACCTTAAATGGAAGAAGACATGCACAAGAAAAGATTTGATTGAAAATGCAACAATCAGAAAGCATAAAACTCAAGATATGAGGAACTATATATTACTGCTGAAAGCGAAAATGATAAAAAGAAATGCCAAGTTTTGTCCTTAAATGTCTCATTTCTAGCCACTTGTATACTGATATAGGTTCTGAAATATCTTAAAAACATTAAATAACACATAATATTGACATAGAATAGCTACAACTTTGTTAAAGTTTATAATTTCAAGTTATTTTATTTTTTCATATTTTTCGGTAATTTTCCATAATAAATGGGGTAGGGGAGATCTGAGAGCTCTCATACGAGCATTGGTTGTCCACTATACATTTTCTATACCTTAAATGGAAGAACACATGTACAAGCACAGATTTAATTAAAAAAGCAACAACCAGTCAGCATTAATCTTGAGATATAAGGAACTATATGTAAATGCTGAAAGCGAAAATGATTAAAAATGCCAAATTTTGTCCTTAAATGTCACATTTCTAGACACAAGTATACTAATGAAGGTCTTGAAACATCTGAGAAACCTTGCATAACACAAAATATTGATATAGAATAGCTACAACTTTGTTTGAGTTGAACATTTTGACTTCTTGTAGTTTCCATTTTTAGCCAATTTTTTCTAAAAAATTCAAGGTATGTCTTCTTCGGACCAGTATTTAGATATGTTCGCAAGAGTTCTATGCTTCGCAGGCGAAATCCGTTATGCAGGACACCCTAATAGAATAGAAAATACACAGAAATTCCATCCAGCTCAAAAAGTCATTTTTTCCTTAACGGAGCCTCTTAGAAAATTTTCCACCCCGAGTAATTGTACAAAAGTATGAAATAAGCATAAAAATTAGATCAAGGCTGACAGGTGCTCCACCAGGTTCCAATTTTTCTAATTATGAAAGATCCAAAGTGTTATTTTATTAATATTTCTTTCTTTTAAATGATCAAAATGTTAGGGATATTGTTAAATTTATTCAGCATGATGTTAAGTTGTTAACCAAATACAAATAATGAAAAAATCCATGGAAAAATATCCATTATTGATAAAGTTAGAACATATAGTGCATTACTTCTGGGACAACCCTCGTACATCAGAGGTGGCGTTAACGCAATTTTTTACGTTTTTTACTCACATTTTTGCAACTCTGACACAAATATTCATTGTCTACCGAGTCTTTCTGACGCACGTTTGTTTCACATGCAAAATCCCCGCTTGGTACTTGGTTAAATTGATCCCTATACGTGAAAATACATGATGGATCAAATTTATAATTTTGCTAATTCAGGAAATCTAACATTTCGTTCAGCGCAATCGAGCCTCCTTCCTACCGATCATTTTCTCATTTCGGTATTTCATATAATTTTTAAAGCCCTGTGATTCAGATTCAATGATAAACTTGAAAACATTGATTGGTCCCTCGATTTGTTTATCTCGTGAAGCACGTTGCTAGGGGGCGTATCAAAAATGCAATAAAACGAACATAACATTGAACAATAATTTATTAATTTCATACTCCCTTCTAAGGATTTTAGTGATCGTATATTTATCTAAATTACCGCATAAAATCTTCCCTTGAATGTTCACACGCTAGATTTACGAACCTTTAGTTTCCTTCGCAAATTCCGACCGATCTAGCGTAAGTTTTCACCAAATATTTTCAATTAACTCCCTCAAGTTAAGATCTTCGATTCACTAGATCTGAAGCTGATCCTATGAAGATAGATAATGGGCACATGAAAATCCAGTCGATCGCACATTAAGGGGGGTAATGATGATAAATTAGGTATGAAAACAAATCTACTTTCGGTTTCATTTGATCAGCTATAATTACAAGATTCTACCGTATTCAATTTAAAAATGATGCCCAGTATTGTGGTCGGACTTATATTGCCGTTTTAGACTTTGGAATGATTGCAAAAATGTTGAATTTCAACATGAAACGCTTTGACCCCAATTTGTGTAACTCCACACAGGGAGAAACTCCTCTCCCACTCCATTCACACCCATGACTCGCTGGACCAGATAATCAGATGATTAATAGTGACATTTTTCTTGCAATTGCCTAATTAATTAATTGTTAGTTGTTAATGTGCTATAAGAGTACAATAAAAGGTATGCACAAAATCAAAAAATAGATTTTGTATGTGGTTTCTACATTTTGTATGCATTTTTACTCAAGAAAAACACTTTTATAGCTTTGACTCAAGTTTTTTTCTTGTGACTCACTTTTTTGAAACTACCTGAGTCATGATGACTCACAAAAATATATGCCTACCGCCACCGCTGTACATGTATATTTATTTACGAATACAAGTGGAAAGCAGTGTGACTATGAAAGTATATTAATACACACTATCTTTCTTTTGTTTACAGGAGTCAACATTAACATGGGGTTACTAGCTTTAGGAAATGTCATCAGTGCCCTCGGGGATGAGAAACAAAAGAGAAGTCATATACCTTACCGTGACTCTAAATTGACACGCCTTCTGCAAGGTAATATTACCACCGTTTATGCCCAGGGCTGAAAAAGCAGGAACGAACTGCCACTGAATGAAAATTATACGCACTTAATGATATATAATTTCCAAGGGAACATTGCCAGGCTGTTAATCCAATATTGGCCTGCCACTATGACGTCACATATTGCTCAGGTCAATATAGTAAAATAAAAGCCTTCTAAACTAGCACTAATACCCCTAGTATAGAACAGGCCCGGCAAGGTGTTAATAATAGTTTTTTCACTTTTTATGCTTCAATAATGCGTTTAATGAAAGTAGCCTCAACTTGAAATTTGCTGGATAATTTATATGTAAAAATAAGAACTGATATATAAGGTAGATTCAGTCTGAGGCATAAATAAAATGAAGGTGTCTCGATGCATATATTTAGCAATATTTAATGTACATGTACTTGGTATTCAATTAAAACAAAACGAAATTGAAAATTGAAAAAATTACTTCAGCTATGCTGAAAATTTTTTTAAAAAATGTTAATCTCTCCATAGATTCACTAGGAGGCAATAGCCACACTGTTATGATTGCCTGTGTCAGCCCAGCAGATAGCAACATGGAAGAGTCCATAAATACACTACGTTATGCTGACAGAGCAAGGAAAATTAAGAATAAACCAGTAGCTCTATAATTTTTTTTTAATCTCTCCATAGATTCACTAGGAGGCAATAGCCACACTGTAATGATTGCCTGTGTCAGCCCTGCTGATAGCAACATGGAAGAGTCCATAAATACACTACGTTATGCTGACAGAGCAAGGAAAATTAAGAATAAACCAGTAGCTCTATAAAATTGTTTTAATCTTTCCATAGATTCACTAGGAGGCAACAGCCACACTGTAATGATCGCCTGTGTCAGCCCAGCAGATAGCAACATGGAAGAGTCCATAAATACACTACGTTATGCTGACAGAGCAAGGAAAATTAAGAATAAACCAGTAGCTCTATAATTTTTTTTAATCTCTCCATAGATTCACTAGGAGGCAATAGCCACACTGTTATGATTGCCTGTGTCAGCCCAGCAGATAGCAACATGGAAGAGTCCATAAATACACTACGTTATGCTGACAGAGCAAGGAAAATTAAGAATAAACCAGTAGCTCTATAAAATTGTTTTAATCTTTCCATAGATTCACTAGGAGGCAATAGCCACACTGTTATGATTGCCTGTGTCAGCCCAGCAGATAGCAACATGGAAGAGTCCATAAATACATTACGTTATGCTGACAGAGCAAGGAAAATTAAGAATAAACCAGTAGCTCTATAAAATTGTTTTAATCTTTCCATAGATTCACTAGGAGGCAATAGCCACACTGTAATGATTGCCTGTGTCAGCCCAGCAGATAGCAACATGGAAGAGTCCATATATACACTACGTTATGCTGACAGAGCAAGGAAAATTAAGAATAAACCAGTAGCTCTATAAAATTGTTTTAATCTTTCCATAGATTCACTAGGAGGCAATAGCCACACTGTAATGATCGCCTGTGTCAGCCCAGCAGATAGCAACATGGAAGAGTCCATAAATACACTACGTTATGCTGACAGAGCAAGGAAAATTAAGAATAAACCAGTAGCTCTATAAAATTGTTTTAATCTTTCCATAGATTCACTAGGAGGCAATAACCACACTGTAATGATTGCCTGTGTCAGCCCAGCAGATAGCAACATGGAAGAGTCCATAAATACATTACGTTATGCTGACAGAGCAAGGAAAATTAAGAATAAACCAGTAGCTCTATAAAATTGTTTTAATCTTTCCATAGATTCACTAGGAGGCAATAGCCACACTGTAATGATTGCCTGTGTCAGCCCAGCAGATAGCAACATGGAAGAGTCCATAAATACACTACGTTATGCTGACAGAGCAAGGAAAATTAAGAATAAACCAGTAGCTCTATAAAATTGTTTTAATCTCTCCATAGATTCACTAGGAGGCAATAGCCACACTGTAATGATTGCCTGTGTCAGCCCAGCAGATAGCAACATGGAAGAGTCCATAAATACACTACGTTATGCTGACAGAGCAAGGAAAATTAAGAATAAACCAGTAGTTCTATAAAATTGTTTTAATCTTTCCATAGATTCACTAGGAGGCAATAGCCACACTGTAATGATTGCCTGTGTCAGCCCTGCTGATAGCAACATGGAAGAGTCCATAAATACACTACGTTATGCTGACAGAGCAAGGAAAATTAAGAATAAACCAGTAGTTCTATAAAATTGTTTTAATCTTTCCATAGATTCACTAGGAGGCAATAGCCACACTGTTATGATTGCCTGTGTCAGCCCTGCTGATAGCAACATGGAAGAGTCCATAAATACACTACGTTATGCTGACAGAGCAAGGAAAATTAAGAATAAACCAGTAGTTCTATAAAATTGTTTTAATCTTTCCATAGATTCACTAGGAGGCAATAGCCACACTGTAATGATCGCCTGTGTCAGCCCAGCAGATAGCAACATGGAAGAGTCCATAAATACACTACGTTATGCTGACAGAGCAAGGAAAATTAAGAATAAACCAGTAGTTCTATAAAATTGTTTTAATCTTTCCATAGATTCACTAGGAGGCAATAGCCACACTGTAATGATCGCCTGTGTCAGCCCAGCAGATAGCAACATGGAAGAGTCCATAAATACACTACGTTATGCTGACAGAGCAAGGAAAATTAAGAATAAACCAGTAGCTCTATAAAATTGTTTTAATCTCTCCATAGATTCACTAGGAGGCAATAGCCACACTGTTATGATTGCCTGTGTCAGCCCAGCAGATAGCAACATGGAAGAGTCCATAAATACACTACGTTATGCTGACAGAGCAAGGAAAATTAAGAATAAACCAGTAGCTCTATAAAATTGTTTTAATCTTTCCATAGATTCACTAGGAGGCAATAACCACACTGTTATGATTGCCTGTGTCAGCCCAGCAGATAGCAACATGGAAGAGTCCATAAATACACTACGTTATGCTGACAGAGCAAGGAAAATTAAGAATAAACCAGTAGCTCTATAATTTTTTTTTAATCTCTCCATAGATTCACTAGGAGGCAATAGCCACACTGTTATGATTGCCTGTGTCAGCCCAGCAGATAGCAACATGGAAGAGTCCATAAATACACTACGTTATGCTGACAGAGCAAGGAAAATTAAGAATAAACCAGTAGCTCTATAATTTTTTTTTAATCTCTCCATAGATTCACTAGGAGGCAACAGCCACACTGTAATGATTGCCTGTGTCAGCCCAGCAGATAGCAACATGGAAGAGTCCATAAATACACTGCGTTATGCTGACAGAGCAAGGAAAATTAAAAATAAACCAGTGGTCAACAGAGATCCCCAGGCTGCTGAGATTTTAAGACTGAAACAATTGGTGGGTTGAATTATATGAAATTACATCACAAAATGTTCAACTTGTACCACAAAATTTGCTGTCAATGAACTTTGTTTCCGAAAAATATATCAAAGGTTGGAAATATTCTCTGAATAAAAAATGGTGTTCAAGGTACACTATCTGTACAAATTATTTTTGCATCTTGGAAGCCAGGCAGTATCTGTGTGACTTTATAAAAATTCGGAAATGTTTTTCAGATATGAGCCCCCTCTAAATATTGGGTGCGGAGGAGCTCCATAAACGTACCTCCGCACCCAATATTTAGAGGGGCTCATATCTGAAGAACATTTCCGAATTTTTATGAAATCACACAGATACTGCCTGGCTTCCAAGATGCAAAAATAATTTGCATGGGTAGTGTATCTTGAACACCATTTTTTATTATGAATGCTGGGGACGCAGTATTAAAAGGATAGTCTCAAAATATATAGGTCTGGGAAATGTTTAAGGCATACTGCGTCGCTATAAAATGAATTGCACTACTATTTTCACAATTTTATTGATATTTGGTGTCAAATACACATATCTTGATATATTTGAAGTCCCAAAACGGCTTAGTTTCAGAAATATCCCAATTTTAAATTAAAAAATGACCGTTAGCTCCGCACCCTCCGCTCATTTGCGCCGCACCCAATATTTCCCACAGGCTCTGTCTGCATAGGGTGTAATACGAGTTTAGACTTAGTTAATTTCACTAACCTGTAAAATTCATTTAAACATTTACTAATGGTCTGATTCATGAGTTTAAGTGTCCTTTAAGAATAATCTACAGAGGATATTTGTTATTATTTTTAGGTGCAGAATTTACAACTACAAACAATAGGTGGTGCTGGTGTTGGGGTGCTGAATGGTTCACTGGAGGGGGTGGATGTAAGAGCCCTCAGAGACAGAAATAACCAATTAGAGGTATGTACAAAAATAGCAAAGGGAGAGTGGATGTAAGAGCTCCTTGAGAAAGATCACATCATCTCGTATATGTACATTTTCTATATCAGACTTGGGATTTTGTTGCATTAATGCTGTTAATTTTTTTATGGAAATAGAGCCATTTTCTTATTGTATGAATAATTACTGGCACTGACAAGCTATGGTAAATCCAATGAATTGACACAAGAAAGATCAATAATCGTTGATCTCTATCTTTTATTGGATTACCTAATAAAAATACACTAAAATACAACACATCCGTTGAACCTTGAGTTCACAAACTAAATTGGCCTCACCCTGGTGTGAGTAAACTCATCCAAAATACATATTTGGTTTTTATGTCACCACAAAAAGTGGTGACATATTGTTATAGTCTCCAACTCTTGTTTTTGGTGTCTGTATCAAATAGGTGGTGACATTTTACATTTTGAATGCCTTGTTTGAAAAAGAGTGGACCATATGTTTAGATCCACTACAGGGTTCTCACCAGGAAATTTTTAGACCCCGGATTTTTAGCGGTATTGTGGCTACTTTTTCCGTGGTATCGCGACTACTTCTCCCCCATGTGAGATCAGAGATATCCTATTAATATACTTTTCAACATACTTCTTAAGATTATCTCGCTATTTTAATCCCAATATTTATTTCTAAAAGGTTTCTGACTTCCTATTCCTTGTTTGTATCCAGTTTTATGTATTTTCTAAACAGTTTTACTGCAAATAATGTGAAAAAAATGTAAAATTAGACTCCGGAAAAAGCCTAGTGAGAACCCTTCACTAAAATAGTATACTGCTACTGCTATGAGTTAACTAGTCTCACATTTTTGTTGCAGCATGAGAACCGTTCATTAAATAAAGAACTTCAAACAGCTATAGACCAATCAACACAGCTGTGCAGCAAATTGATAGAGGCTGAATCCATGAAAGAGAAGTTAGGAGAACAGATACAGGAGCTTATGGCATCTGCTGGGTAAGTACCTGTATAACACTGGAAATGGCTGTGGGTCTGGGAGATCTGAGTCCAAATGTCAGGTTGAAATATCAAAGTATTAAATCCATTTTAGCCATCTGAGAATTGTCAGATAAAAGTTTACTCTAAAAATGGCTATATTGGCCCACTTGGGTGTCGAGCCTTATTTATTTTGTAAATATGTTAACAAATGAATAAATTACTGTTTAATGAATGAAAAAATAAATAAAACACATCCTTCGTCCTTTTCCACAGCTCAATAGATGCTCTAACCCAGACTGATACAGGGGATGCTGCTACCCAGAATTCCATGCTGGCCAACCTCAAAGAACAGCTCAAAGGAGTGACAGAACATTGTGAAGAGCTCCATAAAACATTTAATAAATCAATTGCGTTAGTTGATACTGAAGCACAAGAGGTTAGTAAGAATACAGTTATAAAATGATTCAGAATAATCCATTCTAGTGTTACATCAAACATTGTTCTCCCAAGGTTAGTTAGAATACAGTTATACAATGATTCAGAATAATCCATTCTAGTGTAACATCAGGCATTGTCTCCCTACATTTAACAAAAGCGCTCAGAACCTTTTGAAAAGTGGCTCACATCCAGTTATAAACCATAGAGCTCTTTTATTAATAGCTTGTTTCTCATAATATTGTTTTGTTGTGTAAGTGAGAGATGGACTGATCCTTGTGCAGATGTGTGTTGAAGTATATTACATTGTGTGTTGTAGTGTAACAGAGAGATGGTTGATACCCCAACACAGATGTCAATGTCGGAGGAGGACAAAGAGATCAGTGACAACTTTGCACAGAGGAAGAAATTGGCCTTCAATGAACTACAGGTAAACATGGGCATGATCCTACCTTAAGGTGGAATCTTATTCAGTGACCTTTAAGTCGACCAGGTCCCACCTTAAGGCTTCTTAAATAAAAAGCCTGTTTTACGATAAAAAAAATCTAGTGCTTTTATGAGATTATGATAGAATGTTTGGTCAATAAATTCATATGATCCAATCACAATTATTTAGAATCAAGCTCCTACATTGATCAACTAAGATTACCGCATTAGTACTATTTACATAATTTGTGTGTTTTCATCTCTAATCCTTTTCTTATGTTCTTTTTTGTGTCTTATAGGTGTTATCCAAACAGCTTGCAGACAAGGAACAGCTACTAAAAAACAAACAAGACAATGAGGAGAACATTGATCAGATTAGAGTAGACTATGAGGTGAGATGTTTTACCTTTGAACTTAATCAAATTAGAGTAGACTATGAGGTGAGATGTTTTACGTTTAAACTTAATCAAATTAGAATAGACTATGAGGGGTGTTTTTAATTGTTTTGCCTTTAAACATTAATCAAATTAGAGTAGACTATGAGGTGAGATGTTTTTAATTGTTTTACCTTTGAACATTGATCAAATTAGAGTAGACTATGAGGTGAGATGTTTTACCTTTGAACTTAATCAAATTAGAGTAGACTATGAGGGGAGATGTTTTACATTTAAACTTAATCAAATTAGAATAGACTATGAGGGGTGTTTTTAATTGTTTTACCTATAAACATTAATCAAATTAGAGTAGACTATGAGGTGAGATGTTTTTAATTGTTTTACCTTTGAACATTGATCAAATTAGAGTAGACTATGAGGTGAGATGTTTTACCTTTGAACATTAATCAAATTAGAGTGGACTATGAGGGGAGATGTTTTACCTTTGAACATTGATCAGATTAGAGTAGACTATGAGGTGAGATGTTTTACCTTTGAACATTGACCAGATAAGAGTAGACTATGAGGTGAGATGTTTTACCTTTGAACATTAATCAAATTAGAGTGGACTATGAGGTGAGATGTTTTTAATTGCTTTACCTTTGAACAAATTAGAGTAGACTATGAGGGGAGATGTTTTATCTTTGAATATCCTAACATTAACAATTTTGCTTCATCAGTCTTTCTAGTCTGTTTGTTTAAATGAAGCACATATTTCAGTGAACTCCAGGGGATTTTCTCTCAAGTGGGTGCAAAATTCTCATTTTCACAAATCAGACCAAAATTGGTCAAAATACGAGGGGTGATCAATAAGTAATGGACGCTTTTTTACGCAGATACTTTTTATAGACCAATCCCTTTGATTTTCATACCAGTGATATGTCATTCTATAATCTATCAATTCTGAAGATTTGAAGACAAATACATGTTGGTATATCCTTATTTCCGTGAAGGAGGTACAGGTACCTGGGACCAACATTTACATCACATATTCAGTTTTTAGCCAGTTTGGCAAATTTCAGTTAGATTTGAACTTTTTATATGCAACAAGTGTTGTGTTGTTTGAAATTTCTTGCTGACTGGTAACACATAAACAGAAAGTATTGTGATGTCAGAGTGTTGTATGGAAGGGGTTTGCAGGTCAATTTGAGAAAGCATTCAGTGGAAGAAAGGGGTGGTGAGAGAAGGGAACACCCTACTCCATATGGACAATGCACCTGCCCACAGATCTCAAAATGTTCAGAAAACAATATCCCTGGACCTCAAAATTGAGCCCATGGCCAATAATGCACCATATTGTCCAGATCTGCTCACATGTGACTTATTTATTCCTATACTACTTATTTCTATAGAGAAAGGATGCAGGTTTATTGCCATTGATGAAATAAAACAACCCGTCGTGCAACTGCATCTTGCTACCATGTCAGAGAATCAATTCAGCCTTGTCTCACAATCTTGTCAGTTAAGAGGATGAGGAATTGTGTACACGTAGCACTTGATGGAAAACCTATGTAGAGGACCCTGTGGAATGAATGTGGCATGAATACCACATAGTGATGATAAAATATTCAAAATCAACTATGGCAACAAAATGGGGTAATTCATGACCATAATGGTTTGTTTTGTTCAGCCTGCATTCAACTGCATTGCATGTTAAACAAGCTAAAATAGCTTCAGAATGTTTGACGTCATGTCGGTCCCGGGGTACCTACACATCCTTCACGGAAATAAAGATATATCAAAATATATTACATGTTTTGTTTTCAAATCTTCAGAGTTGATAGATAATTGAATGATGTATCACTGGTAAGAAAATCGAAGGGATTGGTCTATAAAAAGCATCTGTGTAAAAAAGCGTCCATTACTTATTGATCAACCATCATATGCCTATTTTCATGATTTACCTCATTTTCAAGTGGGTGCAAATGGATTTTCAGGTGGGTGCTGCAAGCCTATTTTCAAAATCTCAGGTAGATGCTGCACCCACTTGCTTTAATGCTGGAGAGATCACTGTATTTTATTTTCAGCAAATTGAATAAACTTTCTGGAAACATGTAAACAGTTATTGACTTTTAAGAACATGTAATACTGCAAACTGCATGTACATATGTGCATTCATAACATGATCCACACAAAAAATATCTGGAAATACTTGTATTTCATGCAGACTGCAGTAAAGAACTACCAGGAAGAAATAGACAAACTCACAAAAGAGAAGGATGAAATGGAAAACAAATTGGAAAAGACCATCATGCACATCCCATCCAATAAGTGAGTATGGATATAAACTGGGTTCATTCTCAGTACAATGCAAATTATTACTATTTATGTAAATTGTTGAAGTAATTTGCCTTGTAATATATCGACTCACTCACTAGCTAGAGCTAATGTGCCAGAATTTTTACAATATACAATTATTGACCTCTCCAGAGGTTTACTGTCAAAATTATATCCCGAGACTGTAAACTGAGACCGTAGGTCGAGGTTTACAGTCGAGGGATATAATTTTGACAGTAAACCGAATGGAGAGGTCTATAATTGTTTTGTTAGTCCGAAGAATATCTTAGATTTTTCTGACCCTTGAAGTTGACTTGAAGTTGAATCCAGACCCTCGAGATCTACATCTGCCACGGCAGTAAGTTCACTCAATGGAGTCAAATTACTCTCCTGGGCGAAGTCCACTAAAAGCTTTGTACAAAGTTTTAGATTTTTCTTCGTATTTTGACTGTCTTTACTCTCTAAGAGACTAATAATATCCTCATCTTCAATATTTTTGAAACGGCTAGTGCTAGCGGCGGCCATTTTATCGTCTGATAATGACGTCATTTTAGTGGAATGCTGGGAATATTATTCACCGGCAATGCATTGCGCGGTGTACAGTTAAAATTATTCACCGCTCGTTGACCAATCAAAATCGAGTATTTCAACTGAGGTACTAACAATACATTTTATGTTCTTTTACACCTTATAACAAAGAACAAAAGAAAACTGTCTTGTTAAATGCACATTCCGATTTAACAGAGCTACGCTTTAACTATTACTTAATTCTGTTTAATTCATGCTGTGTTTAGATTAAGTGAACAGAGGCGACAAAAAGTAAAAGAACTGGAGATGAAGATTGCAGGTTTCCGTAAGAAGTTAAATGAACAATCCAAACTATTGAAGGATAAAGAAAGATCAGATATACAAATCTCCAAACTAAACACTGACATCAAGGTAAGATTTGAACAGTGACATCAGAATAAATATTAGTACTGACACAAAGATTTCATACTTGAATGAGAGAAAATCAGAGAATCAGAGAAAATGCTGCTGCTACCTTGGGATAGTATTACAGTACCATGACCCTTGTCTTAGCAGTTTTTTTTTCAATGAACTTTCAGATGATGAAACAACATAGAGTGAAGCTAATAAACCAGATTAAGCAAGAGAACAAGGACTACACACAGTGGAAGAAAGACAAAGAGAAAGAACTCACTCAATTAAAGGCCCAGGTAAATATAATGGCCATTGAGACATGTATTCTTTTATTTTGTCACCACAAGAAGTGGTGACATGTAATTATAGTCTTTTTAGTGGACAGTCTTGGGGTTTGGCATTTGGTGTTTGATGGTTGGGCATTCAGCGTCTGTATCAAATGGCAGGTGGTCACATTTGCTCGAATCCCAGGCTCTAAAATCGGTTTGAAACTAGAGAATTATTGCCAGGTTTTGACATTGAAGAGGTTAATGCCTTGTTTAAATTAAAAGGGCCATGTAGAGTACCATAGTTTTATATAGGACAAGATTTCTTGTGTTCTAATTTAGTTTATTGTTCTATTCAATAGTTTCACATATACAAATAATTACAATGTGATGCAGTGTTCTAGTTATAGTGTATTTGTCTATTAATGATACCCCTTACACTGAAATGTTGTATGATCTTGATGTTAAGAAAAAATCAATCTTTTAATTTATAAATGATGTTAGTGTATGTGAAACAATATTATTTTGTAATGAGTAAGATATATTTTCAAATTGTTGTTACAAAAAAAACTTCATTCTTATTTCAGTCATATTGGTATTTTCCATAACATTGGTATTTTCCATAACATTTTTAAGATGATACTGGATGAATGCATCTTTGACTTGTTTTTTGTAACATCTACTAAATAAACATCTTGAACGCTATTTTCATTTCAGGATCGTAAACGTCAAATTGAGATTGTCCGTATGGAAAAGCAACACAGTAAACAAGCTGCTGTGTATAAGCGTAAACTGGAGGAATCTGCTGCCATTAACAAAAGACTTAAGGTAAGTGTAATGAATTTGCATGTCCGAATGTTGACAATTGTGGAAAAATAAAGTTTGTTTCATTATGATTTAACATGTCATCCGCCATATTAAGTTTGATAATGCCAGATTTTCATTCATTTAAATTTGCCAAAATCTTCATTATACCCCTCTCCATGATATTGAAATCAACTTTGTTCTTCCACAGCCATTCCTAATAGAATAGAATCAGTATGTTGACCATTTTTGGTACCCCATTTTTTATCATAAACATTTTCATTTATCCCTCTGCCTTCATGAAATTAACTTTTTCCATAACTGTCGGCAATTATTCGCCATTCTTAACAGAGTAGGATCAGTATGTGACAAAATAGTGATTTCAGGTTCACCATTTGAGTCAAAACCACACTTCTGGTTTTAGGTTTACAAATCTATCTGTTTCATTTGAACTGCATCTTATTCTCTGTATTTCACAGCAAAAAGGTTGCCATTGAGATCCCCCACAGGCCAACAATAAGATTGCCATCATGATCAATTGTGAATGTAAATGGCTTATAAAACCCATAATTATCTGTACACAACTGTTGGTAACTTGACACCATTGCTAATAGATTCGGTGTACAGTTTCAAATGTATGTATGTAGTTACAGTTTGTACCTTATTCTCTGTACATGTATTTCACTATGTAAAGATTGCCATCATCATCTCCCACAAGAAGATTGCCATCATGATCGATTGTGACTGCAGTTGGCTCCTCCAATCCATCCTTCTCTGTCAACATATATCTTACAAATCTTCCGTTTGGGTCCAGCATGTGTACTCGATGGTTTTCCTGGTCTGCTACAAAGATGTAGTCTCCAGCATCAGTACATACTCCACATGGGCAGCTCAACTGTCCTTCTCCATCACCATGTTCTCCATATGAGAATACCTCAGTACCATCTCTGTTGATTCCTTTCACAATGTGCCCGTCCCAGTTACTGATTATAGCCACATCTTTGCTGTTGCATGCCACATATCTTGGGCTCTCAAACATGCCTGGCTTGAATTGCTGTTTAGTTTCACCTGTTGAGGTATCCACTTTGTATACTGCTTCTAATTCCCAATCACAGACTATAAACTCCCCTGCTGAGTTCAAAGTTATGCCCTCAAGGTTCTTTAACCCTTTACATTCAAGATCATGTTGATGGGTACCATCTGGCTGTAGGATGCTTATTGTGTCTGTGTCACTTGAAGTAGCTGCTAGGTTCCCTTCATTTGTGTATGTAATGTCATAAAAGTTCCTTCCTAAATCCTTTACTAAGTTGTGGCTCTTATCATATATAGCTGCTCTAGAAGTTGTAGCTCCTGTAACTACATATTGACCCTCTGGTGTGCCAAGGAGACCAGATATAATGTTCTCATGGAGTTTTACTTTCTGTATAGTAGTAACTTGTCCATATTCTACCTTATCATCATAGCATGTGCCAACTTTAAATTGAACATTAATTTTTGCATCAAATTCCATCTTGGGCTGCTCATTCCACTCTTCAGACTTTTGGTTGACCTGCTCAGCAAGGCCTGCTATTTCCACCGGATGGCCATGCTCTACCATAGCGCAGTACTTGTTGACTTGACTCTTAATTATGGATTTATCAAGTTCAAGGTGGCCAATGTGGGACACGACTTGCTTTACGTTTGTTTGCTTCTCACGTGTCACCTGCTCTATGAAGGATTCGTACGTTGACCGGACTGTTTCTAATAATGTGTTCATATCGTTGATTATTTCAGCAATCACATTTTCTGTATTTTGTTCAAGTTCAGATTTACAGACCTGGGTGTTATCGATTGCCTTCTCATACAAGTCCACAAGTTGATTTCCCTTTGATATTAGTGCACCGATTTGTTTTGTGTTCTTAGCAGCAGTCTCATTGATGTCTTCACAAGGGTGACCCGAGTGGTTGATGGTAAAGCAAGACTGGCAGAGAACAGTCTTATCAGCTTTACAGAAATATTCTATAGGCTTATTGGGGTGTATCTTGCAGTACACAGTGCGTTCTTTCACCATCTGAAAGGCTGTTTCCAAATCATTTGCACGATCCCCTGTGAGGTCAAGTATTTTATGTCCTTTTAAGAGCGAGTCGTGAGTTTTCTGGCATGTAGTACAGAAGCTCTTATTACATTCCAGGCAGCGGATATTAGCCGGGGTGTGCTTCTCGTAGGTGTCGAAACATATTGAGCATTCTGGGTCTTGTGTCTGGTCATTACTGTCCTTATAGACATCTATTAAGAAGGCGATTGTAGGGCTCACCTTGAATTCTGCCACACCCTGCTGTGGAACAATACATTCATGTCGGCATTCAGGGCAGTTGAAGCTTCCTCCTTGTAGGTCACTTTTCTCAATGAGGCTGTGTAGACACTTTAGACAATAAGAATGTAAACACGGCAATGTCCTTGGGTCAGATAGAATGTCCTGACATAGTGCACACTTTAAAGCAGCCTTACAATGATCGTCTACATTTGAAGCCATTTCTCACTTTGAATAAACAAGTGATTCGAGTCAGTTGAAAAGAAATGCTACTTTCTCAGTTGATTTTTATGTTAAGCAGTTCTCAGAAGTAGTTCAGTATCGACGAGTCATACCAATAGGTTAGAATGACCTCCTAATCTCAATAGGATTTTCATGTTAACATTCACACTTAAAACTCAAAAAAAGTTGTTTTGAATTAATGTGCCCCTTTTATTTGGTTTAATATTGATTTTTATGTGTTTTTTGTATTTCTAGTTAATATTGATTTTCTTGTACTTCAGCAGTTACTATGTGAATGAGGTTTCAATTGATGTTGTTAAAAGCAGTGACATCTTTTTATTGAAGACATTTTAAAATACCGGAATAAACTCATATCATGTGAAGTATGAGCACTTGTAACAGTTTACTTGTTTTATACTACACAAAATATAATAAATTATTTCCTTGGTTGGATTTTTTTAACTGTTTGTTTACTAGAATCATATGTTGAACAAATGTAAACCTTTAAACCTTTAAGGGAAGGCTAGTCTCTTGATATTATATGGATTCCTAAAAATGGATAATTAGGTTTATCAAGAAAAATAAAATGTCAAAATAGATTTGAGATTTGACCTTCAATGACCTTCTCAAGGTCAAAAAAGTTCAACAATTTTTTTTCAAATTGCTTCAAATTGCCAAATTTTTTTCAAAATCATCTACAAGATCTGAGAAATTCAATTCTGACTTTAGACTTGTCCGTGTCTGTCTGTCTGTCTGTCCGTCAACAATAGTGGCACGTTTTAAAACCTCTGTCGATAGGATTCCTGTTTTAAGTTATTTCTGTTCAACATCAATACAGAAAACTCCCCTATGACTCCTGGTTCAAAAGCTCGCCTATTTTCAAAATGGCCGCCATTTTTGTCTCTCAAAATTCACTTTTGACCCATTTTCTAGCTTTACAAATAGTTTCAGGTGTCCTACATTGTAAAAATCCATTTCAATGTAAAGAGAAGATATATGAAATAATTTTGTTACAAAAAATCAGCGAAAAATTATATCCATTTTTTATTTTCAGCCATTTTAGTTAACATTGATTTGTCCATCTGACTCGCGAAATCCACTTTTCCGTCAACAACAGTGGCACGTTTTAAAACCTCTGTCGAGAGGATTCCTGTTTTAAGTTATTTCTGTTCAACATCAATACAGAAAACTCCCCTATGACTCCTGGTTCAAAAGCTCGCCTATTCTCAAAATGGCCACCATTTTTGTCTCGCGAAATTCACTTTTGACCTATTTCCTAGCTTTACAAATAATTTCAAGTATCCTACATTGTAAAAATACATGTCAATGTAAAGAGTAGATGTATGAAATAATTTTGTTACGAAAAATCAGCAAAAAATGTTTTAGTTAACATTGATTTGTCAATAATTTTCCTCTCACTTGAGAAAATAAACCTTGGAAAAAACACTGCAAATAAATAAAAAATGGAATATTTTATGTCATATCCTATTTATTTTATTAACAGGAGGCTACAGAGAAGCACAGACTGGCTGTAAACCAGAGAGCTGCCAAGGAAGAGAAGCAAGAGATGTCTGGTGTGGGCAATAGAATCAGGGTGAGACATTATGTGGTTAAACATCTGCTCAATTCGAGCATTTCACAATATATCTCTTTAAAATTTGAATAACGTAACTCATTTTATTCCATTTCTGTACAATTAAGAATGTTGACTACTTGCTTTTGTGTTTTATTTCTTGCTACTGAGAGTTTAAAGGCCATTTTACCATGATGATTTAATTTCAATGGTAAATCTTGTGTGGTGATCGATTAATTGCTAATGATGTATGTATTTCAGTCATGGCTTCAGCAAGACTTAAACATGGAAGTAGCTGTAAAAAGAGCTCAAAGTACGCTGGATGAACTTATAAAAGACAGGAAGGAACTGACAGCTCACAGGACTAACTTAAAGCAAAAACTGAACAAGTTACCGCCTGAGGTTTGATTTTTTCAATTTTTTTAATGAATCGAGAGGTTTTACTGCCAGTACTTTTTTGTGGCTCACTGTTGAGCCAAGAATGATTCAAAATTAAATGAAAAAAACAATTGGGTGCTAATTAGGTTACTTTCATTTCCAATAAATCATGATTCAAACTTTGATGAAAATCTTGAACACTAGAAACCTTTAAAATACATATTCCATTGATTTTCTGCTTCAAATAGCCACTATAACCTATTAATATAATATGTTACATTTATATATTAGAAAAAAATAGGAATGGACATAATCTGCTCCTTCGAGTTATTTAAACTTATCAAAAACTAAATTATGTTTGTGTTTTGTAGGATGATCGCAAAGCTGTATTGAGTAAAGAACTAGTTGCCTTAGATCAGGATCTAGAACTCAGGTATTTTAAGACATTTACGACAATACTTAGTATTTACGAGAAAGGATTGCCTTGAACAATATTCTCAGAAAAATTATTTTTGTTCATGTATGTTATTACCCCTGTTTATTATCACCAAATTAAAAAGTTGTAATGTTTTTTATTCAGGAATATTCAGATTGAAGAGATCCAGGGTAGATTAGCCGACCAGAATGACCCCAAAGCTACTAATAACAAATGGGAACGTATCCACACTATAGTTGAAGCCAAGGTAGCTCTTAAGTACCTCCACAATGGCATGGTAACAGCCAAAGTACATGCAGAGAAATTCAAAGGTATTGTCCTCAATGTCATTTTTTGTTTTGATCTCCAACATTTTTTTTTTAATTTTATATTTCAGAGAAGAAAAAAACATGATAAAGCAATTGCAAAATACAAATTATGCAGAGAAATTCAAAGGTATTGTCTTCAAGGTCAACAACACTTTTGTGGATTTTTGTGTTCAGTGGTCAGAGTTGGGCAGTGGGCATCTGTAACAAATGGCAGGGAGTGACATTTTGTTTGTTATTGACATGTTTCTTTTTCCAGTTTTTCTTGCTAAGTTTCAGCAGACAAATTCGAGTAATATTGTCTTTCTGTATAGATCTGGTTAGGTTTAGGGAATGCTGGGTGAATTGTTTGATAAAAAGTCTGATATTTATATATTTATCACTGTGTGTCTTGTCCTCATTTTCAAAATCTTTCAAGAAGAGTTTATCATTCACACAACACAAACATTTAAGTTCATGTTTGTTTTTGTTGAAAATATAACACTCTACTGCACATAACACCTAGAAATGCATAAGATACTCTATTTGTCTAATTGTATTGTTTAGTACATTTTTGAAAGTGCCTTAGTAACATCTAACATTCAACCGGTAAACCATTAATAAGGAACGGACAAATAAAAACAAATACATAATCAATACTTATAAGCAAAATGGGTTGCTCATGAACACCAAATGCAAGATAAACTAAATACTATTTATTTCTCTCTGTAGCTGAGTGTGAATCCAGCAAGGCTGTACACAAGGAGGCTTCTGCAATGATGGATGAGGCTGAGAAAACAGTGAAAAACATGAAACTGCAACATGAGAATGAGATGGCTCAACTTCAGATGGAACATGAACAAAAGGTAAAATTTTGTACGGAAATATATTTAAGGATTTAAGCCTTGGACTCAGTGCATTGTGTGCTGAACCATTCCATGAAGATGTTGTTTCCAAATCTTTGCATGACCACGCAGCGGGAATGCAGAGTTGAGGAAACAACATCTGAGTGGAATGAACCAGCCACAATGTATTGAGTCTTGGGCTTAAATTCTTTTCACACATTGCAAAATATTTTTTACAAAATCATCTTAAAGGAACGAAATCACTAAAAGAACACATTTTTCAATGATATTTTTTGCAAGGGTCAATTTGGCAAGTCATTAAATTCAATGTGAAAAGTCCATTCATCACCATGACAACTGTTTAACTAGTGACCTTGAGTATGTTATTGATTATTTCACACACTGTTCTATATGTGAAATACTGTTTTCGGATTGGCTGGAATCAGACACACCTTGCCTGGCTATGTGTGAATTGTATATTAAAGTGGATGAGAACAGTTTGAGTAATGAATATTCGGCTGATGTAAATATACATTAATTTTTGGTTAAATAAGGTCCTCATTTTTAACTCTTTCAAGTCTCATTGGCTCTGGGGACTTTATTTCCATTTACAGAATAATTGAAATAAATGTTATTAGAATTTTGAACAGAAATATATATCCAAAACATAAAATATCTTTGAAATATTACATTTCATGGAGATATTCAATATTATATTATTACTGGCCTTGGGGTATATTTCATTTTCTGACCATTGGGTTGATCATTTAAGATGGCACGTGTATGGAAAGCTGTTATATCCAAACAAGCGAACACAACACAAGATGAGGTGCTAAGGCAAGACTTACTAGCCAAGGTAAGGGGTTGTAAATGTATCTGAAAAACCTTTTATACAACCATTATTTTGTAGTAATCAATGAATAAATAAATTGAAAATTGAACTGTTGAATGGAGCAAATCACAAGAGCAATAGTTTTTTAATTCCATGCCCCAATAACTTCATGTTCAATGAATCTCTGTAAGTGGAACACCTACCAAGTGGAACATTTTTTGTTTCAAGGGATGTTCCACTTACACAGGTTTTACTGTAGTAGAAATAACAAAACTATGGCAATTTTCCTTACATTAACTCTTTCAAACCCAGATGTTTGGTGCGATTAACTTTTTTATTTCTGTTACTTAGGAAGAGTTGCTTGAGAAGGTCGAGGCTCTACAAGAACAGCTAGTAGACAGTCAGGCAGAGAATAAGACACTTAAAATGGTAGGTTGTATATTATGAAGATTCAATAAAATCACAGGACGAAATCCTGCATTGACGGCTTAATTGTGAAAAAGCAATCAACTTTATTTGAGATTGAAAAGATCATGACCCCCCCCCTTCTATCTTAGTAAGTGTGCTACCACTGAAATACAGGCTCTTTTTTCTGGACATTTTGACACAATAATAATTCGATGTTTATTTTTAGATCAGGGTTAGAAACACTATGTTGTGAAAGAAATCCAGAACTAGTACTATATGTTTTAAAAAGATAAATGAATTAAACATATAAGTATTAAACAAGGATATTCAACTCTAAGTAACAACCTATCATATAAGCAGATAGAAAAATGAGAATTAGTCGTTCTAACATAACGATAATAAACCAAGAAGAATGTTGTATATTTCATCACAATACATATTCAATTCTACGGCTCTTGGGCAGGTATATTATACAAGCCTCAGGATATAATCCCAATATCCTGAACCTCATATAGGATAATATTATATATATGTACTGGGGTTGTATATTTCAGCACATTACAAAGAATACATACGCCACTAAACTGATGCCAGGCCTTGGAGACAGCCTACCTGCTTCCCCTGTAGGGACATCATTCTTTACACCTGTCGGACAGGCAGTCAAGGTAAGTGATCTTTAACACTCAAGCAGGGGTTTCACTTGAATTTCTCACAACAGGCTAAATAAATGAAGAAACAGGCAAAATTAATGGAAATCATAAATTTAACATGGAAAAGTTGAAAAGTCCCTAAAAACAACAGGCGATTTTGTTAAAACTGGAGAAAATCGCCTGTTGCCTGCTGCTAATGAAACCCCTGCTCAAGGTACTTTTCCTGATCATCACTTTTGGTCTTGCCATTTTGAGAGAATGACTGAAGTAAGAAAACATTAATAGAAAGTAGCGACATTCTTTTAGGTTTTCGGCACTTTTATAGTTTCGCAAACCAAATTCTTTGAAATGCACCAAACATTTTGATATTATAAGCTGACAAGTTAGCCATATGTTCCGATATATTACATACTGGTTTCACTGCATCGGCTTAACAGTTGTAACATCATTCTGAACAAAAATATTTCACAATGTCTTGCCTTACATGGAGGGTATGACATAATTGATTACATGAAGGTTTTCGGTTGTATCATTGCTAAATCACTACAATGTATTATTTACATACACAAAAAAACAAAATTAGGTTAATTTCTCCACTGAAAACCTGTATCATAGGCAATTTGAAGTTTTTATATTATATTGTTTTACAGAAGAGGAAACATAAAGCGCAGAAGAAACAATATGAGTACATGTCAGACGAGGATGAGATTGAGGATAACTCAGATGAGGATGTCTCCGATTCTGATAATGATGCAGATTGGCAGCCTGGGCTAACACCTGGCTTCCAACAAAGACATAAGGACTTACAGAGAAAAATTATCAATAGCAAAGTAGGTTACTTGTGCATAAAATGTATAATCAAATGTTTTAAGGATGTTATCCAGTTGTTGAATGGCAAAGTTGATTATTACTTTTAGGGATGGTGGTCAATACTGATTGCATTGATGAAGAATATTGATTTTTTGAAAAATTCAACATTTTTAAGTGTCGTTATATAGGGGCAGGGAAGGGACTAAAGCCTGATGAAATTTACATATTTATGAAATTTACATATTTTCACAATTTTTTTTCAGTATTTATTTATTCACAGTTGTTGACATTTGGATATCATCCTCATACACCTTTGTTTTACTCTATTCTTATCCCTGATTTTAGTATTGCTTTATTGTTAATTGTTTATTTTGAAAAAAGCATGTTAGACAATATAACTGTAGTGTGTTGTGTTACATTTAATTTGTTGAAACCTCTGGGACCCGTTTTTTAAAAATCATGTCATGATTCATGTACTTCAATTGTCTGGTAACTACATATTAGGACAAATGAATTTGATGAATATTCATTGGCAATAATTATTAGAAATGGGCCCCTGTTGTTTAGTATAGGGTTCTATCTAGATAGAGTGTTGTGTTGCACTGACTTACTGTTGAGTGTGTTGCACTGATTAACTATTAAGTGTGTTGGACTGATTGCTCTTTAGGAGACTAAGGAAAAGAAGCGTAGTGGACCTAGACCAACAGAATCTGAGGGAGATGCCAATCAGGGCAATACACCTACAGAGGTACATCTGATGTATAAATAGCACTTACATGACAGTTTTCCAATCTACCCTTACCCCCTATCACACCAAACTAGTTCTTACCCATTCTTGCCAGTCCTACGTAAATGTCGTAAAATGGGCTCAATCTGGCTGTGGTCGGGAAATATGTCTAAAATAATTAGCTACTTCGTTCATAAACAGTCTTCAATACGTCCATCTCATTTGCAGTGCGTTCAGGTCGCACCACGTTGGTGTGCAACGTCGTATAACGCGTCCCTTAGTCTAGAAGGTCATCATGACCTGATTACAGAACGGTATGGTCGCCATCAAATTTTGAATCGATTCAAAATTCTAAATCACATTCCCCGTCTGGGAAAGTCCATGAAGCTCATAAACAGACTGTAGAACGTTGTAGCTACGTTCATTCAGTTCGCACACAGTTTAAAACCGATTCGGCAACGTTTTGACGATCACCAGAAAGTTTTGAGCATGCTCTAAGTTCTGGAGGACCTACTCGTTCTAGTAGTTTCATGAAGTTTGTAAACAGATCCCAAACGGTTCGTGCACAGTTTAAGCCCGTTTTTGAGAACGTAGTGAGAATTACTTTGGTGTGATAGTAGGGTTAGATTACCCCCCCCCCCTTAGCAACACTTAGTCACTATTCAACCTCTCCACTCTCTTGCATCCTTTCACAAAAAGACTCAATATTTTCCACTTTCGAAGAATTTGAACTTTGAAGGTAGTAGCTCAGTAATTCATGAATATCTGGAGTATTTTTTGCTTTTGTGTAGAAAATAGATACATGTACTAATAAGTGCCTACTTTGAACACTGCACTCCATTAAAAGTTAAAAAGCCTTTATTATGGTGACATGGTTCAATGGTGAATAGGGACAACTTTGCTTTGGTGGAAATTGGCAAATATGTTTTAAACACTTCTGAATATCGATTCGAACCATTCAAAGCACTAAATCCATAATTTTAACTGTCAGCCTCATAAAATAAAATACTAGTGAGAATAGTCATGTACATGTACCAGTATTTACTAATAGTTTAGGTACAGAGTACTCAGTTCAGTCTCCATTTAGACACTATTTTATGATCAAACCATGAGTGTACAACCAGTGGTCTCCTTATCAATTTTGGTCTGAATTGTGGAAATGAGAATTTTGCATCCACCTGAGAAAAAATCCTGGGGAGATCACTTACAATGCTGTGCATGTATGTAGTTAACAACTCCTAAGAAGCTTCGTGGAAATCCAATTAATAGAATGAAATATTTGTATAATAATGGGGAGATACTTAGATTTAGATATAATGTATTTAATCTGAAATGTATATTTTGTGTTTTCAGCGCCAGAAGAAAGGGGATTCTAACTTAACATGGAATGATGAAGATGGTCACGGAAGTGATCAGGTAAATTCCAGAGTAAATTAATTGATCAATAGCAAATTCATAAGTCGTTTTTATATCTCTCAATTAACAAATCTATTCTTTTAAACACAAGAGTATTTGAACAACCTGTGCATGTGAAAAATCGTTGGTACCTCAAATTAATGTTGCACTTACAGAGGTTCATTTTACATTGAGTTAATGTGTAGGAAATGTGTTCCATTTAATGGAGGTTTTCCACTTCTCAGGTTTAACAGTACTAGTAATTTAAGATATTTGTGATGAACTCTGAATTAAAGCTTGGTCAGCATTTTCAGATATTGTGCAGTTTTGATATGCCATTTACCTTTTAAGTTATACAGATCATAGCAAACGGAAATATGCTCATTAATGAATTAATTTTTCAACATGTAACAATGTGTTTCTAGGGCCACAACAAATCAGGCAATGAATTGATTTTTTAACCTTTAACACGTGTTTCTAGGGCCACAACAAATCAGGCAATGAATTGATTTTTTAACCTTTAACATGCTTTTCTAGGGCCACAACAAATCAGGCAATGAATTGATTTTTTAACCTTTAACACGCTTTTCTAGGGCCACAACAAATCAGGCGATGAATTGATTTTTTAACCTTTAACATGCTTTTCTAGGGCCACAACAAATCAGGCGGTGATACAAAATGTAGTTGTAAGAAGGGGAAAAATCTTTGTGGAACAAACCACTGCGGATGTGTGAGGAAAGGGCTGGAGTGTGGTGTCCAATGTAAATGCGATTCAGAGCTATGCAAGAATTCATCTTCCAGGACTCAATCACCTTCCGGCTCAGATGTAAGTGTTGTCTCTGTCAGTAATCTGCAAAAGCCCATTTAAAACAGATTAACATGTGAATGTTAATAAGCCCATTTAAAGCAGGTAAACATGTTAAACATCTAATGTCATCTTCAGAAAATATCAATTTTTCTACATCATCACCCTAGCTTTTCTTTGCATCAATGTATAAGCTTTTGATCTCTTAGATACATTTTCTTGAATTCAATGTAAAGATGGAAATCTTTATCTCTCGTCTTCCAAATGATCGTGCATACACTGCAAACTTGAATTCTCACTTGAACACCTTTCAAATTCAAATGTAATCCCTTAATGTCTTAATAACTTTACCATAGAAAAAGTGCTGAGGACAGCAGAAATATTCTTTCATAATTGAAAGTTATTCCAGTCAGATGGTTGCATTTTTGAGTAACCCTGTATTAAGGCAGGATAAGTGGGATAAATAATTTGACTGATTAACTTGGATCTTTCACTAGTAACATTCATAAACAGGTTCTACTTGACCCACCTTAAGATGCAGTATATTGATTTTGCTGCTTTTCTATTATTACAGAGTGCCAGCACATTGAACACAACCTTTGACATCGGACGACCAGCATCTGCAGATTCTGCGGAATCAACCATCCCCAGCAGTGAAAGCGTTCAACCATTAATGGACATAGAAAATCGATCGGAACAATCTAAACGCAGATCAGGAAAGCGTAAATCTGACAAAATTAGTGATGCTTCTGACACACAGAATGTATCGGACACTCTTGAATCCACAATATTGGATGGCGGATTGAAGAAAAAGAAAAAATTATTGAACTTGAATAGTGGATCAAGCTTTTTCAGTCCTTTAGCATAAGGAATGAGAACAACTCGCTAATTATTAATAATGTAGTACGAACATGAAATTGTAAATAAGATTTTCTCAATGAGACAGAAGCAAGTCTTGTAGTTTCTAGCAAGATTATATTTCACAAACCAGTGTGTGAATGATTGTATGATATGGCAGTGCTAAAGATGAAAGATGAATGATTGCTGAACGTTAAATGTGAAACAAATCCACATAATTATGTGGTACATAGTACTAGGTATAGTATGATGGCAGACATACATGACAGTGACACACAATGCTGTACTTGTATTTGACTAGCAACTGTTAGTTCATAGTTATCCTCCAATACTGTACAGAAACAACGTTTGAATATACAGACCTTTCCAGTAAATCCTGACCCTTTTTGATGAAGCAAGAAAACTTGTATGTTGGCTAGATTTTGATGTCAAACTTAATGCCATAAGAATGACATTAAAATTGAGGTGGCTTAATTTATGATGTCATACTTTATGCCCTGAAACTGTAAGAATGACATCAAAACCGATAGGTAGCATAATATGCTGGATTGGTGTATTGAACATATAAGTGGCAATTCACTTATAAATTATCATCTATTGAGAAAAATATACTTATATTCCAATCCAATAATGTGTTCATCTACTGAAGAGAGATGTCCACTTTGGAGTTCCATGTAGTTGTTAGTTAATGAATATATTGCAGTCATTAAATGTATCATACCGGAATCAGATGGTGGAGGTATTATACAGTAGAGTAACATTCTAGGTTTTACTCCAGTCAGATTAGCATAAGTCCTATGATGTGGAGTTTGTTCACTAAATGTTTGTGTCTTGCTTAATTTTAAGGAATGATGTTTCAAATCTCAACAGTTTTTGAAGAACAAAATTAGTTTTGTTAGAGGGATGAGAATTTGTTGATTTTGTGAAAAATTCAGGTGAAATGCAAGTCAACATTTTTAAATATTCAGTATATAAAACCTGTGTAAGTGGAACACCTGTGGTGTGTTCCACTTATGACAAGACTCTCCACTTGGGAGGTGTTCCACTTATTGAGGTTAATTTATAATTAAGTCATCTGGTCTTCGGACTCTGAAGTGTTCCACTTCTAGAGGTGTTCCACATTAGAGGTTTCACTGTTGTTAAAACCATAATGAGATGACCTTGTCTTCCCACAAATGCCAACATATTTTGATCAGTGTTAAATTAAAATAAAACAATGAATTCTACAGAACCAGGAAATTTTGAGATAAACTTGTGTTTCAATGAATAATTCAATATCTGTTACTTTGTCAAAAATTGAGTACTGTATCTACTGTTAACATCACAACACATTTGTTACAGTTCAAATGTATTTGAGAATATCATGAACTATGACTATTTGATTGATCAGCTTTTCAAACAATTGTGTACAAAAAGAATATTATATTTTTATTATTTTATGATATTTTTGAGCTTTATTTTAATTATTAATGGATAAGCATATTTTAACAAACAAAATATTTAAGCTGACTGAGAAATCTAAAATATGTACAAAATTGCGTACATATACGTAAAGTCTGTAAATATTGAGTTCTTATACTGTGTATATATTACAACACAAACCAGCATTTTATATAAGGTATAGTGCATAGAATAAAACATGAAATAAAAATAAATTTGTCTGTTTTATTGTATATTTTATACAATCATGGTCAAACTAGTGGAATGGTGGCACATGCAAAATGAAGGATATTATAATAATCTATAGAGCTGTTAGAATACATCTTATTGTTTCAAAGTGCACTACTTGCTCAAAACCACAAAAAAACTCTTTTTAAACATTCTTAATGAAATGGCCATTACCTTCGCATTTAAGATGGCAGACATAGGTGTTGATTTCGATACTTTTAGTTTCATCGAATTAAACTTCTTTATAGTTGACATAATGCTTTGATATTTGAACTAAACAAGGCTGATATGACATGGAAACTCTGGAGCATGTTCTGAGACCATGTAGTCTTGAATATCTGTATTCCTAAGTGAAGTTTGGAGCCAATAATAGTTACTAAAATAAGTATATATTTGTACCTTTTACCCAAATCACTGGACGAACATTTAACAAATGCATTGAAAAAGTACATTATTTTCACTTATTTCAAGTGCATAGAGTAGAAATATTTGTACAATACATTTAACCGGTATCTGAAGTGGAGCTCTCTGACAGTACTGAATTATTCTACAATTCATTTTATACAAGTATAACAATAAATATATTTACACTAATTGGACATATTAAAATCCTTTGAAAGGTCAAAGTACATGCATTATTTGTCAGTAACTTTTCAATTTGTTTCATTATAATTGTACTGCCACAAAAATTTTCAGCTGCCAGTTGTTAACCAAGAAAACAGAAACTTCGTAAAGTTACGAAATCGTAAATCAATTGTTGTAACCATAGTTACGATGATGTCACAGTTAGAAAACAATGGACTTCATGAATTCTTAACTTTAAGATGGTTCTGTTAATGGGCTCCAAATTATTATAGTTATTGGTGACAATATGCATTGAACGTTATTAATTTCATTCTGTTGATTCCTCAAAACATAGTTGCACAGTTTTTGTTTCCAACTTCTGTCAATGCTGACCTCAGGTATAACTCACTTTTACATAATGGAGATTTATACCTTAGAGTATTGCATCAGATTTTGGATTAGGTAGTTTCAAGTGTGATGGCACATTTGCATTGAATTCAGCACACATTCTCTCAATTGTGTCTCCTCAAATGGTGTTACAAGCCTCCCTGTTTGCTTCTATGTTTTTCTAATCTCCTAGTTTTGCTTTGGTTTTTTATTCTCAGTCTCCTCTTTTTCCATCTCTCCACTGTTTATCACAGCTTTTCCTGTTTCTTTTACTGCACGCTTAGCAATTCCTTTAGGCCCAAGGCTGCTAATATTGTGTCCCGCTACAAGTAGGTTTCCTGTAGCATGCATGGCATGTTCTGTGGCTTTACCAACATCAGACCCATACCTGGAAAGTGGAAATACAATAGTCTAGAATATGATAGCCATCTTGAGCAATGCTGAAACTGATCACGAAATCCAAATTAAAAGATTGAACTCAAATTCTGGATCAAATATCTTACATAGAAATATTGAAGCTTTTTACGGAAAAATGTATAAAATGATAGGTAAAAACATGCGACTTCCTGGTTCACCTACTTACTGATGTTTATATATTCACCTTTCCTTGATTATACAAAAAATGGTAGTTATGACTCACTTTATACACCTTTAAAGTCACCTTTCAAGTAAAGTACAGTAACACCTGCATATATTGAACATTATTTTTGCTAAGAAAAAACATTCAATGTTTGTAGGTGTTCATTACAGAGAGGCTAATTTATACAAAATTCAGTAGAGTATGTACAGAGGCAGGGTGTCCACTAGAGACAAAGACAAGTTTTACTGTACTTTCTTACTTTTGGTTTCGAAGCTTTTATACATTATATGAAATTCCTGTGTTTGAAGGCAATTCCTTTGTGGGATTTATTATGACCCCCAGGAATAACAGTCGCCCTCTCAACTGGTTCTCTTAAAACTGTATAGCTTCACTGACTAACAAAACAAACTCTATTTTATTTAAAGCGTATTCTCAACAGACATCAACTTACTTGTGTTGTACTACATCTACTGTTTCATTTGTGATGTTGTGTAGCAATGACTTTCCCGCTGTCTCCAAACTCAGGTACACTGTGCCCCAACCTAGAACAACACAAAAGTCAACACATTCAAGGATTTAACATGTACATTATAAGATGGAGTCAAAATACTGATGATTATTTTTCTTTAGCCAAATCAACCTGGCAAAAGTAGCACAATATACATTCATTATATCTTTATAGATGCTGATATGTAATTAAAAGTCATCATTGTTTTTCTTTCTCAGCAATAATATTTTTAGTTCAGATTGATAATCAAAGAAAATTTTGAATTGAACCAATCAAAGGACACTTGAGTTGTTTCCCAGGGTCCCTTGGGTTATGGTTACTATGGCAACCATTATCAATTTCTGTTATAAGAATATTCTGCTGGATTAAAAAAAATCATTAGAATACACATCATTTTGAAAAAAAAATATTATGGAAACTTTATGAGCACCCCTCGTATTATGTATACATGTACCTTTTAGGCCTCCAGAAGCCACCTCTAGTATATTGTCCATTTTGCTGTCAGATATTAGGCCCATCTCACTACCTTTCCGTCTGATAACTGGAACAGCCTGACGGGCAAGATATCCTGCTGCTTGCGATACCTTCTTGACTGCAATAGAAAAATTTATAATTTATGACATGTTTCATTGAAAGCACCTTGAAAAGTTCAAAGGAAAATTAATCAACATATAAAAGTTCCAATCTAGCAATTTATTTTCTTAAAGCAGATGCTTTCTGATGGAAATTTTTTAGTAAGGTCCCAAGAAAAGTTTAAATCACTTTCAACAAATTATTTTTTAAATACTTTTTGCTCAAAATATTGCATTGCTTACATCCAGTGATCTATTTCCCATTGAAAGAATTAAGAGGAATGGTTGAAAAATGAGCAAATAAGAGTGAAATAAGATCTTGAACACAGAGAACAGAGAAAACCTTATTTTAAGATTATTTTCCAATGGCACGAAATTCAAATATTTGAAAATTAACAACTTTTGTCAAAAATCATCTTTTTTCCAAAAATGTTGAAATCTGTTTTAAGCAAACACTGATCACTTAAAGGAACATTCCTTGCAAGATTATTTCTCTCCCTGATATGGTAGCTACAATCATATATATACTTTACATATTTAGCAAAACACAGGAAAATGTTTTCTTATGGTCAATATTGATCATTTAAAAATGTAGTACTCATTCCCAGTAAGCTGCCATCTTTTCAGATTTCTTTCAGGAAGTGATGTCATCGACTCTCACCTGTTATAACCTTGTCTATTACAGTATAGGAAAGAAGTACAAAATCACTTCTAAACAAGAAGCCCTTATCTTCTGTGTAAAAATATTTTCATGAGTTGTCAACTTAGAACTAAAGAAGAGATCATCAAGAGGATTTTAATATAGACCAAATAGAAAAAAATATTCAGCTGGTTTAGTAATTCTAATAGCTCCTTACCTAATGTTATATGCAAAGTTGAGAGTCGATGACATCACTTCCTGAGTGAAATTTTAAAAGATGGCAGCCTACTGGAATTGAGCACTACATTTTTAAGTGATCAATATTGACCATTTCAAAACATTTTTCTGTTTTTTGATAAACTTGCAAAGTATGTATATGGTTATAGCTACCATATTAGGAGAGAGATGGTCTTGCAAGGAATACCCCTTTAAATGAACAACTCTAGTACGATGAAATAAAACCTCACTAACCAAGGAAGCCGCTCACTTTAACAGCAACCCCAGTGGCCTGTCTGGCAACCTCAACACCTTTGATAACATTAGGGTCAACATCTTTCTTCAACTCATCAGGCTTGATATGCTGTTTCAATTTAGCTGAGCCAAACTTTAGGATTTCACCCCCTTTTTCTGCAGTTTTCTCAACACCCCATGAAATCCATTCAGAAGCTTAAAAGTAAATATTAAAGATGAGATTTGGATAGTGAATCTATGTATCAACTACTTTAAGATGTAAACGAGGGACTTTTCAGTTGTGTTTATTTGCCCAATTTACTCCTTATAGCACATAGTACATATAGGATATACAACTTAAATTTTAATGGATATGGCAAATCACTGGTATGAAATAATGCTTCCATCAATTGGCAGAGATGTGAATCATCTGAAATGTGAGTGCTATTGTACTTAAAACTAACCTAATTATGTAATTCCTAGTACATGTAATTCCTAGTACAAAATAAAGTATTTAATTCTTTGTAATACATCACTGTTGTTCCATCTTGGGTAAAATCCTACCTGTGACAATCCCCTGCGCAATCTTGGTACTAGTTTTTCTCTGTGGTAATCTACTAGCATCTGCAGAAGCGATTGTTGGTGGTCTGGCTGGTCGTTCTGGTGCCACTCGGGATCTGGGCTCTGGTTGCCTTGACGCTGGTCTCTCTTGGGCAGGCGCAGAGGGAGTGACACCTTCTACAGGGGCAGAGGGAGCGACACCTTCTACAGGGGCTGATGGTGTCGTTCTCATATCAGTTAAAGAACCAAGGATCTGTTCAAACCTTGATCTCTCTGATTGTGAGAGGGTTGGTGGAAGCATAAGACCAACAGCAGCTCCTGGTAAATATGTGTAAAAATAAATAAGTTCAACTGATTCTGTTATTTTTTTGGGCTAGTTTTATCGAGCTGATATTTATACAGTAGGAATATACATTATTGTGACTGACAGTGACTTTACTCGATTTTTGCATGACATTTTCATGACAATGAATATTTATTTGTACAAACAAATAAAGACTATAGCGAGGTCTATCAAGAAAAGTTATAAAAGCCTTCATCAACATAAGATAAATTGCTAACAGAGCTTCTTTTTTGTAAGGTATAAAATTTGGTAAGTTTCCTACAAAAAAAGTTGTAACAAGTTAAAAGACTCCTGATAGATCCTGATTCTCAAATATTGAAAATAACAATTTGGGGGCTTTCAACTCCCCTTGAAAAGTTTCTGCAAGATTTATTTGAATGGCTGTAAATTGCCTGTATAAATGCCTCTATACTTTACTTACCTGGTTGATCCGACTGCACATCTGGGAAAATATAAGCTCCATACTCTGCCTGTAACACAGGGGATGTCCCAGGAATCAATGGATACACCCATTCACCAACATTTAGGAATCCCGGGGGTCTTCCGTCTTCTCTGGACGCCTCATTTTGACCTCTGAATTTGCATATTTTCAATGAGGAAGGATATGATGGTGCACTAACATATCCTTCAGCTGATATATAATAGATTTGGACCTCATTTTCAATTGAAAATAGCTGAAAATAGAAATTGAGACAACTGTATTTAATTCAATTATAAATCTAAGGGATGGAGAAGTATACTAAAAGATATGAACAAAGAACCCTGAACCCGTCACCTTATATTCAGAGAAGTCACGAACTGTTATTCTTTTGCAAGTGCTTTAGCTAAATCTTTGTTCTAGATTCTAATGATACATGACGATTAAAACTTACTTCAGATGAACTTTATCAAAACTTGACCTTACTTAAAATGACCCTGACCTTTGACCCTGAGCTTAATGTTTTATCAGTAGGAAAAGAAAATTGCTTATGTTCAGGTAGCAAAAATTGATATAAGGTAGCAAACTTGCTACTAGCTATCAGTAAAATCAACCCCTGCCACAGATGAGTCAACGCTTCTGTTACTTCAGCAAAACTTGACCTTACTAAAAATTACCCTGACTTTAATATTACATTATTCATAGCCGTACAGAATCTGAGCTAAAATTGTTGAAACTAGCCAAAAGCAAATTACTGTTAAAGGTACCTGTTCTGCATCTGCCACAAATGAGTCGACACTACTATTACTACTTGTCTCATCATTCATGATACTGTCATAAACAGAGTCTTCATAACTTGGAGGAAATTCATATGCCGGGCTCTGTATTTCCATTGGAGTCTCAACATTACTTCTACTAGCACACTGAAGATCGTCAACTCTCGACTGAATCTGAATACGAGTTTTGGTCATTTTGGTTTGTAATCTACTAGCTTTATCTAATTGGTCGCCAGTTAGTGTGTTATGGTTAACGTCAATGTCTAGAGCTTTTTTTATAAGGCTAAGACCCTTTGTGTATGAAACAATAGTTTGCTCTTTATTTCCTTGCTCATCCATTGTGAGTCCTTGTTCAATATACAGGTAAGCCTCATCGTGGTATTGTTTAATCTGCTGTAAACAGTCTAAAGATCTTGTTACTCCATTTGATGTGTTGCCAGGATGTTGCTGTGTGCTTGGCTGGGCAGGCCGGCTTGGCCGTGAACGTTGCGCTTCAGCCATCTTATTGCGAATTGAAGTACATTTACAACATCACTCCTGAAAAAATGAAAGAACGGTCTTTATATATCTTTGTATAACTATATTGAGATGAATTCTGTACCTACAAGGTGTTTCAAAAGTGAATACTATATTTTAAATGTATCTTTTCAAATCTTTTATAGTGTTTAGTTTTTCTTCTACATTTAGTTTAAAGGGTTGGGACACAATATTATAATTACAACAACTTGTTTCGTGTACTGTTTATAAACATTACAATAATTACAACTTTTCATTCTTATCAAGCGTGTTATATTTACAACAAAAAAATAATCAAATTTTCTTACTTTTGCAACAAACAATTTTAAAATGTAAATGGGCAGCATGACCAGATCGATAAGTGATATTGCTTCATCAACAGGAAATATTGTAAAAAGTGATTGATGCTTGCTTGATTATTGAGAGTTACATTATCATCTCAATTACATAGTTATAGTTATAGTTAATCACTGCTATAAGTCTTTTCACACCGTAATAGCCTGACAACAGTAGTCAGATACCGTTGTCATAAATGGCGGACGTAACCGTCACTTCAATTAGATTTTCATGAACTGTATGTTTAATAGAGCACCTAGACTAAATTCCTTTGGAACAACAATCAATCAAAGTGTCGTAATACTCATTGTACAGTTAATTATGTTCTACCATCAAAATAAACTGTCGATATGTTACGACATGCACAAAGCTCTTTTTAGTGATATTCTCATTTCAAATATGGCGGCCAATCCGATGTCTGACAACCCTTACAAAGAATCTAGGCAGTGTGCATTTTTACCTCCTGTGAAATAACAAGTGGAATTTAGTAGTTGTTGTTTCACATAACTACCCATATTGTTACCCATAGCCCCCAGGTACCCATAACTTAAGGATAATTGAAGTAAATATAAACCATAAATGACCTAATGAATTACCATTATTATGGATAACACTATGGGTAATACCCATAACATTTTTCCTAAGGGTGATGTATGATGTAGTCAACATGATGATTATGATCTGACTTACTTAGTTTGCACAAAGCTATCTCCTGAGAGATATCTAAAAGATGGCTATGTGCAAATATAGGGCAAAGGGGTGTAATGTTGACGTGTGGGGTAATGTTGACATAATAGACGGGGTAACTTCGACACTTACGTATTAGAAGTAGAATTTCCATTTTCCGCCATGTTTGATATCTGGAAAAATTAAAATCTCGCGAGATCTCGATCCATGCGAGAAAACAAGAAAATGAAGCAAACTCCTCGAGTTGAGGTTTCCAAGTCAAAAAATGGCTGACCCTCTCATATATCTGTTGATTATCCCTGTTTATAATTGATTCAAGAGCGTGGCACTGAACGAACCTATATTCCTATTTGTTATTTGTTTAGTTGTTGGTTGGGTAACATGTTTATGACATCACAAATGATGCGCAGAATCTTTAAACCAATCAGTGAAGTCTATATTAATTGTTTGTTTAGTTGTTGATGTGGCAATACGTGTCTGACGTCACAGTTGATTGCATCATATTCCAGTCACGCCATTTTACGACATTGCATAATTTTAGCTGATTTTGGCTTCATTTCACTTTAATTGAAAGACTTTTAAAAATATAATAAGGAGCATTGTCATGATATGTGTAATAAGTGCTCATTCTGTAGCTCCCGGGTTTATTTACTGTATATGTCTTTTCGTTCAGTATAGAACGCCATCTATGAGAAGTGAAATAAAACTAAACCAGTACTACATATTTTGTCCATCTTATTTATTAAAATAAGAGAACATAACATGGTGGCAGTTAATAAAAGCGATTACAACGTTCAATCGGAACATCCATAGATCATTTTCAGCTAGGTGTGACTTTTCCTGAATGTAGGAGTCGTGAGTATTCTGTGTGAAAAGGCTTGCCTCGTGTCAACCGGAAGTGCTGAAGGTACATTTGAGGGGTCGACATTTTGAAACCAAAGATTTCGCCCAAATTCTTCGTGAGATAATATACTACTTCGTGTGACTATATAGCTACGAGCTACTTATATATTATATCTGTGTGATATTATTGACGCTGATATCTGTGTGATATTGAAGCTGTTATCTGTGTGATATTATTGACGCTGATATCTGTGTGATATTGAAGCTGTTATCTGTGTGATATTATTGACGCTGATATCTGTGTGATATTGATGCTGTTATCTGTGTGATAAAATGGCAAAATTCTACCCACCAGAGAATTTCCGATTTGAGGAGCCTAATGACTGGCCAGATTGGAAAGATAGATTTCAGAGATTTCGTCTCGCCACTAAGCTTCACCTTGAGGACAATGATGTCCAAGTTTCTGCCCTAATTTATGCGATGGGTCATGAAGCGGAAAAGATTTACCGTACGTTACATTTTCCACCTGTAGTGGGACCGCTGTTGGAGGGTGAGGTAATAGAATTAGATCCACGTAGTTTTGATCGGGTGTTACAACAGTTTGATAACTATTTTGTTCCGAAGCTGAATTTGTTTAATGAGGAGCTGGTGTTTGACAAACGCTGTCAACGTGAAGGCGAAAGCTGTGAGTCATTTATTCGTGATCTATATCATCTTAGCGACAAATGCAACTTTACAGATAGAGATCGTCGTTTGCGTACCAGACTCATAAATGGACTTCGTGACACAAGATTAGCTCTGGAGTTGCAAACAAAAGATTTACCTCTAGAGAAATGCATCCAACGTATACGTAATCATGAAATGGTGTATAGCCAGGCGAAATTGAATGCTGATAATATTCAAGAAGATCAGTGTGTTGATCATGTGAAATTTGATAAAAATAAATCTAAATCTCACAAACCATGTGGGAAGTGTGGTAGGAATCATGAAGTACAAAAGTGCCCAGCATATGGCAAAAAGTGCTACAATTGTAAAAACATGAATCATTTCAGTTCTATGTGCCGTTCCAAGAAAGGAAAAAGTGACAAAAATCCAAAGAAATCTGAGCAAGCTGAGAAAATTATTCGTGAAGTTGTTTATGTTCAACCACAAGTGGTAGACAATGTAGATATGTTTGATGCTATAAATGATGTAGATGCATGTAATACTATGTGTAATGTAGATGCATGTAATACTATGTGTAATGTTGATGCATGTAATACAGTTGAACCACCATGGCGTTGTAGCTTGCCTATCAATGGTTGTAGGGTAAATTTCAAAATAGATACAGGGGCTGATGCTTGTGTTATGTCTTATAAGAATTACTCTGATATGCCAAACAAGCCTGTATTGAAACCATTTGATGGTCAGTTACGAAGTCCAGGGGGAAATTTGGATCCCAGGGGTGTGTTTATTGCAAGAATTGATTCTTCCTGTAATCAGTATCTACGTGTTATAGTAGTCAATAATATTGTAGACAATTTATTGTCTAGAAATGCAGCTTACAAGCTCAACTTGGTGAAAAGGGGTAGTAATCCTGAGATATCAGTCAGTACTAAGACAATTGATACTGCCTGTGAAACAGAGTGTAACAACAATACAGTTGAGTGTACCAAGAGTACAACTGAGTGTAAAAATACAACTGAGTGTAAAAACACAACTGAGTGTAACAGTACCACTGAGTGTAAGAGTAAAACTGATTCTATTCCCTGTTGTAAGAATTTTACAAAGTTACCTGTAGATGAAAGAATAGAGTCAGAGTTATTCGGTAACAATGGTACGTACAATGGGAGTGAGGTTGACATAAAACTTATAGAGGGTGCAGAACCCTACTCAGTTGCTAATCCACGACGTATACCGTATCCGCTTATGAAATCGGTAAAGGAAGAGTTGGATTTACTAGAATCTGAAAATAAAATACGAAAAATAAAAGAACCGACACCGTGGTGTGCGCCTATTGTTGTTGTACCGCGCAAATCGGGAAAACGGGTTAGAATATGTGGGGATTTCCGGAAGCTCAACAAGAATATAAAACGCGAGAGATACATGATGCCCACAACAGATTCCGTATTGACTAAACTTGCTGACTGTACTATGTTTTCCACTTTGGATGTCAGTGGGTGCTTCCATCAATTCAAACTTACCAAAGAAAGTCAAGTACTTACAACTTTTATGACACCGTTTGGTCGGTATTGTCATTTACGCATGCCGTTCGGGGTTTCACTGGCTCCAGAAATATGTCAGCGCGAAATGTCCAGCCTACTAGAAAACATTGAAAAATGTGATGTCTTCATGGACGATATAATTGTAGGCGGAGTTGATATTACTGATCATGACAAGAATTTAGGTAAAGTTCTTCGTGAAATTCACAAGGCCGGTCTCAAATTGAACTCTGAAAAATGTGTATTTAGAGCACCGGAGGTTGACTTTGTTGGACAGCGTGTCGGGAAAGACGGTCTAAAACCTAATCCTAAAAATGTCCAAGCAATTTTAGAAATGAGTGTTCCCACCAATACAACAGAATTACGAGGTTTTCTGGGGGCAGTTAACTATCTTGGGAAATTTGTGAAAAATCTTTCCACAATCCTTCATCCACTACATGAGTTATTGTGCAAAGATGTCATATGGGTGTGGGATCAAGCCCAAGAGAAAGCTTTTAATGAGATAAAAAGCCAGATTTCAAATGCTCCAACTTTACAAATGTATGATGTTACAAAGCCAACAATGGTTAGTTCAGATGCAAGTTCTTATGGCATTGGAGGTTGTCTCATGCAGAAAACTAATGATCAGTGGAAACCTGTAGCTTTTGTGTCACGTACATTGTCTGATTGTGAAAGAAGATATGCTCAAATTGAAAAAGAGTGTTTGGCAAGTGTATGGACATGTGAGAAGTTAGACAGATTTTTAGTTGGTCTCGATAGATTTATCCTACATACAGATCACAAACCAATGATACCTCTGTTTAATGAGAAAGACCTAGATAGGGTTCCTCTACGTATTCAAAGGTTATTGATTAGAATGATGAGATTTAATTTCATTGCAATTCATAGACCTGGTAAAGAGTTGGTAGTTGCTGATTTGTTGTCAAGGAAACCATTGCCATGTCAACTAGATTCAAAAGAGGAAATTGAGATTCATGAGATTGAGCAAAATGTGTCATCTTCAGTCCTCAATTTGCCTATTTCTAGTGTTCGTCTTGAGCATTTGAGATTGTTGTCTGAGAAGGATGAAGATATCCAGAAAGTTATTGAATTCACTGTACAGGGTTGGCCAAGAAATGATATACCTGAGAATGTATTACCATATTATGAGTATAGAGGCAATTTCAGCATAGCCAATGGTATCCTACTTTATGGTGATCAAATAGTCATTCCAAAGAGTTATCGCAGTGAGATTCTAAATAAGATACATGATCAAGGTCATTTTGGTCTTCGTAAGTGTAGAGAGAGAGCAAATTCATGTGTCTGGTGGCCAGGTATGAGCAACATGATAAAACAGAAAGTTAGTAGTTGTGATCATTGTCAAAAGTACAAGCCTACTAAGCAAAAGCAAACATTAATTAGTACTCCATTACCTGATAGGCCATGGGAGAAAATTGCAGCAGATATGTGCGAGTATATGAGGAAACAGTATCTTGTTGTGATAGATTACTATTCAAGATTTTTAGAAATTGTGCATGTACCAAGTAGTGTCACAGCAAGAAAAATCATTGAGAGACTAAAGTCTATGTTTGCCAGATTTGGAATTTGTGAAACATTGTTTACTGATAATGGACCACAGTTCACAAGTTCTGAATTTCAAGAGTTTGTTAAGGAATATGGGTTTAATCATGTGACAAGTAGTCCCCATTTTCATCAATCAAATGGTATGGCAGAACGCGCGGTTAAAGCGGCTAAGGAAATTCTTCGTTCGGAAGATCCGTCATTATCTCTACTAGCTCATCGTGCAACTCCATCTGTAGCCACTGGGGTCAGTCCTGCAAAGTTATTGTATGGTAGAGAAATTCAGACTACTTTGCCTATAGTTCCTCATAAACTTAACTCAAGTGTAGTTGATCATTCCGCAGTGAAGCAACATGATGCTGAGTACAAAGCTCAAGTAGCAAAACAGTATAACAAAACTGCTTTAAATCATGTTCCTACACTGAAAACTGGAGATCATGTTAGAATGAAGTTGGACACTGAGAAACTTTGGAGCTCACCAGGTAAAATCCTAAGTACAGACAAAGCTCCAAGATCTTTCATTGTTGAACATCAAGGTGGTGTGTATAGAAGGAATCAGAGACATTTGATGAAAACTGAACATAAGCCTAATGTCCAAGTGCATATCAAAGATGATTTTGAGTATCCAGATACTAGCAGTAGTAATGTTCAAAATAACAATCATCAAGTGACTCCTATTTCTCCAAGTTCTATTCAGAATGAATTGTCATCTGAAGGTAGTGATCAAGTCAGTTCTCCTGTAAAGGAAAGTATTACCCCTACTTTCAGGTCACCAATTCAAACTAGATCCAGAAGTGGTATCACAGTATCTAAACCAGCAAGATATAAAAACTCTTAAAATATGAGGTATAAAACATTTAAAATATCTTGTGAGAGATTAGACATTCTAAACTGTTTATGAGTGATATGTCATTTTCAGTATTAAAATAAGAAGTTAATCATGATAACTTGCTAAATTTACTTTGTGTATTGTAAAAGATTGTTTAAAGTAAAAATCTTAAAAGGGAGATGTCATGATATGTGTAATAAGTGCTCATTCTGTAGCTCCCGGGTTTATTTACTGTATATGTCTTTTCGTTCAGTATAGAACGCCATCTATGAGAAGTGAAATAAAACTAAACCAGTACTACATATTTTGTCCATCTTATTTATTAAAATAAGAGAACATAACAAGCATGGGCTTTCAATTAGAAGGGTATGCAACTCTGTGTTATAAACATGAGACCTTCAAATGAGCGATGCCATGCTTCCCTTTTTGTGGTAATATTTGAAAAAGTACTAGATAAATGTACATGTTTTAGTATTATTTTGAATAAAAATCAATTTTCAATATGATTAAAGCATAAAATATGTTCAGTCTCATGGAAAAGTAAACAAAAAGACCAATAAACTATCAAGATGTTCTCTTCGAGTATTGCATTGTGGGTAATAATTCAAGAACACATTCCAATAAAAACAAAATTTGTGGGAGAATGTTCACTTTCTGTATTGTCATTATTATGATGAATTTCATTTTTTATTAAATTATCAACATGAACATGTATGTAGATAATCATGTTTTTATATTTGAGTTATTTCTTTAAATCATCCCTAAAAAGTAAAAAATAAGATTTTCTTGGAATGTGTACATTCTCCAATTCTGAAAACCCAAAAGGCAATGCTTATGTATGAAATATGGGAAGTTTCCTACCCTTCTAGTTAAAAGCCCATGTAAGGAGTCAGTATTTTTTTTTTTAAATATAATATTTGAATTTGAGGTCAAAGTCCGAAATTTAGATCAACTGATTGAAATCACATTTTAAAGAGGTGAAAAAGTGAATAATTACAGGAGCAAACGTGATCAATGGTTCGAGGTCTCCCGCAAAGTAGTTGCTACGCTCCTACTTTGCGCTGCCTTCGGCAGAGGAGACCTCGAAAAAAACATGGTTTCCCCCTAGATCGGAAATTAGAGCAAATAAACAACAAGGTGTCGAAGTTACCCCACATGTAGAAGTTACCCCAAAATGGTGTCGACGTTACACCCCTTCGCCCTAGTAAGATCTGACAGACATGTGAAATCTAATTTCTGAAAATATTTATTTATGTTCTTGACCTTACCTGGGTTTAAGTGCTCACACCTGCTTATAATAGTGTCTGGTAGTAGATAATGCTATCATCTATCAGTTCTTACGAATGATACGTCAGTATCTTGTGCTATTTTAGTGTAATACCTGAAAGTTTATCAAATCTTGAGACTTTGATTCATAACCGGAAGCAGAAAAATTACATCAGGTAGTCTTGTATTTGATTTTCAATGGTATTTTCAATTGACTAATAGGAGGTTTAACCTTCTATTTATTCATATAATTTAACCAGAAAAATGTTTTGAAATATATTTCCATGTGCATATCGGACCACGCTGCAGCTGAGATCGGATTTGGGAAAAACATTTTTGAAAAGCAAGAAATAAATGCTCCCAAGATGGAAGTCAATGAAAATAAAAATCAAAAATAAATAAACAAAGTTCATTTTCTCACGTTTAATGGAATACTGCATCGTGATATCGTACTAGAGTATATTTCTGCAGCTATTTATGGTATAAGGTCATCATGGAATGTCTCACACGATGGAAAAACTGGATTCGACCTTTGGTGTTTTCAGTTTATTTTCTTTTGATTGTGATTGCCCTTCCCCTTATGATTGTGGAGCTGAACAAGGAGCAAAAAGAAGTCCATGTCCAAGCATGGTTTATTGGGGGACTATTTGTTATAATGGCAGTGCCAATATCACTATGGGGAATACTCCAGCATCTTGTCAATTATAACAAACCATATCTTCAACGACACATTATAAGGTACAGATGCCGTTTAGTACAGTCTGAATGTGTTTCCTCATTTTTCTCCAACAATCAAATCTAAAAATCAGATTTTTCTAATGAATGCAACTGTCACTTTCTTTCCAGGATTAAGCATGGGCTCTACCTCTACATCTACCTCTGATAGAGCCCATGGATTAAGGTGCTATGGAAGTTAACAGGAAATGACAAAACAGGAAGTGACAATTTTTTTTGCATTTTTAGACATTTTTTGAACAAAGATAACAGAGTTGTGTTTTGACCTCCAGTCGATTCAACTAGTTCCAAATACTATTTACGGGTCCAGGATCACAATGTGCAGGGTCAGAATGACCCTAAACATGATGAAATAACCTTTTTAGCCCTTTGAAAGTGTGACTAAAAAAAAGCTAAAAGTAGGAGCTAGGGAAGGTCACTGAACAGAATCTTTTGAGTTTTTCAGAAAATGTGCCCAATATAATGCTCCAACTGATACAATCTTTGAAATTTTAGAAAATTGTCTTTAACAAAAATGACAGTCATAAAAAGGAAAATAAATCGCTTTTAAAATCAGTTTTTTTCATTTTTTTTCTTTTTCCATGAATGATAACAAATTTTCAAAGATTGTATCATTTAGAGCAATATATTGGGCACATTTTCTGAAAAATTCAAAAGATTCTGTTCAGTGACCTTTCCTACCCTCCTACTTTTAGCTATTTTTCAGTCACATTTTCATAGGGCTGAAAACGTTATTTCATCATGTTTAGGGTAATTCTGACCATGAACATTGTGATCCTGGACCTGTAAATGGTATTTGGAACTAGTTGAATTGACTGGAGGTCAAAACAGAACTCTGTTATCTTTGTTCAAAAAATGTCTGAAAATGCAAAAAAAATTGTCACTTCCTGTTTTGTCATTTCCTGTTAAGTTCCATAGCACCTTAAGTAAACATCCAACCGTATCAGTTTATTTTTGTCAACATAGCCATACCTGCAACATACAGTAGCATGAATAATTATTTAGTTCCAGCACAAAGTAGAGGACAGAGAGGCAATGTCGTCCATGTAGGTAGTTGTCAGACATTACTTCGGTCCAAAGCCTTCTCTATATTCCGGCTTTGAGGAGGAAGATTGAGCTGCCTTAGTATTATAAATATTGTAAACCATTGTGTCACACGCACAGTAAATATGGCATAATAATATGAAATATACCTTTATATATAGATTTGAAGAACATCAGCTCACATCCCCGTCTGAATCTATTGTTATATTTGATTTCAAAACTGCGAGAATAATTTCAAATTTTATTCACGTCCAGAACCGGAAGCCATTTTTAGCTACAGCGAGAAAATTTCACCATGTGTCAAACTCCGAAATGAAATTTTGAAATATCTAAATCCAGACAAGCAACGCTTCATCCTAAATATGATTAATATTCTTAAAAATATTTATAAAATTTATTAAAAATGAGTTCTAGGTGCGTGTAGCACCTTTTCTAGAGTACATACGAAATCAATGAAGTTTCGTCTAGCTGTAAGCTAGAGACTCGAGTAAGTCAGACACTCAATGCAGGCTTTCCTTTGTCCAACAATTACCTACACGGACGACATTGCTTCTCTGCACTCTCTGCAGGTCTACAAATGTAACAGATATATATTTTTCTTTACAGAATAATTTGGATGGTTCCAATTTATGCACTTAACGCAGTAAGTAACTTTATCCATGTATATATAGTAATTTAGCAACATTTCATATGAGGACATGTACATGAGGTGTTCAACTACTGAAGCTTGAGGCAACTGGCCCACCAGCCAAAACTGAATACAGTGTATTCAATTATCACTCAGTCGCAAACAAACAATCTTAAAGGAAACTGGGATTTAATTGCTTATTTCTCAAATATGAATGATAATAGAAATAAAAAAATTCACAGCTATCATCTGATAGGTAATGATGTCCTCTTTCTTATGATACCCAAGTTGTCTATTTTCCTTCACGGATGACTGTGTTCTAAGGAATTTAAGATACCATGTCAGAAATGGGTTTGTGCCACTTTTTCTTTCATGACTGACTGAACAATGAGCGATTAAAATGGCTATGCCAGGATGGTTTTGCATTCTGCGACTTCTTCCTTTGGGGTTATCTCAAGGATACAATCTACACAACATCACCAAGAGACGTTGATGATCTAAGGCCAGGGCCAGGCCAGGAAAGGAATGGGGGTCACGTTGAAGGACAACGGAGTTAAAACAACTTTGAATGGACATTGGGATTCAAAAGGGTCGTTAAATATGATATGAGTAACTTGAATTGGAATAAATGAGCAAAAGAGTTACATCCTGATGTTTGTTGTTACTTATCACAATCTTATGATGGTGGAATTGACTTGGCTGAAAGTGGCACAAACCCATTTCTGAGATGATCGCTTAAATCCCTCATTGCTCAGTCATCTGTGGAGGAAAATAGAACATCTGGGTATCATATGAAAGAGGAGGACATAATGATGCAAATGATGGAACCTTCGAATTTTCCCTAGCCTTTTTCATCTTCGAGAAATTAGCAATTTAATCTGAGTTTCCTTTTTTGAGACACCCTGTAAAGGGGCAATAAAACCAGATACTTTTTTTTATTTTTTTTTTTTTTATTTCTGTTTATTAAGTCATGTTACAAATACATTTTCAATGTTACAATTACATGATAGTGTCACATATTTTCCAAAATTGTGGGTAAAATACATTTTTTCTTATAGCTATTTCCTTCTTCAAAGAGTGTAATATAACATCTAAATTTCTGACATTATTGTCATTTATCTGTCCTAGGTAAACCTTATAAATTGTATATGTAATTACACTGACAAAATAGTTAAGAAATTTAGTGAAATCATCATTGCCATTATAACCTAAAATAATTTTTCTATAAGTTATTCTAAGTTTTGATTTATCTTGTATGAAGTTCCAGACACTTCTGGCCAAAACACAATCAAAAAATAAATGTTTTACTGAATCAGGATTTCCACAAATATCACAACTATAATTTTCTGTTTTACCAAATATAAAAAGCTCACGTTTACTGGGTGATATTCTATTAATTATTTTATAGTTAAAGTTGGCAATTTTGGTTTCTTTACAATTTATTTTGGTGTCAAAAAATTATTCCAATTAATTTCATCAATACGTTCATCTTTTTTGTAACAAAATTGCTTTTCCCATGTATCTTTCATATACCACTTTTCTGCCTTATTTGCTCTTAAAATGTCATAGAAAAATTTAGATTTCTGATGATTCACATCTATTGTTTTATTTTCAAACTTAAACTTAAAAACCAGATACTAACATACCTATACGTTTTTTCCTTGTCAATTTGAACTTATCTTATCCTTGACATGACAAGCCTCATGCTCACTTTTGTATTGTTTTCATTTCAGTGGTTTGGTCTCAGATTCCCAGCCTCTGCAATATACCTAGACACACTGAGGGAATGCTATGAGGCATATGTCATCTACAACTTCATGAGCTATCTGATGTCCTACCTAAGGTCATCCCACCCCCATCTAGAATATGATTTGGAGATGAAACCTGAAGTGAAACACATGATCCCATTCTGTTTACTACCTCCTTGGCCTATGGGAGGGTAAGACTAAGTTCAATACTAAAACAAATTGGTTTAAGGGCATTTTAACTCTAAGTTAAATATATGCTTAACATTCCATCGCACCTAAATTGAGCCAAAATTCTAAAAAAACTGTCTGCCTGATGCCATGTTGGCCCATGGAAGTGTAATATTAATTAAAATAACAATTTATGTAAGGTCAACGATTCCATTCCTCCTGAACTGCACCAAGTTTTCAGAAAACTCTCCGCCTCCTACCATCTTATCCTATGGGAAGGTAGGACTATCATCATTTGATAAATTGAATGTAATTTTATATGCAGTACCCAAACTTTCATCACATTGTATTTCATTTTTATTACAGAGTATTCATATCACGATGTAGACATGGTGTACTACAGTATACAGTAGTAAGACCCCTCACTACAATCATTGCTCTGTAAGTAATACAATTTATAATTGTTCACCTCTCTGAAGGTTAACTGTCAGAATTATATTCCAATGCTATAAGCCATTCCTACAATATACAGGGTGTCCCGAAAGTATGGGCCCCCCTAGGCAGACATATACCTGTGTCTTCATAGTATGTAATATATAGTTTTATAGTTTATCCAAAGTTACATTGATTTGCCAAATGTCAAATGTGAAAATGTGTCAAATGTGAAAAAACTACAGGCATTTCAAAATTTAGTGTTTGGCCAAAATTTAGTTCAATTTTACACCAAATCACTAGTCAATGTGTCCTCCCGGCCTATATTTACAGCAGCAATTCTTTTCGGGTACAGTGGATATTGAGTTGGAAAAAGAAAATGGTGAGGGTAGATACTCCAAGGAAATTCTTCTAAAGTGCCTTAAAAGGTTTTAAGAGGATTAAAACATTTCACACCCCTATTTTAAGGTCATATCTGAAAAGAATTGCTGCTGTTAACATGGACAAGGGAGGCCACATTGACTAGTAATGTGGTGTAAAATTGAACTTTATTTTGGAAAAATACTAAATTTTAAAATGACTGTAATTTTTTCCTATTTGAGAGTGGAACCATGATATTTGGCAAATCAATGTAACTTTAGATAAGCTTTAAAATGATATATGACACATAATATGAAGACACTAGTATATGTCTGCCTATGAGGGGCCTCATACTTTCGGGACACCCTGTACATGTATAAACAATAAACATATCACCAATTTGTTCATGATCCAGTCAGATCCATATGTATTGAATAGAATACTCCTCTAACCCGAGCTTGATCAATAAGTTCTGAGAAAAAGGCTCTCCGGTCAAGAGTTTTATATCATGTTTAACCATGATTCATTAATGTATAACCATATGCACATTAAATATTGAATAAAATACCCTCTAACCTTAGGTTGATCAATAAGTTCTGAGAAAAAGGCTATTCAATCAAGTTTCAATTATAAAACCATGATTCATTAATATATTATGTATATATTTTAACAAGTTATAGATTTATTCCATTTTTCATTTCAGAATCTGCCAGTTGTGTGGCAAATATGACGAGGGAGACTTTAACTTTACATCTGCTTGGTCCTACCTTGTTATCATCAATAATATTTCACAGATTGTGAGTAATCCTTAGATACTTTACTACCCTTGTTTATAGTTTGACTTTTGCATCTAACTCTTTCAATAAAGAGCTGATTCTTTGATTTGGCCTTACACCATCACAATGGGAAAATTGAATTAAGCAATCATAATTAAAGTGTCACAGAAATCATTTCTGAGGGATTTTCATATATTTTTTTCATATTCAAACTTCCATGAAAGACCATGAAACAGCTCCACATACTTTCATCCAGCTGGCTGACACACTTGGCCTGTCAGTGTCAAGAACAGGTTATTGGGTTGAACTATATAAGGTTAAAGAGGGCTCAGCTTACTCATTGATTAACTCAGTACTCAGCCTGTACTGACTTTAATCCTTGAGCTTGAGCCAGAATCTGAACTTGAGTCTACCAGATCAATTTCACTCATGTTGACAAAATTCTAGCAACTCTGATAATCCTGTGTTTCAGTGGGCAATGTACTGCTTGATTCTGTTCTACTTTGCCACCAAGGAAGAGTTACAACCAATCCAGCCAGTGCCAAAGTTCATGTGTGTGAAGGCAGTTGTCTTTCTATCATTCTGGTAGGATTTTTTATTTAGAATTAATATAGTGATTTTGATCCATCATGTTCCAAAGGAAATGTCTGCAAATAATAAAAAATATATGATGTATAATACAAATATTTCAGTCTATTTTTGGCGAATTCACGTCCATGTTCTACAGTGTGTTGGGGTTAGCTCAAAACCTGGCATTATTTTCTTTATCAATCAATATCCATAAATGAATTAGATTTTTGCCTTGAGCCACCCTTGTGGCATTACAATTTATGAGAATAATTCTTGAAAGGAATCTTTCCTCCACTAGTCGGGTTTGAATAGGAGATAAGTTCACAGAATATTTCAAAAATATATAGAAGCAATATTTAGGTGGATTTCAAAACTTCATGCCATCCTTTTGAGAACCTGAAGTGGCACCAAGCAATCCATTGACTGTTTCACCAAAAATCCAAGATGGCCGCCACAATGTATCGGCAAATCACTAAAATTGACTAATATCATCATTTAATTTTTTCAAAATAGTTAAATACTGATCAAACATGACTAATCATAGTACCTATTAGATGGTCATATGCATTTAAAGTCACTAGATTATATTTGTGTGAAAACTGGAGTCCCACAAGGCTCAACTTTATGTCCCCTTCTTTTTTAGTCCAATGACTTTCATTGACTATGGCATTTGTACATTGCAATGTATAGAAATCCATTTTTGTAACTTGTGCACCTAGGACCACATTTCACCTTGCACTCACACTTGACCAATGCTTGGCATGCCTTAGCTGCTTGAGGAAGGAATGTATATAGTGGCATCAGGAGGGACATGTCATACTGCCAGCCACATGTTGTGAACTCGATAACCATTTTGGTTATGGCACCAAACTATACCGCCTTGGTTAGCAAGTTAAGATTTTCTGTGCAAGGGCTCCTTTTGTTGGTTACAGAACATTAGCCATTGCTTTTCATTAACATCAACCTCAGACATAAAGTTGGCCAGGAATGCAAACAGCCTAGTCTGATTCCATTGGTTGTTAGAAAGGCTGGTAAATTCTTTGGCATTTGTGCATCTCTGCATAAATCATCCTTCTAGCACCAGTGCCACGATAAATCCTTGTTAGGGACTTCTCACTGTTTTGTAGGTAAACATTCCAGACAACATCTAATCTTGGAACACCTTCAATAAGCTGCCTTAACTTGGGATGAAACACCAGAAAGGACCTGAAAGGAGCAGTCTATTAAAACTGCATCTGCAGTTGGCTTTTCCAATACTTTGGGTCCATCTGGCTTAGTTTCTAGGCATTTAAGTAGGTCATTTAGTTGTAGGTCTCATGGCTCCATGCTTAGCTAGGGATGGCGGGAACTCATGGTTTTCATGTTTGAAAAACTCAGACATGTTATGTGTCTTGATTGTCAAAGGCAAGCAATATAGAGCGTAGCAAAAAGGTAATTTTCTTCTTTTTCTTCTCTCAGTTCCTTGACCTCAGGAATCACTGCAGATGATTCTTTGTTTTTTTCTCCCCAGACCATACCAACTATGCATGCAAGTGAATCCTGAAGTCAAGGATCTGAGAAATGATTATGACCTTTTTGCTATTACTCTACATTGCATGCCAATCAAGAACCAATGACATGTCTGAGTTTTTCAAATATGAAAACCATGAGTTCCCGCCATCCCTACATAACCACGGAGCCATGAGACCTACAACAAAAGCAGACTTACTTAAATGTCAAGAAGCTAAGCCAGATGGATCTGAAGTATTGGAAAAGCCACCTGCAGATGCAATTTTAATAGATGGCATCCTTCTGGTCCATGTGATGCATCCTGGTGTGGCTCCCAACTTCTAAGAATATGGTACCAATGTCTCATCCCAAGTTAAGGCGGCCTATGGAAGGTGTTTCAAGATAAGATGTTATCTGTTATCTATAAAACAGTAGGAAGTCCCTGACAAGGACTCATTGTGGCAATGGATGGTTTATGCAGAGAATGTGATGCCCCGAATTGGTTAAGCTTTCTAAGAAACAACCAGAACAAGACTGAGCTGTTAGCATTCCTGGCCAACTCTATTTTTGAGGTTCACGTTGATGACTATTGTGGAATCTGTTAAGTGCTTTCCTCAGTTGGCAGTTACAGTAATGATTGAACCTTGTACTCATGAAGAAGCTAATACTACACTAGACTCTTTGTTCAGGTAAAACAGATGACCTCAGAGGGTAAAAAAGACTTCATAATCAGAATCAGTGGAAATACTGGTGTAGTTGTTCTTGCCATGGCTGCAGCATTAGGGTGCAATAAGTGTCAATCTGGATTGCCTTCTGGCCTCTCAAAAACTACAGGTATTAAATTATATTATATAACTGCACCATTCTTTGGCCATAGCAAAGAATCTGCCCTTCAAGCTATGGAATGTGTCCAAGGAAGTTACTCCAGCTTTTCTACAAGTAGCACAAATGGTTACAACAAACCTGACTTCGTCAGTTCATGCCATTCAGTCCCTAAAATGTTTTACTGTTCTAGTATATGATCGAACCAGCAACCAGATAGATATCGATTCAGCACAAAGGCAAATGCTCTGTGATGGCCATACAGTCATTGATAGAATGCCACCAACAAAAGGAGCCCTTGCACAGAAAATTTTAAGAACTTGATAACCAAGGTGGTATTGTGTGGGGCCAACTGTACAATCTCAATCCAACATGGGTATCGGAGTTCACAACATGGGGCTGGCAGTATGACATGTCCCCCCTGGTGCCACTATGTACATCCCTTCCTCAAGCAGCTAAGGCATGCCAAGCATTGGTCAAGTGTGGGTGCAAGGTGAAATGTGGTCCTAGGTGCACAAGTTACAAAAATGGATTTCTATACATTGCAATGTACAAATGCCATAGTCAATGAAAGTCATTGGACTAAAAAAGTAGGGGACATGAAGTTGAGCCTTGTGGGACTCCAGTTTTCACACAAAAATAATCTAGTGACTTTAAATGCATATGACCATCTAATAGGTACTATAATTAGTCATGTTTGATCAGTATTTAACTATTTTGACAAATTAAATGATGATATTAGTCAATTTTAGTGATTTGCCGATACATTGTGGTGGCCATCTTGGATTTTTGGTGAAACAGTCCTTCCTCAAGCAGCATGCAAAGCATTGATCAAGTGTGGGTGCAAGGTGAAATGTGGTCCTAGGTGCACATGTTACAAAAATGGATTTCTATGCATTGCTATGTGCAAATGCCATGGTCAATGCAAAAAATGCAAAAAAGTAGCGGACATAAAGTTGAGCCTTGTGGGACTCCAGTTTTCACACAAAAATGATCCAATGACTTTAAATGGATATGAATTTCTGATAGGTACTATTATTAGTCATGTTTGATCAGTATACAACTATTTTGACTTATTAAATCATAACTTTAGTCATTTTCTATGATTTTTTGATACATCGCGGCGGCCATCTTGGATTTTCGGTAAAATAGTCAATGGATTGCTTGGTGCCACTTCAGGTTTTCAAAAGAATGGTATGAAGTTTTGAAATCCACCTTAAAATTGCTTCTATATATTTTTGAAATATTTTCACCTAAATATTCCTGACTACACCAACCATTTTCACTCCCTCATCTAGTCACCTCTGTGCCTATACTTATTTGTTATTATAATGTTATGTTTACTGTAACATTTCAGGCAAAGTGTGGTTATTGCTGCCCTAGTAAAGACAGGAGTTATAAATGAGAAGAATACCTGGGAGTGGTATACCATCAAAGATGTTGCAAATGGACTTCAGGTCTGAATTTTTGTTGAAGTAGTAGTTACTGTGCCGATTGCCACGTTAGCTTATTCAGATCTGTGTTATAAATTTTAAATATATCTTGCAATGTCCAAATTTTTCTGAACATCATAAAAAATTAAATACTCACTGCTACTAAACTAAGTCTGTTTTATGTGAGCTTCAAGAAGGACATATGCATATTTCTTAAGGTGGAAGTTTATAAATAGGTTAGAAAATGCCATTCCTATTCCAGGACTTCTGTATATGTGTGGAGATGTTTTTTGCCTCGTATGAATATTTCTTTAGGTGGAAGTTTATAAATAGGTTAGAAAATGCCATTCCTATTCCAGGACTTCTGTATATGTGTGGAGATGTTTTTTGCCTCATATGAATATTTCTTTAGGTGGAAGTTTATAAATAGGTTAGAAAATGCCATTCCTAATCCAGGACTTCTGTATATGTGTGGAGATGTTTTTTGCCTCGTATGAATATTTCTTAAGGTGGAAGTTTATGAATAGGTTAGAAAATACCATTCCTATTCCAGGACTTCTGTATATGTGTGGAGATGTTTTTTGCCTCGTATGAATATTTCTTAAGGTGGAAGTTTATAAATAGGTTAGAAAATACCATTCCTATTCCAGGACTTCTGTATATGTGTGGAGATGTTTTTTGCCTCGTATGAATATTTCTTAAGGTGGAAGTTTATAAATAGGTTAGAAAATGCCATTCCTATTCCAGGACTTCTGTATATGTGTGGAGATGTTTTTTGCCTCGTATGAATATTTCTTTAGGTGGAAGTTTATAAATAGGTTAGAAAATGCCATTCCTATTCCAGGACTTCTGTATATGTGTGGAGATGTTCTTTGCCTCGTTAGCTCACTTTTATGCATTCTCCCACAAGCCGTACATAGACCTAGCTGCAGAACAAGTCAGTTGCTTTGTGTCTTTCATGTCCATGTGGGATGTGTCTGATGTCAGAGATGATGTTGTGGACCATGTGAGACATGTCGGTAAGTAATTTGTTGTAGAGTTTCACGAGTTTTTGCAGAATGTAGAATGATGACTTGATATGGCGAGCATAATCATGATCTAATCAGTAACACCATTGAGACCAAGATCTTTAGGGTTCTGATTTATCAATTTATCAACAGCAAAAAGATTATGATACACATCACTAAATTGTCCTGAACCTTGTGTCAATCTTTTGTGTGGTTATGTGGCCTAAATATAATGACACATATCAAAATTACAATATTGTACAGTGCAAAACATTAAGAATATAACTTGCAATGTACAGTAGAACCTGCTAAGTGGAACATCTCCGTAAGTGGAACACCTCGCAAGTGGAACACTTTTTTGAAGTCCCATTTTAAAAACCCATTGACTTAATGTTAATTGAACCTCTGTAAGTGGAACACCTCCAAACTTGAACAGTGAACACCCCATATTGAAAAATTAACCTGCTAAGTGGAACAGTCAATTTCCATAAATTTCAATATTGATACTTATGTAAACAAAATTAACCTCCAACAGTGATACCTGGGTATGAAAACGTGATAATTGGCAAATTAGGATTTTAATGGATTACCATATAGTCAATTGGATTAACCTCCTGTAGAAATCAACATGTGATGCTACCACTAATTAATTTGATAATTAGCAAATTAGAATTTCATAAGATAATCATTCAGCAAATTGGATTAAGAGATGGACATGTGATGCTCTTGCCTCTTACCTCTTGCTATTTGTTTCATACTTAATAAGTAAGCTTAAGAATGTCAGTTAAAAAAACAAATGAATTATTAGCATTAGAAACAAGTCTTTGAAACTTAATTGCCTTATCTTAGTGTCTGAGACTGGCAGAATGAGGAGGATTGAGAATGTCAGAAAACTTTTTTGGCAGAATGAGGAGGATTAAGAATGTCAGATATCTTTTTGAGTAAAACAAATAGATAATTTATGCTATATAGCTGCCTTGCAATGATTGGAGAATCTTATTTTCAGTGATACATATCAACTCTATATTTAATCTTGTATGTTCATCAAATCCCCGCAAACCCAAAACCTCCGTAAGTGGAACACCTCCTATTAAGTGGAACGCTTTTTGGAAGAACGGAGTGAGTTCCACTTACACAGGTTCTACTTTACATGTATTTCTTTAAAGGTTAAAATAGGTTTGAAATATGAAAATAAAATATATAAACTGTCCATCTGAGGGGTACATCTTTGAACATATAGATCAGTTTGAATATATTTCTGCTGTTGTTCCAGGAAGCACAGTTAGGGGAACCGTCCAAAGAGTTGGCAAAAGAGGTAAATATGAGAGACTTCCTGATGGGAATGAACAAACTCCTCTTCTCTCTGATAGCAACACAGACACATATCAAAATGGGGCTTCAAGACTGAGAGGTCCAGACAGAGATTTGAACTATACCCCACCAGTACATATAGACGAACATGATATAGAAATCGCTTCACGAGGGTCCAGAACACATGTGGATAGTTTTTCGAATTTCTCTGATACCGAGAGTTTTCATGAGAAATCTCAGACTGCTAGTATGGCGAACTTTGTTGAGTTTAGTACAAGTATGGATACAACTAGTGGTGCTGGAGAGGAACAGAAGAACAATAAAAATGAAGCAAACACTAGTGGAAATGCAGTACCTAATTTAATAGATATTTCAGCAGATTTGTCCAGTGCAACACCAAAGCTTAAAGCTGATGAGGTTAAAGATCAAATGATTGCACAGAATGCTGGAAAAAAACAGACACATATGCCTATAATTAGTGCTAATACCAGTGCAAATGTAAGTAAGGAGGAAACCTCCAAACAAGCAACTGTGGCTAGTGTAACAGATATTCCATCAGACATTCAGAAGGAAAATCAGAAGCTGACAAGTGATGAGACGAAAATTAAAAATGCTCAAAGTGAAGTTAGAAATCCCGAAATAACAACAACAAAGCCAGATAGTGAAGGAATAAATCCAGACACTAAACAATCCTCAGAATCATAAAGTACTGTAATGACTTAGAAAATTGAATTATTTTATTTCAGAGAAGAGATTGTATCCAATGGTCAACAGTTGTGGAATGACAAAATCAATTTCTTTATGGTGCAACAAGCCCTTACTTTCCCCATATGACAAAATTTAAAAATCTTTTTTTCAAAAACTCAACATTCTTTAGTTTTTACCAATGGAATCATCATTTACCCCACATTCTAATGATATTAACTTTGTATTTTGCAACTTTTGACAATTGGATACCATCCTTAAGGGAATAAATATTTAATTTTAAACCTGTTCTTTTTTCAAAAGTGTTATCATTCACAGTATTAATATGGACCATGCACCATTATGTGCATGTGTGTAGGCCAACACATATGTATTAATATCAACATTCCAAATTGTATGTTAAAAGGTTACTCTAATGCTTTTCTCAATGTAGGTATCAGTTGGACACATTTGGAAAAGCTGCATGTAATGGCGGTAATGCACAGAGATCACCCCAGCATTATAAGTGTGCACAGCACCTACCTGGGATTTTTAAAATAGGCTTGAACCCACCAGAGAATCCATTTGCACCCACTTGAAAATGAGAAAAATCATGAAAAATTGGCATATTTTGACAAATTTTAGACTGAATTGTGAAAATAATAGTTTTGCACCGACCTGAGAAAAAATCCTGGGGAGATCACTGGTACATGTTTGTAAACATCACAATGCATAAAAAAGCAAGATACATTAGCTCGAATACTCGCTCTACCCACATGCTTCACAAGAGATTCATTGGATATACCATCAAGTTTTGGTTTCGTAATGCCTAAGTGACATTTGCACTAATTCATTGGCTGGTGCCTGGCCAATTAAGTATTTTGTTCAGAATTGTATGCAGTTTTGAACAAAATACTCAATAGGCCCCATGCGCCAGCCGATGAATCAAAGCAAATGTGACCCAGGCATAACTTGAATTTCTTTTTGGAACAAAATCTATAACAGTTTCTTAAATTGCAGAATAGATTAAAAAATGGCTCAATCGAATACTGTCATCAGGGTGCATTATACTTAACTGATTCAAGTAAAGTTGATGCTTGTTGAAAAGGTGTTGATGAAAAATAAACTGAAATATTTGTAGAAGCCTTTTCCAAAGTACAGGTTAATTAGCATATTCACGCTTATCTGCGTAAAGCATTTTAGTATTGAATGAATTAACTAAGAATTAATAAATTATACAACACTGTTGTTACAAAATATACATTTTATTTATGTATAAAATTAATAAAAAATACAAAGATTTTGTGTTTTATATTATACAAACACTAATGCTTCTACATACTTTGTACACTTCACTTAACCGTAGTTACTCACTTTCAAAAAGTTGAAAACAAAAATCAGCATTTCAGCATTTAATCAAAATACATGTACATTTATTCAAACTATCTGTTCTCTCATAACATGAATATATGTACATAACAAGTAAATAGGGACAGAAAAGTGAAAAATATTACCCATTTCATTAATCACACCGGAATAGCCTGACAACAGTAAAGTCAGATACCGTTGTCACAAATGGCGGACATAACCGTCGCTTCAATTAGATTTTCATGAACTGTATATTTAATAGAGCACCTAGACATCCTTTTGAACAACAATCAATCAAAGTGTCTTTATACTCATTGTACAGTTAATCATGTTCTATGATTGAAATAAAGTCTTAAATTTAACCAACGGTGACAGCGGTATCTGACTTTACCGTTGTCAGGCTATTCCAGTGTGTAATGATTGGAATTGTGAAATCAACATAAAAATTCTTATTATGCACAACAACCTTAAACACTGGAATCAAATGGAACAACTTTGATCACAAATTGCAACTAGGTGTGACGTCTTTGCTATGATTGAACAAAATTTAAAATACATAATTAGACTAAATCTATTATTGAACAAATATTCATGAATTTATATATTCAAAAATAATGATTTGTAAATATTACAATAGTCTATTTATCTCATTATTTAGGTTATTGAACCATGACTAAATACTCTCAACCAATCAGACCATATATTTACAGTGCATACGGTCAGCCACAGATGAAGCATAAATATAGTGATACCCGTATATTTCATCTATATTCTATTAGGAAATCTCCAAAATCATGACATTCAAGATAATATATATAAATATATGACCTCAATTTATCACTTAGTATTTCCATGATATATCCCTTTAAAATTGGACTTGCCTGCATAAAATGGTAGTATTCAATCACAACTCGATATTGGTAATAATAATTGATATATTCATATTAGTGTATAAAATAATGAATTCATACATGGCACATTATGAAAGAAATCAATTGAGATAATGCTGAATGATAGACTCACCCACCAGTCTACATTTTATCTTGAGGAACTAGGAGTAATTGCATCTTTCAAAATTAATGACAATACAAGTTACAATTTAAAGATTACATTCATAGACATGGGTGTAGCACTATTTTTCTAGGTAGTACGCCACCACGGGAGCCCAAATGGGAGCAAGAGTTGAGAGAAGCAAAAAAAAGCGTTCAGGGGGTCTGTGGGGTTCTCTGGAGCGAGTTTGAAATTATCTGGTATGCCTGTGCGTACCCAGCGTACCAGGTGCTACGCCCATGAAAGATCATACCCTTGCAAGCATTTCATAATTTTTAATGAATAATACATCGTCGCGTGAGAATAACTTTGTACTAACTGCCATTTTCAAAAAAATTGAGATAGACATGGAATTTTACTATTTGAAACACAGGCTTTCATCTCAGATACATGCCCCATCTCAATTCCCTCTCATTAAGCTAGAATTCAGTGTGAAATTGTACCATCTCCAGACAAACAGCTTATTTCTAATTTCAAATTGTCATATCTGATATCAACTGTTTCAACCAATCAACTGTCTAAGAATTAGTCATGTGACTTGCAAAACTTGGAGTTATAACAATCTTATATTAAAACAAAGTATGCCAATATGCATGTTATTGTATCTAGAATGAAATAATGTTTTGTAACACAAAACCATGCCAGTTTGCATGCCTGGCCTTTCATGTTTTAGTTTTAGAACTATTACAAGTAGATCAAAAAAATAAAATGATACAGTATGTGTAATCCCATGCATATTCAAATTATATGCCCTCAATTACTCTTTGTATTATGGATGCTCATTGGATTATTCATGGCCACATGATATGAAATAGAATTACTAATTTCCTCGAAAACCTAAATCCTCGCTACCAGGGAAGGTGAAAAGTACAAATGACCAGTTAATTAGATCATGTGAGCAGTCAAAAGTACCCTTTATCTTCCCTGCTACCAGGTCTTATAGGGGTTTGAATGGCCAAATGCAATAGAAATGCATATACGAAGCTGTCATCATTAAATGTTGAAAATGAAAGACTACTTATTTGTTTCTTCAAATAGAGTACATAATAATAGGTTATATATAGTAATCAAAACAAATAGTAACTGTCATATTTTGCACTACATTGCTCAAAGGCAATCACTGTCTGTATACTATTGAAATCTCTTTCAAAATGATGTTTTATAGTTTGTGGAAAAAAGCTAATCTATTTAAACTAGCTTTAACTTTTACTGCCCATACACTATATCAATAAGGAGTTATCTTTATGTTAGTATAGTCCCTTAAAACACTTATTTTATTTTCTCTTCATCTATGATTTACTTTGCGCTTTTCACTGAACATCTGGGATCTTTTTAGTTATTTTATTACTAGTATGTTTTTCAGATTTGTCCTTTCTTTTGCATTTTTGGGATCATTGTTTTTAGATCATCTACATTTTATTTTGGAAAAGTAACAAATTGGTTCAATTTCTTTACAAAGAGCCACTCTTAGTCTCCACTTCTACTATTGCTTCAATTCCAAATTGTACTCCACAGAGTAGCAAACAACAGAAAATGAATGGATAATGATAGCTGCATCCCAATGAACAAAATGTGATTACCTAAATCGAGGTTACATCACTTTCATTAATCTAAAATGAATTAGAATTTATTTTTCTATTTTCAAATTTCTTCCATGTGCATGTAATAAAAATTGGTTATGTCTTAGGCCCTAAGGATCTGAAACCTGCTGGTCAAAATGGAATTACGGACCAGTTGCAATGTTATTCTCCTATACCCATTGAAAAAATCAACTGGTCTGTATCAAAAATAACCTAATAATGACCAGCGGACCGGCCCTTAGGGGCTACATTGTAATGTGCTGGGAGGTTTAGGCTACAGGGTTTATACCGAGGGAAATATGTGGGGGACCGTATTGGCATCATTGGTTTCAATACATTGTACTTCTGCCTTAGTTTCAAAGGCAATAAATTCTTTTTGAAGGGTGTCCTGAGATTCCAAAGAAATAATTGTACTTATTTGAGAAATTGATTTTAAAGTTCTATAAATTGAATTTTCTTTATTTTATTAAATAATATTCTTTGGTTTTTGAAGACTTTTTTACAAAGCAAAACATTATTTTTCATTCTAGATACAATAACATGCATATTGGCATACTTTGTTTTAATATAAGATTGTTATAACTCCAAGTTTTGCAAGTCACATGACCAATTCTTAGAGAGTTGATTGGTTGAAACAGTTGATATCAGATATGACAATTTGAAATTAGAAATAAGCTGTTATTCCGGTGGGAAATTGTATCAACTCCATTTCCATAGTTTTAAAAAAGGATCTTGTAAATTGTTTCAAGGAATGATATTTCATATAAGATATCTCTAGGGTGAGACCAGGTGACATACAAAAAATCAAGTTTCACATAGCAATACTAAGTAAGATACAGACCTCTAAACTTTCAAACCTTGATTTCTCAGTTCCGTAAAAATGTGAGATAGTACAAAGTTATTCTCATGCGACGACATGTAGTAGGCTAGCCTAAACTATAATATTTTCTAATACGAGAAATTGAATTGGACAATGAATTAAAATTTAAGTAATGCTTGGTTGGTCAAAAGTTGCTTGTAAGTGGTCACACTTCAGCTTGCTTGCAGCTTTAATGAATGTGTTATTTTATTACTTTTATTGACTTATACTCCATTTAAAAACCATGCATGAAGTCATACTCTGGCAAAAGGTGGCTATATGCTTTATATGCACAGTTTTTTAAGTTTATTTAAATTCATAATTTGGATGAATTATAACACCTAGTAATGATAAAAACATACAACGAATTGGGCTATTATATTGAATATTAACTTTAAATTAATTAATATACAAGTAATACTATTAAGTGTACAAAAATCCTGTCATTCAGTTTTGGAGATAATACATGTACATCTTCTCTCCTACACCCAAATATAAGGAATCAAAATGTTTTCTAGCTGCCATTTGTAAATTATTTGAGTATCTTCATTCTTCACTGATAATAAGCTTCTTTGTAAAAACGTGTCCATTACTTATTGATCACCCCTTGTATCTTTGCAGTTCAATTAACAAGAAAACAGAGTATATTGTGATGACCATACAAGGAACAGCTCAGATTCAGAATATATTTCCTCTGAAGGAGGTATGACTTTTAAAGCCCTGCATTTACAGAATGGCGTTGACCAATACATCATGGCCATATTTAATATAGAACATCATACTTAGATGTGGGTGAAAAAAGCTAGCTGCCATTTTTTGTTTTACACAAGGACACTGATCAGCCCTTAAAATTCTTTCCCAAATCAAACTCAGAAGAAAATGTAAGATGTTAATATTTCAGAATTTACAGTTGAACCTTTCTCTTTCATTGTTTAAAAGAAACCTGAATAGTTTCATCTTTACATGTATATATATGGTCCATCTATGAATTGTGGGATATTTCTCCTCTTATATTAACTCCTAGCAGTCTGGACTATTTCCCTGAACTCTGCACTTGTATTTTTCAATAATACGTACAAAGCATACTAATTCTCAATAGACACAAGTGAAATGTGTCAGTGTACTCAACAGCATATTGAAAGGTCTTAACTTATATCACATACCTAGATATAGACCCCAAATATAGTTGAGAAATTTAATATTTTTTCACAAAGTGTGAGGCCTGTCACGTAATAAAACATGTCTAATCTGAACACCTCTTGATCTGAACACTTCTCCGATCCAATTCTTTTAATCTGCCATAGAATTCCATTTAAAAAAACTTGACGTGTGAAAATCTGAACATCTGACTGGTTCCAATGGCATTCAGATTACACAGATTTTACTGTACAAACAGCTACATTAAGCAACCGTTCATACATGTAGGAGCTGCCCTTCTTATGGTGACCCACTCATATAAGTTTTATATCAATGCAACTGTTCTTACATGTCGTCTTCAGCTTAATCTCAGCACCAGTTTCAACTTCGACACTTTCCGGACAGATTATTGCGGCTTGTTTCCAATGGAGATCAGTGTCTAATGTACAGAGCTTTAAATTCTCCGTCAAATTAATCTCAAACCAAAACAGAATTGCATGAATTGTCCCTGGTTCCATGCAAACTGTTGAAGATTTTGTCACTTGCGTCAGGAACCCTGGGAGGTCTTTGTTGCTAGGCAACGGTTCGTTGAAGTTGAAGGATAGTATCCTGACAGCGTCTGTTAGTCTTTTGTATGGAAGAGTTGACAGGTTGATGTCAAGATGTGTACTCATCTGAAAAAGATCATTTTTGGGGTTTAAAGGGTAGTCAGTCTGACATAGGGTTGATCATATCATTTCTCATATCATTGCCTCTTCTGTAATATGTAGTCATAAATATTGAGTCTTTTTGATATCTTGGTTAGTTCATTGATTGTTAAACCTATAGCAGATTTTACACAAAAATACTATCAAAAATTGTATATAAAAAAATAAATATAAGATGTACTAGACTAAATATCACCTGAATTGCTTAAAAATCAGAAATATTTAAGAGAACTGTAAAGAAAGGGGTCACGCAAGGCATAAACATCAAAAATGTCACTACTTGATTGCAGTTGTGTAACAATCGTCACATAAGCAACACAAAATGCCACCCACAGAATGCAAAACATTTGTCAATCTTAAAATCATAATTCTTATTGCTGACACATGATACATACCTTGAAGTCATTCATAAAGGATGCAATGTCAAAGCTGAGTGTTCTAATATTGTCAACGACACAACTATCCTCCAGTAGACAGGCAGACTCAATACACATAGCATAGACATCTATATTGTAGGGGAGGACTTTCCCACCTTCCTTTAGGCACGTCACCCTGTAGTTCAAAGTAAATGATTGGTTGGGTACTATAGGTTAGTATATTAACTTGAATAATTAAAACGGTTGACTTTAACAGGCGTTAACCTATAATTATACAATTGCTAATGCTCCATCATTTTGAATTGCTTATACTCAATAATTTTACAAATTGCTTTAAATAATATAAAAGTCTTGCAGTAGAAAACATTGGGCATTATTTATATAGCAACTATTCAAGAACAATGAACATGTATTCCACTACGGTAAAAATTGGAAGTAGAACATCTTAATAAGTGGAACACCTTTCAAAGTTAAGTTACTCCACTGTTTTAAGGTGCCAATGAGGTGCCACTTACACAGATTTCATTGTCTTTCCTAATCTACATGTATTTTGCAGATCTAATACATTATTACCTTGCTAATGCTAAATCCTCTAGTATCTGCTGTCTCAGGGTTCCGCATGGTTCTATGACATCTGCGACGATAACATCATACTCTGGTTTACAATGGGCAATATCTTCCTCTGATATTTTCACCCTGTTATACCCTATCTCATGTAACTGAGTCAGATGCTTTATAAGAGGTGCATACTTCATGGCTTCACTGTTCAGAACACACACAGATTGATACCCCATGTTCAATGCTTGTAACGGTATAGTGGAAAATCCCTGACTTATATCGATTAGTTTATATGTATTGTTTGAATGATTGGTTTTTAAGATTTTTTGCACAGCAGTGCAGTATGCGGTGTTTAAGGATATATCGTTTAAACGTCCAATCTCGGGTCTATCGAGGTAAAATGTTCTGAAGTTTTCGGAAGTTGGCCCGAGGTTTAATGATGTGACGTCTGGTGAGGTCTTGTGTGATGTCATAGCAGGGCGGATGATCTCTGTACATTGGAACTGGAGGCAATCACTATGGCAACCATATTCTACAGCTATTGAATCGTGTTCTTTCAAAATGAAATGTTCAATTGGGCCTGAAATATAAGGAAATACATGAACATTTTATGGAAGTTTGAGAAGTTTGGATTGTACAATTTTATGATATAATAAACTAGTGCAAATAAACAAAGAAAATAGAAAGATGGTGGCAAAAAATAAATAAATAAATAAATACTAGTATTAGTACTAGTATTATTCATATCTTCATTAATGATCAACATTTAGAAAGTCTTAACAATAACTTACCTTTCTTAGAAAAGTGACATGGCAGTACAGGATAAATTGCCTGCTCCCAACAGCACTGTTCTCCAGTAGGAGCAGTTGTCAAGGTGACTCCATTCCCAAGGTCAAGGTCAAACCACATTGCAATTGCATCCAAACGTCCACCATGTGTAGCTGGGATGATCATTGTCTTCATTCCCTGCATCATGTGATTAGATATGTCCTGGAATATAAAGTACAATAAAACCTGTAAATAATATTAATAATGTTATAATACCTTCATAAGTGGAACAATTCAAAGGTCTGTTACACAGGCAAATTACATCGGGCCCCATACGAGCTCGTACGAGCCTCGAGAATTACTAGTCATTACGGGCAAAAAGGAGCACCATCCTCGTACGGGCTCGTACGAAGCTCATTTTCGAGGGCCGTGCGAGCTCGTACGATGCTCGTAATTGTTGTTTCCGAGGCCCATCCAAGCATGTACGAGGCTCGCAATTTCGAGCATTTCTCATATATGCTGTATTTTATTTCATTGATCAAAAAGAATTCATCAAAATAAACGAGCAATTACGAGCCTCGTTACGAGCCCCGTACGGGCAAGTACAGTGCTTGAAAATTACGAGCCATAACGGGTCTTGTTACGGGCATTGCACAGGCAAGTACACGGCTCGAAAATTATGAGCTATTACGGGCCTTGTAACAGGCACCGTACCAGCAAGTATGGGGATCGAAAATTACGATTTATTACGGTGCTCGTTACGGGCACCGTACGGTAAAGTACGGGGGTCGAGAATTACGAGCTATTACAGGCCTTGTAATCACAAGCTCTAACGAGGCTCGAAAATAACAAGCAATTACGAGACTCGTAACGAGGCCCGTACGAGGTTGTACAGGGTCCGTTGACACAACGAGCTCCGTACGGGCGTGTACGGGGTCCGATGTAATTTGCCTGTGTACCTTTGAAGCTCTGTAAGTGGACCTACCAAACACCTACCAATGAACACTATTTTCAGGTTCCCAGGTTTTACGGTATTTAGAACTTTTTCTCAACTGTAATGTTAAATTCAACTTTGATTTTTGACTAAAGCTATGTTCTAAATAGTTAAAATATCTATTGCGAGGTGCAACTGGATTTTCAACTGGGTGCAATGTTATTTCATTTGAGTCCAATTATAATCAAGGCTGAGTACAATGTAATCTAAAATGAGTGCTATGTAATCTAATTTCAGCTGAGCAATATGTAATCTCAATTAAGTGCAATGCAATCTCAACTAAGTGTAATGTAATTTCAACTGAGTGCATGCAGAAGATAGTTGGTCCATGTGGTGATTCAACCTAGAAGGGTTTTGTTGAAAATATCTGGGGTTTTCCAGATTTTTACATGCAATGTTTGCATTTGATAATATATACAACACTCCACTATACCTAACCCATAGAAATGCATAAGATACTCTGTTTGTCCAATTGTATTGTTAAGTATATTTTTGAAAGTACATGTACCTTATTAACATCTAACAGTCATTCAATAAACCATTTATAAGGAACAGACAAATAAAAACAAATAACATAATCATTACTAATCAGCCAAATGGGTTGCTCATGAACACCAAATGCAAGGTATAGTAGAGTGATAAATCCTGTACCTTTTATCTATAATATAACCATTTGGGTTCAATGCTGGCTCATTAGTTGGTTAAATGTATTCCTTGGTAATGCTTACCTGAGGGCTATTAAAGTCAAATGTGCAGAACTCTTTGACATCTGTTAGTTTCGTGTATCCACCAGGGACCAGCGCAAGATTCTCTGTAGTGTATGGTTCACAACTCTCCTGATCTGCCTGTTGACTGTTAGTCTCGCATAGAACATGGACCCCTGTTAAGTCAAGGTCCCTGAGTACTGGGTAGAGCAATCTGGAAGTATGAGAAAATATATACAGGGTGGGCCCTGAGCACTGGGTAAAGCAATCTGGAAGTATGAGAAAATATATACAGGGTGGGCCCTGAGCACTGGGTAAAGCAATCTGAAAGTATGAGAAAATATATACAGGGTGAGTCCTGAGTACTGAGTAAAGCAATCTGAAAGTAGGAGAAAATATATACAGGGTGGGGCCTGAGTAAAGGATAGAGCAATCTATAAGGAGAAAATATATACAGGGTGGACCCTGAGCACTGGGTAGAGCAATCTGAAAGTAGGAGAAAGTATATACAGGGTGGGCCCTGAGTACTGGGTAAAGCAATCTGAAAGTAGGAGAAAATATATACAGGGTGGGGCCTGAGTAAAGGATAGAGCAATCTATAAGGAGAAAATATATACAGTGTGGGCCCTGAGCACTGGGTAGAGCAATCTGAAAGTAGGAGAAAGTATATACAGGGTGGGCCCTGAGTACTGGGTAAAGCAATCTGAAAGTAGGAGAAAATATATACAGGGTGGGGCCTGAGTTAAGGATAGAGCAATCTATAAGGAGGAGAAAATATATACAGGGTGAGTCCTGAGTACTGGGTAAAGCAATCTGAAAGTAGGAGAAAATATATACAGGGTGGGGCCTGAGTAAAGGATAGAGCAATCTATAAGGAGAAAATATATACAGGGTGGACCCTGATTACAGGGTAGAGCAATCTGAAAGTACGAGAAAATATATACAGGGTTGGCCCAAAGTACTGGGTAGAGCAATCTATAAGGAGGAAAAAATATACACAGGTTGGGCCCTGAGTACTGGATAGAGCAATCTGGAAGAAGGAGAAATGATTTACTCATGATGCAATATTCTATATTTCAATCATCTTAGTTATTATAATTTCGAAAATAAAATTCAAATTCTCATCGTGCGAATCTACCTTAAGAAACTATTCTAATCTATACCTATAAATAATCTTTTTCTACAAACCTGTTTTGATATCTTATAGCCTTACACTCAATGGCACAGGCAAATACTTTAGCACCAGAGGGGATCACTTTGCCACCATTTTGTCCTGGTTTCCATGGTAGCAGGAGCTTATCCCAAGCATGGTGGAGTGTAGATAAGATATGCTCCCCGAGAAGTCCTGCATCGAATGTCTCAGTCACAACCAAAGAAACTCTGAAAAATTGCAACAAGCCAGTTAAGTGAGAGGTGGAGAAATAAACACAAAATGCTCATTAATTACTGGCTACTGAAATACATCGTCAGTTATGTAGTCTCATTCCATTGAATTATGCGGATATTATTATACCAAAGACTAAAATATTTTCTCCAGTCAAGCCTCAAAAATATATAGTGTTTTTGACAATTGATCCCCAAATCATTATTATATTCCTACCAAAACTTTAAGTCGTAGCCCAGCCCAATCTAATCATCCACCTGTATCATATAGTTAAAGTTTCTGTATTATCTTCCTAATATTTAAAAAAAGAATAAAACTACATGACTCTCTGTATGTTTAATGATATGTGTAACAGCTGACTTTTTCGGAATATCAATTCCAATCTCTAACTCTGTAGACTTCTTATTTAGGAGGTTAATCCTAGAAGACATATGATTGGCTTCCAAAATGTCACATGACATCTCATATATGGGCTTAGACATCTCACATGCTGTAACAGAAGCTGCATGTTCCTCTGCGGCAATCATGCTAAAAATATATAAATACATTATACAATAAAATAAAAGATATTCAGAAAAAAGTTTTGCACTCAGCAGTGTGTCTAAGTACATATTTATTTTTCACTTAATTAAGTTTTACTTAACCATGTATTTTAAATTAATAATTTGTTATGTATGTATTTCTTTAAATGAATTTAGCCCTTTTTAGCCCATTACCCAAATGACAAGTTGAGTTATGAATTGCACATTTACACAATTCCACATCCTCCTAAGCAGTTGTCCAGAATCCATACCTCCTTCCCCCTGCTATAATCAATTTGGAAACGCCCGATTTAACTGAATCATGTGATGTTATTATGCGCTCTGATTTATACATGATTTCTGATGCAGTGTTGCGACAGCCAATCAGATTGTGAGTTCTTAATCGGGGAAATGGTAACTGCTTATCGCAGGGGGTAAAAAGAAAGAATATATTCTGGATTTTGAAGCCCTGTGATCGGAGGATGACAATTCCAATGCTGCATTTTTTCTTACCTTAAAATACATGTCCCTGAGCCTATATCAAGGATATCACTATGGCCCTGTTGAATTGCTCTACTTATCGCACGTTGATAATATTCATTCCTTTTTCGATCATTTAGCATTTTAAAGTGCCATCTCTCAACTAAGTGGCTGCATAGGTTTTCAAGGTTTGTGCGTGCACTGAGGTATTCTGGGTAAAGACGAACAGCACGTCTAAAGCAACTTGCAGCCTCATCAATGTATCCGAGTCTATTGAAACAAATGTGGGCAGTGCATTAAAGATTTGTTGGGATAAAATATTGAATATATTGCAATAGATTGAATATACACATACAGTACATTGTATATACTATTCATTATCATTTTTAAAACATCAACTTTGTGTTTATCTAACCTGAAATCTATCAATAAGAATACATTCTCAATTCTCAAATCATTTATCTTTTAAAGAACACAATATCATGTGCCTATATGTTTTCTTCTTATTTGACTTACTGAAAAAGTTGTGATCCCATATTGTTATGGACAACTTCATTCTCAGGGCAGATTTCACATGCCTGCTCGTAACATTGCAGCACATCCTCAATGCGACCTTTCTCTTTCAGTTCAGCTGTCCATTGACTCAAAACATACACAAAATCATTCTTTATCTCAGCATCAGTTTTCAATTTTGGTAAAAGTTGTTGTGCAAGAAGAAAATGTGCAAACGCCCGACCAAAGTTTTTCTCCTCTATACATTTCTTTGCACTTTCTAAAGATCGCTTCCCGACTTTCCAATGTCGTTCATTTTGCGATGGTGTTTTAGATTCAGATGTGGCCATTTTACTTGCATGATCCTAGGACTAGACAGAATTTGAATCCATTGCTGATTAATGCTGAGAGGTGGTGCTCTTATTCCGTTCTTGTCCAAAACAGATGTGACACCTAGAAAAAAGATTCGAGCATGTTGTCAGAAAGTTGTTAAGTACTTTATAGTTGGGATAATATTGGAAATACTCTGTTGTGCACTGATACATAGTGCTGGGCTTAATAAATAAGTGGTGTTTTTTCAAAACAAGTACAATGCTCCTTCAAAAATGTTTTCGTTTACATATGCCTAAGACTCTTATCTCAAATATAGAATGCACAAATGAAGCAAACATTTTGCTAATATAAGCAAAAAAATAGGACCCACGGTCCTTTGCTCACACAGTTTGGAACCTTCAGAGGAATGTATATCCTGACTTTCGAACAAAAATATTGATTTGGATTTGTAGTCTCGAGCTTTGAGAAACTTAGACAGCACAGTTGTGTGACCTAGTTTGATGACCTTTGACCTTGAAAATTTTACTTATTTAGAGATCAGTAAGGTCTTTTGTGATTAAGCTGACCAAAATTTACATCCAAAAATCAATTTGAAAAATCAACTTTTTTGACCTTTCAAAGGTCACTGAAGGTCAAGTGAAGGTCAAATCCTAAAACTAATGTCAGATTCGAACTCCTGGTAACTTGTAGATGATTTTCAAAAAAAAATTTGGTCAAGTTGAAGCAAGTTGAAAAATAACTTATTTTTACTGTTTTTTGACGTTAAATATCTCAAAAACGGTAAAAATTTGATGCTGACATATATTGAGCAATGTGTAGGGAATGCTTAAATCTAGTTATGATGTAATTCATTGCAAGAAATGATCAAGTATAAGGCAAACTTTGAGAAACTTGTCAATCACAAAACCTGCCATTGACTTTATACATAAGAAAGTTTCCTGAAAATGACTAAGTCCTACTTTTTGTCAAAGGATGATTCTCGGTTTGGAGAACAGTCTCCTGGGCTAATAATTTTTTTCATGAAAAATATAGAAATATTACCCAAATTAAACTATGAATATTCAAAAGAGGACATTTAAATCTACAAGATGTAAAAATAACAAATTGGTCTGAAGCAGGGATAACGCTCAATTAGACCGATTCAATAAAATACAAGTCTCGATTTGGGGAAAAAAGTTCATCAGTGTACTGCGCTTATATTTTTTTGCGAAAAATCTAGAAATATTACCCAAATTAAATTATGACTATTCAAAAGAAGACATTCAAATCTATATTATGTAAAAAAAATCAAATTTGTCCGAAGCAGGGATAATGCTCATTTATATTGATGAATTTCTTTCTCCAAACCGAGAACCGTCCTTTTATAGAGTAAACACCAAATACTGTGATTCCAAGAGCTTTGAAATCTTCAGAGGACATAAGTTGCATATACAGCAACTACTACAAGATATTTGAAAGTTCTACTTCAACAAAGTGTCTAGTATTTACAGAAAATTTGACTTTTTGACGTCAAAATCAGCAATTTCTCGGAAACCAGGCGAACTTGGGAAATGGCGATGATAGGTTAAATAGGCATTATGGATATGAATAAAATCACTGTGGATATGACTCAATCCGAATAGCAGTTTTAATTTGTGTGGCCAATGTTGACGGATGGATGGATGGATGGACCAACGGACGGACCAACGGATGGATGGACGGACCAACAGACGGACGGACGCCTGGTCAATCCCATAGGCTCACTGTGTGAGCCAAAAATAATCTCTAAAATCTTTTAAGCAATTCTACCAAGTAATTTTATTATGCTTCCTCCATTTGCTTTTCAGAACTTTTTTCGTTCCAAGAACTTTGTGTTAAACACAATTCCCACAGAAGGTAAATAGGAATACAAAAAAACATGGCACACGTGCACATGCGTATTTGTAAGTTCAAACCCATCAGATTATTTGATATTTTGAGCATGTGAATTATTCATTCATGAGCACTTAAAAAGATCAACCTGGTCAAATTTTTTCAGGGGGGTGCCGCAGAGACTCAAACAAAATATCTACCCACATCAAGGGATTTTTTCTCTAAAAATGGACCAGCATCTAGGGTGTTTCTTTCAAAAATAGACCCACTTAAGGTAATTTTTCAAAAACAACACCCACTTTCGGCGATTTTTTTTCAAAAACAATACCCAGTTTCAGGATTTTACAAAAAAGTAGACCCAGTTCTAGGGATTTTTTCATCAAAATGGGACCCATATGTAGGGTTTTTAATATGCACTGTGCATATTAATCGATAACCCCAAGTGCGGTGAACTCATATCAACAAAACTTTGACTCAAATTTCTTTTCGCGGAGATTTCTTGTAATATTTAATAATTTTGATTTGGAAACGTAAAATAATAAATATTTCATAATAATATTTTAAAAATAAAATTGGATTCATCTACGTTGAAATGGGGACTACATTCAACAATTTTTGATTATGCATTCTGCCCGCCACAGTGTTTATACTGAGACACTGCAATGCCTTGCAACAATTTTCCTTCAGTGCAGTCGTGCCTACTTACAAATGTCGGGGACTGGATATTGAAATTTTTTTAGAAATTTACATTTCTAAGTATATTACTAAACATAACACAGTTGTTGACACATATTGAACTAGCACAGGATATTATAAAGTAGTCCAACAACATTAGACCTAGCCTGGGCCTCGTTTCTTATCTGACATGTCTTATGGCCCCGGCAAGGTCTAACCTCCATGATCATTTTGCCCTTGATGCGTTAATTTAATCGTTCCGCAGGTTTCGACAAGCGGAACTAATTAAACTCTGAAAACATGGTAATATTACATAAAGAATGTGATTCAAGCATGCATACATACCTTATAAATACATACACACCATCCCGTATCCCCCTTAGACCCTATTGATGCATAATTACGAAAATATTGGAGACAGGTTTGGAATTTTACGAAAATGTCGGTCAGTTCCGGTAACATCGAAATTGCAAATCGTATCAGGAATTAACCGTCATTGCGACACTGCATCAACGAACAGTAGGTTTGCAATTAATAACTATTTTGCGTGTATACAAGCGCTATATAAATCAATCAAAGATACCTGTTATCCTCAAAATTGATCTTTTTATCCCGAGTAATTGCTTGATAATTATCAATCTATTTGACAACAATTTCGTTTCAATAGTTTAAATTTTAACCCAGGACGAACAGACACAACGACGGACATGCGGAAATGTCATTTTAGAGATTGGTAAGTTTAACCTCATTTTACTTGTATAAATGAACATTAAATACAATAATATTGTGTTGAATCGCTTGATGTTATGTGTTTTTATATTGCTGTTAAGGTCAGGGTGCATGATGGGAAATTTTCTGCATCATTCAAGTCACATGTTATTTTTCAAACAAGAATCACTCCTTCCCCACATTGTCTACACCTTCCAAGTTTGCACAAAGAGTGCACTTATGTGCCTAGAAAAGACTTGTGAGAAGATTTGTTTTGTAAATTGTATAAAAAACGAGAAAATTCAGTGAAAAAAATTTCTAAAAATTTTCTGAATTTTTTCACTGAATTTTCTTGTTTTTTATACACTTTATCAAAACATTCTTCTCACAAGTCTTTTCTAGGCACATAAGTGCACTCTTTGTGCAAAAGTGAAAGATATAGACAATGTGGGGAAGGAGTGATTCTTGTTTGAAAAATAACATGTGACTCAATTGAGGGATACAGAAAATTTCCCATCATGCACCCTGACCTTAAGTATCAGTTGCATGTTATCGCGGAAAAATGGTTTCGGTGGATCCAAAACTTGCATCAAAGGAAAGAATAGTAAAGAGGTTAAACTCAATAACGGCCCCAAGAAAATTCCTAATAATAAAGAATGCCGTTATTGAGTTTAACGACGTTGAACTAATTATAAAGCAGCTATTGATCAACAAGTTTTATAAAAATAGGTAAGTAATCATCGTAAAATATAAGATAACATAATTTTTTTACATGCAGTGAATCATGTTTTTCACGAATTTTTCAGAACATCGGGTTGTACTAAATACCACCTAGGTGCCCCACACCTAGGTGTCCCCATTGAAATGCCTTAATGGCATATTTTACTACTTCATTTCATGATAACATTTTTCCAAGTGTTAATATGGTACATAATAAAGTATTTTCGTGGAACTTGTGTAAATATTTCTGTGTGTTTATGATATTTTTAATTGTCTTAAAAATTTTAATGGATGTCGAAAAAGTCATTTGTAAGAATAATCTTTCATTATTTGCTCACAATAAAATGCTACAAATTCACTATTTTAGCAACTGAAGTAAGAACGATATATATTTCAAATATAAATGCACAATTTAGCATAAATGGTGTTTTATGACAAATAAGTAACCGTACATATGAGCAAAATTCCAGGTGCCCATTTTTCTAACAATAAAACTTTTTACATTTTATTTTCGAAACTTCTTTGCTATATCCTCGACTACAAATTATTATTTCAAGCCCATTAAATGTCAAGTTAATATGACAAAGGAAATAATACTATATTTAAAATGTGTATGTGGTTTAAAATGGAATTAGAAATCCAGGTGCCCAAGGGGACACCTAGGTGGTATTTAGTAACACCCCAAATATCCTTCTAAAACTCTCGACTTGTATGACTCTGATCGCATCTATTTTTTCCATTGCTGTACCAATTATCTATCAAATGATGTACTTCATCGTTGTTTTGAGATGACAAGGAATTCTTTATTCGATTTTTCAGTTTGTGTATATTACAGGTTGGACCCCTTCCCTTTATAAGTACCAAGTTATTGAAGGACTTGTGAAGTCGGAAATCATGTTTTTCCAAATTTCCACTGACCGGAAGTTAGATTTCACAACTATTTACTTTATTTAAAACATAGCGATGGGAAATACTGAACTTTTCAATAGATTGGAGTGATATTGTCTTTCCTAAGAATAAAGCAGCATATACACTATACCTGGTTTGTCCCTGATAAGCGTAGAAATCAACTATAAATCCTCACGAAGTACTTTCAGGATATTCACGCTCAGTTACGTTCGTTATCTATGAAATGCCGAACGAATGTCTTTGTAAGACTATGAAAAGCTGGATGTTTATTTGGTCCTCATTATAGACACGTGGAGTAAATTATAAAAGCTTAAACGGTATTTTTTGTCCTGATGGAGTGATATTCTATTGATGCAGGTGTGGCATTGTTTCATAATCGAGTCCAGACTCAGTTTAGACTTTGTTCGTAATTCTAATGCAACAAATGACCTACAAATATTTTGCTGTAATTGAAAGTTATTTATAGTTATTTAGGTATGTATAGGCTATCTTCACTTAGTTGCATGAGCTGTATTTGTTCATTGATGATTTGAGTATTTGAATAAATTATGATCTATACGCACTCAGTGATAAAACTAGTAGAATATCCAATGAATATTTTTCAAATTTCATATAGACATATTATCGCCCACTCATCTCATTTTTTTATTTCGGGTGTCGACTTTTGGCTTGCAACTGAGACAATAAGCAGATCAAATCAACAGATAAGCACTGTTATTCAAAGGTGCATTGTGTATTTAAGTTTCAGCTTTTAAATTCAACAGATAAGCACTGTTATTCTTTTGTGCAAATGTGTATTAAGTTTTAGTTTCTAAAATCAACATATCATAAGCACTGTTATTCAAAGGTGCATTGTGTATTTAAGTTTTAGCTTCTAAAATCAGCATATAAGCACTGTTTCTTCAAAGGTGCATTGTGTATTTAAATTTTAGCTTTTAAATTCAACAAATAAGCACTGTTATTCAAAGGTGCATTGTGCATTTAAGTTTTAGCTTGATTCTAATTTCAACATATAAACATATTGTGGTTACAACTAATTCATGCCAGATTATTGTACATGTGTTTCAGCTTTGCGAAATGAATGAGCCACAGAGGAATGGGAATACTGGCCAACCTTCCCAAGGTCTCTACACAGTGGACACTACAGGACTCGGCTATCCTTCTAGAGACACTGGCTTAGTTGCAGGGACATGGGTCAATCATCAGACAACCACAATGGACCATCCCCCGCAGGGAGTCATAATTACCCAGGGGAACAATATCAATCAGCAACACCCAATTATGTCAAGCCTACATCATATGGCACCGGTTATAATGGAGCAACAGCTTTCCCATCAGTCTCAAAGTCAAGTGATTCATACAGTTGGTCATGTGACTTTGAATCCAAGTGTATCACAACCACAAAATGTTCAGTTTATCCAGAATCCTCAGTCGCTAACTGTTCAGTCACATGATTCACAAACAAGAGAACAGTCAAGAAAAGATGGTAACTCAAGGCCTCCTGTGACTGACATTAACCCCATCCAAAATACAGCAGTGTCTCGAGTTTCTCCTGTCCTCCAAGACATATCCCAGCATGCCCCTCAACAATGGCAGGCTATGCAAACAACAACACCAGCCATTCAATATAACTCAAATCAAGATGCTCAGAATATTGTCCAGTCAATAGGCACAGTCAACCCAGTGATGGTCCCTGCAGGAGATGTTGAAACCAGTGCTAGTAACTCCACTGGAGCTGGAGGACGAATGAACTTGTTATACTACTGTAATACTTGCAATCTTGCATTCACTGACATTACTGATTTCCAGACGCATAGTCATTCATTTATAGAAGCCATAGATCAACAAACAGCCTTGTCACAACCAATTTTGTCACAACCTATATTGTCACAACCAATTTTATCACAACCAACTTTGCCTCAACCAAATTTGTCGCAATCAAATTTATCACAACCAGAAATAACTCAATCAACTATGTCTCAATCTGCTCTGTCACAACTGGCTTTGCCTCAAACAATACCAACTCAATTACAGGTACAGCACAATACAAGCTCATTTAAATTGAGCGAAGCATCAGGAAAGCATATTATTGTTGAGACAGTCCAACCATCAGATGTGAACATACAGGAATCCTGGCAGCCACAGACTCAGCCAGTAGCAATCAAGCCTAAATCAATAAAAGATTTTTCATGTAAAAAATGTGGCGAGATTTTCCCTAATAAGACCATGCTTGGTGTACATATGAAAACACACAGGTCATCGCAGACATTCCCTTGTGCGATTTGTAATAAACAATTCACATACAGACACACATTAAAGGAACACCAGAAGATCCACTTGGATTCCCGAGAGTTCTCATGCTCTTTTTGTAACAAAACATTTCGGAGGAAAGAACACCGTGATCGCCATATCACAACACATACCGGAGCAAAAAATTATGCATGTCAGTTTTGTGATGCAAAATTTTCACGAAAATATGATTTGAAATTGCATCAACGAGGGGTTCACGATCAAAAGGGTGTTGCGATTAACAGTCTGCGAACAGAATCAACTGGACCAACTCAAAATAAGGTTCTCACTAGTGGAAATGACAAACATGAAGTCAGTCCACTTAAGGTCATCCAAAATGAACAATTGGTCACAGTTCCTATTCAACAAGAGCCAGAGTTTAGATCAAATTACAACACTCATTTATATGACAGAGCTGGGACAGTCGCAGCAGGAAACTTGTATAACAATCCAAAAGCTATCCCCAGCTCGAATCTAGAAGTTCCCAGTGCGCCTGAACAAGTTAAGCAATTATTTCTACCGGAGCCCCCAAAAACTGATCAATGCGTCTGTGGACAGTGCTCCAAGGTATGATTATGTGTATATGTATCATTTTATCACCCTGGCCCCGATCATGTTTTGAGCGGTCTCAATAGGCAAAATGAATTAAAAGAATAATTTCTAGTTACAAAATTCCTCAAAACAATGGGCAGTTTGGGTAAGAAAATTAATTGGAAAGAATATTGCCCATTTCCTGCTGCTACATTGCCCTTTGTTTCATACATTTACTAAAACTAACAAATTTTGGAAATTATGACCTAGTCATGATTTTACAAATAAAGCAGATTTACTGAAATCTTAGTAGCAGCTTTCTGAGAGGCCTTTCCTTGCTATACCGTATAAATCTTTATAGTCTAAAACTTTGAATTCCCTTGTGTCAGTTCTAAATTCCCCAAATCCTCACTTGTTCTTGGCTGTTTACCTTGCTTCAGGTAAATCAGGTATTAAAATAGATTGCAAATGTAATTATTATCCCACCGAACGAAGTTTGAGGGGGATATAGAGAAGCCGTCCGTCCGTCCATTCGTTCGTCCGTGTGTCTGGGCAATAACTCCAATACTGGTTGACGGATTTGGTTCAAGTTTTATACGTACAAAAAGAGATTTTCAAGATGGCTACTTAATTTCAAATTGGGGGCCATTTTTCGTAAAAATATATAATCTTTGATAACTCAAATACCAGTGAACGGATTTGGTTCAAATTTTATATGATGATGCTTAGGGACACAGTAGCTATGTTCGACAAAATTTTTTCAAGATGATTACTTAATTTCAAAATGGCAGCAATTTTTCGTAAAAAAAACATAATCTTTGATAACTCAAATACCAGTGAACAGATTTGGTTCAAATTTTATATGATGATGGCTAGGGACACAGTTACTTTGTTCAAAAATGAATTTTCAAGATGGCCACTGAATTTCAAAATGGTGGCCATTTTTCGTAAAAAAAACATAAAATTTTGATAACTCTAATACCAGCGAACGGATTTGTTTTAAATTTTATATGATAATGCCTAAGGATACAGTAGCTCTGTTCGAAGAAGAATTTTCAGAATGGCAGCTGAATTTCAAAATGGTTGCCATTTTTCTTAATTCAAATTTTATATGCTGATACCTAGGGACACTTTAGCTCTGTTCGAGAAAGATTTTCAAAATGACTGCAGAATTTCAAATGGCCTCCATTTTGAGTAAAAAAGAATGTAATCTTTGATAACTCAAATTTTAATTTATGGATATGGTTTACCTTTTTTATGTTGATGCTTAGGGACAAACAAGCTCTGCTCAAGAAGGAATTTTCAAGATGGCCACTAATAATCTAAATATGTTTTGTTCGGTGGGATTTGCTACTCTGTGGAGTTGCTGTTTTTCTAGTATTTTGTATGTCTTGAAGTCTCACACTGTTTACATTATACAGGGTGTCAAATAAATATGTTCTCGCCCTTAATTTCAAGAGAATAAACTTTTGTGCATAAAAGTGCATCTAGTTGAGCTAGTCATCTGAACCTTCTTGTGGAGTTGCTCAGTGAAGCCTAGTTATGATGTGCTTAAAGAACAATTCAGATATCATGTAGAGAAAAAAGTTATCCAACATTATATGGATGTTAAAGCTAAGGAGGGGAGAACATAGTACCCCACACACAATTTTGTCGCCTACTTTGATTTGTTGTAGAAAAATATCCAATAAGAGTTTTCTCATGAAATTTGGCATACATTAAATTGAAACAATTTGTGACACTCAAATGTTTTTGTTTGGGGTAATATGACTTCACCACAATTTGACTTCAGTTTCTAAATTGCTACGCATTTACAGATTTGACCTAAATCAAGCTAAATTTTGAAACGATTTGTAACAAATTGATTACAAAAACAATTTGAATATTCTGGTCAATCCTATCCTATTAAACACCATTATAATCCACTGGTAAAAGAAAAACTGAACCAAGCAGGAGTGACTGTTACAATGTTATGATGTTACCCCTGAAAGTTCACATGTTAAATCCATGTGAATCATTTCCAACAAAAGGTAAGCCGTCGGTGGCCACCTGTGAGGTATTGGGTGAATATGGCCTCCCGATCGTAGGCCAATGGAAAATTGAGTGCAAGCTCACTGTTAATAATGCCTCAATTGACTTAAACAAAATACAACCATTTTCTTGAGATTTTATGAGATGCGAACTATTGGAAAGGATTTTTTAATCAAGTGGGACAGTAGGAAATGCTGTAGGGGTAGGATGGTATAGAAATTCAAGCAGGGATGTCTTTCAATGCCCTGATAAACCTTTTTAGACTTAAAGCCAACAAATCATATGATACATGCACCTGTCCATGTATTGAAAGTATTAAAAGGGGTCTTCACTCTTAAACAATAATAAAATCACACTTACAATATTCCTATTTAGGAGTTAAACATCTCCAACACATAGTAACAGTATCTTAAGAGAACAGACAAACCATATGTAATGCAATAGGTTTGTGATCAAAATGTAATCAAAATGATTTAAACTCTCTTTAAAACTGCAAAACTGGAAATTTTCGTCGAATTTTGTTTAAACATGAATATTTTAAAATTGCTTGTTTTTCGTCAATATTACTTAAATTTCCAAATAAAAAAATTTGAGTGTCACAAAATGTTTCAAGTTAAAGTATGCCAAATTTTATAAACAAACTCTTTTTGGATAATTTTCTACAATACATCAAAGTAGGCGACAAAATTGTGTGTGGGGTACTATTTATTTAACACCCTGTACATACTAAAATAGCATACAACCAATAACATTTCTACTGGCTTTGGCATATGAGAGACTACAAACATTGTATTTCTAAACTAGACCTATTTTCCTTTCAGGTTTTCTCAAGTGAGGAATTCCTGAAGATTCACTTGGAAGATTGCCTGACCACACGTCGTTATTACTGCAAGAAATGTAACAGGGGCTTTACACGCAATACGTATCTTAAAGCTCATATGCAGATCTGCCGTTCCAGTTCTACAGTTGCATTCTTTTGTCCACACTGCCCTAAAGGCTTTAAGTGGAAACAAAACCTAACTGAGCATATTAAGGTACATGGGAATACATCAGATCTCGGCTGTGAAAAATGTAACAAAAAATTCAGCTCATATCGGTCTTATAAGAGACATGTGAAGAAGCATCAAGAGGAAGCAACTAAGCAAGAAAAGAAAACCATTAATAATGCAACCTTTGGAATTTCTGAAAAGGATACTAATTCAAAACCTGCCGTTAAAAAACCACACGTTTGTTCCGTGTGTGGGACATCTTTTAGATTCATAAATAATCTAAAGGACCATAGTCACATACACACAGGTGCGAGGCCACATAAGTGTCAGTATTGCCCGAAGACTTTTATACGTAAAGATCACCGAATTCGTCACGAGTTAGGAATCCATAAAGGCGTCAAACCTTACTGTTGTACTCTATGTGGCATTGCCTACACCAGGAAATCAACTCTTTTAGTGCATATAGAGCGAGATCATAAAAACCCAGAGAAGGCACATGTCAAGAAGAATAAGGGTGAAAAAATTGAGATCGCAATGAAGAATCAGGAAAATGATAGTACTGAATATAGGTGCTATCTTTGTAATGAGATGTTCTTAGACATCAAGCTCTTACAGGATCATTTCAAGACGCATACTTCAAAGGTTAGTTGCACAGTTTTGTTTACGGTTGTCACTTGTCAGTTGCACAAATTTGTGTACAAAATTTACAAATTGCAAGAGAAGAATTTTTAAGATGTACAGTATCCCTTTATTTAAATTAAATGAATGTATATTCAATATAAATGCAAGTAAATAATTGGGCTTAACTTCATTTGTATTTAGACAGGTTTTACACGTCAATGATCTGTTCCTATTCTGAAAATTGCTAAAATTATTTTTTTTCAAATTAACTCAAAGGAAAGATGGAAACGTAATTGTAATTTTGTTCCTAAATTATATAAGGTTAGAACCAAACTATGAAGAAGACTATGATATTACCTATTATTATTTCCATGCCGTGATACTCGTTCTCTCATTGGTCAATTAGATACCATGTGACTAGAAATATATAGAGGTATTCCATGTCTCCCTGCTAAGAAAATGTGTGAAGAGTGTATTCACAGGCAGTGATGTCATTTTTAGTGAATACCACTATTTATTGAAATTAAAATGACGTCACATCACTTAATTTCATCCGATATGATAGACGGTGAAGCATTGTTTCAGGAAGTCCTCCCAAGAAAAGGTTCACAACTGTATAACAAACACGGGATAAAGAATTTACAAATGTATTCAACATATCAAACCACGAAGACTATGGACTTCAACATGGAAGTTCGGAATCTAATATTTATCCATGGTGTGACTGAGATCGTGAATTATAACATGTACAGAATATTGGCAAACGTTTGGAAATACGTTGAACCTAGACGTCATATCATATCAATAATGTGTACTTCTAACCTTAATATTGTGTACTACTTTAATGAGGAAATAATAAAACAAATATTGAATTCTGAGAACGTTTAACATCTGTATATATTTCTGAGAGATGTATTCACCTCGCCCTTCGGGCTGCAGTGAATACACCTTCATAAATATATACAGATATTCAACTCTACAGAATTCAATATTTGTATAATATTACATAACATTTGGAGGGGGATGTGACTTATTAATTGTATTTCCAGACCTTTACCTGCCCTACCTGTGATGAGGTGTTTGTGAAGGAACGTGCCTTGGAGCTTCATATAAATGCTCACATCAAGCGTAATGAGATCCAGTTTTACCAGGTAATAGCCAATATAAGTGGTAATAGTCAAAGCCTGTTGATACTTTTGCATTTACCAACCCATAGTTGTCAAATCCATATACATGTACATGTAGTATTATTATGTTATATTGTTATTTTTGCAAAACCAACCTATTGTCATGAACTTCATATAACATTATATTTTCAAGTCAAAGCCTGTTGATATTTTTGCATACAACTCATTGTATTCAACTACGATAAAGATCCCATGAAGTTTAGCTAGGACTCTATTCAGAGCCTCTGGGCGTGTTGCATGTACAATAACTGAGGCTGGTTTCCATTTCAGTGTCAGATTTGTGGCAAATGCTTTATCACCAAGGCGGAGTACATGAAACATGGCCACGTATCAGAGTTGATCAGACAGTTTAGCTGTACCATTTGCTGCAAAATGTTCCGAAAAAAGAGCAGCGTAAGAAAGCATGTTCTAATGAAACATGGAGCTAGTAAAGTAAGTGGAAATGATTCAAAGGAGGGACGTGTTGATGGTAAGTTCCTCAATGTAAAGGACAGTGAAAATGATGCTATCGCTGAAGCAAACCTTGCTCCAAATGAGAAGGACACCAATACTCAATCTGGTGGTACATATCAAATTGAAGTGGATACAGGGGTAAAATCAAATGAGGATGAAGATTTAACGAAACAAATGGACACTGGTGCACAACTGGAAAAAGATAATGATCTAATGGAAACTGATGAACAATCAAACGATGTAGATCTAAATGAAGTGAATACTGGTGTAAAATCTGAAAAGGATGAAGATCAAATGAAACAAGTAGATACCTGTGTACAAGTTAAAAAAGACAGTGATCAAATGGAAACTGGTGTTCACTTGAAAAAAGGCAATGATCAAATGGAAATTGATACTGATGTAGATCAAATTGAGGTTGATATTGTTGTAAAATCTGAAAAGGAGAAAGATCAAATGAAACAAGTTGATATCGGTGTTCAATTGAAAAAAGACAATGATCAAATGGAAAATGATTTACTATCTAATGATGTAGATCAAATCGAAGTGGATACTGGTGTAAAATCTGAAAAGGATGCAGATCAAATTAATCAAGTGGACACGGGTGTACAAGTGACAAAAGACAATGGTCAAATGGAAACTGATGTACAATCTAAGAATGATACAGATCAAATTGAAGTGTACGTTACTGAAAATAATATGAATCAAGTCGGAATTGGTAAACAATTGAAAAAAGTTATGGACCAAATTGAAATTGAAAATGTGGTACAGTCTAATAGTGATAAAGATCAACTGAAAATTGACATTGATGTAAGAAACAAGGGAGTTTCTCAACATAAAGAAGATGAAGACACTGTTGTGAAATTAAATGAAAACGAAGCTTGTGATCCTAAATATTTAAATATGTCAAAAACCAGTGATAAGCCAGATTCTGGATCGGAACTAAAGGTCTCTGACCTGAACAATACTGTGTGCAATATTACAACAAATGACGACATCAATACAAAATATGATATCATGACAGATAAAGATAAAGAAGATAATATTGCAAATAAGGATATTACTGAAAAGAAAGATGTCATCCCAAATGAAGATATTACAACCAACAGTGAAGATATAACAGCCATCAATGTTGACATTATAAGAAGTGACGACACTGTATCAGATAGGATTGAACATACTGCTGTAGACAAAGCCAACAGTTCAGTGCCAATAACAGAATCCAATATTGAAGAAATTGAATTGAAAGGATATGGGGGTGATTTTGAATCAATAGTCCCTAAAGTGAAAAAGAACATTGGTCTTCTAAAGTATTCAAAGACTATAAAGATGACATCGTTCACATGTGGAATTTGCGAGGTTGTTCTGAAGACTCGTTGGTCGATGTTAGTTCACTTAAAAAAACATGTGACTAAAAATAACACATGCAAATATTGTAAAGCGACTTTTAAGGATCAGGGTGAGATAACTGCTCATGTTCAACAATTTCATTCGTCGAAAGATGGTGAATCTTTTCGCTGCTTGGAATGTGGAATATTGTGTTCAACTCTTAAAGGTTTGGCAACTCATAATCGTAAAAAACATGACAATGTTGAAAAAATGTTCAAATGCACGTTCAAGTGTCCTAAATCTTTTGCAACAAAAGAATTGTTAGATAGGCACATCAAACGCCAACATGAGATAAAAGCTGACGATAAACGCTGTAGTGTTTGCGATCGTGCATTTTCATCACAGAGTAAACTTGAAGATCATCAACGGGGACACACTGGTGTCAAATTGTTGTGCTATATATGCGGGAAAAAGTTTAAATTCAAAAATAATCTGGGGACTCACATGAAAGAGCAGCATAACAAGAAAGCTGAAACATACCTATGTACACAGTGTAATAAGGAGTTTAAAAGTTTGCGATATCTCAAAACACATTTGTTGACAAATGTACACTGGGAGAGTGGGGAAACGCTAACTGGGGTGAATTGATTGATTGCTAACTGTGGGATGGATTATTTCTATGAATGAACACCTTCACAAGTGAATTTTGCTTGTTTTATCTATTACCTTATAGTAATAAGAAGCCATCTAAGTGGAACACCTTCTAAGTGAAAGACTATCTTATTCAAGCAGAGGTGTTCCAATTACACAGGTTTCACAATCTGAAAATTTCAATATCTTTATTTCCATATATCTCAATGTCAAAATATTTAAGACAATGTGTACTTGTATATTTTAAATAAAGTAGATTCTACAAGGATTCAAATCCACAAGAGATACATAGAAACTGTTCATTTTTACAAAAGATATTGTTATTATATTTTAATATTCAGGCTAAATATTTTGATAGGCTTAAATGTTGAACTGTATAAAAACTTGAAATGAGTAAAGATTGGATTGAAAATTAATATTATGATCATCCAGTGTTTATCCTTATTCTTTTACATGCAAAATGTAGATTTGCTGATTTTAGTGAAAAGGTTTTTTCATGATACCTCATCTATCAGCCAGTCAAATAAAATTATTTAAATATCAGCCATGCTCCACATTTTACATGCTCTTGGCTGTTTTGTATGCTATACAGTAAAGAAAATTCATTTAAAAACAGCAAATGTTGGTATTGTATATTGTCACTTTAAAAAAGGTTTTATGATATTTCATACATATTTTTTTAATTTACTAATTTACATGTACTTTAGAACATGGACATAAAGAAATTGATTGGAATCCTTTATGCCCTACCATTTTCAGTTTCAATCTTAATAGATCACATACATAAAACTTTCCATTCAAATATTGTTATCCAACCACCTTAGACATAAGACGCTTTGATTGTCACCATTATTAATCAGAAATATTTTAGGGTTATGGAGGATGAGAAATTTAGCCCTTAAAAATACAATTATTTTTTCGAAAAGAACTTATAGCTGGTGGATGTCTTGAGTCAATTGGGGATTCCAATCCTTTTCTTTATTTTAAAGGGATATTTCCTTGTTTACCAAAATCAATTCCTGTAAGCTGCCATTTGAAGATTTCACACAGGAACTGAGAAATGGTCTGGCAAGGAATGTCCCTTAAATCCTTGATTAGAATACTTAGTAGAAGTAGGTGCATATATTATATAATAAACAAAACACGTCGTTTTACATTAAGAAATGTAAAAACCATTGTACATATTCCAACAAAAATATATTGTAAAAATCATCTTTTCTATAGTTTTAGCATTTTCCCAAGACCATAAATTACTAAATTGCAGGTTTTCCCCATAAATAGTTAGGAGTTGATTGCATTTTGAGCTGCTTTGGTTAGCTGTAGAGTAATGCCGTAGTCACATTTGCTCCGATTTTTAATACGGCTCACGGCCGATTGAGTATTTTGTTCAAAATTGAATAGAATATTGAACAAATGTGACCCAGGCATAAATCCAACATCTTCATTAGTTGAACAATCCAGTTACCTATTAATAATGTAGCCACTAGAAGAAGTCGTGACATATTGTTATAGTCTCCAACTTTTTTGTGGACGGTGTTCAGTGGTCGGCACTTTTAATAAATTATTCTCACATTTTGCATGTTAATGCCTTCTCAGTAATATATTAAGAACCTCCGCAAGTGGAGCACCATCCAAGTAAAAGATTATTTTTCTCTATCAACAATAGGTGTTCCACTTACACAGGTGTCGCTGCAATTGGCACATTAATCTGACAATTGAGAAGTTTTCTCGTATTTCAAAATCTCATCATTTATGGCAATGTCACTAAAAGAAATATATTGGGGAGAATGGGATATATGCCCCGATTGCAAATTGGTAATCTTATTGAGAGTGTACATGTTTTGGATATTAAAGCAATTTCAGACACTAGTTTACCTGTATCACTACAATAAGCTGTTACTGATCTTTTTTCAAATGGCCTCAAATGTTTGCTATTACATTGAGCTATTGAGAATATTCAAAGACCTTAATCTAAACACTGTTCGCGCTCTCTGCTAGAATTAAATTGAAATGACAAATCATGCAAAAGCAATTAAGAAACATATTTGTAAATGTTGATCGTGAAATAACTGGCATGGTACATACCTGTTACATGTATATATGAGCACATAGTACTAAGTATTACAGTAAAACCTGTTAAATGGAACACCTCTAGAAGGGGAACACCTCTGTTAGTGGAGCACTTTTCAGAGTCCAAAGACCAACTGACTTAATGTTAAATGAACCTCTATATGTGGGACACCTTTCAAGTGGAACACTTTAGGTGTATCAGAGGTGTTCCACTTAGACTAGCCTTACTGTAGGACTTTTCTGTGGAGTATTTTGTATTTATCTGGTTGTATTGTCCTGCCAAAATGTTGCAGTTGAAATACAGGGTGTCCATAAAGTTTCTTTACAATTACAATACAAAGTTTGTGTAAAATGTAAAGGAGCTTGATGGACACCCTGTATAGCTGTATATTTTAAAACAAGCAATTGGTCCACATTTTTAACATTTGGCCTACAGGGCCTGTGTAGAAACAACTTTCGTAATAAAACGTATGAGTCTTAACTGTTTTTGTGAAATAAGAGGTAGAGAAGTAGATCAAATAAACAAAAGTTTAGAATTGTTTAACATTCAAAATCTAAGGTTAAAATTGAGGATATCAGACTTTTGGTTGACCTTCTATCATATAAGGGTCAAATTTCTGTGAAATGTCAATATGTAGGTCATTATCTTTGCATTTAGATTGTTATTCTCAGGTTCTTTACATCAGATTAAAACCTAGCAAAACTTGCAGTCAACCTTTTTTCTAAAATTTTTTTTAAAAAATTGCAGATCATGAGTCCTAATTTTTACTTTTTAATTTCATCTATCCTGTTTTTATATATTATTTAAATACTGCGGATAAACATGTTATCATATTTAAACACCTTAATGTTATTTCATTCATATTATTTATTTAACCCCTAGATGGCTAGAGACTACACTTAACATTCATCATTATGTCCTTTGACTTTAATCTCGTTGAATTTTCATGGTGGATTTTAATCATATATAAAAGCCAGTGAAATTATCTTAAGCAGGTCAGTTATTGTTCAACTGTAATTGGTTGGTGATGTATTAAATATGAATATCATTTACAACAATCGCTTAATCTTATAACTTGTTTAAAAGTAATATAATACTTTAAAGCTCTGACTTGGCAATATTAAAACCAGTATTGGATTTAATCTTTATATAACGGATTATCCAGGTTTTGAATGACCCAATCCACTTTGGAATGAAAGTTTTATTGGAAGCCGGAGGCAATAAATAACGTTTTAGAGAAACACATTGCCTATTGAAAAAAGAACCCCTACTATTAAAAATATGAGTAGCTTTGTTTTCTTATTTCAATTTCTAAAATTTTCACTTCAATTGTGGTAAATCCTTAATGAAAACACAAGAGATCTAAATTGAGAAACCTTAAAACTAAAAGGTGAATTTTCAAGGGATCAGTTGAATAACATTGCCAAATTTGATAGTACCTTCAAATTTGAAAGTATAATATCACAAATAATCCAATACTGAATTCTTGTGCTATTTTATAGGATTTATATTTCATGTAATGGCCCTAGGTCTGTGACCAGCCACTGTATTGTATGGCATTAAGTATAGAAACACAAGTCAACAGAAGTCAAACATTACGAATTGAGGTGAGTTTGAGTTTAGTTTTTGACAACTTAATTGTTACTATGTGTTGAAGTGTGTACTAGAATCTTTAAGAGTTTATTTTGTCAGTTTAATTATCAAAAATATCTGGAGTGTTTGATGTTTAACTAGAACATTGGCACTTCAGAGATTTTACATAATATATGCAATTCTTAAATCTGTTACTTTCAAACAGTTGTTCTTAATGGGAACTAAATGAATACTAGGGTGGACGACTGATTTTTTTACATCAGCACTTAGCGCAGAATTTCATTGTGTGTTTTCATTAACTTTAATGAATACTTAGTATTCTACAGAATTAGTTACAGATTCTTTTATTATATTTCAGGTGTTTTCACAGAATGGATGTAAACCTACCAAATTGGAAACTATTTGAAATGAAATTGGGAATTTGAAATGACTTAATTGAGAACAAAAATACTTTGAAATTCTACAACACAAGATGTCGGTCCAGATAACTCCCCGCCGAGCGAGTGGTTTCCCAAGTCTAGTCAAACGAGCGAAAGAAGATGCCTCTCCTCCAAGAATACAAATGGAAACCTTAAAAACCAGCGATAATGCAGAAAGTGATTTAACATTTCCCAAACCGAATCCTAAAAAAGTGCTTTTTAGTTTCACTCAGCAAGTGAAACAAAATAAGATCAATGTTAAGTCAGATGACGATGATAATTCAATAATAAGTGCAGTACACAGAAAGAAAACAACTTTAAGAAATACTGTTAAAGGAGTCAATGAACTTACTAAACTACTTGGAGAAAAAAGAGCAAAAATTGACCAAACTGTTAAAACTGTACGATCTGATGTAAGAGTTGTGACTGCTAAAAATAGATTTGCTAAAACATGGAGTCGACTTCCCGCTCGTTGGTCTCTTCACGGGAATGTCGATGAAGCGAGACAGGAATCACTTATGAGGAAAATGACGAATATGTCTTTGAATACTGATATTATGAACTCATTAAGGAACAGTAGACAAAGACATAGAAAAACTAAGAAACAAAAAATGAAAACAGCTCAAGGTGGATTAAAAGCTGCTTTTGGGTTCTTGGGAGGCTTAAATGCACGTAATTTGTTCAGGGACAGTCAAAATATCACAAAGGAGCTGAATTCACGCTTTGAAGAGGATGGAGAGGTGAGCTTATTATTAATTTATTTATTTATTTTTTATTTGTTGTTGTTTATTTATTTCTTTAAATGATGTTTCTTAAATATAGTATTTTTTTCAAATTATTTTAAAATCTATTGAAGATTATTTTTTATGTCACCACCACAAGTGATGATATAGTGTTATAGTCTCCAACTTTTTTTGTGGATGGTGTTTGGCAACTTTGGCAGTCGGTGTTTGGTGGTTGGTGTCTGTAACAAGTGGCAATCTGTGTCTGTAACAAATAGCAGGGAGTGACATTTTGCACATTAATGCCTTGTACTTTATGTTTCTCGTTTCAGGCATGATCTTACTTCAAGAAACATGTTTTTTATTTATTTCAGGCATTAGCCTATTTTAGGAAACTAGTTAGAAGAGTCCTGATATGTCTTTCCTGGATCAGCCTTATCAAGTAAGCTGCTTCATTAAATAAATTAACAGTTGACTCATAAAATGAATTCTCTAGTAAATAGTAAAATACTTGAAATAGAAACTGAGACTGTTCACATGCAGGTGTCAAGCCAAATTATGTTTTCTGTTGACAAATGTAAAAAAATTACTGCTAACTAAAATAAATAAAAGGATAAATAAAAGGATAAAAATAAATAGAAAAAGATTTATAAAAGCATATTTTTGGCTTAGGATTTGATAATATATGTGATACTTCAAATGTTTCATGTGTTTCATTCATGATCATGAAAGATTCAATATGGGATTTTGGCTGATGCGACAGTTGAAAATGCTTAATGGCATAACAGGAATAAGACTAATCAAAAGCATATTTTTCGGTATATTTTCCTTAAACGTGCCCTCAGACATCAATAGCCAAGCTTTTATGCATTTGCATATTTGAGAATAGAACAAAATTGCATTTCTGAACATTTGCATATATGAGAATACAGAATAAAATTGCATTTCTGAACATTTGCATATTTGAGAATATAGAATAAAATTGCATTTCTGAACATTTGCATATATGAGAATATAGAATAAAATTGCATATCTTGTTACAAGGATTAACTGGAATCAATACTGGATACAGCCAATCAGCAACAGCATATATATATATTTTGAAACTTATTCATTCAAGAATTACATTACAACGAACCCTTCAAACAGACAAAACTTCCAAAAAGCCCATCATCAATCCCTATATGCCCATATGCCCATATGCAACAGCACATATATATTTTGAAACTTATTCATTCAAGAATTACATCACAACCGTACCCTTCAAACAGACAAAACTTCCAAAAATCCCATCATCAATCCCTATATGCCCATATGCCCATATGCAACAGCACATATATATTTTGAAACTTATTCATTCAAGAATTACATTACAATGTACCCTTCAAACAGACAAAACTTCCAAAAATCCCATCATCAAGCCCTAGCCCATATGCAACAGCACATATATATTTTGAAACTTCGTCATTCAAGAATTACATTACAAACGTACCCTTCAAACAGACAAAACTTCCAAAAATCCCATCATCAAGCCCTAGCCCATATGCAACAGCACATATATATTTTGAAACTTCGTCATTCAAGAATTACATTACAAACGTACCCTTCAAACAGACAAAACTTCCAAAAATCCCATCATCAATCCCTAGCCCATATGCAACAGCATATATATATTTTGAAACTTATTCATTCAAGAATTACATCACAACGTACCCTTCAAACAGACAAAACTTCCAAAAATCCCATCATCAATCCCTAGCCCATATGCAACAGCATATATATATTTTGAAACTTATTCATTCAAGAATTACATTACAAACGTACCCTTCAAACAGACAAAACTTCCAAAAATCCCATCATCAATCCCTAGCCCATATGCAACAGCACATATATATTTTGAAACTTATTCATTCAAGAATTACATTACAACGTACCCTTCAAACAGACAAAACTTCCAAAAATCCCATCATCAATCCCTAGCCCATATGCAACAGCACATATATATTTTGAAACTTATTCATTCAAGAATTACATTACAACGTACCCTTCAAACAGACAAAACTTCCAAAAATCCCATCATCAAGCCCTAGCCCATATGCAACAGCACATATATATTTTGAAACTTCGTCATTCAAGAATTACATTACAAACGTACCCTTCAAACAGACAAAACGTCCAAAAAGCCCATCATCAATCCCTAACCCATATGCAACAGCACATATATATTTTGAAACTTCGTCATTCAAGAATTACATTACAACGTACCCTTCAAACAGACAAAACTTCCAAAAATCCCATCATCAAGCCCTAGCCCATATGCAACAGCACATATATATTTTGAAACTTCGTCATTCAAGAATTACATTACAAACGTACCCTTCAAACAGACAAAACGTCCAAAAAGCCCATCATCAATCCCTAACCCATATGCAACAGCACATATATATTTTGAAACTTCGTCATTCAAGAATTACATTACAACGTACCCTTCAAACAGACAAAACTTCCAAAAATCCCATCATCAATCCCTAGCCCATATGCAACAGCACATATATATTTTGAAACGTATTCATTCAGGAATTACATTACAACGTACCCTTCAAACAGACAAAACTTCCAAAAATCCCATCATCAATCCCTAGCCCATATGCAACAGCACATATATATTTTGAAACTTATTCATTCAAGAATTGCATCACAACGTACCCTTCAAACAGACAAAACTTCCAAAAATCCCATCATCAATCCCTAGCCCATATGCAACAGCACATATATATTTTGAAACGTATTCATTCAAGAATTACATTACAACGTACCCTTCAAACAGACAAAACTTCCAAAAAGCCCATCATCAATCCCTAGCCCATATGCAACAGCACATACAGGGTGATCAATAAATAAGGTAAAAGTATCTGGTATTTTGTCAATATTGGTCCAAACATCCTGAAATTTGGTCAGAATATACCTTGTACATTTCTAAATTAAAACATGTAAATATATAATTTCTGCCATCTGACTGGTTAATATTATAGTTACTATGGCAACTGGAGTCGGGGGTACCCGGGGCAATTTCATTGCATCCTTTTTGAACAAAAAATGATAAAAAGCACATCTTTTTCAAACTAAAAAGAAATAAACGTGGGTGCCAACATTAATTGTTTCTATAATACTTTGTTTACATTGTTACATATTTTCTTGCAAATTCGATGTTTGATGTCATGGAAAAGATTAATAAATAATGAAAACTGATGTGATCATAGAAAGTCTATGACACAGGTCAATGATAAGACAAATACCCACAGAAGAGATTTGATGAGAGAAAAGAGGAAGAAGCTAAGACTAAGAGGCCTACAAAACGTTTCACATTGCACTGTCTCACGATGCTATTCTCACGGTACAAACCATTGAAGCACTGGGTTTTCCACTGTTAGGTCATGTACTATACTCTCCTGAATTGTCCCCTTATGATTTTACTGTCATGGTGAACTGAAGAGGGAGTTGAGAGAGTTTCTCATGGGATGACTTGAAGCTAGCTGTCTTGAAAATTTGCAGGCTATGGGAAAATGTATTTAAAAAGTGTTCAACGACTGGAGTAGAAGACATGAACTATATGTTAAAAACAAAGGACATTAAGTAGCAGTTATGAAGTATGAAATAAGAATATGATATGCCATTTTAATTGTGATTGGAAATATATTATCATAAGTGTTTCGACTGAAAATTTAGTTTTTTTTATAGTTGCCCCGGGTCTTCGTGCTTTCTGTTGCTATGGCAACCATAACTTCAACCAATCACATCACTTTGATCTGTAACTTAAAATATCAATTCAATAATGTTTGAACATTATTCTGCGCAAATTTTATGAGGATTGGGTAAAATCTGAAGAAATTCCAGATACTTTTACCTTATTTATTGATCACCCTGTATATATTTTGAAACGTATTCATTCAAGAATTACATTACAACGTACCCTTCAAACAGACAAAACTTCCAAAAAGCCCATCATCAATCCCTAGCCCATATGCAACAGCACATATATATTTTGAAACGTATTCATTCAAGAATTACATTACAACGTATCCTACAAACAGACAAAACTTCCAAAAAGCCCATCATCAATCCCTAGCCCATATGCAACAGCACATATATATTTTGAAACGTATTCATTCAAGAATTACATTACAACGTATCCTACAAACAGACAAAACTTCCAAAAAGCCCATCATCAATCCCTAGCCCATATGCAACAGCACATATATATTTTGAAACTTATTCATTCAAGAATTACATTACAATGTACCCTTCAAACAGACAAAACTTCCAAAAATCCCATCATCAATCCCTAGCCCATATGCAACAGCACATATATATTTTGAAACTTCGTCATTCAAGAATTACATTACAACGTACCCTTCAAACAGACAAAACTTCCAAAAAGCCCATCATCAATCCCTAGCCCATATGCAACAGCACATATATATTTTGAAACTTATTCATTCAAGAATTACATTACAATGTACCCTTCAAATAGACAGAACTTCCAAAATGCCCATCATCAATCCATACCATATATTCCATATGACTTGAAGCCAACTTTAAGAACTCTTTTTTTCAGTGACATGTCGGGAAATATTGAACGTCAACTGAAATCATTTGTTGACATCGCAAATGAGGTGGAGGAATCTGCAGGTTTACAGAAATTACTGGAGAATGAAGGCCTGGCCTTTGATCCTAAATACTACAAAGCAAATACAGAGGTATGTTTTACATTCTAAATGTTCACTCCCAAAAAACTTGGCAACCCTGATTGGAGAATGTGTTAATAATTTTTCTCTGTAAGCATAAAAAAGTTTTAACATCCAACATTGAAGTTGTTCTCAAACTTTTGATAGGGGGGGTGCATTATGCACTTGGATCTGGGAGTAAGGTCAGTATAACTGAATCGGATACAGGATGAGTATCATTTTTTATAAAATATTTTCTAAAATAACTTATTTTCACTTTCCAGATTTCGATCAGTTCAGATGTTCAGAAAATACTAAGTCTGCGGCCTGAGCACCGCACCAAAGATATGTGCAACAAAGTAATCCATGGTTTACAAACACTGCGATCTTTTGCTGAATATCCATTGCACATGCAAATGAAACTTGCCAAAGTTGCATGGTTTCAAATGTAAGTTACTTAGTTATATAACTTACTTATATAACTTACCAATTTGTTACAAATATTTTTTCAACACATACAAGGTAGATGCAATTTATAAGTTTACAATAATCGTGTATATGCCTTTTTATACATTCTACAGTGGCGTAGCCAGGATTTGGTGACCGGGGGTTCTATTTTTATGTTATTCACAAATCCCTCCCCCCCTTCATTAAGGTTCCTCAAATAATGCAATTTGTACAACTACACTACCTCCAAAAGTTTGGGAATCCTAACTAACCCATTGGATTATGTATTAAAGCATCTTTAGGTTTGAATTCTGTATGCATAATATGTAAAGAAAAAACTATTTTGGAACGGGAAATATAATTCATTTTACATATGTTTTAGTACCTTCATTAAGTTAAGTAGACAATTGAATTTGAATTTTATTTAACAAAAATGATGTTTTTATTTACTGAAAGTAATAGGCTTTATCAAGAAACCTCTCCCATTGAAATAATACAGGACGTAAACATGATTTTCAAAAATGACCTTGCAGCTTTGTAACTTTAATGTTCACAAAGTAAAATAAACAGGCAACCATGCAAAAAAGTCAGACAACTTATAATTAATTTTCTGCATCAATATATATTTCGGTGAATCTTTTACTGGATACATATCCTGAAATCTGATTTGCCCCGAATCCACCATTATTTCGACTGATTTCTGGAAGACCCTGGAGCATGATTTGTTTCCAAGGAATATCAACTATTTCGCACAATTTATTCTTTAACTTAAGCTACTTCATCTAGGACAAAATAAATCACCTCATGCAATGGCTTATCATTGTTTTTCAAGAATTTTGTTGGAAGCCAGTTCGGATCAAATGCAAGGTTATTGAAATTGACGCAAACACCCATATACTCCGAAAGATCGTTCTTCTATGATAACTTTTCACAAAGTTTACACGAAGGCTTTTCAACTATCCGGGATAGTCGTATTACTGATAAAAATATATATTATTCAAATAAGTGGGTCTAGGTTATGCTTTGTTTTAAAAAGTTAAAAATATTTCTTTGGACGTCCCCGGAGCTCAGTGGTAAGTCTCCCGGAGCAGATCAATCGCAATTGATAATAAAAACGTTTTAGTGGATATAAATCATATATAAATACAAGCGACTGTTATTTTGTTAAGTTCAGACGGCTTGATAACAAATTAGGCCTTCATTATTTGAAGATTAATATCATATGATTTTTCAATGTGTTTTTATTATATAATTTATTCGCTAAACATATCATGACATTAACATGAAAATGGAGAGCAATTCAACTGGAACGATAACAATTTGAATTCTATACAATCTCTTAGATGAGTGGAGTGTACCTGAAAAGACTAAATCATTTTTGCAATGATTGATTTTCTTTGGAAAAGTGATGGGTAAATAAATACTGAACAAATGGAAGAATGAATAAATTTGAACAAATGCTTGTGTTTATAAATGATATACGCTTTTAAATAATTCATTTCACAACGTTTTTGATTATTTAACACAATTGATTTCGGGACTACGCCAGCCCCAGGGACGTCCCAAGAAATATTTTAAATTTTAATTGAAATAAAACAAAACAGAGATGTACACATTTGAAAGAACATGTGTTTCATCAATATTACGACTATTCCAGATATTTATTCGTCAATGTTGTAAAAATCATTCGGAGTATGAGACGTCTGCATTGTTTTCAATAACTTTCAATAACTTCGTATTGGACCAGAACTGGCTTAAAACAAAATTCCTACAAATGACTGATTCAGCCATTGCCAAAGATGGGTTATTTTGTCAGAGAAGAAGCAGATTTTAAGTTAATTGTGCGAAATTATTGTTATTTTAAATGTAAAATCTCATGCTATTGGGTCTTCCGTTAAATCTCATCCAGTGCCTGAGGTTGCCAAACGTTTTGAGGGAAGTGTAACTTCACTATGACATGTTTTTAACAAAATAAGGCTCTCGTGTTCACCATAACAAATATTAAATCATTTACTGTTCATATACAGGGTGTTCCAAAAGTAACAGGACTGATGCATATGTAGTTTTCAAATAGCACACTGTAGTAATTTAATATTTCTGGTTATATGCATTTTTCCGCAAAATGATATTTTGGGAAATCCTGACCGGGGGTTCGTTCGAACCCATCGAACCCCCGCTGCCTACGGCTATGTTCTAAACCTTATATCTAAACTCAAACTTTTATAAGAACTATGAAATCATCCACTCGTTCCTGTGATGAACCACCTTAAAGGGTCTTGTTTGTAGAACACCGCCCCACAAGAGCTAGATATTGAGTTGATAATGTACAGATTACAACGATGCAACAGATATTACATTTGCAGTCACTGATTTCGAAACAACTTTTATCGAAACCTCTCTATTATGATATTATCTCCCATTTTCCTCTAATTTGCCTCCCTAATTTAAATTTGCCTCACTTATTTTCAGATTGTGGCTACAACCTTGCATTTGTTTCTTTGATTGATTGTTGATTAATTGATTGATTGATTGATACATTGTTTATTGCAGGGTACCTCCTAAAAGGTACATCATAAGACAGGGGCACATTGCGGACAACTTCTACTTTATCCTTGCTGGATTAGGTAAATATACTTTCAGTCTAAAGCATGGACACAAAAATACAAAACCCATCTTGGAATTGGCCCTTTTAGAGTAAATCCTCCTCCAAAGTAGGTGTCCAGATTCCAGAATCCGTACCTCCGACAGAGAAAGATATTTTGGGTCTTGGAGCCCTGTGATTGGAGAATAAGCATAAATGTGATTTACAGTTTACTTTACTGTGTCAAGAAAACACAACCTTGACCCATTGAAATAAAGTGATAACAATGCATCCGTTTCCCCAATAAGAATAGAGAGTAGCTATTCTATATTTGACAATAGATACATGGGTTATAATGTCAAAGTGTTTAAATTTTATAGTATCATGATTTCCACTCTTAACAGTCAAGTTTATTTTCAGCCCATGTTAAACAGCTTAGCAACAGAAATGGTGAACCTCAGGTGTCCCTACTAGCTCGTCTTCAAAGGGGAGAATCATTTGGCGTATGTATTCTTTCAACAAACTCAGACTCATTTCTAGTTAGAATATTAGATTAGATTAAACTGTGAGTAAAAACAAGAAGAGACACAAACCAAAGAGCCACAAAGGATTACCCAAAAAGGAAAAAATCCTGTGTTGTATTCAGTATTTGATTCTTTCAGAAAATCACAATGATTGTAACTAAGGTATGATGAGTAGAAGTTATCTGGGTCAAACCTGTACATGAAATTGTGTATGTATACACCATACACAAACCAAAAATATCCCACATTGCCTACCTTAAGTATATGCCAAAACCTGATATTAATTATTCTTGGTGGATATATGTATTCCAGGAGCTCGCCCTTCTATATAAGCTAGAAAGACGTTCTACTGTAGTAACTGTTACACCAATGCAATTGTTGGTAATTCGAAGAGATGATTTTTTCAATATATTCATGGGTGGAACCTCTCCAGAATATCTACAGTTTGCAAAGTAAGTTAGTATATGTGTCACTGTTTTGGGCCATGTGTCACATTTAGTTGCTTACTGTTCTCTTTGTGTCATTGTTTTGCCCAATGTATCATATTCAGCTGCTTACTGTTCTCTTTGTGTCACTGTTTTGCCCAATGTGTCATATTCGGCTGCTTACTGTTCTCTTTGTGTCACTGTTTTGCCCAATGTGTCATATTCGGCTGCTTACTGTTCTTTTTGTGTCATTGTTTTGCCCAATGTGTCATATTCGGCTGCTTACTGTTCTCTTTGTATCACTGTTTTGCACAATGTGTCACATTCAGTTGCTTCCCCGTGTGTCATTTTTTTCCAAATGTGTCACATTCAGTTGCTTTCTGTTCCCCGTTTGTCATTGTTTTGCCAATGTGTCACATTCAATTACTTAAAATTCCCCATGTTTCACTGCCTCTCTTTCATGTGCCCTAGTCTGTTCTTATTAAGATTATGTATATCAGTCTTTTCTTACCTATGTGTCTCGAACTGTTTCCCATGCATCGTCTATTTCAGGAACTTGACTATCAGCTACATATCTTTGCTTTCACATATCTGTCTCTGCCTTTACCTATGTGTCTTGAACTATTCCCAATGTGTCATCTATTTCAGAAGATTCTTCTTGCCTACATGTTTTTGCCTTTTCCTATCTGTCTTTGACTTACCTAAGCGTCACACCTTTACCTATATGTCTTGGACTGTCCCCCATGTGTCATCTATTACAGGAATTTGACTATCAGCTATATGTCCTCACCTTCCCATATCTGTCTCTGCCTTAACCTATGTGCAATGGACTGTCCCCCATGTGTCATCTATTTCAGGAATTTGACTATCAGCTATATGTCCTCACCTTCCCATATCTGTCTCTGCCTTAACCTATGTGCAATGGACTGTCCCCCATGTGTCATCTATTACAGGAATTTGACTATCAGCTATATGTCCTCGCCTTCCCATATCTGTCTCTGCCTTTACCTATGTGTCATGGACTGTCCCCCATGTGTCATCAATTTGAGGACCTTGACTATTAGCTACATATCTTTGATTTCACATATCTATCACTGCAGTTTCTGTCTTATATTACCTATGTGTCTCAAACTTTTCCTATGTGTCATCTATTTCAGGAGCTTGCTCTACTGTATAGGCTTGAGAGAACAGCAGATATCAAAAGCATTACAGCAATGGATTTGTTGGTGATAGGGCGTGATGCTTTCTTTGACATATTCATGGGAGGAAAATCCCCTATATATCTACCGCTACTTAAGTAATGAATCACCTCATGCTAATTTTAGGATGTAGCATCGCATCACTAAGCACCGCCTAATTAATTAGATTAATATGTGTTTTGTGTCTGTGCTTTTGCTTGTTTGTTAAGCCTCAGTCACATTTTCTCTATGATGCTGCCGTATCTTCACAAAATCGATTTAGAAATTCTACGTCATACTGCTTCTCTCTATTTTTATACTGCATATTTCTCTAGAGTTTTGGGAAGCTACGGCTGCCATACGGTTGCTAATAGATTAAATGTGACTGACGCTTTAATGTCACAATAAACTGTATATATACATAATACTGTAAGGCTGGAGTTAATCAAGCCTAATACGAACAAATAGGAATAAAAGAATCATACCAGGAGACCCAAAGGGGATTTTCGATACTAAATAAAGTTTGGCTATTTTTACATTAGTCCATGCACATAGCTTGCACTGTAGCATGAGTAGATTAGATTAATCACTGAATTTAATCAGTTATTGGGTGTTTTTATTATTAACATACTGGGGGAGGATTTATTTAAAGAGGTTCAGATATGATATTTTGAATGTGTTTCAAATAGTTTTTATTAAATAACACTTCATTAAATTGAGCATAGTATGGCATGTTAAAGCAGTATTATTTACAAATGTATATTATTCAGGCAAATGTTTCATTTCTATATGGTCAACTATTTATTTCAGGACAATTCCATTCATGCGCCATTGGCCGCTAGATATCTTACAGGAAGCTCCGGAACAATGTTTATTCCACTTCTACAAGTAAGTTGCATTTATTCAGGTAATATCTGCAATAGTAATATCTGCTATAGAGGTAGAAATTGTAGAAGTTGCAACACCTGAGTTCTTTTTGCCATCCTGAGAATAATATCTGAGAAAAATCCATTCTAAATATTATGTGAAGTTTTAATTTATTTTTAAATCACAAAGTTATGTTAATGATTACATCATGGGCTTTCAAGGACTGTTAAAAGCCCATGATAACATACAACTGTACACATTCCAAATTAAAGTTTGGCAGGAACACATTCCATATAAAAGTTTATCTATGTTACACATTTCCTATATATCTCAAATTATAACAGTAGCAAGATAAATGTGTCATTACACTAACATAAAACACAAAATGTATATTGTTTTCATTATGCCATTACCAACAAATATTAACAAATATTCATGTTTTCAAATATAAGTTGCTTCTCTGAATTCATAGATTATGGTACAGTATTTGTGATAACAACTCTTATTCCCTTATGTTTCTATAGGCGAGGGTGTATCATAGCAGAAGATAGCAACAAAACAGAATGGATATACATCGTGAAATCTGTGAGTCAAACTATTCTTAGTCCAGCATACATCCCCAAGAAAACTTGACCAATAAAACAATAGTTTCTTTTACAATTACATATCATTTGGTTGGGCAAGGCTACTTATTATTTAGATATTATATATGTTTAAGGCAATTCTTTCACTATATGAAAATGTACAAGGTGCCGTTCGTATAAATGGTGTATTAACTGACTGGTTCCCTATATCTAAAGGTGTCAAGCAGGGATGTAAGTTATCACCGATATTATTTTCCATATATATTAACTCCCTCGTGTCTGAAATTAAACAACTGAACCTTGGTGTGGAATGTAATGAAGGTGAATATGTGTCGATATTATTATATGCAGATGACATTGCACTGATTGCAGCCACAGAACATGACCTTCAACTCATGTTATGTAAACTTACTGAGTGGTGTAATAACTGGAGGTTAAATGTTAACAATGAGAAAACACAGGTGGTACATTTCAGGCTTGACAATGTAGAAAGATCTAATTTTATGTTTTTGTGCAATTTAAACACACTCACAGTTGTAAATGAATACAAGTACTTAGGGTTATTTTTTGACGAGCATCTCACTTTTAAGACTGCAATCAAGACATTGGCATCATCAGCAAACAGAGCACTCGGTGTATTGATTGCAAAATCATATAAAACAGGTGGTTTTTCTTTTGATGTATTCGATAGATTATATAAATCACTAGTGTTACCAATTTTGACTTATGGCGCGGGAGTTTGGGGCACCAAACCACAGGCAGTTTTAACGAGTGTACAAAATAGAGCAGCCAGATTTTTTCTTGGTGTGAACAAATTTTCTCCTACCGCTGCTGTAGAGGGCGACATAGGTTGGCCATCATTCTATAGTATACAGTTAAAAGAGCCAGTGCGTTTATGGTGTAGACTCATAAATATGAAACAAAACAGACTTACCAAGAAAATATTTAATTGGTCTAGAAACAGAGAAAAATCGTGGGAACAATGGGTCAAAAGAATTCTAAATGTGAATGATCTTAGGAATATCAGTTCTGTTAACTGTACATTGGTACCACAGGTAAAAAACGTGGTGAAATCGTTTCATAGAAAATATGTAGAATCAGAACAATTACACTGGTACAGGGATCTATGGAACGATAAGAACAACTGTGAAAATGGTAACAAATTACGCACCTATAGATTACATAAACAACGTTTATATACAGAAAACTATGTTGAAACAAATTTACCAAGACCCTATAGAAAGGTTTTAGCATCTTTAAGGTGTGGTACACTACCTTTGAATATTGAAATAGGACGATATACTAATCCTAAAACACCATCACAGGAACGGTTATGTAAAATGTGCAATTCTCAAGTTGTTGAGTCAGAGATTCATTTTTTGACAGAATGTTCATTATACACAGATTTAAGAAACGAAATTTTAGAATACATGTTATCAATTGACAAAGATTTTTTTAATTTAAATGCTTTAGCTCAATATTGTAATATAATGACTTCCTGTAATAGTTTTATCTTAAGCAAATGTATTTTTAAAATGTGGCGTAGAAGACGCATTTACCTGTAGTCACTCATAAGTCGGCAACGGCTGGACATATTTGTTGATTTGTATTTTATCTTATGTATTTTATTTGTATTATATGTGTGTGACTTAAATAAACTATTTTTAAACTTAAACTAAACTAAACTATAAAGTTAATCAATGTAGTTGTTCATTTTACAATGAAAATATAAGTACAGAATCACACTACAGTATAATCATGCATAATGTGTGTGGTTCATTTACATGTGTTTAATGTAACTAATGTGTTGTTAGGGTACATGTATTTTATGTAACTAATGTGTTGTTAGGGTATATGTATTTAATGTAACTAATGTGTTGCTAGGGTATACATGTATGTATTTAATGTAACTAATGTGTTGCTAGGATACAGATATTTAATGTAATTATGTGTTACTAGAATCATTTGTTTAATGTAACTAATGTGTTGCAAGGGTACATGTATTTAATGTAACTAATGTGATGCTAGGGTACATGTGTTTTATGTAACTAATGTGTTGCTAGGGTACATGTATTTAATGTCACTAATTTGTTGCTAGGGTACATGTATTTAATGCAACTAATGTTTTGCTAGGGCACAGATATTTATTGTAATTAATGTGTTACTAGAGTACATTTGTTTAATGTAACTAATGTGTTGCTAGGCTACATGTATTTAATGTAACTAATGTGTTGCTAGGGTACATGTATTTGATGTAACTAGTGTGTTGCTAGGGTACATTTGTTTAATGTAACTAATGTGTTGCTAGGATACATGTGTTTAATGTAACTAATGTGTTGCTAGGGTACATGTCAGGTGATGAAGAAGCTGAAGGCAGTGAAGCTGAGCTCCATCAGAAAGTCACAGTCAGCACCCCAAAGATCTCAACAGTTTCCTAGACTTGGTACAGCAGACCCAGGTAAAAGAACACTCGTGGCTTGCTTTGGGGATCAAATCTGTCCAAATCTTGATTTGCCTTTCACTTGAATTTTTCAAAAAAATCAAAATTCTTTGCAAATGCAAAATCTTTGCATAATCGGAATTGGAGTCACATATATATTTCAATGCTTCATTTATTTCATATTGAAACCCTCATGAAAGGTCATTACAACTACTCTAAATTTTCGAAAGATTTGATTCAGGTAATTTTTCTCTGCTTCTATGCATGATTTCTCCTCTCTCTGGGTAAATTATACATTGTAAACAAGTTCTACGCAACTACTTTGCCTACATTTATTTATCTGTGTGGTTGATTGGTTGATAAAACAAATAAATAAGCATATATCGGGTGTCCCAAAAAAAATGAGACACTTTTTGCCAAGTATTTTCTCGGCAACTAATAAACCAAATTCACTGAGAATTTGTACAAATTAGCCTGAGAGTATCATTAGCAAGTTGTACAAATATAAAATAAATCAAGTAAATATTCTCAGAGTAATAAGAGATTCAAAATAGCATGTCAAATATCCCCATACCGGATATACCATACCATGCGATGAGACCTCTACAGTGTTTCCACCAGCTATCAGGTGATAGCATTTGTAAATAAGTCAAAATAGCTTGTCTGTGTGTCATGTCTACTTAATTCATTTCATTCTTCCCATATATCGAAAATCCATTCATTCTCAAAATTCATTTGAGGTGATATTGTTAAGAATAAATACGGAAAGGTATTTTGCATGAAAAGGATTAATAAGTGAGATTTACATCGATATTGGTTATTTTTACATACTGTTTCTAATTCAACAATACACACATAATATGAAACCAATCTCTTACATATTTATAGCACGAGCAGAAAATACCCTAAAGTGCCTCAAGTAAAGTTTTCAAATAATTTGGCTCATCTATTGCTGAGAAATCACTTGTCTAATTCCTTCCCATTTTTGGTACAAACGCGATGAAAATTCTTATTGTATTGCTCCGGTATGGGACATTTTGACATGCTATCTTGAATTTCTTAATACTCGCATAATATTTATCTGATCTTTGTCATATTTCTGGACCTTGCTAACGATACTCCTGGGCTACTTTGTACAAATTTTCAAAAAATTTGGTTCATCAGTTGCCGAGAAAATACTTGGCAAAAAGTGTCTCATTTTTTTGGGACACCAGATATAATCAAAGGTCTGTACTTCAAGAAATTCTCACGTTGAAACGACATATATGTCGTAATGGCACGAAGACGGGAAACGACATATATGTCGTAACGGCACCAAAGAGGTTAAGATCTTATCAGCATTGAACTGTACATATTTTTCCTAATCAGAGAGTAGTAAACTTAATCTTCTCGGCCCCAGGGTAAATAATACCTCTATGAAATCATGCATTTTTATGTCACCACCATTAGTGTTGACATATTGTTATAGTCTCCAACTGTTTTGTGGATGGTAGTCAGCAGTTGGTGCTCTTTGTCTGTATCAAATGGCAGGTGGTGACATTTTGCATGTTAAAGCCTTGTATTTCGTGAGTTTTGCTAGCACATTCATTTCCAAAAATGTGAATTCACAATTCATATACAGCACTGCAATAATTAAAGGTTGTACATTGTTTAAATATATAAAATGTGTATAAATTTTTCCACTAGGGCCAAAGGTTGACTGCCACAGGGCATCGCAAGGCTGGGATGAAAGCCTACCTACCTGCCCCTCCCCCATACAACGTGCAATGACAGAATTCCTGCTCCACCAAAATGGAGGGGTAAGTGGTTGACTCACCATCTTATATGATAGAATCAGTTTAAAGGCATCCAAACAGAAATTTATTAAGTATATTGACCTTGTGATGATCCCAAGCAAAAACATTTAGTCAGTAGAAAATACATTTTGTAAGAGAAAAACAATGTTAAGTATAGAGCATCGGGTATCAGGTATATTCTGATGAATCAAATATTAACATCGACAGTTCTCCCTTCAGAATATATGTGACTCAGATCTCAACCAAGACACCCACAAAACCGTTGTCTTCAACATTGATGACGCTAACAAGGAATCTACCAGCGAAGCCAGTGATAGCTCACACGAAAGCGATGATTCAGAATGGAGACGAATCAGGAAAATACGACGTAAACGTAAAACTAAAAAATTACCCACGCCACCTCCTGAGCCTGAATCTCCATCTAAACTGGGTCAACCTGGGTACTCCATGTCTAGGTTGATTCTTCCTAAACTGAGTAAACCACATATGGTGAGTTTATAACAGTGTAGTATAGTGAGGAGTATTTATTATCCTAGTGAATAAGTTTGGTAGGGGTGTGATAAGTAAGTTCTCCAATTGTAGATTCCCCTAGACGGACTTGGTGATGTAGCAAGTAAAAAGATTAAAAAAAAAGATACTAGTGTCTAATGTATATTTCTGTAATATTTGCCTCACTGGCTCACGCCTAGCTACAGTCCATGTATGGAGTATATATATCTTTCTACTATCTGACTATATTTAAGGTACGTCAGGCTGATAGACAAGAGGTCCAAAAAGACACTACACATAAGTCAATACTGAAGCAACGTGCACGTACAGCAGAGAGTCAAAAACCTACGTTAGAAGAACCCTGTGAGGAGGATGGTGAAAATGAAGAGGTGTTTGTCCAAGTTGATCTCCTGCAGGCAAGAGATGTGTTTGTGAGTACATTGGGTTTTTGTTATTCTGATTGTCCAATAAAACTGCAAGTTAAGTTCTGCTTCACTATACACAGTATGGTGAAATATTCAACAATTCAATTGATTTAACACGAAGTTTTAATTTAGAAGTATTCACTTTTGGAACAAACTTATTTTAAGAACAACCAGCACATGTGGATCAGGGCGGAGCACTACTATAAATTTCGGCCTTAACATTAGTAATGAATTACCTCCATTTCAAAAAGAGAAATGGCACCAATATTAAAAAAATCAAACAGTAACTAATATCTAAAGCCCAAAAATATTTTCAAAAGTCGCAGACCAAAGTAAACTAAAACATATATGTTTATTTCCAGGGTCTCCCAACTGTTAAGTTTGATGATGACTTGGCCTATGAGCAACCAAGCTTTAGTTTGGTAAGAATTCAATATACATGTACTTGAAAGATTTTTATGTATTCTTGATTGGGAGTGTAGTCAGAGTTGAGAGTAAGTTTCATACAAATTGTCCGAATTTTGCAATATTATTTGCTCTCATCATTTCTAAATGATTCCCAGACAAGCATTTCAATATTTCTTATTAGATCAGGTCTAAAAGAGGTGCCTCATTTCTTTTTTTTCGGAAAATAAAATTAGGATGTTAAAGGAACAAATGGCGTGATTTTCAAAAATATTGCTTTCAACATTTTTCACTCTCGATCCCTACTTCTACTTCCTTTGAAAATATTTCTAGAATTTCACATCCGATCTGAAAAAAATCTGAGAATTTTATTTCCAAATTCCATTTTTTACATCAAAATATACATGTACATACCGGTATGCATTTCATGTGTATTTTAAAACTCCTTTTTGAGTTCTATTCCTTTTTTACAGGTAAGCAGAGGAGCAGAAGTGATTATGTTAAAGAAGACATTTTTTGCCCAGCATGCAAATGACAAAGTGAAAGGTTATATAAGAGAGACAGTTTACCCGTACCCTGATCAGGAGACCTTACAGAAGGACTTACACTCCTATGTTGAGTGGTGCGGGTACAAAGATGATGTCGTCATCGATTTTAAACAACATCAGCAAGCATTGAAAGAAATGGGACTAGATATATATCTTTGTATACCACCAGCAAACTGGAAGTTTTAGGATCAGTTTATTGCTCAAAGTTTTCTCTTGCAGTTTGATAATTGACTCCTTGGTACTTTAGAGACTAAGTTGGCATTTCGTAGTATAAAATTTGCCTTTGTAGTCATTTGAAACCACCTGCTAATTTGTTTCATGATTTCCTATTAGGATTATAGCAAAGTATGAAATTATCAATATTTCCTTTTAAATTACTTTTAAAGGCCATTTGTAAAGTTGAAACCTGTTTGGCTAATATTGAAGTCTACCAAAAGTTATGTGTAACATTTTTAAATTAATTTTCTTGACAATTTTTTCTCTATTCACTTGCATATTGAATGAAAAATGTTTAAATAAGACTTAGTCATGAATATAAATGATGAAACTTTAAACTTTGCATGGGGCCTTTTAATGGTTATACCTTATAATCAGCCGAGGACCAAGTCAATACCAGTATTTCTTTATTATGACAATGCAAGGACCAGTAGTTGATTGCAAAATGTCAGTATTATAGCTTGTGATCAGCAAGCAAGATTTCAAGCAAGTCCCTTTAAAATGTAATTAATAGATCACTATTATATTCTTCCCTCTCTGGTTGGTTCATCTCCAAGTCAACGTGACTTGGAATTGGAAATACCATACAGCATAATTTTTAAAATCGTTTAAAAAATGTAATGTCATAAAAAAGCACATTGACCAGGTATATATGTATTTCAATTCTATTGTCAACTGATATTTATTTTTATCAACGTTAAAGGGCTTTAAAAGCTGTATATTTTTAGAAACTGTGTTTGAAACACCTCATGAACCAATCAGAGAGTGGGGAATAAATTGGTGAATCATAAAACAAACATTTCATTCTATTTTTGGTAGACACCTGTGCCAGTTTCACAAATAAAACATGACTTGTGAAAGATACACAGATATTCACCTCAATAGAATGAAATATTTGTAAAATTTATTCTAAATATTGTATCTATTTATTGACGTAAAACATTGTTATTTCCTGTATTTTTATATTTCAATAAATATAAAATTAAAATATACATATTTTGCATTGTTTCAACATTACTTTTTCAAGTATATAATACAAAATACCAATGTCAAATTAATGTTACAGATCAAAACAGATGAAAATCAGAAATCTTAAAGAGGCAGTTTAGTTGAACAAGTTTGAAATGATATTGACAATGGTGTTTTTCATATTCGATTTTCTTATAAACTGTTGAATAATATATATCACTTTGGCACAATATCCTCTGAAATATCAAAATATCAATTAGTTTTGAGTCAAATACTCAAGACTCAACATTTGAAGTTATTATCTCCCACTCAATGTTCAATTCCTTTGTATCAAAACCTAGGTTTTATTACACCACCAAAAACTGATATCTGACCCAATGCCTTAGATAAGCATACATGATTCAACAACCACAGCCAATGAATCATGTCCTGCATGAGTAGCTTTGTAAATTGTGAAATCATCTACACTTGTAGAGTTGCTTTTAACTATATACTGAAGATTCCTATGATCAACGTGAAATACAGGAAATATACATATACTGACATATACTGGATTGTCTACAAGTCTATTTCACAAAAAATCCTTCAATTTCCTCAATATTATATTGAAATTGGGACTAAAAAGCAGTTCACTGTAATGCATTTTAAATGCTATATGATAGCGTCTAGTCTTATGGCACAAATACTGCACATGTAAATCACATTCACATTAAAAAGTTCAAAGCACATTCTATGAATCGGGATCGACCAGTAAAAATTATCATTGAGCATTGAAATCATATCACAGAATGTTAACATCATGTTAGTTCCTATAATCCATACTTGTTCCTCTCATTTCATGGTATTACAGGAAAAAGCATGAAGTATGTGACCTTGCTGGAGTTTTGTGATGCTTAGAATGTGTTGAAGGGGTCCAGATGCTTAGAATGGGTAGCAGGGGTCCGGACAGTACTGCAGCCAGCATTCAAGATGACCTGAGTCAACTTGCATCAGAGCAGTGTATGTCGTCAACTGAAACACACAGTTATGAAAGTCAACTCATATATTGCATCAGTATGCTAAATATAAATTGTTTCAACAATGACCAGTGCATGTTTCATTAATGACTTTCAAGTAAAATATCAGTAAAATCATGGATAAATAGAAAAAACTTAATTATTTTGTCTTCAAGAAGCATTGTGTGTTCTTTATGATGTCACAACTCTATGTAATATATGTGCTACAAATAAATGTTAACAATCTTGATTTTGATGTAAAATCTTCATTATTTGATGTTTATATGAAACTATTAATTTAATTGAGTCATGATGTCATCACTTTGTGTGTACATTTAAACCTCTATAAGTGGAACACATCTATTCTAAAGTATAATTAGTATTATGTAATTATGGGATCAATTTAATTCAGTGATTTTAATTACCTTGTTTAGCACAGGTTTGGAGGACAGCACATCATATATGCCTGCAATACCCATTCCCTGCAAACATTGGTGAACAATAATAGTGTAATATAGTTGTAGTTTACCATAATACAAGAGTGTAGGTCATATAATACAGGCCCATAGCCAGGGGGGGTTCGATGGGTTCGAGTGAACCCCCTCTGGCCAAAAAATCTTTCAAAATCATGCAGTTTTTCACCATTCTGAGCACTTTTTAAGTGATTTTGGCTATTTTTGGACCAAAATTGTCACAAGTGAACCCCCCTGGAATTTTTCAAAAGGTGAACCCCCTTGGCAAATCCTGGCTACGGGCCTGTAATATATGTTATATTCTGATCTAAGAGCAGTCTCATAACTCTTAAAAACTATAGTAGATGACAGGCAACTCCACTTAAACTGATACCCACATTACAGTACAAAAAAACAACAATCAAATGTACTTTAAATCTTTACTTAAATGTAATTATCATTTCCATAGTTTCTATGTTGAATAAAATAATTTTCATAGAATAAAATAAAATGGAATGAAAGAACATACTTTTTGCGTCAGTTTCTGCATGCACTTATTTGCAGGTGTTCGTCTGTCGTCGAGGAACATTGGCTTCTTCCAATGGTCATAGTTGGTCTCCAGTATATACCATGAGTTAGCAGGTTGGGATGACATCTCCCAGACATCAATAGCCTTCTGGCGAGATCTTGTGATGACGCATCCCTAGACAAATATGTTAATGAGTCATGGGTCGAAACTCACAGCTGCTCATACTGTCATTAACAATCAGATAACACTCTTGACAATAAACTTGGATATATGAGTTGCCTATTGGGCAGTGGACCGAATGCCAATGTGTTATACTGTGCAATCATGATTTCAACCTAAGTTGTGAATCCTGACATGAGTTGCAATTATACAGTTAAGTTAAGGATGAGATTAGGTTGAGTGTTTAGCCTCACAATCAATGCAACATGTGTCTTTAATTGCCTCTCAAGAGGTTTCAGGCTAACATTCACACATGACAAATATATCAACAATTTTATCAAAAGCAATTCAAAAGATCAGGCCCATAGCCAGGGGGGTTCGGGGGTTCTGGCCAAATAATCTTCCAAATCCTGCAGTTTATCACTTTTCTGAGTTCTTTTCAAGTGGTTTTGGGCCAAAGTTGTCAAAAGTGAGCCCCCCCCCCTGGAATTATTTTTGATAAATGAACCCCCTTGGCAAAAGTTGGACATGGGCATGATAAGATTATACAGAATGTCCAAATGTATATCAAGGGCACAATTATTTTTCACTAGGTTCTTTGCAAGCACCTCCAGTTGACTTTGTTAGGTGACCTGAATCAAATATAAATGGAATTTTAAAGGATTCTTAAACTGCATACCTGCCCAGGTTTTGTGCCCCCAAGTATATAATATGCAGGAGCCAACATTGGGGTGTTTGCCAGTCTATCTTTAGCATCATCGTAGCTAGCAGCCTGCTCAAGGGTGTCGCGGGTGAGGAAACTCATCCATTGGCCAGTGTGGTTACCTAGCAACCACTCAAAGATTCCTGGTAAAGAGAAATGAACACTGGTCAGATGTGAGTGACAAAACGTATGTGTAAGTAAGGTAGAATTGAGAAAAAGCCCAACTTGCTTTCTAATTTGTTAAGAAAACTTTTAGAAGCACATTTCTGATTTATACAAGCTTTCATTCAATTGCAAAAATCTTAGACTTTATAAGCGCATTATATACTAGATCTAGTAATACTCAGATTCATTTTTAAAGCTAAATGATCAGACACTTAAATCTATTTTAGGCTATTTTCATCTGCTATTTTATTTTACAAGTCTTCAACCCATAAAACACATGACCAACTATTTGAATTAATGCAAAGGGAGCTCCATACCCACAAATCCACCATCAATGTTGAATCTTTCATTCATAGTCAATGTAAACACTCCCTGAAACAAAAATAATTTTTATTCAACAGTTTGCATTTGACGGATGAAAAAAATATGTGATCAAAAGTAACACAGGAGATTCTACTAACCACACAGAATAAAATATTCCCAGAAATGAGACTAAAAATATTTGGGATACAATAAGAACTCTAAAAATGCTTACAGGTCTAATCCCGGTCAATACACCAATGTAGCCAAGATAGTTGACAGTTTTGTACAATGTTTTACCACTTCTCTGAAACTCCAGAATCCTGATAGTGGGGCGTAACTTCTCTGTTATTTCCCATGTGTTGTTTTTAATGTCCCAGCTGAAATCGTTAAAAGCATATTTTAAAAGTTGATCCCATGGGAATCAGTGTTTGATACGTGGGAAAGTGGTTAAGTGTGTCCGAGTGATTATCAGGCAATCTATTTTTTGAGAGATCAGCTACGTTACATGTATATCCTTTTTGCTAGTTACATCAGAATTCCAAGTCCAATAATTGTTACTTATTTTCATGATCATCCTTTAATATATTTTTAAGGTTATCTTGCAATAATATTGAAAACAGTAAAAGTCCTATATTTCAATTCTGATGAATTTAGACATTTTTGCATCTTGAATTCTCGAACTTCATATATTTGATCAAAAAATGAATCCTTTTTTGGATAACAAAATTAACAGGAAACATTGACATTCTTTTGAAAGTCATGATTCAAAAGTCTTGCACTTTCTATTCCTTGCTTTCATTCATTACATGTATATACTAAATCATACCCAAGAAAGAGACCAAAGTCCAGGTTTCTGGCATGGTACATCCTTCCATTCAAGTCTTGCCCAACTATAGATGTACATACAGTGAAGATCTCATAGAAGATGTTGTACAGTACCACTTCACCTGAAAAGTGGCATACACATTAGTGCTATGCTTCTAAAGAGCTATCAACATTGACCTGACACTACTATATAAAACTGAGACATTTTTGAACAATTAATTCTTACAGACAACCTTTTGATCTATTGATCTAGGGAAAAAATTGCATTATATGAATTTACTCCCTATATGATTATCCAATATTATGTATAAAATATCAAATTAAATCAAATACTAAAAATTATACTAATTCCTACCCAATGGCAGTCCAGAAGCAGTCGCAATTCCTTTCAACTCATCGCCATAAGGAGCTGGAAGTTCATCTGCTAAATAACCCTGGAATAACAATAATCATTTTTTCAATCAAATCAGTGATATGGAGAAGTAATCAATCTAGTACCCTTTGCATTCGTTTGACTTCACTTCTTAAAAGAGAGCTTCTTCTGTAATTTAACTAGACTCTGCACGCAGGGTATCAATCTAGCCCACTTCCCAAAAGATCCCTTTGACAATTTATCATAATTAACAAGACAAAAAGTAGAACATACAGTTAAACCTGTAAAGTGGAACACCTCTGTAGATAATCGAACACCTGCTTTAGTTAACAATGAACTTAATGTAAAATTCACCTTGGGAAGTAGATCACCTCTTAAAATGAACACTACTTTGATGTGCCAAAGGCATTCCATTTTTACAGGTTTTACTGTACCAGATAACTCTGTAAAATACTGAGTTCACATGTACTTGCAAAGTCACCATACTACTGGTTAACTCTGTGAAATACTGGGTTCACATGTACTTGCAAAGTCACCATACTACCAGATATCTCTGTAAAATACTGAGTTCACATGTACTTGCAAAGTCACCATACTACCAGATAACTCTGTAAAATACTGAGTTCACATGTAATTGCTAAGTCACCATACTACCAGATAACTCAGTAAAATACTGAGTTCACATGTACTTGCAAAGTCACCATACTATCAGATAACTCAGTAAAATACTGAGTTCACATGTAATTGCAAAGTCACCATACTACCAGATAACTCAGTAAAATACTGAGTTCACATGTAATTGCTAAGTCACCATACTACCAGATAACTCTGTAAAATACTGAGCTTGCATGTTCTTGCAAAGTCACCATACTATCAGATAACTCAGTAAAATACTGAGTTCACATGTAATTGCAAAGTCACCATACTATCAGATAACTCAGTAAAATACTGAGTTCACATGTCATTGCAAAGTAACCATACTACCAGATAACTCTATAAATACTGGGTTCACATGTAATTGCTAAGTCACCATACTATCAGATAACTCAGTAAAATACTGAGTTCACATGTAATTGCTAAGTCACTATACTACCAGATAACTCTGTAAAATACTGGGTTCACATGTACTTGCTAAGTCACCATACTACCAGATAACTCTGTAAAATACTGAGTTCGCATGTACTTGCAAACTCTGTTAGTTTTTATGGTTTCTTTATTTTACTTTACAAAACTATCTACAAATGACAGGGCCGAGGCTGAAATCAGCATTATTGGCCCTGTTAATACAAAAAATTTATTCATATTTACAAAATAGCAACAAAATGACTACCAACATGTATGTATGCATGGCAGGAATGTGTTAAAAACTATATAATTATATCAATGCATTCACACAAAAAGGATGTAAAATGCTTCAATATTGAAGAATTGCATGTTATGCTAACTCCATCTCTGCCATACATTAAGATATTCAGCTTTTGCTCTATAGAGCATCCTGTAAAGAAAATGTTCATTTCTGGCATGTTCTTGAGTTCCCCCCCAAAGTTTCTCTCTTATAACATTCAAGAGAGGGCATTTGAAGATTAGATGCTTTGTAGTTTGTTGTTTAAAACCACAGATGCATTTGGGACTGTCAATACCTTGAAAATTATGTTGAAAAAGATGACCAGTAAAAATGAAATCACATCTTGTTCTATTCTGTAAAATTTCTTCTTTTCTTGTAAGATCCAAGTTTGTGGTTGTTAAATGCTTCATTCTCCCTGAATATTTACGTAAATTGGTTTTGAAAGTGACTCTTGATGGTGCACTTTTTAGATAATTTGGAATGGCTTCCCATTCAAACTCTGTAATACTTAGTACTTACAAAATCATTGTCCACAAGCTTTATGATAGCTTCAGTCCAGTTCCCAAAATCTCTGATGAAACTCTTGAAGGCAACAAGTAAGTCTTCAATCTGAAAGTAAAGGCACTCTACTTTACCTTGCATTTGGTGTTCATAAGCAACCCATTTGGATTATTAGTAGTTATTATGTTATTTTATTTGTTTTTAGGTGTCTGTTCCTTACGAATGGTTTATCGAATGACTGCTAGATTTTAACAAGGTACTTTCAACCAGAACAACGGCAATGCCAAAGCGTAGCGAATCCCATCGAACAGAAATAGCTGGCATTTTTACAAACGAAATATATAGCAAATATCATAAAATAACATACATAACAAAGTTGTCATCAGAAGAAGTAATATGCTTTTTTATAGTATTCACATGCCAAATATGAACAAAATCGCTCCACTACTTTTCGAGTTATAGTAAAATACTTTAAAATGGTGGCCATTTTTCAAAATGGCCGCCTTCTACCAAAAGTGTCATAAGACAGTGTGCCATGCTAATAGTATTCGAATACCAAATATGAACAAAATTGCTCCACTACTTTTCAAGTTACAGCAAAAATCGTAAAATAACGAGTAAAGGCCGAGTAAAATACGTTTAAATGGCGGCCATTTTTCAAATTCCATTTTTTGTCATCAGAAGAAGTAATATGCTTTTTTATAGTATTCACATGGCAAATATGAACAAAATCGCTCCACTACTTTTCGAGTTACAGTAAAATACTTTAAAATGGTGGCCATTTTTCAAAATGGCCGCCTTCTACCAAAAATGTCATTAGACAGTGTGCCATGCTTATAGTATTCACAAACCAAATATGAACAAAATCGCTCCACTAATAAATAACGAGTAAAGGCCGCCATTTTTCAAGATGGCTGCCATGTGCTATTTTAATTTCTACATTTCTAGCTTATCAATGTCCTATATAATTTTTTTACATTTAAAACATAATGCTATCACAGTTTTACACATTGCACCTAAATTACTGTAAAATCGGCACTAAAATGGCCGCCATTTTTAAATGAGCGGCCATTTTGAAAATCGGCTTTTTAGCAGAACTTCTACCCCCATAGGGTATATGTGTACAAAATATGAACAAAATCGGGCCAACGGTATTTGAGTTATTGCCCGGACGGATGGACGGACAGATGGACGGACGGACGGACGGACGTACGTACGGACGGACGGACGGAGGCGTTCCCTATATCCCTACGAACTTCGTTCGATGGAATAAAAATACACTAAACAATACAATCAAACTAACAAAGTATCTTATGGGGGCCTCTTATGCATTTCTAGGGGTTATGTAAAGTAGAGTGAAAGGTTAGAATTTATAAGAGAAATAAAATCTGAGAAGGAAAAGACATTAAACAATATGTGATACCCTGACCCTATCATATTGGAGATGAATAAAAGAGGAATTGAGCAGAGAACCTTCTTCTTCAGGTGACAATGGGATAGTATAATTTGTTTTAATGGTGGAACTTTATTTCACATATTTGAGATGAAAAAGAGTAATTAATGTTAGTTGATTTTACCTGTGGTTTCATATCTTTCACAACATGGGTCCATCTGTCTTGTGGTTTTAGATCTAGGTTTATGATAACTGTTGGCACTTTCCGACTATAACACAAAATTTTTCTAAGATCTATATATTGTAATTATCATATTGTTTTAATCAGGCCTGTCAACCTGGGAACACCTAAAATGAGTGACTTACAAACATTGAACACCTTCCTTCAAATTGTGAACACTTTTGTCCAAATTTTGAACACCTTGGTTCAAATTTTATTTCATACATATATACAGTATATATCCAAATTTTCAACACCTCAAATATCTCCATCAAGGGGGAAGTATAGGAACAAGAAAATTTGAATCAAAGGCGTGACATATACGCAATTCGCATGGAAATTCTGAATGATCTGCCTTTGTTTTTTGGTATTCACGTCAAAATTTCAAATAACTGCATTTAAGGTGGCATTAAAGTTAATCAAAAGTACAAAAAATGGCAGCCATATTTTTTGATAAAGTCACAAGATTTTGTATATGTTTTCCTTATATGTGAATGCATTTCCTGACTAAAAAGACATGTCAAACAAAACTTCACATTTTAACTATAAATTGGAGGTGCATGGGTCCCTAAAGCTAGCATGGAGACAGTGAAGTGAGGATAACTTTTGAATGTTTCAATGTTTCAGATGTGGCTTCAATTTCTTCAGTAAATGCATGACAAATACACAAATTGTGGGACAGTTGATAGCCCTGTTTATTGTTTGTGGCACATACAGATCTGTAAATCAGAGACATTCGAATTCCTCACTTTGCACTCAAAAATAAAGAATGACATGGTAATACTGTACATAGGGCGGGAAAGGTGTCGGGACATAGGGAATTAACTGTCCCTTGTAAAAAAGGCAGCAGTAGAATGCTGCTAATGTCTTGACTGGACACAAATCAGTGGCTTGTGTAGAATCCCCTCCCCCCGAAAAAAATGTTATGCTTGAGTGACATATTAACGCTCTAAAGGAGACAAACAAACAAACAACAGATAATGAACATGCAGAAATGAATCATTTAGGGTGAATGCCACTGTACCTTAGATCAGGAGGGTAAGTGCCTTGTACACACTTCTCAGTAAACTGAAAGAAAACAACACACAAAATAACGCTACGTCGTTAGAGTGTAGTGCAAATAAATAATAGATCTAAGTGAAAATCGGTGGGCGATAATGGGGCATATACCAATTGTTCGAGCTTTTAGAACAAAAATATATTTATAATAATTTACTTACTGGTGGAACCTGTGCTGATACACATGTCAAAGCCAACATCAACGTCAGACACAATATGTTGACGTACATTTTAGGCAAAATGAGGAAGTAGAAACACAAACTCGGAAAAAAGATTTTTTTTTTTTATCATATGACTCGGACTACCTAGTAAGAATCACGATATACGGTATACTTTAACTAATATTTTACCATTTATCAAATGATCATTACAATGGTATATCAATATATCATACAGAACTATTATACGCAGAGATAAATTATGATAATTTTCAAAATCTATAAATGTTTCGTCTAAAATTTAGTTATATTTTGTGATCCCTATTGACAAACCATAATTGAGAAACACAGTTTGACCTACTTTTAAAAGTGAAAATGTCCACGGTAAGCTTCTCCATATTTTCCCAATTTGCTAGGCCCTATCTATTACAAAATGTTCTTGCAAGTGTCGAACATAATATGAATACAAATTTGCATTCTGATCTGGTGTTATAAAAAGTAGAATTAGAGGTAGAACTTGAGATTTCAAAGACCAAAAATGCTCATGTCATTCTGTTTATTTTGTGCCAGACTTCCACTCCAAGTCACAGGGGCTTGTCTCGAGGCGTCGGGCAAGCCCTCCGATGAGTCTACTGCTTATTAATAGTATTATTAGTATGTATCCAACAGACTGACAGAAGTCAGTCTGTTATGATGTACTACTTTCCTGTGGAAATTGCAGTGAAATTTTTTGCACAAAATTATCAATTGGAGGAAACAATTTTTCAATAAAATAAACATTACAAAATTTCAATTAAATAGTAAGGTACAATTAAATGCAATAAAAAGTAACACAGCATATTGTCTAGTGGAAATAAAGCTAGCTGAAGTAGCAAATGTGCAAATTAATTTTACCCAATCGGCCATTTTGAATAGCATTTCCTATGTAAACAAATATTTGGAATTACCAAACTTTAACATAGGTGCCTTATAGTCTGAATATAATTCAGACTAAATAGGATATAGTCTACACCCTTAATACTATTAATAAGCAGTAGACTCATCGGAGGGCTTGCCCGACGCCTCGAGACAAGCCCCTGTGCTCCAAGTCAATCAATTACAGCTCACCTATGTAATCAGTCATGATCAATAGAATGGATATGAATCACCCATGACCACAGGCACAGAACACGAGTTCATAACCCCCCCCCCCCCCTTACTCACTCACCTATACCCCCTTACTCCCTGCATACCAAAGAACACAATGGTACATCGTGAGGTGTTTGAGAGCCTTCAATGAAAGCTCACTTTATATATTTCAAAAGTTGAAAATTTTCGGCATGACCGAACTAAAGTTTGTAACACTGCTTCAAAGCAACCAGTTGAACCTGATAAGAAATCTAAAGATTATTGTGCAACGATCAGATAATATATGGAAAACATAGTCATTCATACTATACACAGACGACATTTGTATATATATGCGATTATTTAGAGTTTAGTGCAATAAGCCTGTCTCTAGTAATTTGAGGTCTATCTGCCATGTCATCTTTTCAGAATTAACATGGCAGAGAAGCATCAAAATATAAGAGGTTACAGACTTTATAAGCCAATTCACAAGCATCAAAGATAAACAAATGTCATTTGTATGCAATATGAAAATTTTCTTATATTGCACAATAAGTTTATATCCTTAGTAGCCTATAGTGTGATTCAAGTTATGTTTCTTGAAACATGAGAGACAAGCTATCATTTACGATTGATTTCCCTAGGTTTTTCCCATCAGAGTGCAAATCCTATTGCAACTGCTGCACTTCATTTCCAATTATTTATTGATTGATTTGAGAGAGTAACATTATAATAGTTGATTGAAATATGTTCCTCAAATTTGATTTTTATAGAAACACGAGTTCAACATGGTAATGACGTGTTCTGGATGCTCTGGAGCAGCCATTAAAGTACTAGGCAAGGCTGGAAGTAAGTATTGACTCTATGATAAACATGTACATGCACAGCCATTATCTGTAGAGGTGTCACAGGTCAGGTATTCTTCGGGTCAGTTCAGGTCACAAAAAAATCCCGGGTCGGGTAATCTCGGGTCATGTCAGAAAAAAACAGAAAAATGATACTTTGATGAAGGAAAAATAATAGAAACTTGGCATTAAATTGTTAGAGAAGAACTGTAAATTATTTTATTTTAGTAATTTATACGTATACAAGAAATATGCCAGCTAGAAGTTTAAAATTATTGCCGGGAATATAAAGCATTTTACGATAATATACAATATTCCCGAGTGTTCTGACCCGACCCGAAATCGATAAGTAGTTGTTTGTGACCCGAGGCTTCCGACCCGAGATTTGGGTCGACTCCGGGTCGGTGTGACACCTCTAATTATCTGATACCCTTGTACCTTGTAGAGTCTAGTCACAATTTAATGTGAAGACCAAGCTATCTTTTAAGAAGTCAAGTCAAACAATTACAAAGGGTTTAAAACTCATGAACTCCCTATTGTTTCAGTTTAAACCTGCATAAGTGGAACACCCTTGGTTCTGCCAAAAAGTGTTCCACTTGCAAGGTGTTCCACTTTCAGAGGTTATGTTATCACAGAATTTAAAGAAATAAAAAAGACAAATTAATGACTTGTGTACATTGTATTCACTAAAGGTAATATTTCAATGACTATTGCACAGTCAGTTTTTAAATCGATTTTTTCTCAAGATCCAGATCACAATTTTTTATATATTCTTTCGAGAAATAACCAGATGGTAAATTTTCCTAATTTTCACATATTTTGTTAAAGATCAGTATATCTTTTACCATGATTTTTTTTCAAGAAAATATGAATTATAGAAAAAAACTGAACTACTGTGAAATACTACATTTGAGTGAGTTTTGCAAAAAGGGCAATATTTAAAAAAAACAAATCAGAGTATGCGAGCCCTTCAAAACAAACAATAATATAAACTACCGTGACTCTATTTTGGTTCAATATTTTGAAAGTTCTAATGAAAATATCATCCAAAACCAGAAAAGTGTTCATTTTCTGAAATATGAACATATACCAGTTCGCCCCCTAAGACAACAAAGATTATGTTCTACCAACTCGCCTCAGCTTCTCTTTTAAAAATTGAAAAAAATGAAAAAAGTTGAGGTAAACCCAAAGAAAATAGATATTTTTTCTCTGTTTCAGTTGAAGAATCCAATATAGATGCTGACCTTGATAAGCAGAAAGTGTTTGTGACATCAGACAAAAGTAGCGAAGAACTCCTCTCGATATTAAAGAAAACTGGAAAAGAAGTATCCTACGTGGGGACCGCATAGATGGCACTGTCATCACTAACAAATATTTTTATATTATGGTACTTACTTCATTTTTTGTAGGATATGTTACTGATGTTTTAAATTGAACTAATTTAATTTGTTGCTTTTCAACCACTCTAGTACATGTACATGTACAGGGTGTCAAATAAATAAATTCTCCCCCTTAATTTCAAGAGAATGAACTTTTGTGCACAAAAGTGCATCTAGTTGAGCTAGTCATCTGAAACTTCTTGTAGAGTTGCTCCATGAAGCTTTGTTTTAATGTGCTAAAGGACAGTTCGGATTTCATGCAGACAATCATGACTTGAAGAAACCTGTTTTAAATAAATGATTATAATTTAAATATAAGAGGCTTTGTATTTAAAGTTGAAGTTGCCATACTCAATCTAGTCCTTTGACATTGCTAGTATGAAGTGAATAAAATGAGAAACTTATTTTCCAGGTGTAAGTAATCATGTAATAAACAGCTTGATGTTACCATAGCAATACGCACAACAACAAACAATTGGTGGCTTAGATTACTAACTTATGGACAGTGGAGGAATATAAATATAGAGAAGAAACTTATGGTAACTGCCCAAGTGATATTATAAAATAGGCCAATCACATCGCTTCATTAGATCTGATTGATTATTTAATCAAATCATGGAAATTGCCAAATATTGGTTTTCTTTAAAAATGTTATAACTATGGTAATTTATATATGGAGGTTTTGTTGATCAATGTATGTCAAGTATTATATACAGTGAAACCTTTAAAGTGGAACACCTCTACAAGTGGAACACCTCTGTTTGTGAAACACCTTTCAGAGTCCCAAGATCAACTGACTTAATGTACCTCTATAAGTGGAACACCTCCCAAGTGGAACACTTTAGAGGTACCAAGGGTGATCCACTAGACATGTTTCACTGTATTAGGATGGTAGTTAAGGACTGTTATTTATTTGGAATATAGATGAAAAGTTCATATTTGAATGCTGATGTATTCTGGATACTTTGCTTGCAACACTGTTGATAGCTATAGATGGCAGTAATGGCAGTCAAAAGTTAACTAAGAGGTGGAGGGAATGTGATTCATTTCTTTCCCACATTTTCTTTGATATAATTTCCAAAATGAAGTCACATCAATATATTTCAATGTATTGAATCCTTTATGATAATAGATACATTTTACAAATATCATCATCATTTATTCATGCTTTATATGAGTGGGCAGTGTAATTGATACATGTAAAATATGGGTAGCGAGTATATAATTGTAAGCAATCCAAAATAAAAACATCATACACGAGTAAATTATGTATATTTGACATAACACAAGAAAACTCATTTTCGAAATCCATTTAGAAATGAAACTCAAAAGTACATGCACTCTGTACTATTGATCTATCTATTTCACAAATGTACACGTATCATCTCGTATTTATTTTATTCTATTCAGTTTAAGCTTTTGATGTAACATATTTTATCCTGATCTTAACTTGTTCTTTACCAAAGCAGGCCCGTAGCCAGGGGGGTTCGCAGGGTTTCCCCCCCCCCCCCTTGGCCAAAGATTCTTTCAAAATCATGCAGTTTTTCACCATTTTGAGCACTTCTCAAGTGATTTTAGCCATATTTGGGCCAAAATTGTCAAATGTGAACCCCCCTGGAAATTTTTGAAAACTGAACCCCCCCTTGGCAAATCCTGGCTACGGGCCTGCAAAGTGACTATATATTGATTTATGTCTTGTAATATTGTAGTAAAAGTACATATTAATTAGTGAAATATAATAATAAATGATCCATAAAGTCATATTATCTTTGTATTAAATCATGTTAGAAAAACTACTCTCTTAAATCTCAATAAAATTATTTATTTATCAGTTTATTGGTCGCAAGAAATACCCGTGACAGCTGCGATCAACAAGCGCCGCAGTGACGCCCATCGCCCTGAGGTAAATGTATGTCATCACTGGCAGGTCTTACGGCAATCGCAGATTTCCTATCTCCTTAAACTAAAAAAACTCCAATGTGCCTACCCTCACATATTGGACTGTATGTTACCGTTTTAATGCCGTGGCTGTACTACAATTGCTATTGGCTATAGACATTTAAGAGCCTATTGCTGCCGCAGCAATTGTGACTGTGACATTAATTGAATTGGCTATATCATTTCAGCTTGTGTAAAATCTGTTACTACAACCTTTTCCCTGTTTTGTTATTATTGAAAAGTATTGGAAGAACTTATGAAAAATTAAAAATTAAAATAAAGAAGTCAATTAATCATACTGTATTGAAATTATTGTGAAGGAGGACGTTTTTATTTACTATTTACTACGAGATCATTGACCCAATATGACCAATTGCCTCATTCAAAGGATCGCTCTATTGATCATGTTGATATACTGTCAGCTGTTGCAATGATAAATGATAAATCACTGAATCTTTTCTATATATTTGATTCTCATTCTTTAAAAGATTGATTTATCTGCACTCTGAATTAGATTATTCTTTGACCATCACTTACCAAATCCAGTCGCTAGAACCTAACCAATATAAAACTTACTGCATTAATGCTTTCATGGCATATTCATAGCGGACTCTTGCATTTATTTCATATTGCCCCCCTCCCACCCATCAAGGCAATAACAACCACTTTTAGGTCGTTGAGATCACCAGCATCATCTCAAGTGTATATCTTTACATATGCTGTATATTTATCGAATATTTTTACATATATGAATACGTATAGCACCAGAGTAATTCTGATGTTGAGGGTACTTAAAGCAGCCTGATGATTATGGAAAGTGCAACTTGTTCACATTCACATGTAATGAGTCATCACCAGAATATGCCGTCTTTCTATTTAGTAATAAACTTGTAAAAGCCTTTTTAGAATAATTAGCTGATTTGTGAGTTTTGATGAGATGAGTCTCATACAATTATATTTTATGAGTTATTACCACTCATATTACTTACCCAGTAAAAGCTTTTTACTTGAATAATTATCTGTATAGAATTTCAGTTTTTATGTCATTATAGATGACATATTGCTATAGGGTCCAACCTTTTTGTTGGCGTTGTTCGGCGGGTGGCGTTCGGCGTCTGTAACAAATGGGAAGTGGTGACATTTTGCATGTTATTTCCTTGTCATACAGATACTGTTAGTGTCAGCCTTTTACAGCGTTTTCTTTCAGTGTTACTGATAACATGATTTGTCACCCTTTGCAAAAGAGGTCATTAATATGGATTTGGACTAAATATATTTTTAGCGTCATTAGCCCAATTTACACTACGCGCAGCATTCCAAGACGTTTTGGCTAAAACGTTTTAGAAAAATTAAGTTGAGTTTACATTACCATTTTCAAGACGTCTTAGGAAATAGGATCGAGTTTACACCTGTTTTCCTAAAACGTCTTAGAGATATGTAGGTATACATGTAAAATGAAAAAAGCAGTTCAGTACTGGTTGAAGGACGGTTCAGTCAATATAGCTATTCCTTTCCCGCTTCTATACTTTGTACCCGACTTTGTAATAAAGAATGCATCGGTTTCAGAAAAATATGTCATAAAGACAGCATTGTTATAAGCATGAAAGAGAGCAGGGAGATTTTATGCATAAATTAGGATATGATAAATCGCCAGGCAAATAAGTTCTTCTCAATTATTTTGGGATGATATTGGGAACAAGGGATACGACAAAATAAAGGACCATGCGACATATGTAAATGGAAAGTTTCAAATGTTTCGTTCGGCGCAACGCAAAAAAACGGGCTAAGAGCTCTTAGCTAAAACCGATGGATTTACACTTGCTTGTAACACGTTTTAACGCTAAGACGTCTTGGCTATGACTAGGGTCCTAAAACGTTTTAGCTAAGCGCTCTTAGCCGAGAGCTCTTGGGTAAATCTGGAGTAAAACGTTTTAACGTTAAAATGTTTTAGCTAAGACGTCTTAGCGCGCTAGTGTAAATCCACCAATTAAGAAAAAACCGCTGCTACACAGATCCAGCCAGATATTTTCGCTTCATATAAATAGCGGCACAAGAAATGAGTAACTTCAGAGACCAATAGGAGGAAACACTGGTAGGGCCATCTTCTGTCGCTCGGCTTACGTCGGTCAGAACACAGTGACGACCAGAGCTGACCCAGAGTCTCGCTGAAGACCGGTGTAAAAGGGTAGGTGGTCCTATCAAATTTTGGTCCTACTCTCTATTGATTTACATGGTGACCTAATTATAATCATTTTCCTTACACAGCCAGGGCCAGTAAGGGCCGTAAGGAAAGGGGACTATAATTTATTTTACACCGGGCGTGCGGAGATGAGAACGCGCCTATCTTTGGCTAATCAAAAAGTGTTAAATCGACTCAATAAATAATATTCCTTCCATATTTTGGTTTTACCACACCCCTTCTGATCTCACGTTTGCGAAAGATGTTTCCTTGAATGCGTTCGGGATTTCGTGGCACAGTCCCAGGGCACATTTCACCGAGGAGTTCTGGACAACTCTTAAAATAATGTGCCAAAACCTCAAGAAATAACTGTACAAAGAGCAATCTTCAAAAGTTATGATTGCCTTTTTAAATCTTTTAGGTTAACAGAAAGGGTGGCCTAGAATTTGCTCAAACTATTTATCTAGTACTCAAATAATTAATCATCCCCTTCCTCCTTCTGTTTTCTTTTCTTCGCACATCGTCTTGTTTCTAAATATTCACGGCCGAGATGCGGTTGAGGTTATCAACGTGTATTGGCCTTTAAGCCCTTGAAAGCGAGAATCTATCATTACAGGCAACTGGGTATGGCTTCAACCCCCCCCCCCCGCCTCGTAAACATAATTGCATTATAAGCCTAGTGATTTAGTCCAAAGACTTGACGCATTTTTTTAACCATACTAAATATAGGCTGTGTGAGCGAGCTCCTTCCCCTGATACCTCCTAATGACGGTGTATAACCCAAACGCTCCTACATGCACGACGGAGCGTTTCATTTACGCGGAAACGCTCCAGAGCGAAATAAAATGGCGGCTTATGAAGATTCCACTATGACCGTCAGTATTGTTTCTCTCGTTTCTCTTACATATCATATGTTATGGTGAAGTATTATGTACCATTCGATGAACAATACCGTGAGCAAAGATCTTATTTATTCAACTTCTGGTGGTAAACTGTTATTTGCTTGATCAAAGCTCCGTAGTGTAGATCGAACGAATCTGAAGATGACGATTTGACCACAAATTACGAATTAAACTAGTATTTCTATGAAAACGTTAATCTTTCTGTTAAAGTAGTAGATCACAAACTCGTATATTCTCATTTCCTAAAATCCCAGTTCAAATCCATTACTTGTTCTCAAGAAATCGCTTTTTTTCCTCGAAACGATCCGTCGATTTAGAACACAATTTTAGAAACGCTCTTACCATTTTGTTTTGATATCATTTTCAGATGATTAGAGAAGAGTTCCGAATCGAATCTTTCTCTCACAAACGTGTTGTACTTGTTAGGCAAATTGAAACATCTGAACCTGGTGGTGCTAAACGTGTGCAACTAGCTGATTTAAGCCTACATTAGATGATGTCATGCCTACATGTGTGCTAAATCATAAAACTATAGAAAAAACGAAAATTTATATGTGAATTAATCTCTCTTCTTTTGATGCCAAGGGGTATAATAGATCTTTTCTTTCTCTTCCTGAAAAGGAAAGGCAAGCTATATATTTCCTAAACAGATCTAGATTACCGGAGCGTTTCCAGTTCACTGTGTTAACCAGATCGGAGCGTTTCTTGAATATGAGAATGTCATTTTTAAGACTGGATTCTCGGTCATAAAATCACTATTACGATAATGTATTTTGCGTTGAAGCATTGGAATTTGACTAAATATACGTTGGTGCTCTAATCTTGGCTCAACTAATCATATGTATCGACAAAAGGGGTTTTGACAGGTAGAATGACAAATACGTTTTTGGATTTTGATAACTATACTGCTTCGTACAGCTCTTCCTAATTGCTTCAAACGTCAACAGCCAGCCAAGTACAACATGAATATCACACCCATCGAATGGTATACTCGAAATATGTAACTCATACCTCTTATTCCCATTATTGGGGAAATCGTCAGACGGCTCATCATTCCCGCCAGCCAGTTTTCCTACTCCGGAGCGTTTCTTTGTTTAATTTCAGTAATGAAACGCTCCATCGTGCATGTAGGAGCGTTTGGGTTATACACCGTGTAAAATATATGGATCCCTATAGCTACACCTTTTAGGATTAAATATGGAGAAACGTATAAATTCAAGGAAATGATAAAGGAATATCCGTGGCTCATCCGTTATGAAATCTACATCAGTTTAAAAATGAATTGAAATCTATGAAAACGTTGCTCGCCACATGGTCTCTGTTACTCTCCTTAGCATGCACCTGCTTCCTGATTTAAAGGAATAGTGATATTCTGTAAATCGAAGAATGAACGGAAAAACAATCTAAAATGGCCCGTGTACCTTTCAATTGATCCCAGAACTATTTACATACCTTTGAATGTAGTTAGTGCGATGCTTGAGTAGTTACCTTTCAACACGACCGTAAACTGTGTCGATGCGTTACTATAAATACGTTAATCATCGCAAATACATCATATTGAAGTAGTTTGATCTGTTTCTATTGCACCATTGGGTGCTGTATTGTTATCAGTTCGCATTATCGTAAATTATTATTGTTATTCAAAAGTGTTTAGGCTATCTTTTATACCAAAGCATGACAGGAATCATATGATTGCAGTAGATGGTAAAATCATAATCATGAAATCCAAATGTAAAGTTTGAAAATATGTTTTTATCATTCATTAATTTTATTCTAATTTGGATTGATATTCAAGAAAGTATCCACCAACTTTTACGGTAATTTTCAGGGATTTAATTTGTTGGTTATATCTCGTGCGATTTAAATATTCATATAAATAACTTTTGAATACCGCTTAGCAAATCACAAGATTTTTTTTAATTCCCGTTTCTCGATATGCCTCATTGTATAAAACTCGCTTCTGAATTTGGCTTTAAGTACTCAATTTAGTGATCTGCTATGTTGTTCACGGTGCCTTTGTTTTAATTCTGAACTTAAGGGAAATCAACATCCAAACGTACAAGGATATACCTGAGTGCCAGACCAGGATCACTTGCTAATCTTATTAGATCCTCGTCTCACTTTTTTTCTTTCAAGAGATTCTAAATTCTCTGACGGGTCGGTTGAACCTCAGGTTGAACCTAAGGCCACTGTATTGGAATGGAAATTATGTCCCGATCGCCGGAATAATGGAACCAAGGATTTATTTAAGGAATACCTACTACATAATTAGCATTCAAGACTCAGTATGAAATATACATAGCTAAAAATGAAGTTCATTCTCTGTAAGTCAAGAACTATCGTAAAATACAACTTATGAAATCTAATCTAAGACATTAACCCCGACGTCCCGTATGTAATAACCACCCATATCAATATTGTGTTCAAAAATTTAAAATAAGCGTATGCGATTATTTGCAAATAACATCCAATGGTTGGCATATGCTTTCTTGGGAAATATTATAGGCCTTTAGTTTATAAGGGAGAGAAATTATAAAAAAATATATAATCTGACGATAACAGATGATCATGGCAAAAATGTTTATTTCAGTAGAAAACTTGCAAATAATCCTTAAATTAGTCGACATCAGGAATCTCCGTGGTATGAGACCAAAGTAACTATGTAAGACAGGTAGGTAGATTTACATGTACTCTTATCTCCACTGTCAGTTGAAAATACATTTTTGCGCCCGTTCGGTATTTGAGTGGGCATTTTTAGCCAAAAGCAACGGCGAGAGAGGTGTTACTTAACGATAACCTGTGGCTAGAGGAGCTGAGCTTCGTTATTTACTGTAGTCTATCATATCAGAGATTACCTACTGGACGTATACTAGATCTTTAATACTACCAGCATCAATTATCTCATTTCAAGGTAAGGTTTCACAATATTTCTGTAAAATAATATTTCATTACTTCTGGTAAAGTGAGCTAAGTCGTGAGGTCAAACAAACAACCCCAATGATATTATTTTGGGACTATTTTGGTGATAATTGAAAAGTATATTTTGAAGGTATTCTATCTTATGCATTTGAATCGGGAAATGATACCTGCATGGTCTGGGTTGGATATTAAATGTGTGCATTAGATATTGGGATATTTGGGGTTTGTTTTCCTCGTGAATGGCTGAATGGCTGAACTGTTATGTATTTCCCCTTTTGACAACTGTGCTTAAGACAGTAAAGTGTAAGGTTTCTGTGTCTCTACAAAACTTGTATATTTATTCTTTAACAAGTATGGTTTTGTGTTTTTATTTGCTAATGTTTTTATAAAACTTTGGCAATCAATTGCTTGTATATTATTGTTAACTGAAGGAATACATTTATGTTTAATGGAAGAAATGAATAAAATGCAATGGCAAATTCTGCAATTGCACTTTGTAATAAGCTGTGACAAGGATCCTTCACGCATTCTTTAGTTTATGAAAGCAGTTGCAGAGGGAGCTGGTTTCGCATACACGGAATGAATCGTGTAGACCAACTCATTTTGTTTATTTCAGTGTGTTCGATGTGTTAATGATGCATAGTCCTGCGTTAAAATATTTCTATTGTTAAAGTCTCGCACTCTTTTATGCACAGTGTCCGGCGGTCGGCGTCTGTTACAAATGGCAGGTAGTGACATTTTGCATGTTCTTGTTTAATGAAAATATGATGTTCTTTCGCACTGTTCAAACATAAGGGGAATTAACCCCATAACGGCCGTTGGTGGCAACATGGACCATCGATATATTTCGAGCTCCATATCATACCCATATAATATTCCATCTATTTGAACAAGAATTAAATCAATCACTTGAATCAATGCGATTTTAGCTTCTTCAGTATGCTTGGTTTTTGTCTTGTTTTGATATTCTATTTAGGGTTTACGTCGAATTTGATAAGGATTAAATCAATGATATGTTTTGGTGTTGTCGTTGCTTTTGATGAAGATCAGGTAATGTTTCAAAGCGCATTTGAGATCTGTTTTCTTCATCCTAGATCTTGTGAATACACAATAACGTTTAGTTCCCGGGGCCTATATTTTAATCATCTGTTCTCAGTGTACTACATATGATGTAAATATTCTTGAATTCCCACTATTAGTTCTAGGATTAATTGATGTGTAACAACAATCAACGTAATACTCAGGTGGATTATCACTGGAAATACTTGAAGTAATTCAGAACAATATTCGGATATTACATAAGTGCAAAGTGAGAACAGCTGGATTACGCAACAGGATACACTGGCGGATTAGGGGGGGGGGGGCTGGGGGCCCGGGATAATTTCAATCTTTACCCCGATTTCACAAGTCTTGCTTTTAAATTTTTAGAGGCTCTTGCATTCTCATATGCCTTTCACGGATAGCCATGGTACTTTATAAATGGATCATAAAAAGAAATGAATCGCAAGGGATCAAAATCACGGCCTTCTATCGGTTCTTACCATTCCGATGGTATGATTTTACTTCTTTTATAACTTGAGAGAGCTTTTACATGTATCCAGTGGGGGAGGCATGGGGCCCCCTTGGGTGGCCCCAGAAACATTTTTAGGGCGGCCCAAAAATCTAGTAGGCCCTCAAAACAGGCCTTTTTAGGCATAACGTGGCCAAATTTTAAAAATGGGCCTTTAATGTCCAAAATCTGAGCCCAACTTTGGGGCCCAAAATTCTTTTCCTGCCTTGAAATGCCCTCCCCCTTGTTAACTTCTGGATCCGCCAGTATGTATCAGAAACAGGCGGGTAATCAGAAAGATGTGAGTACCAGAATGGGTTACCGATCCTTTACGTGCACGTGGAATGAAACATATGTTTAGATGACCAGAAAACCCATTCTGATACTCATCTCATTTTCCTGTTTCTTAAATTACAATTGTAGACATGCCTTCTTCTAGAAAAGAACTTGACGCTATGATCGCCCGGATGCAGAAATCAAACCCTCTCCGTATAGAACATATGTAATAAATCTATTATATTTTTAAGGCGGGGAGCAACGATTAAATCGAAACGTCGTATATCGATGATTTGATACTCTCCATAGGCGGACATGGGAAACCAAAAAACGGACATTACTGGGCATTCTTTTTTATTTTGAGCCTTTTGAAAAATGGACGCATTTCAAAATCGGAGCTTATCTTTTTAAAACGCCCACAATGCCAGCGTGATCTTTTTCAATTCACTCCCCGTCTTGATTTCTTGCAATTTTGTATTAAAGGCCCTTGTCATGATGCCAAATTAAACGGCTCAAGGTATTCCCCTATCGATAATTAGGGAGATATTTAGAAAGAAACATAGTTCGTTGGCACCCGCTCGGGAGTGTTAGGTCACGATGACTTAACAAAAAACTGTTCTGCATTCTATCTTATCTTTTTGTGATATGGAATGATGATATTCTCAATTTAACTCACGTTTGCAGCTTGTCCTATGGGTCATGTTAACGTTCAATCAAAATAGCATGTAATCGATGATATCATCCGGTCCCTCAAGTTATTATTTTCAAAGGTAAATTATGAGTAAAGCTGTTTGGGACTGTTCGCTGTGCAATCCCACCCCCTAAATGATGGTTTAAATTGGTCTGCCATCTTTTCCAAGACTCCATCCTGTGTCGAAATATTTTCACGTAAAATGACCACATGTTTGGTTGATAAATCAGGGGATTTACAAAAATTCAATGTACGACAACTAGTATTTGTTGCTCTAAGAAACTGGTTCCTTATACATTTTGACAGGTTTGATAGAAGTAGTTGTTCAGTCTAGCCAAACATACCCTGGTGCTAAATATGGCATATGGGGTATGTTACTATCTTCGTCCCTGACTGGCCATGGCTAAAGCAATAATTATCTCTTTTTCAAAGAGTGAAGATGAAGCTCTCTTTTTGCGACATCGAACTCTTTAAAAATAGTACGTGCAAGATATTAATCAATCGAACGATCGCTACAAGAGTAAGTGACTCAGTGTCATAATTACTGATTTCCAACTCTTATCTCATCCGCTATCATATGGTTATATGTCACAAGGGAAAACTTTCCATTTGGGAGCAAGGCATACTCACGAAATTATAATATCGCAACTTTCAATGCAAACCGTGAGTTATCGTTCTCATACTGAGACATTCCCAACAGGTTAAACGCTTAAATTCAAAGGATGCAGCTATTTTCCAAAAGGGAATTCATTCAAGAAAACATCCTAGATAATTAATAGGCTTTTCAGTTTTAGCATCTCCTTTTCATCAGAGAGCACAAACGTCAATATTTGAGCCCAATAAAATATCATTTGGGGAGTTGAACTGAGGATTCGGGTCATGGTTTAATGATTTTCATGTTGTTTGCCCTGAAACAATGATTGATTTTTAACTGCTTGATATTCAACGGAACAACATCAGCCATTCTTAGCAGAAGTAGCATAAACTATATTGGCGATATACGTGCGTGGTCAGAAAGTACGGTCCACCAAGTTGATGGTCATTCAGATAGCACACTTCGGACGGTGGACGGTGACGTTTTTCTTCTAAGTCCGAGAGAAAATGGGCAACATTTGACGTTTACAAAACAAAGATAATGTGAAAATCATAATTAAATTTAGACAATGTAGACTAGGCCCCCACCGATGATGAAGAAAGGCCATCACCCATGTCTAATAATAGAGGAGCTAAAGTCATAAGGCCAAAGTAAATAGAGAAGGCTCAACAGTCAAGTACTACAAGTATATACCTTTGCTTGTATTATCATTATTGGTTTTCTGTTCTTGACTGGAGACTTGGTAAACTCATCATTACCAAACTGGACCAAACTGCATCAGAATTGAACAGAGACTTGGATTATAGACTGAAACTTGAATGGTAAGTATATTGTAGGTACACTCTTAGACTATAGTCTATGGTCAGTGCCGGGGGTCAATGATTAGGCTTAATACCACATATTGATGGGGCTACCACATGTGGACATACAATATTCACGGAAGTTATTGTTGTTTTGATTTTTTGGTGGTTTCAATTGATCGTTTTATTATAATGATTGATTTGTAGCATTGTTTTGAAAAGTGATACGTTGTGATCAATCCGATTAAGCTATTAGCTGGCATATTAATTTAGGGAAGAGTGTACATCTCATGAGAAAAGTAATACTGCTGGTCTACTACAATATGATCATCAATGAATAATAACATATGAACTGCATTGTAGATTAATTACTACACTAGTATATATGATATAACACAATGTAATAGAAACCCGCTGTGTAGTTTTAATTCAATATAATATTCAGATGTCATGATGCCGGAAAAAAGCTACATTTACATATAGGAATTGTTAATCGTGATCAAAATATTATACAGAGCATACAACATACTTGGAATCATTAATACTAGCATAAAGATGCACGTTTTGCTGTTTTTCATCAACGCCGTTCCACTCATCCCTAATGTAAAAAAAACATAATGATATGATTAACAATGGATACAAAAAGCAGTAGTTAAAAAGCATGCAATTAACTATACAGCTGTTGGCCGAACAAGGAGTAGCAACGCACAAAGGTAAGTGATCTTTTAATGTAAGAATTCACGGTAAACATTTATTTACCAACGCGGCTGCTCAGTCTCAGTCTACACACGGTTGCGATAAATCATTGCACGGAGGAGATAGTCAATGCAGTTGAAGATGGAATCGTTTCAAGCTGATGTATTTCTTGTTGACGTGCATCAGACTGTGTGATACATAAAAGAATAAAAATACACCTCACTATATTTGTTAAGCTATAAGGTATAAACAAGACAACAACACAGGCTCGTAGCCAGAATTTGCCAAGGGGTTCACTTTCTAAAAATTCCAGGGGGTCACTTTTAACAACTTTGCCCCCAAAATGGCCAAATTAACTTGAAAAATTCTCAGAATGATAAACAAACTGCATGATTTTGAAAGATTTTTTGCCAGGCTGGTGGAGGGGGGGGGGCTCAAATGGCCCCCGGTTATTGGCCTTCATATATCTAAAATTATTTGCTTTTGGTTTATGTTGGTAAATCAGGAGTAATATACACTGGAACTGATGCAAATCAATCTACTAAGATGGCGTGACGGCATCCTTTGCATTCGTTCGATAGTCTTGCCACGAGACTGCGTACCTCTCCCCCCGTGTACTTCACCTTATTTTCAACATATTGTATGTTGTGTTGGTAAAGTTAAGTACATGGGGAACAAAAATGTCAAAAGTGAACCCCCTGGCTACGGGCCTGAGACTATCGTTCGACTTCGCTTCTTAAAAGAGAGCTTCGTCTATATATAGACTGCACGCAGGGTAGCGTGCCAGTGGTTTTTAAGAGTGACGACAAATTAAGTTATACCGATCACAAACGTTCGACTTCGTATCGTCTCTAAATCATCTTGGATTTCTATGGTATGATGTTTTAAAAAAATTGAACTGGGAAACGAGTATGGGTCTATATAGTAAAGTTAGAAAAAACTATAAACTACGTTTTAAAATCATCTGATAATATGGTCAAGGGATTATCAAGAGTATATTGAACAAGTACAATTGTACAAGTGGTCTCTAATTAAGTTACCACGTCTTGAACATTTAGTATTCATTGCATCAAGTCTCTTGGCCATCACCCATCTATTTATCTACAAATACCCCGAGCATGTCTTGTTCTAAACTAACGTGTTAACGAAGCTCTCTTTTAAGAAGGGAAGTCAAACGATATCAAAAGGGTGAATTCTCTGCCTTTGCATATGTTTGTGAGGAGGGGCATACAAGGACTTGATGAAAGACAATAATTGTAGACACATATCACTGCTTAATATTGCTGAGGTAATGATTTCACGGTCACACAAAATTGCAATGAATAAAACATGCAGTACCCGGTTTCTGTTATTTGGTAAATCGCGAAAACATGAATATACGCGAAAAGGAACAAAAGTAACAAATGTACAAATCCGCGAAAATTGCTCCCGCGAATTCAATGTGTTTTACAGTAATTAGGGATAACAATTTAGAATGAACAGACACATATTTTTATCACCTTTAACTAATGAAAGTAAAGAGTTCCTATTTACTATCAATCTTCCTGACCATACCAACCTTGACATTATCGTAGCACCCGGTCAGACGGCCTTGACATTACTGTCTAACAATCAATGTCAACATTAACCACGTGAGAGGCCAAAATGTGAAAATTCGCTGGGTTAACCCAACTAATTGTTATAACATGCGCATTCCCATACAAACGATCTGTCTTCCAGAGAAAACTAAGATTTGTGGACATGCTATGCTATCATTCCATCATACCCCAGTATGTCCTTTGTCAGTCAAAAAAGTTTGAATCAAAACTCCCCACGAAAATCAAAAGATCTCACCTGTTGAAGACGCCATCTATAGAAAATGTTAAAAAATGTCATTCTGATTTTGATAGATAGAGGCAGGTCAAAAAGGTCAATTTTTTTAAAGAAAATACACCTTAATCACATCAAAACATGTCTTAGAGTTGGTCCATACATACACTTTTTCATTCATGTACTTACCAAAATCCAACCTCTGGTGATGCTGATGTAATTACAATAATTGGACTATATTTTTGTTTTTGTAATGCCATCTATTCGTCGTCTTCCCACTCGGCGATAGGATCAATAGGTTGTGTGTCTCCGCTCCATCAACAAATCAGCCATAATGGCCGATTTAATTCAAGCAGATAACATAAGATGAGAACCTTGTAACACTTACTGAGAAAAGCTCTAATGTAATGGAAATTATCATGGAAAGGCAATGTTTATGGAAATTGGGTCCCATCGGGATGTATTTATCACTGAGTACGTTTGGCTGCCTGTAGAACTGGATACTCAGTCTATGTCCATGTGGCAGAGAGCAAACATCATTCATTCATGTTTTTTTATAAATCAGAAATCGTTTTTGTAATTAATTTTTTGTTCCTTTTCAATAATCATTGCTGAATAAAACATTTTTTACATACGCATTTTTTTATTTCTCTATTCAAACATGACAAGTAATAATGAAAACAGATTGGCTATTTTTCACACCAACTTTCTGAATAAAACATAGTGTTTTGTTAAGCCTCAGTCACATTTGCCTCATAAAATCTATATCGAAAATCTACATCGTACTGCCTATCCTATATTTTATGCCGTATATTCCTCTTGATTTTGGGAATTTACGGCTCTCATTATACGGTTGTCGTGGATCAAATGTGACTGAGGCATTAGCAACATGGGAAATCGTTATTAAAAGTTTTTATGTCCGTTACCATTTGAATGCAATGACGATCGGTGTCTTTCGAGACTATTTGAATAGGGTCAAAGCTAGCAAGTAACTTTTTCGAAAGACTCAACAGCAGAGTGTTTGTGGTTTATACTATATCTTGTCACTATATCCTGAGAGATTGTAGGGTTTATCTACAAAGAAGATCTCTTTATGAAAAAAAGTCAAACGAATGCATATAAATTTATCTCAAGTAATTGCTTTTCATAGTCTCCGTTGGTTAAAGGAATATTCCTTGCCAAACCATCTCTCTCTTCATATGTTAGCTATAACCATATATATGCTTGCCATGTTTAGCAAAACACGCAAAAATGTTTTGATGTGGTCAAATTTGATCACTTAGAAATGTGATGCTCAATTCCAGTAAGCTGCCATCTTTTAAAATTTCACACAGGAAGTGATGTCATCGACTCCCAACTTTGCATATAGCATTAGGCGAGGAGCTATTAAGAATTACAAAACCAGCTAAATATTCTTTTTCAACTTTGTATCTTATGTAATCCTTCTGAAAATCTCTTCTTTTATTCTAAGTTGACAAGCCCTGAAAATATTTTTGCACAGAAAGTAATGATCACTTGTCTAGAAGTGATTTTGTGCTACTTTCCTATTCTGTTATGGGCAAGGTTATAGAAGTTGAGAGTTGATGACATCACTTCCTGCAAGAAATCTTAAAAGATGGCAGCTCACTGGAAATAAGCACTAGATTTTTAAATGACCAATATTGACCATATTAAAACATTTTCCCATGTTTTGCTAAATATGGAAACTATATATGATTATAGCTACCATATCAAGAGAGAAAGGGTCTGGCAAGGAATATTCCTTTAACGTCCAGCACGAGCCATTAGTTGGTCAATGCGTGAAGGGTGCCAGCCATACTTTTTGAGCTTATTTAAACAAGGACGAAGTTTTTCTGGTGCATTGTCAATTAGAATTCAATTTGTATTTACATGATGAATCAAAAACCATTTAGGATCTTTATTCCTTTGTTTCCCTTCGTTTTAGCTTTTTGCAAAACAACGCAAGCCAGGAGAAAGGGAATAAAAACTTCCATGTCGATTTGTCACTGCAATAACGATGGGAATTACTGCGAGTAGATTGTCGTATTTACTAATTGCCGCGTTGCATGATTGATTTACGTTGGGCAATCACTTTTTTCTATTTGAACGTTCGTAACTCATGGTCTTTGAAAATGCCATTTTATCAAAGTAACACGATGAATGGCTCAACGATGTAGAAATGGAACAAGAACAATATTTCATTTTTAAAGGACCCTACTTAATGGCGGATCCAGAAGTTACCAAGGGGGTGGGGGGTATTTCGAGTCAGCCGAAAAAAATTTGGACCCTAAAACCCAAATTTGGGAAATTTAAGGCCCATTTGGATCTGCTCCTTAACGTTCACCAGGGCATTTGTTACTTTTGATTGAAATTACATCAAAGGTTTTTCCCCTTTTCTACCTTTAAAAGGTCCACCTCTCTGTGTCGTAGTTCTAAACGGCCGACACTGTATGTTTTTTAGTATTCCAATATCGTAATCTAGATAAATCTATGCATCAAAATATCTTCCTTTCTCTAATGACCAATTACTCTTAAAGTAATCACCTATCAGCTATATTTACAGAGACTAATCTCATATAAAACAAATACTAATCTCTGATTAGCATTCGTAATATTAATCAACCAATCTGTCTTCATTTTGGCAGCAGATTTTTACCAGCTCTGAAGAATTTTGATTCCGATTTTAATCAGGGCAATTTTGATTTTTTCAGAGGGGGGCTTTGTACACTATTTAGAACATCTCAACCCTCTCATATACCCTTTGCATTCGATCGACTTCGCTTCTTAAAAGAGAGCTTCAACTTCGTAGTTTATAAGTAGACTCTGAGCACCCACTCCCTCTATGACAACATGAAGAAGAATTAAAAACACGAATTAAAGAATAAACTGAGACACATATTATACAAAAACTACATTCAGAATATTGTTGAGATATAATGTTCTAATATTACGCATATTGTGGTAATATTAAAATGATTTTCTTGTGATACGTCTTTGGGTGTATTCTCAAGGCTAATGTTTAATTGTATCATGGCTAATTGAAAGCCCATGATTGTATATTTGTCGTTTTTATTATTCTAATACAAGATTTATTCATGGGATGAACGGATGTGCCTTGGTTTTCAATTTATCGTATGACCTGTAATATAAATCAATTAAGAATCGATGTTGTCTATTTTATTTCATGTGTTAGCAATAAAATATCAGCTTATCTCGCTCCAGGGGCACGTTTTATTTTCCAACTGAGAAGCATTCCGAGCAATCTGACAATCAGGTACTGAGGTTTTCAGGGGAAAGACTAAAGGGGAAACGTAGACAGAAGAGGCCTCGCGACAGGTTTCCATTGAATATAAGTGGCCATAAGTCACGTTCTCTTATCTCCTTCTTCCCTCGATGTGCAAGTCATACAACCGAATTTTGCCGATTCAATCTGACGGACAATGCCGAGCCTCTCGTTTTGACCAATTATAGACGTCCTCTTCACATTCGTGGTACCCTCGGCCAACTTCGTTTGCAAAGAAAATCTTCGGCAATCTCCGGCCTTTCTTGAGGTATCTTCGGTTGCAAGCCAGAAGTCGACACCCGTTGAGAAAAGGGACATTTCACCCAGCTTACATTGGTAAGTTGTGGTAAATGACCTCATCAGCTTTTACCATCGCATCGTCAAGTAAGATAACTCGCAGCACGAAATATAACTGTTTTCTCATTTAAAGGGGAAATTAACTTCCGGCACGTTGTTTCCCAGAACATATCGAGTGAAGATTTCTCATCTTGTTCCGGGCCATGCCAATAATTGATTAGATTTTTTAACCAATTTCTATTCTAGTTTACTCAGGTTGATTCCTTCCGGCAGGCTTTGTTGACTGAATATTTTCTGGAGATAAAAGATTTTAGGAATACGTACGTTACTCTTATTTCATGGATCATTTCGCTTAGATAATCGCATTTAGGGTGATTTCGCATAATTAAGCTTCAAGCTAATCTCTCTTGGTAATCATACTAGTTGATCTCAAGTAAAAATTCAATACTTTTCATGTCTTGTGAAAGCCGTCTTGGATAATGTGTTAAAACGTAAAAATCTTAATTTTGGTATTTCAAAGATAAAATAACAAAGGTTCTATTAAAAGATGACAGTTTAGAATGACGATATGATGAATTTGTTAAAATCACCTGACATAATCGTGATAAATGTTGAAATATAACAGTTACATAAAAAAAAAAATACACGCCGAGCCCTAGGCTTGCGCAATGCGCATGTGGCGCACTCGACGTAGGCCCTAATTACTAGCCGTTTAACGATTAACCTCCAAACCTTAACGATATTATTTTTGCTGTGTTCCGCACTTATATCTATTAATGCCAGGAGTTCACTTTTCTTTCACTGTGTTAATTGATTGTTAGTCTAGATTAACAGGTAACTTTGAGATAACTATAGCCAGGTACATCTGCCCTATCAGTGAAGACTGTTTATACTCAACTCAAGTAGGTGACTAAGACTGGTATTTACACCCTCAATATTTCACCCACAAATACTGCACAAGGCTTTACTAGTTTGTGGCAGAGCCCCAAAACGTCATTCTGATGCTCATCACATCTTTCCATCGTGGTATGTCATGCACGCCCTCTCCATCTCTATCCTTCTGGAGAGCATCTGTGATGCAACAGAGAGAGATGCTATGAGTATCAGAATGACACCTTTCTATCTTCAACCAGAAATATACTAGTGTGAAGCTAATAAAAGGCTATGATTTCTCATGATGCAAAACTTTATGTGTGGGGAAACTGAGTCTCATAAGAAAGTCGCATTGGGGTGGACCAATGGTGTGGCCTCGCATATCGACTACTTGACGGATACGTGTATATTTCCAAACAAGAGAAATCTCCAAGTTATTTTGAGGCGACATTGTATTCTCACGTATTTTAATTTCACTGATTTTTTTTAGTACGGTGGGAAGTTCATGATTCAAATCAATTGTTAATTGATCATCACATTTTATGATTGTATCATAAGCCATTCAATTTTCCAAATTGGTGTTGGTGAGGCACAGCGCCTGTATAAGGCACATCATGGTCAAATTAGCAAGGTGGGACATATCCATTGAGGTAGATGGGTTTCTTTAGGTGTTAATTTGTATGGGCCCCCCTTTGTAGCATTTTCGAGGTCTCTCCTAGGATGGAGTGTCTATAGGGATGGTGCGTCTCAGATTTCTCGTCGAGTAAATGAAAACGTTGTTACCAAGGAGACAATCCCATATTCTTAAATAGTATTTTAAATCAGTATCAGTAGTTAATTAAATTCCAGTTGGGGATTACCATTAGATACATTTACTGTAGAGTTGGGTGAAGCTCTCTTGCAGAGGCACTGTACTAACTCAACTCTTTACAAGGGTAGTAGTGTGGATTTAAGAGGTTATCATCGGGATTAACAAGATTATTTTGACATCAGACATTTTAGTGATTTAACATATTTAACCTTAATGCAGACGCGGAGCAATTCACGATACAATCTCAACCAGCACAAGGGTGGTATATTGTTATTGTCACCAACTTATTTGTGGACGGTGTTCGACGTTTGGAGGTCGGCGTTCGGCGTCTGTAATAGATGGTAGGTTGTGACATTTCGCATATCAATGCCTTGTTCTATTTGTCATGTTCCTCAAAGTATTGACAGAAACAATGTGAACACATTTATAATTGCACGGAAATAGTAGAAAGGTTCATATTGAAGGTTGCCTTTGCAATGATGATTTTGCTAATATTTTAGGAAATACCAAAAATCGTGTGACGCACGTATATACCCTTAAATGCTTTCCAATGGTACCATTGATTTAAATAATCAATGGAGAATTTCAAATTTCCAAAAGGGGACCCAATTGCAACTAATTATAAAAAAAATATTTGCCTGCATTTTTAAACCGTGCAATGGTTCGTTTAACTAAAATTATTTTTTAAACGTTGATCCCATCTTGTTACACAAACTGATTGATCTTTAAGCCTCTCAGCTTTCCTATTTCATTTGCATTGAGGAATACAATATTAGAACCGTATGGTTGAATCTATTAGAGAATGGATTAAAGCAGCCTACTGAACATTCACATAGAAACCGGACTACATATCCAGGTGGACTTTATTTACGGGTTGTTCTGGAATCAAGATCAAGTGCATACAGCCAAAAACCAATTGGAATCTTAAAATCACGTAACTAAGTACTAGATAAATAGTCCAATGATGCAGATTCATTAGTGGAGATACTTTTGTATAAACAGTCTGACGTTAAGTCTCAGAAAGTACCATATGTATGTAGATGGTAAAATCACCTAATTGGGGATGTTGTGCGCCAGGCCGTTTTCACTACACGTGTTATTCATCTGGGTACCCCCAAGAAACTCACTCATCCGGGTATTGATAGAAATAGAATGATTTCCTAATTTGTTTCAGGGAGAACGATGTGAACAACTCACCTAGTTAATGTAAAGGCCATTGGTATAGTTGACAGCGAGTGAACCACACGGGAAATGGAGCTTCGCGTAATTTTGACGCGGCTACTCACAATCTGGGTGTCAATGGTTGCATGGATAACACCGATATATGGAGCAAAAAAGTAAGACTAGATACATTATATTATTTAGACTAATCCTATACTCATTGGTCATTAATTCAAAATTACTTCATTATTTTTCTTTTTTAATTGTAACTGCCATTAGCTTGTACTGTTAATGCAAAGTACGTCCACGACAATAGCACGGGTACTAAATTTAAAATATACCTCACACTTTAAATCTGAGCGAGGTGCGATATTTATTAAGTGGGTAAGGGTGGTGATGGCCCGATAGGAAATTCGAAATTACTTGAAGTACTTGCCAACTGCATTCAATAGTATGTTCTTAATAGTGTAATAAAGGATATATTATTTATAATCAAGATATAGGAAGAACTCATATGATTGTTTCATTGAAAGTATACAACTAAGATGAGATCAAATGAATCGGAGAAACATCGTTTTAATCTACCATACAGTAATAAAGCAAAATTGCTGCATGTTGAATTGTAGTATTGCCTGTCGTAAATAAAGCAAATTCCTCCTTTGCATCGTTAAATTATACTATTGCGTCTCGTTAATAAAATGAAATAATTGTTGACAGAACAATATAGATCGTTGATTAAATTACTTTTATTGTGCCCCGAAGCTGGTTGAGAAATTCCAGCAAGTATTTGCATTTAATTAATTAAAAGGAATCCAATATTTTCGAATTTATCGACTCCAATCCAGCCATTAGCGTTGCATTGTTGCCAGTACTCGAGTACTCTGAGAAGAATGATATTGACTAATTCTGGTTCTCATCGCATCTCTGATTATAAAGTTCTCTCATTGGGACGACGATTTTAGCCGACATGTGTGAATTCGCCACGTTAACATACGTGAGCTGACATATTTGGGTCCCCAATGGACATTTGTTCCACGGATCGTTATCAAAATTGACAAGTTTAATGGCCGCCTTTTTACACGTTCTCATATGATACATTCTGTCCAATACAATATCTTATTTTTGTTTTTGATAATTTGTTTTGAAGAAATATTGTGAACAAAATATACATTTCCTCAAAACTGTGACAATCTTGGTCACTTTGGCTGGCTAGCTTGTTTACCTTTGAAAATGAAAACGATTATTTGAGAAATCGTCAAACCAAACAGTTTTTATCCTTGACCAAATGTACTGCATTGTCGGATCCACAGCCAGTCCCATCCCTTGAAACAAGCTTTAGATTAAGAGAAACTCTGATAAGTCAGAATGAATGAACCGGGGAGTTTCCTAACTTTTTGAGGAGAGTGTATCAACCTGTACACTGCCAGGTTTAACGTTTGTCATTTAGTTTAATTTATGGTTATGTCAACCCACATCATGAAAGGGGGCATCCATCATGTGGCAATTTCGTAATGTTTTGTGAAAGAACACGATACGTTATCAGATTACCAATACAACGTGGCATACTTATCTAGCTGATATGTTCGAAGAGTTTTTTAGTATTCGTCATAGCATGGAAGTTCCAGAATCAGAACAAAAAATTGTTAGAAAGGTTTTAGTCTAGAATATTTGAGACGGGTTGGGGTATTCACATTTTGAACCTTTCATTCAGCCAAATTGCACATTGTACTCTTCTTACCAAAAGATAGTTTCATTTTCTCCTAAGATTAATATAGTGGTGTATTTTGAATTTAAATGATCTTTGTTAAATTGTATTTTTGCCTATTTTGTAGCGTATATTAAATTGCTTTTCGCTATTCCGATCCTTAGTGTTGAGGACTTAAAATAAGTCACAATCGATAACTCTTAATATCTAAAGAGGGGTATGCGAGGGAGCTAATTATCTCTTTCAGGAACAGTCAACTCTATCGTTGATTGAAAATTTGGATCGTTTTCATTTTTCTCCTAGGTCAGAAACTATTCTATCAGAATTGCTCAAAGATTACGACAAACGTCTCGCACCGAACTTTTCATCAGGTAATCAGCGTTCGCAATTTTGATGCATTGTATTCAATTAGTGGTCCAAACGACACAATATCTGCACTGATTGCTAATCAGTAATCACTCTATGTACGGATATTGTTATTTTGACCAAAGGGGGCTAAATGATTACAGATTATTGACAATGGTTATGATAAGTTACCCTACACTGCTAATTCCCAAATGGATGCCAATTGATAAAAGCGAAAACAAGTCTCTCCCTTAAAGTTTTCAGGAATGCCCCATGGGCGTTTATTCGAGAGTTACCTGATATTTAAATGAAGCTATTTTATAAGAATTATCTACTTGTGAATTAGTAATGATCATTTAGTTCCCAATCATTGTTTAAGTTCCCTAGGCAATGCCTACACTGCACCCAGGGTTGATGAACTGTTTGCGACGTACAGTAACGCGGTAAGAGTGGTACGTTGTGAATTTTGTTCATTGCCCGTGTATTTAAGTTTTAGTAATGCTTCATTCCTTTTTTGCCAGGGCTTCTTTCTTGAAGAAACTGTTCAGGAATTATGATAGTCGAATTCCACCTGCGTTTGGTTCAGGTAGCTGTATACGCATGTTTTCGGTGTTGTCTTAAGTCTAATACACTTCTAAACAATCTCGCTGTTGATGGGTCACCATGGCAAATTGTGTTTGAAAGAAAACAATCATTGCAAAAATGACATACGATATATTACGGTATATTACCACTGGACCCTATCGATCTATAGCATTGAAAATTCATAATTTTGGCCAGACCCTGGGAATTCGAAAAAGCATTATGATTGTTGTTTTCATCCGTACCTAGTAACACGTATGATACCTTTTGATATCGACCACTTTTATTTTGAATGTATTATTTTTTATTTGCTATTTTAAAGCACTGCATTTATCAAGAATTTGCTTAGTATTGCACAACATAGCTACATGTAGTGACCAGTTTCAATTTTTGTTATGCCATTACTACTTTAGTTTTGTAGGCACCAATGTGCATTTGGGTTGACAATTAATAGTTTGGATTTTTCATCCTGGAGTAGTTGGTAAAACAGGGCTTTTGGAACATTGTTAAAAATCATTTTGGGAGTAGCGGAATAGGGGGCGGGAAACACGCCCGAACCATAACAGTTCTTATGTAACAATTAGCTACTATTCGCGAATTCAACCACCGGCTGTCGGCTGACGATTTAATCCACCATTTTATTTTTTAAAACGGGCCATAAAAGTGGGTCATAAAATAGTGGATTAAATCGTCAGCCGGTAGTTGAATTCGCGAATGCTGCCATAAATACACAAAGAAGAACTCTCATTGTTAACTTTGTTGCTACCTTCAATCCCAGGATACTTCACCATTTCATTACATGTAATTATTATCATTTACACACAATACGTTGACTAGCACTCACTTAATATAATACGCACATTGTTATTGTTATACTTATAAGTATAATGCATTATCGAAAATCTTGACAGCTCTGATGTATTTGTTACTAAATTGATGTCAGATCATCATTTACATTATGTACACAGGGAAATTAAAACAGTGTGCTTATTTAGAGGATGTTTTGTTTGTTATACTTTTATTGAGTGATAATGCAATATCAGATATTCTCAAGTAGATAAATTATATTCTTCTTGAGCAAGTATATCCGGTCCTTCAGGTAGATATAATTTATCTCCAAGATGGTATAACTGATTATCCTCTTTAGAACTCTTCCTTATCTCTGTTTATTCTCTGTTAAATGGTAGATACGTATTTATCCAGAAGATCAGATGAAACACTTCTTTCTGAACTTGATTTTTACATGATTTATACTTAGCCTGGAATCTGCTTATGGGGGCCATGTTAGTGTAAAGATCAATGCAGGAAGCGGGTGTAGCTAATTAATCAAGCTAAAAAAGAGAATAGCGCTCACTTTATCTAAAGTATTTTTAGTTAGATTACACTCTCCCAAAATGTGTCATTTATGCAACCACAGGCTATATTACACTTTCCCAATTTCCCAAAAGATTCATTCACGTAATAATTAACTGCGTAGCATTCTATATTACAAGGATCTTCTTTTACGCGTATAAGAATAAATACGATGATTTGGTGACAGCATGCTTAGACGTGGATTGGGAAATTGTGACAATACTGCCTGTGGAAACGAACCTCCCTCCCTTCGCCCACTTATTTCAGGTGCAATCAAACTCGTAATATCCCTGACATTATGTTCCACTAAAACACCTTTTTCATCTTAAACTACTTGTACACCTTATCCATCTAATGCATTAGTGAACTAGTTTCTCAACAATAATGTTCACGTAATTGTTTTTATTCTCCTAGACTCCTCAGGTAATGGATCCAGTAAGTAGGCACCCTTATACAAACAATAATCATGATTGTCATTTAGACAAAAAAAAAATTATTCAACCTTTCGGATTCATTTTTGATCTTTTAAAAGATCGACTAGATTACATCACGGGGCGACTTTAAGAGCTCTGTACTCATAAAACCATTTATTGGGAACAAGTTGACCCTTTTATTCAGTCTAGAAAATAGCCATAAGAAAATATGGTTAGTTGTGAAATTGCCCATTTACATTATATACGGACACAGATTGATGATATCTTGAAGCTCTGGGGTTTATTGTATTGGATTTACTTGTATCAGACACAAATGACAATCATGATTTTTGTTATTATCCACCCTTTGCCATCCTCCAAATGCAGGATTTCAGACATCCATTACAGTCCTCTCTTATTTCAGAAGAAGGAAGAAATTTGCATTAGGAGGATGCACTTTACCCACTGCACCATCTACCACTGTCATCAACTGTATACACTTGCCCCGGTGATTTACATACTAAATTTAGTGTCACTAGCATATATTTGTACCATCCCTCACTTCTACACATGTTGCTGCTTTGTCATTTATATACGTCGTATTATATATCATCCTCAATTTACCGCACGCACATCGATCGGTTTTATGTCACAACCACAAGTGGTGACATATTGTTGTTGTCTCAAACTTTTTTTGAAAACGATGTTCACCGGCTGATGTCTGTGTTTGGCGTTCGGCGTCTGTAACAACGGGCAGGGGTGACATTTTGCATGCTAATGCATTCTGCAAACTTTGCAACAAATCTCATCATCGTACTTCAAAACCAAAATTTCTAGCAAGGGTGTCATATGCAAATACACTTTTCTAATATTAAATATCGTGGAATAAAGTATTTAGAAAGAGTATGAAAAATAGTACTTCGTATTACATAGCTGGATTCCAGTACATGATTTTCTAATATTATCTTAATACAATATTAGCACTGGTTCTGTTTGTACATATTGTTCGTTTGATGTTATTTCTGACGTTTTTCCTTCAGCGTTTTCTGACATTTACAAGTTACGTCATATGGTTAAATAGAACATACCTGCTGTCATAATATTCGCAAATGATTATGTTGTCTGACAGTATATGTATCTAAATTGCCAAGCACAACGAGTTACATAAATGTCATGTTATCTTTGAAATATTAAAAAGATTGCATAATGCTCATTCTAATTATGATAAATTTTCGCTATAGTGGTACTTTCATTAGCCAGATTTGACATATACGAGGGGTGTGCCTATTAGTCTTATCATATACAACCCCTATCTGGAATATCTTATATTAGGTAACTATACTGCAAACATACCTAACATACTTAATTTTCAAAGGTTATCCTCATTACTCCCACTGTAAATACAGAGAATCACAGGCTCAAGTAAAAAACGGGACAGTCAAAATACTTTTGGACTACATTTGAGTCAGTTCAGTTTGTTACTTTTGCATACTTATGTTGGGTAATATTAATGAATTTGCTTTTTTGAACGCGCCTGTGATGAGGAGATAAGCCATAATTCATAATTTTGAATCTTCCACATCTGTTTTCGATAAGTGATTCGTAGACCAATGAAAAACAAGACCATCTTGGAATTCTGGGGAGAGCCGCCCTATTATATCATACCCTAATTATACGAAAGAAAAACATAACAAGACACCATATCAGAATGTTGAGTCAATATTTTAAAGGAATGGGTTTTCTATATTGAAGTTGAACTGTTGATATCACTCCTATTTCTGAGAGAGCTGTATTCCTAAATAATTACATCATCATCTAGTGCCAATGGCTTTTTGATTCATATTAAACAATATATTCAAACATTTCTAATTTGATGCTTCATGTTTCATTATAAAACAGTATACATTATTCATTTAAGCAGCCAAATGCACAAATTGACAAAATGGATATATACGCTCTAGTCCTTCCTTTCTCCCTCCCTCCCAGAGTGGATGATGTCTGGAGTCCTTTGTTCGGAGGATGTACCCTCATACTTAGTTTAGAAGCCAGAACCTACCGAATAACATTATAACCCCAGCAACCTCTTACCAAGGAGCTTATTTTCTTGTGCCCCAAGAATGTTGGAATATAATTTCCAAATGTAGATTGAAATACATCAATATCAAGTGTAAGGTTATGAATGCAAGTATATCGACTGTGAATCACAAACTTTTTGTAAGTTGCATTAATCAAATTATCGATGCTGCAAATTTGTCATCGATGTCAGTGTCAGTGCCTGTTTTTTTATCACACAATAAAGAATATGCCACTTTGTTAATGATAAAGGTTCATACATACTGGTATAATGCAGTGTCACGTTTATTTAATTTCCATGAGCGTGTTTTAGTGTAATTCATTGTCACTTTTATTCAATTCTCATGAGCGTGTTTTAGGTTTCAGTAGTGTAGTTCATTGTCACTTTTACTAAATTTTAATTTGGCATGTTTTAGGTTTTACGTAATGTAATTTGTTGCCAGTTTTATTCAATTTTCATTAGCATGTAATTCGTTGTCACTTTTATTCAATTTCCATAAGCGTATTTTAGGCTTCTGTAATGTAGTGTATTGCCAGTTTTATTCAATTTAATTTTCAATAGCGTGTTTTAGCTTTCAACTGTGGAGTTCAATGTCACTTTTATTCAATTCTCATGAGCGTGTTTTAGGTTTCAGTAGTGTAATTCATTGTCAGTTTTATTCAATTTATATCAGCGTGTTTTAGATCTCAATTGTGTAGTTCATTGTCACTTTTATTCAATTTTCATGAGCGTATTATACGTTTCAGTAGTGTAATTCATTGTCACTTTTATTTGATTTTCTTCAGCGTGTTTTGAGTTTCAGTAGTGTAATTCAATGTCACTTTTATTCAAGTGTTTTAGGTTTCAAAAGTGTATAATTCATTGTCACTTTAATTCAATTTCTCAGCGTTTTTTAGATTTAAAAGTGTAATTCATTGTCAACATTACTCAGTTGATTCATGGGCTTGTATAACATCTACAAATATACCCAAAATGTAACCATGCATGAAAATATGTAGTGCATTAGCATGTCTAGTAGACGTTTATCTATCAACAGAAGAAAATATGCAACTCCACATTTATAGACAGTGATTATAACAGTGATTTAATTATATTTACTTCGAAGTTTGCTGATGGTTTTTAACACTGAATGCAAACAGCACGCTTAATGAAGAAAAAGAGAGTTGAATGGCTTTATCACCGACCATACTGTGCTATTTCCATTCAAGCAGTTCATAAATTTACTTATTACTTATATTTGAATCAATCAGTTAGATAGCATCACTGAAAAGTACTAGTGAAATGATATTTGTCATTTTTCCTGTTATTAGAGAGCAGTCAACGTTTTTGAATCTGACAATTTTACATTATCTTTTTTGCTGACTAAATATCTAAATATTGTTTGTCTAATAAGAGTTCCTGCTTTAGAAATATCTAACTTATAAAGACTAATCATACATAACTGAAATTTCATTTACTGGTCTATTTTATTAGTCTTCTTGTTCGAGTATATTTAAAATGACATATCCCATAAATGAAGAAAATGAATAAAAGAAAACAAAAAGATAATTACTCTTGCTATTATAATGTAACTACATGTTGAATGTTTAAACTCGATTTTTTTTTTAATTTAGGAGGAGGTACAATGAATGCAGTGGAGCTTATGATCTTGAGCTTTGACTCCATCAATGAGAGCACCATGGTAACGAGTTCATTGTAATTGTAGTGATGTGTTCCCCTTTACTCCTGCAAACTACTCAATAATCCATTTACTGGACAACCCAATACACTATGAATATTTGAGCTAAAACACGTCCAGTATATTGCTTTTTCTATAAATGCTTTACATATTCTACTTCAATCTTCCAAATGGCGTCCGAGTCACCAATTAATTTTAATCAAATTCAATTCAATTAAGGACTACATTGTGACGATGTTTCTCCGCCAGACCTGGAACGATAAGAGACTTGCCTTGAATGGTATCGTCAACGAGAGTTCAATCGCCCTGGATTCCCGGATGATAGACAATATATGGGTGCCAGATCTTTACTTCTACAATGAGAAGAAGTCACACTTCCATGATATCACTGTGCCTAATAAATTGTTGAGAATCTATCAAAATGGAGATATTCTCTACAGCTCAAGGTTGGTGAGAAATAGGACCCCTAAACTTGAGATTGAAGGCCATCGAATACAGTAGTAAAATAATTTAAATTAGTTTCTTGTACAACATCCAACGGTTCATTCGTCCATCGTTTTCATCTTTAGTAAATTTGAGAGTATATGTCTAAATTTTAGATAATTGTCATTTATGTACACATAGTACACTACTATCACTACAAGAAGCTCCTTGGGAGTCTTAACAATTCTCACCATTACGACACAAAGTGCTGAAGAAAGGCACACTAGTACACTTTTAAACATCCGCTAAAGGGCGACAGAAATAATTTCTAAGTAAAGAGGGCACGCCAATCATAAGATTCTACCAATGCTGACATCTTTACATCATCCCAAAACCAATGATTATAAATATGATTTATTTCATTTCTGCCTATGATTATACATGGTATTCTCATATATACTCATCACGTCTTTCTGCCTTCAACTAGAAATATACCTCAAGAAAGAAGCTAATAGAATGTCATGATTCCCCATGATGAATGATACATGGTGTCTAGAAAGCTATCAGTATCAAGTGTTCTCATGACAGGAATAATGAAAACAAGAGAGTAGAATTCCGTTTACCTGTATGAACTTATTAATGTAACGAGAGAATGTTAAAAATGGGGAACATTTTTTAGATTAAGCCATTCGTTAATTTTCAGTGTCACGGTGTTTGGTCTAGATATTTGTGCTGCTTTCGAACTTCATTATATAACTTTGTTAATCATTTTCAGAATAACGTTAACGTTATCATGTCCAATGAAGCTCCACAAGTTCCCACTAGACACACAGATCTGCAGTATGATAATCGAAAGTTGTGAGTACTATATAGAGACGAGCTTATAAGATTCTATGGAAAACACAACTATTCTATGGACAACTAGGTTCTGATTTGTATTAGTTGGTAAATGGATTCAGAATTGCATAGTTTGGAATTAAAACTGATATTCATATACATTTTTGCATTTATTAAATGTGAATAAGATAAGATTTTCCGTTCTAGATGCCTACACTGCAGACAAACTAATGTTCAAATGGGCTGACAAAGATCCAATAAAATTTAAAAAAGGCTTGGAATTACCACAGTTTAGTCTGAAAGGAAACAGCACCAAAAGCTGTACAACCACTCTATCAACAGGTGAACAATTACTTTCACATAGGTTTATAAGAAATATGCACCCTTTGTGGATTATTAACAAACAATATAAAAAGCCGCAAATGTGTGAAGTTTACTGATCAGAGAGCCTGCTACTATGCTAAATATGATATAAAAGTTATGTCTCTTTTTATAATAAAAACATAAATGTATATGTTCAAGGTACATTCACCTGTTTACAAGCCAACTTCATACTTGAGAGAGCCATTGGATTCTATATCATCCAGACCTATGTGCCGAGCATTCTGGTTGTTATTCTCTCTTGGGTCTCCTTTTGGATCAGCGTTGACGCTGTTCCTGCTAGAATCTCATTGGGCGTTCTAACAATTCTCACCATGACGACACAAAGTGCCGGAGCGAGACAGACGCTACCCAAAGTATCCTATGTCAAGGCTATTGATATATGGATGTCCACGTGTCTGTTGTTTGTATTCGGAGGGTTGATTGAGTTTGCTGTGGTAAATGTACTGAGTCGGAAGGAGGTAAGAGCGAGGATGAGCATCCGGAGAAAACCAGAGGAACTTAATAAAAATGAATATGAGGTATGTTCTTGGGGGATCAAAATTTTGGTCGCTTAACACGGCTTCATTATGATTTATGCTAGAACTAATCGAGGTGGTAGGGATATGGGCTTATTATGTTATTAGTTAAGCATATGAGTATACAGCATTTGGTGGAGTTTCTTCTGTCCATCTCCTCTTACTGTTTTCCACGGCATTTATGAGTTGATAACAAAGTTGACTCGTACATAAGGCACAATTTACAGATGGAATTCGTTTTCCAAGGAACCTACTCAATTCCTTGTAGAATAATGTAATAAAAAGCAATACAATTTCTCATCACATTTACTGATTTAGCGATTTCGGCAAAATGAATTCCATCAACATAGGGTGAGAAATCAAATCAACGGCACTTTTAATCAATTTCAACACATTATAATATTTTTTATATTTTTTTTTATTGATTTTGGAAAATGTGTAATGTTATAGAAGCAATTGTGAATTACAAACAAATATCCCGAATGGAACTGTAGGAGAGAGGACCTTAAAATAGGCTTAGGTTATCATCATTTAATTTCCTCTTTTTTCCTCTAGATTTAAGTATGGATATCTATCAATTGGTTTAGATCACCATCGTTCTATGCACATGTTCGGGTAACATAAAATATACATTCACACAAAAGCTCTATTTGAAGAGTATGTGCACGAGGTTATTATGACCCTTTGCTTATATCCATATTAAATATTTTCTTTTAACAGTAGAATAGATACTTTTATAGGTACCATAAAACAAGCTCATGTGCATTTACATATATAGTCAGAAATATCATTTTTATGATTTATTTATAATTTTAAAGTATTTAATTTGATTCTTTATTTGTTATGGCATATTTTGGATGTTTTATTTGACTGTATTGTATACTTGTTACTTTTGTTTGCTTCGTATCTCTTATGCAAATTATAATAAATAAGCAATTAACAATATACATTTAGTTGACAAATAATTAATTGAAGTTGTTTCTTCTTTTGAGTTTTTACGAGACGAGGGGCGGGGGCGTCTTACATTTTATCCTCGATCAGAATATGTTTTTGAAAATTCCAGCTATTTCATCAGACCAGTCTCGAAATATTCTGGATTAGCCCCCCATCCCAGATGTTATGCTTGCCTCCTTTATTTCTGTTTCTGGATCCCCAATTTTGCTACTACTTGATTGAGATTTGTGTCAACAGGATGTAAGACGTCATTTTAGGCTATATTTATAGTTCCCAAAGTAGTATTTCTATGTATGTGTATGTCTAAGATTTCAAGCGATTTAATCTTTCAAATATGTTTTGCTTTCAGATGGTAGAAAATGGTAGTAGCAAGAAGGCTCCGACATACATCAGAGACCCCGATGGCAAGGAAAAGGCCCGTTTCGTGGACAAAATATCACGTGTAGGGTTCCCATTGGTGTTTGTTATATTCAATGGGGTATATTGGATATTTTATTCATTATGGGAAATAAATGAAGAATAGGCTGGATGGCTCAAATGGCAGTAGATTTTGTTGTAGTTAATACAACAGTCAAATAGTTTTGCATTCTAAACGTTTAGACATGTGATGTGCTCTTATTTGTTACATTGATAAAATATCCAATGAACCCAACATGACACCATGGGTTGGAGACGATGCATCAGTAGAATCTACAATGTGTCTCTCATTCGATTTCGATTGACACTTAAACTGGGAGTGGGGTCTTGGCAGATGTAAATGCAAATACACTGCGTGTTTTGAATTACGATAAGTTCGAAGCGTACTGTCCGCAGTGACACCATCTTGATTCTCAAGGTATTAGTTGCTCCAACTTGTTATAACCACTTGGAATTCGAAGATGCAGTGACATAATGTTTTACCATACGAATTCATTCCTTAAACTGTTGTTATGTTCGAACAATCATGTTCTGATAATCAAAACCGTCTTCCACCTCTCTTATCGAGGCTTTGTTGATATTAAATGACAAGGGGAGTACGAAACAAATTTTATTGTTTAATTGTAAAGAATCCCCAGTTACAGGGTGTCTCGTATGTTTGCAGTCATGGAATACAAGATACTTCTTCATATGAAATGAGTATAAGACTGAATTTTCGCTTCGCCTAGAATTTTGCCATACTTATGGCTTACGTTCATATACAATAAAATTGAACATTATATTTGATAAGACATTGGAAGACAGGGGCTAATAAAAAACCCTGACACCAAATACATTGAATTTGTGAACGAGGCGCGTTTGGGATATTACGTTCTCCCTTGCACTGTATAGTGGAAAACAAGGTAGTGACACCTCATTCTGATTTTGCTCGCTTTCTGTTCTGTACCATTAATGAACTAGTCCCCAAAGGTGTATAATTCTACACGTTCACATACAAATCACATACAAATTTTCTTAAAACGTGTAGCTGCACCTCAATAGTGTTGCAAAAGATGACTCAATGGCTTTGATTTAAACATTGAGACTTGTAAATAGCCTCACACGATTTGATATTGCTCACGTGTAGATTACATTTGTATTCTGTAAATATTTGAATATGTAAATAAATGTAAAAATTATTTGAAACAGGTTTTGAGTTTCTTTAATGCTACACTTGTCGCCACCCATTAGTTCTTAAAGGGGCAATAAAGACTATAGAGGAGTAAATAGTCATAATTTTACAAACTTGTGCTCTCACCGATCAGTGTCAAGCTTATTTTCGAAAGGGTCCAACAAAAGAGTCTTTTGATTGATATGGGCATCTGCTTAAAAATAAATATTTTGACCTCATTTGAATTTCGATTAAAATATTGGTTTGCTAATTGAAACAATAGAAACATTGTTCTGTAAATATTTGAAGATGTAAATAAATGTAAAAATTATTTGAAACGGGTCTTCGAAAGGATCCAACAAAAGAGTCTTTTGATTGCTATGAGGTCATCAGCCAAAAAATGGATATTTTGACCACATTTGAATTTCGATGAAAACATTGGTTTGCTAATTGAAATAATTGCCTCCAATATTTTACTCTAGTCTGAGGCCACTTCGAGTATACGAGACCAGGTGAAGATATTCCCCTCCAAAAGTGAGACCAGGTGGTGACATTCCCCTCCAAAAGTGAGACCAGGTGAAGATATTCCCCTCCAAAAGTGAGACCAGGTGGAGATATTCCCCTCCAAAAGTGAGACCAGGTGAAGATATTCCCCTCCAAAAGTGAGACCAGGTGAAGATATTCCCCTCCAAAAGTGAGATCAGGTGAAGATATTCCCCTCCAAAAGTGAGATCAGGTGAAGATATTCCCCTCCAAAAGTGAGACCAGGTGAAGATATTCCCCTCCAAAAGTGAGACCAGGTGAAGATATTCCCCTCCAAAAGTGAGACCAGGTGAAGATATTCCCCTCCAAAAGTGAGACCAGGTGGTGACATTCTCATCCATAAGTGAGACCATGTGGAGACATTCTCCAGCATAAGTGAGACCAGGTGGAGACATTCTCCTCTATAAGAGAGACCAGGTGGAGACATTCTCCTCTATAAGAGAGACCAGGTGGAGACATTCTTCTCCATAAGTGAGACCAGGTGGAGACATTCTCCTCCATAAGTGAGACCAGGTGGAGACATTCTCCTCCATAAGTGAGACCAGGTGGAGACATTCTCCTCCATAAGTGAGACCAGGTGGAGACATTCTCCTCCATAAGTGAGACCAGGTGGATACATTCTCCTCCAAAGGCAAATTAAAGCATTCGATACAACGTCGGGCCTCGCCATCATTCCGAAACCTGTAAGGCTACTCTAAACCAAAAACCCTGATTCCAATACACCAAAACCAAAATTCCGAAAAAAGGAGAAATAAGACTTCTTGAGAATGAACGTTTTTTTTCAACGCAGTTTTAATTGAAGCTAACACGGGAGATATATCCGGCACGTGAAATGAGGAACGTTTTTATTTTATGTAGGAATAAAGAATGTTTTTTCTTTATAACAGTGTGTTTACAATTGCGCGGTGTAACACATTTCGTAAATATAAATCAGTTTTTTCAAAAGGTGAGACTCCAAACGATAGAATGCATTCAAATAGCAGATCAAGATGACTTACAAGTAAATAGAAAAGAGCCACTGCTTAAAAATAAGAGAGGACATAAAGTTAGATTTTGAGAAACAATAGGGAACGATATATAGTAAATAAAAAGGTATCCTCCCTACTAAACGCAGAGATTTTGACTGTTAAAGAACGCAACCGTTTCGACCAGAGTGGGTATCGACAGGTAATTATTGCATCATTATAATTTACATACATATCCAAGGTACCTTTGTATTATTAGAGAGGTTAAGCTTGCAATGTTTTTCACAACGTAAACGTGAACGGAAAGATTTAACCGGATACTTATATGAAGTAAACATATAGGAATATGCAGCGCATCTATATCCGTTCAGCTTCAGTAAGTGTTTTTTAAGAAATTTGAAAGTTCACTTTATTTTTGTCAACGTTATCATCATACTTATGTCTATTGAGTACCATGCTGGCAATAGAATTTTGATTTCGATGCACAGTAGATTTTTTTCTAGAGAAGGTGATGTATGTCATAAGTGTTTAAATTCTAAATACATCATTTCAAACAAACTGTCAGAAAACAAGCTACAGAACTGCCAAAGATGGTGTAGTCCAAATACATTTCTTTGAATAAGTCTCATACAAGGGTACTTATGGATATAGGATTTCTGCTCAAGAAGGAATTTCAATATGGCTGCTCAATTCAAAATGGCCGCCATTTTTTATAAAATGTAATTCGTGATATCTTAGATAGAGAATACCACCTTAGATGTTATATCTTGGTTTGTCAGTACTAAAATCAAAGTATTAAGGTTTTTGAAGAATTAATGAAAATATGACCCTAAGAGACCCAAGACGAGGCACTGTCCTTGAGATGGAAATGTTAACAACAAAATTTATCCTATCGGTATATAAAATTGTGTTTAAAGATTTATCATAACTAGGCTGCATATGACATTCCCTCAGTCCTACTAGACTATTCATCTATTACTGTCGCCATGATTGCAACCTTATCTTGTTTGTGACCATAGTACTCGTATTATCATTCGATTTTTGGAGTGAGTTTCGGAGTGATGGGTTTCAGAGAAATGAATTTTGGAGTGATGAGTTTCGAAGTGATGAATTTCGGAATGATTCGTTTCGAAGTAATGAATTTCCGAGTGATGGGTTTTGGAGTAATGCATTTCGGAGGTATAGGTTTCGGAATGAATTTCGGAGTGATGGGTTTCAGAGTAATGGATTTCGGAGTAATGAATTTCCGAGTGATGGGTTTCGGATTAATAAATTTCTGAGTGATGGGTTTCGGAGTGATGGGTTTCGGAATCATGAACTTCGGAGTGATTCGTTTCGAAGTAATGAATTTCCGAGTGATGGGTTTTGGAGTAATGCATTTCGGAGTGATAGGTTTCGGAATGAATTTTGGAGTGATGGTTTTCAGAGTAATGGATTTCGGAGTAATGAATTTCCGAGTGATGGGTTTCGGAGTAATGAATTTCGGACTGATGGGTTTCGGAGTGATGGGTTTCGGAATGATGAATTTCGGAGTGATGGGTTTCGGAGTATTGGATGAGCCCCGATTTGAATCAATATTACGTCGAACGATGGCCTAAATTCTGTGTACAGCGTAAATTGTATTGTGTTATTTGTTTTTAAGTGTAACAACCTCGGCTCTGCAGAATTCAGACATGGAAGAAACTGCATCTGAACCCCATCAACCCGATGAACATAATCAGATGATGTGCCTGACCCACCTTCCACATGTGTGCTTGGTGCAGATATTGTCGTATCTGGACCTTCCCGATAGACTGAATGCTGCATGTACATCAAGCATATTGCATGACATGTTCAGTCATCCATCACTTTGGCATAAAGTTGGGATTCTAATCTGTGGAAATTCCGATTATAATAGTAGTAGCTGTACAACCCTTGCATTAAGAAATAAAGCAATGATCGAAAAGTTTGGAGAATTCTTCAGAGATTTAAGACTGGTGTATCACGGCGAAGTCAATCATCTCTATCCAATTGTGAAAGATGTGATGAATGCCATCTCAAAATTATGTAGACTAGAATCACTTACTTTGGACCTCAATGCACAACTAACTGAACATGAAATGTTTACAGCTCATAGAAATTGGAGACGAGGGAGAATGCAAATTGCACGTGCAAAATTGTATGAGCCAGTAAGCAATTTGATAAGTACATGTAAGCTACCACACTTGCGTTCTTTTGCATTGAAATTAAGGCCTCGTCGCCCAGATCGTGATGTTACCTTTAAGGTTCAGATATTTAACTTATTGAGGTCCCTCTCCAGCAATACTCAGATTCAGAATTTAGAAAAGTTGGATTTATTCTTGGTGGATCCAAATTCGAAGAGCATATCATGGAAGACCAATAATTCCATTATCGCAACCACACCTAACGACATGGAAACACTTTTCAAGGGATATCTGAAGCACCTGAAACATCTGTGCCTTCGTGCTAGCATGTTAAATGAGAGTGTTCTTCTATCATTGACTGAAATTAGGAGGGCTCCTTTGAAAACTCTCAAAATTATGGTGGTCCATTCAGAGTATTATTGTGTTGAAATTCCAAATATTTCCTCAGGTGTTTGGAAGAAACTTGCAGCGTTTTCTCCAGAATTGAAGGTGGAGGTTTCCATAGCAACAAGAGTACCATATTTGAAGCTCGCAGGCTTACTGAAGCCTGAGATACCATTAGTTGCCCTAAGTTACTTCAGGTTTGCCCATTACGATGGCCAGGATTTAGCATCGATAACTGAAAAATATCCTAGTACTTTGAAAGCATTCACAAGCCTTTGTCAAGGTGATAAAATTGATACCGAGCTTGTTGCCATGGTAACCATGTGCCCTAACTTACAATATTTCTGCTATCATGGAAAATTGAATTACCGCACTGCCATCGCTATTGCTAGTCTCAAAGGGGAAAATTGGAAACATTTTGAACTGGTTAAAACACAGATCGGTTTATCAGAACAAAATCAACATAAGCATAATGAAATTATCTCAATAGAATATCTGGTCAGGGGGGTGTCGACCGCTTTAAAACGCACGTGGAGGCCCATTGAGACTCTTCCTGATGTTGATGAGGGAAGTACGTGCTTTCCTTGGGGGGAGTTTTCAAAATATTTGCATTGGAAAAAAATCCAATGAGTCAATAACAACAGTGACGAAATTTTGGGCCCCAAAAATCCAAAAGTGGGCCCAAAATTTGAAATTTTGAGGCCCATTTTCTTCAAAATTTGGCCTGAAATTAAAAAATAAGGCCTTAAAAGGCCCAATTATGACCAAACAGGCCCACTTTTTGGGGCCTTAAGGCCTTTTTTGGCCCACCCAATTTTTTTTTCTGGACCCACCCAAGGGGGGGGGGCGGGCCCCCAGCCCCCCCCCCCCCCCCCCCTAATCCGCCAGTGGTGTAATACCGATTGGTTTCTGTGTAATACCGATTGGTTTCTAAAACGTTTTAGCGGATTCTGTGGTGTAAATCCAGCAACTGTGATTTATATGGTCAATATTTTGATGTTCTCTTGAAACATAACTAATAATACTTCAGATTGATCGACTCCCACTTATGAATTTGAATATTTTTGCTTTTCTCCAAATTGAAAGTGCTTTCTTTGAAATACCGTCGCTAACAATGGACATCTATCCCTCCCATGAACGTAATTATTTTTGTTTGCGGGTAACCATTAATTTATTGACCTACAGAGCTATAATGTTAGGATTATAAACAAAGCTATAATGGCAGATTTTAGTTTGTAGTTTGGCAAGCATGGCTGAAGAAACTCTTAATTCAACGTTGTATTTGCAAATTAAAATTTATCAAAACTTTGCATCATTCAGTGAAGTTATATCGGCATTTTCAGTAACATTTTTATCATATCAATAGGAGTTTTGCTCTGGTAAGACTCTAGAAGGTAACGTTCTTATCAAATTCCTTACTGTCTCAAACAACTTTTCTCGTGGTTTTGAGGGATCTTGGTACCTCGATATATTTCGAGGGGGAAGGTAATTTCAGTTTAAGCTGCTGGATGTTACCGTAGTGCTGAAATTGTTCATGTCATATGTACATTTATAAAGAGGTTTAATGATTTAAACGTAGTTTATTTTGGAAATGATGGATTTTTTATGAGATGTGATATAGTAGTCTAAATTAAAAGTGAGTTCAATTAGATCAGCCCCGTTATATGGGAAAACAATATCTTCAAAACTCTAATTCTGTAAATAGTCATTTGTAAATATATATCATCTTGTGAATTATATTCATTATATATTAGGATTATATCATTATTAAACTTTAATAAACCTAATTGATCTATCTTTTATGTCGTTTTGTGCAGAGTAGTTAAATTAATCGATAACCCCCTCCCGCACCCCTGCCACACCAAACATAGTTCTCAACTGTTCTTTCCAGTCCTACAATAAAGTCGCAAAATATGTAAAACGGGCTAAAGGCTACGAAGCTTTAAAAGGGACATTTTTTCATTTCTATTTTTGAAAATCATAATTAACTTTTAAAAACTCACAAAATACTTATTGAAAATTTAAAAACTTTAATAAAAATAAAAATAGTTTTTTAAAATCATAATTAACTTATAAAAACTCACATAATACTTATTGAAAATTTAAAAACTTAAATAAAAATGTAAATAGTTTTTTAAAATCATAAATAACTTTTGAAAACTCGCAAAACACTTATTTAAAATTCAAAAACTTTAATAAAAATTGAAGTAACTTTTGTAATTTGAAAATTTAATTTTTTAATTTCAAAATATATATAAAAAAATTAAATAAATTGATTTAAAAATCAATTTAAAGATTTAAAAACACTTTTAGAAAATCCTTAAAACTTTAGACTCTATTTTAGGATTTCAAAAATCAAATATGTAAATGTAAAATGATTTATAGAAATTATAATAATTTTTTAGAAATATTTTTGCAATTTTTTTTTGCAAAACTGATTTTGGAAATTCATAAGTCAGTTCAGATTTTTAGATAAGTCTGAAATTTTTTAAAAGTCTTCTGTAAAGGAAAACTTTATGTGGCGTGTCACGGTTGAAATTAACGGAAGTGAAGGAAGCGGGGATTGTCAAGCAGAAAAGTGAGTATATGTAGGCCTAGTTGTCTATACTAGTGGACTATCTTTTATATATTTTACCTTTGTAAGGCAATCTGTTTGTTCAAAATAACGTAGATGTTGCACTTTACAGATAAACCATTCAAAAGCCAGACATGACGTGAACCACGTGTGCATCACCCCCCCTCAGACCGGCCTGGACAAAAATTCATTCAAAATCATGCAGTTTTTCAACAATTTAGAACTCAGTTCAAGTGATTTTTGGCCAAAGTTGATCACCCTGATTTTTTTTAATGGGATGGTTAGCTAGAGCAGGGGTTTCACTGACTGAATACTAGACACAGGGCCAGGGCTCCTAGCCTGGGGTGTTCACTGTATATAAACCTTGACGGGGGGGATCCTCGGCTCATGTGGGGTCCCTTTTTTGACATTTGGTATGGCAATGGACCCAATTTTTAGGATCTGGAATGAGAATGCCCCCTAAATTATGATTTGAGGTATGGCAATGGTCAGATTTTTCCACTCCTGGTATGAGAATGGTCATGGAAAATATTACTTCCTGCGAAAGCTATTTGGATTTTGATATAATAGCTTTCCCACGGAGCATTTGGACAGCTCAATGATCGTGACCTTTGAAACTGAATTAAGTCGATCCGCGGCTTACTTTTGGTCTCTAACTGTGTCTTACATCAGTATCATCAATCCGTGTAAGTATTGGAGCGCTGGAGTACTTCTTTTTCGATCAAGACTTGTAATTGTTAGTCGAGGAAATCGTTTTACTGCCAAATTCCAATATGGCGGTTTCTGCTCGGACATTTTCGTAAATCTCCGGAGGTTGTCCGAACCTAACTAATTCTCAAAATTCATTTCGTTCGTTGCGTATCTCGCACCTAGCAAACCGCCATATTGGAAATAGGTCTGTAAAACTTTAACTCGATGAACAATTTACAAGTCTTGATCGAAAAAGAAGTACTCCAGCGCTCCAATACTTACACGGATTGATGATACTGATGTAAGACACAGTTAGAGACCAAAAGTAAGCCGCGGATCGACTTAATTCAGTTTCAAAGGTCACTATTGATCAGCTGTTCACTTCTCCGTTTGAGAGCCATAAGTTTCAAAATCTAACATGGCTCTCGAAGTGAGTAAGGAAAATACATTGCCTCTCACTTGTGTATGGCATTGGTCTAGTAGTTACACATATCCTTAATTATCCCAACGAACGAAGTTCTGTAGGGATATAGTGAAGCCCTCCGTCTGTCAGTCCGTCCGTCCGTCCGTCCGGAAGATAACTCAAATACCAGTTGACGGATTTTCTTCATATTTGGTGGAACGATGTATATTGGTGAATAGTTTTACCCAAAAAAAAATTTTCCATGATGGCCGCCGCTTTAAAAATGACTAGACTTTTTCGTAAAAATCATGAATTTTTCATTCGAAACCAAAGTAATAAATATTTTTGTTTGAAATTTTGGTAGTATATTCACAACATCTATTTATTTCACATATATTCCTTGTTTTTCATGCTGACCCCCTGGGGCCGTGTATGGGGGGTCAGGAAAACAGAAATATTCGTTAATTTTGAGGTATTTCTGAAGTATAGCTTTATTATACTCAAATGAAAGGCAATTTAGAGTTGATTGTATCTTTTTTCAGATTCAGACCTCGTGAAATTCAAAATGGCCGCCTAATGTTGGATTTCGCAATAATTTTGCGATCCCTTCAAAGTATGCCTATATTATACTCAAATTGAAGGAATTTTAGAGTAGATCACAATTATGGTATTATTTTTCAGATTTGTACCTCAGAAAATTCAAAATGGCTGCCTTTCAGGAATTCGCAATCATAAAATCTAAATTTTTCAATTCTATGACTGATTGGAATTAATTTGGTAATTGATATATTGTTCGTTGGGATTTGCTACTTCGCGGAGTTGCAGTTTTCTAGTTTGAGGTTGTTTTGGATCGTTTTCCTCAAAGATCTGCCTTCTTCTCGGGGCTTTAGACATTTTAAATGGCCTTAGTCTTACATCTGGACATGTGGTATGGCAATGGTCTTATATTTGGACATTTGGTGTGCTTTGGGGCATTATTTTTGTCAGTATGGGAACACATTGAAATTTAACAGATTGGTATGGGAACATATTGATCATATTTGAGGGTTCAGCCTAGGAACCCGCTGAATTTTGTATACAGTGAACCTCCCGGGCCTAGGGCACTCCCCCCAGTTTTCCGTGAGTTAAAATACTGAATTCTGCAAGTGAAATTAGTGAATTCTGCAAAGAAAAAAGCCAATTCTGCTGGAATTCTGCGGGGTTCCTCTGAGTTTTTTTTGTGAAAAATAAGACATGGATAATAGGCTAAGAGTTAATGACCCGCTATCAAACATGTGAGAAATGAAAGTACCAGATCTTCGAAAAAAAAAAAAAAAAAAAAAAAAAAAAAAAAAGATCTTCGATCGTTTTCATTGCAAATTCAGTTTAAAATCAACACGTAATCGCGTGGCGTTATATGTGGCACGATCACAGGAATTGTAAATCTTATCCAAATATGACATTGGGTCTGAAAAAAGAATGTCTGATTGAATATTTTCCAAAATATTTTGTCTTGCGTTGCCTTTGCCTATAGACACATTTCACCATGCAGCATATCAGTGCACCAGTAGGTGTTACCCCAGGACCGGGTGAATATCATACTGGTGACCTATACACAACAAATGCGTTATTGTTGATTATTTCATGCACTGCTGTCATGTAAAAATACTCTGTTCGGATTGGCTGGAATCTGACACACTTTGCCTAGCTATGTGTGAATTGATGATTAAGTGAGTTGAATGAATTGATATAATTTACCGGTGATTAGGCAAAATTTACATTTGCCATGTAAAGTATAATTGACTGGCTATGATGACAATGTACCATATATTTTGAAATGACCAATGACATTTATACTTTAATTTATGGTACTAATACATGCTTGGAAGGATGTACCATTCTCGGTAGTTTAGAAAATACATCACTAATAAAATGCATTTTGGGGTTCCTGAAGGGTAAATACAACATATACAATTTTAAATTACCAATTTTTATTCACATTTTCTAAAATACTAGTAAACATGCAGTATAAGCAGCATAGGCCTGGAAGCATGCATAAAAATAGAGTAGAATACACCATGACCATGCAGTAAAGCTTTGTTACGTAACCAATTATCACACTCAAGTAAGATTGAGTCTGATCGACCCTTTGTTCAACTTTTGTGCATACTGTATACACATTAATTAAATTTTACACAGACCATCATTAGCTTTAATTCACAAACAAATACCGTGAATTAATACAAACTCCCTCCATTTTGAATTCTATCTGGACCTGCAGCCATCTTGTTTTGGCAATACCATGGATGCCAATTACGACCAATTACATTTGAATTTCGAATGATTTAGGGTTTTACTGATACCAGAAGTTAAATCAATCATTTAGATGATTGCCGGTAAAATTGTAAATGTGGCTAGAATCTAATAAAGCCGTTTATTTAATTTGGTAAATCCCAATCTGGAAGTTCAGGATTTTCCATGACACAAATAAGAAACTTTATCTCCAATGACATTTAAACTTTAAATTAGCTCGATTTGTGACAACCACATCTGCTGACATTATTTTATTTTAAGATATTAAACCGTTTGAATTAAAACGTCCAGAATAAGTGATTAAATTTGCAAAGTTTTTCACGATTTCAATCGGGGGCCCCCTCAGATTTCGAAACAGGGTTTTCTCGTCTATGGTCCTAAATAATGCAAAGAAATAGTGAGCATATTCGCATATATGTGGAAATGTGATTAGAAATAGGTAAATTGTGCATGCTGCAATTATCCTACGGGAGCCCCATCATGCATTTTATTGGTGATGTATTTTCTAAACTACCACTATTCTCAGATTAATGAAATTTTTGTTTTACAGACATGTTTTGCACTGGCTGTGGGAAACCAGCTGTGGGAAACTTTTGCTGTCACTGTGGTGTAAAATGCCAACCAACACCAAATACCAGTCCAGGCACTAGTAGTGGTAGTGTGTCTTCAGGTATTTATTATTTATTTGGATATACAGGTACACTGTACACTTTTAACAGTAGCACTTTTATAATTTGTATAGAAGTATTTGTTTATAATCAATGTCAAATGAGTGTATTATTTTGCACCATTCACCAGTTTGGAGTAATTGGGGGTTTGGGTACTTTGAACCATCTTTGCTCAAGTACTTTTTAAATGGCTGTGTACTCTGTGTAATTATTTACCATAATTAAACTAATGGAGTATTAGTTTCACATTATGCTGCACTGGAATTACCCAGATGCAAGTAGGTAGTAATAACTAGTAACCAGTTTCACCACCAGGTGGCTAATTTCGGCGTAAATAGCATGGCAGGTATAGCAGAAAGTGCCCTTAAACTTAAAGATCTAATAGTAAAGGTATCGCTAAAAATAATCAATGTTGTATAAAACAAATGTATGTATAATGAAGAAATAAATATATGATACAAAAAAAGATATGTGTTTGTAATATTGATGTTAACTTAAGATAAAGAATTGTCACTTTCACTTTCATTTTTTCAATAAATATGTGTCACGTGACCTATGACGCGGGGCAGTCAATACAACCATTGATGGATTAATACTCTATACTAAAGAGCAAACTTATCGATAATAAATGCCATACAGATGTGTAGCTGGAGGATGTTCTAACATCCCCAGCAGTACTGTTGCCCTGTTTAAATTTCCAAGACAGGGCAAGCTATTCAGGACTTGGGAAATGTTCGTGCAACAAGGCAGGGGTGATTGGAAGGCGAATTGCAAAAGTCGTTTATGTAGCGAACATTTTCGGAGAGAAGTTATTGACACACACACGCTGGAGAATGAGTTCCGTGCCCAGTCAGGCCAGTCACTAATGTAAGTTCCACAATAGTATGCAAGTTAAAAAATTACCTTTCTATCTTTCGAGGCTCTTCTGATGAATGAATTGAAATATAAATTTTCCTATCGCCATTTTCGTCAACGATTCTAACGTAGTTCCTTTTGGGCTAGGTGATTCAAAGTATTTATTACTCACCGCTATGATTAGCCCTTGTCTCGGTGATTAATCTGTGTACACGTTTTTCACTTCTTCATTGAGATTATCCTGGAGAATAGATATGAATTAATCTGACTCCGTAAATTGAATTTCCCGGCAAAATAACAAATAGTTCGGTCGGCCATGTTTGATCAATGCGCATCACCACTATTATTATGATTGGTCCAATGCAATAAGTTATTGCATAATGGATGAGGCACATTATCAGAAATATAAAATATCTTATAAGAATATCATTTTGGTCGTTTCAATGGTACATTAGTACACTTGAGTAAAAACAAACAATAGTTTTGACGAACTTTTTTATGGGCGCATTTAATTAGGTCAGGAGGTAAAAAGTCAACCAAAATAAACAAAAAATCAAAAATCATCCATGATCTTCATCTTTTTGGAAATGATCGATAGATCTACAAAACACTAGGTAGCTGTCGTATGGCAGAAGTATCTGTTCATAATAATATGAAGGTAGGGAAAGCTGAGCGTTGGCTGATTAAGAAACCTAATCTAAAACACGTAAATAGATTCTTCATTTGTTGCATTTTACAGGCTATAAAATTATATAGCCCAGGGCGCGTGGGCTATGATCTCATAAGCTTCGTAATGAAGCTTAGGGATCAGAAATTAAGTAGATGTCATCTAATAAGTTTCTCACCCTAGATTATTCCTAACTTGTTACTTCTTTCATTAATGTTATATGGTCATGAGTGGAGACCCTATCTGTTGCAAGACTAACGCCTGGCGTAACCGTCACCATGTTATTCAGTGTTTTTTAAGTAGGATCCTGCCATGACCGTGGTAATGTTATCGTGAAAGCCTGGTATAACCGCGACAATGCTGTATTATATTGCAATGCCTGCCATGACCGTGACAATGTAATATAGTTCTGCAAGGCTTGGTATGACCGTAACAATGTAATGTAGTACTGCAAAGCCTGGCATGACCGTGACAATGTAATATAGTATTGCAAGTTCAGGTATGAGAGTGGTAATGTAGAAATTTACAATTAGGACTGCTATAACCGTGACAATGTGTATTGCAAAGCCTGGTATGACCGTGACAATGTAATATAGTATTGCAAGGCCAGGTATGAGGGTGGTAATGTAGAGATTTAGGCTTAGTTCTACTATGACCGTTATAATGTATTGCAATGACTAGTAAATATGTATGACATTAATGCCAGGAATATCCTTAACAATTTTAAGTGATCTTCATTACAATTAAACAGTTCAATACTATGATCATGGTGTTTAACTATCTTAATCATGTCAAAATCAAAATTACTACTATACATTAATATTCACGTTCGCTTATAAACCACAATAAAGGCTACGGTCGCGCCAGGCTTCCATGATAACACTTTCAGGGTCATGACAGGCCTTGCAATAGAATACAGCATTGTCACGGTTATACCAGCCTGTCACGGTTATACCAGGCTTACACGATAACACTACCACGGTCATGGCAGGATCCTTGCGCTACTTAAAAAACACTGATTAACATGGTGACGGTTGTGGCAGGCGTAAGTCTTGCAATAGGTAGCATGTGCATGAGTGGTCCTATGGTCCCCGGCCTGGATCTATGACAATTGACATACTTTGTGTAGAACTGCCTTAGATTAAATACACACATGTAATGTAGTATGTATCGGACCAAGGACTGAAATTCCATACTTATCCAAGTACTGATGACAAAACGTATTTAGCCAGAGAATAACCAACAACTGGAACAACCTACCAGATAACTGTATGAAGCGAAATCAGCCCATGTCAATCAAATCAAAATATACCCATAGGGTGAATGTGGGAACGAAAGCTTCTTTCTGGCCAGAAATTATTTTAATGTATTACTTGTCTTGAAAATCATCTACTCGTGGTCAAAGCGTGACATGGTATATAAGTGTATAAGTGTATATACACTGTTCCATTTGTGCAAAGTTATTGAAAATCATATTTTCAGACCTTGGACCCTGTGTGATGGGGCTCTGCCCTCAATCAGTGTGAAGAAGGTGAAGGAGCCAGTAAAAGAAGTTACTGAGAGGGGTGCATTTGCTAAAAGGAAGAAAGCCAGGGTAAATATTTTTATGTGTGAATTATATAACGTACAGCACCCAATGCAAACTGCTAAAACGAAAACAAGCAGTGCAGATATCACTCAATTATACTTTATATAAATATATATACTTTATATACAGTATATATACTTTATATGTGTCCTTCATTCTATATCGAAACATCAAGCAATAATACTCTCCCCAAAATGAATAATTGGAAATTAGAGCTGTTGCAGATTATATCTGTATTTCTAGTTCTGAACTTTTATATAGTGTGGATATCATATGTGCACATTGCGGATATTAATGATCATTTTTGAATTCACATTCATGATATTTCTCAAACAAGGCAGATTGAGTACTCAATTATACTATATTCTTACATGTTTGATTACAGAATCCCTATAAAACGGAAATTGTCTGAATAGGTGTGTGCTTCATTCTATAGCGATATTTTCTTCTGTAGCATAAACAGCTCTTCATGTATTTCTACAGTTCTGAACTTCTATATTTTCAGGATTTGAGTGAGGCATTAAATGAGGAACAAGATCCACCATCCAAGCTCACTATACTATCACCTAAAAGAGTTGCTGTGACACCGTGCCCTAGTACCTTCAAGAATTCCGCCCCAACATCAGAGAAGTGCATTCAGGCATTTCAAGCAACAGCAAATTCATCATCTCAGACTTGTATTGAGAAGAGAGTGAAATGTGTACAAACATTAAGTCTGTACACAAGGGATAAAGGTGAGACTCAGGTTTGGGGGACACAACCATCGCTTCAACTCTTTAATCACATGGTCCTCATTTCATGAGATTTTATTGTTGCTAATTCTGTGCATGTATTAAGCTAATTGTGATGATGTATCATATGAAATCCCAATTTCGATCAAATTGGGTCATGAATCGCCACAATATAGCGTCTTCGATATCATCAATGACAACTGAATCTGAATTTGAAATTTACAAAGAAAATGGCATATGGTAATACAGTGTCCGTTGTCCCATATCTCATTTTGATCCGTTAAATTAAAGGCTTTATTTCGATGGTAGAACTTAATTAACTGTACAATTAGTATAAAGACACTTTGATTGATTGTTGTCCCAAAGGAATTTAGTCTAGGTGCTCTATTTAATATACAGTTCATGGAAATCTAATTGAAGCGACGGTTATGTCCGCCATTTCCGCCATCTCTGACTTTACCGTTTTCAGGCTATATGGTGTGACTTGCTTCATTTGCTCAAAAGAATGAATTGCGATTTAACAGACATACATATGAGACAGTACATGTATGTCAATGTATGTAATTCAATGATGTTAGATAAGAATTCATTGCAAGGTAAATGTTTGTTCAACCACCTGTTTTTTTTTTATAAGGCTGTCAAATTGAAGAGCTACCTAAAACAGTTACTACTATTGGTACTCAGACAATTGCTGATGAAGATGATGATGAGGAAGATGAGGAATTTGATGAAGATGAGTTCAGTGACCCAACTTGGGAGCCAGAAGGCTGGGAGGATGATGATGAGGAAGACATTGACGAAGAAGCTCCAGTTGAAGGGTAAGCTGCAGCATAACTGTACCCCTGGTAATTTTCGTGTGCAACTATATTTCGCTCTATTCGCCAGTTTTTGAAAATTCATGAAATTCCAAGAGTACAAATTCACGAAGTATTGATGGCAATGTTATTTACGTGTTAAGGTTTTTGACTTGTGACATTTACGTATTAAATAGTGAAAAATGTAAGTAGGCTAATTGAATTAACTTATAATATAACTTTATATTCTGTTATATTCTGTTCTTTCAGACCAGAGTTTGACGAAAACACCATGTTTGCTGTAGAGTTGAAGCAACTTCTTCTTTTGTTCAAGTTTTGTTTCTTTTGTTGTGCCACCAACTCACACACCTTCATCCACAGTACCTACGGGACCTCGTTGACCATTTGGCAGAAATGCAGTGAATGCTGCAAGACATTCCGTTGGTGCAGCCAGAATGATTTGCACGGATTGGTGAGGGGAAACATCAGACTGTCAGCAAGCATTCTTTTCACAGGTAAACAAAACAGCTGGTCAAAAGGGTAAAGTGTCTGATTTTCTTTATAAAATAATAGAAATTGTCTAAAGTAACATGTATTTATGTTGAGTCAAATACAATCAGTTCATTTCTCCAAACAGGAGAGCCATCTTTATGTAAATTCAAATGCTGTTACCCACAGGGCCAATAATGCTTTGGCTTAGGCCCTGTTTATGCTGTTTATTATTAAATAAAGGAATCATAAAAACTAAAAAAAAAAGTGTCTGGGTTAAAAATAACTGTACTTATTATCACATTAAGTAATATTTTGCTGAATGGATCCATAAAAGTACAACCTCAGGCCTGTAGTCAGTATTTGCCAAGGACTGTGGCTCACTTTTTTAAAAAAATTCCAGGGGTTTCACTTTTAGCAGTTAACTTTGGCCCAAAAATGTCACTAGAAAAATGCTCAGAATGGTGAATTTTTGCTCGAACCCAACTCGAATCCCCTCCCCAAGCTATTGGCCCTGAACCTATAGAAAGATTGAACTCTCTTTACATTATATTTGCAATTATGTTTTGATTCAGGAGCATGTCCAACAAAGGTGTTAAGACAGCTGAAGGCATGGGGCCTTCATACTTATCACAGGTCCTCATTCTTCTATCACCAGAGAAAATTTCTCCATGGTAAGTTAAAGAATAATTTATTAACAATCCCCCTCTCTCTCGCTCTCTGTATTTGTCTCTCTTCCTCTTCTATACTCATCTGTATTTGTCTCTCTCTTCCTCTTCTCCATTCATATGTATTTGTTCCAAATTATTTTAATTTGTCATGTTAATGCATTGTTTTCATACTATAAAGGTACAATAAGAAGAGTCTGGGACATGCAGCGGAGTGACCTCATCTCCACAACTCCTGAGAAGGGTATGATCCTGGGAGGCGATGCCCGTTGTGATAGTATGGGCCACAATGCAAAGTATGGGGCCTACTCCTTGATGGATCTGACAAGAAATAAGATAGTTTCAGCAGAACTTGTTCAGGTGCATACTATATCTGGTATGAAATAATCATAAAACCAACATATGCATGTAGACTTGGCACAGCATAAACTGTTTAATAAGAACCATAAAAGTCTTAAAAAGTGGATAAAGTTGAAGTGATGGTTACAGAGGAGGCAGTGAAAAATAACATTTTACCTGTATACTGTGGACACTATTAAGTTTGTAGGTTATTGTGTTTCAGAAAAATGAATGTCCAAAACATGCATCCCAAAACATGGAACTGGAGGCTTTTAAGCGGTGCAGACAATCCGTTGAGGGGAAGACCAGGGTGCTGGTGACAGATCGCCACTTGCAAATAAACAAATACATGAGGGAGCAGATGCCAGAAGTGAAACATTTCTTTGATATTTGGCATGTTGCAAAAGGTATATATTTGTTGCCAGACTACAGTACTTGATAGTCCTAACTTAAGTGTTCCATGTTATTTCCAACTTGATATATAAAACTCAACTGATTTATTAGTTTCATTTCATTTTCTGTCACTTCTTAAAAGTGGCAACATATTGTTAAAGTCATCAAAAAGATTAGACACTGTTCGGCTCTGGTGTTCAATGTGTGTATCAAAATAATTTCCACATATTTTTGTTTAATTATCCAATTTTGCTTGCACATTTTTTTATTTCAGAATAATTTATTTGATATTATATTGCTGTTGTTTTTAGGATTGAAAAAGAAATTACTGGCCCTAAGTAAGAGAGAAGATGGAGCTAGAGTATCTGTGTGGTTGCGTAGCATCATCTCACACATGTATGTATTGTATCGCATAACAACAAAAAAAATTTAGTTTAAATTTTATACTGATGTCTAGAGATGAAGGAGTTCTGTTGAAGAAGAAATTTTCAAGATGGCTGCTATCTATCAAAACATGTTTTTGTTCGGTGGATTTGCTACTCCGTGGAGTTGCTGTTTTTCTGGTTAAAGAAAAAGAACCAAGCATAATACCAGCATGATTTATTCTGACTGTCTGATTAATCTAATTTTCTCAATCTAATGTTCAGGTAATGCACAATTAATGTAAAGTAGTGGAATACTTATACTTACATTCCACTTATAGATGTTCATTGAAACATTAGTCAGCTGGTCTTGAGCCTCAAAAAGTGCTTTACTTACAAAGGTGTTTAGAGGTGTTCCACTTTACAGATTTCGTTGCCTGATATTGTATAAATTATATTAAGTTATATAATTGTTCACCTTTCAGGTATTATGTTGCTGATTCTAGCAATGGTGATCAGGCATTGGCCAGGGAGAAGTGGTTAGCTCTGTCTAACCACTTGGCCGATATACATGACCACAGGGGGCACGACTTATACCGTCAATGCACACACCCTGAGAACTATGTTCCCTCAAAGGAATTCTTTGAACCTGGTGAGATGTTGCCTTCTTTATTCAAAAATCTGATTTTTATGCTATAGATATGACAAAAAAACAAAATCATCTAAAATTGATACAATTTTTGTTTTGTCTGCTCAATAGCTCTAAATGTAGATCTATGACTTAGCTTGTTTAACATATTTTAGATTTGTATAAGCGAACATCACATTGGATATTCAACATTTGTTTTAAAAGTTACTTATCCTACATCATGTACATTGTACATTGAAACTATAAATCTTGAACCCTCAAATCTGCATTCTAAATTACAGGAACGGACATCTATGAAGACCTCACAACTGTTCTCGAGTCAAGGAGACTTGTGAATGATGTTTCCAGATTATCTCCATGTGGGCAAACGGCAGGTTTAGAGGGGTACCATAGCCTTCAAGGGCATTTTGCACCAAAAATGTACCATTTTGGATATGAAGGGATGAAAAGCAGGTAATAATTGAATAAACCCAACATAAACATTGACTATACATGAATTCTTTCCACCATAGTCGGTATTGAGGAACTTCACTAGATTATTTTTCAAACTACATGTACCGTATTCATTCATATAAATGCTCAGTGCGGTTCTCAAATTGAAATTAAAGATATTGATGAATTCCAATAAGCACATTTTAAGAGTCCAGTTGAAAAATGATTAAAATCTTCTTTTCTCATAAGTTAATATTTCATTTATTCTGGAGACCATATTCATCACAAAAGTTGTTATTTGGTCAAATTAGACTGATACCATATGCATGCATTGGGTACTATTACTAGAAGTTGACATTGTTTTATTTCTAAAAGTGTTATTACATCTGTATTTAGTACTGCTCAATGCCTCTACTGTTACAGAGTACAGCTGGCTGCCCTACACTATAATGAGAATGCGGGAAGGGAGACAGCAGTTGGGATTGATGGTACCAAGTATTTAAACATGTATTACCCCAGGAACAAGGTGCACGAGGCAACAGTGAGAGAGGTGAAAGTTGGCATGACATTTGGTATGTAATATATACTAGACATGCAATATACTGTACTCTCTTAATTCCCGTGTGTCACTATATTTTGCGCCTTTCAATATAATAGTCATGAAATTCCTGGTAATTTATTTTACTCAATGTTCACATGAGCCATGAAAACTAGAAAACTGAAAATTAGCAAAAATTTATAGTAGCTTTGAAATTTCACAGTCACAAAAACGTGAAATATAATAGCCTCAATTATTCGTGGGAGTACAGTATCAGCATTCACAGTAAATTGATAAATGTTGTATTAAAGGTGCAACGATCATCGACTAGTGTCAAAATATATTTAAGTTTGTATTTTTCATCACGACTAACAGCAACGAAACCCCCTGGATGAACATTATTTCAGCTGATATTCCTCTTGAAACATGGTGGATCTTAAAAATCTATAAGTGGGAATCCCTTTATAGAAGCTTTGAAGTGAATTTACTCTTCTTATTGCTGAAATTGAGCGTTTATCCATACATTTTAAGAAAATAGGTATGTCAAGAAATGTTAAGCCAAATATTGACCTGATAGCTCAGAAAAAGTAAAAAATTCTAATTTCCTCTCTACAGTCCTTGTTGCCCCTTTAATATACTTATAAAGCTGATAGTTTTTCATGATCAGATAATTTAATCCTGTATGTATTACCAATTCCCCTAGTTCTTTTGTAGGGTGAAATGTCCCAACCCAACATAGTCAATTCTAAAAAGGCATTGGCCCATAGTCTATATATTTCATTAGAGTAAAAAACTTCATTCTTCAACTTGAATTTATAGTAAAGTACATGTAGATGAATAGTTTTCAGACTGTTCCTTCCAACTCTACGTACTTGAAGCTGTTACAAGTAAGGGATGTTTTATTTCAGGATACATTGAAAAATTGATGACAGAGTTGGAGTACCTCCTTAGAAATAGGGAGGTTGCAACTGAAGTGGTGGCAAGCTTTAACACACCAAGACCCCTAAGCAAAGAAGAGCCACCTGCAGATAAGGTCGATGTTTACAATAGCAGAATTGCCAGAGCCAATTTTGGACCAGTTAACTTGGAATAATGTAGAGTAGATGCAAGTAGTAGTTAGTTCACAGTTTTCAGTTTTTATATGATAAGCCTTTGTCTTGAGATTATTGATTAGGCCTATAGATATAAAAGCATGTCCAGTAAACCAGTAAAAGGAATGAGAGCAATTAGGCCTAGACCTATACGATACAAATTAAAAATTCAGTCAAAATAACAATCTTTAAAACCACATTTATATGTACATTTCAAATACTAGTATGATATTTCTTTGAATGAGTTTTGAATGTTTAATGATGAAAATCAAGACCATTTCTACTTGCATCTAGTCTGTTAGACCACACAGCCAGTAATCGAGTAAACTATTACTGTAGATTGGGTTAATTTGGCGCTACTTAATTTGGCAATTTTGCCATTTTTGGCATATTGGCGGCTATTTAATTTGGCAGATATGCAAAAAATTTAAACTTACGTGCTGTTTGCGAATTACCATGTAAATGGGCATGTTTGGCTATGTTCATTTTTTGAGGACCACTGGCGATATTCACCACGTTTGTACATTTTCATGAGATCATCCTTTACATTTTGCACCTCGATCGATGCTTTTCCTTTCTAGTTTTTCCCTGAGTATTAATGAGTGACTGACCAGTTCTGAGAGAATTTTTTTTCATATTTTTGGAAAAAAACTTAACCGGAAGTGACCTAAATACACTGGACCAAATACCCTAGATAATTCCTGGGATTCATTCTAAATTTTAGCGAAGATTTATATTGGCGAATTTTTCAATTTCGCCAAATTCGCCAAATTAAAGCGGGCGCCAAATTAACCCAATCTTCAGTACTCTTTGCATGTGTAAAGTACACTACATCTTTATTATGATTACATTTTGGCACCACTCACTCATGTGCCTCTCTAAACCCCACAAATTGATGTAATTCTTCAAGTTGTCCTGGAGGAGGATAATGGGCTCTGATGCAGAGCACAGCACATGAAGGTAGAACCATTCTCACTTGGGGACCCAAGACACCCCAAGCAGCTTGCACAAGCTGTCTATATGCCACATGACGCCTACGTCTATCAATAGGTCCATTAAATCCATTAGGATATTGCCTTTTGTAGGCTCTCCAGGCTGCGTCAAGTGTTAATCTATTTGTGCATAAACCGTGGAATCCTGGGTTATCAGTTATGCATCTAAGAATGCGTGGTGTCTCCTTCAGCTGGAAGGACTGTTCGTTGAGGGCCCTAATCTGCGGAATAGATCGACAACAAACATTCTCCCGCCTGTCATCCATCGGCTGACAATTGCCACATGTACACCTATAAAAACAACATTGAATGTATAAAGCGTTTGAGTTTTACAATTTACACCCTTGGTATACGCAGCTAACGAAAATTGACCGGTACCGGTACGGGTCAAAAGCTGGACCGGTAGGGGTTAACGGTTTTATTTGAATTTAAAACAGCCATAACGGACCGGTTCTATTGCCCCGAACCGGTCCGTCTTCTCGCTGCAAGCAGGATGAAATTCTTTGTCACAAAGTTTGGCATTTTTTATAAAATCAAATGCGCGTCATTGAAACTCACAAGATGTAAAGAGCATGTCATTTACATCATACCTTGATGGGGAAAAATAGATCAATATTGAGCAAGTTATGGCTGTTTTAAATTCAAATAAAACCGTTAACCCGTACCGGTCCAGCTTTTGACCCGTACCGGTCAATTTTCGTTAGCTGCGTATACCAAGGGTGATTTAGCAATCGGCCAATTATATTGTTATATGTATCATGTGTATGTTATGTAGGTTAGGCTACATTTTATAGTAGGTGTATTTCATTACAAAATTATTGAAATATGGAACAAAAATAAGAAACTAAAAAATGAATTATATTAGTGCAAAATAAACTTGCGTAACTTGGTTCCAAACATCAGTTTTGTGGAATTTAGCTGGAAATACAAAACAAGAAATAAGAACTTGTAATCTGCAAATGATACTCATGATTGGCAATCATGAAAATGTTAAGAGTATGTACAGATGTTGGAGGAATAAACCAATTTTGTGAGAAACGCAAAAAGTGTTCTATTAAACAGGTAAATTTTTCAAATAGGAGTCACTGGTAGATCCGGAAGCCATTAAGCTGTTAAGGGAGCACATTTAAAGTCTGAATATTAGTTCGAAAAATGTTTGGCCCCTAAAACTAAGAAAATAGGCCCAAAAGACCAGATTTAGTATGGCAAGTGATTTTGGAAAGTCATATCTTTCTTCATGAGTACTTTCTGGCCTAAATACAGTGGCTCTTATATAAAAAAAAAAACAATATGTTTTCTTTCAAGCATCATGGGCTTTCAATTAGACATGTAGTAAAAATATAAATTCAACTCTCTTAAAAATTGTGGATTATACCTTGTCACTCTTAGAAAAAACATTAGGCTTATTTTCTTGTTTTTCTCAATTTATATAGGCCTAATATAATATGATATCAAAAGCTTCTTCTACACTATATGTACAACTTCTGAAAAGGGGAGGGGGATTAAATGTGATAACGTTAAAAAACCATGTTATTTTTCCATTCCATTTTGACATCCCCAGAACAAGATTTATCTAATAAAAATATCCAAATGGCAGCCAGAATGTAAAATGGTCACTGAAAAGTTGATCAGCTTTAGAAATTTTTACTATGCAATTTTTACTATGTAAATGAAAAAATAAGGCCAAAAGGGCAAGTTATGCCCAAAAATGCCAACTAATCGAGGCCCTACAAAATTTCTTGGTTTATCTTGGGGTGGAGGTTGAGAAATTTTCTATAGGCCTAATCTACTGTCAGGCTGTTATGGATTGTAGATGTTCGGATACAGTATTCTACTGTTAGGCTGTTTGGAAGTGTACGGATTAGGTGTTCGGATACAGTATACAGGTTTTACTGTCAGGCTGTTTTGGAAATATATGGCTTAGGTATTCAGATACAGTGTATATACACAGGTTCTACTGTCAAACAGTAGTGCAATCAGTGGTCAACGTTTGCGTTACATCATATACAAATGAGTAAAAAATAATTTGTCACTTCACATTTGATCACATGAATCAAAGTAAATCAGGTGAAAGTATACTAGCCAATACAGCTAGCTTAGCTTTGATTTTAATCAGCTACAGCTACATATAGCTAAGCTTTGATTATTTGCACTCTGATCAAGTTTCTGTATTTCTATGCATTATTGTACTAGGAAGAACAGGGGACTCTGCTGGATTCTAACCAGCAACTGACCTGCGTTAGCAGGACTGTGTTTTATTACACCAAGAGAAGTGAACCCATTCAAATTAGAACAAAATGCATATGAAGCAATAACTGAATCGAATGCAAAATCACCATATAGTTAATGGTAGACTCGTCTGGGTCATAAGCAAAGAAATGTACAAAGAGAAATTAGTGGTGGTATACACAAAGATAGCAGAATTTTTCTTAGGAAATACATCCTAAATTAAATAAATTATTTCTTTAGGATTCCTAGAAAAATTCTGCCATCTGTGTTTACATTTGGCAAAACAATACTAGATCTAAATTAGGAGGCTAAAAATCAAGACATTAGAAAAATACAATAGGCGAAATAATGAACAATCATAAAATGGTCAAATATAGATAAAATTTTAATCCAAACTGAGGTTATTACCAAGAATCAAGATCCGTAGGATCGTCCGGCAATGGTGGGTAGCGTGATCTAGAGCTCGGCCTTTTTCCACTGGAATCCCTTCGCTTTGAATGGTACTTATCCAATGCTCCCGACTCCGGCTCAAACTGACACATTCGAGCACCTTTCCCCCTTCTCAATGCGTTCTCAAAGAGCACCCTCTCACCGATATCGCTGTCTGAATCGCTGCTTGAACCGCTTGTGCTCGCCATATTGAATATGTACTGAACTATCTGTACAGCTGGATCATTGACCCCCAATTGACTGCTATGCGTCATTTGTCACGTGACTAGCGCGATACAGGAAAAATGGGGAATTTCGAATCAACGATTTTGGGGTACTTTTATTGCATATTTCAGGTATTTATACAGTGTTTGTGGTATTAATTATAATCGACAGACATAAATAAACATTCAAACTATATGTTTTATGAAGTTTTATGCCCATTTTTACACTTAAATTTACATCTTTAAATATCCATCTGTTCTGGTCGAATAATTTTCATATAACCCTTATGTATCTGATAGTTATACAAATGAAAAAAATGTCAAGTAAAGCAAAATATTATCTGTCCACTATCTGTCCACTAAATGAAAAGACATCATTCACTTTTTGTGATTTTATAACATGGGCTCTATGGGGAATCTCCCCGACCTAGAAGTCACATTTTCAAAGAAAATTAAATTTTGAAAGTTGATTAACTGTTTTTGTTACCACATGTAGATTTCAATATGGTATCACATCGACTGAATTTTGAATATTTAATGATGTAAATCAAGATTATTTCTACTTGCATGTAGGCTAATAGGTTACATGCTTCCGAAAGTGGACTAGTCATATTAACAAATACTGAATTACATGACTATTACATATTTTGCACCAGTATGGAGTATTTAGGATTTTGAGTATGTACTTTAAATCTGTGTGTTTGAGATGTTTAAAATATATCACATTACACCTACTGATCAACATGTAAAGTGGTGTTACATATATGTAATATTACCTGTACCATCTATGTTGTCTCCTTGTAGTAGAACTGGGACAAGGTAAATTCCTTTGTCTGTGTTTTGAATTCTTCTATCTTTGTTTGGACTTTTGTAATGCTTTTTAACTTATCCTAACTAACTTATGACCTATATTTAAATGTGCACATTGACTGAATCTATATCATATCCTTTGAAAAGAACTAAATTCTATCTGAGTTATAATTTCATAAAATACCATAGCATCAATTCATAACTTTGATGTTCATTCTATAAAAACTTGGGCTCAACTGCCAGCTATTTGGCTTCTGTAGCATAGTTAGCCCTTTTTAAAAACGTGTATCCTTGAAATAACATAGCAATCAAGCAATTCCGCCCTTGCAATAGATTTTCTTACTTATTTATATTACATGTTAAATTCAAGAAATGTGCTCCAGCTATCTATTTATCAACATGCTGCAACAGCTGCTCTGAAATTGGGTTACATGCTTCCAAAAGTGAACTGGTCATGTAAATTAATGTTAAATATTTGAATTATTTTGCACCAGTATGGAGTATTTAGGGTTCTGAGTATGTTTGAGATGTTTAAGAGATATAATCAGATCTAGTGTTACATATTGAAAGGGAAACTGATCATGTAAATTGATGTGAAATATTTTGCACCAGTTCGGAACTTGAGGGTTGTGAGTACTTCAATTCACCATCACTTAGATACTCTGTACATTGCCACACGCTCCAGATATGATAGATATCTGTTACCATCATAAGACTAATGATCATTGGTAACACATTAAACTGCTCTGAAATTAGATTACATGCTTCCAAAAGTGAACTGATCATGTAAACAAATGTTAAAATATGTGATCTATTTTGCACCAGTATGGAGTATTTAGGTTTCTGAGTGTTTACTTTAAATCATTTCATTTGAGATCTTTAAAATATATTACTGCTGTAATCAGGTAATAACTTGAACTGATTGTGCTATTACCAACATGTATATGTTTACAATATTACATCAATACTAGTTGATTTTCTAGCGAATATACCAATGGCTAATCTGATACAATCCTTCAACCCTATGATTTAAAAATTGTTATGCATACCAAAGTGAACTGATCATGTATGTTTTAAATACAAGAAGTATTTTGCACCAGTTTGGAGTATTCAAGGTTGCGAGTACTTTAAATTGCTTAAGAGGTCAGGTCAATGTTTCAGTGTGCGTCAAAAAACGTAATTAATTATGTAAGGGGGGAGGGTGTAAATCCCTGTTATGACACCACCAAAAAGTGTTGACATATTGTTATGGTCTCCGTTTTTTTGTGATGGCGGTTGGTGGTTGGAGTCTGTAACAGATTCTTACAACTTCCAATAACTTAACAAATACTGTTTAGACTGACTTAAATTGTTTTCTAAATCATATACAAGTTCTCAGAAGTTCAAATCTGACTTTAGATTTGAGATTTGACCTTCAATAAAGTTCTTAATGTCAAAAAGGTCTTTTTTTAACTTGCTTCAAAATTTCAAAGTCATCTACAAGACCTCAGAAGCTCAAATCTGACTTAAGATTTCAGATTTGACCTTCAATGACCTTCCCAAGGTCAAAACGGTCTTTTTTCAACTTGCTTTAAATTAACCAATTTTTTAGGTGGTGACATTTTGCCATGTTAATGCCTTGTTTAATTAGGTGACAGACATTGATTTCAGAGTTTCATCTTCTGCAATGGTATGATCATTTAATATACAACAGATATGATAGAGAATTTGATATGTGTTTATAGCAGAAGCAGATATTGTGTGCTGGGGTTGTACTTGTACACTGCATGCAAATCAACATTTTGATTCTTTAACACTGTACACGAAACAACATTTTGACTTTTGTGAGAAGGGGGAGGGGGGTTAAAACCTTGCTAAATCAATTACGTTTTTTGACGAACAGTGAAATATTGACCTAACCCAACAACACTATTTACATGGCCAAGTGCTCCTGCTATTTACTTAATATCAATCAAATAAAGAGAATAAGTAAAACATTATGCTGCACTTGAATTAGGTTACAAGCATCCAAAAGTGAACTGGTCATGAACATTAATGTTTTATACTTGAATTATTTTGCACCAATAAGTTTGGAGTATTTAGGGTTCTGAGGGTCAGTACTTTAAATCACCATTACTTGTGAAAGTGAACTGATCATGTAAATTAATGTTTAATTCATGGGTCATTGTCCCCTAACCGTCCCCATAGTATTCATAACTAGTAAAGAATAAATGACCTTTAATAAAGCTAAAATAAGTTATTCTTTGTGGTAAAAGTATGTATCCTACTTTCCAGATGATAGGCGACAAAAGTTGCTGAAGATGATGATGAGCAGCACACAATCCAAAACTGAAAAAATGGGAAGACCGTTGAAAAGTTCGAGAGTGGTACAGTTTGGTCTTTATGTAGCCTCCGCATCAGAAAAGTCAAAGCTTACATTAGTGAAGTCTCCATTAGGAGATAAAAACTTTATTCAGCTAACTTGTGGAACACAAGACTCTTACCATGATATTCTTCAACAGGTGAAAGCTGCATTATTTCCCAAGGGTCTAAATATAATGATTGGAAATGTAAACTGTTATAATCTAACACTGACAGACATTACTGGGCGAAGTGTAGAGGATGCAGTGGATGGTGTTTTTTCATTACGAAAATATCTGGATGCTAAATTAATACCAGGACAGATAAGACTTTTTTGCAAGTGTATTCCAGTGAATGATGAAGAAAGTGACAGTGACAGCAATAGTGATATTGAAGTGATGAAGACTCGCTACCCATTCAGGTAATTAATATTCTATAAATAACAACATACAAGGTGATCCAGAAGTAATGTCACTACTAGACCAATCTTCTTGAAACTTGGCACAGATGTTCCCCAAACATTATTTAGTTAATACCTCAAGATTAAAGCTTCTACTATTTGATTGGTTCTGGACTTGATAATTCAATATAATTATCTATTTATTTCATTTTACCATGGGAATCTAATGTCAGTGATTCAATGTAGGATCATATATAATCTCAGACAATATTTAGTCAATTATTTTATTTTCTGAGAAAGCACCACAGTAGCAATTACATGACTGGGATAGATGATTCTTACAGCCTTCACTGGGAAAATGCCCTAGGACATAAGGCCATCCTCATAACCAAAAGCTCAGTGGAATCAGTTTTCAAACTTCTGATGAAGGAAATATGTCATGGGAGCAATCCAAGAAATGAGGAATGAGGCATTTTAAACGTGGAATGCTTCACTCCATATCCTTCAGAATTTAAAGAGTACCACCTCCCTGATCAAAACTACATGGATAAAATTAATGCCAATGCAGATTCCCTCTAAAATAGTCATTTTTTCCATGGGGAATTCAGATGAGACTCTTCATTAATATTAAGTCTCAAAAGAGACATAACAGAGTGATTTGCAGGGGTGGATCTTGAATTTGACAATTTTAGTGCTAAATTAGATTTTCCCAATTTTTGAAAATTAAATTGAGGTGCAAAGAAGACACTTAGAATGGTATAAAACAAAGAATAGTACCCTAACATCAAAGAATATGAGAATTGGTATAAAAATGACACCTCTTTAAATTTTCATTTTAGCTCAGCAATGACTGATGAAGAGGATCTCAATGGTTCGAGTGCAGACATTACGACATCGTAAGTACATACATGCACTATATGCGCATGCAGTATCAAAAGTAATAATCCATACTTAGAACTCCATATGTCTAAATGCTCTAACTGCCTGAATACATATTTGCCTTTTTCTTTTATTGTTATACCAATTTTTCAGACATTTACAGAAAAGAATGTTTTTAGTCACCGCCAAAAAGACTTGAACACATAATATTGTGAGCAACAAGGTGGTGACATTTTGTCATGTTAATGCCTTGTTAGAACTTGATGGTGCAATTTTGAGAGAATATTGTGAAAAGTTTCAGTTAATTTTGGTGTTTTCAGTTCAGGTGTATATTGTGTTACAGGCTGAGCCACTTTATTATTATGGGATGGAGTAAGATCAACTAGAAAAATCTGTAATCCAATGCAAATTTCCACATTTAGCCAGTCATCTTACAGTTTACAAAGCATGCCCAAAAGTAATCAGGTCTAGAATAATAAACCCAGAACCATTGGTAAAAAGTATTAATTAATTTTAGTTTACCTGTAGATATGTTAACAAAACGTGGCAGAAAATATTTAAGCATTTGTTTGAATTTTCAGGAAAGGGGATACCATCAGAAAGACAGTTGAAGCTGCCAGTGAAATACAGTAAGTTCATTAGAAAGCATTGTTATCTAACAGAAATAGTTAGGAGCAAAGATTTGAATAAGATTTTAAAAGTAATCGGTCCATTCAATCGTACAGTATTTGATCCATCCAATTTTTGTCCATTTATCCCAGAAGCACTCATTGGCATAGATTGCACCCTCAAAACCAGGTTTGCTGCTCTCCAAATTTACCTTTGCAAAAAACCATGTCATCTTTATATGAAAACAGGGTCCAATCTTGAATTCTGGGATTTTTCGACTTCTCCCCTGCGTGCAGAGTCTTGTTATAAATTCCAAAGACAAAGCTCTCTTTTAAGAGGCGAAGTCGAACAAATGCAAAGGGGACTCCTCTTCCATTATCTAATGTAGAAATAGAGACAGAATGAGTATAAGGGGTCTTCTAACTCTGCCTATTTTAGACCACTCATAATAAGTACTATTTCATATTTGTTTAATGTCTTGGTAGATAACACAAACAATTTTCTGATTAAGCGATTCTTTTATATTTTATGGCCTGGAATAGCCTCGAACCCTGGTCTGTGATACGAAAATCTAATAAGGGACTAGCAAACCTGGGTTTGACTGTTAACCTCCTGTTCATTGTGGTATGGATTACGAATGCAGTTTTGCACAGGTGTCAACAGAAACAAACAGTAAACCTGGTTTCCTGAAGCTGGGTTTACTGGATTTGCCAAGCACATCTTCGACTCTCTCAGTTATCCAGCCATAATGTGTACATCTCTTGATTAGAAAGATTTTTAAAAAATGAAACAGTTGTAGAAAAGCTGTTATTTAATGAAGCATGTGTTGAATTTTCAGGAATGAGGATACCATCAGAAAGGCAGTTGAAGGTGCCAGTGATATACAGTAAGTTCATTCAGTGTCATTAGAAAGTATTATTTAGGAGTGAACCTCTCAACAGGACCCTCATATGAATCTTCACTTAAAACAAATCCACAAATACATGTATTCTGATGAGTGGCAGTAGGTTTATGATGAGCATTACCTTAGATTAACCCACATATACATACATGTACAGGCCCGTAGCCAGGATTTGCCAAAGGGGGGGGGTTGCTTTTTAAAAATTCAAGGGGGGTTCACTTTTGACAACTTTGGCCCAAAAATGCCCAAAATCACTTGAAAAGTGCTCAGAATGGTGAACCAAAAATGTAATTTCAGTATGGATTTAGCAAACCTAGACTTAACCAAAAAAGGTCCCCTTATAGGCTTGGTACTGAAAACAATTTGAAAGATACAACATTATACAAGCATTTCGAACAACATTGTATTGTAACTGTCTTATATTAGACAGTTAGAGTCTTATAAGAATACTATACAATACAATCAGTAACATTTATAACTTTTTACCTTGTAGGATGGACTATTGCCTTTCAAAAGAAGAGATGGAGGATTTTATATTCAACATGTAAGTAGAGCAGACTTCCTTTAAAGACAGAAATATATTTGGTAATTATCCCACCGAACAAAGTTCGAGGGGATATAGGAAAGCCGTCTGTCCGTCCGTCCATCTGTTTGTCCAGGAGATAACTCAAATACTGGTTGATGCATGGGGATAAGGGAGCTCTGTTCAAGAGGGCTGCTATTTATCGAGACATGTTTTGTTTGGTGGGATTTGCTACTCGGTGAAGTTGCTGTTTTCTAGTTTGTATATTTGAGGAAATAAAGCCCCACAGAGCAAGAATGACCATGGATTTTGTGTTTTGTATATTTAATATACAGTATGATCACAAAACCATGATTCTCATTTAAACATAAAAAGATGAACATATTGGAGCTTTTCAGAGGCATAGCCAGGATCTTAAATTTGACGAGGCAAATTTTATTTGGCGAGGCAAATTTGAGGCACTAGCGAAATAACACTATAAAGATAAAAAGAGTTCATTTTCACAACTTCAATTCAAAACAAATGTCTGAATTGATATTTTTCTATTAAATTTTGGCGAGGCAGTTGCCTCACCTGCCTTATGCCTGGCTAGTAGTGGCTATGGCCATGGTTTCACAATGAGGTTAGTGTTTATCAGGTTGACAGTATAGGGCATAAAAATGGCAGTAGTTCCCATCATTATCCCATCGAACGAAGTTCGGAGGGATATAGGGAACGCCTCCGTCCGTCCGTCCGTCCGTCCGTCCGTACGTACGTCCGTCCGTCCGTCCGTCCGTACGTCCGTCCGTCCGTCCGTCCGTCCGTCCGGGCAATAACTCAAATACCGTTGGCCCGATTTTGTTAATATTTTGTACACATATACCCTATGGGGGTAGAAGTTCTGCTCGAAAGCCGATTTTCAAAATGACCGCTCATTTCAAAATGGCGGCCATTTTAGTGCCGAATTTACAGTAATTTAGATGCAATATGTAAAACTGTAATAGCAATATGTTTTAGATGTAAAAAAATTATATAGGACATTAATAAAGCTAGAAATGTAGATATTAAAGAAGCACATGGCAGCCATCTTGAAAAATGGCGGCCTTTACGCGTTATTTTACGATTTTTGCTGTAACTCGAAAAGTAGTGGAGCGATTTTGTTCATATTTGGTATGTGAATACTATAAACATTGCACACTGTCTAAAGACACTTTTGGTAGAAGGTGGCCATTTTAAAAAATGGCCGCCATTTTGAAAAATGGCCGCCATTTAAACCTATTTTACTATAACTCGAAAAGTAGTGAAGCGATTTTGTTCATATTTGGTATGTGAATACTATAAGGATGGCACATTGTCTAATGACACTTTTGGTAGAAGGCGGCCATTTTTCAAAATGGCCGCCATTTTAACGTATTTCGCTATAACTCGAAAAGTAGTGGAGCGATTTTGTTCATATTTGGTATGTGAATACTAAAATCATGACACACTATCCTATGACACTTTTAGTAGAAGGTGGCCATTTTGAAAAAATTTTTGAAAAATGGCAGCCATTTTAATGTATTTTATAATAATTCGAAAAGTAGTGAAGCGATTTTGTTCATATTTGGTATGTGAATACTGTAAGCATGGCACACTGTCTAATGACACTTTTGGTAGAAGGCGGCCATTTTGAAAAATGGCCGCCATTTTAACGCATTTTACTATAACTCGAAAAGTAGTGGAGCGATTTTGTTCATATTTGGTATGTGAATACTATAAGTATGGCAAATGGTCTAATGACACTTTTGGTAGACAGTGGCCATTTTTGCTATATACTTTGTTTGTAAAAATAAAAATGCCATTCATAGCTGTTCGATGGGATTCGCTACGCCTTGGCGTTGCCGTTGTTCTGGTTTACATCTATAGGAGTTAAGTGAATGTGCTTTCAGTCAAGGTGAGATTAAAATCCAATAACCCATATTTAGGCAGCATTTCGAGAAGACCATTATATCACTTTTGGCTGACAAAACAAGCCCATGGGATTGACTATACATTGATTGGTCAGTCATTCTATCAACATTGTTGATTTTTTAAATAAAATGATTGATGAAAGACATTTTCACTGCCTCTTATAATATCTATAATGGAACTGCCATGATAATAGAGATTTCGCAACTCACTTATAACTCACTTATATTATTCCCGTCTAATTATGTCACCACCAAAAAGGGGTGACATATTGTTATGGTCTCCGTTTTTTTGTGATGGCGGTTGGTGGTTGGAGTCTGTAACAGATTCTTACAACTTCCAATAACTTAACAAATACCGGAGTTTCTCGCGAATAGGCCCACGGGCGTTTATTTTGCACTGGGCGTTTATTTGAAAGAATTTTTAATAAACGCACATGGGCCTTTATTAAGAGGGAAAAAACATTTTTCCAAGGGGGGTGGGCGTTTATTTAGAGGGAAAATAGCTCTCCCAAGCCAGTGGGCGTTTATGTCGAGGGATATTATAGATCGCAAATATGACACATGTCCTTCATACTCATGCACTAGTATCATGAACGCGGGCAAGAACGTTGACCAATATGTAACCTCTTGTCATATTTTTATTAATTATTTGTACTAGAATGACAGTAATCACCTATTACCTTACATATGTACTGTTCGCAATTTCATTCCTTTTCTCGAATAATTCGCCCACTGGGCGTTTATTTGAAATCATTTTTAATAAACGCCCATGGGCCTTTATAAAGAGGGAAAAAAACTTTTTCATTCACCCCTCTTTCAAATAAACGCCCATGGGCCTATTCGCAAGAAACTCCGGTACTGTTTAGACTGACTTCAATTTTTTCTGAATCATCTACAAGTTCTCAGAAGTTCATATCTGATTTTAGATTTGACCTTCAATGACCTTCTCTAGGTCAAAAAAGGTCAAAAAGGTCTTTTTTCAACTTGCTTCAAATTGACTAAATTTTGTTTTCAAAATCAGCATTTGACTAAATTTTGTTTTCAAAATCATCTACAAGATCTCAGAAGCTCAAATCTGATTTAAGATTTTAGATCTGACCTTCATTGACCTTCTCAAGGGCAAAAAGGCCTTCCAACTTGTTTTAAATTTACCAAATTTTTTTAGGTGGTCACATTTTGTCATGTTAATGCCTTGTGTATAACTTATGAAGCGTTTGATTACGTCATCATTTACATGAATTGCGCAGGTCTGTAAGTACATAGTGTGATATTCTTATAAATCGTTGTCTATGTAAGAATATCACACTTATGGACGTATAGAGCTGCCCAATAAATGATGACATAATAAAACGCATCAAAAGTTATACGTTATTTGGGAATAATAAACATGCTATAAGTGAGTTGCAAAATCTCTTTAATAACATTCAATAATGCTTTATTTCAGGAAAAATGAAATAAATCCAGTGATTGTGTTGAAATCGTACCGTATCATGATTCTCAAGGGAGATGAAATGAACAATATGGATGACAATGGATTCGATAGAGGCAAAGAGACAGATGCTCTAATATGTGTGACTAGATTGACTGGAGATGATGGGAAAATCATTTTTGATGATTTTGATGAGCAAGTGCGAACATGGCCTCCTACACACTTTAGGCAGAGAATAGAGGTGATGTACGATGGTGAAAATGCCAAAGATCTTGGTGGGCCACGTCGAGAACTTCTTACAGATTTAATAAGGTAATATTCTCTCAATAGATATAATGTATGTGTAACTTGGAGCAAGTGAAAATATTATGAAGGAATTAATATTGTAACCTTTGCAAGATTTTTCATAAGGGGTTGGATTTTCATTCTTAAAATCTCGTCTGAAAAGTCTTGTCTGTATGTTTCAAGCCAAACCATTTGACCTAAATTTTTTAGCTCAATTATTTATTGAAAGTCTAGTAATGATTAGTTTTTGGTCATTCTGAGTAAATGTTAATATAGCCATTTTGGACTTTTCATTCCAAAAACTGTCTATTCTATTCAAGAGTGCAGTATTGTTTTCCTAGTGTCTTGTTTCTTTTTGCTACTGTATAATATTTTTTATGATATCTGATTTTCATTCAGTTTCAATGCAGATATAAAATTGGTCAAACAAAAAGCTGTATGTATGAATGTTCCTCCAAGAAAATCTTGGATTAAGATGTATATGGGAGGTGAGACCAGTACAAGTTATGTTCCCAGACTATTTTGTTTGTTTTGGGTTTTCTGAAAAACAACAGTGGATTGAGCATACTGTAATATAGAATTAGATAATGTAATATTTAAAGGTTTTACTGAGACTTGATTTCAACAAAATAGAAAATGGGCTGCCAAATTCCCCATCTATGTAGCAATCAAGTGAGTTAAATTCCCCATCCTGGTAACAATAATAGCTGGTCAAATATAGTTGAAATACATGAAATACCCAGGAGGAATTCACATTTCAGAAGTTCCTACTCCCAGGAAACAGTATGATGGCAGTATCCCACCTCCTTGGATGCTACTGTGATAATTTTCTACCCTTTTGTGGGGTGTCTCATGCAAACATTTGAATGGTACATAATGCATTATTTAAACTTATTGAAGATTCACGAAGATAAATTATTGCAGGTACATCAAAGGCGATGATTCACCATTCCTAAATGTGATCAACAATGAGTGCTGGATCAGTACTAGTGAAAGAGAACACATAGGATATTTTGCTGCTGGTGTTGCTGTTGGTGAGTAGCTGTCTAAACTAATATTAGGCCTATGGGCTCTTTAATTTTTGCTTCTAAAGTTAATTATCCCATCCAGTGCTTGCCTTAAGGACTAATCCGTTGTCAGACATTTTGGCTGGACATAATTTTTTTCACCAGGCATTTTCAAATTTCCAAAGACATTTTAAATGGAAAAACTTTTCTAAAAACGTTTTAGAGTATTGACTTCCGCTTCAAAATAAGTTGAATAGTTTTCGTCATTTCGTCACTCTGATCTTTGATATGAAGTAGCCTTTGTACTTTCCATTAGATTCAAATGAAAGCTAAAAATATGTAGGGGTCATAAATGTTTTCTTTGAAGAAAATAAATGAAATATTTTTTTTAATTTAAGCTATGGCATTGCTTTTTGAGGGACCACCTGTCAACTTCCTGGCAGAGGGGCAGATGGATAGACTCTTAAATAAGGAAAGCTTAGAACTAAATGGAGGAGAGCGAGAGTTTTCAAGAGGAATGAACATGTATGGTGTGCTTGAGGTAAATATATATTTAAACCCAACAAAGTTCAGAGAGAGTACCCATCAATCCATTTATTTGAGTACCCATCAATCCATCTATTTTTTCATCTACATGTATTTGTGTGTTTGTGCAATAATTCAGGAACTTGTTCTCAAAAATGTTAAAACGGCAGCATCTGTAGCTAGACTTTGATTACAATGTCAGATGGGTTTTCTGAGAATCGTAAGGATATATTACAATATGGTTGCATGCACTTGTAGCATAAGATAAAAACTTTTCTTACAAATCCAAATGTTATATTAATTTGCCACTTGCATTCATTGAAACCTCTAACTGTACTTCAATCATTTTGTTTTAGCTTGTAAGGAAGAAGCCCGTTATGCGGTATCTGCTTCGCCCAGGAACCCAGGCAGTCATGACAATGCGCAAGTTGAAGAGTCTCGTAAAACCTGTGTTTTCCGAAGCGGGAACCAACAGTAAAATAAAAGAAGAGAAAATATTTCGAATGTTCAACAAATACTTAATAGAAGTACAGCGTAAATAACAATTTTTGATAATTATCTTCTATTTTTCATTTTTATGTCAGCACCCAAAGTGATGACATATTGTTATGGTCTCCAACTTTTTTGTGGATGGTGTTCGGTGGTTGGTGTTCAGTGTTCGGCAGTTTGTGTCTATCACAAATAGCTGAATGGCAGGTGGTGACATTTTGCATGTTAATGCCTTGTTGTACATGCAAGCGCAAGTAATGCTAATTAGAAGTATAAAACACTAAGTCTGACTTACATCTTCTGATTACAGTATATGGAATAAATATAAGTGCTTTAAAGAGGTCTCGTTTAAACAAAATTATCAAAGTGTCCTCTATTTATCAATACAGGTTAACTGTACTCACTCAATTATTTACTTTATTTGCTTTTCACATAATATTGCTACTACTAGTATAGTAACTTATGAATTACAAGTAAGTCTCTTTTGGAATGAAAATAAACATGTGTTTCACTTTTCATATTTTGTATTTTCAGATGGCAACAGGCCAGTTGATATCCCAATGATACTTAAATTCATAACAGGCTCTGAAACGGAACCCATAACAGGGTTCGACCCGGGATTAACCATTGAATTCTATGACAACAATGATGATATCCCAACATCTTCTACATGCACAAATACTTTCCGCCTTCCATATTATGATGGGATCAAACAAGATAGTGTATTTGCAAAATTTGATTATGCATTTAGTAATAAGTACTTTGGCAAACATTAAAAGTCTTGTCTACATACTGTACATGTTTCCTGGCGCACTGTCAGGATTTACATTTTTTAGTGGACATTGCCTGAAGCTTAAGATTTCTTTAGCATTAGCATTTTAAAGCTATCATCTGAGAATTCATTTCTCTAATTATCCCATCGAACGAAGTTCGGAGGGATATAGGGAACGCCTCCGTCCGTACGTCCTTCCTTCCGTACATCCGTCTGTCCGGGGGATAACTCAAATACCGTTTGCCCGATTTTGTTTTGAGAGTAGAAGTTCTGCTCGAAAGCCGATTTTCAAAATGGCCACTCGTTTCAAAATGGCGGTCATTTTAGTGCCGATTTTACAGTAATTTAGGTACAATATATAAAACTGTAATAGCAATGTGTTTAAAATGTAAAAAAATTATATAGGACATTGATAAAGCAAGAAATGTAGATATTTAAGAAACACATGGCAGCCATCTTGAAAAATGGCGGCTTTTACACGCTACTTTACAATTTTTGCTGTAACTTCAAAAGTAGTGGAGCGATTTTGTTCATATTTGATATGTGAATACTCATAAGCATGGCACACTGTTTTATGACACTTTAGGTAGTAGGCAGCCATTTTGAAAAATGGCCACCATTTACATGTTTGTGTGTGTGATTTTGCTGAAATTGTATATGTGCCTACTTAGAAACATATATTACTCTTGGCTAGTGAGCGACCATTTTTAAAATGATGAATTTTTGCTATAACTGAAAAAGAAGAAGGATTTTGTAAAATGGCTGTTCGATGGGATTTGCTACGCTTCGGCGTTGCTCAGTGTTGTCTAGTTTGATGATTAGTTTGAAGGCAAAGGAGACTGCAGACGCTTCTATAACATAGTGGATTAAAATGGGGCTGTTTTGTGAATAGTGGACAGTGGAGGGTACAGTGAATATGTGTCAGGCATAGTGTCAAAAAGATTTAACATGAGAGAGCACTGACTATGACGTAATATTATTCTTGTGGTCTAATAAAGTTGACTATGGAGTAGTTCTACAGTGTAAATAGGATAGCTTTGGGTCCAGTCTCACACAATCTCATTAGAACTCCAGCAAAATTGAAACAGTTGATGACCAAACATTGTTAATTTGTGTATTTTCTTAAAATAGGATATATTTGGATGACGTTCATCATGTACAAGGGTGACGCAAAAAATGACACCCACCTTATGCTGCATAATTTTTTTGTCCATTACCATATAGACTTGTCCTTTAGCACATTTGAAGTAGACATAATGCGTAAGCACCTCGAGAAATTTCAGATATGTAGCTCAAGTGGTTTAAATTTTATGAGCATTACAATAAATTCTCACTTTGGAGACTTTCTCATTAGCCGCAGATCTGAGATTGAGTGGGCACCCCATTCCCCTGATATTAACCCACCAAATTTTTACCTCGGGGTATTTAAAGGACCATATGTATGAGACAAAACATCCCCAAAACAGCTGACTTAAAGAGAGAAATTACAAGGAAGATCAGGGCCATATCTCAATGTGTAAGGGTAATCAACAACTTTGCCTGTAGAATTCATGTTCGCCTACAAAGGAATGTACGTCATATATGTCATATGGAACAAATCTTGTAACGCTCATAAAATTTGATCCATTTGAGCTACACATCTGAAATGTCTTGAGGTCTTTACACATTATGTCTTCTTTAAATGTGCTAAATGACAAGTCTGTATGACCATAGACCAACAAGTTATGCAACGAAAGGTGGGTGTCATTTTTTTTTGAGTCGCCCTGTATTTATCATTCCTAAGAAGAGAAATGCAATCAAAATTGTGACATATGTTATTGACTATGAATACTCAAATGTGATTGCTATTTTTATAGCTAAAATGGATGCATGTCCAACACATTGTGGGACCACTTGTAGTCTGATTCTGAAAGCTTTTTAAAAATATTTATTTAGTCATGATCAATATACCTATAGCATTAGCTTGCCTATGAAAAAGGTACTTGAGAAAGTTTGTTTTAAGATATTTTTAAGTGTTCCTGTACAGTACTTAGTATTAACAATTAGACGATTCTATACAAACTTTGATTACTAAATTTTGATGACTGTATGAGAGCTGTTATTAGGTATATCATATACATTCCTGAATAATTTAAGATGTTGATTATTGTTGCTATGGATTGTGTGATGTAATACTACTAGATGCTGAAAATGTGAATTTACATGTAAGTGTGAATTGTGGATAGAATGTGGAGATTTCTGTAAGTTGTATTGCCAATTAAGAAATCGGTTCAGTACTTGATTTGTGCATAATTTAAGCTGAAGTTTATCTGTTGTAAATTGATTGCTGTTACATCATGTTAAGAATTACTCTTCGAAGCATGTAAAATATTGCCAATATTTTGAACATGCCAAACATCATTATACCATGTCATTTTTATACCATATTTAGAAAGAATGAAGCAAATTTTCTTTAAATCTCTGATTTATAATTGTAAACTAGAGTATCTGACACTTGTATCAAAATAACAAGTACTTTTTAGTTTATAAGTTAAATTTCTTAAGATGCATTCATTATCCCAAAGAACGAAGAAGAACAATATTTGCAGTTGCAAAGAATTAAATAATGATGTTACTTTTTAAGGAATACTGAGTCCTAGTGCATCTTGGTGTGTATAATTCAGAAATACCTTATTCTGTGTAATATTAGTTATGAGAAATATAATGAGATACTAAAATGCTAAGTGTTTTTATTTCATTTTATTTGTCCCACAAGTATAATGGCATATTGTACAGGGTGGCCACAGTGGAAAAGTAAAACTCCAGTGCATCCCAATAGACTGGAATAAGAACAAGGCATTAACATGACAAAATGTCACCACCTAAAACAATTTGGTCAATTTAAAGCACGTCAAACCTTAAATCTAAAGTCTGATTTGAACTTCAGAAAACTTGTAGATGATTTTGAAAAAAAAATTGTGCAATTTGAAGCAGAGTAAAAAAGACCGTTTTGACCTTGAGAAGGTCATTAAAGGTCAAATCGTAAATCTAAAGTCAGATTTGAATTCCTGAGAACTTGTAGATGATTTGGAAAAAAATTTTGTCAATTTGAAGCAAGTTGAAAAAAGACCTTTTTGACCTTTTTTTGTTGATCTTGAGAAGGTCATTGAAGGTCAAATCTCATATTTTAAGTCAGATATGCACTTCTAAGACCTTGTAGATGCTTCAGAAAAAAATTGAAGTCAGTCTAAACAGTATTTGTAAAGTTATTGAAAGTTGTAAGAATTTGTTACAGACCAGATACCAGACACCAACCGCCGTAACAAAAAACAGACCACGAGACCATAACAATATGTCACCACTTTTGGTGGTGACATAAAAACTGGAAATGAATGAACATTATCAATATATTCAATACGATTATTATCCCACCGAAAGAGGAGCTCATGTTATGCAAGGAAAGGTGTCCAATTCCAGCTAATTACACAGTATTTCATATAATTGCATTGCATAATACTAGTCTAATGCACCCAAAGTCATTTTTTATAACATCCATTTAACAATTTCAAATTGGCTGTTCACTCACTCACCTCTTGTATTTTCAACAAAAAAACAGATGGATGCACTGACATAGAAATGAAAGAATTGCAATTCAAAGTAGGAGTTAGCCATTTGGTGATATTTTGAAAAAACCCTTGCACCGACAAACTACCTGAAAACTTCCAACCACTTGAAAAATCATTACAATTAACAGCTTTACGACCAAATTATACAGAATTGTAAAACATCAACACTTCAGGCTTGATTCAAAAAATCTGAAAGCCTACTGATGTGAATAAGCTTATTCAATGGATTATTGTTGCAGTTCATGATTAATTTTATCTAACAGAAAAACCAGCAACTCTCTTGCCTCCTCTAATGTGTTAGGGGTTGATTTTCCACTTTCCTCCATAAGCATTTGGAATAATTCTTTGAAGTGTTCCTTGTTAGTTTCTACAACACAAGTATTGTCAGATTCTAACTGAGCAAATATTTCTTGGTCAATCTTTTGCAACACATCCTTATGTCCAAATTCTTCAGGGGCAAAGTACAGAATATCTGGTTTCCCATTAACTGAACTGACAGATTTTGATTTTTGAATATGGTGTGTATTCCACATTCTTTGCGTTGTGTCAAGTTCTCTTTGCAGTAGATCCATGTAACAATATCTCATACACTCAATGTCTAGTATGTTTGAATTGTCAATAATGCCAACATCTAACAGCTGGCGGCAGTGAGATATCCACATTGCTGCTCCATATATTGGAAATTTACTCCAGAAACTTTCTATTCTCTGGTTTGCAGTTGATTTTCCATACAGAAATGCAACTTTACATGAACAGTCATCATTTACAGAGCGTAGAACAGTTTGAAGCAGTTCAACCTTGACATTCTCAGTCCCCCGATCTGCGCGAACAATCTTTGGAATACCATTTACATTTTTAACACAATCGCAAAAGTATTTGCAAATTAACATAGAGTTTTTATTTGAAGATCCTGCTTTGAGCCACAATATTCTTCTACTGAATCCATCCAAGCATCCATGGACAGTTAAACCATATGGAGTTAGTTTATCCCAGCCATCAATATGCCATATATAGTTGCTCCCTTCAGATGTATATTGTCGCCTTTGTAAGCGTCTCGTTGATCGTTTGTGTACACCTTCTGGGTCAAGAACTGAGAGCAAACGGCGAATTGTTTCATGATCTGTTTTCAGCCTGCAATTCACAAAAGCTGTCATACTTTATTTTATGCCAGAAAAAGGGGAGATAAAATAGTGAAATACAGTATAATGGTAAAGAACTTTATGAGTATCTTATTGGGCGGGATGACAGGTACAAAACTGAGTTGACGGGAACAACTGAATTGATGGGTAACAGAAAATGAAACAACAGCACTCTGAGGTGACATATACCAGAAAATGAGATGACGAGGACCAAAAAGGGGAAAATACATGTACTGAGATTAAGATACGACACAACTTTTTTAACTTATGCCACAAGTGGCAACGGTTTCAAACGTCATGATGACATCTTTTTAATAATTGAGTTTGCCTTCAATGAAAACTAAGCGACAGGTACAGGTACTGAGATGACCTAGGTAACATGTATTGAGTACTGGTGTATGTTGAACTGACTTGATGGGCAGCATACAGTAGGTATTTTCAAGAAAAGTATTCAGTTGACGGCAGAATAGTTGCTGGCCTTAAAGTGATCTGATTGGCGGAATCACATTCCAGCCTATGCCTTCCCATACATGTACCTCATAAATGTGGGGCTGATTTTTCAAATCCAATCTCCACAATTTTACAATCGGGATTCGGGGTACCAGATACTATTCTCGATTCCGGAATCAGGACATTGATACTTCCCCGATGGTAAAATTGTGGAGATTGATCAATCAATTGACTTACCCATGGACTTTTGTGATTTTGCCATGCATACTCCGGTATCCCATTGCTGACCCACTGCCATGATCTATCTCTTGAATGATAGCGTCAGCAACTGTGCCAATGGCAGTTTTATCGAATTTTCTTGAGAGCCCCATCTTCTTTAAATCCCTCTTGATCTGTCTCTCCGAAAGTGTAATTCCATGACGGAACTTTAACAACATGCCGATCTCCTTGTACGTAAAACCGTCTTCAAAGTATGTGGCTATACATTCATCTCGATCTGACTCCATTTCTTCTTCGATTATAAGTCATGACACGCCGCATCTAGATTCTACAAAATCTCCTTTACAGAAGACTTTTGTAAAATTAAAATACTTATGCATTTTCAATATTAGTTTTGTAAAATTATTTTTTATTTTGCAAAATTATTTTTATAATTCTATACTTTTGGAAAATTATTTTGAAAATAATATTTTGAATTGCAAAAGTCCCATCGTATTTTATAAAACTATTTTTAAAATCTGTAAACTAATTTGATTTCTTTAAAGTAATCTAGGTATTTTTCCATAAATATAAAAAATAAATAAATTGAAAAATGAATTTCGAAATTACAAAAATCAAATCCTGTTTCATTCAAGTTTTTAGATTTTAGATAAGTATTTTGTGAATTTTTATAAGTTTTTTAGATTTAAAACAGAAAAATCGATTTTTCATTTAATATTTTGATATATTACAAAACTAAAATTGTGTTTTATTAAAGTTTTTAGATTTTATATAAGTACTTTGTGAATTTTTATAAGTTTTTTTGAGATTTGAAAAATTAAAATTGAATTTTTTTTAATTTGAAAAATATGTCCCTTTTAAAGCTTCGTAAAAGGCTGTTGTCAGGAAATATGTTTAAAGATCACCATGTCGGTGTACACACGTTCTGCGATTGATATCCAATTTGCACAATGTCATTAAGTAGTAGGTAGTCAGGCCCGTAGCCAGGATTTACCAAGGGGGGTTCAGTTTTCAAAAAATTCCAGAAGGGGAAAATATGGCTAAAATCACAAGAGAAGGGTTCAAAATGGTGAAAAACTGCAGAAGTTTTTGGCAACCCCCCCCCCTTGCTACGGGCCTGGTAGTAGTAGGTCATCTCGTTTGAAGTACGTTATCACACGATCTAATTTCGGAACGGTATGGTCGCCATCGAATTTTGATATGGTTTCAAAATTCTTAATCACCTTCCGGCCGACCGAGCACGTCCATGAAGTTCGTAAATACTTCGCAGGAGGTTGCCCCTATGTTCCGTTCCATTCCGTTCGCATGCATTTTAAAACCAGTCCGGCAACTTTTTGAAGAACGCACAGCGACATCTACATGTAGTTTTGTATAGCTTTTTACCTTAGTAGTTCATATGCAGTCTTTTATACGTCGTCCATCCTGTCTTTATTCCGTCTGCAGTACGTTGCTATCTAGAAGTTCAGATAGAGTAAAATTGCGCGTTCATCGCGTCTACACAACGTAGGCCATCCACGCAGTTCAATTACGTCCTTAATCAGTCAACCCATTGGCAATTCAATTACGTCCTTAATCACTCAACCCATTGGCAATTCAATTACGTCCTTAATCACTCAACCCATTGGCAATTCAATTACGTCCTTAATCAGTCAACCCATTGGCAATTCAATTACGTCCTTAATCAGTCAACCCATTGGCAATTCAATTACGTCCTTAATCAGTCAACCCATTGGCAGTTCAATTACGTCCTTAATCAGTCAACCCATTGGCAATTCAATTACGTCCTTAATCACTCAACCCATTGGCAATTCAATTACGTCCTTAATCAGTCAATCCATTGGCAATTCAATTACGTCCTTAATCAGTCAACCCATTGGCAATTCAATTACGTCCTTAATCAGTCAACCCATTGGCAATTCAATTACGTCCTTAATCAGTCAATCCATTGGCAATTCAATTACGTCCTTAATCAGTCAACCCATTAGCAATTCAATTACGTCCTCAATCAGCCAACCCATTGGCAATTAGTAGTTGCGCGTTCATCGCGTCTACACAACGTAGGCTATCTGAGCAGTTCAATTACGTCCTTAATCAGCCATTGGCACTGTTTACAGTAGTCTACCTATATAACCTTGTTCTCAATACGTCCCAAAATGTCAATTATCCATCCTCTTCTTTCAAGAAAGGTAAACTTCGCGTCCCTAATCTCCGCATCTACGTATTCAGGGCCTAGTCTATATCCAATAGACTGAATTTCCTGAGAATTCAGTCTATCGATCATTTTGTCCCTCCTGTGGGAAAAGACATGAAATTTCCTGCACACAATCATCAATTTTAGCCGGAAACTTCATTTCCCAAAAATACGCATTATAACAATTCAATTAGTATTAAGGTACAATTAAATGCTATAAGAAGTAACACAGCATATTTTCAAATGGGAATGAAGCTAGGAGAAGAAACAAATATGCAAATTAATTTACCCAATCTGCCATTTTGAATGGCACTTCCTATGTAAACAAATAATTTTCAATCCCAAATTTTATATGTGGGCTATAGTCTGAATATTTTAATTCCAAATTTCAAAAAAATTCAGACTAGAGGGTATAGTCTAATTCAGGGCCCTGGGGATTCGGTGGTTTCGAGCCCCTTCACTGCACAGGTCGTAATACGTCCATAGTACGTGTACGTGAGTTCGTTACGGTACAACCAGCCGGCCAGCTCGTCTTAGGAAGACGGCACATTGAAAAAACCCATTGTTGTTTACCAAACTTTATATCAAAGTGGTGTAGCGATATATGACGTCATCGCACTACTTGTTTCTGGTCCGTTGGCTACCATCTTTATGAGGTCCATTGAAATGGTAAACATTTAAACATTTGAAAATGAAAGTGACGGATAGAATTCTACTGATCTCTTCTTTCGAACTATTTCATTTTAATGTTAGAAAAATGCACATAAATGGGAGTAAAATGCAATCAAACACGTGAGACTTTCACTCATTTTGTACCCTATATTCGTGCGAAATTAACATTGATTAAACATCGTTTTTTTAAATGTCTGAATCGCTTAAAAGTTAAAGTAAATACGATATTTTATAAGTACCAAATATCAATCAGTTCCGATAAAATGCCTTCATTTGTTACATTTTCTGCGAAAACGGTTGGGCATAATTTCGGTAGAAATGTGTATTTCATGACGTTATATGCATGGTTGAATCCAAAAAGTAGCGTCATTCAGAAAATTATCATGTGTGCGTAAAAGCATGTGGATAATTCATTTTGAGTAACTGAATTATCAAATTGACATATATATTGTCTTTGGAACATCACCTTTACACAGAATTATTTTTATAATGATTGCTAGTTTTGTTCCATGATAAAATGCAATTTTAGACCTGCAGCTGACTCATATCAAAAATTATTTAGCAATGAGTTCAGGCTCACTGATTTTTAAGATAGATAAAATGAACAAAAAAGGGAAAGGGTTATGTGTGCGGTAAAGCATGTGGATATTAAACTTCAATAAATGAATTACAATTTTGATGTTTATATGATCTGAAGAACATCACCTTTACACATAATTATTTTTATAATAATTGTTCGATTTCTTTCATGATAAACTGCAATTTTAGACCCGACATGTATTAAAGAAGTATCGGACAATGTATTAAGGCTCACTGATTTTTAGGATAGATAAAATGAGCAAAAGGAGAAAAGGTCACGTGTGCGTAAAAGCGTGTCAGTATTTGGATTTGAAGAAATGAATTAAAGTTTTGACATTAATATTATTTGTGAAGCATCACCTTAACATAGAATTATTTTTATAATTTTTGCTTGATTCCTTCCATGAGAAAATGCAATTATAGACCTGGCACGCGTATCAAAGAAGTATTTGGCAATTGCGTCCAGTCTCTTTGGTTTTCAAGGTAAATGAAATAAGCAAAACTGGAAAAGGTCATGTGTGCGTAAATGCGTGTCATTATTTAATTTTGAAGAAATGAATTAATTTTTTGACATTAATATTATTTGTGAAGCATCACCTCTACGCAGAATTATTTTTATAATTTTTGCTTGGTTCCTTCCATGAGAAAATGCAATTATAGACCTGGTACACGTATCAAGGTTGTATATAGCAATTGCGTTCGGTCTCCTTGGTTTTCAAGGTAAATTAAATGAGCAAAACTGGAAAAGGTCATGTGTGCTTAAAAGCGTGTGAGTATTTAATTTTTGATAATTTTTTTGACATTTTTGACATTTATTATATCTATGGGGAATCATCTTAACACAGAATTATTTTTTGATTTAAATTTAGTCCATTCTATTAGAAAGGCATGGCTAAGAATGGTTCATATGTATAACTGTAATGAGATTTTTATGTTTGAATCGAACGAAAAGAGATAATGTCACATGTGCGTGAATGCATGTCAATATCTTATTTTAAAAACTGAATTATGATTTTGACATTTTCATAAGCTTTAAACCATTGCCTTTCCACATATTTATTTTCTTAACATGAGAACTTTAAACACGTTCTAAATAAGAAAGGCCAATGTGAGTTGAATTCAAATTAAAAAAATATCAATTATCTGCGCATTTTCGTTATATTACGTCATACGGGATTTCGTGCTTTAAGTGGGCTGAAGGTGAAGAATTGCACGTGTACGAAAACGTTTGTTACCAATTCATCTTTCAAAACACATTTTTATTTTTTACATATCTATGATCTATGATATATAACCTATGTAAAGAATTATTTTCAAATTAATTGCTAGGTTAATTCAATAAGCAATTCTGAGGTATATTTGAACTTTAATTCCATAGCAGATGTAATTCGGACAAAGGTTTTAAAATTCAAGAAGATATTAAATCAATCAAAAGAAACTTATGATTCAACCGAGTCGACAATACTTGGTTCAGTTCTTTCATTTTCAATCATACCATGGTCATAGATTAACATAAGTGACCGTTCGAGAACATACCATTTTTGTAGAAAATGAAAGAAAAGCGCGTTATAAAATGTATCGAGTAATTGCCAAGTTTACGTCTTAAGTTTGATGTGTAAACAGCATTCTTCATTAAGTCACACATATAAGTTAAGGGAAGCAAAAGATCATTTTAAAAATTAAACATATCAATAGATATTTTTAACATTGAAATACTTTTAGAAAGTAAGCTTATACTAGTAGATTTGCAAGAACAAGCTGTTTGGAATTCATCAACTTTTCTCCACATGATCATTTCGTAGTACAAATGCAGGTCATTCAAAGGAAATGTAGGTTTCAACATCCCCGTCTATGAATATTGATCTTTTTCAGACAGCAAAGGTAAGTTTAAAACAGAAATACTTCTTACGAATCCAAATTACATATTAAACTTAGAATTGTGATCTACGATCTTATGGGTATGTCACAAATTTGATTAGATACATTCGCTCAGCACGCCGTTAAACATATAATTAACTTTACAAGCGTAACTATAGGTAACTTCGATTTTAGCATGTTCAAGTTCAAGTTCTGTAGTCTCGAGAGTCAAACGATTATCATAGTTTATTTGGCCTGCTTTTAGAATTGGGAAAACAAAGGCAAGGTTTATGTTTTATGAACATTCTGATTTGATAGCAAACTTTATTTTTCAAATTAAATCAAAAAAAGCTTATTGCGTCGGGACCTGTACGTTCGCCCAATTAAAGGCAAATGTGCCGTCAATTAAAGAAACATGCACAGTGGTACACCGTTTTTGGAAAACATAACACTGATAATAAAAATTCATCAATTGTTATGAAATTTGCACCATCATTAAAAGGAATCTCGAATTTCATGATGACAAAATATCGGATAAATATGACAAGAAATAAAAATTTGTTACATTTTTTCACAAAAGGTTGTAAAATAAAAATAAACTAAAAAAATAATATTTTCGCGACAAAAAATAAATAGTTCAACTGTTTTGATTCTACATGACGTTTTCAAAGACTAGAGAGCTAGATTCAAAGCACCGTTCCTGCAAGTTTCAAATGGAAATATTAAAAACTGCGCGAGTAAGAGGGCCGCAACTTTTTATGTCTACAATGACAAAAACTTAAAATTCCCGTTGTAAAGATATAGTCCCACGCGGAAGTGCACGTCATAAAGCTGATGGGTTAAGGCAATGTGCCCTCCAACTGAATTACCATAACGAACTCTGCAATCAGAAGGTGTCACCCCCTCCCCCTTTGTGGTCGAGCAAATAGGACTGAATTCACTTAAGTTTTGGGAAGTTAAAGACCCAACCCAAATTCCCTAATATTCCATCCTGACTCCTCATAGTAGTGAATAAACACTAAAAGACCAGTATAAGAAAAAGTGGTACCAATGTTCTCTTGAAGTGCTGCTCATTGAAGTTCTCATGTTTATAACATAGAGTAGCATACCCTTCTCTTGAAAGCCCATGCTGAAAGCACTTACTGAAAGAATCCTTTGGTATAATCATACGTTCGTAAATCGTCCGAAACTGTCTGATAATACGGGAATATAAAACCGAACATGACTCCATTATTGGAATATTTTGATCGTTCGTGTAAATGACGCAACTCAGGAATCTCCAAACAGGAGAGCAAAAATTTAGAAAAGGTGAGTGTTTTTAATTTTGCATTATTTTGTTCATTTTCGGTGATATCGCCATTTTTATTTCTTATCAACAAACATCAGTCATTGTCTTCTCCGTATGCATTGAAGACTAAGAGTCTTAGTTGCTAGAATTACACCTGAAAAACGCTAAAAGCGCTTTACAAAATCGACAGATCCTGGATTTGTTGAAGTGAGGATTTCCCATGTTAAAAAGAAGAGAATTTTCAAGAGGCTATACATCTGTGGATGAGAGTATACAAAATGTAAAATATAAAAAACTTAAGGGATGTGTATCTAGACATTATTGGAAAGTATGAAGTCTCAAATCACCATGGTCTAGGAAATGGTGATATAAAATCCAGGTGTCATTTATTTATGGTGAGCCCTACAGTTGGGGACATAAATAAATGACAGGTGGATTTGCTGAAGTGAGGATTTCCCATATTAAAAATAAGAGAATTTACAAGAGGCCATAAATCAGTGGATGCGATTATACAAAATGTAAAATATACAAATTTTAAGGGATATGTATCTAGACAATATTGGAAATTATGGGCTTTCAGACCACCATAATTAGGAAATGGTGATCGAAAATCGACCTGTCATTTATTTTTGTCCCCAACTGTATACACCAACATTTCTAAAGCCCCCTCAGGTATTTTATTTTGAAATTACACCATGTCATAACGCCTTTCGTGCACATTAATGATGTAGATATGGATAATATCCAGCAGATGTTTACATCTACAATAAAAAGCATTCTTTTAGCATCTAAAACGTAACCGAGACTTTTGCCAGTGATGTGAACTAACTTTCAATTTTTGCAATATAATTGGATGACCTATTTTTGGCATTTTTGGGATCCCATCCATCATTTCCTGTATTTTTGCGGTGGCCCTAATGTGTAGCATTTGAAATACGTCTCATTTCGTTTAGGGCAAATGGTAAAAAACAAGTAAGGTGTTTTACAAAAACCGATCAGTATTACACAAAACTCCAAACGCGCCTAACAATTTAAGGCATTTTTAGCGACTAAAGTTCTAGGAGTTTTGGAAAACCACTTTTGTAAATCCGAAATCGTGGTTACACCTACATGTATTTTTCAAACCAAGTTAAAACCTTACGTGCCTTTCTAAGACGCATGGTGTAATTCCAGCAAGTAAGATGATTTACGTATGTATCCACGGATAGTTGGAGGTTCTCTATTATAAACATTATAATCATAATGATTATTCAATAATCTCAGAAGAAGTGAGTAGGCTAGCTTTTATAATTAAGTTGCGCCCATCAGTATATGATGTCCAAGCAAATTGCATGATGTGATCATGTGAACAATCATGAGTGCATGCATGCACAAAGCAAAATTTGAAATCTTGGAAATAGCGTTTATTTCAGTTTAACATCAATTCAACATCATCATTTCAAACAACGGTAATACTAGTTACTTAATCCAAACTTGTAGAGGATACTCACAAAACAACAGCAAACATTGTAACATCCATTTCAATGGCAAATGAGGCCTGTTTATTAAATTGGTTATTGATCGTGCCAATACCAAAGGTCATATTTGGGAAATCTTCCCCCCCCCACCCCTGTTATAATCTTTAATAGATGGAGAACTTCCCACTATCCATGTACATATGTAAATCTTGTAATTGTGACAGAAATAAACGTGTACATGAAAACCAGATCAACATGTAAACAAATTTGAAGGAAATGTAGAATGTTAAACTCGAGTCTCTAGCCATTACTAGAAGTGATTATATCTGGGCCACTGTGAAAAGGTGTAAAAATAAAATCCAGAGTGTTATAAATGTAATAATATTTTTAAAATGGTAATGATAATATGTCATCAATTAGAATTAAAAGGAACACTGTACTTTGTGGGATCTGCTATTTTTTAAAACAGTTCCAATATGTCGTTAATGTTTGACATTAATAGCTGGAATTGTAATTCAAAATAGCAATAGTGTAGGATACGTAAAAAACATAGCTAGCGCAAGCCCTGGATATTGTGCATATGCTCAATGGTTGACATTCATGAATGTTTACCTGAACTTCTTCTGGAAGGTTTTTTGGCTAAGTCTTATTTTTCTTAATAAAAGTAGTCAAAAATTTTGCATTTTGACTACTACTTCTGATTATCAACTCCACATTTATGGTGTACTCAAAGCTTACAAGTTACAGTCAAAGTGGAAATTTTGTATACATGCCCTTTGTATTAAATACATCCCCTTTGTATTCATAAAGTGTACACATTTTGAGGCACATCCTTTGGAAAGAATCGGAGTACTTATCAGGTACTTTAGTTTGAGATCTTAGTATTATTTAGACATTTATACTTGTCAGGTATTTGCGATTATTGTTGCAGCTACCGTCTGGTGCAAAGCCTCGAGATGAAGTAAGGCTAAGATGCAGTGAAGTTTGAAATGCCTTGAATAAAGTACTCTGATGGAAAGCCATTCATTAGCGCAGTATCTTAATTAGTTCAAAATGCTTATTGTGATATTGGGTGCAGTCCTTTGTGGGGTGATCCTAACTTTAATGGTGCAAGCCTATCTACTGCGGACATTCTTTCTACACATTCCAGTGACCAAGCCACCTTTTAAACCACAGTCAGCCGGCTTCTCTTTACCAAAGGTACAGTATGCTAATCATTAAGATAGTATCAGACATTCTTTTTTTTCGAAAATTTTAAATTTCAGACTTATCATCATTTTTAATTATTTTTTTAAAAAATCATCAAAAATCAATGTGGGGAAAAAATTTTCAGACCCATAAATAAGTCACGTGTACAATTATTGATATATCTATATCAACAGGAACTGCAGGATATTTTGAAGAGCTCTACATCTGAGGTTGGAACAGAGACATGCTTGGCCCTTAATCTACTCATACAGTTCCTTTTCCAGGAATTGAAGGATACTAATAAAACAAGAAGGTACAGTGAATATACATGTAGCCTAAAACCTTATTGTCTTTTCAATTTCAATTTCTCTTTGACGCAATAGGATGTAACTTACTCCTCTTAATATAAATAGAACAATGGAGACTAGATTTAGGGGGTATTGTTCAAAAGTGTTTCACATTTGCGAATTCTTGCAATGTGTGATAGGCTGAGTGAGTTGAAATCATGAACAATATACCATGATTTTCTAGAACTTCTACATACTCCCATGATTTTAATGAATTATTTTTTGTGGTTTAAGGTGGGTGACTGAAAAGTTGAACATAGAGTTTGCTGAGCTTCTAACACAGACCACTACAGGCAAACTACTCGACAATATTAGCGTGAGTAAATAACATATTTATGAGTAGACAACATTCTTGAGTAATATCATTATTGTGAGTTATTGAATATGTAGCAATTAAGAGTGAGTTTATGAACTTTTCAATTAACATACACTTTGTACATTTGGTACTTTTCAATTTTATGGGGACAGCGTAATAATTTTTATTTTTTATGCCATTTAATTTTTGAAACAAACATACAAGTGGACTTAACTTGTATTTGTTGAGCACTTTTATCATACACAAGTCCTAACATTGTACACAAGCTTGTTCAATTTTCACTTGTGAATTTTTGTTGTACACAATACACAGATCTTAAAAATTGTATACAAGAATATTTATTGTACATGCACTGGTACTCACCTAGTTACGCTGACGACACGTTTCGTCAGTGTAACAAGATGGAAGAACTTCCAGGCTTCATTTTTGGTAAAATATTTTTATTTCTCGATTTTGCACCACTTATAAGTCAAGTTGTGGACAATAATTTGGCTCAAAGTTAAGGAAGATAGTCTAGTTTGAGAATATGCAGATGGTTCTATGTTTGGTATATTAACGAAGACGCAATTCACATATTTAGTCCCTCACATTGCCAATGTGACAATATTCATGAAGATCGTCAGCGTAATTAATCTCCTTCAATTTTCACTTATAAATTTTTTGTTGTACACAATACACAGCTCTTATAAATTGTATACAAGAATCTATTGTACATGAGAAACTTCACTTTCAGGTGAGGGACTTTTCACTGGGAGATGCTTTCCCTATTATCAAAGGAGGGACCATAAAACCATGTCATAGCAATGATAACTACAAGACACTTGAGGTAGGAGAATGAGGTAGTGAGAATGTAATTCACACAAAACAATGTTTTATTTGTGGCTATAGTGTTTTTATGTCACCACCAAAAAGTGGTGACATATTGTTATGGTCTCTGTTTTATTTGACGCTGGTTGGTGATTGGTGGATGGCGCCTGTAGCAAATGGTGGTGACATTTTGCATGTTGATGCCTTGTTTGAATTAGTGATACTATGTCAAACCAGTCAGTCTTTACTGTACTGTGACAATTCAAGCAGAAATATACATAAAACATTTTATTTTGTGTAATTCCTGCAAACCTATCAATGTTTTGTTTATGACTATGCTGTTCTTGAGATTGTGCATCTGATCATGTACTGTGAATCTGTGATGACTTAAGCAGACAACTTTAGTTTATACATGTATTATTTCAGGAAGTCAACATTGAGGTTGAAATCGACTATGACGGGGGATTCCAGATTGGTGTTGATGTTGACCTTGTATTTGGAAAAACTGCCTTTCTTTCCGTAAAAGTTAAAAAGTTACAAGGAACAGCGAGATTACAGTTTACTAGGCAGCCGTTTTCTCACTGGTCATTCTCATTTTACCAGGTAGATATATTGTCTTAGCTATGGAATAATCCTTATATCCCGAACCTCATTTAGGATAATCTCTTTCTACAAGCGTAATGTACATATATAAGTGGCATTATATATACATACATGTGATTGATTTTTAAGTTTAAGATAACAAAGATAATTGAAGGAATTAGTTTTTCCAAAAAGTTGAAAAATGGACCATTTTGAACTTTGGTTCTGAATATATCAAGGTTGCCTACATTTGCATATTTGTAATCCTCCATGAAAAAATAAAATATTTTCCATGGAACTCATGGAAAACCATGAAATTCATGGTTAATACTCTGGTAATTCATTGTAATAATTATCCCATCGTTCGGAGGGATATAGGGAACGCCTCCGTCCGTCCGTACGTACGTCCGTCCGTCCGTACGTACGTACGTCCGTACGTCCGTCCGTACGTACGTCCGTCCGTCCGTCCGGGCAATAACTCAAATACCGTTGGCCCGATTTTATTCATATTTTGTACAAATATACCCTATGGAGGTAGAAGTTCTGCTCGAAAGCCGATTTTCAAAATGGCCGCTCATTTAAAAATGGCGGCCATTTTAGTGCCGATTTTACAGTAATTTAGGTGCAATATGTAAAACTGTAATAGCAATATGTTTTAAATGTAGAAAAATTATATAGGACATTAATAAAGCTAGAAATGTAGATATTAAAAAAGCACATGGCAGCCATCTTGAAAAATGGCGGCCTTTACTCGTTATTTTACGATTTTTGCTGTAACTCGAAAAGTAGTGGAGCGATTTTGTTCATATTTGGAATGTGAATACTATAGGCATGGCACACTGTCTAATGACACTTTTGGTACAAGGCGGCCATTTTGAAAAATGGCGGACATTTTGAAAAATGGCCGCCATTTTAACTTATTTTACTAAAACTCGAAAAGTAGTGGAGCGATTTTGTTCATATTTGGTATGTGAATACGTATAAGCATGGCACACTGTCTAATGACACTTTTGGTAGAGGGCGGTCATTTTTCAAAATGGCCGCCATTTTAACGTATTTTACTATAACTCGAAAAGTAGTGGAGCGATTTTGTTCATATTCGGTATGTGAATAGTGTAAGCATGGCACACTGTCTAATGACACTTTTGGTAGAAGGCGGCCATTTTGAAAAATGGCTGCCATTTTAACTTATTTTACTATAATTCGAAAAGTAGTGGAGCGATTTTGTTCATATTTGGTACGTGAATACGTATCAGCATGGCACACTGTCTAATGACACTTTTGGTAGAAGGCGGCCATTTTTCAAAATGGATGCCATTTTAACGTTTTTTACTATAACTCGAAAAGTAGTGGAGCGATTTTGTTCATATTTGGTATGTGAATATTATAAGCATGGCACACTGTCTAATGACATTTTGGTAGAAGGTGCCCGTTTTGGCGTTGCCGTTGTTCTGGTTCATAAAATGTTGAATTACTGGTTTTCCTTTATATTACCATCCATTCACTTTAATTGATGCTTATAGGAGCCTTTATTGGAGTTAGATGTGGAGTCACAGTTTGAAGGCAGACCTCTCCCCCAGATCACCTCACTTATAGTTAACCAGGTACAGTATAGGTACCTTTAATTGTATTGTGCTAAGTATCACTTAATGAGCAATTATATAATGTTCATATAATCCTTGGAAATTATGGGGAAATGGGTTTATATTTTATTGAAGTTTTTTCAGGAAAATAGCAAATTTTGTAACAATCAATAGATATATGGTTTTAAACTCCTTATAATACAGCAATGATCTGTTTTTAAGAAACCATGAAATCAAATGTATATTTACAGATAAGAAGAACAGTACGAAAAAAGCACACCCTACCAAACTACAAAATCCGCTACAAACCTTTCTTCCTACCCCAAGAGCCTAATCTGACAGTGCGAGAGATCAACCTGCATGGGAACAGTATTAGCCTTGGCCAATTAGATGTTACCATAACTGAGTGTAGCCGACTACAACAAATTATACCAGATTCTAAAATGTATTGCACTCTTGCAGTAGGTAGGTGAAATGTTGATTTTATTTTCTTCCTCAAACAAATAATTGCAATTTCAGTGAACTGAGCTAGAGCTCCTGTAAATGGAATAACTTGCCCTTTGAACAAGTCACATGAACAATGAATTTAATATGTTCCTCTGTTAGTAGAACTCTACATGGAACACCTCCTAAGTGTGTTACCATGGGGCGAGTGTATAGTCATAGAAAAATAGAGTACAGATAAGATATTTATGTAATTTTGTGATAAAGCTAATTAGTGCTATGGGCTACTTTTCATTTCAGATAAACTACCCTGGATTGAAATGATGTCATCTAAAAGGAAGTTGTGGGTGACACATGATATAGAAATTGTTCGTGCTCAGTCTCCGTCCATTGGAATCATCTTTAAAGATGTGAGTTTATTAAAATCTGTTTAATTTCAAATATCATTTTTAAAATCAAGGCGTTTGCAAGTTATCAGTTTTTAACTGCCAAGTGCTAAACCTCTCATCTTGTAAATAAAGTCGTCTCCTTGGAAGTGTAGTATGAAAACTGGGAAAGAATAGTATAATATACATATTATACAGGGGTATATAATATATTAGATATATAGTACTTGTACTCTCAACACCCCTCTCTACATAAGTCGATTACATTCAGTGTTAAACATGAGAAAGTGCCAATACAACAAATAATGGAACAGTATTTTGAATTTCAAGAAAACATCACTGACGTGAATTCAGTTAAAACTGTTGTGTGAGCTAAGAAAAAGAAAACATTTATAATCTGTACAGGAATTCGTGCTAGACCGATATGAGGAAATGGTTGTCGTAGAAACAGTTCACCCCAATTCTCCCGCCTACATGGCCGACATAAGAAAGAGTGATGTACTTATTGCAGTCAATGGCACAAGAATAAGCTCACTGAAGCAAGCAGCAAAGTCAATTAAACAAGCTGGAGACAAGTAAGTTGCATGATTTATCAGATTCAATAAGATTGAGTACTCAAGATTGAGAATTCATGAAGATGATGACTCATACAGATGGAATCCTGACCTGAATCCTTACAGATTTCTAATTGGGTTCTTTTTACTTCCTGTCTTCACATGGTGATAAAACCCAACAAATACTCTGTAGTGTAAAGTAATAATTTCTCATATCACTCATATTCTTTTCAAATATATCATTTGGTACAATATCAATTGGTTTGTGTATTATTTGGATAGTCTATGGAATTGGCCACTCATCCAGCCATCCATCTATATGTAATGCACCAGCATCTGTCTCTTCGTCCAACATATTTAGAAGTACTGTCATAGTTTGGTTTGTAATTGGTCTTTTACTTCTGCCTAGTTTTGGAGGAATCTGCATTTTTGTGTTGAAGTATCTCATAATCATAAGAAGGCAGAACATTGAATGATGAAAAAGAGTGGACAATGTTTTATACAGTATACCTAATGTGCAATTAATAAATCACAAGAATTCAATTGAAATTAAACTTTTTTCAAGTCAAAAATTGCCCCGCATGACCAAAACACGGGTTACCGTAATCATAAATTTTCTCAGCCCATACTCTGTACTCTACTGAATTTTGTATAAAATCACATCTCTGTAGTGAACACATTTTTGTGGCTCCGTAGGTGTTCAGTGTACACAGGTTTTGCTGAATACTGTAAAAGCCCAAATTTTCGCTGACAAAAAATTTCACCATTTCGTCAATCTGAAATATTTTATGGTCATTAAATACCACTGTCTGAAGAAATATCCAATTAAATTCAATGTTAAATCAAATTTTCACTTTGCCTTTAATTGCACGGTTTAGCCTCTTCAGCGAAAAAAGTGAAAATTAGGGCACCTTGAAAATTTGGGCTTTTACAGTATATATTTTTTTTTTTTTTTTTTTTTATAATTTTTTTTATTTCAAAGAATAAGCATGTCAAAGCAATTGCAAAAAACAATTACAGTACAGTTACATGGTAATATTTATGTATCAATGAGACATGTCGCAAAATTGATTTTAGATTAAGTGTGAGGATTGAGAGATGTTCCAGAATATCCAACATTCCAAATAATTCCAGTGCTCCAAATGTAGAGATGCGAGGCTTGGAGGACTCAGTTAGTTACAAGGTAATATTAAAGCATTATTACATGTCTAAGAGTGTTTTATATCAGAATATCACCCCACCCAACAAAAAAATATCACATGAGGCTGATATTATTCCAAGAGGTTGATATTTGATAGTCCGAATTATGGAATGGTCATGTGACGTCATCTGACCTATCACTCAATCATGATACATGTAGTTTGAGATGTGATAAACAGAAATAGTGTCCCTGCCTGACTAATATAGATGTAATGACCTTCGATAGCAAGTCACTACTACAGTCTCGGCTGTAGTGGCTGTAGTGGCTGAATTGGTAGAGCATCTACCTTGCGAGTGGAAGGTCCTGGGTTCAAACCCCACACTTGGCATTGAATTTAGCACACTCCCTTTCGGGCCTAATATCTGGCATGTTACACTAGCTCTCCGACGGACATGACCAAGGGTCGTTACATAGACAATGATACTGTATAAATGCTGATGATTACTAACCAAAAAAGTACCTGATATTAATTGCTTTTCATGGGACTTTGAATGTGAAGTAAAAGCCAGCTACTTATGAAGACATAATGTTCTAAACTGCAATTCTGATTTGATATCTCAAACTTATCCGCTCGATGACGTCAACATATCAACATATTTGTTGATACTTATTTTGATTTGTATTTAATTTTATCAATTTTAGGACAACTTTGATGGTGGACCAGAATATGGGGATGATGAAGAATATATCAACATCAACATGAAACATGTACAGGGTAACCAGCATTTTTTACTGTGTACTTTTATATGATATATTTGGTGGAGTGAAGCAGCTTTAGAACAGCTAAGAAATGTCAGTTTTAATTATGACGATTTCTTTAAATGTTTATACAGTCCAGTGTTTCTCATAGCAAGATAAGAGGTTTTAAAGTGTCTGTTCGATGCTCATGGGGTCAAAATACAGTTTATACACGTTCTAAATGAAGTAAATACCACTAACATGTCGAACCAGTAACTGTTCTTGTAAACATTTTTATAAATGTGAGATTTGATGTTCAAAATCGGGAACACAATTTTAAATGTCAATCATGACATCACGAACAGAACGGGTTTTGAATATGTTGTTGGAGCTCATAATCCCCGAACGTGCTTATAAAGTATAAGTGTAATTGATTGCAACTGCATTCAATGAAGTGAGGAATTGATTCTGAGATGACTACTTTGGAGCCACGTTTTTTCCTCCGATAAACAAAAAAATAATACCTAAATTAGAGCCTCCGACCCAGCGGTACGTTTTCACATAGCTAGTCATGCAGAATAACTTTCTGGCCAGTCAGAACACAATATAGAAAATAAACATGCTCAATTGATAGTATTACATAACTCAAGGTGTCTAAAATCTTGTAACCAAAAGGCATTGAACCATGAGGTGATTTCGGTAAGCGTTACTCCTTTCTGGCCAATCAGAACACAGTATAACATGAAGACTTTTGAATTTACATTGAGTTGCATAACGCATTGCCGATTAAAATCCATAACCGGTTCTGTTCGTGACGTCATGTTTTTTCCCGGGAAATCTTATTTTGCCACTAATGAACAAACAGAATGAGTTAAGAGTCTGTTGGAATACTATTTTTACTTACCAATATCTGTTTAATCCATAGCAGTGAGAAAAAAATAAACAGAAATTACCGAATTAGCACTTTAATGGTTCTAATCAGATTCATTAAAGGATGCATGAGGTTGGAGACATAAATCTTGAAATTAGATTTTTTGCCCACATGGTGAGGTGATAAAATGTTGAGATGATGAAATTTTCCGATATTTTCATTTATTTCATTTACGCTGCTGCACAGAAATATGTTAAAATTTAATTGATGTTATTGTTAACACGGGAATGAAGAAAGCTATGTAAATATTATTCACAGATGATGAATCCACAGCTGTAGCAGCTGTAGCAACCACAACAGCTCCAACAGGGGATCAAACATCAACTAAGAAGTTCCCATTCCTCCCAAGTAAGCCACAACTTTTCCAACGTAAGCGATCTAGGACCACCACAGATCAAGATTCCAGGGGGTCCCCCCAAGGAAGTCCTGTGTTGAAATCTCACATACCACCAGAGGGCTCTGAAAGTCTTAAGTCTGGCCTTGGGGCACGACCTCGTGCTAAAAGTGACACAAGGCTTGATATAAAAAAGGTACATGTATTAAAATAGAGGTTGATAATAAAGAGGATCTGATTCGTCACAGGGCAAAGCCATGGACAGTTAGAAATTAAGGTAATGGCAATGACAACGCTTAAGGTTTAATTGACTCATCCATTCTGTTCCATGATTGCATATGTGTGTAGATCAAGCACTTTCAATCATCTGAAATTATTTATTAATATTTTTTTACTTTTGTTTCTTGTTCCAGGAAAATGATGACAGCTCTTCCACAGAGTTTGAAAATGAGGCTATGATAGTTGACAGTGCTGGTGGGGATGCGCGACAGATAGAAGAGCAGTCATATTCCCGTTTCAACCTACTTAAAACTAGAATGGTCCCATCAATTGTAGTAAGTTTGCAAACTATGTTATATTGGCAAATATATGATATAAATATGGTAATGGAGTGAATAATAGACTCTAGTCAGATATATTAAATTATAGATCACAAGGACTTGTTATTTTCCTGGAATTATATTTTGTGGATTTTAAACTTTTTAGAATACAAACCGTTTGTATAAACAGTGAAGCCTGTAAAGTGGAACACCTCTGTTAGTGGAACACTTCAGAGTCCCCAGACCAACTGACTTAATGTTAAATGAACTTCTCTAAGTGGAACACCTCCCAAGTGGAACACTTTAGAGAGGCACCAAAAGCGTTCATGTTGTGAAGACGTTCTACTTAGATGGGTTTTACTATATTTATTTCTCCATACATTGAAAATAATTCATGTTGATTACAGTGTCCAGTGTGGGATCAGAAGTTTGATCTTCAGATTGAAGCTGATGACAAGTTCTGTAATATCTGTGTATGGTGTAAAGTACCAGAGAAGCTAGACAAGCATGACCGTGTCATCAAGCCAGAGAAGGATATTCTCCTTGGACATGTAAGAATCAAGTTTTGCAAGTTTTGAATAAAGTGAAATAAAAGGTGTTTTTTTTAGTATTTGTTAAGTTTAAACACTTCAAATGATAACATCTGAGTATGAATGTTGTTCATTCATGTGTATTTCAATGTGAGGTATCAGTATTCTCTAAACTGAGGATTCACATGGATATTTGATAGCCTATTAGAGAGTTTAAGCTAGCACCATTTTTCACAACCTAAACGCAAGCGTAAGTAAGCGATGCATTTGTATGGGCGATTGGTCATACGTATAGGTTGAAGTTTCGATTTTTATGTGAGCTTAAACTCTCTATTATGTCTTTTTACCTTTTTGGTGTCATGAGATGGAAAACATTCACTGTTATTTACCTGTAGGTGAGTGTAAGTGTAGCTGATATAGCTCTGGAGTGTGCAGCTACCTTACAGGGGGATTGCCAGTTAACATACAAACTTTCACCACCAGACATCAAGGCAGGAGCAAGGTAATATTGATTATAACTGAATTGATAATAAAAAAAGAGAAAAGATCAGAATTTCACCTTGCTAAATACCTTTTTCAAAGCTTTTTGCAGTGTTTCTAACTGTATCGTTGTAAATCAAAATGAATTCAGATGGAGCTATTTTTATTAAGAGAAAAAGAGTTTTTTCAAGACGTACCTAAAGTACCATACCATATGATTGAATATAGCATTTTCTCCACAGTACTGCACCAATTCACATACAGTGAACACTTTCTGTTGCTCCATAGGTGCTCAATATAAATGGTTTTACTGACACTATGTCATTTTATTTTAAAATGTTTCTGTTTTCCTTAGTCGTGGGAAAATTCATCCCCTGGCAGTACATCGTGGATTTGACAGTTCCTTATGTCATGGTGACATCACACTTTACTTCCGCCATGTTCCATCTGGCCTCTCTTTGGATGACAGGAAGCAGTTACAAAAGATGACACCTCAGCTGCAACCGGATGATGCGGAATCTGGTCTTGTGTCGTTGGATACAGAGCCAGATCTTCTTAAACAGTATGATTTTTTCCAATTTAAATGAAAATTCTTGAAGGAAATGCAGTTTTTGTGAATTAATAAAGTGTATTTTGCAAAACTATAAGATCTATTTTAACATTTAACAATTTAACAAATAAAAGTGATTGTATTAAAACAAAAACATTTTAAGTTGAAAAGAAATTTAAATAAGACAAACAATACTTCACAAAGTCTGTGAAAAGTACAATTTAGAAATGATCACAGAATAATTTTTCCTATTCAATATGAGATAAATTCTCTTATGTTTTTAACTGCACTGTAATTGCTTCTAACTACACTGTAATTGCAATTGACTTCAATTTATAATTCATCCTTTATTGTATCTACATTATAGGGGTGAATCCGAGGAAGAAGACAGGCACGTGTTTATAAGCACAAACTTTCAATCCACAACCCAGTGCAATTTCTGCAGTAAAAAGGTAAAAACAAATGCACTCATATTCACTATTGACTAATTTCTGCAGTAAAAAGGTAAAAACAAATACCCTCATATTTACTATTGACATGGTTTCAGAGATTTGATTTCATTGGAATAGTTGTCATGGAATATATGTATATACAAAATGGGGTGAAAATATTTTTCAGACTAAGGTGCTGGATATAATTTGTATTGCACCTGATTAATGCCTGGGTCACATTTGCTCGATTCATCGGCCGGGGCCCAGCCGATTGAGTATTCTGGTCAAAACTGTATACAATTTTGAACAAAATACTCAATCGGCTGGGTGATTGCCGATTATCGTAGCAAATGTGACCCAGGCATAACATCAAGTTCAATTTGAACATTCAGTTCATTATTTTGTATTAATTATTTTGAAATTTTGAAAATATGTCAACTATTCCCAAAATACAATACTATTAACTATACTGTAACGTATTGTATAACAAAACCAATGGATTATCTTATTATTCATTTTTTTCATTTTTCATAGATATGGTTAAAAGCAGCATTCCAGTGTAAAACTTGTCAGATGATTTGTCACAAAAAATGTCGGGAAAAATGTCAAGCACAGACTCTTTGTAGCAAGTAAGTCTTAGATTAGAACTCAACTCTCTCTTGTATTGTGATATTTTATAAGTACACGTGCAATTAGGGTAAAAACAAAAGAAAACAAATGTCAATAGAAAAGAAACAATTAAGCATATTACCACTCATACATACTGTACATGTAGAAACCATTTTACTTTTTATCTTCTAGCCTATTTTATCTAAATGTTGCACCACTGTTACACTCACAAATATGCCTTTGATTTCATACTTGAGGTAATAACTTTACACCAAATAAAATAAATATGAAGAAGCTACGTTTAATATGGTTTTATTTTTATATGTTTATTACAACTTAATTGTAGGGATGGTTTTTCATACAAGGCAGGTTTCAAGCCAACGATTTCAACCGATGAGCCTGACAATGAATCTACAAAGTCACAAAACATTTCCAAAACGATCCAACCAGTAAAGCTGTTCAACAAGCTTCGACGTCGCGATTCTCCACATAGAGACAATAACCAATCATCTGTCTCGAAACTTAAAGAGCGTAAAAGTTCAACAAGTAGTTCTGAAAGTAGTTCCGGTCGAAAGCGTAACAATTCTGCCCCAGAGGTTAAACTGGAGAAAGAGTTATCGGGTGAAAGATTAGAGGGCCTGATAGCATTGAATGACAGTAATCTGGCTCGCACTAGATCGTCAACATCAATAGATAAGATCACACAGGATTCGGACAACCAGCAAAATAAGGTAGAAATATATATATTTCTAAAATATGAATTCATTTGGGTTTTTTTCATCTCACATTGGTATTGCATCAATATCATTATCAAACTGTCAAACTCAAAAGGTCATGTTTTATGGCCCGGCTTGTAATTCTCTTCTAAGAATTCTGGGGAAAATAGGAGGGATTCTCCTCAGGACTATGCTATCATAAGGGAAAATAGTAGATGATTGAGTCCAATTAAGACCCTGTATTCATGTACATGTATCTTTATGTATTAGGGAAAATAAAGCTACATATATACAGTACATGTAAAAGTAAAGCCCCTACAAGTGTTATGTCAAAATAAATTCTATTGATAAAAAATTGACATTTTCCCAGAGTGCAAGTGAGGCAGACACTGACTCGGATGACGAGATGAATTTGATGAACCTCAAATTTCTGGAATCCCACAAGTTGAAATCATCAGAAGAACGAGCGATGTCCTATGCCAAAGAGATGGGGAGAGAGCTCTATATGAACTTGCACCCAGAGGAAAGAAGAGAAAAGCTGGACAATATGGTATATCAATTCATCGTTGTGTTATATAGATTTTGATTGATCGACAGATACATGTATCATGGATTAAAATAAAATGGAGAAGTGATATCTTGGTATGGGTAGTGGGTACTCAGTGTTATGTTTCAAAAGTATTTATTGATTGACCTTATACGTTGCTATTTCCTGTATATTCTAGCAAGGTTGAAACCTTCATGCTAAAGTATGATTAATATTTTGTCCATTATATACTAACACACAGATTTGTTTTCATTCTTAGACATTTTATAATTTTTTTGTACGAAACATAATCAAGGATTTGTTTCATCGCTTCAGATCACAAAACTTCAACGAGAGATTGACAGAGAATCAGAAGTGCGTGCAGAACTGGCGCGCAGTGAAAGAGAGGCTGGGAAGACATCTAAACAGAGGTCACAAATAAGAATAAAGATAGCGAAGTGTGATGAGCGTATCCAAGCATTGGCTTTATTGATGCTACATTACTGCGCTGGTCTTCAGCATTGCATGGACCAAATGGAAGACCAAGAGCAGGAGACCATGTCAGGGGATGTCAGCTCCATGGGAGATGTCAACCCTATTGGGGATGTCAGTTCCACTAGGGACCCAAGTATTAATGATCCAGCTCTTCAAAATGATGAAACATTCATTGGAGATGATGGGCTTAATGATCCAAGTGATACTACTTTTGATTTAAGTGCTAATGTTAGTGGAAGTGCTGGACACCTTAGTGATGGTTCTGCCATAGGAATGAATAGCTCATCATTTATAAATGAAGGAGAAAAATTGGAATCTCGGAAAGAACAACCAGGAACATTGGACAGTGAAGATTCGCCATTGCACTCTGCTTCTGTTTAAGATCAGTCAATGGTAAAACTCTCAATGATTTGCAATTATTGTAATTTCGGGAGAAAATATGGGATTTAATAGAAAGAGGGACGTCACTTTTTAAATTTCTTAGAAGAGTGCTACTTAACAGATCTACTTAAGATTTTAGAATTGCTTTCCAGATTCAAGTTTCCATCACAAAACCTCAACTTCTACTGATAGATTTATTTGACTTAACGTTGAACTAATTTCACTTTCAATCTCAGTTAAATGCTCGTAGTGCAGAATATCATCATGAATTTCAATAGCTGAATACCCTGCGTGCAGTCTGGTAAAACTGCAAGAGACGAAGCTCTCTTTTAAGAAGTGAAGTCAAACGAATGCAAAGGGTAATAGCTGAAGCAACAAAGGTTAAAAATATGAGATTTTCATGTCTAATTTCCACTATGGAACTTATTCCCAACTAATTCTACTGTAGGTGTTCTCAGAAAATATAACTTTCCTTCGAATATAATTATCATGCTGAATTATGGGCATTCAATTAGGGATAGGATGGTTAGATGTCATCCTTGTGTTGATGAATTGTGTTACTTGGATCATTATAACACTGGAGGTCAGTTGCAACATTTTTCCTCACTATAAATCTATAATGCCTCAGTTACACTTGATCTACGGCAACTGTACGTCGGCCGTATCTTCCCATGATCGAGAGAAAAATGCAGAATAGAATATGGGGATAAGCAGTACGATGTTGATTTTATAAATCGATTTTGTGAAGCTACGGCGGCCGTTGAGCAAATGTGATTCATAGATACGGTGTATCAAGCGATACATTGATCCACCCTATTCCAGTCCATTTTTAGGCGTGCAATACTAGAGAATGCCATGGAAATTAAATTCGGGATTGTCAAGACCTGTATTAACTTTATCAAAATGATAAATAATCTGTTATTATGAGAGGGTAGTTAGCTGGTCATCTGTAGGGGAATCAATGTAGAAATCCATAGCCAATTTTATATTGTGCCAGTTCATACATGTATAAGTCACTATTGTACTGTTGCAGTGCTTGTATATTATGATGTTAAAAATGTCCAGTACCGATATTTATTCAGTGATTTTCCATTTTTTATGGAAGTGGTTCGCTCAAATTATTTTTGCAAAGTTATATGAAGGATAAGAATATTGCTAATGGAACCCAATGTTGACACCATCATTAAATGTTCCATAATCTTTGCATATTTCAGTATTTAACAGTATATCTTGTGTGAGAAAAGTGATTGTTCGTAGCAGGGTAGTTTCATGAATTTTGAAAAGATATTAACATAAAAGAGAAATGCCAAAGACTGAATGAAATGCTAAAATGTTTTGGAATTAAAATGGATAACAATTTAGAACTTATCTATTCTGATGAATCATGATTTAGATCCATTGTATATTTGGTTGCATAATATAAACTGCTTCTATTTATAACTTATCTAACAAGCAAAAATACACTTATAGACCAGGGTGTTTTATCTAATTCAAGATTAAATGATCTTGAATTATGTAGAAAATTATGGAGGCATCCAATGAATATTTTAACAATAGCTTTCAAGAAATGTGCAATATTAAGTATTACCACATATTCAGTCAATGCTATTAAAATTCTACTTAGTGGTACCAGATTTACAGTATAATGATAAATGTGAATTTTGTGCAATATGTACTATATTGTGTTATAAATGTACAATATTTAAAGGAGAATTTTTCATGATTGAATAAAAATTCACTTTTAAAGATCATGTCATTTTTGCATTTTTACATATTGCCTACATTAGAGCGTTACTCTTATTTCCTGAAAATTCCACAATATGTGTGTGCGTTCATACGTGCGTCTGTGCGTGCTTACGTATAAATGTGTAACATGATGACACTATTTTACCCGAGGATGAGAAAGCGTTGAAGCCATATAGACGAAATGGCTCTAAATGTCTGAATTCATTTGATTGTAGTCAGAATCTCACAATTCTATAGTGTAGAATCTTCGTCTTCCTAACATGATCTATCTTTTTCGTTGACCTATAAAACGATCAATCTTAGTATGATGCGACGACATAATCTTCCGATCAACATCACTAGACATAACAGGTGACCTCATCTTCTTATCATTATGAGTGAAAATGAAAGAAAATATATGAAAAAGATGTATCAATTTATATGAAAAATCAAAAGTATCACAACAGTATATTGCTTTGCCTTTAGTTCAACAATAGTATAGTTTCTAAAAAGCTGAAAAGTGGTGACATAATAGATGTCACCCTTGTTTGTCTGATTTTCTAGGGCCAGACCTCCACCCACTCCAATGCTAGAAACTTGCAACAATCACTTAATTTCATAATTTATCAAAGAGTGTTGGTTGAATCTGTCTGAAACTTGAATGGCATACTATTGGATGACACTGTCAATGTACGTATTGTGATTAACCATGAAAATATTGGTTGTCATACGAATAAACCAAGGTTTTCATGAATTTCAGCATTGCACCAATGGAGATTTGTTTTTTTTTAAATGTCATGGAAAATGATTTAAATGACATAACTGTTTAATTCAAAGCTATAATTAGAGAAAAATTGACACTGAATCCAAATATGCTATCAAAAATAAAGAAAAGTAATTCATTAGAGGAAAAAAGTGCAAATCTCTTATTATCACATGTAAAAACGAGAATTAGCGAGATTTCAAAGCTATTTAGAAACTCCTCTATTGCCTCGCCTTGCATTGATTTTGCCTCGTTTATTTCTTGCTCAAGGCCTCACCTCTGCAATCTGAACATCAAGTTCACTCGTTCGGGAGAATTCATGTTATTTCCACAGTTGTTTACTTTCTCATCATACGACTAATGATATTATATTATCTGATGATTAGATTAATATAAGATACCAAAGATGGTCTATATACTGTAACAATTGCTGAGTTTACTTACAAACTATTCAACAACATGAATGGTTTGTTCTTGGTCCTAGCAGTCGTTGTCTCCTGGCAGTATACTGAGGTAATGGAGTTAATTTCTAATGTGAAATATAACGTCTACTAAAGTATTTTGATTAAGTACGATAAGCTAAGAATGGCACATGTACAGTATAAGGGTTTTACGATGATTGAAATTTAGTCAAATTCTATTATTCTACCTGTCTGCGCCATGTGTGTAAATATCAACGACATTTAATATGTGCTATTTTAATGGCAACAACTGGCTATCATGACCATGCAATGTATACTCAAAATATTGCTTATTAATTCATTTTATTAAACAGCAAAATATAAACTCAGACAACATAAAAATAATGCATCATGTGCTTGGATAATTTCCAACTTGTTAATTAAGCATATTTGCAACCAGTTCTCAAAGGGGGATTGTTTGATATTCCATACCCATAAAACAGAATACATTTAATTATGTTCATATGGTTTGTATCCTCCAACAAACTGCTTAAATCAACGTTGATGATATGTTGTTGATGGATAATTTGTTGATGAAAGCTTCGCCAGGAAGTGCTCTTAGAGGTCACCTTTTAAATGACAGACAACAAAAAATCAGACGAAATATTTTTTGTGGTGAATTTAGGTTTTGCTGTCCAATATTTTGTATCCCCCCAGATTTCAGCTATGCACCAATAGGATTTCAAATGATCATTTTGAGAAATGAAATTAATCTAATGTAGTATTTAAATGATTGTTATATAAATTCTCAATTATATATAGTTTCTTAGTAAATTGAATGTGTCGAGCATGTGTTGGAGGATACAAATCATATGGACATCATAAAACGTGTTCCTTTTCTGAGAATGAAATACCCGGGATGAAATATCAAGCAAATTCCTTTCTAGAGCTGGTTACAAACATACTTTATTAACAAGTTGGAAATTATTGGAGCACATGATACATTACTCGGACAACATATCACACCCAAAATGTAATCTGATTTTCGACGCCGTTTTCTGTGTCGTTTGGGCACCAAATGGACTGTCTAGTCTGGTGCCAAATTTTGTTGTCCAAAGGTTTCTGTGCCGGTGTAAAAGGGTAGCTGGTCCTATCAAATGTTGGTCCTACTCTCTATTGATTTATATGGTGACCTAATTACAATCACTTTCCTTATTATTTATACACAGGCAGGGCCAGTATGGGCCGTTAAGAAAGGGGACCATAATCCCTGAGGGACCATAATTTCTTTCACACCGGAACGGTGCCGAAACGGCGCCGGAATGGTGCCGGAACAGCGCCGAATATTTACGATGCCGAAACGGCGCCGAATTATATTGTCCGAGTTTGTATTAGAAAACTTAGATTTTTGTCTCAAAAAGCATCGTTAAAGCTGTTTTTTAAGAATTAATAAGCAATATTTCCAGTTTATATCTAGTGTCATGATGACCAGTTGTGTAAACATTAAAATACAGTAGCACACACTAAATTTCGTTGATATTAACAAGCTTTTGTAGAATAACAGAATTAGACTATATTTGAAAATAACAATTATCGAAAATTTGCGCGTAACAAATAACCAAGATTTTATTCGTCATGCTCAAATGTGCAATGTTTCAGTTTGAATTTATTCATTTCATCATTCGTTTTAATTTTATTCCAGGCCAGCGGAGATGACGTAGCAAGCTATTTCGACCCACTCAATCCAGCATCGTAATAAACAATTATTTTATTTTTTATTTCAAATTGAATAGATAATACTTAAGGTAGAGAGCTTACGCGGAAGTATTCGTGTCAAAACTCTGTTACGAGAGACACTGGTTCACTTATGTATGTCCTGTTAAAACCAACATATATTCTCTTGAGAGCGTCATGTTATATTTAATGCAATGTTTTTTAAAGCTAAATAATGTAAATTAAGCAAGTATTCGAAGTTGGCTTAATTCATGCCGTGATGTAAGATGAACTTGTAACAAATATATATTAACATTGCACCAGATTTATCTATTTTTCTGATTTCAGAAAACACGTCTGTTGTTCTATTGACGATACTCCAAAGAAAGTGTCATATTACACTACCGAGGTATCCGGACAAAGACAAGTGTCTGCACAAGTTACGCAATATCGAAGATGTGGACCAAAAGGAAGTGTGAGATGTTCAGGGAAGGCTACTCAATATAGGTAAAACCCAATTTACGTAATGTCACGGGGTGTGATCGAAAGAATTGTCCATCGTGGGAGAGCATGCTATTTTCTATAAAAATTCTGTAAGAAAACAAGCAAATGTAACTTTCTTTGGTAGAACAAAACATAAATTCAAAAATAATTTGTAAAGTTTTCTAAGCGTTTCTCTTCATAGAAACACTAAAACCTAAAAAACGTAATTTTCTTTTGTATAACGAAACATACGAATTGAAAAATAATTTGTGACGTTTTTTAAGTGTTTTATGAAAATACCATGCTCCCCACGGTGGACAAATCTTTTAATTACATCCCGAGAATGTGGCCTAAAAGTTGAAAGCAACGACACACACGTCCGAATGCTGCTTAAAACAGGATAGGGAAAACTCTAAAGAGAACTTAAATGTGTAAAAACGCCGATAAAATCTTCAAGGAGATCATTTTGTCTTAAGGAAAATCATTTGACCTTCAATATCTTTACTTAATAGTGTACTATGCCCCGTTTACATGTCCTACCAAATGTGTACTGTTGAATGGAAGAACCGACTTCTCTCCAAATATAGAATCATAGATATGTACAAGTATTATTCATCTTAAGAAAAGCTTTTATTTGGAATGAATTTTACAGAAATGAACCCATATATAGACAGAAGTTGTCCTATAGAATGGATCCCCGACCATGTCCTCAGAACAGGAAAATATGCTGTCCAGGCTACTACAACTTAAAAGGCTATTGTACACGTTAGTAATACCGAGTGACACAGAAAAAATGCCACCCACCCATATGTTTCATAACTGTTTGTCTGCGTGAATTCTGACTTGTTCTTTGCATTTAAAACTAGACTCCATGGAGCAACTCTACAAGAAGTTTCAGATGATTAACTCAACTAGATGCACCTTTATGAGCCTTACTAGATGTGTCGTCTTTTCCTTTGCAGGCACACCTGAAGTCTGCACGAAATATGCCACCCACCATTTGAAACATAATTTTGTAAAAATGTTTTATATGATTTTATTAATGACGACTATATCATCAAGTTTTAACTTAATACTCCTACGCGATAAGAGTTCAGGTGGTATTTTACATAAATATCTCCCATGATGCAGCGCTTTTGAAGGGACAAATTTTCATTGGCCCGCCGAACGAGTCGAATACTTTGAACGTTTCTCAGCTTTTGATCTTCCATCAGACCTCAAGCATAGTTATATGATCTAATCTATTCGATAATCAGAAAGATAATCGGAGATTCAAAGTTATGTCACAAAAGGTGGTTGGCATTTTTTGTGTGGACTCCAAGTGTGCCTGCAAAGAAATGGAGGACATTAAGAGCACATTTTGTAACGCTCATAAAAGTGCATTTAGTTGAGCTATTCATCTGAAACTCCTCGTGGAGTAGCTCCATTAAGGCTAATTTAATATACTTAAGAACAATATAGCTAATAATTTATGAAAAAGCATGTTTTCTATTTATGTATTTATGTGATTATCACATATTTGATATTTTGCAGACAAAAAAACTTTTATGTGATTGGCAATTTTGTGTGTCACCCTCTACTTACCGTAATCTGAATCAAGTTCAAATTAGGGTAATAGTCGTGTATTTAAATCATTGAAATTAGAACCCTTGTCCTTGATAGCATAGTATTTTAAATACAGAAAGTGTCATCAGATACGAACTTTAAGTCATCAAGATACAATTAAATAGTTGATGAAAAAATACGTGAGAATAATCCACTCGGGTTTTTAGGCATTCACCAAAAAAGGTTACTTCAGACAAAACTTGAATTTTAAATTGTATGTGTATTTCTAGAGGAAGAAAACAAATGCTGCAAAGTGGATGTTTCACCCAGACAAGTCCCATATTATGTATCTGAGTCATATTACCAGCAACAATATTATATGGGCAGGGTGTCAAGAAGATGTGGCCCAAAGGGATCAGTGAGATGTTACAGATCAGAGCAGCTAAATAGGTACAACGAAATCTTTTTCGTTAATTCGTAACAAAATATTCTTTCTTTTTACGCTTTCCTATAAAATGACGATTTAAAATTTGCACGTGATTTAATAAGTGAATATTCACTGGTGACCCGCTCGATAACGCTGGTTACCAAAACGGTTCGTTTCAGTAACAAAATGTAGGAACGTCGAAGGTACGATTTTTCTTTTTTCCTTATTTCACGCGTTGTAGGCAGAATCCCACGACGTTTTTTCTTACAAACGTATATCAGTATCATACCGTTCGTTCATCTCGTGATATATAGTTAAATGTACACCACACCTACAGTACATTTTGTATATCACATGCACGTATATTTTGCTATGTGTGAACATGTGCTTTCAAATACACTGGTGATCCACTGATTACGCTGATTACCGAAACGGTCCGTTTCGGTAACAAAATGTCGGAACGTCGAAGGTACGATTTTTCTTTTTCCTTATTTCACGCGTTGTAGGCAGAATCCCACGACGTTTTTTCTTACAAACGTATATCAGTATCATATGTTTTAGAAAATGTATATGTTTGCGGAAAAATAGATCAGAAGACAACATAATCGTCGATTCGATTCCTCGCTTAAGTTGCATAAACGGCTTGGGTTAAAAGTGCAGATATTAACTTTTTTTCGAAATACCGTTTATGTAACTTAAGCAAGCAATTTAATCGACGATTCTGTTGTCTTCTGAACTATTTGTTCGCAAATTTATACATTTTCTTAAACATATGATGCTGATACTAAAAATGTCGTGGGAATTCTGCCTACAACGTGTGAAATAAGGAAAAAAGAAAAATCGTACCTTCGATGTTCCGACATTTTGTTACCGAAACGAACCGTTTCGGTAATCAGCGTAATCAGTGGATCACCAGTGTATTTGAAAGCACATGTTCACACATAGCAAAATATACGTGCATGTGATATACAAAATATACTGTAGGTGTGGTGTGCATTTAACTATATATCACGAGATGGACGAACGCAGACATTTTGCTCCTCATATAGATGCACTTTTTATGATTTAGATTAAGTTAAAGTTGTAATAATTTCATTCTGTAACATTGTATTTTATAAGGGTTACAGGTTTCACGTAGCAGTATAATTTCGTGACCCCTTTTGTGTTTCTGAATGTATCAACATCCCTATAGTTTTCTTGTAGGAGATTGACATTGTACCGCCAGAAAAAAATGTACAGGACTGAATACAGAACATGTCCCCCTAACCAGGTTACGTGTTGTAACGGGTTCGAAGCAGTACATGGCAATTGCATAGGTATAGTAAACACTCACCCATTCCTAATGTTTATTTAAAATAATTATAATTTTGATCCTAGAGATAATTGGTCCTGGTTGTTTAGTTTAGAAACATTCGAATGTGTTACATGCCATAGGTTTAGTCAGGATACATACAACAAGGTATAAATTCGAATATAGTCTTCTCGATCATACTTGATACATGATTTGGTCGTCACTTTGAAAGCCCTGAACTTGTGGGTGGCCATCTGCACAATAAATCGAACAGAAATGCAAACCTGAGAAAGATTGCCACGACTCAAAACTGGCGGATCCAGGGGTACCATGGGGCCCGGGCTCCAAATTTGTTTGTAGGGCCTTAAAAATAGGTCTTTTAGGCATATCTTGGCCTTTTTGGGTCCTTTTTATTATCCAGAATTATCAGACAATAATGGGCCTTAGTTTTTCAAAAAAATTAATTAGGCGCGGAAAGCTTTTTCGTAACTTGAAATGTGCCCCCCCCCCCTTGTTAGCTTCTGGATCTGCCAGTGCCCAATCTCATTTGCTCTCGTTTACTCATCCAAAGCTGAACGGAATGTTTTGTTTCAGCTAAAAATGTGGTGATGACTAACAAGGAATTGATAGAGCAAGTAAGAAGATCAGGGGGCGGCCTTGGAAAAAAGTAACTAAGTACACTACTTTACTTACATTTACAGGGTGTCTCAAAAGATATATCAAGAGCAAAGATAAACCAATCAATATTTTCAGACATTTTTTGCACGGTCATGCAGCCTAAACATGAAAGTTTTCTCTCCAATACACCATTTTTATAATATAATGCATGAGCATTCTTGTAAAAATTCTACTGTACTGTATCACAAAGATAGAGGAACCTAAATGTTTGTCCTCCGTCTTCTCAATATGGTACATGAGGACATAGAACCTTTTAATAGTAGAGGGACGATATTTTGATACTTATTTGACACATGTCTAGCATGGTCATGAAAAGTTAATTTGTGGTCAAAAATAACACCAAGATGCTTATGAGATCGAACCTTTGGAATTTCATCCTTTCCAAGAAATAAGGGTGCAAGGTAGGGAGCTTTTTGCCTAGATTTAATAAATGTTAAATCCGCACTTTATGAGGCTTTAAAAATAAATTCCAGGTATCAAACCACTTGGAAATCAGATTCAGTTCATTTTTAAGAATAGCCAGTGAGTGATTTGGATTTGCCGGATCAAATTCGCGAAAAATGGATGTATCATCCCCATAAATACAACACAGTGATTGAACTAAGTCTGGCAAATCATTGATGTAAATGAGAAAAAGAAGTGGTCCTAATAAAGAACCTTGAGGAACCTCTGCATTTAGATAGTGATCTTCAGAGGGTTCGGATAAATTGCCATTGACGTTAACAAAAAAATTTCTGTTTGAGAGATAGGATTTGTTGAGATTTACAGTAGGTTGATCAAAGTTATACTTTTCAAGTTTATAAAGAAGTAAGTTGTGGGGAACAGTGTCAAATGCAGCCGCTATATCTAGGAAGATCCCTTTAACATTATTACCTGTTTCAAGCCGCTGATGGATAAATTCAGTAATTGCAAAAATTTGATCTTGCATACTGTGTCCCTTTAAAAATCCAGATTGTAAGTTGTAGAGTAAATGGTTATTTGTCATTTGAAATATCATATTCTTATATATAATTTTCTCGAGAACTTTCTCTCGAGAAAGAGTATTTAGGAGAGTTATCGGCCTATAATTCGCGGGGTCAGATTTATCAGATTTTTTAAAGATCGGGCATACCTATCCGTTTTCCAAATTGTAGAAAATGTTTGATCAAGTTGTATTTGGTTAAATAGTTTAGACAAAGGTTTTGATAAGGATTTTGAGCACATTTGAAGCATCTTGTTTGTGATTTTGTCAGGGCCACATGCTTTGGATGTGTGGTTTATCTTTCTTATGACGTTCGATGTCCTCTTAGATGTTTTTTTCTTGATGTTTTCTGTAATAATATTTGATCCTTTCCCATTGGCACTTGTGTGTGCATACATATTTGTATACGAATGCTTTTCAGCAAGAATATGTGTTGTATACCTAAACCAGCACGACCTGTACAAATGTTCTACTACAACAAAGGAGAATACTTCGCTGAGAGAGCCAACCTTAGAAAGTCTAGAAGATGTGGCCCAAAAGGCAGTGTGCGTTGTTATAAAATGGAGCAGGGATATGTGTAAGTTCAACATACATTTATTTTACATTTTTAAAAATACCTTGATTGTTCAGTTGTTTATTCAATATACATATCTTTATACATGTACATTACTTATTGATTGTTTGAAACTCAATTACTTAAAAGCAAAACGACTTTAATAGGTTTCATGTTAAGATGATAGACATTTCTCTCTCCGAGAATCATGTGGATGTGCTGTAAAATCGGGATGACAACGGTAACATTTGACAACGGTCCACTTTAGTCCGTTGTCACATCTTGTCATGTGCCGTTGTCTCTATTAATTATTTGAAAATCAGATTCCGTTGTCATTGAGCCGCGGATACCAATTTTCTCCCAATTTCACAAAAACTATTTTACTTTTCTGATTTTAAGAAAAAAAGACCCAGATTTTGATTTTTACTTGACAGGTATGTGTGACATCCAAGTGTATTGGCCATTTATAAATTTTATATAAATGCTTCCAGGTCCAAATTCAGAAATATCCAGATGATTGGATACAGATTGGGGCCTGTGCCTATCTGCCCAGAGAAGAATATTATATGTTGTAATGAGTACATACATATAAAGGGTTACTGTCTGCGTGAGTACTATTCCATAATGTAAATTCATAATAGAACTAATTTTGTTCCACAAAAAAAATTGTTCCACTGATCGAACTTTCTTTTCAAACACTTATCAAGTTAGTCCTTAGTCACCATTTACCGTAGTTATAGTTTACAACTGTGCAATTGAAGTTCACGATTTGTCCTCTCGGAATTATTGTATTACGGTGACATCGAGGAATACCATTCAGGAATACCGTCGTAGAGTTTCTGTGTAAGTTGACAATGTACCACAGAAAAGCTACCTGTCACTGAAAATTATTCTGATCTAAATAGTCTCGAAAATTTCCCCGCCATCTCTAAAAATTCTGTTTGTAACCAAAGTTTTCTGATAGATTAGTACTTACCCTATCGAGAATGAACCTCGGTTCGTGTACCAAATATAGTAGCTGGGCCAGAAAGGGGAAACAGCCTTTTATACAGGAAGAATTACTTTACCTATACCGCTAGTATCCTTAATCGTCTTTTTGTTTCCTTTTCAGACCAGAGTTTTGCAGTGAACAACCTCGAATTATTGGAAAAACTTCGCAAGGATGCCGGAATCGTTGGATAAATAATCGTATAAAATTTAGCTAATGAATATGTAATAAAAGAGAATGTGTATGATATGTACTGTATGTTTATCACTTGTGTGTTGAAATTTTAGTTAAAGATTGAAATATTTATATTTTATGGTAAAATATCTGATGATTTCTAACTGCGTGTAATATTCAAGATTCAAACAAAGCTAGGAAAGGCGTATCCAATTTTAGCCAATCAGAACTCGCTATTTGCACGTAACACCCCAGTCACATTTCCTGCGGTCGCCGTGCGGTCTATCATTTCTGCGGCCAGTTGCTTTTCTACGCTCGCCGCAGAATTTCTGCGCTTTCATACTTTTGCAGTCACATTTCCCACGGCAGCCGCACGGTGAATTTTAAATTTCTGTTGATAAATAATACTTTTTTTCATTTTATTTACATCAGGACAATTTATAAATGTTATTCATAGTGCTAGGATGTAATATCAAATGAAAAGAGATCGTGAAACATTGACAAATAATGATTCAATCTTGTTGAGCCAGTTGATTTCTACGGGGACCTCAGAAATGAACAAATATTATAACTCCGAGTTATAATTTCTACGCCTTCCCTGAAGCCTGTAAAAATCTGCATTCGCCGCACGGAGGCCGCAAGGCGAGCGTAGTTTTTCTACGCTCGCCGCAGAAATTCACCGATTTAATTGTTCTGCGGTCGACTTGCGGCCGCCGTGCGACAAATGTGACTGGGGTGTTACTGCATTCCGTTTTATAACCAATAACGAACTCAAGATCATCAGTTAAACCGTTGCCAAAGTGATGACTGGACTCGACAACTTGAAACTGATACTTTGCTAGCTTGACCCTTGCAAAAGCTTTCATTATAAAATATGTTCTTTTATACTAGTGATTTCGTATCTCTTAGATGATTTTGTAGAAAATATTTTGCAATATGTGAAAATAATTTTAGCCCAAGACTCAATGCATTGTGTAATGACCATTCCTTTCCGGCGTTGTTTCCAAGAATTAATACCCGATGCTTCGCATCTCGTGCAAATTTTGGAAAGCAACACCTTCAAGGAATGGTCATTCCACATTGCACTGAGTCCAAGGCTTAAATCCTTAATGTATAAGATAACTAAATTTATCTTCAGATGATATCCCGTGAATTCCATATATGAGTTATATTGGCTTACGTATCTTCTGTTAAATGGAGCTAGCCGGATTGTAAATCATCAGAATGGTGTCCGAATTTATAGCTTTATATGAAACTCAGATTTTTCAAAGAAATGAAATATTGGTTATTTCTTTCCTCAGATTTTATATATTTTTAGAATATCGAAGAATGGCATGCACATTTACATTAGGAATTTTACAGGGTGTTTTGAATTTACATGTGAATACTGTTTATCTTAATTTCCTTCTTTCGAGAAGAGCTTTTAACATTAACTATACAAACAGTTATTTACAAAGAATTGTTTACAAAACAAAAATATTTACCTTTATTTGATTTTGTCTTACCTCACGTATACTTTGCCACTAAGATAATTATTTCTTCACGTTTGAAGAACTTCTTCATCTCCATTTAATAAGAGACAGGATGATCTCATATTTAATACATTTGTAATACTATCAAAATAACAATCTCGTTCCATCATGAATCCTGAACATTCCAAAAGGGCGTGTTTTGTGACATCTCTGTTTCCACCTTGACATAATGTACATCTACATGTAACAGTGTCTAGGTGATCTTCAGTCAATGAAGGTTGAAGAAAAAGGGCGTATTTTGTGACATCTCTGTTTCCACCTTGACATAATGTACATCTAACCGTGTCTAGGTGATCTTCAGTCAATGAAGGTTGAAGAAAAAGGGCGTATTTTTTGACACCTCTGTTTTCACCTTGACATAATGTACATCTAACCGTGTCTAGGAGATCTTCAGTCAATGAAGGTTGAAGAAAAAGGGCGTATTTTGTGACACCTCTGTTTCCACCTTGACATAATGTACATCTAACCGTGTCTAGGAGATCTTCAGTCAATGAAGGTTGAAGAAAAAGGGCGTATTTTGTGACACCTCTGTTTCCACCTTGACATAATGTACATCTAACCGTGTCTAGGTGATCTTCAGTCAATGAAGGTTGAAGAAAAAGGGCGTATTTTTGACACCTCTGTTTCCACCTTGACATAATGTACATCTAACCGTGTCTAGGTGATCTTCAGTCAATGAAGGTTGAAGAAAAGGGGCGTATTTTGTGACATCTCTGTTTTCACCTTGACATAATGTACATCTAACCGTGACTAGGTGATCTTCAGTCAATGAAGTTTGAAGAAAAAGGGCGTATTTTGTGACATCTCTGTTTCCACCTTGGCATAATGTACATCTAACCGTGTCTAGGTGATCTTCAGTCAATGAAGGTTAAAGAAAAAGGGCGTATTTTGTGACATCTCTGTTTTCACCTTGACATAATGTACATCTAACCGTGTCTAGGTGATCTTCAGTCAATGAAGTTTGAAGAAAAAGGGCGTATTTTGTGACATCTCTGTTTTCACCTTGACATAATGTACATCTAACCGTGTCTAGGTGATCTTCAGTCAATGAAGTTTGAAGAAAAAGGGCGTATTTTGTGACATCTCTGTTTTCACCTTGACATAATGTACATCTAACCGTGTCTAGGTGATCTTCAGTCAATGAAGTTTGAAGAAAAAGGGCGTATTTTGTGACATCTCTGTTTCCACCTTGACATAATGTACATCTAACCGTGTCTAGGTGATCTTCAGTCAATGAAGGTTGAATCGAAGAAGTCTTGCCGATTACCACAATAAAGCCGATTAAAACTAGTAATAAAAATCCAATCATTAAGGGCAAACTACATCATATATCCCAACACACTGAACACAGTATGCACTCTACCGGTTGCGCAATATGTTGTTTCTTTATTTCCTCGGTTTAATTGGAGAGCAAAACAATTAATACACAGAATATTGCAGAAGAGTAAATGGGTTATTAATATTTACATATTTACAAAATAGATGACTCTTACTACATTTTAACCATTCAAACGTACCTATTTGAAAAATATATATTTATATTGTAAAATGTATTTGCACATTCGATAACGAACATTTCATAAATTGCGTCATTGGCTACATCGAATTCTATTCTGCTATCCAGAACAGTCTGTACGAAAATAGCAGCATCAAAGCTGAAAAGCGTAACACTGTCACGAACTGGTAGAATGTCAACCAGCTGTTCAAAAATGAATTGATTGCAATGCAAAAAATGAAATATTATACAATAACACGAGGAGTTGCATTTCTTGCAAGTGAATATTTATTCTACAATACTAGAAACATGAAGAATGGGGTATGTAGCCACCATGATCTTAGACAGTGGTAATGGAGTGCATCATCAAAAGGCAGTAACTGATCTTCGAAGATGATTTCCGGATGATGTTTAGAAACTAGGTATGTTGGTATTCAATGCTCATACCTTACTTGTAACATGCCTTGAAAACATTTTCTGGACATTCATAGTTGTTCAAACAAGTTCTGTTAGAGTAGGAATACATTTTATATTGAGTATTTTTTTGTCTAGTGGCGAGACCAATTTGTCCAATGTCAGTATCTTTGAAATAACTTTTATGTTTGATTCTTTTGTGTCTTTAACATTGAGCTAGAGACTACGTTCTGTTTCTTCAGTTGTAGTTTGAAGTTGGTACTCGGTAATGCTCTCTTTAGTGGCGACCATGGTTTTGCCAAAATTTTCCCCTGGAATCCACCCTCATTTATGAAAATCTGATTTTGATTGGAAATAAATTTGGAGACATTGTTCAGAAAGTATATACTGACTAAGAAAAACCCATCACTTCCTCGCGGTTGGTCTTATTTTGAATGAACTTTATCCATATTTCTAAGATAATTGGTCCTGGTTGTTTTGTTTAGAAACATCGGAATGTCAGGATACGTACAACAAGGTATAGTCTTCTTAATCATACTTGTTGATACATGATTTTGGTCGTCACTTTGAAGGCATTGAACTCAAGGAGGATTGGCTCCCAGAGTGCAACATCGATATTCTGTCCCATATATGGGGATGTCGTGCTACAAAATTCGAATTCCAACAGCCGCCATTTTGTTCACTTCAACATTTGAATCGTGAATTTTGGTCTTATTTCCTGACGAAAAATTCTATAACTCACAAGAAATGATCGAGATATTGGTTCGAATCATTTGAACTGTTTATTTTGAATTTATTATCGGTAAAAAAATCAGAAAATAACGACATTTCGGCGTTTTCATTATTAGAAAATATCGACCTCGATTCTGGGAACCAATCTTCGTTGCACTGAACTTGTATGGTGGGCCATCTACACCAAGTACGGTCATATCTTTAACACAGCAAAAGTGACATGTATAGATGAAAATGTGACATGTATACATATACCCTGTATATATATTGCAGTGGTCATGCATCGATTCGATTGGTTGTTACCCGACACGTAATTTACATGTTGTCTTCTTGAAGAGTTCAATATATTTTTGACGTGTTAAAAATCGACGGAAAGAATAAAACAATACTTTGGTCCAGAGGGGTCCATAATGTTGTGTTGCTAAGAAGGCCATACAATTTTGAAGATACACAACTATAAACTGAACAAATAGAGCAAATCTGGGAAAGACTGCCACGACTCAAGACTCAATCTCCCTTGCTTGTGTTTACTTGTACAAAGCTAAACTGTATGTTCTGTTTCAGATAAAAATGTGGTGATGACTAACAAGGAATTGATAGAACAAGTAAAAAGATCAGGAGGCGACCTTGGAAAAAAAGTAATCATTGTATATCATGCATTTATTTTTAGCACACTACTACAATTCTTTACCTAAGGAATAAAGACCAAGGTTTTATGATTTATGGCGTAATATACGACCGAAATAATTCTTATTTTGTTCATTGTTAAAAGACCAAAATCGCGTAGCAATTAAGGTCTTTTGCAAAGCCAGAATAAAATATGAGGTCATATTTTTGACATAAATCATAAAATCACAGGCTGGTATCGAAATATTTGTCCGCTGTGACGGAGCATGCTATTTTTCATAAAAACACTAAGAATACTTCACGATTTATTTTTTAACTCATATGTTTCGTTATACCATACAAAATTACTTACTCCAAGCAATGGATATATCATTTGCGGGTAACTTTCACTTCTGTTTGAAGTCCAATTACGCTGGGAAGAAAAGCTATTGAAAATGGCGCCGGAGTATCATACTTCAAAATGTACCATTTCTTGTTTAACTTTCTAATGGCACCATAAAGTAACACGATAATATTTACACATGGTTTCAGCATAACTATGAAGGTATAAATGAGATGTTGATGTATTTGGTCTTTTTAGTTCTTTTTTGAAAAATAATGTTTAATTTTTTTGTCCGCTGTGACGGAGCAGTTGCAAATGTGAACTGTGAAAATGCTCCGTCACAGCGGACAAAAAATATTAATATTATTATTTTTTTTAAATTAAAAAGACCAATTGCATTTTAAAATATCTCATTAATACATTCAGAGTTATGCTGAAAATATATGTTAATATTATCGTGTCACTATATCATGCCATTAAAAAGTTAAAAAATAAATGATACATTTTAGAGTTTGATACTCTGGCGCCGTTTTCAATAGATTTTACTCCTAGCGTTATTGGACTTCAAACAGAAGTGAAGGTTACACGTAAATGATATATCCATTGCATGGAGTATGTAATTATCTTTGATATAACGAAACATATGAGTTAAAATATAAATCGTGAAGCATTCTTAGTGTTTTTATGAAAAATAGCATGCTCCGTCACAGCTGACAAATCTTTCGATACCAGCCTGTGAAAATCTGGGTCTTTGTTACGATTCTAATATGATAATAAACAGACGAGAAACACAACTATTTGCAGTCTTGAATTCCATATAGACCAGTATACCTAAACCCACACGTCCTGTACAAAAGTACTACTACAACAAAGGAGAATACTTCGTTCAGAAAGTCAACCTTCTACAGACAACACGATGTGGCCCAAAAGGCAGTGAGCGTTGTTATAGATCGGAGCCGGGATACAGGTATGTATACGTTCAACCTCCATTTATTTTACAATTTTAAAAATACCTTGATTGGTCAGTGGTTTATTCAATTTACATAACATTTGGACATTGTTATCTTAATTACCTCAAAACAAAACGATTTTCCAATATGTTTTGAAAGTCTAGCTGAAAGACATCTCTCACTATGGGAAGTCCCTTTGAAACGCTTATGGACTTCGAGACTGGATTTTGTCTGGGCTTTCAAAATAGTTAGTATCTGCAACTATTTTTGCTCTATGAGTATTGTTATCAATTTAAATTTATTCTTCAACATGTATTTTAATGGGAAATGTCACTTGGTGTAATAGTCTTGGATTTTGATGTTGGTACATTAAAAGCCGTGGATGATAATAGATATCGTTTCCCGTTAGATTATAATCTGGGGATAATTGGGGTTTGTTGTCCTTATAGTTACTGGTGTACTCTTAGATGTTTTCTTTTTCTCGCTGTGTTCTGAATGTTTAGAAACCCCGATTTTTTATAGCAATTTTCTTCGATTTTTCAGAAAAAGAACTCAGATTTTTTCCTGTTTTCATAATATATACCCCAATTATATATACCCCTGATATGTATGCAGGTGTTTTGGCCATTCATAAATGTTGTATAAATACCTTCAGGTCCAAATTCAGAAATATCCAGATGATTGGATACAGATTGGGGCCTGTGCCTATCTGTCCAGAGAAGAATATCATATGTTGCAATGAGTACATACATATAAAGGGTTACTGTCTGCGTGAGTACAACTACTGTACATGTTTATTAACACACATAGTAATTTCGTATTGAAGTCATATATGTTCCACTGATTGAGATATCGTTTCAAATAATTATTTCGGTCGTGGTCGTGGTAACCATTAAGTTTCAATTTACAATATAGTAATTTACAGTTTGTCATTCGACCCTCTATATTAATGCACCTTATAGCCTTGCCCAAGTCGGTATTATCTGTAAAAATAAAATTAAAAAATAAATAAAAGGACATCGACTGAGGCAAGGCTAACATTACCGTCATTTTGAAGCATCGCCATTGGACAAAAAATCAAGAGGGCAGAGGCAGGAAAATAAACATGAGATAAACTCCAAAATTTGGTCAATCGTGAGGGTACATTCAAAGCCTCCTCACACATAGCTGACCCCCTCAACGTCAGTTCTCATGAGTATGCTTAGATAAAAAAAAAAAAAACTTAGATGGCTTCGCAAATTAAAGCTGTGCTTCGTTTTGCATATTTGCGTTATCAATAGACAGAATTTACAAGACTCAATTCATTAGGCGGCGTTTAATGGATTCGCCTATTTGTGAGGAGACCTTTACACAGCAGAAGCCAGTGCTTGGTTCAGTAACTTCTTATTTTAAACAGAAAAACCAAGACTCTCCTGCAGAAACATTTCAATTTTTCTTTCAATCGGTTTTAACGTACTACAAACAATATGTTGGTCTAAACCCGACAACAGTCAATTTTTATTTTCTTTCTAGACCAGAGTTTTGCAGTAAACAACCTGGAATTGTTGGAAAAACTGCGCAAGGACGCCGGAATTGTTGGATAAATGAATTGTTTGTACTTGTATGGATATGTTATAAAGGAAAAATATACGTATCTTTATGCATATGTGTTTGTGTCTTATTTTATTCAAAGAGTTTTTTAAATATACACATGTATATACTATAATATAGTATTATATTAATATAAAGAATAAAATACTGATATTCTATGATTTATGGAGATTAGTATCGGTTTTACAAAAAATATATTTGCTATTTCTCAAATTTTTATATATATTATTTGCATAAGGATCGAACACTTATGCTGTTTTCGTTTCATGCATAAAGCTGTGTACTGTCTTCGATTTTCGTTTCTTTTGGAACTGTGTCCGTTTCCTAAGCGAAATGAGGAAGTGCCACGCCCTCTTTTGTCAAATACTGGCACTTCATGATGGGCCTCTTATTTAGAAAAACCAGACAAGCATATGGTTTTTGAAGTTTTAATATCACTTTTTGCCCGTAAGAATCCTAGAAAACTATATTTAAGAAAAAGTTAAATACTTTTTTTTTTAAATTAAACCCCCGGGAAAATATTTCTGGACAACACTTGAGTAACACGGGTCAAATGAGTGAAGTGCGCACTCTACTCATGTGTGTCCAAGGAACGTGCATTTTTGAGGCTTTGCATAACCCTGTGTACAGATTACTTGAGCTATGTGTAACCAAGTCCAATAAACAATTAGGGACTTTGCATCTACTTTACACGTAAATGCTTCAGACCAAGTTGCAAATGAAATATCTTTACCATCATACTGTAAGATTAATTTTATTTTATCCGTATAGTTTACATAAGATGTTATCATTCAAGTTAGCAAGTAACCGAGCAAGCAGCCAACCAAGAACCCAATCAAGCAAGCAACCAAGGAAGTAACCAACCAACCACGAAAGTAACCAACCAAAAAAGCAACTACTGAAGCAGGCAATCAACCAAGCAACCAAACAAGTTATTAACCAACTAACCTACTTCCCCATCCACCTACCAAGCAAACCAACAAACATTCGTACATGCAACTAAGCAAATGGCCAATCAATCACAAAACCAAGCAACCGAGAAAGTAACCAACCAACCAACCAAGCAACAAGATAAACAACCAAGCAAGAAGCCAATAAACCAAACAAGCAACAAACCAAGCTTCCGTCAAACCAAGCAAGGAAGCAACAAACCAACCATCTAACCAGCCAGACAACCAACCAACGAACGGAAAAATATCAAACCAACCAATCAACCAACCAACAACCAACCAACCAACCAATACCAGGTTAAAACGATCAACGATGAAAAAATGACAATTTGAAATTTTGAAGATCAAAGGTCGAGATCGAGATTTAGGTACATTCAGTCCAGAGTCTTAAATTGAACTCTGTTCAACTCTGTTCAATTTCACTCGTCCAGTTCATTTTGCCTTCCCTTATCTAGAATCATGGCTACGCCCCGCAATCGGAACAAGTTCACTTGTTGTATGGGAAAATACACGGCTTTCCACATTTGTTTCTATCCATAACATATGACTGATAATATTATCTACATTTATACATCAATATAAGATAGATATAATATACCCAAGTCTGTTTATAACAATCACTAAGTTCACTCACATATTCAACAGGATGAATGGTTTGTTTTTAGTTTTAGCAGTCATCGTCTCCTGGCAGTATACTGAGGTAATAACGGTACTTTTTGATGAAGAAACATTTAGTACGATCAGATAAGAATGGCACTGTATAATAATTTAAGAAGTTTTAAGAAAGATTCGTTTTTAGTTCAAATCTGTACAGCTGTTAATAGCTCATCTATGAAATAAGGTAAGCTTGAAAAAAAGTTGTTTTAACGATTCGTTTTCAATGTTCGAATGTGTACTACTGCCTTTGCATGACATCTATGAAATAAACATATAGTTAGTTTGAATACAGTTGTTCATAACTATTCGTTTTGATTTTATTCCAGGCCAGAGGGGATGACGTAGCAAGCTATTTCGACCCTCTCAATCCAGCATCGTAATAAACAATTATTTTAATTTTTGGTTAATGTTTTTATTCATTTGAAATAAAATATATAATGCATAACGAACGACTCCATTGGCCGTGTCAAAACCTGTTCTGAGATGCAAGTTATAAAATATATCATTATTTAACTCGTTAAAGATATAATTGTTAGTTTTATTTTATACATTAAAACCAAACTTTCTAAGTATGTTTAGTTTATGTCATTATATGAGATGTACTTGTAAATGTAACATTGCGTCAGTTTTATCAATTTTTCTGATTTTAGAAAACACGTTTGTTGTTCCATTGACGACACCCCAAAGAAAGAATCGTTTTACACTACCGAGGTATCCGGACAAAGACAAGTTTCTGCACAAGTTACGCAATATCGAAGATGTGGACCAAAAGGAAGTCGGAGATGTACCTCCCATGCGACACAATACAGGTAACAAGTTGACTATACAGATTATGTTAATGTGGCCTAAACTCAAAATGTTTACTAGTATGTTTACCAAATGGACATAGTTACGCAATATCGAAGATGTGGAACAAAAGGAAGTCGGAGATGTACCTCCCATGCATTCTGATACTCATAGCATCTCTCTCTGTTGCATCGCAGATCCAGAAGGATAGAGATGGAGAGGGCGTGGCTTACCACGATGCCTCCCATGCGACACAATACAGGTAACAGGCTCATTATACAGATTATGTTAATGTGGCCTAAACTCAAAATGTTTACTATTATTTGTACCAAAAGGACATTTTTTCACGGGATTGTGTTGAAAGCAGTACAAAAAACATCGAAATTTCTAACACAAGGCGGTGCGAGGGCGAGTTATGATTCACCAACAACTATTCCTCTCCCTGGCTGTAGTCCCGTGCACGTCACACGCTATAAGACGAATTCATAGAATTAAATTGATTTTGATAGAATGTTTTGTTGCATGTGTGTGCATGTGCATGTTCTACCAGTAGCGTTCGATTGAATAGAAGGACTGACTTCTTCGAATCATCAAATATCATCGTTGTTAGCTACGCCCTCTCCATCTCTATCCTTCTGGAGAGATCTGCGATGAAACAGAGAGAGAGAGAGATGCTATGGGCATCAGAATGATAAAATATTGACAGAATCTCTCTGACCCTAGAATCATATGTACAAGTATAAATGATTGAGCAAATTTGCTGATATTTATTTAAAAAAGCTTTCATTTGGATTATTACAGAAACGCACCCGTATACAGACAGAAGTTGGCCTATAGAATGGCACCCCGTCCTTGTCCGCAGAATAAGAAAATTTGCTGTCCAGGCTACTACAATTTGAAAGGCTATTGTACAAGTTAGTTTACTAATACCTATTACTGTTAAATCTTTTATCATACGCATTTGTGGAACTGGAAATAATGCACAGATGAAGAAACACCCGGGACTAGAAAATTCTATATGCAATTATTGATGGTGGAGTTGCCGGGTGATAATCAACTTTAAACACACATGCTAGGGTGGGGGGGGGGTGATGTTTGCAGAATCTTTTGTCATGTTTGAACTGCGAAGTAGCAAGGATATATTTTATATAAGTTACGCCTAGTAATCTTGACATCCATTCTAAAAGTTTATGCCAAACAAAAATATTGATACATTAAATCTTGTACTTGACAAAGTGTATGTGTATTTCTAGAGGAAGAAAACAAATGCTGCAAAGTGGATGTTTCACCAAGACAAGTCCCATATTATGTATCTGAGTCATATTATCAGCAACAATATTATATGGGCAGGGTGTCAAGAAGATGTGGCCCAAAGGGATCAGTGAGATGTTACAGATCAGAGCAGCTAAATAGGTACAACGAAATCTTTTTCATAACAAAATATTCTTTCTTTTTACGCTTTCCTATAAAATGACAAAGATTTAAAATGTGCACGTGATTTAATAAGTGAATATTCACTGGTGACCCGCTCGATTACGCTGGTTACCAAAACGGTTCGTTTCGGTAACAAAATGTAGGAACGTCGAAGGTACGATTTTTCTTTTTTCCTTATTTCACGCGTTGTAGGCAGAATCCCACGACGTTTTTTCTTACAAACGTATATCAGTATCATACCGTTCGTCCATCTCGTGATATATAGTTAAATGTACACCACACCTACAGTACATTTTGTATATCACATGCACGTATATTTTGCTATGTGTGAACATGTGCTTTCAAATACACTGGTGATCCACTGATACCGCTGATTACAAAATGTCGGAACGTCGAAGGTACGATTTTTCTTTTTTCCTTATTTCACGCGTTGTAGGCAGAATCCCACGACGTTTTTTCTTACAAACGTATATATCAGTATCATATGTTTTAGAAAATGTATATGTTTGCGGAAAAATAGCTCAGAAGACAACATAATCGTCGATTCGATTCCTCGCTTAAGTTGCATAAACGGCTTGGGTTAAAAGTGCAGATATTAACTTTTTTTCGAAATACCGTTTATGTAACTTAAGCAAGCAATTTAATCGACGATTCTGTTGTCTTCTGAACTATTTGTTCGAAAATTTATACATTTTCTTAAACATATGATGCTGATACTAAAAATGTCGTGGGAATTCTGCCTACAACGTGTGAAATAAGGAAAAAAGAAAAATCGTACCTTCGATGTTCCGACATTTTGTTACCGAAACGAACCGTTTCGGTAATCAGCGTAATCAGTGGATCACCAGTGTATTTGAAAGCACATGTTCACACATAGCAAAAGGGTTACAGGTTTCACGTAGCAGTATAATTTCGTGACCCCTTTTGTGTTTCTGAATGTATCAACATCCCTATAGTTTTCTTGTAGGAGATTGACATTGTACCGCCAGAAAAAAATGTACAGGACTGAATACAGAACATGTCCCCCTAACCAGGTTACGTGTTGTAACGGGTTCGAAGCAGTACATGGCAATTGCATAGGTATAGTAAACACTCACCCATTCCTATTATGTTTATTTTAAATAATTATAATTTTGATCCTAGAGATAATTGGTCCTGGTTGTTTAGTTTAGAAACATTCGAATGTGTTACATACCATAGGTTTAGTCAGGATACATACAACAAGGTATAAATTCGAATATAGTCTTCTCGATCATACTTGATACATGATTTGGTCGTCACTTTGAAAGCCCTGAACTTGTGGGTGGCCATCTGCACAATAAATCGAACATAAATGCAAACCTGAGAAAGATTGCCACGACTCAAAACTGGCGGATCCAGGGGTACCATGGGGCGCGGGCTCCAAATTTGTTTGTAGGGCCTTAAAAATAGGTCTTTTAGGCATATCTTGGCCTTTTTTGGGTCCTTTTTATCCAAAATTATCAGACAATAATGGGCCTTAGTTTTTCAAAAAAATTAATTAGGCGCGGAAAGCTTTTTCGTAACTTGAAATGTGCCCCCCCCCCCCTTGTTAGCTTCTGGATCTGCCAGTGCCCAATCTCATTTGCTGGTGTTTACTCGTCCAAAGCTGAACGGAATGTTTTGTTTCAGCTAAAAATGTGGTGATGACTAACAAGGAATTGATAGAGCAAGTAAGAAGATCAGGGGGCGACCTTGGAAAAAAGTAACTAAGTACACTACTTACATTTACAGGGTGTCTCAAAAGATATATCAAGAGCAAAGATAAACCAATCAATATTTTCAGACATTTTTTGCACGGTCATGTAGCCTAAACATGAAAGTTTTCTCTCCAATACACCATTTTTATAATATAATGCATGAGCATTCTTGTAAAAATTCTACTGTACTGTATCACAAAGATAGAGGAACCTAAATGTTTGTCCTCCGTCTTCTCAATATGGTACATGAGGACATAGAACCTTTTAATAGTAGAGGGACGATATTTTGATACTTATTTGACACATGTCTAGCATGGTCATGAAAAGTTAATTTGTGGTCAAAAATAACACCAAGATGCTTATGAGATCGAACCTTTGGAATTTCATCCTTTCCAAGAAATAAGGGTGCAAGGTAGGGAGCTTTTTGCCTAGATTTAATAAATGTTAAATCCGCACTTTATGAGGCTTTAAAAATAAATTCCAGGTATCAAACCACTTGGAAATCAGATTCAGTTCATTTTTAAGAATAGCCAGTGAGTGATTTGGATTTGCCGGATCAAATTCGCGAAAAATGGATGTATCATCCCCATAAATACAACACAGTGATTGAACTAAGTCTGGCAAATCATTGATGTAAATGAGAAAAGAAGTGGTCCTAAAAAAGAACCTTGAGGAACCCCTGCATTTACATAGTGATTTTCAGAGGGTTCAGATAAATTGCCATAGACGTTAACAAAAAAATTCTGTTTGAGAGATAGGATTTGATGATATTTACAGTGGGTTGATCAAAGTTTATAAAGAAGTAAGTTGTGGGGAACAGTGTCAAATGCAGCCGCTATATCTAGGAAGATTCCTTTAACATTATTACCTGTTTCAAGCCGCTGATGGATAAATTCAGTAATTGCAATAATTTGGTCTTGCATACTGTGTCCCTTTAAAAATCCAGATTGTAAGTTGTAGAGTAAATGGTTATTTGTCATTTGAAATATCATATTCTTATATATAATTTTCTCGAGAATTTTCTCTCGAGAAAGAATATTTAGGAGAGTTATCAGCCTATAATTTTCGGGGTCAGATTTATCAGATCGGGCATACCTATCCGTTTTTCCAAATTGTAGGAAATGTTTGATCAAGTAGTATTTGGTTAAATAGTTTAGACATAGGTTTTGATAAGGATTTTGAGCATATTTGAAGCATCTTGTTTGTGATTTTGTCAGGGCCACATGCTTTGGATGTGTGGTTTATCCTTCTTATGACGTATGATGTCCTCTTAGATGTTTTTTCTTGATGTTTTCTGTAATAATATTTGGTCCTTTCCCATTGGCACTTGTGTGTGCATACATATTTGTATACGAATGCTTTTCAGCAAGAATATGTGTTGTATACCTAAACCAGCACGACCTGTACAAATGTTCTACTACAACAAAGGAGAATACTTCGCTGAGAGAGCCAACCTTAAAAAGTCTAGAAGATGTGGCCCAAAAGGCAGTGTGCGTTGTTATAAAATGGAGCAGGGATATGTGTAAGTTAAACCTACATTTATTTTACATTTTAAAAATCAGCGTCAGTTGTTTATTCAATATACATATCTTTTTACATGTACATTACTTTACTGATTGTTTGAAACTCAATTACTTAAAAGCAAAACGACTTTAATAGGTTTCTCATGTTAAAGATGATAGACATTTCTCTCCGAGAATCATGTGGATGTGCTGTAAAATCGGGATGACAACGGTAATATTTGACAACGGTCCGCTTGAGTCCGTTGTCACATCTTGTCACGTGCCGTTGTATCTATTAATTATTTGAAATTCAGATTCCGTTGTCATTGACCCGCGGAAAGCAGTTTTCTCCCGATTTCCCCAAAAAACTATTTCACTTTATTTAAGAAAAAAGACCCAGATTTTGATTTTTACTTAAGTGTATTGGCCATTTATAAATTTTATATAAATGCTTCCAGGTCAAAATTCAGAAATATCCAGATGATTGGATACAGATTGGGGCCTGTGCCTATCTGCCCAGAGAAGAATATTATATGTTGTAATGAGTACATACATATAAAGGGTTACTGTCTGCGTGAGTACTATTCCATAATGTAAATTCATAATAGAACTAATTTTGTTCCACAAAAAGAAATTGTTCCACTGATCGAACTTTCTTTTCAAACACATATCAAGTTAGTCCTTAGTCACCATTTACCGTAGTTATAGTTTACAACTGTACAATTGAAGTTCACGATTTGTCCTCTCGGAATTATTGTATTACGGTGACATCGAGGAATACCATTCAGGAATACCGTCGTAGAGTTTCTGTGTAAGTTGACAGTGTACCACAGAAAAGCTACCTGTCACTGAAAATTATTCTGATCTAAATAGTCTCGAAAATTTCCCCGCCATCTCTAAAAATTCTGTTTGTAACCAAAGTTTTCTGATAGATTAGTACTTACCCTATCGAGAATGAACCTCGGTTCATGAACCAAATAGTAGCTGGGCCAGAAAGGGGAAACAGCCTTTTTATACAGGAAAGAGTTTACCTATAACCGCTAGTATCCTTAATCGGGACCATATTCTACGTTGGTCTGAAGCGGACAACAAACAGTCTTTGTTTCTTTTTCAGACCAGAGTTTTGCAGTGAACAACCTCGAATTATTGGAAAAACTTCGCAAGGATGCTGGAATCGTTGGATAAATTATCCTATAAAATTTAGCTAATGAATATGTACACTGTAATAAAAGCAAAACTGCATGATATGTACTATATGTTTATCACTTATGTGTTGAAGTTTTAATTAAAGATTGAAAAATTTATATTTTATGGTAAAATATCTTATAATTTCTAAGTGCGTGTAATATTCAAGATTCAAACAAAACTAGGAAAGGCGTATCCAATTTTAACCAATCAGAACTCGCTATTTCACGTAACTGCATTCTGTTATATAACCAATAACGAACTCAAGGTTAGAGCTAGTAATAAAAATCCAATCATTAGGGGCAAACTACAACATCCCAACACAGTATGCACTCTTCCGGTTGTGCATTATGTTGTTTCTTTATTTCCTCGGTTTAATCAGTGGAGAGCAAAACAATTAATACATGTATATCACATTACAGAACATATATTACAGAAGAGTAAAGGGGTTAGTATTATTTACATATTTACAAAATAGATGACTCTTAATACATTTTAATATTACCATTCAAACGTACCTATTTGAAAAATATATTTATATTGTAAAATGTATTTGCACATTCGATAACGAAAATTTCATAAATGGCGTCACTGGCTACATCAAAATCTATTCTGCTACCCAGAACAGTCTGTAAGAAAATATCATCATCAAAGCTGAAAAGCGTAACACTGCCACGAACTGATAGAATGTCATCCCCGGGATGTCATCCAGCTGTCCAAAGTAACTAATCTCAATAGGCACCTTCGAAGATGCTTTCCGGATGAAACTAGGTATGTTGATATTTAATGTTCATACCTTGCTTATAACATGCCTTAAAAACATCTTTTGGACATTCATAGTTGTTCAAACAAGTTCTGTTAGAGTAGAAATACATTTTTATATTGAGTATTTTTGTCTAGGGGCGAGACCAATTTGTCCAATGTCAGTATCATTGAAATAACTTTTATGTTTGATTCTTTTGTGTCCTTAACATGGAGCTGAAGAAAACGTTCACTTTCTTCAGTTGTAGTTTGAAGTTGGTACTCGGTAATGCTCTCTTTAGTGGCGACCATGGTTTTGCCAAAATTTACCCCTGGAATCCACCCTCATTTATGAAAATCTGATTTTGATTGGAAATAGATTTGGAGACATTGTTCAGAAAGTACTGACTAAGAAAACCCATCACTTCCCCGCGGTTGGTCTTATTTTGTATGAACTTCATCCAATTTTCTTCTCTTGGAACTAGCGTGTCCCCGGATTATCGGCATCAGTCCTCCGCTGTTCGATCTTCCTTCCCTCTCTTTCATCTTTTGAGATAAACCTTGTGTTCCTTGTTGGTCAAAAATGATCCGAACATCAACATTCCCTTGCCTAAAATAATGTTACATAAAGCGATGCAACAAAAAAGAAGCACGATCTTTCAGATTTGTGGGTACAAATGGGGGAATTTATATAGTATTTATCCCTTCTATTATTGCTGCTGATAGGCTTAATTGTTGATAGTTGGATTATGTCATTTGTCACAGGCTCATCAAAATTACGTTATAGCTTTATGAAATATTCTAATGTCGAGCTCCTGATCCCTTTATAAGAAAGGCCCTGAGCTGCCTGTACTTACACGCCCGGTGATCGTACAAAATGGATGGAGGGGGATTAGGCGATTTCTGCAAGATGACTCAACAAATTTGGAAGATTTATTTTTTCAAGAGAAAAGTTACAACTGAATTGCCACATGAATAGGCACAGTGCATGGCAAAATATGTAAGGTCATCTAGTATTTTTTTGAAGTGATACTCTTCAAAGATATGAGATCTATTAAAAAAGGCGCATCATCACCAACGTGCAAAAGTCGATGTTTTTTTTTGCTATAAATCGGCCAACAATGGTCTACACGACCTAAATAGGTATAAGGGACGTTATTATCACAGTACTAATGACATTGCTCACTTTTTAAAGTTAGTTTCCATGCGTTATACAAAAAATAATCGAAATAAATTAATATTGGATGGAGGGGGGATTAATATGTCTTTACGATGGAACATATTCACAAGAACTTGCGTATCTGAAAAAACTAAACTCAGTACCCCAGTAAGAAACTGGATATTATATCTCTGGAGAATGAAAAATGGGAAAATTTGGAGTCATAAGAATAAATTCAAGTAGCATGTCTTATCATGTCTTACATACACGTGATCCCCCCCCTCCATCCAATATTAATTTATTTCGATTATTTTTTTTGTATAACGCATGGAAAATAACTTTAAAAAGTGAGCAATGTCATTTGTATTGTGATAATAACGTCCCTTATCCCAATTTATTACAGGTCGTGTAGACCATTGTTGCCCGATTTATAGCAAAAACATTGACTTTTGCACGTTGGTGATGATGCGCCTTTTTTAATAGATCTCATATCTTAAAAATTGCCACATGAATAGGCACAGTGCATGGCAAAATATGTAAGGTCATCTAGTATTTTTTTGAAGTGATACTCTTCAAAGATATGAGATCTATTAAAAAAGGCGCATCATCACCAACGTGCAAAAGTCGATGTTTTTTTTGCTATAAATCGGCCAACAATGGTCTACACGACCTAAATAGGTATAAGGGACGTTATTATCACAGTACTAATGACATTGCTCACTTTTTAAAGTTAGTTTCCATGCGTTATACAAAAAATAATCGAAATAAATTAATATTGGATGGAGGGGGGATTAATATGTCTTTACGATGGAACATATTCACAAGAACTTGCGTATCTGAAAAATCTAAACTCAGTACCCCAGTAAGAAACTGGATATTATATCTCTGGAGAATGAAAAATGGGAAAATTTGGAGTCATAAGAATAAATTCAAGTAGCATGTCTTATCATGTCTTACATACACGTGATCCCCCCCCCCTCCATCCAATATTAATTTATTTCGATTATTTTTTTTGTATAACGCATGGAAAATAACTTTAAAAAGTGAGCAATGTCATTTGTATTGTGATAATAACGTCCCTTATCCCAATTTATTACAGGTCGTGTAGACCATTGTTGCCCGATTTATAGCAAAAACATTGACTTTTGCACGTTGGTGATGATGCGCCTTTTTTAATAGATCTCATATCTTAAAAATTGCCACATGAATAGGCACAGTGCATGGCAAAATATGTAAGGTCATCTAGTATTTTTTTGAAGTGATACTCTTCAAAGATATGAGATCTATTAAAAAAGGCGCATCATCACCAACGTGCAAAAGTCGATGTTTTTTTTTGCTATAAATCGGCCAACAATGGTCTACACGACCTAAATAGATGACCTAACATATTTTGCCATGCACTGCGCCTATTCATTTGGCAATTCAATGGTAAATTTTCTCTTGAAAAATAAATCTTCCAAGTTTGTTGAGTTTTCTTGCAGAATTCGCCTAATCCCACCCCCTCCATCCATTTTGTACGATCACCTGGCGTGACTTATAGCACGCGGTGTCTCAAGGAATTGAAATAGATCCTACAAAGGGAGATTATCAGCAACTGACTAAGCAATTGTTCTATCGTACAAGTAGGTCATAAATTTGCGTTCTTTTTGCCTCTGTTTAAGGTTGGTCTTAGTTTCCTGTCTTTTGGTGAAAGTGTGGGATAACTCCACATAGGGCGCAAGTGAAATGGTGGAGGGCGCTAGTGAAGACAAAAAAGCTAAATTTAAAATTGAGACGGTGGTTGATTGCAATCAAGATTTATCAGTTCAATTGCCAGCGAAAATGTACAGGTTTTTTATTTCATTTTGTTTATCCTTTGTGTAAATAACGGAATGATTCGTTTCATTTCAAATATTTGACTTTCTGTGATGGTGGTCTTGAGTTTGAAATTTATTGAAAATTGTTTAAAATTCGGATAGATGGCGGAAAAATCAGTCATATCTTTTTTTCTCAGTGGGTGATCTATGCATTTTTTGGGGGATTTGAAAGGGGGTGGAGCTATATGTACCGAAAATCCTCGTTTTTTCATAATCAATCCAAAGATTTCAATGTTTTCCCATTGGATAGCATTAGATCATTTGTCTGTGGAATTGTTCCTGTAGAGATTGTTTATGATAGATGATGAGGTCATGTGAAGCTGTTAAGATGTCTCATTTTTACTCCTTTCACAAAAACTATCAAGTTTAAAACCGTTGTAAACCAGAAAGTTTAAGTTTTAAAATACAGATAGATTATATCCTTGATATTTGTTCCATTTTAAATCCAAAACATGTTTATAAAAAGTTCTTGAAAAATTCTGAACTGTAAATCCTTGATTTTTCCACGTCTGAGATAATTTGTTTGTCGTCAGAGTCTCATAGTTTGAAGTATAGTATCTTCGTCTTCCTATACATGATCCATTTGTTCATTGACCTCTAAAACAATCAGTCTTAGTATGCAACGACATAATATTCCGATCAATATTACCTGTGAGAACAAGTGACCTTAATTATTCCCTTATCAATTTTTAATCAATTTTCAATCATATTATATTATGATGGGGTAAAAATGAAAAAAAAATTTAAAAAGAACGACACGCATGCCTTTAATTTAACCTTGGCCCCACCTTATCAATTTTGTGTCGCCCAATTCAGCAACACAAGGCCCCGCCTCTGCAATCGGAACATCAAGTTCACTCGTTTGGGAAAATTCATGTTTTTTCCACAGTTGTCTGCTTTCTCAACGTATGTCTAATGATATTATCTGTATATATATATCTGAAGATTAGATTGATATAAGATACCCAAGGTATATATACTAGAGAGTAACGTTTCCTGAGTTTACATGCAGCTATTCAACAACATGAATGGTTTGTTCTTGGTCCTAGCAGTCGTTGTCTCCTGGCAGTATACTGAGGTAATGGAGTTAATTTCTAATGTCAAAAATAACATCTATTTTGATTAAGTACGATCAGCTAAGAATGGCACGTGCGCAGTGTAACAAATAATCCAGATGTAAGACAGAGATGTTATTCGTTATCCTTGTTCAAGTATGCAATATTTCCATTTGAATTTAAACCATCGTTTTTTTTCAGGCCAGAGAGGATGGCGTAGCAAGCTATTTCGACCCCCTTAATCCAGCATCGTAATATATGTATATGTTGTTTTAAAAAGCAATAAATATCTAAAAATTGGAAAAATAATATACACATCAGGGGTGACCATGTGATTCATAAATATTTAACTTAAAAACATGTATAACACCAAGTTTTCGAAGTTAATTTATACCGTAATGTAAGAGGTACATGTACTGGTAATTAATTTATTTACATGCACATTGCGCCAGTTTTGTCGATTTTTCTAATTTCAGAAAACATGTTTGTTGTTCAGTTGACGACACTCCAAAGAAAGTGTCATTTTACACTACCGAGGTGTCCGGGCAACGACCAGTTTCTAAAAAAGTTATACAATATCATAGATGTGGACCAAAAGGAAGTGAAAGATGTATCGAGAGGGTCACTCAATACAGGTAAGACACATTTTGTGGAATTAATGTGGCCTGTAAGTTGAAAGCAATGACAAACACGTCCGAATGTTGCTTAAAAACAGGATAGGGGAAATTCGAAAGAGAACTTAAGGCAAATACTTTGACCTATATTATCTTTACTTAAAAGTATGACATGTCCTGTGTACATGTTCTACCAAGTGTACTGATAAATGGAAGAACTGACTTCTAATGATCATTAAATATTGACGGAACCTCCCAAACTTCATAGATTTGTACAAGAATACACATTGTCCTGTTTTGTTCATATTTAGAAACGCTTTAATTTGGAATGAATTTTACAGAAATGGGCCCGCATACAGACAGATATTGGCCTATAAAATGGATCCCCGGCCTTGTCCCCAGAACAAGAAAATTTGTTGCCCAGGCTACTACAACTTAAAAGGATATTGTACACGTTAGTAATACCGGGTGACACAGACAAAATAACACCCACCCACATAATGGTGACCAACTTTTTTCTCTGCGTGGATTCTGACTTGTTCTTTAGCGCATTGACACTAGGCTCCATGGAGCAACTCCACAAGAAGTTTGTCGTCTTTGCAGGCAAACTATTCAACACAAAAATGTCACCCACCAATTGTCATAAAATTTTGTAAATAAGTTATAGTAATTTTAGTTATAACGAGATATCATCAAGATCATTAAATGGATCTTCTTCCCCAGAAAGTACAATCAAGAGTCATCTGTTTTTACAAAGTTATGTTACAAAAGATGGGTAGCATTTTTGTGCAGAATCTAGGTGTGCCTGCAAAGGAATGCTGGATGACATTCATTGCATATTTTGTAACGCTCATGAAAGTGCATCTAGTTTAGCTAGTCATCTGAAACTTCTAATGAAACTAATGACATCATACTTATCTATATAGAAGAGTAAAAGATTCATCACAAAAATGTACATTCAGACAGAACTTATATGACACATTGAATTTGAAAGTGTATGTATATTTCTAGAGGAAGAAAACAAATGCTGCAAAGTGGATGTTTCACCCAGACAAGTCCCATATTATGTATCTGACACTTGGTGAAATCGATAAAATAATATATAAAAATATGTTTTATTTTCGGATATTTGTGTCAAAAGATGCGTAATAATACAGTATTTCCATTCAGTATTGTAATTATTATATTATATTATGAAGGAAAAAAATATAATCAGTATAATATACTATATTACATAGAGATTAATATAATATAATTAGAAATAAGTGAGGTCAAAATATATTATTTGTACATAAAAACATTTACCAAATCTGATTATCTCAATAAGAAAATGTAGCAGAATGTTTTATTCCCGGTATAATATTCTTTTTTAGAATTATTTGCGCCAATTTATATTTATTCTGTCTTTCTAAAATATTATTTGGTCATATTTATAAATCCAAACTGATGATTGCAGTCTATTTAGACTTTTTTTCTATTCTAAAAAATATTATTTTCTAGTATTTTCCAATCTAAGCAGAATATATCAAATTATATTGTATTATTTGGGTTCTAAAAAATATTATACGCGATTATTCTCGTCCAACTTGATATACAATCCATCTGGTTAATTACTTAACCAAACAAAACAAATAATGCACAGCATAGCAGTTAATAGGATTAACCGTTCTACTGGCCTTCTCATCTCTATTACTTACACATGTCACACATATTTTATTTTGACTGTTCTATTTCTATTTGAAAAATATTTACAAATAAATGTTAAGAAGAAAGAAATTTAACTTGTTTTAAATTAATCTTAACAATGGAGTAAAAATGTGAAAAAGTCATCAATTAAAAATCAAATAATTAACTTTCCAATGAGTTAATCGATTCAATCCAAATTTTAACACAATGTTAATCATAGAAAGAGGGATTTTATACAATTAAACAAATATGAAAAACTTAATCTGCAAATTATTATTTTTGTGGAAAATAAAACAATCGGCTCTAGATATTAATCTATTCACTCTAACAAACGGATTAACTCTAACAATCGGATTAGTTATCAGTGAACAAAACTCATTTCATAGAAATTGAAAAAATTTAGAGATTAAAGTATTACTTATATTGCTCTGTCATCAATACATGTACATGTATGTGAATGGTGAAAATCTTCATGATTTTGAAAGAATTCTTGGCCAAGGGGAGGCGATCGTTACTCGTTAGGTGCGGGCCTGTATAAAATGCGTAATGTTTTTAGCTAAAATTTGAGCAGTTCTGTGTCAAGACTATTTTTGTGGTTGGCAGAGTGAATACGGGTGGTTGTTTGTGCCTGTGTAAAAGGGGCCCTTAAATGTTGTTTGTTGTTAACTTTATATGGTAGAGAAACAATGGAGTAAAAATGTGAGGAAACCCATTGATTAAAAATTAACTTTCCGTTGAGTCAATCAATTTAATCCAATTTTTAACACAATGTTAATCATAACATAAGGGACATTATACAATCAAATAAATATGAAAAACTTGGTTTTTAAATTATTTTTTGTGGAACTTAGAACTGTTGGCTGTAGGAAATTAATCCATCGCCTCTAACAAACGGATTAGCTTTCAGTGTTAACAAAACTCATATTAAAGAAATTGAATAATTGGGGATTAAAGTTTTACTTATCATATTGCTCTGACATACATGACACTGTATGTAAACATGTTATTTACATCAGTTTGTTCTACCATGCACCAATTTGCTCAAAGCGTGATCATCGCTATGTTAGATGAAACATTAGGAATAAATGTAAAATGTGCCCGCTTCTTTATTTTCATTATCAAACAGCTAAACATACCGAATATACATTTGGAAATGGAAAACAAAAAATTAATTAAAACCAGCTTTAATTAAAATGGTCCAATTGTAGTAGAAACAAATGTATTACATCATGGACTAATCTGTTGTTTATATCCCCAATTTATATCTCAGATATATGGATAACAGAAAACGCATAAATTGTGAAATGTGAGAGAATACACGTATTTTGTTTTAGCATGGCTTAACACCACTTGTATCAGTTAACCTAATGTACCTTTCTTATTTATTATCAGCGATTTGCCAGAAGAAATCGGAGCAATACATGTACATCCAATATAATACAGGCTCTGAATAAGTTTTAGACCAGGGGATCAATTTTCAAAACAAACCAAGGGGTCACAATTGATCATTTTGGCCCGAAATCACGTAACAGTGCTCAGATTGGTAAAAAAAATGTAGGATTTTGAAAGAATTTTGGCAAGGGGGGGGGGGGGGATTTACTTGAACCAAACGCCCCCCCCCCCCTCCCTGGCCATGGACCTATACCAAATTCGTAATGTATTGATATATAGCAGTTTCGTGTCATAAATGTTTTGTGTTGTTTGTGAAGTGATTAATGGTGTTTGTGTCTGTGTAAGAGGGGCTTTAATAAAGTGTTGTTTGTTGTAAACTTAATTTGACAGAAAAACAGTCGAGTTAAATTGTGAGGAAACCCAATAGAGTAAAAATGTGAGGAAACCCGTTGATTAAAAATTAACTTTCCGTTGAGTCAATCAATTAAATCCAAATTTTAACACAATGTTAATCATAACATAAGGGACATTATACAATCAAATAAATACGAAAAACTTAATTTGCAATTTATTTTTTAGTTGAAATTAGAACCATTAGCTGTGGAAATTAATCCATTAACTCAAACAAACAGATTATTTATCAGTGTGAACAAAACTCAAATCGTGGAAATTGAATAATAAGGGATTAAAGTTTGACTTATTGTATTGCTCTGGAATGTCAATACATGTATGTGAATGGTGAACAACTACATGATTTTGACAGAATTGTTGGCCACGGGAATGGGGGTCCTTAGCTACGGGTCTGTATAAAATGTGTAATGTGTTTATTGAATATTGAGCACTTCCCTGTCATGACTGTTTTTCCGGTTGGCAAAGTGAATACAGGTGGTTGTTTGTACCTGTGTAAGAGGGGATCGATTTAAATGTTGTTTGCTATAAACTTAATGTGACAGAGAAACAATGGATTAAAAATGTGAGGAAAACAAATTAAATAAAAATTTAAAATTAACTTTATGATGAATTAATTGATTGAATCAAAAATTTAACACAATGTTAATCATAACATGAGGGACATTATACAATCAAATATGTATGTAAAAACTTATTTTGCAAATTATTTTTGTGGAATTAAGAGCCATCAGCCGTAGAGATTAATCCATTAACCCTAACAAACAGATTAATTATCAGTATGAATGAAACTCATTTCATAGGAATTGAATAATTAGGGATTAACGGCTCGAAAATAACCGCGTATAATAGGTTTTTGATTGCAAATGCCAACATATTATTTGCTCCTGACAGGAATATTATTCTATATTATTTGGCATTATATGTTGTTCCCTTTAAATAATACACGAATAATATTATTAAAGCAAAAATAATTCTTAAAAATACGTATTATATTTTTTTCCGTTATAATAAAAGAAATAACTGCCTATTATACAGGAAAAAATATTCTCTACGATTTTCTATTATTTAGCAGTATATTAAACATTTTATTCTATATTATTTTAACTTTTTTACCAAGTGTGAGTCATATTACCAGCAACAATCATACATGGGCGTGGGATTTACAAGATGTGGCCCAAGGGGTTCAATGACATGTTACACACAAAAGCAGAAAACTAGGTACAACGAAATGTATTTCATGATTTAAAAAATATTATTACGCTTTCCTATAAAATGATGAAGAATTAAAAATTGCACGTGATTTGTGGATATACAGGGTGTCCCGAAAGTATGCCCCCCCCCCCCCAGGTAGACATATTCCAGTGTCCTCATAGTATGTGTCATATATCATTTTAAAGCTTACCCAAAGTTACATTGATTTGCCAAGTATCATGCTTTAACTCCCAAATGGGAAAAAGTTACAGTCATTTTAAAAGTTAGTGTTTTGTCAAAATAAAGTTCAATTTTACACCACATCACGAGTCAACCCTTGGCCATGTTAACAGCAGCAATTAATTTCAGATATACCTTAAAAGCCCTTCAAATAGGGGTGTGCAACTTTATAACCCTCTTAAAACCTGCTAAGGAACTTTAGAAGAGTTTGCTTAGAGTTTCTACCCTCACTGTTCTCTTTTTCCAACTCAATATCCATCCGACCCGAAAATAATCGCTGCTGTTAAAATGGCCTGGGAGGACATATTGACTATTGATTTGGTGTAAAATTGAACTTAATTTTGATCAAACACTAACTTTTGAAATGCCTGTAATTTTTTCACATTTGAGAGTTGAACCATGATACTTGGCGAATCAATGTAACTTTGGATAAGCTTTAAAATGATATACAATGTATGACACATACTATGACGACACTGGTATATGTCTGCTTAGGGGGGCCATACTTTCGGGACACCCTGTAGGTTTTTGATCATTTCTTTAGAATAGAGTATGAAGTATTTGAAAGCACATATTCAACCATGGCAAAATATCGAGGTGTGATGTACATTTAACGATAAATTACGAGAGGGACAAATGCAACATTTTGCTTCCACGACGTGTATGTATTTTTTACATTTAGATAAAAGTGAAATTATAGTAGCAATTTCATAATGTCTCATTGTATTTTATTAGGCTTTCCAGGTTACACCTAGCTGTATAATTTCGTGATTCCCCGTTTTCTGATTGTTTCAAAATACAGTACCGATAGTTTTTTTGTAGAAAGGTGACATTGTACCGCCAGAAAACAATGTACAGGACTGAATACAGAACGTGTCCTCCTAACAAGGTCACTTGTTGTAACGGGTTCGAAGCAGTACATGGCAATTGCATAGGTATAGTAAACACTCACCTATTCCTATTATGTTTATTTTAAAATAATTTTGATTTTGATCATAGAGATAATTGGTCCTGGTTGTTTTGTTTAGAAACATTCGAATATGTTATTTACCATAGGTTTAGTCAGGATACATACAACAAGGTATAGTCTTCTTAAGTATACTTGTTGATACATGATTTTGGTCGTCACTTTGAAGGCACTGAACTCAAGGAGGATTGGCTCTCAGAGTGCAACATCGATATTCTGTCCCATATATGGGGATGTCGTTCTACAAAATTCGAATTCCAACAGCCGCCATTTTGTTCACTTCAACATTTGAATCGTGAATTTTGGTCTTATTTCCTGACGAAAAATTCTATAAATCACAAGAAATGATCGAGATATTGGTTCGAATCATTTGAACTGTTTATTTTGAACTGTTTATTATCGGTAAAAATTTCAGAAAATAACGACATTTCGGCGTTTTCATTATAAGAAAATATCGACCTCGATTCTGGGAACCAATCTTCGTTGCACTGAACTTGTATGGTGGGCCATCTACACCAAGTACGGTCATATCTTTAACACAGCAAAAGTGACATGTATAGATGAAAATGTGACATGTATATATATATATATATAAAAATTGATTATAAAAACAGAAAATAACAGAAGAAGTAATTCAGTCACTACCGGTTTCACTTTTATTCTTCAGGTAACTGATTATCATTTAAATCGCACATTATGACGTTATACCTTTGATCTCCATTGGAAATGGATAAACATGCGAATGTATTACGTAATAAGTAGATCAATTATTCAATTACGACATTTAATTACATTAATTCGCATTATAATAAAAATACATAGTAGATACCATAGTTACGTAGTAAATCAAATATAATTCATATTCAATTATATATTTACCTTGTTGTTATGGTTACTTTTATTTATTTATAGTTCAATTTGGGTTTAAATATTTTTATGAAGTGTTCTTCATATAATATTCTCAAAGAAACATTGTCCGTTTGGAATGTAAAAAACGGTAATACTTTGAATTTTGTCTTTTCTTTAAATGCACACTTTGCGATGTGATCGCTCACAGGTAACATTCGTAATGTAGATATATATATATTGCAGTGGTCATGCATCGATTCGATCGGTTGCTACCCGACACGTAATTTACATGTTGTCTTCTTGAGTTAAAGTTTTGAATAGTTTTTGACGCGTTAAAAATCGACGGAAAGAATAATATAAAACAATACTTTGGTCCAGAGGGGTCCATAATGTTGTGTTGCTAAGAAGGCCATACAGTTTTGAAGATATACAACTACAAACTGAACAAATAGAGTAAATCTGGGAAAGACTGCCACGACTCAAGACTCAATCTCCCTTGCTTGTGTTTACTTGTACAAAGCTAAACTGTATGTTCTGTTTCAGATAAAAATGTGGTGATGACTAACAAGGAATTGATAGAGCAAGTAAAAAGATCAGGAGGCGACCTTGGAAAAAAGTAATCATTGTATATCATGGATTTATTTTTAGCACACTACTACAATTCTTTACTTAAGGAATAAAGACTTATGGCGTAATATACGACCGAAATTTTTATTCTGTTCATTGTTAAAAGACCAAAATCGCGTAGCAATTGAGGTCTTTTGCAAAGCCAGAATAAAATATGAGGTCATATATTTGACATAAATCATAAAATCGGGGTCTTTGTTACAATTCTAATATGATAAACAGACGAGAAACACAACTATTTGCAGTTATGAATTCCAATATAGTCCAGTTAATCAATTGCTCAGCTATCGTGATGTCACATATCATATAAGACTATATTACCAACTTACAGTGAGTCAATGATATTATTTAAACTGACCAACTATTTCACATTTAAGCTTTTAATATATACATGTATATATTATGTATTTATTTATTCCTTGTAAATACATGTGATGTTCTACTTTCATGTTGGAACTGTTTTAAAAAATGGCAGACCCTATGATTTTAATTTTAGACGAAACCTGAACGATTCGTTTCTAATTGATGAAATATTCTCATTACGATTTTTAAGATAACATTTAAATTAATTTTTCTCAAGGATGAACTTTTTCATTACTGCACGGTGGTCCACATACCATGACTTCTAGCCAAGTAAATTGGCCAGAGACTCGAGTAAGTTAGAGTTACTTTCTTTATGACTTAGATGTTTTTTCTTGCTGTTAAAGCAGATATGAAATGGTATTTTTAACCTACAGGAATCAATATAATTTTTTGATAAATGTATTTGGACATGTTTTCTCATCAGTATTGTAAAAATTATTTCACTCTAACGATCGTTATAGCTGCTTAATAAGCAATATTCGAATTGGTTGTGACGTTATTGGCCCCCACGTGATCTCTCACTGGTCCCCACGTGGCCCATAACGTCATAATGCCAAAATGTTTTGTTTTGGTTTACACTACAATCCTATGGTTGCCGTGACGTTGTGATTACTAAGGAACCAAGAAACCAAAGCTATATTTTGTATATGACGTTACTTATCACGTGGGGGCCAATTTGATTGATCAGTTAGTTTTATTTCGTTATTTATGACCGTTAGCAGTTATCTAACATTTATTTTATAATGGCTATCGCAAGAACTCTACGTTGGGCTTACAATGTAGAAAACCGCATTTTTGTAGCTGCAAGTTGAGAAAAGCTATTTCAGTTGTCCTTTAAGTCTGTTATAATTTCTGGTCCACTTCCTTTGGCTTTTGAGCATACATTTTGTTTGCGAATGCTTTTTAGCAAGAACATGTGCTGTATACCTAAACCCACACGTCCTGTACAAAAGTACTACTACAACAAAGGAGAATACTTCGTTCAGAAAGTCAACCTTCTACAGACAACACGATGTGGCCCAAAAGGCAGTGAGCGTTGTTATAGATCGGAGCCGGGATACAGGTATGTATACGTTCAACCTCCATTTATTTTACAATTTTAAAATACCTTGATTGGTCAGTGGTTTATTCAATTTACATAACATTTGGACATTGTTATCTTAATTACCTCAAAACAAAACGATTTTCCAATATGTTTTGAAAGTCTAGCTGAAAGACATCTCTCACTATGGGAAGTCCCTTTGAAACGCTTATGGACTTCGAGACTGGATTTTGTCTGGGCTTTCAAAATAGTTAGTATCTGCAACTATTTTTGCTCTATGAGCATTGTTATCAATTTAAATTTATTCTTCAACATGTATTTTAATGGGAAATGTCACTTGGTGTAATAGTCTTGGATTTTGATGTTGGTACATTAAAAGCCGTGGATGATAATAGATATCGTTTCCCGTTAGATTATAATCTGGGGATAATTGGGGTTTGTTGTCCTTATAGTTACTGGTGTACTCTTAGATGTTTTCTTTTTCTCGCTGTGTGCTGAATGTTTAGAAACCCCGATTTTTTATAGCAATTTTCTTCGATTTTTCAGAAAAAGAACTCAGATTTTTTCCTGTTTTCATAATATATACCCCAATTATATATACCCCTGATATGTATGCAGGTGTTTTGGCCATTCATAAATGTTGTATAAATACCTTCAGGTCCAAATTCAGAAATATCCAGATGATTGGATACAGATTGGGGCCTGTGCCTATCTGTCCAGAGAAGAATATCATATGTTGCAATGAGTACATACATATAAAGGGTTACTGTCTGCGTGAGTACAACTACTGTACATGTTTATTAACACACATAGTAATTTCGTATTGAAGTCATATATGTTCCACTGATTGAGATATCGTTTCAAATAATTATTTCGGTCGTGGTCGTGGTAACTATTAAGTTTCAATTTACAATAGAAATTTAGTTTGTCAATCGAACCTCTGACTATATAATTGCACATTCGTTGCCTTGCCCAAGTCGGTATTATCTGTAAAAATAAAATTAAAAAATAAATAAACATGAGATAAACTCCAAAATTTGGTCAATTGTGAGGGTACACTCAGATGGCTTCGAAAGCATGCGCAAATTAAAACTGCCCATCGTTTTGCATATTTGCGTTATCAATAGACAGAATTTACAAGACTCAATTCATTAGGCTGCGTTTAATGGATTCGCCTATTTGTGAGGAGACCTTTACACAGCAGAAGCCAGTGCTTGGTTCAGTAACTTCTTATTTTAAACAGAAAAACCAAGACTCTCCTGCAGAAACATTTCAATTTTTCTTTCAATCGGTTTTTAACGTACTACAAACAATATGTTGGTCTAAACCCGACAACGGTCAATTTTTCTTTTTCTTTCTAGACCAGAGTTTTGCAGTAAACAACCTGGAATTGTTGGAAAAACTGCGCAAGGACGCTGGAATTGTTGGATAAATGAATTGTTTGTACTTGTATGGATATGTTATAAAGGAAAAATATACGTATCTTTATACATATGTGTTTGTGTCTTATTTTATTCAAGGAGTTTTTTAAATATACACATGCATATACTATTCCATAGTTAGCATGATATTCATAGGATAACATGTGAAAATAAAAACGGTATTTTTGTAATCAGTGGTAAAATATGATATTTTTGACAAATTTTCACTTAACCATAACATACGGTATTTTAGCCATGACATACGACGTCGTATGCGATGGTTTATGGATTTTTGCTACTGCAGACTCAAAACGAGGCTAAGTGTCAACATCGCCAGATCGTTTGGAAATTCGAATTAAATAACTTAATTTCCGACGATTCTGATGATGACTTTAACTATGGAATAAAAAGAACATCCTATGATTTACTCGTGATATGATTTAATCCACTCATGGGTATTGATACCTGCACTCTCTCGCTACGCTCGCTCGTGCAGATATCATATCCATTCGTGGATAAAAATCATATCACACATAAATCATAGGATATCCTCTATATATTAATATAAAGAATAAAATACTGATATTCTATGATCTATGGAGATTAGTATCGGTTTTACAAAAAAATATATTTGCTATTTCTCAAATTTTTATATTATATTATTCGCATAAGGATCGAACACTTTTCATGCATTTCATGCGTTTCATGCATAAAGCTGTGTACTGTCTTCGATTTTCGTTTCTTTGGGAACTGTGTCCGTTTCCTAAGCGAAATGAGGAAGTGCCACGCCCTCTTTTGTCAAATACTGGCACTTCATGATGGGCCTCATATTTAGAAAAACCAGACAAGCATATGGTTTTTGAAGTTTTAATATCACTTTTTGCCCGTAAGAATCCTAGAAAACTATATTTAAGAAAAAGTTAAATACTATTTTTTTTTAATTAAACCCCCGGGGAAAATTCTTAAGAGCCAGACAATTTTTCTGGACAATACTTGAGTAACACGGATCAAATGAGTGTAGTGCGCACTCTACTCATGTGTGTCCAAGGAACGTGCATTTTTGAGGCTTTGCATCATTTTAACCCTGTGTACAGATTACTTGAGCTATGTGTAATCATGTCCAATAAACAATTAGGGACTTTGCATCTACTTTAGGCCAAGTTGCAAATGAAATATCTTTACCATCATACTGTAAAATTAATTTTCTTTTATCTGTATAGTTTACATAAGATGTTATCATTCAAGTTAGCAAGCAACCGAGCAAGCAGCCAACCCCATCCACCTACCAAGCAAACAAACAAACATTCGTACATGCAACTAAGCAAATGGCCAATCAATCACAAAACCAAGCAACCGAGAAAGTAACCAACCAACCAAGCAACAAAACAAACAGCCAAGCAAGAAGCCAATAAACCAACCAAGCAGCAAACCAAGCGTCCGTCAAACCAAGCAAGGAAGCAACAAACCAACCATCTAACCAGCCAGACAACCAACCAACGAACAGAAAAATATCAAACCAACCAATCAACCAACCAACAACCAACCAACCAACCAACCAACCAATAGCAGGTTAAAACGATTAACGATGAAAAAATGACAATTTGAAATTTTGAAGATCAAAGGTCGAGATCGAGATTTAGGTACATTCTGTCCGGAGTCTTAAATTGAACTCTGTTCAACTCTGTTCAATTTCACTCGTCCAGTTCATTTTGCCTTCCCTTATCTGGAATCATGGCTACGCCCCGCAATCGGAACAAGTTCACCAGTTGTATGGGAACATACACGGCTTTCCACAGTTGGTTCTGTCCATAACATATGACTGATAATATTATCTACATTTATACATCAATATAAGATAGATATAAGATACCCAAGTCTGTGTATAACAATAACTAAGTTCACTCACACTCAACAGGATGAATGGTTTGTTTTTAGTTGTAGCAGTCATCGTCTCATGGCCGCATACTGAGGTAATAACGGTACTTTTTGATGAAGAAACATTTAGTACGATCAGATAAGAATGGCATTGTATAATAATTAAAGAAGTTGTAAGAAAGATTCGTTTTTAGTTCAAATCTGTACAGCTGTTAATAGCTCATCTATGAAATAAGGTAAGCTTGAAAACGAGTTGTTTATAACGATTCGTTTTTTTTGTTCGAATGTGCACTACTGCTTTTGCATGACATCTATGAAATAAACATATATTTTTTATTCTTCAAGTACATTCACACCCCTTGGAGTCAAGTACATGTACAAACAAAAATTATAACAATTATAAAGGAAATTAAAGGGACAATACTGGAAATCGGGAATAATTCCTTAGAAAATCTTCAAAATAAATCGTTGGTGCCTCAAACCTGCCCCTAAGAATGGCTACGACGTGAACTTACTTTTGTCAAAATACCGGAGCCTGAAAAAAATCACTCACCTAGATATCAACGAAAGAAGTGTCAGTTTCGTTCGACTGCGAGAGCAAAATTGAAGCTGAGCTAAACGGTTTTCGTTTGTCGTAAAATTGACCTCATTTAACTGCGCCATCTGGCGAATGAATCATTGTTTCGTGTCATATGATTCGTTGTTTTGTGTCACGTGACCTACCTTTAGACCTTTTGCCACCTATCGTAAGTTAATCGAATTAAAATTAAATTTTTCGATCCAAGAAGAAAATTTGCACAAAAATTATAAACCCCGCTTGACATAATCTTTGTCACTCTATCGTCTTCTTGATGAGGCACATCGGAACTTGGGATTAATAGCCATTCAACCAAGCCACAAAAAGTATGTATATTAGTTGTTTAAGATGTTCAATTGTGTTAATATTTCCCGGAACTCGGCCTTTAACATATAGTTAAGTTTGAATACAGTTGTTCATAACTATTCGTTTTAATTTTATTCCAGGCCAGAGGGGATGATGTAGCAAGCTATTTCGACCCCCTCAATCCAGCATCGTAATAAACAATTATTTTAATTTTTGGTTAATGTTTTTATTCATTTGAAATAAAATATATAATGCATAACGAACGACTCCATTGGCCGTGTCAAAACCTGTTCTGAGATGCAAGTTACAAAATATATGATTATTTAACTCGTTAAAGAGATAATTGTTACTTTTATTTTATACATTAAAACCAAACTTTCGAAGTATGTTTATTTTTTGCCATTATATGAGATGTACTTGTGGTTGTGTCATCCACACTGCGTCAGTTTTGTCTATTTTTCTGATTTTAGAAAACACGTTTGTTGTTCCATTGACGACACTCCAAAGAAAGAATCGTTTTATACTACAGAGGTATCCGGACAAAGACAAGTTTCTGCACAAGTTACGCAATATCGAAGATGTGGACCGAAAGGAAGTCGGAGATGTACCTCCCATGCGACACAATACAGGTAACAGGCTGATTATACAGATAATGTTAATGTGGCCTAAATTCAAAATGTTTACTTGTATGTTTACCAAAAGGACAAAGTTACGCAATATCGAAGATGTGGACCAAAAGGAAGTCGGAGATGTACCTCCCATGCGACACAATACAGGTAACAAGTTGATTATACAGATTATGTTAATGTGGCCTAAACTCAAAATGTTTACGACTATGTTTACCAAAAGGACAAAAATATGCAATATCGAAGATGTGGACCAAAGGGAAGTCGGAAATGTAGCTCCCATGCGACACAATACAGGTAACAGGCTGATTATACAGATAATGTTAATGTGGCCTAAATTCAAAATGTTTACTTGTATGTTTACCAAAAGGACAAAGTTACGCAATATCGAAGATGTGGACCAAAAGGAAGTCGGAGATGTACCTCCCATGCGACACAATACAGGTAACAGGCTGATTATACAGATAATGTTAATGTGGCCTAAATTCAAAATGTTTACTAGTTTGTTTACCAAATGGACATAGTTACGCAATATCGAAGATGTGGAACAAAAGGAAGTCGGAGATGTAGCTCCCATGCGACACAATACAGGTAACAGGCTGATTATACAGATAATGTTAATGTGGCCTAAATTCAAAATGTTTACTTGTATGTTTACCAAAAGGACAAAGTTACGCAATATCGAAGATGTGGACCAAAAGGAACTCGGAGATGTACCTCCCATGCGACACAATACAGGTAACAAGCTGATGATACAGATTATATTAATGTGGCCTAAACTCAAAATGTTTGCTACTATGTTTACCAAAAGGACAAAAATATGCAAAATCGAAAACGTGGACCAAAAGGAAATCAGATATTTACCAAGAAGGCAACTCTATAAAGGTAACGTAAAAACTAAGGGACATTTATAGTTTGAATTATGCTAAATGCCTATAAATTGTTTATATTTTCGTAAAGGGGCAATTTCATTATTTGCTAAATTCGTCAATCCCGTGAGTGTGTTGAAAGCAGTACAAAAAACATCGAAATTTCTAACACAAGGCGGTGCGAGGGCGAGTTATGATTCACCAACAACTATTCCTCTCCCTGGCTGTAGTCTCGTGCACGTCACACGCTATAAGACGAATTCATAGAATTAAATTGATTTTGATAGAATGTTTTGTTGCATGTGTGTGCATGTGTATGTTCTACCAATAGCGTTCGATTGAATAGAAGGACTGACTTCTTCGAATCATCAAATATCATCGTTGTTAGCCACGCCTTCTCCATCTCTATCCTTCTGGAGAGATCTGCGATGAAACAGAGAGAGAGAGATGCTATGGGCATCAGAATGATAAAATATTGACAGCATCTCTCTGACCCTAGAATCATATGTACAAGTATAAATGATTGAGCATATTTGCTGATATTTATTTAAAAAAGCTTTCATTTGGATTATTACAGAAACGCACCCGTATACAGACAGAAGTTGGCCTATAGAATGGCACCCCGTCCTTGTCCGCAGAATAAGAAAATTTGCTGTCCAGGCTACTACAATTTGAAAGGCTATTGTACAAGTTAGTTTACTAATACCTATTACTGTTAAATCTTTTATCATACGCATTTGTGGAACTGGAAATAATGCACAGATGAAGAAACACCCGGGACTAGGAAATTCTATATGCAATTATTGATGGTGGAGTTGCCGGGTGATAATCAACTTTAAACACACATGCTAGGGTGGGGGGGGGGGGTGATGTTTGCACGATCTTTTTTCATGTTTGAACTGCGAAGTAGCAAGGATATATTTTATATAAGTTACGCCTAGTAATCTTGACATCCATTCTAAAAGTTTATGCCAAACAAAGATTGATACATTAAATCTTGTACTTGATAAATTGTATGTGTATTTCTAGAGGAAGAAAACAAATGCTGCAAAGTGGATGTGTCACCAAGACAAGTCCCATATTATGTATCTGAGTCATATTATCAGCAACAATCATATATGGGCGTGGCATTTACGAGATGAAAATAAAAAAATAAAAAAAGTGCATTTGTATTTCTAGAGGAAGAAAACAAATGCTGCAAAGTGGATGTGTCACCCAGACAAGTCCCATATTATGTATCTGAGTCATATTACCAGCAACAATCATACATGGGCGTGGCATTTACGAGATGAAAATAAAAAAATAAAAAAAGTGCATTTGTATTTCTAGAGGAAGAAAACAAATGCTGCAAAGTGGATGTTTCACCCAGACAAGTCCCATATTATGTATCTGAGTCATATTATCAGCAACAATCATACATGGGTAGTATATCAAGAAGATGTGGCCCAAAGGGATCACGGAGATGTTACAACTCAGAGCAACGAACTAGGTACAACTTGACGAAATACTCTTTCATAATTATCAAATTACACTTAGTAATCTTGATATCCATTCTAAAAGTTTATGCCAAACAAAAAATTGATACATTAAATTTTGTACTTGACAAAGTGTATGTGTATTTCTAGAGGAAGAAAACAAATGCTGCAAAGTGGATGTTTCACCCAGACAAGTCCCATATTATGTATCTGAGTCATATTATCAGCAACAATCATATATGGGCAGGGTATCAAGAAGATGTGGCCCAAAGGGATCAGCGAGATGTTACAGATCAGGGCAACGAACTAGGTACAACTGAACGAAATACTATTTCATAATTATCAAATATATCACGTAGAGATGTACAAGCACATATTTATCATATTTATGTATATTCGTCACATTGTGTTTTGCGTGACTCCATTTGTATTTTCTGAATGATATCAACATTTCAAAAGTTTTTTTCCAGAAGGGTAACATTGTACCGCCAGAAAAAAATGTACAGGACTGAATATAGAACATGTCCTTCTAACCAGGTCACTTGTTGTAATGGATTCGCAAAAGTGCATGGAAATTGCATAGGTATAGTAACTAAGTAGTTCAATCACCTACTATGTTTATAATACTTACATTTGGAGAGATACCGTGCTATCATTTGATCCTAATTAGTTTGTCCACGAACATTTAAATCTGAAGCGATGCACATCAAGGCTGTAGCCATGATACAAACATTACCAAGGCAAAACTATGCAAAAATGAAATATTATTGTTGATATGTTGATGCCCACTCCAACGTGTGATTTTGATTCCTGGGGTGTCCTCTCACCTTTTGGGGGAAATATTTCTTAGAATGATGGGAAAAACCATATACTTTCGCGTTCACAAAAAAACGAACTAGAAAAAATCAAACCTCCCGGAGATTTGACTAAAAATTAGAAAATAGGACCCAAAAAGGCCAAGTTATGCTTAAAAAGCGCCACCAATTGAGGCCCTACATACCTTTTTGGAGCCCATCCTAGAAGGGTGGGTTTAATGCCCCCTTCCCCTCCAGTTCCACCAGCGCTTCTCAAACTGCCTTATCAGTCTTTACTTATGTCCAAACCTAAACGCGGAATATTTTGTTTCAGCTAAAAACGTGGTGACGAGTAACAAGGATTTGATAGAGCAAGTAAGACGATCAGGAGGCGATATTGGAAAAAAGTAATAAAAACATCTTAATTATTTATTTATGAGAAACGTTATGAGATAAAACTTAACTAAAAATCAACCAAATAACATTTATGACTGAGCCATCCAGCTTGTGAGTGAGATGCATTTAGTACAATCAAACTTTCATTGGTCTATTTCGAATTATCACGACTTTATGGCCATTTCACAAAACGTACTCAAAATGACAAAATATGCTAAACCCAAACCCCCAATGTAATGTCAAAACTAACAACTCTAGAAGCATCAGAGAGTTGAAAGGAGAGATTACAAGGACGATACATAGGGGTTATGCACTGGGAGGTTTTGGATACAGGGAATATCCCGAGGGATATTCCATGTATCCAAACCGACCGTGCATAACTGGTGTATCTCATACTTGAGTGGATTTAGGGTAGATATAACCCTTTCCACCTTTTTCAAATGACAAGATATTTATATTTAACATTTTCGTAATATTCTTTTTGTTCAATACAATGAAATTGTAACATTTAAACTTAAAAAAATTAAATTTTAAAATTAAAAAATTAAAACTTATGATATTTAAACTTTTGAAAAATTCCCGGGAGCGGGATGGATATATTATATCTGCCCACATTTGGCCTGGAGCGGGACATATACAATATATCCTGCCCGCTCCTCAGATACGATATATATTCCCGGGTGATATCTACCCCAAACCCACTCAAGTATGAGATATGACCCATTACATATGATATAAGATATCTCTGAGACTATAGTCGGAAAAACTTCACCCGATGCGTTCAAAGTTTGCCTTCTGAAACGAGAGCGGCATTTTGAGCATGAAAATGTTTTTTTGGCACACAGTATGCAACATTTTGAAACCACGTAATTAAGACTATGTAGAAAGGTATTAAAATTTCGAGAATCTTGTTTACTACAGGGTGTCCAAGAAGTAACGTCAATGACCCTGGCATTTTGTCATTTATGCTTCAAACGTCATGAAACCATGAAACCGGCCAATCAAATGCTAGTAACTCCATATACTTCATATTTATATTTATAAATGTACAAGGAACATTCTGACCAAGTTTCATGACATTTGAAGCATAAATGACAAAATGCCAGGGTCATTGACGTCGTATACCAATTGTTTTTAGCAAGAATATGTGCTGTATACCTAAACCAGCACGACCTGTACAAAAGTACTACTACAACAAAGGAGAATACTACGTTGAGAAAGCCGATCTAAAACAGTCTCGAAGATGTGGTCCAAAAGGCAGTCGGCGTTGTTATAAAACTGTGCAAGGATATGTGTACGTTCAATTGATACTTTCAAACTGTATACATGTACATAAAAATATCTTGCGAGACTTGCTTCGTTAAATGTCACTCAAAATTTAAACTTCTGATTTGGTTCGGTCGAATAGATCTTTGCGATCTGTAGTGGGTTATACCATATGACCGGGGTGCATTTAGATGTTATCTTGGTGGATTCTGCAACAAGTTTTGGTTCTTTCCATATGGCAATTGTGCGTACATATTTGTTAGTTATATCAAAGTGTTTTGGTCATTTATGAATGCGTCGTATAAATATTTCCAGGTCCAGATTCAGAAATGTCCAGATGATTGGATACAGATTGGGGCCTGTGCCTATCTGTCCAGAGAAGAGTATTATATGTTGCAATGAGTACATACATATAAAGGGTTACTGCCTGCGTGAGTGCAACTCTATACTTTGCACTGTACATATAATGCTACATTATCATCTGACTTGAGTAGGTCCTATCGTTTTTGTACAAATCAATTGGCCAAGGTACCAAAAAGTATAAGTTGGTGTTTAGCATGTATCGATCAACAATCTTGCATTTCCTTTTCAGACCAGAGCTTTGCAGTGAACAATCTAGAATTTTTGGAAAAGCTACGCAAGGACGCAGGAATTGTTGGATAAATATAAATTGTTTAGGCATATATTTCATATAGGTCATTTTTATCACATGGTAAAACACATGTATACTAATTCAATGGCATCAGTTAGAATTAACAGTAACGGTGACCATACTGATATCTTTAAATGTGAGAGGGGGGTTAAACAGGGGGACCCACTCAGTCCATTAATGTTTAATATTTACATCAATGATGTTGTTGAAGAATTAACACTCGAATCAGACTTAAAATTACAAAAACAAAAAATGAGTTGCCTGCTATTTGCAGATGATTTAGCCATAATTACTGCAAATAAAACTGATATGGACATAAAATTGAAAAAATTAAACAATTATTGTAAACAATGGAACTTAGATATCAATACTGATAAAACTAAAATTGCAATGTTTAATAAAAGTGGTAAACGATGTAATGATATATTCTACATTGGGGACCAGGTAATTGAAAACGTATCAAAGTATACTTATTTGGGTATGGAATTCCATGCCAACGGATCGATGAAACAAGCTGCAATCTTTATTAAAGAAAAAGCAGAAAAGGCGAAATTCAAATTGATAAGTATGCTTACACATGGTGATATTAACCTAACTTTGTGCCTGAAATTATTTGACATATTAGTAAAACCAATTTTATTATATGGATGTGAAATCTGGGGTGCTGGTCTAATAACTAATAAAGATCTTCTGAAAAATAAAGATTTTGGCCTTGAAATGAAATATGACAAGTCACTTCCACTGGAATTACTACATCTATCTTATTTGAAGTTTCTATTAGGGGTGCATAGAAAAACGAGTAATTTAGCTACGATGGGTGAGTTAGGTAGATTCCCTCTGTTTATCAATATATTTTACCAACAAGTTAAATACTTAGATCATATAGAAAATGAAGGAACGAGTTCATTACTAATTAATGCACATGCAGATAGTATTGAACTATCAAAAGTTCATAATCAACCATCATGGTACTATGACATTGATAAAATAATGGCATATGTTCAACCACAAGATAAAAATTACATTAAAAGTAAACCGCTTGATATTAAGAAAATCCTTGAAAAACGATATATAAAATATTGGGAAAAAACTGTCAATGATAATAAAGGGAAATTAGAATTTTTGAATAATATCAAACAACGATGGGGAAAAGAACCATATTTGAATTTAATAAAGAACGCTGAACATAGGAAATCTATGACGCGATTAAGAATAAGTGCACACAATTTAGAAATAGAGCGAGGAAGGTATACAATACCAATAGTTCCGAGAGATCAAAGAAAATGCAAATTATGTAAAATCACCACTGGTACGGAAACTCATTTTATTTTTGAGTGCCAAAAATTGGAAAAAATGAGATATGAATACTTTGATACGTTTAACTCGATTTGCCCAAATCTAACTGTATTGACTACCGAAGAAAAGGCTAATTATATGTTTAATGCTGAGGGTAACATGTGTATCACCTTTGCAAAATACCTTTATGAAATAATTGAAAAGAGATCAACAACTATATTATCAATATAAATATATACATGTAGGTGTAGGCTAATAGTAGTTGTTGGTATATATCTAATGATCAGTCAATCACATTATATTGTCATTATATGCCAAGTAAAATTTGCATTGTATGTTATTGTAATTGTATGTATAGTTTTAGTTTTATTTTATCATGTTTATTTGCTGTACACTCACCCGAAAGGGATTTTTAGTACAATAAAGCATTGAATATATATATCGTATATGTATAATAATGCAAATATATGTATATCAAGCATGCGTTCCTTTTGTGTGTTTTTGAGTTTAATTTAAACAGGATCTTAAGAGGTTCTGGACAAATCATTTGATTCTGGACTTGACATATTTTTTTTCCAACGAAATCACATCCAAGGGTTGAATTTTTATTGGATATTTAGAGAGCGAGTCCTGTATTGATTTCAATAAAAAGGTTAAAATAGAACGCTATTTGAGAGTTAATCTTATACTTTCATTACATTGATAAATTAAGGCAAATTCTGAAAAATTTTGCATTTTTTATGAAATATTATCCAAGTATTTAGATGAAACGGTCTTATTTAAATACAAATCATAACATGATGATATTTTTTCATAAAATATTTCTTCAAGAAATTCAATTGAAGGCTCAAGATAAAACGAGCTAATTTAGGTGAAAACCCTTACATGATGATGTGTTTTCATGACTTCTTTCATAAAATTCCATCAAGGGGTGAAAATAAAATGATCGAATTTAAGTGATTTAAGGATCACGAGGATAGGTTTTCTTGGATATTTTCTATGAAATCCCATCCAGTGGTCAAGGTAAAATTTTTATTTGGTATATTTGGTCACGTGTTCGAACCCATAGAACCATATAGGAACGTCATTTTGAATGTTACGTGATAAATCCATATAAGGCTTTTAGAACAATGTGGGGAAAGATGAGGGGAAACCCCTGACACCTGTTCACGATTTTATCCGAACGTTCATCGGATCATTTCGGTTTTTATGCACTTCATTATTTTACCGAAGTTTGCCGATTCGATTCGTCGTATTTCGGAATATTGGGGACAATTTTATACTCCATTGGGAGTATTTTTAATCTACTTCTTATTACGAAGATTCCCGAACCTTGTTCGGATTAATCCGGATTTTCTGACCTACTTCATCTACCGAGATTTAACGAGTTTACATTCGGCTCATTTCGGAATCCTGGTGACAATTTTATACTCCATTGGAGTATTTTTGATCTACTTTTTCTGGATTTTGCCCTACTTATTATATCTTTACAACAAGCAAATCAAAAAATTCGCCATGAACGGGTCTCGATCGACTAACCTAGAGCATGGAAGCTAGGCACGTTAGCCATGAGGCTAACGTGCAACCGATACGAAAGGATAAAAGTATTATATATTTATACCGAGCGTCAATTCAAAATGATCTTCACTTTTGACTGCACGTAAATACAACTCGTCAGTTGTATCCAGAATAGATGAACGCCTATGGTACTAGTGAATAACCAAGTCCCAGGCGAGTGGTTCGCACCCCACCGTGATATGTTATTTTTGCTTTTTTAATACGACAGAAAGGAGCAAGGTCACTGGCATGTAGCGGCCCTGATATCGATACATTCTACACGCAATAAAACCAGATACCTGCGTGTGATTAAAACTACATGTTAGAGCGTCGATATCCTACAAATCCTATTTTTTCATAAAAATATTTTTTCATGAAATCCAATCGAAGGGTGAAGATAAAACGATCTTTTAGGTAAAACAGCTTTACATGATCTGGTGATGTGTTTTCATAACTTTTTCATAAAAGACCATTCTCGGTTTGGAGAACAAAGTTCGTCACTCTAATTGAGCGTTATCCCTGCTTCGGACAAATTTGATTTTTTTTACATAATATAGATTTGAATGTCTTCTTTTGAATAGTCATAGTTTAATTTGGGTAATATTTCTAGATTTTTCATATAAAAATTACTAGTGAAACACCCAACGTCGCTTTTATGATTCGTACCACTTTTTTAACTTGGTGTATTGCATATTTCCGTGGGTTGATTTGAAAAAAAGACAAACAACGTATACATGAATATGTCATAAGCATATAGTGAGATAATTGTTAGATTAGGTTTGCTTTAAGTGACTTTAAAACAAAAAAATAAAAAACATTAGTTCACGTGTTAAAGTCCCATTGACCACGACATCAAGGAAAATTGAGCTTTTTGTCATCAGACATCTTTATAGATGGAACTAGCTATGTACTACATTTTTAAATACACTCACATTGTACATGTAGCTGTAATATCTAAGATGTTATTTTTATTGATGAAAAGATTCTTACATACTAAAGTTACATTAAAATATCAATTGCAATAGCCACCTGTTTTTAACATCCCTTTGTCACTCATCCCTTAATTATCTCTGTGTATCTTAAACGTGTGTGTGTTCGATGTTGATAGCACCCGAGTGCAACCTAAGGAGCACATACAATACATTTTGTGTATGCCCAGTCTGGCCGCCTTATATCTGCCTGCACCGAGAAATGGGCGCAGCTTTGACAATTAACGAATGATATAACGATATCACGGATTTCACCGAATGTTATTCATCCCTAAATAGCTTTTTTATTTAGTCTTATGATCCGACTGATGTTTCAATTTTTTGCAGTGACTCTGAAATTGCTGCGCCAGATATGACATCACAGCGACTCATTTTCCTACATTTAAATCACTAAACTAAATCAATTGAAACATAATCATTAAAGAATGAGGACCTTGTATTTTACTTTGGACGAGGGTAGTGGCCATGTCTTGGCATGGCTAGTTGTGCATTAACGTTTGATACTGTTGTGCGGATAAAAATAATGAATATATGTTAAAGTAGCACTAAACAGATACTTTTAAAGTTAAAAGAATATAGTTACATTTAAAGAATGGGCCCAACGAATAGATATTGAATATAGGACTCGTTTGATGAAACGTTCGTTCTTTTAATTCTAATAAACCTAGAAATCAATCAACGATTAAGTAAATTGACAAGACTTCATGTTCAAGTTGGCTGAATTTCGTGTAACTTAACTCTGTTATGTTTCTAGATTTTACATATGGAGAACAGAATTCGAAATCATAATCACAATCGTATTTTAAGGCAAATATGCCATGAATATGCTTTTAGTTACACGGTGGATGATCAAATTAACACATTTTGGATGTTGAATTTTATTTCAAGTTCATTCGAATTTACGCATTATCGTGGGAAAGCCCATGGCATTATCCAATAAAATTGATATATATACTGTCTAGGCTGAGACTAACATATATAATGTTATTTAATGTATTTAATATACAGGATATATCTGAGAAAGTTATGCAATATATCTACACGAGAAATAGTAGGGACCGAGGGTTGATATATTACCTTTACCTGTCGAAAATCGAGTATAAACTATGAGGATTAGATACGCATTGAATGTAATGGAACCGTCATGTAATAATTAGAAATGATAATCACAATCAAATCATGAATATTTTATCTAGATTTAAAGTGCTTAGATTTATTTTTAAAACTCGAGGATTGCTGATGAGCGGGTGGGATGGGATGGGAGGGATAAAATGAAATACTAGATAAAATATTGATACCTTTACGCATGTCAATCTCAAATTAGAATGCATATATCATTATCTCTTTTATTCTTCTGTATTGTAATACGATAGTCTGATTATTGTCAATATCCTATACATGAAATAATGTACAACGTGTATTCTACATTGAATAACAAACGAAATAAAACTCATCTTTGTACGAATTTATTTTTCATATGACACAAAGTAACATAACATTGTTATATGTTGCATTTACGACTACTACAGCAAATCAGAAAATTCGTACAATATCAAACGTAAGAGTTGTTCACAAATACATTGGTATTTTGATATGAGTATCATGTAGTATTAAAATATTAAAATCATATGATCAGCAAGTTTATAAGCTTAATATTGTATTGTTTTTTATTTAAGTGTCGCATGCTTAATTTCATACATATACATCTGTACAATCATCCAAAAAGCCTCGAGCCACCAATGGCTTATGAGACACTGCTAATCAAAATAAATCATATAATATTATATAATAAGATGCATAATATGAGTCAGTTGCAGAAATAGGATTATGAATAAAGCAAAGTTCATGACCTCTATTACGAACATTGTTTGATGAACTCGATCACTCAGTCAGTTGTTGAACATATGCAAATGTGGTCAGGTTATAAATATAAGTACAATTTAAGTCCATGATATTTTCACATATTGAACATAACACTCAGTTCACAAAGAGATGTATACAAATCTAATCCACAAGTAGAAATGATTGTTTCATGCTGTTTATGCATTGTGTATAAACTGTAATCCAAAACATGAATAAAGTGGGCAAGAGGTGGTTGTATGATGGCCCATAAAATCACATTATGTAACACCGGCACCCTGGTTCAATATAGTGCAGATGCCCATGTTTGATATACGTACATCAAAACTCATGTTTTTTCAAGGAAAGAAGCTAGATTAGTGATATATTGAAAAATCAAACTACTATACCCCAATACTGTAGCCCGTATTTCTTTAAAAGGAATACAGGCTACAGTGAAGCTGCAAATGGAGGACCTTTGTTTATTTCCATAGTTCTGGAGGAATACTAGATTTTACATTGTATAGATTCATCGAGCAGTTTGCAACGCACTATCACCAGAAAAGTCCTATGGAAAAGGACAAAGAATACCCGCTCTATTTGCAACTTAACTGTACCCTGTATTCTTTTTAAATGTGTTCACGTGGTAGGGTAGTGTGATACTCCCTCTGCCTATGCCTACATCGTTCAATCTTTTTTTCATAGTATAACGCCTTATTAATACAACAGTTATTGAGCTGTTAAGAAAACATACTAACAAACAAACCACCGAGTTTAGAGTAAGACATATACATGTATTGTTCTATTATCAAATCATATATTGTGTCCCAATTCTAAAACGTTAACAGTTTATGGTGTACAATAAAACTATTACTATTAACAACTTTAATATATTTAGACATAAAATATCAAGTTACTCATCAGCCAACAAATCTCAAAATATCGAAAAATGAAAAATACGAGGTACTTGTTCACTCAAATCTAGGAGTCAATTGGTAATGTGTACCTATAGATAGTTCTCAAAGTAAATGAGCAAAAGCGTAACATTTGTATGTAGCATGCTTCATAAAACACTAAACTTAGCCCAAAAAGTAAGCGTGCATTTTGTTCCTGGCACTGATTGGTTAATAAGTGAATACAATTCGTTGAATGCACGATGCACTCAAAAGATTAGCAGCTGGGAAAGGCTATTGAACAAAAAGTACGCTTTCGTACTCAAAAAAGGATTACCCTTTTACAACTTTGACAACTTTGAAGCATGAACTTCGGAAGATCTAACGAAATGTACTTACTGTTACCCTGTGGATCCCAGGGTTTTGATATGTTCTACAAAGTCATGCAAAGACAGACCATATATGCACTAAAAATATCTGTGACACTTGTATGATATGTATTCCACTTTGAACCACCATCTATTTCAATATTGTGAAAATATATATTTCCCAAATTATGAAATAAAGGAGCTTGTATTCGCGAATGCCGCTAACGCCTGTCGGCTACCGGATAAACCTTCTTTACTATTTTATGGGCAATTCATTAAAATATTAATGGAATATTGTCAGGTTCTTTTCATATTTAAATGAGTCGCCCATAGAATGGTAGGTTAATCCGGAAGCTGAAATCTTCCATTCCCAAATCATAGTCTTAGCTTGTATTCGCAAATGCAACTAACGCCTGTCGGCTACCGGATTAACCTATTATTTTACTGGAAACTCATGTCAATACGAATAGTACCTGCCACTATTCCATTCATATTTAAATGACTTGGTCATATTATACTGGGTTAATCAGGTAGCCGGAAGGCGTTAGTTGCATTCGCGAATATAAGGTTAGCTTGTATTCAATAATGCAAGAAACGCCTGTCGGCTACCGGATTAAACTACCTCTGGAGACATCGGGATTTTAAAGCGGCGTGCAAAGCGTAATCGGGTACACCCCAGTTCTCCGAAACCCAGTTGTCCGAAACCCATTACTCCGAAAAATAAAGTCATAATTTACCAGAGAAAGCGGGGGGCGTAGCTTACTTAAACTTACGTCAGTTTCATGCCATGTATTTGGCCAAATTAATGGCATGGACGCATTCTGTTATTCATAGATCTCTCTCTCACTTTGAATTGCATCCATTGCATGGCGTTACCAGAATGGCAGGAACGGGAGATTTATTTTACATTGTGATTCTAAAAAAAGGTTATTAAAACACAATATATATTACGGAACAGTTTATCTTATCTTCTTCAATCTCTTTTATATAGGCAAAATAAAATGAAACATTTTGAAACAGATAAAATAATTTATCGCATAGAACTTTAAGAATAAAACAGTATACAAATTACGTTGTCAAAGTATTTCGTCGCATTTAATTTCTTAGTCTCGGTCTCTTATCAAATCGTAAAAGAATAAAACATTCTATACTTAATCACTTGGGATTTATGTTTCGGCATTCGTTTCATGCATTTGTTTTTTATGTTCTTCTCCTGAAATGTATTTGTTTGACAATAATCAGAGAAAGTGCGTATACGTATAAATATGCCACGCAAACAAACGGGTGTGAAATGAAATATACTTTGCCATAACAGAATACTGTTAAAGTATTGTTTATTAAGTTTATTAAGTTTCACAAATAACTTTTAAATGCCTTCTTTACCGTCAACGGACACTCAAATAAATACACAATACAATGCAATGCAATGTAATACAACGCATTACAATACAAACTAAATTAGAGTATTTGTGCATAGCATTTTCCCCTTTTGTTTGAAGGATATTTTAAGAATAATTCCAGCGTTCGTACACACCTGGAAATGTCAGGGTTTTGATTTAATTTTCCAAGTGCCTGAAATGTCAGAGAATTTTAAAATAAGGTCAAAAAGGGCCAAAGAGTCCGGGAATTTTGAAACTGTAGACATGTCATGGAAATGTCAGGGAAATTTGTATCAGTGTTGAAAAAATGATGTTCCAGAAAAATAAATTTTAGGACTATGACAGGATCTCAATGAAATCCAAAATGTAACATTTAGTTGATTCCACACGGGGCGTGTACATTGTCTAACATATATCTAAAAGGTTTACACTGTCTTGATTAATGAACTTCTTAGATCTAGTCGCGCTTCAGAAGTGGAAATCCTTCAATTATCAGAGGTTAATGTTTCTAAAACTGTATTGAAATAAACGTACGTCTTGTTTTCAAACCTACACCTTGCTCCTTTCTGTCGTATTAATAAAGCAAAAATAACATATCACGGTGGGATACGAACCACTCGCCTGGGATTTGGTTATTCACTAACACCATAGGCGTTCACCTATTCTGGATACAACTGACGAGTTGTATCTAAGTGGAGTCAAAAGCGAAGATCATTCTAAATTGACGCTCGGTATAAATATATGATACTTTTATCATCTCACACAGGTGAACGTTAGCCTCATGGCTAGCGTGTTTAGCCTTCACTCTCTAGGTTAGTCGATCGAAACCCGTTCATGGCGAACTTTTTGATTTGCTTGCTGTCAACTTATAATAAGTAGGGCAAAATCCAGAAAAAGTAGATCAAAAATACTCCAATGGAGTATAAAATTGTCACCAGGATTCCGAAATGAGACGAATGTTAACTCGTTAAATCTCGGTAGATAAAGTAGGTCAGAAAATCCGGATTAATCCGAACTGATTCGGGAATCTTCGTCATAAGAAGTAGATCAAAAATCCAGAGAAGTAGATCAAAAATACTCCAATGGAGTATAAAATTGTCACCAGGATTCCGAAATGAGCCGAATGTAAACTCGTTAAATCTCGGTAGATGAAGTAGGTAAGAAAATCCGGATTAATCCGAACAAGGTTCGGGAATCTTCGTAATAAGAAGTAGATTAAAAATACTCCCAATGGAGTATAAAATTGTCCCCAATATTCCGAAATACGACGAATCGAATCGGCAAACTTCGGTAAAATAATGAAGTGCATAAAAACCGAAATGATCCGATGAACGTTCGGATAAAATCGTGAACAGGTGTCAGGGGTTTCCCCTCATCTTTCCCCACATTGTTCTAAAAGCCTTATATGGATTTATCACGTAACATTCAAAATGACGTTCCTATATGGTTCTATGGGTTCGAACACTTGACCAAATATACCAAATAAAATTTTTACCTTGACCACTGGATGGGATTTCATAGAAAATATCCAAGAAAACCTATCCTCGTGATCCTTAAATCACTTAAATTCGATCATTTTATTTTCACCCCTTGATGGAATTTTATGAAAGAAGTCATGAAAACACATCATCATGTAAGGGTTTTCACCTAAATTAGCTCGTTTTATCTTAAGCCTTCAATTGAATTTCTTGAAGAAATATTTTATGAAAAAATATCATCATGTTATGATTTGTATTTAAATAAGACCGTTTCATCTAAATACTTGGATAATATTTCATAAAAAATGCACTTTAAAATTTTTCAGAATTTGCCTTAATTTATCAATGTAATGAAAGTATAAGATTAACTCTCAAATAGCGTTCTATTTTAACCTTTTTATTGAAATCAATACAGGACTCGCTCTCTAAATATCCAAAAAAAATTCAACCCTTGGATGTGATTTCGTTGGAAAAAAATATGTCAAGTCCAGAATCAAATGATTTGTCCAGAACCTCTTAAGATCCTGTTTTTAAGGGATATATAAAAGTCATATTTTATGATTGATGGTAATATCTTACCATGCCTATGAACCATATCTAAGATTCATCGGTCGTTCGGGGTACAGAAAACGTTTGCCCTGCGGGGTGTATTCGACAATATTACCCATGAATTAATTCATCTATAATTCAACATAAACTAAGACTTAATGATCTTAAGACAAAACCATTAATCTATCACAGTCAATTTCTGCTCTAACAGACATCCATCCAAGCAAACTTGTGGCAACAGGGTCCGGTGTATTCTTTGGCAGTGTCTGGATGCGTTTTCCGATCTCTTTGTGCAGTCCTTCCATTAGATTAATATCATTGTTTGTGTAAGGTATAACTGCCCACCCATACATATACGTCAGAGTTGGGTAGGAGAAAGACCGATCCAAGTAGGGGGTGTACTCCACCACACCCATTGCCTAGGCCTGACAGTGAACAAAATTTTCTCCTTGCACAAGATATTGCATATTTACATGTACGTTTGTACTAACTAGTGGTATTCCAACATGCTGAGCCGAGTTTACAACTTTAAGGGAACATGACTGTGATAAAGTTGTTATACTCGCAAATAGGTTGCTGTAGCTTGACTCAATTCTTGATTCAACCTTTTTGTTTAGCTCTCAGAAACATATATTACACACTTGTTGTAGTTCTCGCTTCTGTGCATAAGAGAAAGGCTTTTTGATCATCATTATTTTACAACAGTTTACAACAATGTTTGATGAGAGTATATATCATCATTGAAATACAATCAGATAATCAACTTAGTTGGTTATTCTAGATTCAAAATGTTTCAGGAAAAAACTACAAAATGTAAAATGTATTAACAAAAAAGCAAAATTTCTAAATCTCAACATATTATTTAATACATTTTCAGATTTACAATTTCATTTCAACTCTCTTTGTGTATCATTTGTATCAATACCATAATCGTATCCAGATTCAGCAAGGGAATCTCTCTGCATTGACAAATCCAGGTAAATAACAAGGACTGCTTATTAATGTTGTTTCGGAATATACCGCTTGAAGATAGCAAGTCTGGGTTGATGCTTTATAGTCAACTGATCGACACGTCGTCGGAACATAATTTGTACATTTCTCTTTGCACTCACACATTGAAGAAGTCGTAAATGTAGCTATGTTTTGACCTTTTATGCATGTGTTGTCCAGGTTACTCCAGGTCCAGCATGATGCTAAAAAGGATGTAATTAGACGTTTTACGAAATTGAGGTCACTTCAACTATCTTTGAGTTTGAATGACATATACCATAGGTTCTGGGGCGATATAAAGATGGCAGCACCAACAGAATCCAGTAAATATTTTTCTCTTATAAATAAACATAGATCGATTACCATGCTATCTTTATTTGCGCGCGCTACAAATTATGTAACTTTAGCTCAATTTGTCACATCTGACTTAACGTGTATGTTAACGTGTATGTTCGATAATAGAGACGGGTAATTTTTTCACGAATCCGTATACGTGAGAGATTGTGAGTGAGATTTGAATTACATTAAAGTATGTACTATTTATTTCACGGTGTCATACATTTTAAACGAACAGCAAGACGTGAAGTTGTCTCTTTGTTGACTGTACTGTGAATTTGATCTTTGAATAAATGACTAAAAAGGAATTTTGTTTATTTATGTGTCGATTTATAATGAGTATAGCTGTCGAGTAACTGTATATGACACACCAGGACACACTGACAACGGTTTAGTCAGATAACCTTGTCACAAATGGCGGCCACAGGTTTATATTCGTCTTGGTTTAAAATACTCATGTTTAATATACGTGACAGAATGAACGGCGGTTGATGTGGCATCAGATCTGGGAGATTTATTTTTTCAAGAGAAAGTTTGAATCGCTAAATGAATAGGCACACGGTATGGTAAAATATGTCAGATCTTCTGGGATTTTGAGATCTATAAGAAAAGGCGCATCGTCACCAACGTGCTAAGTCAATGATTTTGCTATAAATCAAGCAACAATTGTCTACACGACCTGTACTTAACGCCTAAAAGTGACGTTACAATTACAAAATTAACATCATTGCTGACTTAAAGGAACATTCCTTGCCAGACTATTTCTCTCCTGATATGGTAGCTACAATCATATATATTATATACTTTACATATTTAGCAAAACACAGGAAAATGTTTTCATATGGTCAATGTCTATTACAGTATAGGAAAGAAGTACAAAATGACTTCTAAACAAGAAGCCCTTATCTTCTGTGTAAAAATAATCGAAAATAACTAAAATGGTACGGAGGGGATGGGATTGAGAGGGGGTAATATGTCTTATAAGACATGATAAGAACTTTTTCCCCATGTTCACTCATTAGAGATGTAGCATCCAGTTCCTACTGAGTTACTAGTTCATTTTTCAAATACAAGAATTCGTGTGAATCTGTTACACCTTATAGACATTACTCCCCCCCCCTCCGTCCCTTTTGATTATTTTAGTCAATTGCTAGATAGTAATATATATATAAGCTTGCATTGATTTATAGAACTAGAAAAACTTTGACGTGTGAACGTTGGTATCGTTGCGTCTTTTTTAATAGATTTTATATATCTTAGAAGCGTATCGGTTCAAAAAATCATGGAAGATCTAACATATTTTTTTATTTAACCAAACCGTGCGCCTATTCATTTTTTAATTCCATTTGAAACTTTCTCTTGATAAAATAAATCTTCCAGATTTGTTGCATCAATACCATAGACAAACCAATCAATATTTTCAGACACTTTGCACTGATCTTGTAGATAAAAGATGAAAGTTTTTTCCCCTATACACAGTTTTTAATTGAGTTTTGCCTTTTTGATACTTTAACCCGTTACCTTTTACACCACATATTCAATGTAACCTCATATTTCGATGACAGTCTGCATCTTTACTACTACATATTGTCCATCACATTTGATATTCCTGGTGGAATGTTTTGATTTCTGTTCGGATGCTGGTCTTAAGTTGTTCTGGGTCTCTTAGCTTGGGTTTAGCATAAAAATGGTCCTTCAAATAGCCTCAGAGAAAAAAGTATAGGCCGTCAAATATGGCGACTAGGGAGGCCCTCACAATGTCTTATAGCCCCCTTATACAGAGAAGTCAGAGGTTCAAAAACTGCATTGGTTGGGTTTCTAGTGTAGCTTTTGTCGTGTGTATCAATTTTAGACCACTGTGTTTTCATTTGGATATAATTTGGTCTCCAGGCTAGCCTGTCTAACTCTGGAAGGTAACCCCTGAATTATTTGCTGATAATTGACCTAATTATCTGTCTTTGTTCTGTCATCGTCATCCTCAATCCTCTTTCTCTGTGGCTATTTGAAGGTATGTTTTAATGCTCATTCCAAGCAAAAAGACCTATACCAACTTAAGCTTAAGGGCAACATCCAAAGAGAAATCCAAAACATTCCACCGGAATTATTATCAAATGTGATGAACAATGTTACTGTAGCAGTAAGGATACAGGCTGTCATCGAAATATGAGGTAGCATCGATTATGTGGTGTAAAATGTAAAGGGTTAAAGCATCAAAAAGACAAGACTGAAATAAAATGGTGTATTGGGGAGAAAACTTTCATGTTTTAGCTACGTGACCATGCAAAACATGTCTGAAAATATTGATTTGTTTATCTGTGCTCTTGATATACTTTTGGGTACACCCTGTAGACATCGGTGTTTTGCTTTCATAGGATAAAATTGAAAAACTTACGTTCTCGTCTCTCGGAATACTGAAAGACAGGATCACATGGGGCGTCTATTTGCACGTTCCCAGTATATGAGACAGAAAGGTGGCATTGGCCAGTACTTGTTGCGTAATCTATGGACCTACCTAAATGTAATAAAACTCGATCGATATTTGGTAATGTGCTTATTTCATTCCTGTACATGTAAATATACTTTTAGGTGGAAAAATTAACTATAGATCATATTTTACAATGCTTGAAATCAAAGGCATGTTTTAAAAAGTGGACTGGGTTCTGTGGACTGGACTCTTGATTGGGTCGTATTTTCGACATTCCCTGGGAAATTACTTAACAACATGAACAATAGACTTAGCCCTTGATACTCCATAGGGTAGGGGAGTCACATTTTAAATTTTCTGCACGTATTTTGACTAAAAAATGACCTCAAGCATTTTTTACCAACTTATAACAAATCTATTTAAAGAACTTCGATAGGGATGTAGTGTAGCCAGATGTAGTGTAGACAGATTTTTTCATGTGAGGCCGCAAGATGTATATTGGTGAAAAGTTTTATGTAAAAAAGATCGCTGCCGCTTTAAAGATATCTCGCAAAAACGTTTTTAAGTTTCAACCAAAGTAATTGATATTACTGTTTGAAATTTTGGACGTTTATACTCAAAATTGCTGCCTTTTGTTGGATTTAGCAATAGTTTTCTGATCTTTTCAAAGTATGCTATACTCAAATTGAAGAAATGTTAGAGTAGATCATAATTATTGTATGGATGGTATGGCAGGTTAAATCACTCAGTACCATCATTTTGATTAACCCTTTATACTGCATTTCGGGAGCACTTTTTAGTCGTTCTTCTTTCAAAATATCTGAACAGTTGCCGCAACATAAGTCCACCTTTTAGTCAATTCAATCACATAGTGACTAAACAATGGATTAGGGCCAAAGAGGCCACTAAACTGGAACCAGTACACCTTTTAGAATATGCCGAACTCAAACTTGTTCAAATATTACAATTCTCACAGTTAGCTCGAAAAATAAACAAGCCAAATACTTGTCATAACCATCTGATAGTTTTGTGTATTCATCAATTGCAATAATCAACTTAGCATGTTTATTATTCCTGTAAAACGTTTAACTTATGAAGCGTTTGATTAAATCATCATGCGCAGCTCTATACGTCCATAAGTGTGATATTTTTATAAAGACGTCTATACGTTAGAATATGCAGGGTGTCAAATAAGTCCCGCCCCCCCCCCCCCTTCTACAGCCAAGACCAAGTTATATGGTACCAAGTGTGATATATCATAGGAAAGGTCTTCCAAAGTTACGTTGATATGCATATATCTGACACATGTCAATCAATCTCACAAAGTTTTACATTATATCAATTGAGGTGACCATAGGCCAAGAAACATGGCAATTTGGCAGGATTTTAAGAATCGGGTATAAGAAAAGTCAAAGGACCTAAAGATGACTGCATATGCATATGGTAATGAATTCAAGGAATTTCTGGATAGGGTTAGATCCCGGGGGTTAGATGTGTAGAAAATAGAGGTGAATGGAAAAATGGTGAAAACCTTTTTGTTTCAAGTTGAATGCGAAAAAGATTAACTTTTTGACATATTTCTGAGGTCATATCCTTCTCATTTTGACGCAATGAAAGCTGCTTATGGAGGGTACTGTAACTACATAAAGGACATCATAAAAATATAGGTGAATTTCATTCAAAATACTTGACAGTTCAGCCTGGACAGTTGGTGAGTTAACATAACTTCGGATGATCTTTCCAAGGGTATATCACACTAGGTACCATCTATTAAGGTTTTTAGCTGCAGCAGGGGGGACGGGACTTGGAGTTGTTTGTTAACTTCAAATGATTGAATATTCAGTATCATTACAAAATTGAGCATTTTTACTGAAGAATTGATAGTATGACATACATGTGAATGTTGTTTCATCTTCACATTTCTGCCTACAGGCCTGTCTATCTGGGACTGAGGAAAAAGTTTTATCGTTATGATCTTTAATGCAGGTGTTGCTCGGCATGTTAACCCAGAAATCTGAAATAGATAATTAAGTTAATCATTCCAAGGAGATACATCTTTGCATGCTGCCGTCCCCTAAACCAGACATATAAAACATGTCTCACTCTTTGCCTAAACGTTGCAGAAATTAATTGAATATTAAAACTCCTAATTGATAATCATTTTTCTACATAAACTCTCAATAAAAATAAATATCATTTCGGAAGAATTTTTCAAACATCTACGTACATGTATAAATGGTATAAATCATGTGAATTATTAATTTAGATCCTTGAAATAAAAACTGTCATACGGAGCCATTTGTATTAAAAAGATCATAATTTATTTAATACCAAGAATGCATTCAATACGTACTGGTTCACAGTATCCATAATACATTTAGATATGCCTGGGTTATTGTTATTTGACGAAACTTTAGTGTACTATTTATTAACCTGGGGGTCATTAACAGAACTTTCGTAAAGTTACGAATTCGCAAGTCAATTGTTAAGTTTACGAATTTGGTAAATGTGCATTAACAGAACTTTCGTAAAGTTACGAACGATTCGCAAAGTTACGAAAAAATGACGTCACGTATGCTTTCGTTCGTAACTTTAATAGCACCTCAGACCCTTTCATAACTTTGCGAATGGCACATTTCTCATCCAATTCTTATGTAAGGTATACAGGTTGGCAAAAAGAAATTGTTCTCTATACGCATGCTGAGTTTCAAGCTAAAATATCTACCTATTCTTACATGATAAGCAAATATGTTCCTGAGCTGGGAATCTTTGAAATCGCGGAGACAGGTTTGATCACAGCGCGCAATGATATCAAATGACATCATATTTTTATTTGTGCTAAATAATGATATAAGATGACGTCACAATTTGAAATTCGTTTACGAACGATAAAACCTATGAATGACTTACGAAAGTGTTCTGTTAATGGCCGATTCGTAACTTTATGAATTCGTAAATCATTCGTAACTTTTTAAATATTTACGAATTTCATAAAGTTACGAATTACGAATTGGTAACTTTGCGAAAGTTCTGTTAATGACCCCCATGACACTTAAATAAAATAATTTTCTCTCCCGGACAATCAATGATGTCCCATTATAATTGCTTATACAATATCTTACTAATAACTGAGATATGTCTTGAGACCAACTTGGGTATAGTATTGGCGATATATTGAGAAAATCAAACAGAACAACCAATTGCAATTGTCATAATTTAACACAATTGGGATCGATCGCGGCAATCGAGTTGAATAGGTGATAGGTGAATTCTAAATGTTACGGCTCAACATGCAAAAAAAAGTCTAAGGGGACTTGATTGTGCTTTCCTATCGCAACATTTCTCTAATTATTTTATTCTATATAAAACCTTAAGTAGAAAAAATAAAGGAAATTTTTCCAAACCCTATTAGCGTATAAACATGTAAATTGTAGGAATTAAATAATGTACTTACATTGAGCATTGCTTTGTGCCACACAAAGCAAGAGCACTGCAAGAGCCGGCAAAATCATGTTCATGATGTTGTTGTTGTTGACGTTGTTGTCGTTGTACAACTGAGATGCACTGCGAGTACACGTATTATATAGCTTAACTTTAAAGGGATAATATCAAAACACCAATGTACAGACTGATCATGAAATAAATCACATATACAGTTGACCCCCTTATCCATAAAAATAAAGTAACGTTTGCTTGGAGAGCTGTATGTAAAACCAGAAAATCAGTGATACGTAAGCCAATTAGACAGTACAATTGCACTACACTCTACTCTTTTCTTCCAAGTGTAGTTATTTTGCGCCTTGGTATATTTTGATATACTGATACAATCCCTGGCTTCATAATTTTCTATAATCATTAAATTTATGATAGTCAAGATATATATGTGTATCATTAATTTCACTTAGTCTTACTTTATTCTTGCAAATATATAACTCAGAATACCTGTTTGCATCACATAATTCATAGTTCAATCACTTTGTTTATAAATATATATCATTGCGCCGGTGTGAAAGAAATGATGGTCCCCCGGGGATTAAGGTCCCCTTTCTTAACGGCCCTTACTGGCCCTGATTGTGTATAAGATAATGAGGGAAAGAGTTGTATTTCGGTCACCATATAAATCAATGGAGAGTAGGACCATAATTTGATAGGACCTCCTACCCTTTTACACCGGCACTATTTCAATGTGATACATCTCAACTTGGAACATAAATGACTTCTAATTAGCCTTGTATCCTGGCCTTGTATATAGATTTTTGAACGGGAAGGCTTATTTTAATTGCGTGTTTAAGTGTGTAATTTAAATCCGTTCCTTTATTACACCATTTCAGAAACCCATAAGTTTACACTCCTGTCCATAAGTTTGGCATCTGGAAGTCTTCACTTGGAAGCATGTTCAAGTTTGAACTTTAATGTCTGGATCTTTTTTGTTTATCTATTGCAATATTATAGTTTATGATGGATTTGATTATCTTTTTTTAATTGTGAAATATAAAAAGGCGGTTGCCAAATTTATGGCAGGGGGTGTGTAATGTTTGTCTATATAGAGTCAGTAAGTGACAAACTTGATTTACAGATTTAGAACTTTTATTTTTTAAGCCATGCAGTTTCCCAGATGCCTCACTCAGGAAGTCCAGACCTGTCAATGTTTTTTCTACTTAGGGATCGATCATTGCTAATCATTACATCTTCCCTTTTTAAAATAAACTTTAAACACAACCTTTAAATGACAGAACCTTTAAATATAACATAAACTGGCAACACAAGTGCAGCCTGTGGTATTATTTAAAATATGCAAACATTAATATTGCTGCACAATTGTACAGTGTTTAACTGCTATATGTCTTACATTAGCATGATGTAAAACTTAATTATAAATTCAAACATTGTATATAGCTTCCTCATGTTCCTACACTGCTAATTTATGAAATAATGACTGAATATGAACAAGTCTCTGTTGTATGTAATAACATATTTATCATGATAGAAAGAATAAATTATTTCGTTATATAAATACAAATTACTTCATGCTTTTGTTGATGTATGATTATTATTTATTTAGAGATGCCTTTTCTCTTTTGATGAATTATGAAATAACCCTATCTCCTAAAATATACTCACAGTATTCCAAAATATTTCTGACTATTTTAGTGAAACAACGATTAAAAAAAATCTTTTTAAACATTTTTTAAGTTATTTGAAAATGAAAATGAATTAAGTAATGAAAATACAGGGTGGGCCAAAAAAACAATACCCAATCTTCAACTCAGGATAAAAACAGTTACGTTCAATTTGGTACGTTGCCTTATACATCATTTTGAAGGTTAAATATTTTCAAACAATTTGGTATATTTCACTTTGTCATAAAATCAATAGTTAAGGTTTATTATACTTATTTGAAAGACCAGATTGCTATTTAAGGTCTCTAGATTTTAGGGAGAAAACAGCAAATCTGTGGAATTATGTAAACTTTTTATTTATAGAAAATCATTTTAGGTGAATACACGCTTGTATATTTGCACCATTGCATCATTATTGGATGCTTGTGATTGTACACCATTTCCGATGGCTGCATGTATGGTAATCCACTGCGAACTGATCATTTGGTTTAATAACAACAGACATAAAACTTTGGGTTCATTTGTAATGGCGTTTATTCTCACTCTTATATCCCGGATGTAGGTACTGGACGAAACGTTTATCAAATAACAATCCCGGTGATTGTTCACACATTACACGTATATCATTACATCCACCACATTAGCATTGGGGCTGATGGGCTGCCAAACATCTGGATCCATCAAATTGACACATTGTTCGTGAAGAAATTCTAAGGTCTCCTTTGATCTTTGGAAAGAAGCACTGTCTTGTTGAAAAATCAAATCCTCGCCAAATATGTGTATAACAGACCTCTTTTTGGTACTTATTGATATATAAGCACAAATACCAAAGGGAAGGGTGACTGAAAACTTTTAAGAAACCCAACAAGAAAAGCAAACTGTAAGTGTAAATCTGTCATAACAAAAGTAGACCCTATATATCCCAAAACCATGATCTAACGTGAAAAGAAACAATGTCTAACATCCCCCCCCCCCTCCAATCGAGAACCAATATCACAATCAAGGACCAGAACACCATGTTGTTGATAGTAAACAACACTAAAACTCATAGACAATAAGTTTAGTCACAATTGGTGCAAATATACAAGCATGTATTCACCTAAGAAATGATATTCTATAAATAAAAGTTTACATAATTCCAAAGATTTACTGTTTTCTCCCTAAAATCTAGAGACCTGACAAAATGATATTCTATAAATAAAAAGTTTACATAATTCCACAGATTTACTGTTTTCTCCCTAAAATCTAGAGACTTTAAATAGCAGCCCAGCCCCCCCCCCAAATAAGTAGGATAATATACTTTAACTATTGATTCATGACATAGCGTTATATACCAAATTGTTTGAAAATGTATTACCTTTAAAATGATATCTTATAGTCAATGTGCCATATTGAACGTAACTATTTTTATCCTGATTTAAAGTTGGGTATTGTTTTTTGGCCCACCCTGTACATTATTCTTGAACTAAAGCACTCCTCTAATATAGATCACACAGCTTAGATCAGGGACACTGAAAATCCATATAGAGACTGGCAGATACTGTAGACCACCAACTCCCATTGATAACAGACTTTGTACATGTGGGACAGGCTCAATTGAAGATGAAAGACACATTCTTTTATCTTGCAATATGTATGAACAACAAAGGCAAGAACTTATAAACAAAATGAATATGTTATATAGTGACTTTAATCAGTGCAATAATCTTGTTCAATATGCTCTCATTATGAACTCCAACCTACATAGGACTTTAGCCAATGCATTGATTAATATAATGAAACACAAAAGAACATTAATATTTTAATATGGATAAACTGATTTATATTTTATATACCATTTTAAAAATGAATTTTAATGTAATAAATTTTATAGTCTCTCCTAAGCCGGTGTAAAAGGGTAGGAGGTTCTATCAAATTATGGTCCTACTCTCCATTGATTTATATGGTGACCTCAATACAACTCTTTCCCTCATTATCGTATACGCAATCAGGGCCAGTAAGGGCCGTTAAGAAAGGGGACCATAATCCCTGGGGGACCATCATTTCTTTCACACCGGCAACGGCTTGATGTCCATGAGACTCTAATAAACAAATACTACTACTTCACTACTACAACTACATGTATATAAACAATTACACTATTACCAAGATTAAAAGGAAATTAAGAGGTCAGAGGAAGTGTAAAATGCAGTCAAGGACGAAGAAAATGAAGTAATGTTTTACTTCAAGTAAAATCAAGTTTTCAGTGTGACTCGGTTTGGGTGTTGGTGTGTATATAAACTCGATACACCTTTTCATACAAAAAGTGCCACTATAATAAAAGTGTATATCAAGATAAATAAATGAGCGACACACCTAATAAGTAGAATTGTTTTTCAAAGTCCTGTGACAAATTGATAATAAAAATGATAAAAAAAACTCTTATTCTCATCCTCACTAAAATATTTCAATTCATATGTAATAGTGATAAAGGAATTGACAAATATTTGAAAATTACCTCCTGTTCAAGTTCCAATCATTTTTACAGATTATATTGATAGATTTAATATCACTGAATATGGTATTGCTTGTTGAGGATCACACAACATTACCGTTTATCATTTATTTGAGATTTAAGCAGGGGTCCATTTTTTAAAGAAATGATCGTTTTAAAAGATTTCTTGTGAATAGATAATAAATTAGTACAAAAAGCATGAATTATTATATATCAAGAGCATAATGTAAAATTTCAGCTGAAAATTAGATCAAAATGGAATCCATGTTCACAGTGGGGGGTATAACTCATCAAACATTTGATAATTTTTTTAAAGCTTATTGTTACAGCCTAATGTTTTTAATTTGCTTTTCTTAGTTAGGATTATAGCATTGACCATTTATGAATTTTTGAGCACCATATAAAGTTACAGAACTTCATTTATGAACGATTTCAGCAGGGGTCTATTTTACAAATATTAAATATTTTTCCGGATAGTTCTTAGATGAAAAGCTAGTACATTGTTATGATTAAATTACATCATTGAGGTTTATAAATCATGAAAACAGGTTTCATCTTGATGTGTTCAACCTAATTCGTATAACGCCATGTCACAAATGGGGGGAGGGGACATTGACCTCCACTTGGGGATCTTTATTACTTATATGATTTCAATATTACAGTAATGTCGGTATCATTATAAACAGGCATTAAATAAGTGTAGACTATTATAAATACGTTGACAGCAAGAAGATTTATACAATTTAAACTGAAAAATGAGATAACAATGGGCTCTAAAATCACAATGATTGGTGTAACTAATCAAACTTTTACTTTATAAGCTTAGTATCATGTCCTAACAATTTATTTTAAATAGTTATCCCATTGAACGAACTTCGGAGGGATATAGGGAACGGGCCTCTGTCCATCTATCTGTCCGTCCGTCTGTTCGTCTGTATGTCCGTTCAGGCAATAACTCAAATACCGTTTGCCGGATTTTGTTCATATTTTGTACACATATACCCTATGGGGGTAGAAGTTCTGCTCGAAAGCTGATTTTCAAAATGGCCACTCATTTAAAAATAGCGATCATTTTAGTGCCGATCTTACAGTAATTTAGGTGCAATATGTAAAACTGTAATAGCAATATCTTTTAAATGAAAAAGAAATTATATAGGACATTAATAAAGCTAGAAATGTAGATATTAAAGAAGCACATGGCAGCCATCTTGAAAAATGGTGGCATTTACTTGTTATTTTACGATTTTTGCTGTAACTCGAAAAGTAGTGTAGTGATTTTGTTCATATTTGGTATGTGAATACTTCGAGCATGGCACACTGTCTAATGACACTTTTGGTAGAAGGCGGCCATTTTAAACATAGCCGCCATTTTAACGTATTTTACTATAACTCGAAAAGTTGTGGAGCGATTTTGATCATCTCTGGTATGTGAATACTATAAACAAGGCACACTGAATTTTTTGAATATCTTAAAGTGGTTCAGATTTTCATTTATTGAAGATTTAATTCAAGATTAATTCAAAAAGATGAATATTTTTGTGGATAGTTCTCGGATCAATTACTATTATTACCACCTTGCAGGGCATGTTTTAGGGGTATTAGTGCTAGTTTATGTGGCATTTATGTTACTATATCGACCTGAGCAATAATTCTAATAACGTCATTTCTGCGGGCAATATAAACAAATACTAGATGATCAGGAACTGGATATGGCAGAATACCTATTCGAGAAAAAAATATTGGGCGAGACGGTATTAATTGATTTCAATAGAAAGTTTGGGTTCTAGCATTGCCTCATGGGACAGTCTATTTTCTACTAAATAAAATAATCAGGGTAAACGCTTTTTTATTACTAAAGTTATTTGCTTGTAGAGCCCGTATCGCAAAAATTATTTATCTTTTCACCCCACATCATATCATTTGCTTTATTGATGTTAAAATTCATTTTTATAAATAGTGGGAATAAATTCCTAAATCATCTTAGATTGTGATTTAAATGCAATATTATATGCGATCAAATGCTTTTTCCAAGGTTTAAAAATGTAAACAGTGCTCAGTATCAGTGCTCAACAGGTGAAAACGTATGTAGGAATATAGGCAGAAACAATTTGCAGATCAACGAAAACAAGATTGTGTTCAAAGAAAGTGAACTAAATGGAACCATTATTTTTAATCATGTTGAATGCAAAATATAGTCAGACAGAAGATATTATTTTCAATTAAACAGATAAAATCAATATATCATCTAATGACATTTCCAAAAGCCGATTCATAAGTGGAAAATTCGTTGTTAACTTCAAAAGTGTCAATATCTAATATTTTTCATTATCATGGACCTCTGTTAAACCCCTCAATGATAAGTAAACGGTAATGTTGACAGGTCCTCAACGGGTGAAAACGTATGTAGGAATATATGTTTTATCATTTAAACATATCATTAACAATTGGCAGATCAACGAAAAACAAGATGATGTTAAAAGAAAGTGAACTAAATGGAACCATTATTTTTTATCATTTTGAATGCAAAATATAGTCAAACAGACGATCTAAGTTTCAATTAAACAGATAAAATCAATATGGCATACTAATATTAATAACCTTTCCAAAAAACTTCAAAAAATATCAAAATCTAATATTTTTTATATTTTTTGTGAACCCCTGTTAAACCCCTCAGTAATTAATGAATAAGTTTATTGGTCTCTTGAACATCTAATGTACATCGAGATAAAATCAATATGTTATACTTTCCAAAAGCCTATTAATGACTAGCTAGATAATCTGTTGCAAACTTCAAAACTATCAAAATCTAACATTTTTGTTGACCCCTCCCTGTTAAACCCCTCAATAATAAGTAAACGGTAAAGTCCTCAACAGGTGAAAATGTATGTGATAATATATGTTTTATCATTTACACATATCATTTAACAATTGGCGGATCAACAAAAACAAGATGATGTTAAAAGAAAGTGAACAAAATGGAACAATTATTTCTAATCATTTTGAATGCAAAATATTATCAGACAGACGATCTTATTTTCAATTAAACAGATAAAATCAATAGGTCATGCTAATAACCTTCTCAAAAACCGATTCATGAGTAGATAATCCTTTGTAAACTTCAAAAATACCAAAATCTAATATTTTTATTTTTTGTCGACCTCTGTCAAACCCCTCAATAATAAGTGAATGGTAATGTTGACAAGTGCTCCACATGTGAAAACGTATGTAGGAATATATGTTTTATCATTTAAACATATCAAAACAATTGGCGGATCAACAAAAAACAAGATGATGTTAAAAGGAAGTGAACTAAATAGAACAATTAATTTTAATCATTTTAAATGCAAAATATAGTCAGACAGGTGATCTTATTTTCAATTAAACAGATAAAATCAATATGTCATGCTAATAACCTTCCCAAAAACCAATTCATAAGTAGATAATCTGTTGTAAACTTCAAAAATATCAAAATCTAATATTTTTTATTTTTTGTGGACCCCTGTTAAACCCCTCAATAATAAGTAAATGGTAATGTCGACAAGTGCTCAACAAGTGAAAACGTATGCAGGAATATATGTTTTATCATTTAAACTCATCAAAACGATTGGAGGATGAACAGGATGAAACAGCTTAATTAAGGCTTATCTGAGAAATTCCATTATCACTATAAACTTATTTTGTTAGTACACTTAAACATTAATTTTCTTTTCTGAAACTATTGAAGCTTGGGGAAAAAATACCATGACATCATTTACATATTGTGATGATTATTTATCAGGAAAATAAATTTGTCTATAAATAAATGAATGTATCAATAATGAATATATGTCATGTCGGTTTATTTAAACTCGTATTCAATCATGTTGCATTTTTATTTTTTCAGGGTGCAATTAGAGCTTCGAAATCCAGATAAAATTAAAAGGTTTTGGCTTGCTGAATATGTTTTTGTGTTGGAATAATTGGTGCCTCTTTGTCATTGACCATCAGATTTTGCTATCTGCAAGCAGGCAATTGATTTGTTCCCAGCCGAGCAGCATGGCAAATATAGTATCATAATTTAAGAATTGATACAAGACACGGGAAAAAGAAAAAGATGGCACTAAACATGATTTGCAAAAAGGGGGCGAAGTTGAGGATAAAAAGCATTTTTTGCTTTATAAATGGCTATAAAGCAGTGGAGACGATGGGCAATTGCTGTATCGTCGTTCAATTGCAATATGAGACGGCAATTGAGCCCGTCGTCTCCACTGTAAAGTAGATATGATTCTCTAAATAAACTAAAATGTATTGACTAATTTATAAAACGTTTTAATCAACGTCTGGAGCTATTTGAAAAGGGAAAGTATTTGATTGCACGATAGTTAGTATATAAAAAATATAAAAGCATTAATTGTAATTTACTATATAAATATTGTATAACTATATGTAAATGTCATGTCATTGATTTGTGGGGAAGCAAAATGTTTAGCTTCAAGTTGAAACACGATAAATCGTGAAACTTGAATATTGTTTCAAATTCAAATGAATTTATTAGTCATATAGAAAGACTGAGGAACATTAAATACAACATGTACAAATGGCGATTAGTAAAAAAATATTTGAGTTAATCTTTTTTAAAGAAATGTGTTATTTTGGATAGGTACATTATTCAAATATGACCGTTCACTTTCCAGGTCAGATTTAAAAATGTTTAACATTTTTTTTTTTTTTTTATTAAAAATATGTATTCTCTAAATTAAAATCAAATACATAATAACACTTGACACTTTAAATAAGTGTATCAGCGTGAAAACATTTAAATATTAACCTGAGTCACATGGAAATGAGAAAAAAGACCAATTAAGAATATTTACTCAGTAAAAAGAGAATAAAATTGATAACAATATATAAAATCTACATATATGTTTGTCAGTAATTCAGTTCATCATATGTTGATGTCATATGGATTTTAAAATTCTTTTTAAAACAGTAAATGGAAGGTGATGTTTTCAAGGAAGTTGGCAGATTATTCCAAAGCTGAGCACCTGAATATTTTATTGAGTGTTGACCTATACTTGTTCTAAATTTTTTCATGTGAAGACAATTTTGGAATCTTGTCTCATGTTCGTGAAATATTAAATTTGGAGTAAAATAATTTTCAAATATGTCAAAAGGAAAGCCATCGGGTTTTGTTGTGTATTGATAAAGAAATTTTGCAACTTCAAGCTTATGTATGTCAACAATATCTAGAAAATTGAGTTGTTTAAAAAGAGGTGGGCTATGTGCTAAAAAGTCAGAATTTGTGATTATTCTCACTGCACGTTTTTGTAACAAAAGCAATTTATTCAAAAAGGTATAACCTTATTTATGTGTTCATTCCATTTTAATTTACAATCAATTGTTACTCCCAGAAAATTCGTATGCATTACTCTATTAAGAATATTACCCCCTATTTTTAAATTAAAATCTTGATTTTCATCAATATTTAACTTTGATCTTGTAAATAGCATATAATTTGTCTTGTCTATATTCAAAGAAAGTTTATTTGATTTGAACCATTCTAATGTCTTTTCCATTTCTAAATTTACATTTCTATATAGATCATGAAGATTTTTGTTTGAACATAAGATATTTGTATCATCTGCGAAAATAGTAAATTTAAGAATATTTGAAACCTTATGTAAATCATTTATATAGAGAATGAATAAGATGGGGCCTAAAACAGACCCTTGAGGTACACCACAAGTGATAATATTTTCTTCAGATAGAGTGTTGTTAAAAGAAGTAATGATTTTTCTATCCGATAAATAGCTTTCGAACCAATTTTTTGCAACATTGCGAATTCCAAAATTTTCAAGTTTTTTTAGAAGAATTTCATGATTTACTGTATCGAAGGCTTTCGATAAATCTAAAAATATTCCAATAGCATGAGTTGAGCTTTTATCTAGAGATATCCTCACTTCTTCCAAGAAGGAGAGGATTGCCATATAAGTTGAATAATGTTTTCTAAAACCAAACTGATTTTTGAATAAAAGTTTGTATGTTTCAATAAATGCTATTAATCTATTTTTCATGATCTGTTCTAAGAGTTTAGAAAAGACACTAAGTAGAGATATGGGTCTATAGTTTGAAAATTTTGAAGTGTTTCCTTTTTTAAAAAGTGGGATAACTTTGGCTGTTTTCAACTTAGTGGGAAAAACCCCTGTATGGATAGATAAGTTTGCTATATGAACAAATGGTAAAAGTAAGTTATTTCTTGCGTGTTTAACTACTATTGGTTTGAATTCATCTAGGCCTGGTGAGCAATCTTTTAAAACTGACATTAAATTTCCGATTTCATTCTTACTCACAGGAGTAAGTTCTAAAGAAGATTCATTGATTTCCATAAATGTTAAAGGGGACGTTTTTGAACTTATCTTTGATGCTAATGTAGGTCCAACATTAGAAAAAAATCTGTTAAAATGATTAGCAATATCTTTTCTATCAGTCAAAGTATCATCTCCATCATAAAATTTATCTGGAAAAACTGAATCACATTTTTTGCGGTGAAGTAAATCATTTATAACTGACCAAGTATTCTTGATATTATTGCTTGTTTCAGTAAATCTATCACAAAAATATTTCCTTTCTGGTTTACGGATTAATTTATGGAGTTTGTTTCGAAAAGTTTTGTATTCAGCTTGATTCTGTTTCGTTGGGTGTTTCAAAGTATTTCGATAAAGTTTATTCTTCTGTTTCACAGATGTTAGTATACCATGTGAGAGCCAAGGCTTAATTGGGTTCTTGTGAATTTTTGTATTTTTGACTTTTACAGGGAAATGTTCATCATATTTTCTACTAATTTTGTCTGCAAACAAATTATAAGCCACATTTACATCAACCTTTTCATTAATTATACCTGTCCAATCTATATCTTTCAATGAATCACTAAAATTATTGATCGCACTCAATGGATATTTCCTAAAAGTGATTTGTTTATTTTCACAAACATTTTGATGGTGTGATGTAAGGGCAAAGATAGGATGGTGATCAGAAATGGGAAATGAAAGAAGACCACTTTTGATTACATTATTTGAATTAGAAAAGATATTATCAATAAGCGTAGCACTTTTTTCTGTTATTCTAGTAGGTTTAAAAATCAATGGGTTGTAAGATTGGGAGTATAATAGATTAAGAAAATTCAACGTTTGTGCATCACTTTCAGTTTTAAGTAAATCAATGTTGAAATCACCCATTATAAAAGAAATTTTAAGTTCCCTATCAATTTTAGAAAGAAGACTCTCAAAACTTTCAAGAAAAGATGCCATGTCTGTATTTGGTGGTCTATATATTATAGTAATAATCATATTTTTCTCATTTTTTCTAGGAATTTCAATAGATAGTGATTCACATGCTTTATAATCTAATTTGAGGTCATCCCTTTGTTTAAAGTCAATGCCTTTTAAAATATGAAGTGCAACACCACCCCCTGGTCTATCTTTCCTAGAGTTAAAAATACTATTATAATTAGAATCATTTTCCTCATAAATAGGCTCTAAGTTTGATGTAAGCCATGTTTCAGTCATACCAATAATTGAAAGATTATTTTTTAACAATTGCAACATATTATGGAATTTCCATTGATTTTTAGATACACTCCTCATGTTGATGTGTAACATGCTAAGATCATTTGATTTTTGTAAGTGATAGTTAAATTGATCAATATTATTGTAGTTGCACTGATTAACTGATTGATTTATTTCAAAATCATGTGCAGTGAGAGGTTCATCCTTCTGTCTCTTTTCTAAAGTCAGTGGATTAAAAATAAGACTTTCATAATCATTGGTTGGAATTAAAGAAGGTGCTAAGTCAAGAAATTCAATTGGTGTTGCCTCATAAAATGGAAACATCTGCCATTTCATAACCTCTATATTTCTAGACATAACCAAAATGATAATAGATGCTAAATGAATGAACTGAATTAATTTGATTTGTTCTGCTCAAAACAAAAATGCACCATATTAGGTACATATTCCAATAAGGCAGGTTTTAAAGAAGTATGAGTAGTTCCACAGTTAATTGGATGGTAAATTATTTTAAGCAATATATCCTGTTTTTTAGCAGACTATGATAACAATTTGACATTAAAAACATGTTAAAATATACATTCGACCACCTGAAAATAAAAATGCACATATCATGAAAATGTAACTTAATAATGTTCCTTTCAATGGTATTTTACAGTTCTACATTTCTATAATAGTCATTTTAGTAAAATCTCATGGGAGAGTTTCCTTGAAATCAATCAATGTGTGCATGTTCATTTCCGATGAAAAACAATCTATCAAATAATGAATACTAATGTATAGCATATGTACAAGTTAATCTTTATTTACAAACAATATTTGCATTCAAACACCTGAAAACAAAAATCACCCATTGTAAATTCTAACTGTAATATTTCTTCTAACACAATAGTAGTTTGACAGTTTAGGCATTTCTACCATGTACTCAAGTAAAAAGTCTCAAACAAGATTGTGATAAAAATCAATCCAGAGAGAAGTTTATCCAAGGGTGTGAAAATAAATGTATTTAATATAAATGTATAAATATGCACTAGATTGGTAAATAAAGTGAATCAGTATCAGAAATTATACCAAGACAAAAACACTTCATTAATCATGAATCCCAAGTTTGAGCATGTTGTTTAATCATGCAAAAAAGGAATTGCAATGAAAGGAAAATAAATGTGACCAGAAAACGTATTAATATTGTGAGATGTTGTGAATTAGAGAGTTGTTCATCATTATTGGTTTAATGAGTTCATCATGCAATATCATAACACATGTCATACTCGTAACCAGGGGGGGGGGGGGGGGCTTTTTAATAGTTTTGGCATGAGAAAAGTGCTCAGAATGTTGAATAACCCGTAACCAAGGGGGAGCTTTAATTTGCAAAGGGGGGAGCTTTTTAATACTTTTGGCTAGGAATTCATGGGAAAAGTGCTCAGAATGGTGAAAAAATGCTCCCCCAGCTCCCCCTGGCTATGCTTTTCTAAATGATCCCCGCATACATTATCATCATTATCAGTGGAAGATGGCAGGGACGAATAGATCTACGTTTTTGAGTAGTATATCGAGTATCCTCTTAGCACCTATGGGGGGGGTCTTCACTGTGATGAAATGAAAGGATTTGGGGATATCAGGTGAGGATTTCAAAGAATATGTCTCATTTTATCATAACATGTGTCTGTGAAACAGAAAAATTCGATGTGTATCACATTGAAAAACATGCGATAACATCAACAGTGGTTGTGTCATTGGATGGAAAATACGTCGTAAGCTATGGATGAATTATAGTCCATGTATAATGGTTGAGTTTAAATTAGGTTGAAATCTGTATTAATGCCTTTTATTTAGTACAAAATGAAAAATATTACACAAACACATTAGCAAAACGTTATTAATATTTGAGAAGCCGTGAAGCAAAACAAAAAATGTCAGAATTAATATTTACTAGTACGTTGACGTGAGCATGTTTCATGAAGTCAAAAACCTGTAAAATATACTTATAATATATGATATATATATATATTTATACTTCATTAACTGTTGAACTTATTTCATTCAGGTTACGCACTTCCTTTTGAACTTTTTAATGGCAAGATGTAGGTGACATAATTTATTGTGGCGCTGTTGTTCACATAAATATTATTAAGTCGAGTCTTTTCATGCTTTGAAAACCATTATTCGTGTCTTGACCCAAAATTTGCCATAAGGTCAATTTGCAATATGACATGACATTTTGAAGTTAAGACTATTTTTATTTTTGGTTTTAATTTGCCTAGTCATGTTTAGGTTCCGAGGAATGATATCACATATTTCAATATAATGTCATATGATATTATATTGGAACCAGCATTGTGCGTACACACATACTGTAGTTAAGTCACAATATCCTAATATATTGTGTAATAATATTCTAATATTATCATATGATATGATATAATACAATATAAAAACTCACTCTTCACTGTTTTACTGTTTATTGAACCCTTAATGAGCAATGTAAAAGCAACATAGATGACAAATGCACACCGGAATAGCCCGACTACGGTAAAGTCAGACACCGTTGTCACAAATGGCGGACATAACCGTCCCTTCAACTGTTCAATCACTTGGTCCTCATTTCATGGGATTTTATCCACGGGTGTTAAAACACGAATATACCATGAGCACATGCTTTGAGGATCCGCGTTGTTTGAACCTACCGCCGAGCACACTTATACATTAAGACCCGTTACACAGTCATGATACCGCCGAGCAAGCTCATTGCATCATCGGGTCTGCTTTACCCCCGTGTTACCGTGGCTAATTCGGTACATGCACTAAGCTCTTGTGATAATGCATCATATGAAATCCCATTTTCGATCAAATTGGGTCGTGAATCGCCACAATAAAGCGTCTTCGATATCGTCAATGACAACGGAATCTAAAGGAGCACGTAGGTTATCGCAAACAATTTCAAACGATTCTAACTTGAATTATGAATATTTTTTGATCATGAATATGGGTGTATCTTTTAGATCCATTCATTATCTTCAAGAAAAGTATATATAATGATAATTTAGTTAATCAGACCTAAGTGATATTGAAGGGGCAATGGACCAATCAACATACTTTTACAAAAATGTTGACCTAATTTTCACCAAAAATGCAACCTATTATTATATTGTTGAATGCATAATTAGAATGTGCTTTGAGACATGTTCGATTTCCTAAAAGGAAAATTTGATTGCTCCAGGGACTTTAAAGATATTCAATTTGGATGACCAAAATGAACTGAAACCAATGGATAGCATGAGATTTTTCAATGGAGAAATAACATGGGGAACACTTATCTTAATGCAATTAAGTTTTTCTTTCAAGAACTATTTGATACATCAAAATAAAGAATAGTAATGCATTAAACATTCAAAAAAATGATTGCATTTTTGGTGAAAATGGGGTCAACATCTTCAAAATGGGGTCAAAAAGTGTGTTGATGGGTTAATTGCTAGTTAAATATCTCCGAGTTAGTTTGAGTTTATTATTACTGTGCATAATTTTCTTTGAGATAATGAATTGATCTAAAAGATAAATTTGTCTTCATTGTCAGAAAATAGTCATAATCCAAGATATAACCTTCTGAAATTGTTTGCGATAACCCACGTGCTCCTTTGAGTAATTTAGGAAGACAACGGCATATGGTAATTACAGTGTCCGTTGTCCCGTTTGTCATTTTGATCGGTTAAATTAAAGACTTTATTTCGATGGTAGAACATTATTAACTGTATAATGAGTATTAAGACACTTTGATTGATTGTTGTTCCAATTCATGAAAATCTAATTGAAGCGACGGTTATGTCCGTCATTTGTGACAACGGCATCTGACTTTACCGTAGTCAGGCTATTCCGGGTTGAAATGGGCATGTATACATAAAGTTCGGTAAATAATAATATTTATTGTATCTACAAGCATAGTAAACTGCTGATATTATTGTAAAATAGATTAGTAACTATTACATATCACAGTACAAGTATATGATAAAAGTATATATACATGATTCTCATAAACAAATATAAAATAGTTATATGTTATATGAGGTCAGTGGTATCTGAGTCTCAAAATAGACATACGTAATATCAATATTCAAGAGCAAGTCGCATCGCCATCAACTCTACAATATATCTGTGGTGATAAAAGATACAATATAATACATTCAAAATTATATATGAATGTAAACATGTTGTATGTCAAATTTGAAAAAGTGATTTCTAGTTCAGGTAGATTCCGTTACGACCGTTGTTGAAACAGGTAATTACTAACTACTGGCACAAACATGTATCTTTATAGAAAAATCATATACTATAGTACTATCATGTATAGTCTAGCTACAAGTCTTTGTGACCCGCCCTCCCCTTCTCATCCTAACAAGACATTAACAAGCAAAATGTCACCACCTGCCATTTGTTATAGACGCCGAGCGCTAGATGCCAATCCCTGAATATCAACTGCCGAACCGGCGTCACATAAAATTGGAGACCACAACATTATGTCATGACAAGGTCACAAGGTGTGTAGTCAAGTTGAGAGAGGGGTCACAGTGGCTTGTACTGTAGCTAGACTTATCATGTAATATCAATAGCAAACTGTCATGGGTTTCATTTTAAAATTGCAAAATTAATAGTTATGTTTATGTACCAGGTATAAGTAATAGTAAAGTAGAAAAATAGTGCATTAAGGTGCTATGGAAGTTAACAGGAAATGACAAAACAGGAAGTGACAATTTTTTTTGCATTTTTAGATATTTTTTGAATAAAGATAACAGAGTTCTGGTTTGACCTCCAGTCAATTTAACTATTTCCACATATCATTTACATGACCAGGATCACAATGTGCATGGTCAGAACGACCCTAAACATGATGAAATAACCTTTTTAGCCCTTTGAAAGTGTGACTGAAAAAAAGCTATAAGTAGGAGCGTAGGGAAGGTCACTGAACAGAATCTTTTGAATTTTTCAGAAAATGTGCCCAATATAATGCTCTAACTAGTACAATCTTTGAAATTTTAGAAAATTGTCTTAAACATAAATGGCGGTCATAAAAAGGAAAATAGATTGCTTTTCAAATCAGTTTTTTCATTTTTTTTTCTTTTTCTATGAATGATATCAAATTTTCAAAGATTGTATCATTTAGAGCAATATATTGGGCACATTTTCTGAAAAATTCAAAAGATTCTGTTCAGTGACCTTCCCTACGCTCCTACTTTTAGCTTTTTTTCAGTCACACTTTCAAAGGGCTAAAAAGGTTATTTCATCATGTTTAGGGTCATTCTGACCATGCACATTGTGATCCTGGTCATGTAAATGATATGTGGAAATAGTTAAATTGACTGGAGGTCAAACCAGAACTCTGTTATCTTTATTCAAAAAATATCTAAAAATGCAAAAAAAATTGTCACTTCCTGTTTTGTCATTTCCTGTTAAGTTCCATAGCACCTTAACGTCTCACATATTTATGTATCATTTGTAAAGATATTCTTATAAAAAACACAACCCGTTTGCTTGCACAGTCAACTATTCTTCTTACATTCAACTACATGTATCTTGCTCTTTTTTCATCTGTCAAGCCTTATTTTTGTCATTCCACCTTGTGCTTGAACAGTGTCTGATATATTACCAGACAATGTGTTAAATCATTTATGTTTTATTTGACACACTTGTATTGCTTATATGTTTAGAATACTCTGGACCTCATTTTTAATACTCTGGACGGCATTTATAATACTCTGGACGTCATTTTGAATACTCTGGACGGCATTTTGAATACTCTGGACGGCATTTTGTCATGTTTACATACATTGTTAACTCATAGATTGATAAAAAATACAGGGTGCCATTAGAACATGTCCAGAGTTACTCAACAATCTCTGTAAACCTAATTTTGGGCCACCCTGTATGTTCAATCAGATTAACATTAAGAAACATCTGATCCTCCAATAATTTGGCAAATGAAAGTCCCCTATTAGATTGCTTGTTAAACTATATTTCTGAATAATAATACAGTGTAGGTCAGACATTTACTGTGAATTAGACGATTTTTTATAAATAGCCAAATACAGCAGTCCTTATCATATACTGTATGGTCTGACTGGTCATCTCAACATTTTCATGTATAGATACAGGCCCGTAGCCAGGGGGGGTTCGCAGGGTTCGGGCGAATCCCCCCCCCTGGCCAAAAATTCTCTCAAAATCATGCAGTTTTTCACAATTTTTAGTACTTCTCAAGTGATTTTAGCCATATTTGGGCCAAAATTGTCAAATGTGAACCCCCCCCTGGAAATTTTTGAAAACTGAACCCCCCCTTGGCAAATCCTGGCTACGGGCCTGAGATATACTCAGTTTATAAAGGAATATCAGTAAATATCATGTATTACCATGAATTGCTTGATAAATGATTTATTACTATTAACATGTCAGGATGGTAATAAGTGAAAGTATCACATTAATCTTTATAATATCAGGGTTATGGCTTCTTGTTGGATAAATGAGAAGTTATAGTATAGCACATGCTCTACTTGTAGGATTAGCAGTTGTTGCAGCGATTAACTGTCCTGCTTTCTGAAAACGTTTCACTTCTTCTTCACTAAACTGTCGCTTCATATCATCCAATTGACTTAGTTCTGCAATTGCTTTCTTAATATGTGTGTCCCCTGAAACAGGCGAACTGGTCGCTGAAGAATTATTTACACTTGATGGAGCATGGGTTTTCTCCAATGAAGACTCTTCTTGTTTGAACGTTGAATCTGAGACAGTTCTACTACCAGATCTATGTGTTTTATCAGATTCATTATTTGAAGCATTTGTTTGGGGTAATTCATTATTGCTATGTGGTGTGTCATGGTTGTCATGGTTCCCTGGTTGCTGAGTTGCAGTAAGATTGTTCTTCATGTTCTGATTTGTGTTCGATGTAGATGTAAAATCATCATCATCTGACCAACATCCTGAAAAACAAGAATCACAACTATTCGGATCATTCCTGCATTTCTATCGAACAATGAATTCATTGATGATTTTTATTTTCTAATATACATGTACTGTAATTGATAGAATTGTCTCAACTAATACTGCGTGTTTTTCAATCATGTACAGGGTGTTCAAAAAAACGCAACCCAAAGAAATCACTATATCTTGGAAAATACTAATCCAATTACGTTCATATTTTCAGGAAAGAAAGAAGAGACTATGTATGGATAGCCCCTGTTAGTTAGTTGTAAAACATGATATCTTGGACAATTGCTCAAAAGACAGATGTACTAGCAAAATACGAAAAACGTGAATGGAAAATCACTATATCTTGCAAAATACTAATTCAATTATGTTTATTTTTTCAGGAAAAGAAAGAAGAGACTGTGTATGTATAGCTCCTGTTGTCAGTAAGTTGTAAAACAAGATGCCTTGGACACCTGCTCAAATGACAGTTGTACTAGGAAAATATGAAAACGCAGTCTGAGGTGACTGCCACAGCAATACAAGGCATTAACATGACAAAATGTCACCACCTAAAACAATTTGGTCAATTTAAAGCAAGTTGGAAAATACCTTTTGACCTTAAGAAGGTTTGATTTGAACTTCTTAGAACCTGTAGATGATTTTGAAAAAAAAATTCGTCAATTTGAAGCAAGTTGAAAAAATACCTCTTTGACTTTTTTTGACATTGAGAAGGTCATTGAAGGTCAAATGTCAAATGTAAAGTCAGATTTGAACTTCTGAGAACATGTAGATGATTTTGAAAGAAAAATTAAGTAAATTTGAAGCAAGTTGAAAAAATACCTTTTTGACCTTGAAAAGGTCATTGAAGGTCAAATGTCAAATCTAAAGTCAGATTTGAACTTCTGAGAACATGTAGATGATTTTGAAAAAAAATTAGTCAATTTGAAGCAAGTTGAAAAAAGACCTTTTTGACCTTGAGAAGGTCATTGAAGGTCAAATCTAAAGTCAGATTTGAACTTCTGAGAACTTGTAAAGTCAAATTTGAACTTCTGAAAAGATGTAGATGATTTTGAAAAAAAATTTGGTCAATTTGAAGCAAGTTGAAAACAGACCTTTTTGACCTTTTTTGACCTTGAGAAGGTCATTTAAGGTCAAATGTCAAATCTGGTGTCAGATTTGAATTTCTGAGAACATGTAGATGATTTTGAAAAAAAAAATTAGTCAATTTGAAGCAAGTTGAAAAAAGACCTTTTTGACCTTTTTTGACCTTGAGAAGGTCATTGAAGGTCAAATGTCAAATCTAAAGTCAAATCTAAAGTCATATTTGAATTTCTGAGAACATGTAGATGATTTTGAAAAAAAAATTTAGTCAATTTGAAGCAAGATGAAAAAATACCTTTTTGACCTTTTTTGACATTAAGAAGGTCATTGAAGGTCAAATGTCAAATCTAAAGTCAGATTTGAATTTCTGAGAACATGTAGATGATTTTGAAAAAAAAAATTAGTCAATTTGAAGCACGTTGAAAAAAGACCTTTTTGACCTTTTTTGACTTTGAGAAGGTCATTGAAGGTCAAATGTCAAATCTTAAGTCAAATCTAAAGTCAGATTTGAATTTCTGAGACCACGTAGATGATTTTGAAAATTTTTTTTAGTCAATTTGAAGCAAGTTGAAAACAGACCTTTTTGACCTTTTTTGACCTTGAGAAGGTCATTGAAGGTCAAAGGTCAAATCTTAAGTCAAATCTTAGGTCAGATTTGAATTTCTGAGAACACGTAGATGATTTTGAAAAAAAAATTTAGTCAATTTGAAGCAAGTTGAAAACAGACCTTTTTGACCTGTTTTGACCTTGAGAAGGTCACTGAAGGTCAAATGTCAAATCTAAAGTCAGATTTGAAGGTCAAATGTCAAATCTAAAGTCAGATTTGAATTTCTGAGAACATGTAGATGATTTTGAAAAAAAATTTAGTCAATGTGAAGCAAGTTGAAAAAAGACCTTTTTGACCTTGAGAAGGTCATTGAAGGTCAAATGTCAAATCTAAAGTCAGATTTGAACTTCTGAGAACATGTAGATGATTTAGAAAAAAATTGAAGTCAGTCTAAACAGTATTTGTTAAGTTATAGGAAGTTGTAAGAAATTGTTACAGACGCCGGACGCCGGACGCCAACCTCCAACCACCAACCGCCAACCACCAACCACCAACCGCCAACCACCAACCGCCGTCGCAAAAAAACGGAGACCATAACAATATGTCACCACTTTTGGTGGTGACATAAAAACCAAATAACTTTCTAACCATGATGTTTTGGCACTTCAGATTTGGCACAAATTATCCTCACTCGATGTGTGGTAGATTTGTGGAGTTTCATCAAAATCACTCCAGGGACTTTACAGTTATGGTCAAAATGGCTTCTTAAGTCTCCCTGAACCAGGGCGTTTGACTGCGATTTGAAAGCATTTCAACCATGACTGTAAAGTCCCTGAAGTGATTTTGATTTCACTCTACAGATTTACCATACAGTGAATGAAGGTGATTTGTGCCAAATTTGAAGAGCCGTTGCCGTTGCCGTTGCAGTCACCCCTGACTACGTTTTTGGTATTTTCCTCTTACAAATGTTTTTTGAGCAGGTGTCCAAGGCATCATGTTTTACAACTAACCATTTACAGGACTTATACATACACAGTCTCTTCTTTATTTCCTGAAAATATGAACATAATAGACTTGATGCAGGTAGAAATAATCGTAATTTACGTCATGAAATATTCGAAATTCAATCAAATTAATCTCATATTTGAAATCTGCATGTAAAAGTACATTTAGAAATATGGTTTCAAAAATTGTCTATCAACTTTGAAAATTTAATTTTTTTTGAAAATGTGACTTCTTGCTCGGGTTGATTCCCCATAGACCCCATGCTACAAAATCACAAAAAGGAAATTATCTTCTCTTGTATTGGACAGATAACATGTTCTACTGGCGGACATATATTAATTTGCATAACTATGAGATACATAAGGGTTATATGAAAATTGAACCACGCAAATAGATGTAATTTAAGTTAAAGGGAACTTTCTACTATACCCGCCATGCTATCTGACCCAAACGAGCCACCTGGTGGTGAATCTGGTAACTACCTACTCGCACCTGCGTTATTGAACCAGTATTTTTCAAGATATAGTGATTTCTTTGGGTTGCGTTTTTTTGAACACCCTGTATATTTCATGGTTTCTTATATAAGAATTAATTTGAACATTTTTGGGTTCCCGATGACACGCAAAAGCATTCCAGAAATATATTTCCAATTTGTGGCAATGAACATTTAACTTTACATAAGAAGATATATGTACAGTACTGTACATGTACCAACTTGTGGCAACTTACCAAAATCTAGCTGCTGTTCGGTGGAACCAGGCCGCATCTCTAAATATTTCTCACCCAAATGGCTATGTGACCCCAGCTGTTCCTTGAGTAAGATATCTTCCTCTGTAATGTTGCGATTTGTGGCGTCCGATTTAGAAGTTGTGACACTGAGAACTGTGACACGTGGCGCCCCCTGGTGTTCCTTGCATAGCCATCTTATTTGTCCAGTAGGCAGATGGCATCTAATGTAACAAATGATGGTAAGAATCAGAGATAAATAGAAAATGTCCAATTAAGGTGTTCACACATTGGATGAGATTTGAAAATGCATGTTTTTTATACAGTAGGTACACAGGCTTAATAGTAGGAATCTGACAAATGGCTGAATGAAGGGAAGTGATGTGAAAAAGAGATACTACTAACTACTTGTAAAATGTGCCTAAATTCAGGGACAGACCTGTTGGTTGAAAGTGATTGGTGTCAGATAACTAACACATGTACTGATGTATGGAATTTTTCCTGCATCTTTATTCGATTTTCACACTTTTGTATTTGATTACAACCATTTGATATTCCACTCTATTAAAATAATTCGAAACACGTAATAAATGTGTTTGTTTTTACACATTTATATTTGATTTATGTACCTACAGTACAGGTCACGCCGAGGATCTCACCTCGGTGCATCGAAAGGTGCATCGAACGATGCATCGATGGGTGCAACGGTCGGTACGACATCGGCGCACCGAGCTGCATCGCGGCGCATTTAATCGATGCATCGATCGGCAAGCTTAACGCGCCGACCGATGCATTCCTTGGTGCATTGTGCAACGTGCATCGGTGGATCGAGTAATGAATCAATAAAGACAGAATATTAAGACAATTTAATTATTCAGAAGGCCCACGCCAATAAATGAATTTTAATATTAATAGTTCTTGAAACCAAACTTCAAAAACGTGCCGCAGAAAAGAACGGGGGTCAAGACGCGTTCACAGATTTCAGTTAACTGTCAGACTGTCAGTCGAATGTAAAGGTTCACTTATGTTTGCAAGCAACGCATTTGTGTAATGCAATGATGATTCGATATTCTTTTCAGATAAACAGAAATATACGAAAATATGAATTATTTTACTTCAAACATTATGTTTAAGTCGACATAATAATGAAATAGCCTAATCCCTTCTTGTTCAATGGGACTTTGATTTCAGCCCTGAATATACCAAAGTATCTGTGTCATACTACAAATAGCATTAGACGTTAATACAATGTTCAGTATTTAAAACAAGGCCTCTGGTTTTCATGATATTTTCATTTTAGACATGTTTGAGTATTTTGAACATTTAAAAGCAAACCATTATTATTATGGAGCTATCACACTCATGACATAAGGGCTCATCGTTCGACAACGTGTCAATACTCTGCTTGGGCAGACAGCGGGACACGGCATGTATACACGGTGGGCAAAACAAATATCTAGATATATCCAGTAACATCAAATTAAAAAAAAAATATTAAAAAATGTATGCCCCAAATAACAACTCAGTGGCAAACGGTGAGCCCATACAGCGAATGTGACACTGTGACAGCTACTTTTTGTTATTGATTTTAAAATGCCCGTCCCACATTAATTGAGCCTGCATGCCCCATCTTATATAATTTAAGCAAGTACAATATTTAACCCAGCCCGTGGTTAAAACATTTGATGTCTCAGTCACCATTTGATATCTCATCTGCTAAATATTATATTCTTTTTTTACAGGTTCTTTCAATGAATGGAATGCTGCAGACATGACGGACATGTGAAGTTTGGGGTTATGCATGGACACATGCGAGGAGGACACAACGTAGAGAAAAGCGGGGGGTCTTCACTCGGGAAAGGTGTAAAACGCATCCTGGGATTCAGCAGAAACTGTTCCGAAATAATTCAGAACTAAGGTTGCATTCATGAATTCAGCTGCCGGCTGGTGGTTTAACCTACTTTTTATCAGTGGCAAACTCAATTACTTATAGTGGCAGGTACTGAGTTGAATTCACCTGCCAGATGACGGCTGGTGGTTTAACCTAGTTTTTAAGCCATTTTAAACATAAATGAAGGAATCTCCAGTCACTATTCATAATTAAATGAGTTGGACATGAATTAACCTAGTTGGTGAATCTGTCAGCCGTCAGTTGAATTGGCGAATGCTTCCTCGGCGCCCAACAATGCGTTTATACCCGGGTGTTTATACTTCATGTTATGCATGCAGTTTCTTGTTCTATTGTTAACACTTAAACGTTAATAATTAAGGGTTTAATTTATCTTCCAGGTATTCATAAATAGTTGGTGTAGGTCTGTTGACGGTGATGATGACAATTTTGATGACGAGGTCTACATTCATTTCGAATAATTAATCTTTAGGCATTTTGCATACTGTATTTAAGTTTATACATTTTTAATTTATTAGAGCTAGCATTCTGATTGATCAGAGCCATGCACTAGAATGCTTGAAAGAGAGAGAGTCTTAATATTCAAAAAATAGTTAAGGCTGTTAATTCCACGATTTAACGCTAGCTTTACATTTCCTTTGCTTTGTTTTATAAGAAGGTTGAGTTACACGTTTTTAAAAGAACTTGTACCCGAACGTGTACTATTTCGTTCCCCGCCAGGGAATATTGTTCCACTCTCATATTCACTTGGGACTGTTTTCCGTATGCCTTTATACTCAATCGGCCAAGTAAACAGTACACATGGGAGAAATAATTATCTTAAGAACCACGTTCACGTACAAGTTTTTTTAAGAAACGTGTGTTTTAACCCTATTATCACCTTAGCAGACGGGGACAAACTCTTGCAAAAATACATGTAGATTATTACAGCACTATTATAGATAAAACAGATTATTTAAATTAAGCTAATTGCTTTTGTGCTTCTTTAATCAATGACGTTTTCAACGGTTAGTTGTGTTGCTTTGTTGTTAATTTTTTTTTAAATTTTGACTTATAGTTGCTTTCCAAAATTCTTGTTTTCATTTCTTGTGTCAGTTATTTTTTCATATCTTTGTGCATGGCTACCTGCGTGTAGCATGATGATTGACCGGGAATAATCTGACGGGGATAGACGTCCATGATTATAACAGAGGCATATAAAGTCAGATGAAATATTATTAATATGCCTCTGATTATTATGAGACTGGATAGTGGATATAAGACTGCTCGTATATCCATGGGGGATGTAGGGGTTATTATTGTGTCACCATCAGAATCGGTGAGACAGATGACATATTGTTATAGTCTCCAACTTTTTGTGGACGGTGTTCGATGGTTTGTGTTCGAAGTTCGGCGGTTGGTATTTTAAAAACTGGTCTGAACGGTCATTATTCACGATTCCCACAATTTGACATCTTTGATCAGTAACTATACAAAACAAATAGTACTAATTAACTGTCTGGAGCACGGCGATCTCTTTCCGGCACAAACAGGATATTTTGATTTCTTAAAATTGTTTTATAAACAAGTATAATCTTTTTTCTTCATCGTCTGCAAATACATGAAATATTGCCAAGGAGAGTAACTTTTGACAGTTTTGGCAAAAATATCATGCGGAAAGTGATCAGAATGGTGAAAAATTGCATGGTTTGAAAGGTTTTTAGGCGGGGGGGGGGGGGGGGCAGCCGCTTCCAAAGTTTTTGCAAGTCGCTTCAAATTGACCATAAAATCTACAAGTTCTCACGATTAGATCAAACTTTTTTTTAACTTGCTTCAAATTTATTCTAAGGGGAAATTTAAAATTATCAGTTCCAACTGGACATTGTACATGTCTGCATGTACGACACATAACACTCTCTGACCAGATAATGATTCAATTTCTCAATTTTCAAATTAAAAGTAGGAAAAGCTAGCGTCATATTGGTCCTCAGACGCTCTTCCCAGCAAAAAGTCGTGAGTTATTTTAATACACAGCAAGGGCGTAGCCAGCTTTCAGTCAGATTGCCCGGGGGGGGGGGGGGCGATCGTGGCATGAGCAAGGCAAAAACAATTTGTTTTGAATTTTACAAAAATTGATGCAACTGCCTTCAAAAGTGAGCTGGACGCTTTCAATATATAGCATTTTAAAGCTCTTTTCTTCTATCCAATGGTTCTATTTTTATTGGTTATCGGGGTCGCACCCATCTCCCCTGACTACGCCTATGCATAGTACTGAACACAATAAAGTGCAGGCCGGGATCTTAGAATACATTTTAATTACGCCCCGTAGCCTACATTAAAGGCGTAATATGATATCAATTTGAAATTAAAAAACAGTATAATGCCTCCAATTAGTTTAATTTTCTGAGGATACAATGGGGAAATGAAGTTAATTTCGTCAAAGCTTGATTGAACTTTATCAGAAATCCCGAAACTTGATTACATTTGCTTTCAAAATGTTTGCTCTTTCCAAATATCATGGAAGTTGATTGCAATTATGTTCGATGAAAAATCAAACTGCTATCAAATGTAGGCTTATCATGGGTTAAAAGTTTGCAATGCCATGCAAGTTTCCTCGATTCCCATGATGACATTACATGTATAACCCCCGGGGTATAACCTAGAATCATCCTAGGTATAACCTATAATAATCATTACTCAAAGTACTATTAATCTGCCTGTGTGATTACATTTTGTTACAGAACGTCGAACACCGACCGCCAAACATCGATCGTTCACAAAAAAAGTTGGAGACAAAATGTGTCTACTTGTGGTGGAGTGACATAGAAATAAGACCCCCCCCCCCTCCCCTTCCAAACAGATCCTAGATTATTAAAGTTTAATATACTTCAAGGTTCTTGCATTTGTTTATAATGAGGATAAAACCTTCGTTCCCTTATTGAAGTTTCACGAGATCATGAAGCCTGAATAGTTGATTTCACTTTGTCAAAAGTCACGGATGATTGCTGTTGGATAGGAATGAAATAAATAAAAAAAACTAGCCTATTGAATGTCTGTGCGCATGGTATCAAATAATTTCGATTTCTCAAAAGTTGCTTTTCCTCTCACTTCCTTTAATCTATAATCACATATTAATTGGATCAATGCAGACTCGATTTCCTCTGCCCACAATACCATTGCAATGTAATGACGGGAAACGGTCGCTGGAATAAGCAATCAGACGTCTCAATTTGTTGAACGTTTGTTTTTGTTGAATGTTACTAGAAAACAAGGCGTAATTCTGATTTTGATATTGTTGCAATGCACATAAAGCATAGTTCAGCATTTCAAGTCATGAGGAATCTACATGCATAGTTCATATGATAAAGGGGAAGGGGTGGAGTAGATAATTTCTGACTGCCAAAGTGGGTAGGGAAATACAAACGTATCAGGCCCCCGGAGGGGGGGGGGTAAACCGCACCCTTTGAAGACAGGTTTCTGACGGGCCTGACCCCTGACCCCCCGGCAAAAGCAGGTTATGAATAATGTAGCCAGTCCATGTTAGTTTCTCGGAGATATCTTTGAAGAATTCTCAACTTATCAAGACATATAACAATATAAAATGTAGATGGCAAAATAATCTGATCTGATTTTGCTTGCAATTTGTCACCCACATGAAAAGATGCCTTTAACAGTTTAATTTCATAGTTATCCAATAAAAATCCCCTTGGCAAAAGCAGGCCGCTGCTTATACTTTAAAGTGTGTAGTCGGTCCCTGATAGTGTCTGGGAGTTGTCTCTGAAGAATTCTCAACATATCAAGATAAGAGATGATAATATAAAATGTAGATGGCAAAATAAAACGGCATGCACCCCTAAACATATGCTCATTAATTAATTATGGTTACAAGCAACAGAAGGATAATCTTTCAATGGTTGCAACGCATAATCTATTTTAGCTGAAATCAAGTTAACTCATGCGACAAAACGGAAAATGGGTTAGAAAATAAATCAATAAGATCAACGTTATATAATGTTGAAAACAAAACAGATAGTAAAAAATCTTATTCTAATTTAATTCCTAAATCAAATCTCAACCCTCCAGACACTGGTGACATCTGACCGCATTTGAAAGACTTCATCTAATTTAAACAATCAAATCAAATCAAAAGTAAAACATGCAAACAGGTATAACTGCTTATTTGAGAATATCCGAGGAAACTACATCGCCGTTGAATACCCTGAAAAGAAATCTGCTTATGATAAGTTATTCTTTTTATACCATGGTCAGGGCAATATCTCAGTATATAATAGTAAGTGATAAATCACATATTTGGGATATGGATGATATTGGGATTAGAGGGATGATATGGATATCAACCCGGGTATTTATTCAAAAAAATTTCATTTTTCAAAAAAGATATTTTTTCAAAAATTTTCATTTTCTCATTCAAAAGAGGATTTTAGATATATGTTGCACTTGACTATGGTATAAGGTCGTTATTCACCTATCGGGATGATATTGAGAATATCCCTAGGATGATATCAATATTTCCCTCTGTCACTGCGTTCCCTCGGGAGATATTAATATCATATGATATTCTCCATATCAAACCCTCCTGGTGAATAACTACATTTATCCTATGCCAAGTAGAGTTTTAGGGAGATAAGTTGGTAAGATATATCCCGTATCCTGATTTTGAGGTTTCCATATCCTGAACCTCCATATCTCCCGCCATATCTCCCCGCATCGAAAATTGAAAAAAAAAGAAAAAATGTAAAAAATTGAAAAAAATAGAAAAAAGAATTGAAAAAAAATTGAAAAATGTGAAAAATATTGAAAAAATAAAAAAAAAATTGAAAGAAAATTAGAAAACTCTACTTGGTATGGGATAAAGCAGTTATGTACGGTCGGTTTGGATATGGGGTTCATCCCTCGTGAGATATGCACATCTACGGTCCCTCAGGTAGATATGCATATCTCCCTCAGGATAAACCCCATATCCAAATCCTCCCAGTACATAACCCTTATATACTTTCAACTAATTTAACAATGAAACGGAAACACAATACATGCCAAACATTATCTATTGTTATATTATTGTTATTTCATAGTTTGCACTTGTCCAGCAACTGTGTTTCTCAAATCCAATCGGGATAAACCTTTTTAGGGTTAACACGTCGCTTGAGGCAAGATGCATAAACTATATAATTCCACGGCTATAACTTGAAGAACGGCACTGTTGTGTCGGTGCCCCTTTAGGATGGGCCGTATATTGTTCTTGTGTGTACCTTACCCACGAGAACCTACAAAATAGAATAATATATAATTACATTATGAAAAGGGGAGGTCCTAACACATCAACCCAAACATCCCCATATTTGCAACAAAACAATGATAAACCAAAGTCAGTAAGTAGTAGTTGTACCATATGCATGAATTTTAGCTTTTGAGAAAGATGATAAAACGCAAAATATTATTTAAATACTTGGTGAAGTCTGGCATTCATGATCTGACAGGAAATTTAGGGAAGGCGTTGATTATAATTAAACGTAAAAGCAAAAGTTGACCATTGCATCTCGGTGGTTATCATGACAAATGAATGTTCATTCGAAGACGACCACTGAATCAAAATCCAGTTCACTTAAGCAACGTATTATATAAAACAAATAAACTAAATCACTATAACTATAATAAATTAATAACGCCAATTAATAAATAGATAACGTGTTTTATATTCGTTCATTGACATTAACTACCGCGTTCGAACACAATACTCCTGATTTCAATATGATCATAAATATGTCCCACTCGTATAATAAATATATATATCTGTCTCAATCGTGATTTGCCCCCGTTGTCAGAAATTATATTTTATAAAGACGTTATTTATTAATGATCAGTGAAAATATGTGCCGATCGACGCAATGTCTGGTTATATATAACAAACGAAAATTGTACGAAATATTTCAAATATACAGTATTTTGAGCTGGCTTATATTTGTTAAAAGTCAATGTCTAATTAAAATACTGTGTTCGAAGAGAAGGATTATAAAGTATTTAAACGTTTGACGTCAAGGAGGATTGGCTCCCAGGATCGAAACTCGATATTTTCCAACAATGAAAACGTCGAAATGTCGTTATTTTCTGAAATTAAAACCGACTATAAATTCAAAATAAACAGTTCAAAAGATTCGAACCAATATCTCGATCGTTTCTTGTGAGTTTTGGAATTTTTCGTTTGGAAATAAGACCAAAATTCACGATTTAAATGTTGAAGTGAACAAAATGGCGGCTGTTTGAATTCGAATTTTGTATTACGACATACCCATATATGGGACAGAATATCGGTGGTGCACTCTGGGAGCCAATCCTCCTTGGTTTGACGTACAATCTAAATGTACAGATATCAGACTAAAAAATAATCTGTCCCCATTGTAATTTACCCTGTCCCAAGTTATTGTGCCGATCGGCGCAACATTCGATGCACCGACAGAATTCCCCGTTGCAACGATCGGTGCATCAATCGGTGCATCGAACGCGCCGATCGATGCACCGAAATGGGTGCATCGATGCACCGATGGATGCACCGAAGTTCTGCGCCGCGATGCATAATTATAAGATCTTCGGCAAGACCTGTACTGTATATATGCGGTAAATGCACTTGTATATGCGGTTTATGTTATTCAGTGTTTGGTAAAATATCACATATTTAAGTCCATGTACACACACGGTTGAAAGACGGTTGACACATATATTTAGAACACGCATCGAATACAAATACACTTTAGTACCAAACAATATGTTCATTTACCGAACAATCATAGAGTACAAAATAGCACGGACATATAGTGACTTACCCCACATAATTAATACCATGTACTTTCGCATAAAATTATGTGGGGTAAGTCACGTGACTTACCCCACATAAATGACACATGCTGCATGTAGCATAAAACCATTCGGTAAATCACGTGACCAGTGACGTAGAAATTATTGATGAAACAAGCGAGGAAAAAGAATTTGAATACGATTCATATTCACAATTCAGGAAATTGAGAAGTTACATCATGATATACCATGACATCTCATTTCTTCTCAGCCCTGAGATGCCATGATATAATGAGCTTGATTTGGCGATCCAGGAGAGCCCAAAATTGAGGATTTTTGAGATCTTTCATCCCAGCTCATATTTCATTTAATTGGGGTCATTAAACTTGTGTACACGTACCTGTGCTAATATCTGCTGTTAAATACAATGCCTATTATGCAATGTATTGACATTAGGTAAATGATTACATGATAACTATCATACTTATTGACAGTTATAACTCTTCCCATCTGATGTGCTCAGATCACAGAATATGCCTCATAATACAGGTATCAGAGCATGTTTCAGGTGAAACAGAAAGATGCTATGAGTATCAGAATGGAGAAGTTATTAGATCATTACAACAGGCATGAGGCTACAAGCGATCCGTTTTCGCGATTGGAGAATCACACAAGAGCTCTTTGAATATATAGATGGCGCAAGTCACATGGTCGAAGTCACGTGACTTACCCCACATCAAAACAGTGAACATTGGTTTATATAAAAGCATTCGGTAAGTCACGTGACTTACCCCACAAATTAATATGTTTACCACAAATTAATATGTTTACCCAATACGAATGGTACTAGGCATCGCACATATTTAAAATACTTATCAAATTTATATTTGATCGGGTCGAATACAGTTTTGAAGCATTTTACATATTTGTTGTGTAAGGCAGTCAATTATATGTGGGATAGTAGGTACCATTTGTTGTAACTGGTTTTGTTTATGTTCGGTTTAACTTACTCCGTGGGGTAAAAACCGAAGATATTAAAGTTACGAATATTGATGCAATAAATTCACTATACTGATGTACTGTATCGAATATTATATCATTATAATATTTTCGTGAAATTGTTTCCCAGATTTTCCAAAATCTTGATATTTTACCCAAAAAAATATTTTTCTAAATTGTAGAAGAATATCTAAAACTTACTCATATGTACATGATATAATGTACCTAAAAATTACCAAAACCATATACTATATACAATTATTGACCGAATTAAATTTTAATTAAATTAAACCGAATGGAGAGGTCTATAATTGTTTTGTTAGTCCGAAGAATATCTTAGATTTTTCTGACCCTTGAAGTTGACTTGAAGTTGGATCCAGACCCTCGAGACGTTCATGTTGTATTTCAGTATATCGGCAGTAAGTTCACTCAATGGAGTCAAATTACTCTCCTGGGCGAAGTCCACTAAAAGCTTTGTACAAAGTTTTAGATTTTTCTTTGTATTTTGACTGTCTTTACTCTCTAAGAGACTAATAATATCCTCATCTTCAACATTTTTGAAACGGCTAATGCTAGCGGCGGCCATTTTATCGTCTGATAATGACGTCATTTTAGTGGAATGCTCGGAATATTATTCACCGGCAATGCATTGCGCGGTGTACAGTTAAAATTATTCACCGCTCGTTGACCAATCAAAATCGAGTATTTCAACTGAGGTACTAACAATATTAATTGTTTTTTGTCTTTTTATGTTTACCTGCGCATATTTGCCTTAATGCTATGCTGGTCCATATCTATGCTGAGAGCACGGAGGTTACAGTAAGAAGTGCAGATGTTCACCATCTCCTCTGTTTCTATGGCAGCCTATAAAACAAACATATTGCTATAGCAACGGCAGTTTTTATGATTTTCTAGATTATCTTTGAGACCAAATAAACACATATTGGGAAAAAAATATTGCCCCAAGGCATGATAAAAACATTACATATAAGGGTGACTTGAAAAAAGGCCAAAATTGAAGTAGGTAAAACAGAATCATCAATGTTAAAGAAATTATTCAAAATATTTTCAGTCTCCTTTTTTCCAGATATCATTTAAAACAGCATTAATGACCTACAATAGGCCTGTTCTCACCTCGTCGATGTCAGAAAGAAACTCTTTGCCAATATCCCCTGAGAAGCAGGTCAGATCAACGCCACTGTGTGCTAGCAGGGCATACATTCTGGCCAGATATCCCCCTGTCTTCTCGACTATACTCAGTTTACTGTGGCTCTTATCCTCATAGTGTACAGGTATAGGGTCACCAGTAACATGCCATCCCTGGGAATATATACATGTGATTAATTCAATGACTCATCCTGTAGTTGTAGACTGAAGAGGATTTGCAAAATATAAAAAAGGTGTATATACTGCAGGTAGTTTCAGTATAATATATTTAGAGGTGAAATATGACTGAGTTCTGCCAATACAGGTCGACCTTGAACCTTGGCTCCATTTCAATTTTAATTATCAATTTAAGGCTGCCTTCTTCAAAGATCAAAACCACACACAAAATATCACAAAAACTCCTCCTAAAACATAATTAAATTTATAACCCTCCCTAAAACACAACTGGTTGGTGTCATGTTGATTTTGCTCTTTCAAGAATATAAAGTCCTTCACCTGTTCATGTTCACATAACAGTCTTATACACAACTCTTCATCCAACCAAGTCTTCTGGTCATCTTTTGCAGACTTCAGTGACATCAAAGAGCCCATTGTTGTGTTACGACGCTTCACCTTGTAATTATGATTGAAGATTATTTCTGAATTCATTAAATCTTCAACATATTTTTCATTTATATTTTATACTTAAGAAAAGTCAAAAAAATATCAAGACTTGAACAATGGCAAGACTCAAACAATGGCAAAATATTGGCAAGACTCAAATAATAGTAAGACACAAATTATGGCAAGACTAAAATATGTTTGAAACACCCATACTAAATATTGGCGAGACTCAAATATTGGCAAGACTCAAATAATGGTGAGACACAAATAATTGCAATAATGGCACCTACAGCAGATTTAACTCTAGATGACTTTGGCCTCTTGCTGGACTGTTGTCTTGAAGTTGACCTTGACCTTGGGCTATCGTCTGCTTCATCTGTTTCCTCTATTTTTTCAGATACATCTACATCAAAAAGTAAAATCAACAACAAATAGTTCCATTCATATCATGCTCTACCCCTTTCAACCAAGAAAATAATTTTTTGCTAAAAATGTGCAAACTGAGTAATGAACTATTACTACAAGAACAATGTTATGGAATTAAAAAAATTTCACCATAATTGGATGGCCTATTATCATTTATTCCGTAATTCACAAACTATTTTTTTTTTTTTTTATTTCATGATAAATGCATTATTACTCATTAACTATTTTACACATGTACAATGTATATGAAAATGCATTTAGTTCATATATACTGGATGAGTGTGGTGTAAAAGTGGTTTTGAAAAGTAGCAAATTTCTCTTCATATAGGTTATTTGTGGTTTATTATTATACATTGATTCTGAAATCATTGGTGTCTAGTTTTTCAGCGTTTTGGAAATAATCAGATTTATACCCCCCTGGTGTAATTTTAAGGGGGGTACTTGGAAAGCCATATATCATTCCTAGAATATAGAGCCAATCATCTTGATTTTTCCAGGTAATCATGTACTTATCATGTCCTACCATTATGACAAGTTTCATTAAAGTTGATCAACTGGTTGCTATGGAAATGGAGATCATATGTTAAAAAGTACAAATTTTCGTCAAAATGTAAGATACCCCATGAGACAAAACACATATTACATGTATTTTCATGAAATTGGAAGGAATCACCATGAAACCATTTTAGAAAACTTATTCAAAGTATATTTGATAATATTAAATCAACTTCTGTTTTATCTTATCCACACAGTGGAATCTATTGCTGATGATTATATGGCAATGCAAGTAAATTTAGAAAGGGGATGTGGCACTTTTCCAAAGAATTCTTTATTTGTGTTCGACTTTTTGAAGAAAATAAGTAACCATTTGTCCTGAAATTAACAGATATTATTCACATCATTATGTTTGACAATCATGGACAATTTCATCAGTGTTGGATTACTGGTTACTATGGTGAACAGATTTATACCCCATTGGTATGATTTTAAGTGGGGTACAATGAAGGCCATCTATAATTCCTAGAATATACAGCCATTCATCTTGATATTTACAGGTAATCATCTACTTATAATGCACTACCACTATGACAAGTTTCATTAATGTTTAACACTTGGTAGCTATGGCAACAGATATAATTTATTAAAAAATACACATTAAGGAGATACTATATATAATTCCTAGAATATTCAATTAATCATCTTGATATTTATGGGTAATCATCAGCTTATCATGTCTTACCAGTATGACAAGTGCCATCAATGTTGGTCAATTGGTTGCTATGGTAACAGAAATCATTTCTTAAAAATTGCACATTAAGGGGGTACTATGATAATAATTCCCAGAATATTTAATCAATCATCTTGATATTTACAGGTAATCATCTGCTTATCATGTCCTACCAGTATGACAAGTGCCATCAATGTTGGTCAATTGGTTGCTCTGGTAACAGAAATAATTTGTTAAAAAGTGCACATTAAGGGGGTACTATGAAAGCCATGTATAATTCCTAGAATATTCAATCAATCATCTTGATATTTACGGGTAATCATCCGTTTACATGTCCTACCAGTATAACGAGTGCCTTCAATGTTGGTAATTTGGTTGCTATGGTAACAGAAATCATTTGTTAAAATAGTACACATTTTTGTAAAAATCTAAGACTCATGCAACCTTTGACATAAGCACATAACATGTTCATCATTTTGGGAGAAATAAGCATGGAAACATTTCATAAAACTTATCACATCTCATCAATCACAACAGTGGACGCTTTATTGCCATCACTGGTCATCAACGGACATGTTTTACACTCAGAGTAATACATGCTGTTGTTCTCAACTTTTTTTGTGTCTTCTGGGTTTTTTCAACTGTTCATTGTTTTTAGAATTCATTAAGAAGCATTTCCAGTATTTTTATTGGGTGTAATAGTTGTACATATCTCTTAGTTTGTTTATTACAAGTGACGTGGTAACTTGTTGATGGCAAAATAGAGCCAAATTGGCCAGACCAACCCATTTCACCTGATGATCTCATAGACATATGGTCACATAAAGATTGCAACGGATGCTTTGACAGAAGTAAACATTGAAAGATCTATGAATGAGGATTTTGATGCAAATGATATAAAAGATGACTAAGTGAGATCAGCTCATAATTTACTATGCCCCTATGCATAATGTGACAGCCGCATTCTGCATAGTTTTATTATCATAAGCAAATACAATACATCAAATGGCCCAGATGAAATATGCATTGATTAAATATTATCAGTCATACTCAAAATAGGTTTTTTAAAATGTTCTCATGCTAATTCCTCCCAATTTGATAAAGATTTTCAATGTCTTAGGGTGTGTCTTAAAATTTTACGAAATGTGTACTTTTTTAACAAATAGATTTCTACCCACATTTGACCCACATTGATGAAACTTGTCATCATGGTAGGACATGACACAAGACAAAATCGTATAAAATAACTTGCAATAAACTCGGTATTGACCTTGTTATTATGGTCGTAGTTGTGGTTATTATTGAGTAATGGTACAGGTATCCGATATGGTATTGCAGCGTATACTGGAGTAATGGTACAGGTATCCTTGGATTTTAGCCCCGAATACCGAGGTTTATTTTTTCTATTATCGTGTATTATTCTTTTGTGTTAATATAAGTTAACCATCTAACTATTGGTATGACATGATTACCTTGTTCTATTAATATAGTGTGTAATGAATATGCTACATTTTGTATGTTCAATTTGTAGACTGGCAACTAGTATTTATATGTTTAGGTTACATAGGCTCATGTTAATCCAATAATATAGATGAAGACAACTTAAGTTACAAGATACCAATTCAAATCAAGAGTGAAAAGATGATATTAGTCTATACATTTTATGAATAATGCATATTTGAATAAACATAGGCGGGTTATTATACTATGACGATATTAATCAAAATTGCAATAATTTTCTAACTAGATGCCTGTTTTAAGAAAAGTATCACGGCTGGTGATCCTACATATCATTATTATTCTCAGAAAGTCGGTATCCGAATCGGATACCAAGTTCTGACCAGCAGACGAACAACTAAGTTTGTTTATTTAACGGTTAGATTTGTTGACTTACCGATGCGTATTACAATCTTTTTTGGTCTCTTTTGGTTAATCACAAGTTTGATAATGTCAACGGACCATGAGATAACACATTGTCAGAGGAAAGATATCAATATCAGGTGTATATCGCATAGAAAAATAAATATGGTTAATTGTTTGCACTGATATGATGTGACTAAGTATTTATATTTCGTTTTATTAAATCCAATTTCCCGCCCTTGAGGTTTCAGACTGTGAAACTTAATATTCAATACTGACCAACTGCATAAATTAATATTTTCATTATGAAATATATATTTTATTTCTCCAAGATATATAATTTTGAATTTGTTTATGTATTAAAGAGTGTGATTTAACGATAATTAATGAAAATCAAATGAGGTTTAACACATAAAAATGAGTGGGGGCGGGAGGGGGAGCGACACGCTATTACTCCGAACCTCGTTACTCCCAAAAATCCAATACTTTTAAAAAAGTTAAAAGATTGGTAAAACATACACTTTAATTGTAGTCTTCAATCTCCTTTATAGCAAAATTGAATGAAACGTTTAGAAACTGAGAAATTAAGTGTAACGGATAGACCTCAAAGAATAAATTACGAAATATAGGCCTAAATGACTAACAACATTACGTGCAGTTTTTTATGATATGAAATAGCGGGATTCAGAAACGCATTGAACTTTAATAACAGATTACAGGGACTTATCTTGATTTCGGGCCTTGATTGCAGTCTATGGAGTTGCGTTAGGTTTTATGAAGTACTATTTTTAATTCCGCATATTAGATATCTCTGATAAATAGCTATAATTTGATGAAAACAATATTACCATAGGCCTTTGAAATCAAAATAACCTGCCATATAGAAATCAATCTACATCATGTTGCTAACAAACAGCATAATTCGGCATTAATACGTAGAACTGGACAACAAATAACAATATAATGTTGTTTTGATCTGGATTTTGAATATACAGTACTCTTTTCCCTCAAACCTATCTACCTCTTGGAAAAAACCTTAACTGGTTATTTTGTACCTTGAATCTAAACTTGATACATGTACGTTCAAAATATCAACGGTTACATATATTCATCATTCAAAGGTTTGCCCTCGGCCCGACACTGAATTAAATCGGACCGTTTCAAGAGAGGAATGATAAATAGAAATCTGATTTGGGAAGCCATTGGATCTAACTCACTAAGAAATTGTGTATTTAAATGATATAAGCCAAAAAATATTCTAAAAATTGAAACATTTTTTTTTTGTCTAATGGCTTCAGATAAATTAAACTAGATAACGGCAACTCCGCGGAGTAGCAAATCCCAACGAACAAAATATCAATTACCGAATTCCAATCAATTATACTCATTACTTTGGTTGAAATGAAAAAATTAGATTTTAGAATTGCGAAAGCAGCCATTTTGAATTTTCTGAGGTACAAATCTGAAAAATAATACCATAATTGTGATCTACTCCAAAATTCCTTCAATTTGAGTATAATATAGCCATACTTTGAAGAAATCGAAAAATTATTGCGAAATCGTACATTAGACGGCCATTTTGAATTTGACGAGGCTCGAATCAGAAAAAAGATACAATATTTGCAATCTACTCTTAATTGCCTTTCATTTGAGTATAATAAAGCTATACTTCAGAAGGATCTAAAAATTAGCGAAAATTTCTGTTTTCCTGTCCCCCCATACATGGCCCCTGGGGGTCAGGATGAAAAACACGGAATATTTGTGTTGTGAAAACACTACCAAAATTTCAAACAATAATATTAATTACTTTGGTTTAGAATGAAAAATATATGATTTTTGCGAAAAAGTCCCGTCATTTTTAAAGCGGCGGCCATCTTGAAAAAAATTTTTTTTGCATAAAACTATTCACCAATATACATCTTTCCACTAAATATGAAGAAAATTTGTCAACTAGTATTTGAGTTATCTTCCGGACAGACGGACGGACTGACTGACTGACTGACTGACGGACAGACGGACGGAGGGCTTCACTATATCCCTAACGAACTTCGTTCGTTGGGATAATGATCGAACAATCAGCAAGTCTAATTGAAAATACACATCCTGTAAAAGTGAATTCAAACACGGAATAAATCGCTGCTATTTAACTTGTATATTGTCTACAAAATAGAAGGGGGAGTGGGAGATAATTCCCTTGCATGTTAACATCAAAACCAAATTCCCAAAACATACCAAAATTAGAACTCCTTTTATATTTATAACTATTAGGGAAAACAAATAATTAATACAAAAAGATAAAGGAGACAACTGATGAGGGGAAAGCAAAAATCGAATTAATCAATTAGGATTAGAAAACTGATAAGAGAGGAGGATAAAAATCGAATTTATCATACTTCTGAATTTTTAGGATGTTCGTGGACTATATACGCCCCTCCTCGGACGCGCACCCCATTGGCACCCACAGGGAATTTCCCATGGGGGATGCGTCCATGCCCGTAGCCAGCTTTTGTAAGGGGGGCTCGAACCACCCCCGACAGTACCCCCTCCCCCCCCCAGGGAACAAGCGCGAGAAAGGGGGATCTGGGGCCCGGTCTGGGGGAAGAACGTCTTTGGTGCATTCTGACCAGTTTCGGGCGAGAAATGGGGTCCGGGAGGTTCTCCCCTGGCAAATTTCGAAAATTTAACATCATTTAATTTGATGCATTCTGACCAATTTCAGAGCGAGAATAGGGGGTTTGAGTTCTCCCCCCCCCAGAAAATTTCGAAAATTGAACATCATTTGGTGCATTCTGACCAGTACTGGGGGGTTCTCCCCTAGCAAATTTCGAAAATTTAATATAATTTAATAGACTAGATGCGAGTAGAAATAATCTAGATTTACGTCACTAAATATTCAAAATTCAGTCAAAGTGATGTCGTTTTTGAATTCTAAATGTAAAAGTACATCTAAAAATATGGTTTTGAAAATTGTTTATCAACTTTGAAAATTTTATTTATTTTGAAAATGTGATTTCTAGTTCGGGTTGAATCCCCATAGACCCCATGTTACAAAGTCACAAAAAGTGAAATATCTTTTTTTGTAATCGACAAATCACATTTTCCTTTACTGGACATTTTTTAGTTTGCATTACTATTAGATACATAAAGGTTATATGAAAATTGAACCACTAAAACAGATGTGATTTAAGTTAGAGGGAACTTTCTACTATACCCGCCATGCTATCTGACCCGAACGAGCCACCTGGTGGTAAAACTGGTAACTACCTACTCGCATCTGCGTTATTTGATGCATTCTGACCAATTTCAGAGCGAGTATAAGGGGATCTGGGGGGGTTTCTCCCCCCCAGATCGCGGAAATGATGCGTACACCCGAACGACCCCCTCAACGACCAACAAATCTCCCAAAATCATACAGTTTAAACTTTTCACCATTTTGAGCAGTTTCAAGTGGTTTTTAGGACCAAAGTTTTCAAAAGTGAACCCCCTTGGATTCTTGAAAAGTAGCCCCCTTGATAAAAACTGATTACGGTTTTTGTTCTTAAGAAACTGTTATATTCATCTTAGTTTGAGGAAATAAATGCGTATTACTGGATTGGGACATTTGATGACACAGTGTCTGTTTCCTGTCAGCTGCATTGATTGCATCATCATGGGAAAACGGGATTGAGTCTATTGAACTTATTAATTAAAAATCAACGGAGGTTTTGCTCATTCACCTCTTTAAGTGGTTAGGAATATCAAATAACTCGGACGTTGCTTTCTTGAATCATAAATGTGAACCCCCTTGTCAGGGTTCAGCCCCCCCCCACATAACGTGACATAAGCTTGGTACGGGTCTGCACTTGGACTAGCCTTTAACCCATGTTTTAAGAGTCAATTATCCATTTAAAATCATAGCCTTGTAAATAACTGCTTTTGACACTAATCTGTGGATTTGGAAATAAGTCCCCGATAATCCCTTATTTCTCCAGAATGTCTGTTTCTGTGTGCCCCCCCCCCCCCCCCCTAGTAACAAATCTACATGTATATTATCTCCATCCCAAAGGTGATCCGAAATTTGAAAAAGCAGAAGCGTATATGGACATTGGCAAGGTTATAGGGGAAGCGGGCTGTTACCCTTCACATTGTTACACTAGCCGTGCGTCAAGCATACGGCGACCCGGACGGCGACCGCCTGCTTTTCCCAGTTTTAATCTAAACCGTTGCTCATATATTGCTATCATAATTGATTTTCACATCAAAAGTCCCAGTTTGTTAAAAAATACTGATGATACTAGATTTTCCGGAGTTACTGTACATGTACATATAAAGAATGTATTTAAAAGTCATAGGCTGGTGAAATTTACCTATAGATTTGCAACACAAGATCTTGATGCATCCATTTAGAACATAACATGTTACAATGATTCAAAAGTGCGTTCATTAAAACCGGGGCATGAACAGAAGGCATGTGTATGGTGTACAACTAAATGTATCCTCAGATGTGAAATGAAATGAACTCTCAAATACTGAGGCTGAGATGAACATTTATTTGGTTCTACATTTTCCTCATTAATAATAGTGACCTAATTACCTAATAACGCCTCCTATAAAAGGGGAACTATACATGATACGTATGTTGGATGATTTTGATTTGTCTTGTTTTATTATTCAACTGCTAGCCTTGTTGCATTTGGAATAAACGCAACAGGCGTTTGCAGTTCTATGTCATTTGTGAAATGAATTGATTTGAAAGGCATCACGTGAAGGGGGGGGGGGGACGAAGCTGGCGCAAATACAAAATATGTCTGAAAACAAATATATGCTATCAAAGTCAATTGGATTATTCATACTGTAGTAGATCGGATGTTGCCGTTTCAAATATGCAATCAGACGGCGTGTGCGGAATGTTACTTAATCAGTTCTCGGCCGATTTTTAAAATTCATGAGAAAATAATATCTGAAGCCAAGATGTTCTACTATATTGTGATAAGCTTGACTATTAGCTTTTAGATTATGTGCAAGTTAAATAGCAGGGATTAATTTCCTAATGAGACAGATTTATATTTTGCAATCAGATTCAGACGGATTAAATTCTTCTCTCTTTTACAGGATGTGTATTTTCAATCAGACTTGCTGATTATTCTTCGGTTTATTTCAAATTTAATTTTAGAGAGATATATTGTTATTCAATTGTAAGAATTATAATATGGAAATAAATATAACATAACATAACATATTATAAAAATCAACATCACGCCCGATGATCGGAAGTAATGAACGGAGGGGGAGGGGGTAGCCGATTTTGTCCAAAAATTCAACAAATCTGGAAGATTTATTGTTTCAAGAGAAAGTTTATAATCATAATTTAATTGCTAAATTAATAGGTGCATGACATTGGGAAATATGTTAAGTCTTCTAGGTATTTTTTTCAACCAATAGGCTTCTTAGATATAAGATTTATTCAAAATAACGCAGCGTCACAAACTTTCAAATGTCAATGTTTTTGCTATAAATATCAAACAATGGGTGTCTACATACTACACGACCTGTTTTTAAAAGCTTTGTAAAACGTGCAGGACCGTAATCACATTTTGTCAATGGGGGGGGGGGGTGGTCACTTTTCAAAACTTTCCAAGGGGGTTTACATTTGACAAATCTGGCCCCGCAATCACTTGAAAAGTGCTAAGAATGGTGACCCCCCCCCCCCCCGGGTAAGGCCCTGCAGTCAATACATTTATGATTACAGCCTATCTAAAAACCGACGTCCTAGTTCTTTGATATTTTAACCACTTAGAGGTAAATGAGCATGTAGACAAAAATATCTGTCGATTTCTAATTAATTAGTTCAATATAGACTCAATCCCGTTTTCCCATGATGAGGCAAACAATGCAGGTGACGGGAAATAGTCACTGTCATCAAACGTCACAATCCCGTAATACGCATTTATTTCCGTTTAAAAATGTAAATAGTTCATGCCAGGAAGGGAGGGGGGAGGGGCGCATTTCTGTAATTTTACGTCATACTTTAAAACATATTTCACGTTCAAATCGAAGAATAAATAAATAATTTCTTTATTTCAAATAAAAATGACTTGGCTGTGATACGTAACAGATTCTTGTAGTCATTTGATGACAAACGGTTAATTAGTGAACGGGCCGAGGATAAGCAGTATGTATCTTACTAAAAGCATGATCATTGTGAACTTTTTTATTCCTGAAAAATTCAGCTGGAGAATTAGATGTTCGGGTATAAAATCGCTTTTGGTCCGAGAATAAATGAGAGCCTCCTAATATTAAAAGTATAATTATTCTGTAGTATAATATTATAATGTTTTCCAAAATGAATCTTAGGTTACATATTATAATATACATATATTGCACACGGTTATGAAGTATGCTTTTCCAAGGGGTTGCTGTCTTCTAGTTAAACTCTCCTACTCCAATGCTTCTTCTGGTATTTCCACATATTTTATCGATAGAACATCAAAGTTTAATGACAAAAGACGATAAAAGAAACTTCAAAGTAAACTTGCGTATTTTGGTCTATTTCTTTATTGAGAGCATTTACAAACGCACGAATTTTATTATTTTAAGGCTAATTTCGTAACATATAATCTATTTAAAGCTGATGATTTTGGTATGTTCGGTTCAATTGTACAAAAAAATGAATAGTATTATAGTATATAGAAAAATATACAACGATTAAAATGCGCATACTGTGCACACAATGTACAAGGATTGCCGAACTTGCTTGCGCGTTCTTGATAATAAGAAAAAAGGTCGAACAGTTACTTAAAAATCAAACATTTTCATTTTTAAACATAGTAAATATTTGGATATTTAAATCAAGAAAGGTATGATAACATTTATGATCGATAATTATTAATAACTCTCCATAGCCAACAGCGACTGTGACGACATGTTTATTTACTTAGCTAATTAGACATTTACAATATTGTTAATGGTCGCAACGGATACTATAAGTAAGCAGTTCGGATACCACGTTTGTATACGACAATAACAAATCCCGGGCAGAATATTATTTAACAGTATCTGATCTTATTAGTTATTAATCAATTTGGATAACAAATATATTATCTCGTCGTATTGGAGTTTATTATATAGTGTTTCTCGTTGTGTGATAAGTAGTAGATTGTCTGTAAATATCATAATGATTGTTTTGATATTTAAGGAATTATAAATGGCTTTCATAGTACGCCCTAATGTGTACTTTTTAACAAATGATTTCTGTTACCATAGCAACCATTTGCCCCGCATTTATGAACTTTGTCACAGTGGAAGAACATGGTGAGTAGAAAACTACCTGTCAATAACAAGATGATTGGTTAGATATTCTAGGAATTATATATGGCTTTCATAGTACCTCCCTTAATGTGTACTTTTGAAAAAATGATTTATGTTTCCATAGCAACCAATTGATACACATTGATGAAAATTGTCATGGTTTTAAGACATGATATGTAGACGATTACCTGTAAATATCAAGATGATTAGCTGTATATTCTAGGAATTATAGATGGCTTTCATTGTACCCCAATTAAAAATCATACCAAGGGGTATAAATCTGCATACTATAGTAACCAGTAAACCAACACTGATGAAACTTTCCATGATTGTCAAACATAATGATGTGAATAATATCTGCAAATAACAGGACAATTGGTTATTTATTTTCTTCAAAAATTTGGACACAAGTTAAGAATTCTTTGGAAAAGTGCCACGTCCCCTTTCTAAATTAATTTGCATTGCCATATAATCATGAGCAAAAGATTTCACTGTGTGGATAAGATAAAACAGCACTTGATTTAATATTATCAAACATACTCTGAATAAGTTTTCTAAAATGTTTTTATGGTGTTTCTTTCCAATTTCGTTAAAATAATATGTGTTTTGTCTCATGGGGTGTCTTACATTTTGACGAAATTGTGTACTTTTTGACATATGATCTCCGCCTGTTGACTAACTTTGATGAAACTTATTACTTTTGTAGGACATGATAAGTACATGATTACCTGTAAATATCAAAATGATTGGTTGTAAATTCTAGGAATTTTACATGGCCTTCCTAGTACCCCCCTCAAAATCAAACAAGGGGGGTATAAATCTGAATATTTCCAAAACGCTGAAAAACTAGACACTAGTATTTTCAGAATCAATGTAGAATCATAAACCACAAATTACCTACATAAAGAGAAATTTGCTATTTTTCAAAACCACTTTTACACCACGCTCATCCAGTAATATAACTTAATGAAACACCATGATATGCTTACCAGTTTTCTTGATATCTGGTCTATTGAAGTCAAGGACATGTAAACGTGGATAACTGGAGTTTCCCATAGTCCTGGAATATGCAATAATCTGACGCAGAAACTTACGCTGAGCTAATTCATACTCCTCCTGCAACACAGTGTGAAAATGAGTATGACACAGTTTACTAGTTATAAGAACCCACATGGTTCCAAAAAACAGATCCCTTTGGAGATTTCTCTTCTTATCAAAATTGGGCAACACATTGGGGTTGACCTTGTTTTGATATTGACATTGTTATGATATAAGAAAGATAGAGAAATTTGAGAAAAGGCACAAACGATTCTTTACTTCAACACTACTGATAATGATGATGCCTCAGAGTATGATGTTGAACCTAACATTCGAGAATAGTTGATGATGTACACCAACGTGAAACCCAAAAGCCCTTTTTTGAAGCAAAATTTTGCTTCCCACGCAACAGTATTGTGAATATTTTATTTTACTATATCGTGTTGAAATTCCATAATTTCTCCTAAATCTAAAAAATTCAGAGCAACTCACATAGAGTGAAACCTTCTCATTCTTGCTGGTTTTATGTTTATCTTTTGTTGATGATTTCATTTGCTCATGTTCCTTTTTCTCTTTCTGATTGGCCAGTTTCTCTTGTAGCTTAGCAACCAATCTTGGGATCAGTTTGTCAGACCATTCCTCTTGAAAGTTGATCTTTGGAGGCTTATCTGTTCCAAATACAAAATTGATCTGTAAAATAAAAGGAAAATATAATTAATTCAATGTACGAAGAATATTTTGTTCTTGTATACTTGTCCATTACTTGTTGAACCATTGTGACTATTTGCTCATTACTATGTAGGCATTTCCAGTGGGTCAAATTTCATATATTGAACATGGCTAGAATTCAGTCCGTCTAATATGCTCATGATTTATCAATAATTCCCTCCAATGCCCTGAGATTGTTAATGTCTCACCTCAGAACGTTCCCATTCATCTCCAGTGCCCACCACAGCAAACACAACTGGCTTAGAATGCATTAGATTTATATGTTTGTCTAGAATACTACAGATTGTTAATGTCTCACCTCAGAACGTTCCCATTCATCTCCAGTGCCCACCACAGCAAACACAATTGGCTTAGAATGCATTAGATTTATATGTTTGTCTAGAATACTACAGATTGTTAATGTCTCACCTCAGAACGTTCCCATTCATCCCCAGTGCCCACCACAGCAAACACAACTGGCTTGTTCATGGTGTTGGCAGCAAAGTGAAGTTCCCTCATGCAGTTCTTTGAGTTAGCATACTCCTTAGATATACACGCTAGCACCACATCTGCTTTCTTTATTCCACCGATTATATCTTCAAATAATCCTTTCTGAAATTTGGAATCAAGACTGTCTAAGGTATTCTTCTTACATTTTATTTACAGCTTCAACATGGCAATTTGGAATATTCTTCAAAAAGGATTCTTCAAAATTTGATAACATTGAACTGTCTCATGTAGTTATACATAGTTAATAATAGTTCTTTATAATTTTATTTTAAAATAGCTAATAGAGTGGAGCCTGTGTATCCATATACATTTTAGTCCGAACACCTTCGAATGTCAGTCATATTTTTATATGAAATGTCCCGCAAATTTTCATGTTAAAGAACCTCGAAATGTAAACACTTGCCAATCTGAACAATTTTGACCAGTCCCAGCCAGTGACAAGTCAAGTTTTACTGTAAAGGTTCATAAGGCAACATAAGTTAAATTAAATCACCTTAATATTCTCTATGTCAATCCAACATTTGATCCCGTTCTCCTCCAGCTTATTCTTGATCTCACGGGGGTCAAATGCTCCTAGCGCCCCCTGGATTTTCTTGCTTCCACGTCGTATTGCATCATGGGAGTTTGACCAACAATAGCTTATGAACACCAACTGGCCATCATTGTCATTCTCCTCCTAGGATATATTCAAACCATTACATGTTTATCCCATAATATTTATGTACATTGTAAATTGTATAGTAATTATATTGTAAATAGTAAATTAGTTGTATTGTATGTTGTATACTGATAGGATTTGTAGTGTACATTGTATAGTGGTTGTATTGTATTGTACATCATATAGTTATTGCAACTGCATTGTATACTGTATAGTAATTGTATTGTACATTGTATACTGTATAGTAATTGTATTGTAAAATGTATATTAGTTGTATTGTGTGTTGTATACTGATAGGATTTGTAGTGTACATTGTATAGTGATTGTATTGTATTGTACATCGTATTGTTATTGCAATTGCATTGTATACTGTGTGGTAATTGTATTGTACATTATATTGTAATTGTATTGTATTGCACATTGTATAATAATTGTATTGTATAAAAGAAACACCTCTAAAAGTTTAATACGGCCAATATGTTCTCTTAAGGCACTGGATGATTTATAGACAAGGCATACCTTGTCAATGGAACCAAGTTTGTCAGCGACCATTGTTTTTAATTCCTCAATCTTATGTGGGTAGCGCTCTTTCTGCCTCATATTCACAAACACCTGTAAAGTCGGAAAAAAGTTGTAAGTCACAATATTTTTTACTAATGGCTGGACATAACCACTTTTTGAAAGGTTCAAGTTCTAGTGGAACAATAATTGGATACTCAGCAATGAGTTCAAGTGGAACATACAATTATTGGATACTCAGCAATGAGTTCAAGTGGAACATACAATTATTGGATACTCAATGAGTTCAAGTGGAACATACAATAATTATTTACTCAGCAATGAGTTCAAGTGGAACATACAATTATTGGATACTAAGCAATGAGTTCAAGTGGAACATACAATTATTGGATACTCAATGAGTTCAAGTGGAACATACAATAATTGGATACTCAATGAGTTCAAGTGGAACATACAATAATTATTTACTCAGCAATGAGTTCAAGTGGAACATACAATTATTGGATACTCAGCAATGAGTTCAAGTGGAACATACAATTATTGGATACTCAATGAGTTCAAGTGGAACATACAATAATTGGATACTTAATGACACTCTATAAAAATTTCAAATAAAAAGGTATTCAACACTTTTTCAAAGAACATCATCAACTTGAAAGATAGAGGAACTGTTCCTTTGAAAGAATTAAGAATTTCATGGTATTCACTAATTTCACTATAATCTAGGATGAGTAAATCATATGATGAATCATTGATTCCAGCTATTATGTACAGCAAAATAAAAGAAATCTGCTACATTATGAATTTTCAGGCTATATATATATTTTCCTTTGAATAATTTGAACGATATTAGGGTGTTTGGGCTCAATATTTTCAATTCGAGAACTTTCATCAATATAAAGCCTTATTCTATTTGTAGACTTACATATACTATATAAGCAAATTGAATCATGGTAGCGACTTACCTCCTGTGGTCCAATGAGCATGCCAAGATGTGTTTTCTGCCATTCCATACTTTGCCCTACCACCACCAAGATAAATGGTTTCTGCAAAGTCTGTGTCCCATAGTGAAATGTCTTGAAGCATTTCTCATCTTTTTCATAGTCAGAAGACATAAAAATAAGCATCATCTACAAAAACAGGTACACTTAAGTTGAACAAACCCAAGCAATATCATGGGTGTATTATTAGGTACAGTTAAATCAGTAACATCCAGTAATCCACTGACTTTATGTCGATGAAACTCTGTAAGTGGAACACCTCCTAAGTGGAACACTTTTTTGAGGTCCCAGGGGTGTTCCACTTACACATATTTAACTTTAAATTCTTTCTCTTTTGCTGCCTAAAGATTGATTCCATTACTTCAAACTCGTCTCCGTGTATTTATTTATACAATAAGTCCAAATGAAATATGCAGTCTTATGACCAGCACCAGAAAAACATGTACAACCTGCTAAGTGGAACATCTCCGTAAGTGGAACACCTCACAAGTGGAACGCTTTTTCAAAGTCCCGTTTTAAAAACCCATTGACTTAATGTTAATTGAACCTCTGTAAGTGGAACACCTCCAAACTTGAACGGTGAACACTCCATATTGAAAAATTAACCTGCTAAGTGGAACAGTCATTTTCCATAAATTTCAATATTGATACTGTATGTAAACAGAATTAACCTCCTACAGTGATATCTGGGTATGAAAACAGGTAATAACTGATAATTGCCAAATAAGGTTTTTTAATGGATTACCATTCAGCAAATAGGATTAACCTCCTGTAGAGATAAACATGTGATGCTACCACTAATTAATTTGATAATTAGCAAATTAGGATTTATAAGATTATCATTCAGCAAATTAGATTAACCTCCTGTAGAGATGGACATGTGATGCTATCACTAATTAATACCCCTTGCTGTTTTTTTCAAACTTGATAAGTTAGATTAAGAATGTCAGTTAAAAACAATTGAATTATTAGCAGTAGGAACAAGTCTTTAAAACTTAATTGACAAATCTTTTTGCCCAAGACTGGCAGACTGAGGAGGATTAAGAATCTCAGAAAACATTTTGGCAGAATGAGGAGGATTAAGAATGTCAGAAAACCTTTTGGAAGAATGAGGAGGATTAAGAATGTCAGATACCTTTTTGAGTAAAACAAATGGATAATTAATGGTATATAGCTGCCCTGCAATGAACGGAGAATCAGATTTCCAATAAAACATATCAACCCTATATTTGATCTTGTATGTTATTTATTTCCCCGCGATTCCAAAACCTCCGTAAGTGGAACACCTCCTAAGTGGAACGCTTTTTGGCAGAACGGAAGGCGTTCCACTTACACAGGTTCTACTGTACATGAACTCAATTTAATCTATTCCCTCGGCTTTGTGTTAGACTGAGTAATATGATAGTAGTACAACAGACCTTTGAATCTTGCAGAGCTAGGGCTACTTTGCTGAAGTTAGTCTCTGTATTGTCCTCATCATACCACCTGCAAATATATGTGTTGAGTATTATCCCTCACTTTGATTCTGATCTTCTGGCTAGTTATTACAAATTACTGTTTATTGTTAATAAATATAGAGTAATATTGTATTTACTACTATCTCATACCTGGGTTTTGACTTCCTTAGACCTACACTATCAATATATTTATAACGGTGTTTGTTAACTACAAAAGTGTAAAAACAAGGCATATATATGACAAAATGTTACCATCTGGCAAGTTACAAAATGGTTACAAATGTGTGACAATTGTTACAAATGTCAACCACAGATTGCCTATGCTAAATGCTAGTCACATCAAGGTACAGGATTAACTATATCATACCTTGTTTGTAAATGAGCATATAAGAAAATTCATTTGCAGCTACCAATCCTCTGCTCACCAATCTGATGACAACAGTGTACCTTTTTGAACTCTGGCTGTTACAATGTCACCATGTCTACGTGATAACATAAAAAGGAAACTCATGTCACCTTGTCTACGTGATAACATAAAAAGGAAACTCATGTCACCTTGTCTACGTGATAACATAAAAAGGAAACTCATGTCACCTTGTCTACGTGATAACATAAAAAGGAAACTCATGTCACCTTGTCTATGTTATGACATAAAAAGGATACTCATGTCACCTTGTCTATGTGATGACATAAAAAGGAAACTCATGTTACCTTGTCTATGTGATGACATAAAAAGGAAACTCATGTCACCTTGTCTACGTGATAACATAAAAAGGAAACTCATGTCACCTTGTCTACGTGATAACATAAAAAGGAAACTCATGTCACCTTGTCTACGTGATAACATAAAAAGGAAACTCATGTCACCTTGTCTATGTTATGACATAAAAAGGATACTCATGTCACCTTGTCTATGTGATGACATAAAAAGGAAACTCATGTTACCTTGTCTATGTGATGACATAAAAAGGAAACTCAAGTCACCTTGTCTATGTGATGACATAAAAAGGAAACTCATGTCACCTTGTCTATGTGATGACATAAAAAGGAAACTCACAATGTATAATCATCTTCTGAGAGATCCTGTACAACTTGCATGTGGTCCACTACGTCTGTCTCTGACATCCTAGGAGTGTCCTTTACACAGAAACTTACAAAGATATCTGTTGTAAGGGTACTATGGAGTTCTTCTAGAGCATCGAAACTTTTCTGGAGATGTAGGTCAAGGTCAGTGGTGGGGTCTGGGGGTAGCATTGCTGCAATACACAACATTGTATTGTAGTACTCGTGATTAGTGTAAAATTATTTTGTACCACTCAAGAGCGCTTGCTTTATACAAGTAAAATGGAATACCTTCATAAGTAGAATATTTTCAAAATCAATTAATTTGAGAAAAATGAACTTTTGAAAGTTGATCATCTCCATAAGTGTTAATTTTCAAAATATCAGGACCAATCTACTAATCATGTTAAATTAACTTCTGAAAGTTGGTCACCTCAAAAAGCTCCTGTTGTGCGATCCACTTACGACTGTCAGTAAATGGAACACCTACATTAAAGTTAGCTGATACATATTTTAAAAGCTAGTAATCGTTACCTTGCATTTCTGCCATAGGAACAGCATGGAAGTATTTATTGCACTGTAGGTAAGGGGCCTTCATGTCTACTGCATGTCGTATAAGCGTACATTGGAACAAACATGGGTCTAAAGTACCCTAGAATAAAAGAATATGGCATAAAATGGATCTATTTCTTCATGAAATTCATTATTGTAGCTTAATAACAGAAGTTGGAATGACCTTTGTAAACTATGATATTCTTTAATTTGTACAAATAGTTTCAGAAATTAACTTTGAGAATTCTTTTTACAATTTCCAAAACCAAACTCCTTGTCCAAATTACTTGACTAAAATATGACATACTTTAGTTTTTTAGAATTAATGGACAACCTTAAATGATGTTTGATTTAAGATGTGTTGAGTTTTAATGTTTGCTATTGTACTGCATAGTATTTCCCCAAATATTGTTGCATTGTGGTAAAAAAGATGTTCAAATCAGATAATACTCACTGCTTTATTCAGACAATCAGGACATGGCAATAAGAAGTCGTAATGCACACCCCTGTAGGCCTCTTGTATTAGAGTCTCAAAAACTTCATGAATCAGCAGTAGGATATTTTCTGGTCTCTGGCCCTGAACTTTCACTATCAAGTTTTGCTCACTGGAACAATGCAAAATATCATGCACCTTGTCTAAATACTTAAATTTGATTGGTTCTTAGCTGCTGATAATTTGGCCAAACCTGACTTTTTTTAAAAACAGACCAATATTCTTTTAATATTCACTGGTTGTCTAATTTCATAAGCATGACTCCTGAATATTGCCTGATATATCATGATATGTGACATTGAGATGACATGCATTTGGTGACCACAGTGGATTCGAAGCATGTGAGCTTTATACACTGGGACTATTTCATTTTTTTTTGCAGACACCACAATGGCTATATGTACTACTGACTTACCTCTGTTGTTGAATCAAGGCTTTACACTTTGACTATTTCACATTCTTTTTGCAGACACCACAATGGCTATATGTACTACTGACTTACCTCTGTTGTTGAATCAAGGCTTTACACTTTGACTATTTCACATTCTTTTTGCAGACACCACAATGGCTATATGTACTACTGACTTACCTCTGTTGTTGAATCAAGGCTTTACACTTTGACTATTTCACATTCTTTTTGCAGACACCACAATGGCTATATGTACTACTGACTCACCTCTGTTGTTGAATCAAGGCTAGATGGTCATTCTTCTTGAGAAGGGATCCTTGTTTCCATATTGCTTTACTGTCCGAGAACTGGAAGAGTCGCACCTGGAACATAAAAGTCTAATATGTTATGGATCTATACAGTATGACAGTAGATCCATGATATAAGAAACACATGTTTGCTTCAATGCTATGCTACCTCAGAAAGGATTTCTGAATTCTTGAACACTGATAAAATAGTGTTCTTGAACACTGATAAAATAGTGTTCCACTTCTGAAGGTGTTCCTCCCATTGAGTTGCATTTTGAATCAAATTAATAGGATGTAAGTTAAGAGAGTTAAATAGAGTTAAATACATCATGAGTTTTCTGGATATTGTGAAAACTATTAGAGGTGTCACGGATACCCGATTTTGTTCCGATCCGCGGAATTATGCCCTCGGAACGGAACACGGAACACAAATTAAGAATTTCGGTTCGGTTCCGGAACAAGAACATTTTACCCTTTCACAACTTTTGGCCCTTAAATCGCCACAAAACAGCATTTTTCTTTCAATATTTTGCACCAAAAGAGGTTCATTCTATTCACTCCTTCTCATTGAAGAATTTTGAAGAGCTTTTCGCTACCAAATAGACCTAGATGATCAACTTATTTTAATCTTATACACGCAGTCATTCTGTTCCGAACCGTTCCGAAATTGTTCCGTTCCGAAGCAAAATGTTCCGAACTGAACCGTTCCGATTTTTTTTTTCTCTAAAAACTATCATGTTGTGTATTTGCAATACTTTTAACCGTGTGTCATTATATTTATATTTGCACCACAAAATCTTAAATGTAAACCTAGGGTCATGTGACCAGATTTAGTGAATCAAGTGGGCTAAATACAGTCACATGATCCTTGACCATGACCCTTGACCTTCTTACCTGTGCCCTGTTAAACAGCCCTACTGGAAGGTACACAAAGCTGTAGACAGCCTTAGTTTCACGGACCCCTTCCTGTGTACTGATGGCTGGCCAAACATCCTGCAATTTATACAATATAAATAACTTAGCAAGGTGTAAATAGTAGAAAGGAGTATTCCTTTAATACAGTTAACCTTATAATCCTGGATCAACATGATATAAGGTCTATGTGTTTCCTTTATCCATATACATATGAAAACCAATAATTTACATACATCAAAAAATATTCGTGTGATATCCCAAATGTTGGCCAAAAACAGTGTCCACTCCATGCCCTAAGTCCCCATTTGAAATGTAAAATAATGTAAATAAACTGTAAACGTGAAATGAGTATTAAACCTTGCCTGGAGAAAATGTACATGTAATGTCTGTCTGACTATACTCTATTCTGATTGGATATAGGCAAGAATTCAGAATCATATCAATTTCAAAGAGTGTAGACAAAGTCATACTCTTGCTATGGGTTCTATCATTAAAATCTCACCTCTGGTTCTTTGTCTGGAAGGAGGCAGGGTACAAGATTAACAGGAATGTCAGGGAGGGGAAACGTCAAGTCAAACTCTTCTGTCAGTCTAAGCAACCAATCATGTAGCTTGGCTGGATATTTCTTCCACACTTTTCCAATCTCAGAATGCTGCAGTCGACCATCCTATACATAGGGATAAAAACAACCTAATTAGAATGTTATTGTTTTTTTTACTTGAAAATCATGAAAACTACATGTACTGTATTTTTTCTCGTCAATCACTATGTGATCTTTATGTACATTCTACCATCAGAAAGCTATTCTTATCCATATATGAGGAGAATCTTTCAATGAGATTTAGCTAGCCGTGATATCAATGATCCATTGTATATTGATTATTATGTGGTCTTTATATACATTCTACCATTGGAAAGCTATTCTTACCTGTATAGGAGAATCTTTAACTGAGACTACACTAGCCATGACATCAACAATCCATTGTGGATTAATTACTATGTGGTCTTTAAGAAACTCATTGTCAAAATACTGTAAAGTTCCAAGATCATTCAAGAACTGTACAGCCTGTTTGATCTGGAATAAATTGATTATTGAAACACATTTAATATTAGTATTTGGTAAATTTTTTGTTTTAATTTATAGAGGACAAGTATCTTAACTTTGATCATGGTAGGAACTTAAAAGATGATGATGGAAAAAGCCATAATAAAATATAGTCACATTTAAAATATTGGATTGACAAAATATAGTGTTGAATATTTTAACCATCTCTCCAAAAAATTGACAAAAGTATTGTTACCCTTGCAATCTTGATTTTATTACTATATTAATTGAAAAAGATAACTGGGATATCCATTTACCATTTTTCAAAAGTTTATCAAATACTTAACCTTCAAAATCAATTTCTTAGAGAATTGTACCTTTAATCTAAAACAGTGGTCACTAAACTGGATTCAGACATTGCTTAAAAAATATGCAATAAGCTAAGCAACTGTATGAGGTAGAAAACTGAATATCTCAAACTCTATTGGGCCACTTACATCATTGTCATCAAAGATGCCCACATCTATAGCATATTGCTTGATTTGGTCCCAGCTTATAACACTCTCTGTTTTCCTTTTTCTGCAAATATAGTACGTGCATATAAATACATACAAGAAAACCTGTCATGTGGAACACTTCTATAAGAACACCTTTGTAAGTGGAACACTTTTCACAGTCCTGTGACACATTGACTTAATGTAAATTAAACCTCTGTAATTGAAACACATTCTAATTGAAACACTTTTGAGCAGAACCGAGGGTGTTTCAATCCACTTATAATGGGGTTTACATAGATAAATATGACACTGCACCACATTTGTGAATTTTAATCCCCTCCCCATAGTTAATTCAGTTGGTTCAATTACGTCATGATAAATTAGGGTTTATGTACAAGTTAAAATATAATTTTTTGTTTTTATGACTATAATGTACAAATTCAAGTAGAGAATTAAGAGGATGTGCACTACAAGTGATATCATGTGCACAGTATCTTTATTCTTCTATAAGAGTACTGTATAACATGTATTAAATCTGGGTGCTTTATTTTCCGAATTGGATTAAAATTGTTATTGCCGAATAAAAGTTTGCCGATCTGACACCCCTAGATGTAAAGCCAAATAAAATATTGCTAAGCTGACACCTCTATTTTAATCACGTTCATTTTACTTACTCAGAAAACCTGACATTATGAGTGACAATTTGAGTGATTACCCGCATTCGGTAGACTCAGGACAATAATAACAGGATTAAAAACTTTTATTATCGGGATTAAAAACTTTTAATACTGGGATTTCCAAAGCACTTGGATACAATTAGATCTTCTTAAATATAACTTTTTGACATGACTTTTTATTGTAATTTTATGCTGAGGAAGCTTCGATTTTATCGTATTTTATTTATGATTAAAGTATAGTAAGTTGATACTCGTTAGAAAATTACCCTAGCTATTACAGTAAGTTGACACACGTTTGACAACTACCATATTATTGCCCACAAAGATCGATCTTCAATTACTTATATTTCCGAATTTTATGTTGCCGTTTCTGTTTTACATTCGGCAATCGGCAACTTTATATCCACGGCAATATTTCATGTTATACAGTATTTATCTGTTTACTTACGAGAGTATCTTGTCCTCTAGATTCAGGTAAACTTGTGGTATCTTTTCCCCCATGTACTGTTGCTGTAGGGTGGTCTGCACCAGATCTCTTTCCAGCTCAGCTATTCCCTACAATCAAGTACAGTAAAACCTGTATATGTGAACACCTCTCAAATATGAACACCCCTAAAAATATATGTGGTATCTTTTCCCTCATGTACTGTTGTTATAAGTTGGTCTACTACAATCAAGTACAGTTCAAAACACTTGCAAATCTGAATCTTTTTGACTAGTCCCATGGATTAAACAGGGTTTTCTGTGTAACTTTAATGTTTTAGATATCTCAGAGGACTAACATTTTAGCCTGATGAAAATAATATGTAACCAAGAATAAAAATCCAGTTTAAAAAAATCTGATCCAAACATTATTTTCAAACGATATTCAAACTAGGAGCAATCACATGAAATATGCATCCCATTATATCATATTTTTCCCTATTATCATGGTAAAATCAGGGAACTCTCAACTTACTGTGCCAACAATAGAGCTGACAAAGTGAAAGCCTAGGATCTGTGGGTATCTCTTCTGTAACTTCTGCACAGGGATCTCATACTTGGACACCTACAATAGAAGCACAGTTTCAACATATCTCATAGATTAAATGCCACATATTATCTTTAATCTTGTCTTAAAAGAGGGGGGGCAAGGCAGCGGCTGGATTCAAGACTAAAAGGCAAAGCAGTTCAATCTCATATTGATATTTTTATATGATATATTGTATTCTCTCATAAAAAATTTCCACCAAAATGCTCCAACAATAATTCAATATGCCACATAAAATGATAGATGAATTAGAGAAATCATGAATGTAGTACTAAGCAATATAAAGTAAAAGATTTCTAGGTAGAACGCTTAATGCAACAGACTACACCTGCATGCTCCTAACCAAGTCTGGTTGTCAATGGCAACCAGGTACCAAACATACCAACAGTGATATATTTATCATCTTACCTGATCACAATGGGTTCCTACTACAAATATTGGGGCATTGGGAGCGTGACATGCAATAGAACTCAGCCAGAAGTCTAAACCTGCATGCTCGTAACCAAGTCTGGTTGTCCATAGCAACAAGTACACAGCACGATTGGATAAGAAAAACTGAAATAAAAACATCATGCATGTGAACTGGTCTTACATACAGTTATTTTCATATTTGATATTTTATGTTTGGTATGATGCAATGTGTCAGAGTCAGTGTCAGCCCAAGGCAAATTTGTCATCGATCAATATACTTGTACCTCAAAATTGTTATATGGGAAATCCTCATCCAAATGATAACATAGTCCACGAGTACAGACAGCCTTGACATGTCACAATTGACACAAAGCTGTTACCAGCTCTAGAGAGATAATGTAAGAATTACAATAAAAAGTTTTAAAATTCTGTACTTGTAACATTATGTAAATTCAATATGTTTCATCATAAATGTTACATAGTCCAATGGTAGTTGGCGCAATCAATCAATTCAATCTTTATGATCATAAATGTTACTTCTAAATCGAGACTCACTTGATGTGTGTTGTAATAAACTGTCTGCCCAGCAAAGTCCCAAGTGTTGAATGTTATTGCTTCTTTGCTATGTCCCTTCACTGTCCAGGTCTGTATGTCTATTCCATCTGTGATCTGCTCACTTGTTAAGGCCTCCGTCTTGTGGGTTTTACTCATCAGAGCACGCAATATACTAGAAAACCATGACAAGGAATTAATATGACAAAATATCAGCGCAAGCAATATGCTAGAAAACCATGACAAGGTATTAATATGACAAAATATCAGCGCAAGCAATATGCTAGAAAACCATGACAAGGAATTAATATGACAAAATATCAGAGCAAGCAATATACTAGAAAACCATGACAAGGAATTAACATTATAAAATATCGGCGCATGCAATGTACAAGACATGTCATTAACATCCAAAATGTCACCACCTCTCATTTGTTACAAACACCAACAACAAAAATCAAACACTGTCTACAAAAAAGTTGACAATATGTCATCAGATTATCAATACAGTGCTGTTTTGTATAAGGCATGATGTCACGAAATGTTTTGCTCCATATTTCAAATAAAAGTCTTCTCTTACCTTGTTTTCCCTGCACCTCCAAGTCCAACTAACATAAGTTTGGTCCTGTGACATTCAGAGAATCCACCTGCCAATCTCTTCAAGTACGCTATAACCGCTTCATCTCCCTGGCTTACAATCTCATTGGGAGGTGTACGCAATGATGGGCAGTAGTTTATACCAATACCTAACATAAATATCAACATACAATGAATTCCACCCTTTAATAAAGAGTAATTTGAATAAGGCTCACTTTCTGAACAAACACCTCTCCTGGATTCAGTTTAATGAGAATACAAGCTTTAAATTCTAATTGTACTTGTAATAACATTTGATTTTATTGAGGATCCCTTTATCACAAATCACAATTAACCCCAAGTTATAATTCACCCAGTGAACTTACGTTTGATTTTTCGGAGTATCCCCATCTCCCCAGGTAGGGACTCTAATAGTGGATTACTGTTCAGCCAGAGGTGCTCTAACTTTGTCAAGTACTCTATTTCCTTAGGGATGAACCTTATAGCCTGGTATTCTAACTTTAAAAGTTTCAGAGATCTTAGGGTGAAGATACAAGCTGGAATGCCCCCGTACTTATCACCGTCTGAAAAGAAAACAATCATGATTCATTCTCTTTGTCTTTACATGTGTGTCTATATTACAGGTAAACAGTATTTGTTGAATATTTTTTAGATCCCAATGAGTAATGAGCAATGAGTTACAATACGAGGGTCATTTAATAAATACTGAAACAAATGGTCTTATTTTTTATTTGCAAGGAACTTTTTTGTAAGACAATATCAAAGAATGAAACCAATATGTAAGTCTTTGACAATTTCATCTTTATTCCCTCACAAGCCAGGAAATGAGATCACTTGTATCAGTATTAATTGAACAACCCTTGAATGTTCCTTTTCTTTCTGTTTTCTTAATCTTTACACTCATTGGTGTTTATATTTTATAATGTACGGTTAGTTACATATTAAAATATCCCATTGGATATTGTCACATGATGAGGGGTATTTTTACATAATATAAGATATTTCCACACAGCGGGGTATATTTTCACACAAGGGGATATACTTTCACACAAGGGGGATTTTTATACAAATAAACATTATTACCTTTATAGTCCAAACCCACACGTGGCGAGGCATAGAATATTCTCGCATTGAGGCCAGCCAGTTCCTTGGTGTCCAGTTCACCATTGTGGTTGATGTCACATTCTTGGAACAAATCAAGAAGCTCCTGAAACACAGGAACAGATCAAGAATCTCCAAAAACTAAAAAGACACATTGTGCTATTTGTGATATTTGTACTTTGTGCTTGTCCACTCATCTCCATGTACAACAATGGCATATACAACTTACATGTACATGCAGACAAGAGAACAACTCATTTGTTCGAAGATAAAATGAATAATTTTCAACTAATGTAGCAGCACCAGCGGCAAAATAAATCTGATGACAAAATCAAAATAATATAATAAATATGATGTCATATATGAGCCATGCCACAGGAAAAGGGGTCTTATCACAGATTTTTTCAATATTCTGATTTTTTGTTTATCTTAAAAAAAGCACAAAGAGACCTTTCAAATGAGCCATGCCTTGTGTCTTAAAAATTTTTCCTTGCATATATAAACCAATAAGTCGGATTTGAATTTAGCACATTTTCCTCCAAATCTTGGGCACATTTTTGGCTGTGTAGCACAATTTCAATTTTTGTGATAAGACCGGTTTTCCTATGGCCAGGCTCATATAGTAAATTAGCTACCTGGTCAGAGAGATAGTGATTGATACGATGTGCCCTACAGAATTCCATATATCCATCTCTACTAAGTGTATTTTCATATGTGGTGTGGTATGACTTCCAAGCAATACCTAAAAACAATAATAAGCAATAATATATTAATAAAAACCAAAAATAAACGAGGAATTTTTACATATTAAACTCACAAATACCAATTGCCTTGAAATAGAGAAATATGATTTGATTTAAAATTTCAGAGTGTTCAAGGGCCCCATCCCAATTGTCAACATATATCAGATGCTATCTTTATGTAGTATTTCATGAATTCATCAGTATATAGGAATCACCTAATTACAGTATTTTGTCTGTTCTCATTAAATCTTACAACTTACTCGAATCTGAAAAGTCACAAATATTGAAAACATTTTTGAGTAACATTTCAGTATGAATGAAATATCCAATGGTGTTTTCAATTTTATCTTTTAAATCCCATAACATTTTTCTTTACCTGATATCTCTAAGTGTTCTAAACTCTGTAACATACTGAACTCTGTTGGGAGACGCATTACTGCTGTCCCATTCAATGTCAACTTCACCAGGCTTGTAAGGTTCTGGATTGTCTTTGGGATGCACGTTAGCAGGGAGTGGTTCAGATTCATCTCCTTCACTTTGTTATCGTTTGTCCAATCAGGCAGCTCTGTGATGTCGCAATTCATGCAGTTTATCCTCGTGATTTTTCGGCATTTTGTTAAACCTTCAGGCAAAACTTTAATGGCGCTATTTTCAATGTTGAACTCACAGAGATTTTGACAGTTGGTGATGTCATCAGGAAGTTCAGTCAAATTCCCGGAATCGTGCAGATTCATCGAAGAAATATTGCAAAATAAACTGAATAGATTCATAGGGAGTTTTGGCATGAAACCAGCCACACAATTAAGATGTTCAATCAAGCCCGAATATGTCAGATTTGTCTCAAAATCCATCTTTGTGCTGTCATCAATATCATCCATGGTCCAGCCATTGTGATATGCATATTGAACGTGCGTTTGACACATCCCAAAATTCGTAGAGTCAGAATCTTCACACAAGATGGATTTGATGCTAGAATTTTTCACGTGGCTTTGTAGATGCTGTTTATAATATGCGATATATGGTTCCATATCCTGTGAAAAGAGGTCATTGCGGTCAAGTGTTTTCTGGTCCAATTCTAACACATGAAGCCAGTGGAGTGTATCAATAATCTTTGCCATTTGATGTTGGATCTACAAACGAAGGTTTTCATTTTTTTAAGAAATGTGTGTGACATATAATGATGAGAACAAAATAACTTACTCTCAGCTTTTATCTTATCTTTCTAATTCCTAAAAGATAGCATTGCCTGTTTTTATATATTCTGCTGAATTTTAGATTGATTTATGAAAATATGTTTACACTGTACTCCTTTTAAAAGGAAACTAAGAATTGAATTATTTATTTAATCAATACATTATTAGAATATAAATGACTTGGGAAGAGGCAATTCATTATTGTGCATACAACTTTCGTATTTGTATATTTAGTGCATACTTACAACATGTCTTGGGAGTTTCTTGCACAATGGTAATAAGTTCTCTATAGATGGGAGGATTATCTGTAAAATAGAAGTACATGTACATGTATATTGGTTAAGTAATTAGGCACATATGGGCATTTTATCACATACTGTATATTGGGAACATTCTCAAAAGTCATTTAGTTCGTTGCATACCTTCACTACCTCTCGTACAGGCACAGGAGGCACAGATTGCACTGAACGAAGGCTAGGTTTGTATTGAGAAATTAGGAACATATGGGCATTTTATCACAAGGTGACGAGGAGAAGGGTTGTCATAGAGATTGGAGGTGCCACAATAGGAGAGGATGCCACAGGGGAGAGGGGGTATCACAGAGTATGGTGTGTCATGAAGGGAGAGGGGCACCATAAACTCTATAATGGGAGTGTCACCGGGGAGAAGAAGCCACGGGGGAGAGGGGGTATCATAGAGTATGGTGTGTCACAAAGGGAGAGGGGTACAATAATAGGAGTGTCAAAAAGAGAGGGGGTGTCACAAGGAGAGGTGGTATCACAGGGGAGAGGGTAGTGTCATAAGGACAAGGGGTGACACAAAGAGAGGTGGTGTCACAAAGAGAGATGGTGTCACAAGGAGAGGGGGTGACACAATGACAGGAGGTGTCACAAGAAGAGGTGGTGTCAAAGGGGAGAGAGTCTGTCACAAGGAGAGGGGATGTCATTAGGAGATGTGGTGTTACAAGGAGAGATGGTGTCACAAGGAGAGGGGGTGACACAATGACAGGAGGTGTCACAAGAGGTGGTGTCAAAGGGGAGAGAGTCACAAGGAGCGTGGATGTCATTAGGAGAGGTGATGGCACAAGGAGACTTGGTGAAACAAAGAAAGGTGGTGTCACAAGGAGAGATGGGGTCACAAGGAGAGGTGGTGTCACTAGGAGAGGGGGTGTCATAAGGAGGTGGTGTCACAAGGAGAGGGTATGTCATATGTCTATGAAGGAACAGTACATTGTACATGTTTATCAATTATTTACAAACAAGGATACATTTTAACTACTCTGTACATGTATTGCAGTATATCAAAATATATACAAAACAACACTATTCACTCTCCAACAGTATTTAATGGAAAGGGAAGAATCTTAAATATAAGTTCAGTCAGCACTGCCATATCAGTTTCCCTCTGCTAGTATTGATATAAAGAATCCATGCTGCCCTTTAAAGATGAGGCTGGGTGGACCCTTAACCTCACAAATTAAACTTCTTACCTTCTTAGAAGCTATAACAGCATAGATATATGCATGCACCAACCCACTGGAGATAGTGTCAGGTGGTGTATCAGGCAATAATCCCTTAACATCAATGAAGTGAACAGGCTCATCAGATGTCTCCTCATGTCTGTTCCCAGATACTGTAATCATATACCAAACTACATGAAGGGACGTATGTTAAGAGGGTTTCTCTATTTGTTTAAAACACCTGAAAGACTGTAGATAAAATATCTAAATTTACCAACTTTGGAAATTAAGCTTTGGCCTACCCTTAAATAGGATTATTTTAGGGTTTCTTAGACTTGCAATTATTTGAGAGGAGTTCTAAAAAGTTTTAATGGTTAAACAAACGACATCTGTTTGAAGTCCAAACACAAAATAAAGTGGATAATAATTGCAAAAAAAAATATACAAAATATATATATTCAAATAATCTTAAGTATATTCTAATTCTAATGACACATTTGAATTTGGTGAGATCAGTATTCTTTGAATACCTGATGAGCATAAAACATGTACAGCCTTTTCTGACTGGACTATTTTTGCAGTGGAAGGATATTGAAGAAATGAGTCATCAAGATCCCTGGGCAAGATTGTATAAAGTAGTGCCTCTGTTTCAGCAAGAGTTGGTCCCATAATGTTCAGATTTAAGTTCCCTTCTAGAGAGTCTCTATGCATCTTAGTCATATCTACAAAACATATGCGCATGTGACATAACGATATGTTGTATCTAATATACAGGGTGTACTAAAATATATGACCACATTTTGAAAAAATATCATATTCTACATTATTAAGTTAAAATGTTGAGATTTCACTGGTAATTAATATCAATCAATCAATTAAGGTCAATTTGTGCATTCCTGAATTTTAGGATTATCATCTTAACATAAATAAACATTACTTTTTCATATTTTATTCTGTTCATATCATTTTAAAAACATAAATATGAATGTATAATTTGGGCGAGTAATTTTTGTTTGCTTTGCAGAGTGGCCCACTACTCGTACCAAAACTTGTGGAATGTGCTTGTAGTTGTACTTGAAATGGCATTAAGTGAACTTACTTGGTTTACAGGTTAACTCTTTCCTCTCCACTGTACCCAGACTATCCTCAGAGGGATCTCCCTAAAAGATATGCATTTTTATTATGTATTTGAAAACCTTACATTAGTACCCCAGACAGCCACTTCATAATATCTCTGGATAGTCTTTCTAAAATAAAATGGCTAATTTTTCAGCTTAAAATATTTCTTGCAACATATTATCTTTTATTTCTTTAATCTATTGTTATTTATTTCCTCTCTTTAAGTAGCAATTTCTGAAGTTTATTTTTATCATACATGGTGCATTGATTGAAAGTATTTTTTCATCTTTCTCAAGACACAATACTTTTCTATTTTAAGTAATACAGTAAAACATGTCTTAGTAAACAGCTCTCTCTAGTGAACACCTGTGTTTAATAAACATTCTTGCGAAGCAAGACACACTATTGCCTCTGTATAAAATCCCCTCTCTGTAGTGAACACCTACCTACAGGGAACACTTTTGTGGCTCGATAAGTGTTCATTATATACAGATTTTACTGTCATTAACAGGCCCGTAGCCAGTTTTTGCCATGGGGGATTCACTTTTCCAAAAATGGCAAAATCACTTAAAAAGTGCTCATAATGATGGAAAACTGCATGATTTTGAAAGAATTTTTGCCCCCCTTGGCTCTGTGCCTGATTAATACAATGTCATTACCACTTGTTTTGGGGATGACACAACTGTGTTTGATTCCTTGTCTTCAGAGGAGACAGCAACTACATACTCAGCTTCTGGTATAAGGTATTGTCCCACACTCTCTTGGTTTTTCAACACTTCAACACAGCAGAAACCCTAAAATAAACAATAAACTGTATATTGATTGATAAAGAACCTTAAATGCCTCAAATCTAACCACATCTTGGCACTCTATGCTTTTGCATCTGTTTAAGTTAAATGAATGAACATTTTTTCTTAATAGCATAATGGTAAGATTTCTTGTACTATCTGCCCAATGGCCATCAGCATGGTGACAATATAGTTTCTCTATATCCCTATGAATTTAAGATACAATCATGGTAAAGAAGTAGTATTTTCCAAGAAAGATCTTGAAATGAACACTTACGAAAATGAAAAGTAATGTTTTAGAATGTTTTGACTTATTGAACATTGTATATGGAACATAAAGAGGGAGGCGTAACTTACTCCCTGTGTTGAACACAATGCATATTTACTATTTAGTCAGTATCATGGGCTTTCAAGAGAAAACCCATGTTCAGTACCCACCTGTTTCTTCATAGTCTTTGAACCTTTCTTCAGTAGCTTAACTTCTGGGAAAACAACATCTTTGTTCCTTTTATCCAAGCGGCACTTCCAGCTGATTAATAAAACATAAAGAGAGAAATGAGAAACTAAACTCATACACTTTTTAACATGCAAATGTCACCACCTGCCATTGTTACAGTTGCCAAATGCCTAAAACCAACCACCAAATGCCAAACAAATTCGAAAAAAAAAGTTTGACAATATGTCACGTGGTTGTGGTGATTTAAAAAATGTCCCAACTACACTTCCTTGCCATACCTCATCTCCCCTTGTAACAAAATCCCCCATTCATTCCCCATATCTTGATCAGGATACATAGGGTATCTAGAATATCAATCTCCAAATACAGGACTCTAGACATCACCAACTTTGTTCCTTGTTTATCATATCTGAAACCCTGCATTTGGGGAATGCGAAAATATCCATCTTTTTGGGGAATGCAAAAATATCCATCTTTTGATGGTTCCCAGCACTTACGTGTTTTTGTCTATTTCTCGTGTGTTACTCCAATCTGCCACACTGTCCTTGGAGTCAACAAACTGAAGCATGACTCGGACTTTAATCTGAGTAACTAAAATAAAAACAAAGTAAATAGACAAAATATTTCACAAAATACTGTTCATGGGAAAGTTGTACATAAATACTGAATAAGCAGAAATTAATAATTACAGAGCTGAATGATTGCCCAAGTAAGTACATTCAATATTTTAAGAGAATCTTTAGTGACTGTAGCAGTAATATTAAATTCTGATCGGAACAACTTTACTATAGCTCCCTTATCACTAAACTTTATCCTGCCAGACCAGTGTCTGAAGTTTCGCCATAGTTCAGTATTTGCATATGTGTAATAATATTTTTCAAACTTTGCATGGGGCCTTTAAGTGATTGCATGTTCATAGACTTACTCATATCATTCAACTCTTCTTTGGAATCTGTTCTTGTTTTTATTGCAATCATCTTGATCTCTCCAACAGCGAGATACCCAGCATTTGGCCTAATAAGGTTGATCTTGGGCATTGTGGTTTGAAACTATAAAAGTAGAACAATTCAATTTCCATTTTTTTATCTCCATCCTTTATGTCTATTTTATTTATCAATTTAACCTTTGTAAGGAATACCAATAAAGAAGTATTTAAAAATATAGTGTTACAACTATGAAATAAATTTTAGCTGAAGCTACAAAGTCCTTTTCACATACCCTAAATCAATCCATTAATTAAACGAGATCACCATTTACCACAATGGTTACATACTTACCTTGAAGGCTAGTACTTTATTGAGTGACGTGTTGACAATCTTGATGTATGCTTCTGTATTAGTCCCATTACTTGTGATGTCATCAAACAATAGCACAGACTTTGGACTAAAGGGAACAATAGAAAACAATAACATGTGAGAATAAATAAATAAAAAAATAAAAAATAAAAGTTTTGTATGCTTTTTACAGAATAGATGTATAATAAGATGTGACCGCCTCACACACTTAAAATAGATTTATACTGGGTGGCCAAAAAGTAGGTTTACAATTATTTAATAATAATATCTTTCTTTAAACCTAAAACCTACTTTTATTAATGGGCCACCCTGCATTTTTAAAACGCTTGAATAACTGGAGAAACCAGGAAATGTGTGACAGAAATTTTTACTGACAAGATTAATTCAGCAATTTACAACAATTATGGGTTGAAATGTGTGTTATAATCAATTTAAACTAATTACTACATTTACCTTAAAACAAACCTCACATATTGTAAATATTAAATTCTGTTGAATATTCTTTGTTGCCATTTATTTAAACATATGAGTATGTACCTTAGTTCAAAGCCTGGTTTCACAAGTTTGTCCTCATTATCATGGTCTTCTGGGTTACTGGGTTTAAATACAGGTAAGCTGTTCTTTTCTCTCACCCATACATCACTATCCAATAGAACAGCTGATTGGTCAAGTGGCACTATGAATGCTGGGTAAAGGGGTTCTTCATTTGTCACTGTGAATGTCTTTAACTCCTAAAGTAAATAAATAACTGATCATTGTATTTCAGTAACTGGAGCAATACAACAGAGAAAGAAATTAAACATACACCTGATAAAAATAGGACAGCTAATTGGTTGAGTGCCACAATGAATGCTGGGTAGAAGGGTTCTTCATTTTGTCGCTGTGAATGTCTTAAATTCAAACAAATTTTACTGAATTTCTCACTCACTCATTACCCCAGAAGCCTGCCCCTCCCTTACCTGGTTGTTATCTTTTGAATGGAAGAATCCATCTTCTTCCATACCTTGTTATCTTTTGAGGCCCTTTTCAACTGAGAGAAACCATTTCTTCCTTTATTACCTTGTTATCTTTTGAATGAGAGAAACCAGTCTCTCCTTTACCTTGTTATCTTTTGATGTCTCTTACATTATTATCTTTTGAGTGAGAAGAACCAGCCTCTTGCTTATCTTGTTATCTTTTGATGTCTCTTACAGTACCTTGTTATCTTTTGAATGAGGGAAACCGACCCTTACCTTGCCATCCCTTGAAATGAGAGTAACCAGTCTCTCCTTATTGCTCGTAAATTCCACTTTACAAGTGAGGCAGCCATCTTGTATTTCACTTATAGGCACGACATGACGATTAATGGAGTAAAGAGTTGATGTATTGGCCCTGCAACAAATATAATTCACTATCAATCCCTTCATTGCAATACTTGGTTCTGATTGGTCAAGTGTTACTCAATATGGTGAACAGTTTACCATCTTTTTTTATATAATTCTTTTTTTTATTTCAAAGAATAAGCATGTTAAAGCAATTGCAAGAAACAATTATTGAAATGTATTGTCAGTCAATGGACTTTGGATGTGTCACAGCATGATGTCATTATAATGAATCAGAAGGAAACGTTGTTAAAATTTGATGAATATGAGAGTTGAAATAATCTATTGGATTGAATAAGCCTTTTACGTTACTTTCTGTTCTACTTATACAATTATCAACCTCTCCAGGGGAGACTTAAAAACTCTATTTGTAATCTGAGGTTAAAATTTTTTCACCACGATAACTTACCATGTCTTTGTTGATCCAATACAGAACATTGTAGAGTAGTCATCACGTGAGGTTGAACCAGCGCCTGGTTGTGTACACACACCAATATATCCCATGTGATCCAAATTCACATTAAGAAATTCTGCAAAAATATTAAATTATGAGTTTAAAGGGCCTTGCTTTGATCCAAAGTCACCAAAATTATGATCTTAAGAAACAAATTATATTATCTTAAAAAGTACAGAAATCCCTTAACAATTTGGAAATTATTGATATACCATATATGATAAGTGATAATTAATGATAAGGGGTGCATTCGCCTCTTATTATTTGCACTAATCATGGTACATGTACTTATGATAGGCAAGAAATTTCATCCTTGCTTGAGTTTCATTGTAGGCTGTTAAGATTCTAAAAATGATGTGGGATCAGAGTTAGGCATGGTTCCCTTTTAACATTAATATTAACTTTCTTATACTCGTATATAAAGCTTGGAACAAATCAAGATGACCAAGTGTTGAGTTACATATGTACCTACCTAATGTGAAAGAGTTTCTTTCAGAGGTTATCTCTGTGGCGCCTACACATAAACCAGCCATATCTAGAACAGTTGACCCCCCTTTCCTGAAACACATTCATTTGGTGTAATTTATAACATTCATTATCTCTGTGGCTCCTACACATAAACCAGCCATATCAAGTATGATTGAGCATTTAAACATACATATGTAGGCTAAGGGTAGTAAAAGGAATATTCATAAAAAGAGCCAATGCAGTAATTCTGTTTGAATGTTATGTAAATGGAATGGGCTAGAAGTGCAGATATTGGCCGTTTTTGAAGTTCCGTTTACATAATAAAAGTGAGGTACATGTATTAAATCGACAATTCTGTTGTCTTCTGAACTATTTGTTTATGTATATTTTCTTAGACATTTGAAACTAACATACGTTTGTGATAAAAATGTAGTGGGAATTTTGCCAACAACGCGGAAAATAAGGAAAAAAGAAAAATTGTTCCTTCGAGGTTCTGACATTTTGTTACCGAAACAATCCATTTCTGTAATCAGCGTATCTATTTATTACCCAGCAGTGTTAAAGTGGACATGGGAAATGGTAACACAGAGTTTGATCCTAATCATGATTTGCATTCATAACTTTAAAGGATACATACCTTGTTATTAACTGACTTGGTGCCCAGTATAGTAAGTCATTGAACACTGTGAACGCAGACTCTTTAACTTTACTCTGCCAGTCATATTTCTTCCCCTGTAAAATAAAATGTGAAAATTCATAAGACAATGTATAAGCTGCACTTAAGGAACTTCAGATTCTGTTTATCATTTATGGTTTAACTCAACAATTAAGGCATTTGATAGATTCATGCTGAATATTCAGGATCACTTGATCCCTTGATTATGTTGTAATGAATCCCTTTTAGGTCACTCTCTTTAAAAATATCTCAGTTTTATAATTCAAGATTACATTCAGTGAAAACTGTCTTATTCAAATGTCACTAACTGGGACCTTCCAGATGAGCTTCAGCTAGATGTTCACATTTCAATGTTCAAAGAACATGGTAGGAATTTAGAAGACCCTTCAAGAAACAGTCACATTGAGATAACTTACTGAGATTGTTGGCTTTGAGAGAAGTCTGACTGTGCATACATCTCCCTGTGTCAGACTAAGCCTTGAGGGAGAATATGCCATTAAAGGCATTCTGGCATCCCTCCACCTATGACTAGGGAACATACATGGAGGACCTGGTAGTAGATGTAACCTCACATCTGATGTTCTGTAAATAAATAAAAGATATTAATAAATAATAATAAAGGCGCATGCTTTTGAAAGGATTTCTGGCCAGAGGGGTCACTTATACCCCCTGGACCCCCCCCCCCCCCCCGACAATAGGTGTGGATATACAGTAAAACCTGTCCAAGTGGAACACCTTTGGTACCTCTAATTAGCATTTCACTTGGGAGGTGTTCCACTTATAGAGGTTCATTTAACATTGGGACTCTGAAAAGTGTTCTACTAACAGAAGTGTTCCACTACTAGAGATGTTCCACTCTACAGGTTTCAATGTGCTCCATGATTTTGTCTCTTGGCAAACTCCTGACTATTTGCAAAGAAGGATCCTGGTTTAAAGCTGATATAAAGATGGCAGACTTGCTGGTAAACATACTGATTGTGCTGCCATCTTTTTATGAACAGAATTTCAAACACAACTTGGCACTACAGATTTTAATGGGCTTCCATTTATAATTCTTTTGTAAATGCTGATGAATATGAGTAAAATATGAGTACACTCCCCTCCATAAGTTTGGCAACCTTTTTTCCCCATTGAACTATGTGTTAAAGCCTCTTTACGTTTGAATTTTTATTTACTTAACCGGCGATGAAATAACTTATAATATTGATGGAAACGTAACTTGACTTTCCAATACCTCCAAATTTTCTCAATTTTTTATGGAGGGGAGTGTACATTGATATATAGGAATTATGCTATAAAAATAACTTTGAGTAAATCTTACTTGTTCAGCAGAGCAACAGCAACAGGGGATATTCCAGTAATTGTGACATTGACTTCATCTGAGGTTCCTATCTCTATGGGAACATTGTTGTCAATTGTCTTGGGAGCGTTGCTAGGTGACATCCATGTTTGAATGCCCTGAAATGATTGATATTTTATATGACAAAGTTCAATTCAATAAGGTCAACAACAGATGTTATATCACAAACAATTATAAATAGAATGGAATATTTGTTTCATTATTCTCTGTTGTTATGTTTTTCTTTTTGTAACATCAGATATCATCCACAATGTGATGCGTGAATAGACCAAATAGGACGAGTGTTCAGTATGAGGGAAATTTTGAAGATGGAGTGTAAGAAATACTGATTTTTCAAAAGGAGGCTCTTTTAATTGGTACTGAACAGTAGGCATTAAGATGGAAATATAAAGTGCAAGGTATGAACAAGCAAAATGTCACTACCTGCCATTTGTTTCAGATGCCGAACACCAACTGCCAGTTGCAAAACACTGTCACGACATATATGGAGACTATAACAATATGTCACCACCACAAGTCACCACAATAATGCCAATGTCACAATGCCAATCTCATACCAATGAATGGGTAACATGTTAGTGCGATAACAAACAAATATCTTTGTTATAAAATGCTGATTAAATAGAATATGACCTACCCATAACAGCTGTACACATGCCAAGCACATTCCACATTCACTGCATGTAGTTACATCTGTTCCACATTCACAACGATATGGATCCATTCCCATAATGCCTTGGTATCTACATCCTGCTCCATTCTCCGCACAGTTGTGACATGATAGACAAATGGTTGGAGAATGTTCATTTTCTTGTGTGAAGCTATGTTTGTGGCCAATGGAGATGACTTTCAAAGGTGCAGTGTCTAGAACTAAGGTTCAAATAGAACACATGCAGATGAACTCGTTAAAATTTATGTAAGTCTAATTCTTAAAGTGGAGTCATATTATGAGTAAAAGTACAGGTTGAGTTCAGAAATATGCATATTTTGAAAAATCATCTCATTCAATCTGTTGTACATATATATGATTAAGAAGCTTATAAAAGGAGACAATTTAATTTCTAAGAAATTGATAAATAAAAACATCAACTATATGTGCATTAGCCTTATTTTGATGTTGTCCTTTTTGGTCCAACTGTAAATCCATATGAAATGTTGAATTAATTACAGGTGACTTATTTTAAAATATTGCAGTATATCACCAGTAGATCAAAATTCCTACCTTCTCCAGAGCCTTCTGCGTTAGTGTCAATGTAGACAATCTTTTCGCTCAGAAATCTGAACTCCAGTAGATTCCTTACCAAAGACATGACCTTATGTAAATGCTGACTTGATTGTATGGACATTGAAGGAGAGATGTCCATGATTTGGAACAACACCTTCAGCTCAGCTCCACCTTGAAAATGTCACATAATTATTGTTTTAAACATGTATCACTTTTAAATGTTTTGCCTCATTGGCCTAATATTTGCAAAGAACTGAGTATTCCTGTGAAAGGGAAAAACAAATGATTTGTGAGTTTTACTACAGTAGAATTTGACATTCTGGATGTAAAAAGCCTCAAGAGGAAAACATTGTTCATCTAGCAGTCATTTAGGTAACAACATTCCACAAATTGATAAAGATGACATCCAATAGTTTTTTAATTGGTCATTCATTCTGTTTCATAGAAAATGGTAAAAACAATGATCCTCTATGCCTTACTTAATTCATGTTTCTCGATTTCTTTCTTGAGTAGGGGAACTTCTCTTAAGGCTGACAAATTACATTACTTCAACGGTATGAGAATTAAGTACAGTTATCTATTAGAAAACATATTCTTATACTTATTATTTTGCCATTTGAAGAGCAATATTCCATCTATCTTATTGGCTTTTAATATTTGATAATTATTTTATTTTATTCACTTATATTAAATTTACAATACATATTGTACAATATTTTCAACTTTATATGTAGAAAGATGTCATGACAATCACCAACGCTTTATTCAAAAAACATTTTATTGTACTTGAACCTTGCAACTCGTCAACTTGAGCCAATCGTATGTCTTTTACCAAAGCTAAATCTTATCTCTATGGATGTGCCATATACACCTAATACATATTAATTTGGTAAGTAGTAATTGTTATCCCTTCTTAAATTTTATATTTCTGAGACTTAAATTTCTTTTTGTTTCTATGCTTATTTCGATGTATTAACTTCTAAATGTTTTCTGTTAAAAATTGCCAGCCCTACATTTTCATTGACTTTAGCATGACATATACATTTATATACAATACAATGATAATTATATACGAGTATTTGAATCAAAATTAGTAATCTGGTTTTGTTATTAAATGTATTGTTGAAAAAACTAATTGTTTTTGTTAATAACTCCCAAACATATTAGTGCTTGTTTGTCTGCTAATTCAAATATCATCTATGCAAATATGTTATAGTATTTTTCAAAATCAAATGAACTGTCCCTTTATCAGATGACCTAATAAAATAACGATCTAAAAATGCAATTTCAAGATGAGATCATATAATTCGAGCAGCGAAAATGCAGTAACATCAGCTTAGAAACAACAAACTGGGTAAGAAACTAAATGTAATTAAATATTCTACATGTAGTTAAATCTTGAACCTGAATTTTAGGTTTTCTACATCAATACTTCATGAGAGAATAAATGGGTTTATTTTTTTCAAATCAGGAAGTAGCAGTAGCCAAAATGGCGGAGGCTTCAACTATACTTGACACCAAACTGTCTGATGAAGACAAACTTGGAAAAGAACTTTGTGATTTGACAAAAGAGAAAAGTCGTGATTATGAAAAGGAAGGAGTAAAAATGATTCAATTGGGTGATCTTTACAAGGGAAGATGTTCTAATGACTCCAAGCAGAGAGAACATTATGTTAATGCTGTGGCACTGTATAATGGAGCTATAGCATGCTTCAAGGCTGTGAAAGAAAATGTTCAAAATGTTGAACAATACCAACAGCAGATTCCAATGCTATGTGATGAAGTTGAGATGATGTATCTAGAGAATATACTTGGCAAGCTACCAACTGCCCAGGATGCATCTGCTGGTATTGAGAAAGATATGTCACAAACAAAGGTCCAGGGAAATCCCAATGAAGCATTGAATTCCTGCAGATTCAGTCTTAAGGTAAAGATGAAGGACATGGTAGATTTAATGATGAACTGGCCAAAGGCAGACAATGGACCAAATCCAGAGTATGAGGAATGCCTCAACCAAATGATAAGATCTATATGTGGGGACAACACGAGCTTTATCAAAGACTTTTGTGCTGAGTTAATGAGCCAATGTATATCTGTATGTGGACCTCCACCCTGTAAATTCACTATGGTAGGACTGGGGTCTCTTGCAAGAGGTGAAAGCACTCCCTACTCTGATCTAGAGTATCTGTTCTTAACAGAGAGTGATAGGCATGATGAATATTTCCTCAACCTTCACTTCTACTTTCAACTGAAAGTTCTTAACTTGGGAGAGACCCCTCTGCCTGCTGTGGGAATTAAGAGTTTAAACAACTTCTACGAGCAGAAGGAATCTAACAATTTCTATGATGACACTACCCCCAGTGGGTTTAAGTTGGATGGAAATATGCCCTGGGCAGCTAAAACACCACCTGGTCGGAAAGGGACACTTCAGAGGAAAGATCCAATTAAATTAATTGGAACACCAAAATACATGGCTGAGCTAAGTACAACAGAAGCTGATGAGAAAAATGGCTACCACCTAGCAACTATTGTTTCTACAGCAACCAACATAATGGGGGAAGAGGAATTATTCCAGAAATTCAGAAATGAACTATCTAGGGTGAGAGAACAAGATTCTGACAAGATGTTTAAAGCATGGATTGAATGTATGGAGAAAGATTGTGATAAATACAAATTTGGAGAGAAAATAGACAATTTTTATGAAACTGGAAATGTTAATGTCAAACAAGATTACTACAGATTTCCTTCAATCCTGATCAATAATCTTAAAGATCTGTTTCAGATTGATAAAACATCTCCATGGGATATCATTGATGATTTAGAAAAATTCATTGGCAAGGAAAATTGTTCCCACTTGTTGCTGATGATCAATATTGTTATTGGTGTCAGGCTATTCACATACTGTGTGAAGAACCAGCAGCATGATGCCATTAAAACATTCACACATTTTACATCTAGTGAATATACACATGATTTACTGACAGGTTCAACAGCTTCCTCTAGGAATGTCATGCCTATTCCATTCACCAACTTACTACAGCATTACTTCCTCAGGTACATTAGCTGTTCCTTATCTGTCCCTGCAAGACTAAAAGATGCAACCAGCATGAATCCTAGTGATGTTAAACAACTGATGCAAGAATGTTCAATGTACTGTGAATGTAAGTTCTGCATCCTGGTGGCAAAGTACTCAACAAGCTTCCAGGCTGATGATGTCATTGATGAGGAAGATGTAGTGCTGAGATCTGTAGAGGAATCATGGCACCAACAGATTGTAGTTATGAACAGAGAGGACTCATTTGATTTTGTCTATTTGTTTAAGACCATATCTTCTTATTCTAGGCTGAAGTCTCTCCAGTATGAGCTCCAGTCAAACCAACATCTCACCAGCAATGAAAAAGCAGAGCATTTAAATGAAATAGCTGATGTTCATATGAAGCTGGAAGACTACCCAGCAGCACTAAGATCCATAGAGGAAGCTGTAAAGGTGTCTCCACCCAGGGAAAAAGCAAAGTTTTTAAATTACAAGGCTAAATGTCACAGGGATCTGGGAGACTACCCAGCAGCACTAAGATCCATAGAGGAAGCTTTAAATGTGTCTCAACCAAGTGAAACAGCAAAGTATTTAAAGAACAAAGCTGACATTCACATGAAATTGGAAGACTACCCAGCAGCACTAAGATCCATAGAGGAAGCTTTAAATGTGTCTCCACCCAGTGAAAAAGCAAAGTATCTAAATTACAAAGCTGAATGTCATATGAAGCTGAAAGACTACTCAGCAGCACTTAGATCTATAGATGAAGCTTTAAAGGTGTCTCCAACCATTGAGCTCCTGAAGCACATGATGATGAAGGCTGAGATTCTACACACAATGCAGGACTACACACAACTCAAGGAGTGCTGTGAGCTCTATATGGAACTTCAATCTCAGTGTGAACCCAGTTCAGATATAATCAATGACACACTTCAGATATATGAATACTACACAGATGATCTCATAAAAGATGAAGAATATAAAGCTGCACTGAGCTACCTGGAAAAGGCCAAGTCTCTGTGTGAGGAAGAGGAGGAGATTCATTGGAGATATAAAAACTTCCTCTTAAAAATGATCACTTGCTACACAGCACTGGGGAAACAGGAAGATGTTGAATACACCATGGAACTCTTGGAAACAATATGATTAAGTGAACATATCATCAGTACTCCCATGAGAGATGTTTTATCTATATGATCTAGATCTTCAGCAAAATTTGGGTTAATTCAGCAAGAAAACAATTTTACATCCATAATAAACATGAACATATAGAATTGAAAAACGCTCTGTTCATTACCGCTCTACAACATAAGAAATTGAAATTGTTGAATCATTATGAGATTCAGACTTTCAAGTTGAGAAAAAAATATAATGAACACTTGTGCATCAACGTATGTATACGAGGGTTGTCCCAGAAGTAATGCACTATATGCTCTAACTTTATCAATATTTGATATTTTTGCAGGAAATTTTCAGTAAATGTTCCTTAGAGACATTTTGATTACTCTAAAAATTTTCATGTTGACTGATAAAACTATATTGGTGTTATAATAAAATCAAGTTGGTGAGTTTGGGTAGGGGTGGGGCAGGTTATACAGTCACGTCAAAATGAATAAAAAAGTGAAAATATGAAATAATTAATCAACAAATACCATTTGGTGTAGCTATAAGAAGTATGCTCAAAAATACATTTTAAAGTACTAAATTACTCTGAGCACATCCTAGATTTAATGGATGTATATTGCACAGTGTCCCATTTCACATTTTCTCAAAATAGTCTCTTCTGCCACCCTATAATTGTAGTATTATCTGGTATATACTCCTTATATTCTTTCTTCATGGTAGCATTGTTTTCCGTGGCTGTGAGTTCAAGTGAAGTATGAAATAAGGCCACCAAACGCAAGGCCTTCTGTTATCAGGTGAGAATTGCAGCCATTTTTGCAATTTCTTGACTGTGACTGTATTTGAATTCGTGACTATTGAAATGTGGTATTATGACATCACAGTGCTAAATGTCATTATTTGTACTTGGTTAACATCATGCTGAATAAATTTAACAATTTCCAAAACATTTTGACCATTTAAAGGAAAGAAATATTAATAAAATAACACTTCAGATCTTTTCGTAATTAGAAAATTGGTACCTGCCCTGCCCACCCCTACCCCCATGTTGTTATAGCAACCATATTAAGACTTAATATTAATGTTGGATCCTGAAACTTCAGGATATAATAGATGAAACTTTAATTGTTATATACACAAAAGTTCAGCTGATTTGAAGAATATTAAAGAAAGTAAGGGCATATAGTGCATTACTTCTGGGACAACCCTCGTATATGACAGGTAGAAAGAGTGATTTTCTAGATATAAGTACATGTAGTTTGTTGCCAGTTCAACACCATCAAATGGATAATATGAGTATTAGATAACACAGCAGAGCAATTTAGAATAGCTCCTCTTAACTATTTCAAGTATGATAGTTATATCATCAAAAACAAAATTATTATTTGTTCAATAAAATAGAAATTCACTTTTGTTCTTGGTATCATATGTTCTGAATGAAATGAAACATCTATCCAAACCTAATTGGAACAAATCGACATAAACACAACGTGTTTAGGTCTCTCAATATTGTACTTGTACAAAGGAAAGTTTGGTTGATTTTAAAAAAGTATCTTGTTAATGAAATAAAAGGTTTATCTTAATCTTTATCTATTTGGGGGGTTTTTGTTTTAAGTTTTTGCATACTTTTTGTTAAATCAACCAAATTTTCCTTTGTATAACTATAATACTGAGAGGTCTAAGAAAATGTATATGCTATTTTATTCCAACAAAGTTCGGAAAGACATTTTATTTCATTCTCAAGAGTTGGTAGATTGGAACAAAAAACAATTGCACAAAGGACCGTGTTTTTTTACAGAATGTTTTCAATGATGGTTTAAGAGAAAAACATTGTTGAATTCAGTTCGCCATATCGATACCTATCCTTTGAGATAAGGGTATATGGATTTCTAAATATGATATCACTTTGCCTATATGTGTACAGTATATTTAATAAGGAATACCAAGACAATATCTAATGGTATCTAGCAGTATAGTAAAATGTGATGTACAGTATGTTATATACAGGGTGTGCCAAAAACTTTTTAAAAGGCTAGAAAAGTATCATAACATTATGATATTGACATAAACAAAATTTACAGAAACTTAAGGAGAGGCATATTTTAACGTTCAAATACTTAAGCTTCTACTGACTTCAAATTTTGTAAGATCTTTGAATATCAATGGTAAATTGTTCATGGGTTGTAGATTTTAATAGAAAATGTGAATTTTTAGGATTTTATGTGATCAACAATAACACATTTATTATGCTCACTAAATCTGCTACAATCTTTGATAACTGGTGTATTGGGCTGCCATTCATCAGGACTAATGAATCGAGGGGTATTCTCCTCCAGACATTCCAAAGTGACTTTTTCCTGATGGTGTGGATACTATCCTGCTGGAATTTGTAATCACATTGGGCTGAAAGAGCCCTCATTCTTGACAGATGTCCCTTTTGAAAACATTACTCCTGAAGAATGCCCAACCAATACATCAGATGTCAACTTCTGTGACTATCACACATGGGGACACCTGGAGCAGCTTATTGCAGTTAATGATAATCACCCACAAAATATTTATCAACTAAATAGAAGTTCTGCAGGAGAAGTGGAGAGAACTACCACAAGAATCACTGGATCCCACCATAGACCAGTTCTACCCTCATCTCTGTGCGATAATGAAAGTGAAAGGCGGATGCATAGTGTTTGTTTAACCAGAACAACGGCAACGCCAAAGCGTAGCGAATCCCATCGAACAGAAATGGCTGGCATTTTTACAAACGAATAGCAAATATCATAAAACAACACACATAAGAAAGGCCACCATTTTCAAAATGGTTGCTCACTAGCCAAATTGTCATCAGAAGAAATAATATGCTTTTCAGTAGCCACCTCTAAAATTTTTGAAAAATCGCACACGTACTTGTAAAATAACACACATAAAAATGGTGGCCATTTTTCAAAATGGCCAACTACTCCCCAAAGTTTTATTAGAAAATGTGCCATTCTTAAAGTATTCACATATCAAATATGAACAAAATCGCTCCACTACTTTTTGAGTTATAGTAAAATACGTTAAAATGGCGGCCATTTTTCAAAATGGCCACCTTCTACCAAAAGTGTCATTAGAAATAGACAGTGTGCCATGCTTATAGTATTCACATACCAAATATGAACAAAATTGCTCCACTTTTCGATAATAATAGTAAAATACGTTAAAAATGGCGGTCATTTTTCAAAATGTTTTTCAAAATGGCCGCCTTCTACCAAAAGTGTCATAGGACAGTGTGCCATGCTTATAGTATTTACATACCAAATATGAACAAAATCGCTCAACTACTTTTCGAGTTATAGTAAAACATGTTAGAATAGCGTCCATTTACTTTTTGAGTTATAGTAAAATACGTTAAAATGGCGGCCATTTTTCAAAATGGCCACCTTCTACCAAAAGTGTCATTAGAAATAGACAGTGTGCCATGCTTATAGTATTCACATACCAAATATGAAAAAACTGCTCCACTACTTTTCCAGTTATAGTAAAATACGTTAAAATGGCGACCATTTTTCAAAATGGCCGCCTTCTACCAAAAGTGTCTTAAGACAGTGTACGATGCTTATAGTATTCACATACCAAACATGAACAAAATCACTCCACTTTTTTTTGAGTTATAGCAAAAATCGTAAAATGACGAGTAAAGGCCACCATTTTTCAAGATGGCTGCCATGTGCTTCTTTAATATCTACATTTGTAGCATTATTAATGTCCTTTATAATTTTTTTACATTTAAAACATATTGCTATAACAGTTTTACATATTGCACCTAAATTACTGTAAAATCGGCACTAAAATGGCCGCCATTTTGAAATGAGCGGCCATTTTGAAAATCAGCTTTCGAGCTGAACTTCTACCCCCATAAGGTATATGTGTAAAAAATATGAACAAAATCGGGCCAACGGTATTTGAGTTATTGCCCGGACAGACGGACGGACGTACGTACGTACGTACGCACGGACGGAGGCGTTCCCTATATCCCTCCAAACTTCGTTCAATGGGATAATGAATAATTAATATATACAGTACAGCGTATAACAGATACTGATATAATCCTGGACTAGACATTGGTTAAACAGTCATCAACGATTATAGCAGATTTAGTGAACATAAAGAATGTGTTATTGTTGATCACATAAAATCATAGAAAGTCACATTTTCTAGAAAAACTAAATCTCTGACAAAAGAAAAATTTACCATTCATGTTCAAAGATCTGATGAAAACAATTGCAATCAGTATAAACTAAGTATTTGAATGGTGAAATATGCCTCTCCTTGAGTTTCTGTAAATAAATTTTTATGCCAGTACCTTACTGTGATGATACTTTTCTAACCTTTTAAAAAAGTTGCAAATTTCTTTGGCACACTCTGTATATCTCATAATTTTTAGTAAAATATTATATATAAATGTTCATTGTTATTCGAGACCTATACTTATGAGATTGAATATTGCCATATTCAGTGTAATATTGCATAGGTTTAGTTTAAAGGAATTAGAAGGGATAGGGGGAATAAAATGCTAGAAGAAATCTTTCAAAAAACAAAGCCAATGTTTCCTTGCCATCCTGATTTCATTTTCTGAAAAAGTTAAGATATTGCAGACCAAATATTTAAGTTACTGAATAAAAGTCCAAATTCATTTAACTTAAACAGTGGCATAATTTTGATTGAGAATCATTTTCCCCTTTTTCAATTTCTTTGCCAGATAACCTCAAAATACAGAGGATTATCCCATTAAAAAGTCAGAATTTATGGACATTTTAGAAAACAGGCATGGCATATGATAAGGAAAGAATATTTTTGTAAAATTGTGACATTTTTTGTCCCTATCCCTTCTTGTTGCTTAAATATCAGCATGCTTAGTTTTATATCTATATGTTCAGCTTTATATGAACATGTTAAGTATAATATCTAATATGTTCAGTTTTGTAACTTCATCTTCGCTTTATGTCAACATGTTCAATTTAATATCAACATGTTCAGATTAGTATATATGAACAAGATAAGTTTCTATCTACATGTTCAGCTTAATATCTACAAGTTGAGTTTATATCTACATGTTCACTTTTACATCTATACATTTACTTTATTATCTGCATGTTCAATTTAATATCTTCATTTATCCTATGCCTGAGTACAGTTTTAGGGAGATAAGTTGGTAAGATATATCTTGTATCCTGATTTGGAGGTTTCCATATCTGGAATCCCCATAACTCCAGCCATATCTCTCACTCCCGGGCATATCATCCCACTTCGAGAAAAAAATTGAAAAAGAAATTTTGAAAAACAATTAGCTTGAAAAAAAATTGAAAATATTTTTGAAAAAAAGTTGAGAAAAAATTGTTAAAAAAAACTCTATAAGTATATAGAAGTTATGTATCCCTCGGGAGATATGCATATTGCATATGTATATCTCCCTCTGGATAAACCCCATATCCTAAAACCCCCAGAACATAACCTTTTTTATCCCATACTTGGATGTGTTACGGGTACATAAAGCCGGTTTGTAAAAACTTATATTTTCATCAGCGGGCAGATATAACTTTACGTCCCGCTCCGAGCGGGCAGATATATCTGCCCGCTACGTCATAATCGCTGTTTCCGTATTGGTTCTTTTTTGTAACGTTCGCATACTGTAAACGACAATGGAGAAAAACGCAGACAATCGCGATCTGTTTGATGCTTTAAAGAAGGAAAGGAGCAGTATGCCTCGTTAATAATCCATGATTTGAACAGGAAAATCCGGCTACGGACAAGAATACAAAACTGGACATGAATATTTTAAAATAATTCCACGGTTGGTTGCAAAGTTTCTGAACTTTGGCCAATTGAACAATGTGATTGGTATGGGATAAACAGATCATCCTATAGTCGGTTCAGGATATTGGGATTATCCCTTGGCCAATATAATATATCTACCCTTGGGACCTACGGCCCTCGGGCAGATATATTATATTGGCCTCGGGATAATCCCAATATCCTGAACCTCATATAGGATAATCTCTATTTATCCCATGATTATTGTGTTTTCTGTACAATAACACCTGCTGATATTTCTGGAGATCAGTGTGATATTTTCCAGAAAATCATTTATCAGCTTCATATGCGGCTGATAAACAAATTTGAATTTTTTAATTTATTTTTAATCTTTGATTACAATCATGGGATAAACAGAATATCAGATCACTTCTACTGATATCATTTTATTGCCTCGTAGACATCAACTCATCGATAAAAATGATATCACTGATCAAATCATCTGATATTCTGTATTTTCAGTTTAACATCTACATGTACATATTCAGATTGATTCAATCATGATAATACATGTAAAATTAAATAATTGCACTTTATTTTCACTTTCTGTTAAGTCACATGGCATTTGCTGATGACATCTTTATATCATTAGTATTGAATAAATTATAGTACAGTAACGATTGTGACTTGTCAAAAGTTTTCGGATTAATAGGTGTTTGCATTTCAAGGTTTCTGAAATATCTGAGTCAATGAGAGATAACATAATTGGGATAGGAAAAAAGTGTTCATTTTGAGAGGTGTTGGATATACAGGTTTCACTGTAATATGATCAACTTGAGACCATCTGAATAATTACCCACAGTGAAACTTGTATATCTGAACACCGCTCTTATCCAAATACCTCTAAATGTGAGCACTTTCTCTATCCCAATTTTCAATCTTCCATTGACTACCATATTAGAAAAACCTTAAAATGTGAACATCTAATTGGAACACTTTTGGTAGGTCCCAAATATTTGGATAAGACAGGTTTTTCTGTACTTGTACATTCGGCATGACGGGAATTTTAATATCTAATTCTTAAGTTGGTTGATAAGTGACATCAAAAAAAAAAATTTAACTCGATTAATATCAAGCATCATCTTTGTTCACTTGGCTTCCTTAGGTCACGATGAATGCAGTGAAAACCGATGCGAGATGATCAAGCATTGGAAATGCAAAATCATACCTAGATGTAATACAAATAAGTCTAAGGATCATACCTTGTTTTCTCTCTGTAGATGTCACCACAATCTCAACAGCTTCATGACATAACACAATTCCACCAGACCATATCATTTCAATGTTGCCTATTTTTAATAGCCATTTTGCGACAATACTGTGCAAAGCCTTCTGGGTAATAAATGGGAATGCCAGTGTCATATTTCTCTTCAAAAGCCCATCTGATGCTTCTGGGCAGTACATCGTCTGAAATAATATTCAAAATGTTTCATAATTTCAAACCAACTAACAGTATTAAAGTAATCTTACAAATTCACAACCAAAACAAAATTCACTTTGTGGTCGAAAAAACAGCAATTTCATAATCTTAAAATTAAAAATCTGAAAAAGTTGAAGAAAATGTCTCCAGTTAATGCGAGGCTAACACAAATGGATGATGAGACTAACTTAAACTTGATATTCACTGTATTGTATTGATGAAGCTAACTCATTGGAGATTATACATTGTATTTCACATTCAGAAAGCTTCATTCTCTAACTGGTTTAGCTTCTTCGCTTGAGTAATTTTTTTTTAGTTCATACAATTTAAAATTTATCATCTTCAATGGTGATGCAATTAGAATCCAGATTTTAATTTGATTATATAACTGATTAAATTATATTATAATAAATATAGGTTATTTCATGCTTGATTTTCAATATGAATTTTATTCCAGGGTAATATGATATTGACCGAATGAGCGTAGCGAGTGAGTGTCAATATAATATTTACTGAGGTCAATGTCATATTTCCCGTGGAATAAAATTCATATTGAAAATCAAGCATGAAATAACCTTTTTATTCCATAATTTAATGTTTGAGAATTCAAGGAAAAACATAAAAAATTGAAAAAATTAAAACTTTTGAAAAAAATGAAAATTTTTGAAAAATGAAAATCTTTGAAAAATTGCAATTTTTTGAAAAAATGAAAATTTCAGAAAAAATATTAACTTTTTTGAAAATTGGAAAAATCAATTTTTTTGAAAAAAAATGAAAAATTGGAAAAACTGATTTTTTGAAAAAATGACATTTTTTGAAAAAATAGGGACAATATGATTTTTCACGTATATATGATTTTTTTCCAGGGACAATATGATTTTTCGATATGATTTTTTTTCCAGGGACAATATGATTTTTCGAGTATATATGATTTTAAGAGGGATAATATGATTTTATTTCCCAGGGAAAACAATAGTATTATGGAATATTTATTCTATCAATATTGATCACATTTTGTCTACCATTTTGGATGAGACTAACTCCATTTAGTTTAAAATTCTTTTTCATCTTTTAAACCTTGAAAGTGAATTGCAATAATTTGTTATACATTAAGTCTAAATTCTCTTGTAGAGGATTTAATGTAAGCAATATTCTTTGTGGCAAAATCTGAGCATTATGTCAGAATAATCCACAATATTCACAGGAAAAATCTATCAAATCTCTAATTTTGAATGACCCCAATTCTTATATCTTACCAATGGACAGGGAGGTTTGTCAGCAAGATTCTCTGATGACACAATACAGTGTGTCTCATCCATGACACTCTCTCGGACACTTGATACACGTGTCATACCAGGTAATTGCCATACAGCCTTTAGAAGAAGCTCAATCTGTTTAAAAACAGAACAGATAATAACTGTTGAGTAAAAAGCAGTAAACCAATTCTTAATGTCTCATGTGTTTAACATTAACTTCAACACTGTTAAAAACACAGGCACCGGAACAGATAGTAGAATTGACCAAAAAGAAGATCAATCCCATCCCCATTCTCTGTGTACCAAGGAAAACTCTTTTTAATAGTGAAAAAAAATTGAAAAAATTTTTTTTTGGTATAGTGGAATTTGGGTTTTCTCTTTGTGAAAACGACAATCTGTTTGGGTGCCTGGGTTTTCAACAGAATAAGTAAATTGGGATTTAAAGCATCTGGTAAAAGAATAATCATGGGAGATCCCATGATCACTTTCATTAAGTTGATGGGTAAAGTAGTAATAGGTGGCCTGATGTACAAGTAAATAGGATGGGTGGAATGAGTGATCTAGTGGTAAAAGGTATACATGTAGGAGGGATAGAGCTGTGTTGAAAGGATTAGTTCTTAGAAGAAATTGCAAGAATTTTACAATATACCTCTACTTCACTGGAGGTCTGTTTGCTCAGAATGGTTTTCACTCCTTCCATATCTACTACTTTGGTCCCTTCCTCAACTGCTAGGACTTTGTCCAATGGGATGCTCTTGTTACATTCACTTCTTATCAAGTCTAATGTTCTCATGAACCAACCAATATCTAATACGATTAATTGCTGTGGAATGAAGTCCAAAATTTGTATACAGCCCTACAATGCAAAATAAAAACAAGATGATTTCTGAAAACCAAAGTCTGGTCCAAATTCAGTCACATGCTTGGTATATTGTGATTCGTGGAATATTCATATTCTAATAGAGAATTTGCTCAAATCCCCCGAAGACTTGTTTTTAATGAGATTGTTAGAGATTTTTTATTTAAATATGCATCTCAAGGAGATCATCTTGTTGTTTCCATGGGGTTGAATTGAATTAATCTAAATGCATACATTTGATAAGTCCTGCCATCTACAGCATCTGGAGCATATTTTGAAACAACCATAACTCTATCAATATAAGACTATGATTATTAAAACTTTGCCAGAGGATCCCGCATTGAATGAAGTCCTTGAGTGCCAAATCTCAGAGCAATTTACCTCCATTTAAGAAAAATATAGGAGAAATGGAGGGTTGCATTTTTTGGGTCACCCTATCTATCCATCTGTACAGCAGCTTGTCAGTTTTGAAACATTCAGACGTCTGATCTGGAGATCTATGATGAAGTTGTATGTCCATTTAACTGTTTACATCACATTAATAACATCCCGATAGACTTTCATGACAGAAATATCAAGACATACCCACTGCTCCATGTGTTTGAGGCACACCATACAAAGTTGTTTGCTCTTGAATTTTGCCGCCACCTCATCAAAACTGACAACTTTCCTTTCCAAGTTGAGTATATCTGTAATTTGTGATGCAACATCAGGGGTGAATTGGTAAAGGTACTGTATATCCTCCAAGTGACTCTTTTCTAACCTACGCACAAGTTTTGAAAGAGCTTTATAGTCCTGGAATATAGGAAAACTGAATGTGGCTTACTCTGTTGAAATAGTTAAAGGAGAATCTATATTACACCATGATATTTTGAGATTTTTATTAATGTTGTTTGGGGGGTGGTTATTGTTTATTGGGGTTCATTTAGGTGATTCTGATATTTTCAAACGTGTGAATGTGCTTTCTAATCAGAGTTAATTTTTATTCATGATATTTTATAACAATTATTGCAAATAATTGCATTTATGACTTGTGGGAGTCGGTCTCTTGTTATTAGGTGTTGAACTATTCTGGGGTAAGTATGGGGAATTTGCACAAAGTTGGAATAAGAACCCGGATGTTGAGCCTCTCTTTATGACAACCCAACTCAACACCACTGAGTTTTTGCATCTCCATTATCTAACAGAATCTTCAGGAAGTAGGCTGTTTTCTGGTTTTTTGAGGCCATCCCACCAACCCCATCCTTAGCACCTACAAGTCAGGTAAGCACAATTTGCGCCTTAGGTTTGGATCATAATTAGATCTTTGATGGTGTAGCAGCTAATTAGCCCTTAGCCAAATTAATCAGTAATTCAAGCTAATTAGACAGCTGATTAGCATAATATGCATTACGACCAGCTAATTCAAGGGCTGTTAAGCTTTTTCTATGTTTAATTTAATTATTTAGTTTGAATTTGAATGTGAACGACTCCCACAGGCAAACACAATTTTATATTATCAGTAGAAACAAGTAGCATAAATAACCTTAGCCATGTTGGGTATTAAGTAATATTCATACCCAATATTAAAAAGGAAATTGTGTAAATAGTTGTGTGTCACTAAAGTGTATGTATCAATTTGTTACAGAAATTGAATGTCAATACCAATTACCAACTGCTGATGATAACCAAATGTAAGTCATTAAAAATATAAAAGCTAAAAAATATATAAATGTACTCATACAACACTAACACTGTAATTAACGATAATTATTTCATTATCATTTTTTTTTATAAAGTTCATCCCCTAAAAACATGGGGTGGGGGTATAAAATTATATTTCTCGCACAAAACAGCTCTAGATAGAACTTCATGCAGGTTGTTAAAAATGTTTTAAATGTCTAACGGATCCATCAGATAAAAATCATGATTTGTTCCATTCATAACCATAAGACCTTTTTTGTTATGAAAGCAAAAAGCATGTTTACCTTTTCATCATGTTGATGCACAATATGTGTGGTAATCCTAGATTTAAGATTATCCTGGAGCTGGATCAGTCTTTGCATGGCTTCATATGTCTGTGTAAAGTAACGTTGCTCTTTAAATGTCACCGAAGTCTTCCCTCTACAATCAAATAATAAAATATAGGTGTCAATCAGGTGTGCAATGACACCAACCCGCATTTTCAGTAAAACCTGTATACTGTATCTGAACAAATGATCTAATATCATTCTGATACTCATAGCATCTCTCTCTGTTGCATCAGAAGGATAGAGATGGAGAGGGCTTGGATTACCACGATGATCTAATCTGGGCAGCTCTCAATGTTACCACTTTTTGGGTCACTATTTTATTAATTTCTGTTGACTCATGAACTGGAAACCTTATAATGTGAACAACTGTTAAATCAAAAATATTTGGCTGGTTCCACTGGTGCTCAGATTAGACAGACTGGTATAGCTCAGGCCCGTAGCCAGGGGGGGGGTTCGATGGGTTCCCCCTGGCCAAAAATTCTTTCAAAATCATGCAGTTTTTCACCATTCTGAGCACGTTTTGAGTGATTTTGGCCATTTTTGGAACAAAATTGTCAAAAGTGAACCCCCCTGGAATTTTCCAAAAAGTGAACCCCCCTTGGCAAATACTGGCTACGGGCCTGTAACTGTAGCGTCATCTATAGGATAATTTAACCCTATCTTTCCATGTAACTTAATTTGCTTCATTCACACCAAGGGTCTTTTTGATAGCTTGTGTATATCAAATGGGAGAAAAGACCACCAGTCTTTTGCTTGACAGTGTTGTCTGGATTTTTTGACATGTTCTCACTCTTGATCCATACAAAACCATCCTAGCAGACATTGAGAGTTTAATTCTTTCTTTAATCTCTTTCAGATTCTTCATGCTCTTCTCATTCTGAGTCTTCGACTCATTCGATACCTCATATCACTATGGCAATAATAAACAACTCAGAAGACTCCCTAGCTTTTGATCAGCTTTGATATTATAAGATATGATATATGGTATGATATGATACACATAGATTCTCAGATCATTTTGAATGATATTTTTATCAACAAGTTGATATCAAATATCGACACAAGTGAGTTGATATCTTACAAGACAATAAAATGACATCATTAAAAATGATCTGATATTGGGTTTATCTCATGATTACAATCAACAATTGAACAGAAAACACATATTATATCATAATATATGATTTAGTCTGTATGGTATGATATGATATGCGGTTTGATATGATATTATGATATTAACATTGCCAAAACTAACCTGATCGTAGTCAATGTATTCTCTAACTCAGTTATCATCTCCTGGAAATCTAATCGGACCCCAAGATCACTCATAATATCATTTACGTCTTCCTTTTCTTCATCCGTGTCTTCCTCTTCATCATCTGATTGTTCATTTTCTTCATTTGAGTCTGTATTCTCTGCGCCATTTATGTCTTTCTGTTTTTCATCTTTATCTTTCTCTTCTTCATCCGTGTCTTTCTTTTCATCATCTGGATGTTTATTTTCTTCATTTGCATTTCTGTTCTCTGTACTATTCTTATCCAGCTTAGGTTTGTCTGAGTGACCAACCAAAATAAATGGACTGCCTACTTCTGTGCTCTACAAATCATAGAATGGATGAGAATTATAGCGTGCAAATTACAAATGCATTTACATGTCATGAAATTACGGTACATTGGCTTAATCCCGGAGGGGGGACTCCCATATATTGGCTATATGGGGACGTGCCACTAAAGTGGGTCACTTTTTCCCCAAAAAATCCCTAGATGTGGGTCCCATTTTGAAGAAAAAAAACTAGATATGGGTCCCATTTTGATGAAAAAATCCCTAGAACTGGGTCTACTTTTTGAAAAATCCTAGAACTGGGTACTGATTTTGAAAAAAATTACCTTGAAGTGGGTCTATTTTTGAAAGAAAACCCAAGATGTGGATCCATTTTAGAGAAAAAAATCCCTAGATGTGGGTGGATATTTTGAGTCTCAGCGGCACTCCCCTGTACAAAAATTTGACCAGTACAATGGTTGTCCATTTTTCACAGCCATATTAGACTTAACTCTATGTTTTATATAGCTAATATAAATAATTCATGTGTACATTTCCCTGTATCTCTGAAACATTCAGTCTCAAAAATCATATGTTACACAATTGTCATAATAACTACCTGTTGAGTAGAATCAGCCTGTATCTCATGATCTCTGTAGTTGAGAATCTTCAACTTTGGACGTCTCCCTTTATATTGAGTGTAGTAACACATTGAATTGTATTTAAATACAACTAGCGGGTGGAGCCCTCCTCCAACATAGTAATGTGTGCTGCTAACAACCTGAAAATATGAAATAACAGTAAAACCATGCATGTTGCTAACAAGCTGAAAATATAAAATTACAGTAAAACCATGCATGATGCTAACAAGCTGAAAATATGAAATTATAGTTGCTAACAAGCTGAAAATATGAAATTACAGTAAAACCATGCATGTTGCTAACAAGCTGAAAATATGAAATTACAGTTAAACCATGCATGTTGCTAACAAGCTGAAAATATGAAATTACAGTAAAACCATCCATGTTGCTAACAAGCTGAAAATATGAAATTACAGTAAAACCATGCATGTTGCTAACAAGCTGAAAATATGAAATTACAGTAGAACCATGCATGTTGCTAACAAGCTGAAAATATGAAATTACAGTAAAACCATGCATGTTGCTAACAAGCTGAAAATATGAAATTACTGTAAAACCATGCACGTTGAAAACAAACTGAAAATATAAAATTAACAAAAACATCAAAATAACAGTAAATCTTTTATAGTTAAGCTCTGCCAATATCAATTATTAAATCGCCAAGAATTTTCATCACAAATCTTTGGACATTTCTCCAGTGGTTTCTAAAATGAAAAAAGAAATTCCATTAATGAGAAATGCATGTGCGACATAGTTTGCTAAAATTTGTAAAACTTTGAAAACTATTGTGAAGAAAAACTCTCAAAATGCTGAGAGAATGTTTCCTCATATGTAGTTAACAAGAGGAGGGGTATCTATAGATAGCTCTCCCAGGACACTGATCAAGTGCATTGGTCCCTTATCTAAATCAATAGACTAATACACGATAGTTCAGAATAAGAACAATATTCTTACCTCCCGTGTTGCAGAGCTCAAATTCCGGTTCCACATTTTAACATTAGAGTTTTTTTCCCATTGAAATATACAGGGTCCAATTATGAACACATCATTTCAGCTTTATTTGACATTCTTCTTTACGTATATTTGCAGAATCGATAAAAATATATGTCTTTATGACAATCTGCAAAGCGTTTTCACGAATATTTTCGAAACTGATGACAATCATGAAATGTTTTACCGTGACATCACCGACTTTTTTCCCGGAAGCCATGACTCGATATGAAACAAGATGCAAGTTATCGTGTATATAACGTGGGCTTGATTTCATGTTTGATGTTAGTATTAACTTTATCGTCCCAACAATATGCAAAAACATGGTTTTAAGGTTGGGAGAATTTGGTTAAATTAAAGGACCATTTATCCCACTTGAAATGATGCATTGCGGGAGATATTTATGTTAATGACCATGTTTTCGTCTAACGTGTATTAGTCTATTGGCATTGATTCCACCCAATAAAGAGAAATCAGAAAATAATTGTTATTAAGTGGGTGGCATCAGTTTATATGTTTATTACTGAAAACTGAAGAATGCTTGCTGATTAAAACAACTATACTGCACGTTAAATGAGTTTAATACTTAAGTACGAATAATAATAATAAAAAACACTGTCAAAAATTGGCTTCAAAATTCTTGATCAAAATTTTCAAAAACTAAAAGGTGTCTTCAAATTAAACAATATATAAAAAATGATAATCTACAAAAACGAAGGGTTTGACTATATCCCTACCAAATTTCTTTGTTGTGATAATTAACAGCACTGACCTTATCATCATCGAGATACACAGAGAAAGGGATAAGCTGGTTTGGCAAAGGAATTCCCTCTATAGACATTTCCAACTGAAAACAGACAAAAAAAAGAAAAAAACAATTAAGTTCCTATACATTATTTCATACAAACCAAATATGGAGGAAGTTCTTCATTTCATTGAAATATACTTTAAGAAAAGAAATCTATAACATCGCAACCATCACATCACAATATCTCTGTAGATTAATTTAACTGTAGTTTGGCGATGCCCTGATAACAAAGTGGCCATGCCGTGATAAATTCTGGAACAGAAAATTAAAATCCCAGCTCCTGGCCTTTTCAGAGACAGTAAATCATGAGTAAAAGTATTTTCATATTAAATATCATCTTAATTGCTCCACTACGTTCCATGTTATTGCAAAAGCTGTAACAAATGAAACACAAATAAAAATAGTCATTTCAAAATGGCAACTACCTGTAAATTAGCAAAGCAAGCTTGTTATTCATATAAATTCATTCATATATTCATATAAATATTCACATCTAAAATTGCTACTAAACTTTTTGAATTATAGAAAAAATTATATCAAAATTAAATTAGATTTTTAAAAAAAATAGAAAAAAATGTAAAATAACAAATGTAAACAATTGCCATATTATCAAAAATGACATGGTATAACGATCGTGCAAACAACTATTCAATAAATATTAGATATTAAACTTATACTTACATAGGGTATATTGTATTAAATATAACACTATCGGGTCAACTTAAGGTTAAGTCCCAAAACACTTCAAATGTACCCAATTCAGAGTGAAGAAACAACTCACTTACCTCCTCATGTAAATCTAGTTGAATCTTCAATATTTTATTGTTAATATCGTCAGGAGTTGATGCCTTGTATATGTTTTCTTCCTCAAATTCTACTTGCTGGCGTAGACTTTTGTGACACGATACTGACATAAGTATCAATCCTGATTGCCTGAATTGTCACAAGAAAAAGTGATTGGTACTAGTGTTAATCAACTGAGTGTTAAATTCATGGTTCATTTGAAGCATTTCACAAAAGGTTTTATAACATAGCAAGTACAATACCTCAAAAATTCTTTGTTGCAAAGCTTTTGTTAGTCTTGCTTAAAAGACCCTGTACTCCCCCCCCTTATCCTTCTCTCTGTATATTGCAGTGAAGGTAACGGGGGGGGGGATACAGTCTTTGAGCAAGACTAAGCTTTTGTTAAAATGCTTCGTAATAAAGCAAACATGTAACTCATAGTTTTAAACTCACTTGAACCCCTTACCAAAACCACCCTGAAAATAGTAGTTCATTGGGTTACAATCTACTACTTCTGTTCCCTGAAATAATCCTTTATAGAGTCATTTTTTGGTAAACAAAGCCATATTAAACTTACCCGTTCCTGATCTCTACGAATAACGACCCAGGACCAGATGTAGAGGGTTGGCAGTTTAGTGGGTGGTGAGCATGGGCTAATCCTATACCAATGGTTTCAAAGAGAATCTGAGCATCACTGCCATCAGGATCACGAGGTATGATCAGCTTACCTAAGTCCACCTGTATAACAGCATTAGATTAATTGAAAGGACAAGTCTCTGTTTGGAGAACAGTCTCCTGGGCTAATAATTTTTTTATGAAAAATATAGAAATATCACCCAAATTACATTGTGAATATTCAAAAGAGGAAATTTAAATCTACAGATATACGCCAGATCAGATAAACACTTGATCAGATATACGTCAGATCAGATAAACACTAGATCAGATATACGCCAGATCGAATAAACACTTGATCAATTATACGTTAGATCAGATATACGCTAGATCAGATATACGCCAGATCGAATAAACACTTGATCAGATATACTCTAGATCAGATAAACACTTGATCAATTATACGTTAGATCAGATATACGCTACATCAGATTTACGATAGATCAGATAAACACTTGATCAGATGTACACTACATCAGATAAACACTGGATCAATTATACGTTTAATCAGATATACATTAGATCAGATTTACGATAGATCAGATAAACACTTGATCAGATGTACACTACATCAGATAAACACTGGATCAATTATACGTTTAATCAGATATATGCTAGATCAGATTTACGATAGATCAGATAAACACTTGATCAGATGTACACTACATCAGATAAACACTGGATCAATTATTTGTTTAATCAGATATACATTAGATCAGATATACGCTAGAATTGTCTCCAAATCAAACAATGAAGACAAAGTCACACAGATGTGAAAAATTAAAGGAACCGATAAATTATACCTGAAACTTTGAGTTCCATCTGCTTAGAGAGTTTAAAGCCAGAAATGTGGGGAATTTACTCTGGTCAGGATCTCCTCTGAAAACAACATATATCCTTATTATATCATATGTATGTTACAACATTTTATGATAATCATATTTAAGTAATTTCAGATATTATAAATATTTTATATCTCTCTTTGGGAGACATAAAAATAACATTTTATCATATTTAAATCATTTCAGATACTATGAATGTTTTATATCTTTTGGAATTTCATTTAAAGGACCAGGTTTGGTATGGCAAATCGTTTCAGATACTATGGATATTTCATGTCTCTCTTTGGGAGTTCCATTTAAAGGAAGGACCAGGTATGGTATGTCAAGTTATTTCAGACAAACAGCCATATCTTTCACCAATGAGTATTTTCTTACCATATGACAGGTCTCATTAAAATAATATGTTTTCCTCAAACTGAGGTCCTTAGGTTCATATTAATATCAATTCAATTATCCAATAAACCAAAGATAAAGGCCTCCATACATTTATCAAAAACATCTGACCCATATTTATAAATGATCTCATATTTTTGCATGAAAACAATATGCAAGAAGATATCTAAAAGAAGAAGAAGGGGTCGTAAACAATGGTTCTGTGATCTAGCAGGATGGTCCACTGGATTATGCTCTGACTCTCAACATACATGTATTACTTTTTGAACTACCCTCAAACATTTATTATATGATTTAGACTCACTGTATTGTTCCATCATTGTAGACATTCATCTTGTATGTAAGACCTTTAGAGATGTTTCTACTGGCCCAGTATGCTTTCTAAAATAAAGCATATATAGCTAAGAATATATTTTACATACCAGGACATTCATTTAAGGTTATCCTTTTTTGTTATTAGATCTTTGTACCAACCATATTCACTTTTAGAGTGTACATATTACAATATCGTACCTTTTTAAGGTACGATAAAAACTGACAATAATTTTCACATCTTTAATGTTCATTATTATTTTACTGTGTGACTATTATACGCCTCTTTGGATGTCTGGGTGGCATGTCATGTATATTTGTGAGATTGATGTTTGCTTGAATTTCAATTTAGATCAAAGCATTAACATGTAAAATGTCACCATCTGACATTTGTTATAGATTCCAAATGCCAAATACCAACCATCAAACGCCAACCAATGAATGCCGAACACCAAAAATGCAACATACCTGTAGTGTGTAGTCAGGCTCGTAGTTCAGAATCTTCACTTGTACTCCTGTGCCAATGTTGATGGCTGGTACAATACGAACTGCAATAGGCGTATCATCATCTGAGTCATCTCCATTTGTCCCTGTTTGCCATGACTCACTGTATAGCTAAATAGCAAAAAATTAATTTGGACAGGGTGACACAATAAAATTGTACCCCATCCTCTACTGCAAAATATAACTTATAATACAAATAATGTCTCAAATTATTCTGGAGTTCCCTATGAAATAATGGTCTGTCAGCTTATTAGTAATTAGTTTAAAACATATATGACAATAAAGAATATATAGAGATTATCCTATATGAGGTTCAGGATATTAGGATTATACAGAGTCTTATATATTAAGATATCACTATATCAATGAATCAAGGGAAACCCTAGCGGACAGATATGATATATCGCTCAGCTGGAAAATAAAGTCATATCTGCCCTCTGATGAAAATATAATTATAGGATGAATAGAGGATATCCTATGATTTTTGAGGGATACCATTTTTATCCATGAGTGGATATCGCCCATCTCCACGAGGGACCGACAGGGAATGTATATTTAATATCCATCGGATAAATGTTAATCTCTCATAGTAAAGTGTTTTCTGCTTGAATTGGAAGTACTGTATGTACTTCAAGAACAACTTTAAAAATACTAAGCTCAAACGGCTCCATTTTTAAGAAATGTGTCGGACAGATGGAATCGATGGATAGACAAACGGATGGACAGATGAGTAAGTGACCCATTCAATAATCTTGTTAAACAAATAAATTAAACAAAGAAAAACACTACCACTCACCAATTCATTGTCATTCTTGTATATGTTAATCTTAGGGTTGTCTCCAACAAACAGAATACTCCCTTTTAGGTTCTCCATTTCGATCTTAAATATGTCACCAACCTTCAGTTTCTCAGTTTTCTTCAGTTTTTTCTTCGTTTCATTTCCATTACTCACAATCCTATAAAATAACGAGTTTGAATGAATGAAACAATTGGCTACGAAACTGACCATTTTTATGTGTATAATGTCAATGTTAAAATAGACAATATATAATCCATTTCCACACACAAATCACCATTCTTAATGTTCAGTAACTTTTATATTGGATCAGACCAATTCTTTTCTCAGGAAAAGCAACATTGTCATGACCTTTGCAGATAGCTACATGGTTAAAGATTTTGCTCTCTCAATCTCACAGACAGAAACATTCACTAACTTGTTTTTATCAGCATCGTAAATGAAAGAGCCATCCATCCTTGCCAGATCGATATCATCTGGACTAAATGCCTCATGAATGAAGCCAAAGTAGCAATCAAATTCTCCTCTTTTCTTCTTTTTACCTGTTGTGGTATCATCTTCATCAGATTCAAGGGTGATTACCTCAACTGTGAAGCTAGAGCAACAGGGTTTGAGGCTTGTTGAAGCACAGAAAAGGCCCTTATCTTCAATATCATTTACTCTGAAGAAAATAATATACCAATAATCTCAGTTCAAATGGCAAAATTGTGAAATCTTACACAATGTTGACCGTAAGACAAAGTTATTAATATCACCACCTATTGAAAACTAAGTACAAACTCATTATTTGTCCTGGACCAGAACAGATAATATAATGACCACTATGGATCGCAAAAATTTTGAGAGACAAAAATGGTGGCGATTTTGAAAAATAGGCTAGCTTTTGAACCAGGAGTCATAGAGGGGTTTTCTGTATTGATGTTGAATAAAAATAACTTAAAATGGGGATCCTGTTGACAGAGGTTTTAAAGCAAACGGTCCAAAAGTGGATTTCGCGAGAAAAAATGGCGGCCATTTTGAAAATAGGCGAGCTTTAGATCAAGGAGTCAAAGGGGGGTTTTCTGTATTGATGTTGAACAGAAATAACTTAAAACACGAATCCTATTAACAGAGGTTTAACGTGCCACTATTGTTGACAGACGCACCACTTACCGATTATCAAATACATTAAAACCTCTTGAGTTAAAAGTGGAACACTATTTAGGAGTATCAAACATGTTCTACTTACACAAGTTTCACTGTAAATGATTGACTTACTTGGTCAGGATGCCAGAGTCATCTATAGTCAGGTGTAGTAACAACCCCTTCTTAATACATGAAATATCAATTTGGTAATCCTACAAAAAAAACAATATCTAAAATTGTTGTCAACTATTATGTGTTCAAGTTGACCATATTTGTCACTACAACTGAAATTATCTGTCAGTCCTGTGATTGATTCACAAATCCATTATTAGTATTAAGAACTGGCCAAAGTTGACAAATAGGAAAAACTACATGTATATAATATATAATTTTCAAAAAAATCGCTCTCCTACTTTTCAGTTATAGCAAACAATGTAATAACAAGAACACAAATGTGTACAAAATGTCCCCACCAAGTGGTGATCCCGTGAAATGGTTATCCTGAAAATGAGTAGACAAGACTTTACCAACACAATTTGAGGACGGAAAATCCAAAGTGGCCACCTTAAAATTTACCCAGAATGCCAAAAATTTAGTCAGTTCTAGATTTTCATACTAAGAACCACCCCTGAAAATTTGAAATTGATCCGTCACACAGTTAACCAGAAAACATGTAAACAAGACTTTACAGACAAGATTTCAGGATGGAAAATCCAAAATGGCTGCCTTGACATTTACCAAGAATGTCAAAAAACTAATCTGTTTGTAGATTTTCATACTAAGAATCATCCCTGAAAATATGAAATTGATCTACCAAACGGTTCACCTGAAAACGGGTAGACAAGACTTTACAGACAAGATTTTAGGACAGAAAATCCAAAATGGCTGCCTTAACATTTACGCAGAATGCAAAAAAAGTAATCAGATGTAGATTTTCATACAAAGAATCATCCCTGAAAATTTGAAATTGATCTATCAAACTGTTCACCTAAAAACGCGTAGACAAGACTTTACAGGCAAGATTTTAAGACGGAAAATCCAAAATGGCTGCCTTGACATTTATCCAGAATGCAAAAAAACTAATCGGTTCTAGATTTTCATACTAAGAATCATTCCTGAAAATTTGAAATTGATCTACCAAACAGTTCACCTGAAAACGAGTAGACAAGACTTTACAGACAAGATTTTAGGACGGAAAATCCAAAATGGCTGCCTTGACATTTACCCAGAATGCCAAAAAACTAATGAGATCTAGATTTTTATACTAAGAATCATCCCTGAAAATTTGAAATTGATCCACCAAACGGTTCACCTGAAAACGCGCAGACAAGACTTCACAGACAAGATTTTAGGACCGAAAAATCCAAAATGGCCGACAATAAAAAAGTCCTTATGAGTTTTTGCTGATTTCTTTTTACAAAATTATCACATATAACTACTGTTAACAATAAAGTAGGCTTTTACAGCAAAGTACATCTGAAATTATTTATAAAGCTACTAAATAGTTAAAGTATGAAAACTCAAAAACACCATTCAATATGATACAAAGTATTATCGCGCGCTAACTTTTCTTAAGACATTCAAAATGGCTGACATGACTGAGCTAGCAGGTCCAAAACCTAATCAGATCTAGAATGAAGTGAGCTGAACAAGATGTTAAAGTTTTAAAAGCAACTGTGAAGCAGTTTTTCTTAAAGTTTGCAGACAAGGATTTTAGCATTTGACTTCAAAATGGCCGACAGGAAGTAGGTTTCGAGTTAAATTTTTTTCATCCACATCTATAGGCACTCATAAGTTATTCCTGAAAATTAGAAGGTGATACCTGTAGCGGTTTTGGAGAAAACTGCCGGACGTACGGACGGACAGACAGACAACCAGACAGACAGACGGACGGACGGACGGACGCGCCTAGGACGACAATATGGCCCCACACTATGTGGTGGGGACATAAAAAGCACAAATAAGTTTTTCATAATGAATAAAATGGTATATAACAGAATAGGGTAGCAGCACATCATTTACCCCCTCCCCTTACTGTTTTTTATTCTTTCACAACAACTGTTGTTATTTGAATGACATCCCTTACCTCTGGCGGCTTGATAAGGCTGTGGAACTTTAACGTGACAGGAGTCATTTTACACATCATACTGACAGCAGGAATATATTCATTATCTGATTCAATTGTTTCCTCTGATACGATTCTTCCATTTAGTGTGTAGTACACTGTGTATTCCTCGCCATCTAATTGAAGACTGTTTTCCACGTGGGTTTCTGGGAAAACGATTCCCATACCAACTCGGTCACCCTGTACTGCACGTAACCTTAAGAGTAAGAATGAAAATAAAACGAATAATATCAAATGGAAATAAGAATCACGGATTGAGAAGAGAAACGGAAATTATAATATTCATTAACACATGTTTTATTTGAGATAATATCAAACTAGAAAACAGCAATTCCATGTAGTAGCAAATCCCACCGACAAGACATGTTTGGATAATAAGGGGCATTTTGAAAATTTCTTCTTGAATGGAGCTCCTTTGTCCCTAAGTTATGAGCATACAAAATCTGAACCCAATCCATCCACTGGTATTTGACTTATCAAAGATTTTAAGAAAAATTGGGGCCATTTTGAAATCCAGTAACCATCTTGAAAGTGTCTTCTTAAAGTCCCCGTCTGAAGTTTGAAAATATTTTTTTTTCATTCATTCACTATTTGTCATGACTTAAAAAGTTATTTTACAGATTAAAAAGTTGTGAGCATTTCAAATATTCAAATTTCCCGCCATTTTTCAAAAAAAATTTAAATCATCAAGTATTTCTTAATGCAGTTCAAAAAAGATTATCTTTTTAACATCAATGCAAATATATATTATATACACCAACTAAATGCTGACTTGACTATTTTTGTGGTTGACATGTATTTTCATAAGATAGGCTACTCACTCATATTCAGTTGGATTTGAATCATTATATACACCAACTAAATGGTGACATTGGAGCGCAAGGTTCAGGTTCACTATCTTTCCTCCACTTTCAATGATATCAAACTCTATGTAATTGAGGGCCTTAGAGAATGGACTAGTGAATGAAATCACACCATATCCACTAGGGGCACTGCAAATCAAATTTAAAAAAATACAATGTAATGAACATATGAATGGGATATGATCACAAATAATGGGTAGTACCTCAGGGATCTGTCCTTGGGCCACTCCTATTTCTCATCTACATAAACGATCTTCCTGACAACCTCAGATCAGAATGTTATATTTATGCGGACGACACGTCAGCCTATGCCTCTTTCAATATCGATGATAACCAAACCTTTGACCTGCAACATGATCTGAACATAATTGAACAGTGGTCTATTAAATGGCATTTACAATTTAAAGCATCAAAAAGTGCTCACATGATATTCCAACCCAAGAATATTAATAATTTTGACATTATGCCCTTATTCTTTGAAGGTGTTGAAATCCCATACAAAACTTCCCATAAACACCTGGGATTCACTTTTGACCACCGCTTAAAATTTGATGTACATATAAGTGAACTTGCCAGCAAGGTGCAAAAACAACTCAATCCACTGAAATCACTATCTTATAAATTAAAATCTAGGCACCTTGAACTTATATATAACTCCTTTATTTTACCACACCTGGACTATTGTAGTTCAATCTATGGCTCAAGCACAGCTCAAAATTTGATAAAACTAGACAGATTGCACTATAGAGCAGCACTCAGCTGCTCTGGGGCATTACATGGATCAAGTACTCTTAAAACTCTTGATTGCCTGAAGTGGAAACCTCTTGAGTCCAGAAGGAGAGACAAAAATCTCATTATTATGTTTAAAATTTGTAGAAATATGGCACCCGATTATATTGTTGAATGTTTTGACCATTATAAATCTGAGCAAAGAAGGGTTCTCAGAACCCATAGACCTTTCCAAATACCGGTTAAATCAAGTGCACGACTAATTAATGGACCAGTGCTAAGATTGATCTCTGAATGGAATAAGTTATCACTAGAAGAGAGGTCTACTCCCACCATCTCTTTGTTCAAAAGTAAAATCAAAAAGAAATCTTCAAAGTTTAATGACTTCAATACAACTTCTAAACTCAATCTTTCTCGAAAACAAGAAATTACCTTAAACAGAATTAGATGCGGACTCTATTTTGAATCACAAAAGTTTGCTCATAATTTTCCCAACACAACTAATCTATGTGTCTGTGGAAAGGAAAAACCTTGAAGAAACCCTTGAGCAGCAAAACCTTGAGACCCATCTCAGTGGACAAGACAAAATTGAATTTTTAATTTTCAAAAATTCATTCTCAATTCAACAAGATTCTCAACTAAAAGGAATGTTCGTTGATTTTATTCTTAGCTTAACCTAACCTATTTTATTTTGATTTACTTTTCACCATTAGGTGTAGGCTACTAGTTAGCACATTTATATGTATAACTCACTCAATTAATTTAATTAATTTAATTTATATTCATTTCAAAACGCTAGCCTGTAATGCACATTGCGCTAGGCAGCGACCTGTGTAACTCTTTTGACTGCAATATGATTGAAATAAATGTATAATGAACCGAAAAACAAATAATGGGTGACCATTCCAAAGGACTTGGTTTTATGGAATATAACTGATCTTTGGGGTGATGACTTAAGATGTCTGGCCAGCCTCACAAAAAAATTTGACTTGGGTAAGATACTAACAATGTCTTACCCCATCTATACTGACTTATACTACTACTTACCTTTGTTCACAGACTGCATAACGAATGTGTGTACATAACAGGTGATGTCTCAAGACAAGTTTTATTGCATTCAAGTAATTTGAAAATTCATTTCAATGAATCTAGTCACGCTAGAAAATCCTATTATGATTGAGACCTTTCAAGGCTCTTTCCAAAAGTTTTGAGAGCATGACAAATCAGTGTTTAACTTTTAAATATTTGTGCAATTTTGTACAAAACATGTGATATTTTATGAAAAGTGTTCAATTTAGGCAGGTTAATTTTTCAAATATGACTGTTCACTGTTCACATTTCATGTTTTAACATGGGAGTCAATGGGGAAAAAATGACTTCAAGAAGTGTTTAGATTGGGAGGTGTACGGATTAGCCAGGTTTCACTACATATGTTCCATTTTCATTGTGAAAATGTGAAAAAATGTGAAGCTTCTTATTTTGACACGAATGTTGTTCCATTACATCAGAAGTGACTTCATTGTGAAAATGTGAATATGTGAAAATGTTAATATTCTTATTTGGTCTTACATGAATGTTCCATTTGACAGGGCCTCAAAATACACACAGGACTTTACCCTATGTAAAGGTTCGCCATAGCGGGGCTTCAAGGCAGTCGGAACACTCTCCTGTAACAAGTATGTCTTTTCTTTTAGCAATTTAGATTATTCCAATTCATTTGCAGTTGTGGTCTGTTATTTTTATATACTTTTTGCAAGTGCCTCGATGAAATAATTCCAAGGTTTAATATCACTATCAAGGACAGAATTTAAAGGGTTACTATCACTAGCAATGACAGGAGTCCACATCTCTTAGGCTGACATTATATAAAAACAATCATAACAAGGACACAACGTGTACAACATGTTACCACCAAATAGTGAGTCTATTAGATTTTTCATCCTGAATGGCCAGCACTAATCAGTTGACGAGACAAATTTTTACGACAAAAATCCAAAATGACGGCCTTGATATTTTCCCAGAATCCCCGGAAGCTAATCAGTTTGAGATTTTCATACAAAGAATCATCCCTGAAAATTTGAAATCAATCCATCAGACCGTTCACCTGGAAACGCATAGACAAGAATTTACAGAAAAGATTTTAGGACTGAAAATTCAAAATAAAGAGTTATCTGATACAACTACTGTTTAACAGTTTGACAGTGACATGGGTTTTTACAATACAGGACACCGGAAATTATTTATAAGGCTACTAAATAATGAAAACTTAAAAACACCATATTAATATGTTCCAAAGTATTATCGCTCGCTGACTTTTCTTAAGTCATTCAAAATGGCTGCCATGACTGAGACAACATGCCCAAAATCTAATCGGATGTAGAATGAAGTGAGTTAAAGAAGATGTTGACATTTTAAGAGTAACTGTGAAGCCGTTTTTCTAAGTTTGCAGACAAGGATTTCAGCATTTGACTTCAAAATGGCCGATAGGAAGTAGGCTTTTAGTCAATTTTTTTTCTATCACATCAGCATGTACTCATAAGTTATCCCTGAAAATTTGAAGGTGATATCTGTAGCGGTTTTGAGGAAAACTTTCGGACATATGGATGGACCTACATACATCCATGTACATACTAACATACATACAGAGGACAGACGTGCCCAGGCCTACAATATGGCCCCACACTAGGTGGTGGGGACATAAAAATGCAATTTAAACCTAAATTCATGCTTTAGAGAAGCTTACATTAATGACCATATGTGCAATGATTTGCTGAAGTTCTAGCTTCAAAGAATCTGACACACCATCAGCATTGTAGGTCAGAATCCTTGGACTGCTCCTCAGTTTGCGTAGAAGATCATAATTCACCTGGAATGTAAACAATGAGCAATTTCAAAAGACTAATTAGTAATTACATAACAATTAATAATAAATTAATTGGTTTTATGTGTTTTTCATGGGAGTTAGTCAATTATAACATTTCAATTCTGAAGTTTGCATGTAAACAAAACTGGTTGCCAGGAGATGCAGTTCAATGTAGGTCAACGCGCATGCGCAGAAAATAATCAATTTCCTTCCATTTTTTATTGTGGCTGGAGGTACAGTAGCTCTTGATATCTGAGCGAATCTTGTAAGTATTTATCTGCCAACCCTCCCCCAAAAAGACCACCCATGAATTATCCCCCAACTAAGGTGAGATCAAGAAAATGGTAAATGAGATATGGTTAGTAATAAATGAAGGTAAGCAACTAAAGTTATCACTATTATATTGCTCAAATGTATATCTTTAATGACTAATCCCTAAAAAACCCACATAGACCAAAAATACAAATAAATGTAATAATAATGGTACGCAATATACACCCCCTCCATAAGTTTGAAAACAGGACATAACCATTAGATTTCTGATTTTGTTCCTTAATTGGATTAGTCAGAAATTCATGACGGATGAAATTGATCAATTCAAAAATGAGCCATTATAAGTAAGAAAATTGCCTACTCCATGCAATGGCTTTATTTGACTGCAAACAGAAGTGAAGGTCACCCACAAATGATGTACTCATTGCATGGATTATTAAATTTTTCTTTGGTATAATGAAACATGAGTTAAAAATTAATTTGTGAAATTTATTTATTTATTTTATGAAAATAGCATGCTCCCCTACAACGGAAAAATCTTTCGATCCCGGCCCTACCCATGAATTTGGGAGAATTTCAACATTAATGAATTTCCCAATAATGTACTTCAAAACATAAACAACTTAACCAATCGATAATGATCATTGATCGTTTGAGAGATATTATATTTGAGACTGAGAGGTATACATTGGTTGTTCAACTGTTCATGTTGCTTGCAATTTTTACACTCCCTATACACCTGGTTAAGCCTTTAATTTTCTTTATTGTCCAAGTTTTATCAGAATTTTGAATTAAATTAAAACTTACATTTGTAGAATTCATTTCAATGCCAACATATCTGTCTGCGATCAAATAACTTGCTCCCTGGGTTGAGAAATCATAGTCCCCCACACTGTCATCTAGTATGTGTTTGAGTACACTATACTTTGTTGAGCCAGTGTTATAGACTACTAAAGGAACTTTTTCAATGGTATTTAATTTTACTCCAGTTTTTCTCTCTTCAATAATCTTTGCTACAATTACAAAAATTAAACAACATATTTGTATTTATTAGTGAAATTACATTTTAGGGGTTAGGATATCCCAAAGGCCATATAAAGTGAGTAGTTTAGTTGGTCAGGTTTTTGGTAAGTAGCAGAATCTTCAAAAATTCTTGATCTAAATCATGAGATAGGATGTTGAACATATACTTAACTTTAAATGGCCTAATTTCTTTTTTCTGTTTATTCTCAAATGATGCAAAAGAGGTTTCACAAACACACACTTTATTTCCATAAACGAAAAAACTAATGTTCATAAAATGGAAGTATTCCTTATTTGGCCTAGCCCATATTCTCAGAGACAGCTTACTTTAGATGTAAGCCAGCTAATTTTCTCATCAATGATAGAAAATCACAATAAATATTAAATGTTTGTCATTAAATAATAATAACAACTTTCCAGACAAATTATCTATCAAGAAAACATGCTAAGACTCTAAGACAGAGATATCTGTATGATACTAAAAAGTGTTCACTAAGACATGGTTTACTGCACATACATATACATACATTTGTTCACTAGGGCAGATTTTACTGTACCTTGTCTAATCATGAAGTTTTTGTCCTGAATCCATGTTCCATTGAGATTCACCTCCCAGGGCCTGTCAATATCCTCAGGAGTATCAGCATTTTGGAATACACGAGCAATCACATTCTGGATAGATAAATAACCATAATCAGGATTTCATTCTGTGTTTACGTCAACTTTTCTTTAACCATTAATTTTTTACTAAACTCATCTGAAAGCTGAATAAATGTGTGGGTCTCATTTTTTTAAATTCTTCCGTGGACTCTTGTGATTAATTCACTTCTATGAGGCAAAATACCCTCTTTATTAAACAGTACATCAATTAATAAAAGAGGTTTAAAAGATAAAGAGGACCCTAAAGAGTATTCCATGCTGATGTTCCTTTTTCAGAAGTGTTCCACTTCACAGTTTTTACAGTATTTATACTTACTTACAGCCAAATCACAGTATTCTGCATCAGTATGTTGCAAACAGGGTCAAATTTAGACATTACAAAATCTTTTAAATCATTGTATTTTTAAAAAATATAATATATTACCTTGATAATTCCAGAAGGATTTTAAAGTATTATTGCTTGAAAAAAATTGGCATCATGTTCTATCTATGACTAAATTTTGATTACGGATGTGACATTAATATTTTAAACTGTCAGAACACTTATTAACAAAATCTTACATTCAGTAAAAAGGTTTTTAATATTATAGCATAATGTCTTAGTTAACACAACAGTAAAAGGTTTAGTGAAAATTAACTTTGTCTTGTAGAAATAAGACAAAATAAAAACTGAAATCTGACACATTTTTGCGCAAAATATTTGTTGCACTTTCGTTTCTCATATGTTTGTTACTTGGACTACCAAAACAATTTTTTTATTTTTTTATGAAAGGAGAGGACTTATCTCCTCTAAATGAAATACAAATTGGTAGCAGTATATGGTCCAATGCATTGAATAATTTTGTGCAGAACGAAATATGAATCTGATTACGGATGTGACACATCAGTTCAAATGTAACAAGTCCACTATACTCAGTTATAAGTCACCTATTATCAGCCATTGCAATTTTAACTTTAACATCAGTACCCATATGCTTATATGTTATGCAGTTTTGGGACCTTTTTGTGTTTTTTCTGATTAGTGCCATTTACAACAGAGGTTCCTGGGGGTTGGTACTGATTTAAGGGAAGAATCTTTCTAGGGCTTAACTATACATTGAGAACTAATGATCTGATTGGGAAATAGTAGAGTTTCTTTCAATTCATTTTCGTTACATCTTTCAAATTCTAATTTCTGTTACTTTCTTCCCATTATCTTTTCAGTTTTCTGTTGTTAATTATGATGAATCATTTTATGGTTCAATTAAAATATGTACTTTGTGAAAGACTGAAAATGTAGAACCTGAATAGAATGAGGTATTTGTACCTGAAAATTACATTCAAATTAGGAAGCAATTAACATTTCTGAACAATGGAACTATTTTAGCAACGCCTTGATACTTTTATCACTTATTGCTGTTTTTTCTTTTTCTTCTTTATCAAAGAAGATTTTTTTAGGTTGTATGTGATGATTGAAGTTATCAATGATCCCAGGTTTCTTTTCAAGTGTTATAGGTATTAGACTTTCAATCCAGTTCACTCCTCTATATTTCTTCTCCAAAGGTGGAATGCTTATATACAAGTACTATAAGTAGATGGTTGTTCATCATCAATATCAGACATCAACATTAAGTCCAAAAATCTGGAGGTTCACCTTTAGCAATTGTGTCCGTGTCATTACTGATGGAATCATCATGTCTGTCCAGAATTAGGGGTTGATCACCAGGTCTTATAATGCTATCAATAATATGAGATAATCATCAATCATGATAACACTTTCCTCATCACTCTATGTACCTCTGCTTTGAGATTTCAATTTTTGTTTTATCTGTTTGACATATCTTTCAAACCATGCTGCCCAAGGTGCTGCTTGGTAATACAAGTCTGCTAGACTACAGTTTCTAGTTACACTTCCACTATATTCAATTTATTTAGGGACCAGGTATATTAAAAGTACTAATCAGCTCACTTCTCAATCATATTTCACGAATAATATCATTATTAAGGTATCCTTTATTTAAGTGATTACGGATGTGACTTAAGACACCTTGTTATATTTGGTGCAAATACACCATTCCTTTGGCAAGCCAAGTTGCTTTAAAGGTTATAATATAATGTTGATACATCATATAGATTAAAAATGCAAACCGTGTTAAGATTTATGACATTTCCCTGTGTTTTTACCTAAGACAGAAAAAATCTTTCATTTTTTAAAAAATCTCAACTTTTCACAACAAGCAAAACTCTTATTTTCAGTCAGATCTTTTGAACTTCACGAAAAATCATATTTACAATTCGATTACCTGTATTTCAAATCGATTTATCAATGAATTACTCAATATAACATGAAGAAAGTCTGACAAATGATCATGTATGCTTTTTGATAACGAATGTGACTGATTTCGGATGAGTGTTTTTGTCAATTTACAGGAACCATTTGAATGTAACATTGAATTCATATGCTAATTTAACTAGATTCTGCCTAAACACATTGCATAATATGTGTTTTTAGATGGCTAAAGCTGCAATTTTGATAGAAATCAAGCTGAAACACTGATTACGGATGTGATTGGTTTCATTTTTTGAATCAAAATATATTTTTTGAGTGCATACAGAAATATATATTGCAAAGAAAACACTATCAATCTTCTATTTTTCAAATCTTTAATCATTTACTGATTTAGTGATGTGAAAACTGTTGCATAAATCTTTTCAAAGGCCGATATTTTCGACCGTTGCGATCATCATTGCTAATGCCAAAATTGCGTAACAAAAAAGTGTGACATTTACAAAATACCCAATATTTGGTTTCATCCTAACTTGAATCACATTGGATTGCAATCATAATACTTGGAACTAAATTATCTTTCAGAAAAATACATTGTTTTCAGATACTTTTGATGATTAATATTTTTTTGACACTTGGGAAAAATAGAAATTTTGCCTTGCAACATTAGTTTTGTGAAAATATGGCTTTTTTCATGCTTTAACTAGTCATAACTACATGTAGTCATAACTTTTGAAACGTAAGTCCAATTTGCTTCAAATTGTCAGCATTTCTTCATTACTTCATCTTTTTGAGGTGGTAGAAATATGTAATTAATAGATCATTTACCTTTAAAGGTTTGCTTTCGTCACGATTTTGGACAATAGTGTTCAGAATACTGTGATATGGCTGCGAATATTCTTCTGATAAACTATCCCCGATCCTCCATTCAAACTGGGCGGAATACAGAAAGAATTCAGACTTTTTGTGTTTAAACACTGGCTTGTCTTTGCTAGAGCTAGGCTGATGTATATACACTCCATTGACTTCAGGGGACAGGAGGTCACTCCTCACATCCAGCTGCATCTCTTTGTACCCAACACACTGAGAAACTGCAAAAATAATGCCACTTATTTATTTTGCCTGGGAAAATAATATTAACATGCAAAATGTCACTACCTGCCATTTGTTACAGATGCTAGACTTGAAACACCAACCACCAAGCACTAGCTATTTTTCCAGATGGCTGCCATGTGTTCATTAAATATCTACATGTCTAGTTTTATTAATATCATACATAACTTTTTTACATTTAAAACACATTGCTATTACAGTTTTATATACTGTACCTAAATAACTGAAATGGCTGCCATTTTGGAAAGAGTGGCCATCTAAAAAATTTGGGCTTTGGAACAGAACTTTTAATCTGATAGGCCACATGTGTACAAAATATGATCACAATCGGCCCAGCAGTATTTGAGTTATTGCCTGGACATATGGACATACATAAATACGGACGGAAGGACGGAAGGATGGATGGAGGTCCCTATATCCCTCCGAACTTCGTTGGATGGGATAATAATGTTTAAAGTGATATACACGCCTGGTGATCGTAGAATTGGGACGGAGGGGGGGAGCAGGCAATTTCTGCTAGAAATTTCAACAAATCTGGAAGATTTATTTTTTAAAGAAGAAGTTTACTAATGAATTGCTAAATAAATAGGCTCACGGTATTGTAAAATATGTTAGGTATTCTAGGATTTTTTTTCAACCGATACTCTTTTAGGGTATAAGATCTATTAAAAAAGGCGCAACGCACCAACGTGCAAAAGTCAATGTTGTTGCTATAAATGAAGCAACAATGGTGTACATGACCTGTAATAAATACTTGTAAGTGACATTATCGTCACAAAATTAATGTTATTGCTGACTTTGTAAAATAAGTTTCCATAGGTGAAATAAAAAATAATCGAAAATAATTCTGGGACGGAGGGGGGAGCAATATGTATTAAGACATGATACATATTGCTCCCCCCTCCGTCCCATAATTATTTTCGATTATTTTTTATTTTACGTATTGAAACTTATTTTATAAATTCAGCAATGGCATTAATTTAGTTATGATATCGTCACTTACAAGTATTTAATACAGGTCGTGTAGACCATCGTTGCTTGATTTATAGCTAAAACGTTGATTTGTGTCTGTTGGTTGCCTCGCACCTTTTTTAATAGATCTCATATCTTAGATGCCTATCGTTTCAGAAAAAATCCCAGAAGACCTAACATATTTTACCATACCGTGCGCCTATCAATTCAGCAATTCAATAGTAAACTTTTTCTTGAAAAAATAAATCTCTCAGATTTGATAAATTTTCTTGCAGAAATTGCCTGCTCCCCCCCTCCGTCCCATTTTCACGATCACCGGGCGTGATATATTCCCCGGCCATTTTATTGTCAAAAATCATTTTCTTACCCTGTGGTTCAGCGTTGATAATCGTGCAGCCAAAGAGTCTCATATTGCGATCCAGTGTATTGGTGAGGTCAAAGGTCACTCTTGTACCAATCAGGGAGAGTTTACATGTTCCAGGGCAAGAGTTCACCAGTTCTATGAGAGACTTCTCTGTCAAGTCAGTGCAACCATCTAGTATAACCTACAATATTACACATAATATGTAGAATTGTGTATTCAAAGTGGACCAGGAACAATGGTCCCACCTGGTAATAAAGATGTTACATCTCAAAAACAAAATGGATTTACTTCTGTTTTTATTTCTGTCACACAAGACGGAGGTTGATTTGTATCCAAATATTTCACCCCTGTGTAAATAGAAACACCTTGTTACTGAACACCTAGTCAGTCATGAGCAAATGTATCCAGCAGATCCAATAATCGAGTGAGAATTCCCTCACTTCAGCAACCAGGATGTTATCTGGTGTTTAACGTCTTAGTTGCATTGTGTTAACATTTTAAAGGGGTTCTCACTCAATTATTGGAGCTTGGATGTATAAACTCGTGACTAATTTGCTTACTTATTTAACAAAATATACTCTTAAACTCTCAAATATACTCTTAAATAAAACACTGTTGAGTATAATAAATTCATACTTTGAAGAATTAATAGATTTAGTTAACAGTGGTGGTATAATCAAAACAGACAACAGCACATGGAGAAAATATTTTACAATGATACATTGTCAAGTCATACCTTGCGTAGGGATTTGCTGCAGAGCAAAATATCACCAAGCCACTTCACTCCATAATCTGACAAGTGTATACATCCGCTGAGATTCACATATTTCAATGAGCTAAAGTAGTTCTTTTTTTCATGCAGTTCTTTCATAATTTTGTCATTCATGAGGATATTATTGGCAAAGTCCAAAGTGTGTATGGGTAAGCTACCACTATTAGAGCCTTCTCTGGGCTTTATTGTGATGCTAATGTTGTCATGGTAACCAAGCTTACCACCAAAGGAAGGATTTAACAGTTTTACTTTAAATTGTTTCTCCTGAAATAAAACATAAAAAGGTGTGTATACAGGGTGTCCCGAAAGTATGGGGCATACTATGACGACACTGGTATATGTCTGCCTAGGGGGCCCCATACTTTCGGGACACCCTGTACATATGTGTAATTGTCAGCCCATCCTACAAATGCAGGTCTCCAGACATCATCCACTAAGTTCCTTCCTTCTTATTCTTGGAAGAAGGAGGTACAACTTCTGGAGGCCTGTGTTCGGAGGATGAGTCAGTCAGTCAAATTACTCATTCTATTCGCTTTGGATTGATATTAAAAGTGACAAATTTAATATTATATAAAGACAACTACAATTCAGGCACCATCTTCAGGGGTTTCATTAGCAGCAGGTAACAGGTGATTTTCACCAGTTGTTTTCACAAAAATGCTTGCTGTTTTTAGGGACTTTTCAACTTTTCCATGTCAAATTTATGATTTCCATTAATTTTGCCTGTTGTTTTCATTTATTTAGCCTGTTGTAAGAAGTTTTAGTGAAACCCCTGATCTTCAAAATTCCTATTTTAGCATAGGCCGATGTCCATAAGGCATTACTCTATTAAATTTGAAGCAAATCCGTCAACTGGTATTCAAGTTATTGTCCAGAGAGACAAACATACAAACAAATGGATGGTTTCTCTATATTCCTACATTCTGTGGGATAACAATACACTGTAGGCCTGAAAACTTGAAACCCTTTCGACAAAATAATTTTTCAAATTTTTTTTTCCACTAGCCTTATAGGTGACTACATACATGTCCATAAGGCATTACTCTATTAAATTTGAAGCAAATCCGTCAACTGGTATTCAAGTTATTGTCCAGAGAGACAAACATACAAACAAATGGATGGTTTCTCTATATTCCTACATTCTGTGGGATAACAATACACTGTAGGCCTGAAAACTTGAAACCCTTTCGACAAAATAATTTTTCAAATTTTTTTTTCCACTAGCCTTATAGGTGACTACATACCTCATTCACAATTCCGATTTTGAAGCTCAAACGTGAAACTCTATAATTGTTTATGCCAATATAACTGACACTCCTCAGTTTGATTGTGCCAGAGGCTTTGATAAAATCAAACATCTCTTCATCGTCATCTACTCGGCTGACACCCTTAGCAGTATCATCTCTAAACACAGAATCATTATAATTTACATAAAATTTAATAGGTTCTTCAACATTAATGTTATTTGCATCGAAGAATTTCATTAAAAATATTTATGTTTTTGCATAAAGGAATTTCATTAAAAATTCTGAAAAAATATGTTTTTTGCATAAAGAATTTCAAATAGATGTGAGGCAGATTATGGACATACAATTGTACATCCACTAATGCTAAAACTTTATCCTCATTAATTTTCAGAACATTGATGAATATACACTCCTTTAAATAAAATTTCTCTGAATATCTCAAATTTTGGCTCATCCTTCTATCTATTGAAAAGATTAACATGACATTTCAATACACTTTGACTATGGGGAAATTTGGCATGTTTTTAATACATAATACATGTAGATTACTTTTGTAGAAAAAACAATTAAATACTGTAACATAAAATAAAAATGGACTCACTCAGTTTGAAAGTCGACAGAACTTTCATAATTATAGGTCGAGTCATCCTCCTTCCCTCTTCTGTATACAAACACAGTGACTACACTGCCGCATTTGCTTAACTTGTAACCTGCAAAAATATAATGTTATCTATAAAAGTAAGAACAACTATGTTTGTCTTGTTTTAAAACTTCTACCCCTTCCCAATAAATCAAGATAAAGAAAAAACACTTTTCAAAATCATATTTATAATGACTCGAGGGCGCTTCCAGGAAGCTGTAGTGTAACAAGCTAGATACTAGACATGAAAGAGAGTGTGCCAAATTCAATGTCCCATGCAGGAATCATACCCAGGACCAGCCACAATAGCTGAGCTGTAGTAGCAACTTGCTATCCTGGGTTATTACAGAATATTTGCTAAGTATTCATTGTTCAGTTTCTCATACATGATGACATATTTTGACTCATTTTTAAACACCAAGGCCATTGCCAGGGGGTTGCGCCGGGTGCACTTGCACCCGACTTGAGTTTTGCCACGTCGCTTTTTAAAAAAATTGACTCGTCGTTATTTTTTTAATTTGCCTCAGAAAAACGTGAATATTTTGCCTCAAATTATGTTAGACACTTTCTCATTGGGTTTCAATCAACTATTCATATGAGAAGGTGAAATGCCACTGCTGATTATGCACAAAATCTTAATTGAAATGTGAGAGAAGATAGAATAAAGTTGACCGTGATAGTTCATTGCGCAACTTTTTTCAAATTTTTGGGCCCAAGTTTTTGTTTAAGGGTTTTTCAGACTTAAAATGTGTACATGCTAGCTGTTTGTCTGACTGACATGCTTTGCCATGCTTTCGATTTTTTGCCTTATCAATCTGAAAAAATGCCTAGTGCACCCCCCTTGAGCAATCCTACCTATGCCACTGAACACATTTGGCTCAAGAGAGGTATTGATGTAAACTAGGACAAAATTCCAAAGGGGACATAATACTCTATTTATCACCAGCCCTTTTTTTAAATTTTTTTTTATTTCAAAGAAAAAACATGTTAAAGCAATTGCAAAAAACAATAATAATACAGTTACATGGGAAACATACATTTGACAATTTTACAATACAGTATTGGTTAAACGTTAGTCTTTAAGAAATTTTATCCCATTGGCAATTTTTTTTATTGTACTACAACAATACAAAGAGAAATGTAATAAAAAGTATTTCACCTGGCTTATTGCGCTCCTTCTCCTCTTGATCTTCTATTTTAGGATCATATGGTTTAATGTCACTGGTCTGGACATCATCATCATTTTCTAACACAGGGCCAAACTCCCACACTTTCCAGCACACTACAATGTTAAAATATTTCTACATTTAACACACCAGGACCGTAACCAGATTTTGCCAATGGAAGGTCAGTCTTTGAAAAATTCCTAGAAGTTTGACAATTTTGACCCAAAATCACTTGACCAGTGCTCAAAATTGTAAAAACTGGATGATTTTGAGAGTATCTTTGGCTTGGAGGGGGAGGGTTTGGGGACTATGGCCTGCACACTACAAGTACTTGTTTTGAATATCCCTGAGCTATAAGGCTATCATGAATTAGACTATCCTAAGAAAAACTGCATGCTAAGTATAATATGATAATTCTATTGATTGGCCCATAAGTAGGTTTTCTATTTCAGTTTACAGATGGTTGAGTAATTCTAAACCTACACTGGGCAACCCTGTTTATCTTATCAGAGGCCATTTTATGTGTTGCCAATTGATGTTTAAATCAAGTGTTGCCCATTGGGGTTTTATTCAAGTGTTGCTCATTGGGGTTTTATTCAAGTGTTGTCAAGTGTTGGGTTTATTCAAGTGTTGCTCATTGGGGTTTTATTCAAGTGTTGTCCATTGGAGTTTTACTCAAGTGTTGCTCCTTATGTTTTTATTCAAGTGTTGCCTATTGCCCATTGGGATTTTATTCAAGTGTTGCCCATTTGGGTTTATTCAAGTGTTGCCCATTAGGGTTTTACTCAAGTGTTGCTCATTATGTTTTTATTCAAGTGTTGCCTATTGCCCATTGGGATTTTATTCAAGTGTTGCCTATTGGGGTTTTATTGCCCATTGGGTTTTTATGATTAAATTTATTATTGAACAAGAAGTTATCATTTTCTTTTTGTTAAAGATGAAAGATTGAAAGTTTAATTACCATCAGAGTCTGAAGACTTTACTTTTGAATAAGCAAATGACCAGCTAAATGGTGTTACACCATTCTCATCTTTTTCTAATTGTTTAGGTTGGATGGAGTACCCCAAGTTCACCTTAAATTCTTTTTTATTTTCTCGATCCTCCTGAGATATCTACAAATATTGAAGAAAATAATAATAAAAATGACAGGGGTACACATGGTAATTCATTCTACTCACTTTCTTAAAATAGGTCAAGTTGAAAAAGTAGATCAAGTTACAAATACTATATCATGGACAAGATTAACCCATATAAAAAAAGATAATAAAATATTATCAATGGAATTAGGTCATCATGAAATCGTTGTGTGACATTGCTTTTTACAAAATTTATTGAGTAAAAAGAGAAAATTGGTAAACTTGGGAAGCTGAAACTTGACACTGATATACTAACTACATGTATCATAATCATACCTGTACAGGTGCCAGGTAATTATTTGATATTTCCTGAGTAGCTCCTCGAATGAAAACTTTTGTACACGTTTTGTTATCCATATCTGTTAATTTCATCTCAGTGCTTTGGACTGCTTCAATGGATTCATTATTTTCAAGCGAAGAAACATTCCCAACGAAAAGAGAGATTGAACCACTGGAGTCACTCAGATATGTTTGTGTAGCATCATGGACAATACAGACGCTCCCATTATGGTGTTGTATAGGACTTGGGTATAGAATGAAAAATTCTAAATCACCATAATAACTTTCATGGACCAACTGAAACTCAGGTCCAACTGCCTCCTTATTTTCAATGGTTTCCATCCCTTCATCGACAATTCCTTTCTTTCTCTTTTGGCTTTCAATGAATTTCATCGCTTCATCATATTCTGGGTCATCCTTATCCAAATCATCTGCCTGTTTTATTACTTCTTCCAAATCATCATCATCAAGGATACCAACGCTGCTATCATCACTGTCATCTAAGGATTTAACAGAGAGGAAGTACTCAGGAAACTTGTCATATCTGATATAATATGGACCAATCCTACGAGGCTGTCTTTCTGGCATACCTGGATTGTGTTTCCTGAAGTAAGATTTCCAAAGTCAGTTCTTTACTGAACACAAATATTTATGAGACATAAGGTTCAAAAGAATATATCGAGAACATATATGCCTTCTTAATGCAAAAATGACAACAAAGATTGGTGCTGAACAACACTTCATTTTGGTGCCTAAATATTGCTGCTGAATATCCAAACTTGTTTCAATGTATTATGTTGATTACTGTTTGGTGCACAAAGACACCAAAAATCTATTACTAGCCTAATGATTTAAGGGAGAAACATGGGTAAAGATTTCTTATTAGCCAAGTATTCGCACTGTGTTCAGGGCACTGTCTTCAGGGTAAATTTTATTAATATAAAGTAAACAAACAAAACATAAACAAGACATACAGTGATAAATAATGCAGACCTATACCTATACACAGCCAATATAATTCAGCATCGTTTCGGCATCAAAAAAATTTGGCGCTGTTCGGGCACCGTTTCGGCACCGAAACCTTTTGACACCAAAATTTGGCACCAGACTAGTCAGTCCATTTGGTGCCGAAACAGCACCGAAATTTGGCACCAAAAATCGTTGAAAATCAGATTGCATTTTGGGGGTGTATAGAGCAAAATGATTGCCATGTAGTAGTAATTTACCCTGCTTGCTCAAAACCTTGTCAAATGTTGGCATACGTTTGCTTTTGAATCTAAATCAATTAAAACTGGCTTTCCAATCATTTTGATGACAATATTCATCAAAAATGTATTGATAAAAACTTACATGCGAATCTCATTATACTTCTTCATGTACCAAAGTTCTCCATTTTCATCAAAAAGGGATTCCCGGTCTGAATCTTCATCATCACTTTCATCAGCCTCACCAAAGGGCTCAGCCTTTAGAACAATGTTATTTTCAGTTCCTTTAAGACTTGGCTCTTCAACATATTTCAGCTGTCCATCTGTTTTTTCCACTTGGAAATTAGACCATACCTTTAATTACACAAGCAAATTAAATTGATTACATAACATATCAACTTGGACCTTCAACATATTTCAGATATCCATCTGTTTTTTCCACTTGGAAATTAGACCATACCTTTAATCACCATACACAAGTAAAATTTAATAACGCAGATGCGAGTAAGTAGTTACCAGTTTCGTCACCAGGTGGCTCGTTCGGGTCAGATAACATGGCGGGTATAGTAGAAAGTTCCATTTAACTTAAATTACATCTGTTTTAGTGGTTCAATTTTTGTATAACCCTTATGCATCTAATAGTTATGCAAATTAAAATATGCCCAGTAAAAGAAAATGTTATCTGTCCAATACAAGAAAAGATATTTCACTTTTTGTGATTTTGTAACATGGGGTCTATGAGGAATCAACCCGAGCTAGAAGTTCCATTTTCAAAAAAATTAAATTTTCAAAGTTGATAAACAAGTTTCGAAACCATTTTCTAGATGTACTTTTACATGTAGATTTCAAATATGACATCACTTTGACTGAATTTTGAATATTTAATGACGTAAATCAAGATTATTTCCATTCGCATCTAGTCTATTGATTACGTATTAATATCAAATGTTCTTAATTAGCTTATAACCTTAATCAGCTATAATTCATTTCTTCACTATAAGATCATACGGAATAATTAGCTCAAATTTTCATGTTCTACATTAATTTTTCAATGTACAACTCTCAATTCTATAATTTCATTACTGTCAATGTTGACATCAATTAAATGATCATAGGATTATATAGCATTGACATCTTACCATGAGCGTAGCGCTATTTTTCTAAGTAGTACACCACCATGGGAGCCCGCATGGGAGCAAGAGTTGAGAGAAGCAAAAAATCGTTCAGGGGGTCTGTGGGGTTCTCCCCCTTGGAAAATTTTGAAAAAATTTTGAAATTTGGATTGAATTTGAAACCATCTGGTACGCCTGTGCGTACCCAGCGTACCAATTGCTACGCCCATGCTTACCTCATCTGGCCAATTTACTGGGAAGTGACCATCTCTGTCTATATTTTGAAAGAGTGGTAGACTGCTGTCAAACACTCCTGGCTTGCTCATGGTTGAAGGACCTACTACTTATGATATATATTGGTCATCTTTTATCTGCCAATGAGTATGACTCTATGGTACTGTATTACATGTAATGCTACAGCATGTTGTCTAGTTGATCTACCACTGGGTGGCTAAAGGTTCCAACATACTTTATCAGAGTTAACAACCCTAAAATAGAAAACACAGGGAAATTATAACGGCCTGGTAAAAGATTGAACAAGGCTCGAAAATTACGAGCAATTACAGGACTCATCACGAGGTTCGTGCAAGGTTGTACAGAGACTGTTGAGGGAACGGGACTCGTACAACGTTGAACAGGCCCCGATGTAATTTGTCTGGGTAGTCCTGTACTCCTCCTTCTACCCTGTGCACAGACTAGCTATAAACTACCCTAGATGTCTTGTAAAGAATATATAATAGTTTAGAAGCCCTATCCCCTCTACCAGTGCCTAAGAATGCCAGGGTCGTAAACCATTTCAAATCACCATGCTTACCTTTTCTCAATCAATCAGCAAGCTCAAAGGGCCATGTGCTAAATGCGTGCTAATTCAATGTAACTATGTGACCATGACAGATGAAATGGCCATCTTTAAAAAGTCATACATATTTGATGATGGACTCTGATTGAGTGAAATTTATTGTAAACTGAAAGATTGAATACGAACCTCTCTTTAAGAAATGAAGTCAAACGAATATAAATGGTATCCTCCTGCAGTATTGTCTGACTCAAATAGAAAGACCTTCATCATCTAGGATCTTAACCCAGGCTTTGTGTAAAGCATCTATGATCTACTTGTAGGCTAGTTCAACGTCGTTAAACTCAATAACGGCGTTCTTTATTATTAGGAATTTTCTTGGGGCCATTATTGAGTTTAACCTCCTTGATGCAAGTTCTGAATCCATCGAAACCATTTTTCCGCGATAACAATATTATTGTGTTAAATGTTCATTTATACGAGTAAAATGAGGCTACACTTACCAATCTCTAAAGTGACATTTCCGCATGTCCGTCATTGTGTCTGTTCATCTGAGTGTCCCGGATCGTAAAATTAAACTACCAGCGAAACGAAATTGTTGTCAAATAGATTGATAATTATTATCGCGATTACTCGGGATAAAAAGATCAATTTTGAGGATAACAGGTATCTTTGATTAATTTATATAGCGCGTATATACACGCAAAATAGTTATTAATTGCAAACCAACTGTTCGTTAATGCAGTGCCGTGATGACGGTTAATTCCTGAAACGATTTGCAATTTCGATGTTACCGAAACTGACCGACATTTTCGTCATATTCCAAACCTGTCTCCAATATTTTCGTAATTATGCATCAATAGGGTCTAAGGGGGATACGGGACGGGGTGTATGTGTTTATAAGGTATGTATGCATGCTTGAATCACATTCTTTGTGTAATATTGCCATGTTTTCAGGGTTCAATTAGTTCCGCTTGTCGAAACCTGCTGAACGATTAAATTAATGCATCAAAGGCAAAATGGTCATGGAGGTTAGACCTAGCCGGGCCATAACACATGTCAGATAAGAAACGAGGCCCGGGCTAGGTCTAATGTTGTTGGACTACTTGTAGGCTAACAATAACATAAGATTAAGGTACAGCTGGAAAGTAACATTTTGGTAAAAAATTGCTAGATACCTGCACATGTTATTTTCTGGTAAAAAATAAAGTATGAAGGCATGTGTCAATTTCCTTGCTTTTTTCAGGAAAGTATCATTACATTGTCTTCTTTTAGAATATCTGGTAGGGGTTCAATGGGAACTCCAGGAAATTCTGATATTTCACACTTTCTATTTTTCCAAATTTTCTTTCAAAGTTTCCAGACAACACAGAAGCTTCCATTGACCTGTTTCCAGATATTCTAAAAGTAAACAGTGTAATGATACTTTCCTGAAAAAAGCAAGGAGATACACAAATGACTTCATACTTAATTTTGTACCAGAAAATAACATGTGCAGGTATGGCAATTTTTTACCAAAATGTTACTTTCCAGCTGAACCTTAAGGTCTAATGGAAGTTAACAGGAAGTGACAAAACAAAAAATGACAAAGCCATGCTGGATTTTGACAATTTTTTGAACCAATATAACAGAGTTCTGTTTGGACCTCCAGTCAGTTTAACTAATTCCACATATCATTTACATGACCAGGAACACAGTTGAAATGGTCAGAATGACCATAAACATGATAGAATAACCTTTTCAGCCCTCTGAAAATGTGACTAAAAAATAGCTAAGAGTAGGTGCTCAGGAAAGGTCACTGAACAGAATATTTTGACTTTTTCAGAAAATGTGCCCAATATATTGCTCTAAATGATACAATTCAAAAAAATTTGATATCATTCTTAGAAAAAGAAAAAATTGAAAAAAACTGAATTGAAAATCGATCTATTTTCCTTTTTACTACAGCCATTATTGTTTCAGACGATTTTTTAAAATTTCAAAGATTGTGTCATTTAGAGCAATATATTGGACACATATTCTGAAAAAATCAAAAGATTCTGTTCATTGACCTTTCCTGAGCACCTACTTTTAGCTATTTTTCAGTCACATTTTCAGAGGGCTAAAAAGGTTATTTTATCATGTTTATGGTCATTCTGACCATTTCAATTGTGTTCCTGGTCATGTAAATGATATTTGGAACTAGTTAAACTGACTGGAGGTCCAAACAGAACTCTGTTATCTTGGTTCAAAAAAATTTCAAAATCCAGCATGGCTTTGTCATTTTTTGTTTTGTCATTTCCTGTTAACTTCCATGAGACCTTAAGAAAAAAGCTACATTCGACAAAACGTACACTGCATAAATTGTATCAAGTAATCTCAAGTAGGAATTAACGGACATGTTAAAACATCGCTAATGCATTGAGATTTCCTGACACATGCACTTATTAGGCACGAGGGGTTCTAAATAACGTATCTATTTACCTATCGGACTTCCGCCATGTGTAAACAAATTTTCACCCAGCGATATACACATTCCAGTTTCTTACAAAAAAATATAAAATTTCAAAAAGTTTAACAATAATACCCAAAAGATAATACCGTTGGTTTATTCTGCACTGAGCGTTATAGACCTGGTACACATTTGTAAACAGTCCTTGGGTCTTCGATCAACTGAAAGCCCAACTAAGAATTGGAATGTGTAAGATCACTGATTGATGCATCGGAATACCGAACGTGTTGTGTTTTCAATATTGCATCGAATTACCGAACAAAACAATCTCTGTTTAGGACTTTGGGCTTATGGGTCGGAAATACATGTACTGACAACTGAGCAAGTGTTTTTAACTTGGATGGACCGGACTTCTTAGGGCTACATACATTTATTAAGATTTCAACAAATATACCCTCTCAAAGAAGAACATGTATGATACATGTACCAAAGGGCCTTCAAGAAATCCCAGGCCGGATGGCCACATGATCGTACCACTGACGGATCCAAAAGCTAACAAAGGAGGGGGGCAACTTTTGAAAATCAAAGGCCTATTTCTGATAATTAGGCCTAAATTTAAAAAAAAGTAAGACCCAAAAAGGCCAAGTAATGCCTAAAAAGGCCCACTAGTTTAGGCACTACAGAAATCTTTCTCAGCCCATCCCCCTAGATCTGCCAGTAGGTACCCATATTACAAGGTACATTCATGCACTGCTCTTGGTCTATATAGGAGATTCAGCACTGCCCCGAACCCCCAACTCGGAGGTCATGCATATGGTTAATTCAATTAGACAAGACAAAATATAAGATAGAGAATAATTCTTAGCCATAAATATTTTTGAAGTCTTGTATGAATATTATAATCATATCAATGCATGAATCTCAACAGAATAATTTGCATCAATTATCTGTAATGAATGAGTGGAGATGGGCGATATCCACGAGTGGATAAAGATGATAGCCCAATAACCATTTTGGCACTAAATTCAAAACTGATGACTAATAATTTATGTTGTTATCCCCTAGGCCTATATATTTAGTAACCATGGGATAAAATGAATGACCTGTATTGAATGTTGCTCTTTGTAAACAAACAAACAGTATTTTATATTTCATGTCAGGGAATATGGTCCTTTGAATTTTGATAACAGAAACAGGATCTTACATTATCAATTTTGGTAAAAATTTAAAAGTCAATAAAACAATTGACATTATAATGAAATCCTGTGAATCATATTCAGTTAATTGGTGGTTGATTAATTTAAGAACAAAAATCGAATAACTTTATTCATAACATTCTTTATTAACTCTGTGTAATTTTAAATACACATTTGTACATAAATATTATAGTAATACAGAACTAAAAGTAAAATACAGGATTAACATAACATCTACATTTAGACCTCATACATACATGTGAGAAATAGAGTATGAAGGAAAATTAACTATTTAGGTAGAGTTAGTTAATTACAATAAGAAGATTTGCACACTGATGCTATGCATTCATTGGCTCAAAAGTTTACCATTTAGCCCACCTTAATTCAGCTTTCATTCTTTCTCAAAGATTTAACTGAGGTATTTTATGTTTACTATTTCTTCTCTAGTTTTGTACTAGTTTACATTATTTCTTACTGAACTTCTTTCAGTATAAATACCTTATATTCCTAAAATGGATATGTTTTGTAATGCTAAAATGCCTGATACCACGTGAGTACAAGATGGTTATCCAAATTATATGTGTATAATACAGTTAAATTGTTAATATCCAGATGCCCATAGCTTATAACATTCAGTCCAAAGTTTAAAGATTACAAATTAGGTGATATGAACTTAGTGCCTTTTCTGATCACAAGGTGCATCGAAATTGAAGAAAATTCTGAATAACCTGCAACTTTTACCATCAATAGACTTTGAAATAAACTTTCTTTTCTGTAAATGGTCAAGCTTGAAGAATTTCTTTAATAAATTAATTGCCTTCTAGAAATTATAAGAGAAGCCTGTACCCTTTTTCAAGTTTTGTTTTAAAATCTTATGATGGCGCAAATTGCAGGCTGATACAAATGTTAAGATTTTGGTTTATTTCAAAAATGGAACCTTATAAATTATTGAACAATATGTTTTAGGCATTTGTGGAAAGAATCAAATTTGTAGTGACAACTATGCATTATCGTATACAAACACATAGTTTTAGACAGTGGCTGCAGAAATGCAGTACAGTACATTATGGTACAGTACGGTACAGTACAGTACAGTACTAGTACAGTACAGGAAAGAATTCAAGAACATGACAGCACAGATAAAAATCTATAAAAACACACTTCATTAACATATTAAAAAAATAAGTAGAAAATCTAAAATATTAACAAACTAAAATAGTTAGTTTTTATCAACTTTGAGTAAAACATAATAGCTCTTGGAAACAGTAACTATAGTAACAGTGAATCACTAAGTATGCAGTGTAATGTAACATCTCTTGGAAACAGTAACTATAGCAACAGGGAATCACAAAGTTAAGTATGCGGTGTAATTAAACAGCTCTTGTTATTTTTAATCTACAGGGAAACTTGTTAAAACTGAACACTGAGACAGGACAAGAGTGTTCATATTAAGCATGGGAATAGCTAGCTATGAGGCAACTGAGGCAACTAAGGCAATAGCCTCTCCAGTTTAACAAAGTAACTTGTTTTCAACATATTTTCCACTGAAACTGTAAAATGTACATCTGATACTCCTATGTAGAGGTATAAAGATGTCCTCTTTGACTTGAATTTTACCTCGCTTATTGGAATTCGCCTCACCTATTTTTGTCTCCTGGCCAAGCCCCTGGACAAGTGAGTTGATGAAATTTTTAGTACAGTGAAACTTGTAAAGTGGAACACCTCTGTTAGTGCATCACTTTTCAGGGTTCCAAGACCAACTGACTTAATGTTCAATGAACCTATATAAGTGGAACACCTCCCAAATGGATCAGTTTTTAGCAGTACCAGAGGTGTTCTACTTAGACGGGTTTTACTGTGCTACATAATAGAGGATTAGTCATATACACATAGCCTATATGAACTTTATGATTATGATCTTACACAGAAAAAAGTATATGATATTATCTAATGAACAGTTTAATTTATTTTGCCCAATACAAGAAATCCTGTGCATGTTAAACAACATGTACAAACAAGATATTTGGCTATAGAGGTTTAACTAGATTAGCACTATAGTTATACATGTAGTTTATGCTACAATATTATGCTTCAACAAAATGTAATCTCCTTAAACCACAACAAATCAAAAAAAAAATTTTGGGCACTTATTTTACAAAAAGAAACATGGCCCATGCAGCTTAATAATACTTCTGGCTGTAGTGGTTTCTCAATATTGGACATAGGATATGATATTTAAAACTGAAAAATATCATATTTGTATCAGTTATACAGGCTGTCCATGAAATATCTTTACAATTATTATACAAAGTCTGTAAAGACACTTTCTGAACATTCTGTGTATACATCTTGAAACGTTATCTCTTGAACAGTTATTCATAGTTTACTATAGAAGATTATCATTCTCAAACTGAATCAAATAATATTGAGATGCTCCCTGGAGCATATCTTAGCTCATTATAGCTGGGATTACAGTAAAATATGCAACTCTGAATATCACAAGATATGCCTCATGGATTGATAAGTTTTTTTCACTGTTCTGGGATCATAAAGGCCTGACTTATGACATTGACTGATTTATGAACTGAGCTTTACTGCAGATGTATACATTCTACCCATTCCATTGAATGAAAAAATGTACTGTGGGTCAATAATTGTATTGTGAGTTCAGATTCACCAGAGGTAGACTGGATTAATTATCTACCTCTGATCAACCAATCAAAATAGAACTTTAAAACTGAGGTATTAATAATAATACTGTCCTTTCAAATAAGAATCTAATAGGTTAAATGTACCCGATAGGCAAATATGCCTACATATTGTATTATAATATTTGTTTTTTGTTTAAGCGCAGTTTCACTTTTGTAATATTGATTTTGTGGATGGGTCAGGGCAAAGTATCATTTGGAATCCTTATATTTAATAAAAAATGCATTTATTCTAAAAATGTTTCAGACACTTGTAAATTGATCTCATGAATTTATCTAAGAAAAATACTAAAAATGTTTGTATTGATCCCATGTATATATCTGAGAAGTTTCCTGCGTCAAGGTCTCCATTCTCTTAATGCCCATTAAAGTAATTCTTAGTAGATGTTTATTCCTGATCCTTATGTGCCACTCTATTTTCAGTTATATGAATACAAGTCGGGAAAAGAAAATGTAATAAATTGAGAGATGATCGTGTATTCGCCTCACTTAAAATGAAATATTTGTAGTACATATGTATATGTGAGAAATGTCCTGATATAGTTTGTAATAGTCGTACATCAAACCCATGTGCCTCCCTCTATATTGTACATGTTCCATTTTCTTTTCAAGAGGGAAACGGATAAATGAAGGGAGGTAGACAAGGGGCTTGATGCATGACTTAAAATGTGTCTATTTTGGGATCCTATGCATTACTAGTAGTCTGTTGTTCATCCTCGTCATTGTCATCTTCTTCCACATCAATATCAAACACTTCCATAGAGCTAGTGCTCACTCTCTTCAGCTTCTTAACATTGTCATTCACTTTCACCCACATTCTACGGCTCTTCAGCACAGTGTCTGCTATTTCGTGAGCTGATGGGAATATATCAACCACCAACCTGGAATAATGAAAGTGTATTTTTATGTGTTTCATTTCAAAAAGATACATTTTTCATTTGGTTGTCTGATTCAGATTTCACATTTTCGTATTTCAGATGTTTTGTCAAATGATGGTCAGGAGAAGAAGAAATACCCCAGGATTCTGTAAAGGCTCATCTTTTTATGGAAACAGGTTCATCCCCGGGGGTTCATCTATGCATTCTGGGATATTCCTCCCTCTTGATGATCAGTTGATTGTCAAATAAACTGAACAAATGATTTCAAATTATATTTGTATAATTCAATGTTTAATTGCATTTTTCATTCAGATAAACATATTCATGCTTTGCTACTCTTTGCAAGTAGAACTCGTTGAACAAGGTCAAGTGGTCGAGGTCTGCTTCAGTAGTCGTTGCATCATCAGTAGTCCTCCCTCTCAGGTTTCGGGGCTTTAAGAACTATACCTGATGTAAATAGAGGTTGCCGCAGTAGAGCTGATCATGTTTAATTGCAAATGATGCTCTTGTGTCTCATTGTGCAGAAATTGCATTTAGGTAAAAAAAACATCTTCATATCTTGAATTCTTCTATCTCTCTCCAATGAATAAAACCAAGGAGCATAAATAGTTCATGATGAAACTCACTTGTAGACTGGGTATGCTATGTGATCAATGAAGCCTATTTGGAGTTCTGGAATGTGCGCTCGTTCTCTGTCCATCATCTCCGGAGGTTTCTGACCCAAGGCTTTCTCAAGATCACCCTGAGCAAAAAACTCCTGGTATATAAGCTCCTGCAGAAAAAACACAATTTGGTACATTTTGGATAAAAGTAGGTTCTGCAGACAGAACCAAATTGGTAGTCAGAATTAAATCAGTCACATCCCAGTATATTTTGATTTTCATGCTTTTAATGAACAATCAAACCATGTACCTATACTTTAACGGTGCACTGTATGCACGATGTTTCTGGTCAGTAAGTCCATATTTAAAGCTAGCAAAATACTACTACCAAAAACTGCTTTGATCTTTAAGAATGTACAATAGGCAATTATATAGATACAATACATACTGCAATTTTCCTCGAGTTTTTCCAGTTTTTGGTTTGATCTGAGAGATCACATGATGTCATCAATAGACAAAGCAGCAATGACTTATTTCTGGGGTCTGTCTTTTTATAACCATCTGAAACAAAAAACGTGCAAAATACTATAAAGTATTATAGTTCCACCAATGCAGGTTTTACTGTATATACCTGTATATCCAAGCCTTCAAGTACAGTAAAACCTGTCTTATCCAAATGCCTCTGATGCTGGCCGAAAGTATTCAGATAAGCATACATGTATGTTCACATTTCAAGTTTTATCGGATGCAAGTCGATGAGAGATAAAAAATTCTGGTCCGAGAAAAAATGCTCACACTAAGAGGTGTTCAGCTATGAGAGTTGCTAAGATATACTGTACTTCTGAAACATACCTTTGGCCATTTGCTCCAGTGCAGGGACAATTCTAAGATGATGAGCCAAATCAGTGGCTAGGATGATTTCTCTGACTAGATCCAGACAATTCTCATAATCCTGCAATAAAATAAACATTTTCAAAGTGTCCATATACAGGTAATAGCATATGTATTCCCATGACAACACAAAAATCTATAGGACATTCAAAAGGTGCTCCTATTTGAGGTGTTCACATACACAGAATTTAGTTTTCCAATTTTTCTATTTAATATCAAAATAAAACCCTTATCGAACAGTGTAAAGAGTCCACTACGAGCCCAGATATAAAAAAATAAGAGGCAAATATAAATTTGCAAGGCACATTTGAGTTAAAGGACAACTGAAATAGCTTTTCTCAGCTTGCAGCTACAAAAATGTGGTTTTCCCCATTGTAAGCCAAACGTAGAGTTCTTGCGATAGCCATTTTAAAATAAATGTTAGATAACTGCTAACGGTCATAGATAATGAAATAAAACTAACTGATCAATCAAATTGGCCCCCACGTGATTAGTAACGTCATATACAAAATATAGCTTTGGTTTATTGGTTCCTTAGTAATCAGAATGTCAGGGCAACCATAGGACTGTTGTGTAAACAAATAACAAAACATTTTGGCATTATGACGTCATGATCTAATGGACCAAAACGGGCCACGTGGGGACCAGTGAGAGATCACGTGGGGGCCAATAACGTCACAACCAATTCGAATATTGCTTATTAAGCAGCTATAACGATCGTTAGAGTGAAATAATTTTCACACTACTGATGAGAAAACATGCCCGTATACATTTATCGAAAAATTATATTGATTCCTTTAGGTTTAAAATACCATTTCATATCTGCTTTAAGAAGAAAAATTATTATTATAAAACTCAGCTTCAATTAAAAATGATTTATAATATTAAGAGTTACAAACCTTTCTGTTGAGGTTCTCGAAAATGTTGCATCCTTCCGTGTTGAGTATACACATAGTTTGTGCAAAGTGGTGTCTCTCCATTACAGAACCCTCTGAACTGTACAGGGAGGCAAGTACAGATTGCTAGAATCAGAAATGTACATGAATGCATGTTTATGTTACATCACTGAACCCTCTGAACTGTACAGGGAGGCAAGTACAGATTGCTAGAATCAGATATGTACATGAATGTATGTTTCTGTTACATCACTGAACCCTCTGAACTGTACAGGGAGGCAAGTACAGATTGCTAGAATCAGATATGTACATGAATGTATGTTTATGTTACATCACTGAACCCTCTGAACTGTACAGGGAGGCAAGTACAGATTGCTAGAATCAGAAATGTACATGAATGCATGTTAATGTTACATCACTGAACCCTCTGAACTGTACAGGGAGGCAAGTACAGATTGCTAGAATCAGATATGTACATGAATGTATGTTTATGTTACATCACAGAACCCTCTGAACTGTACAGGGAGGCAAGTACAGATTGCTAGAATCAGAAATGTACATGAATGTATGTTTATGTTACATCACTGAGCCCTCTGAACTGTAAATGTACAGTAAAGCAAGCACAGATGGCGAGAAGTAAACAGATATACAGTACATGTTAACACTACTACTGGATGCTAATACTGTTGGAAATGAATTCTTGTACTTATAGAGCATGTGCTTTTCCACGTAGATGGACCAGTAGTACATGTATATAAATTACAATCTAATGAAAGCTGCTCACCTACACCAATTCACTTTAGAGACTTGTAAAGTATAATTGTTTGTGGACTTTGCATTGACTTTGCTGGATAACAGTAATACTTACAGAGGCCATTTGGAAGGAGTTGGTGGTCCCCCTGTGGTCAATATCATGGCACAAGCAGGCAAAGAACAGGGCTAGGCATTCAACATCACTGAAAATAAAGCAAGACAATGATAGACAGGTGAGTTTTCCTGGAATTTTGATGACAAGATTTATGTGGCACCCAGACGCAGCCACACCCATCAGCACAATACAATGATAATAAATAAGCACACATTAACATGCAAAATGTCACCACCTGTCATTTGTTACAGACAATGAACATCAAACACCACTCACAAAAATAGTTAGAGACTATAACAATATGTCGCCACTTTTGGTGGTAACATAAAAATGGATAAAAATGTATGTACAGCACAATATAATGACATTAGAGCAATTTTTATTTCAATTAATAAATATTAACAATTATTTTTCAATGTCAAGAACATATATCAAAACATCTCATGTATCAAAATCTGAAAGAACTATCGTTTATGTTACAATTTATCACTATGATGTAAAATTTCTTCAATGAAAAAGCGATTTAATATATACTCCTCTTCAATCTGTCTTCCATTTGGTCTATTATTAATAAATTCTCCAATTTAATACATTCTCCTAAAAAATCAAAGCTTTCACAGCATCATTAAATTGAAAAGAAGTCTCAATGATTTGTCCCATCTAGGATTGCCTCATTTCAGACAGTCACATGACTAGAATTAGCCAATCAGATAGCCTGGTGAGAATATTTCTATGACTTACTCAAGGTATTGATTCAAATTCAGATTCTTGATAAGGAGGTAACAGAAATGGCCAACGGTGAAAGCGTGAGTCCAGTTATGGTATGGTGGGTCACGGTATCCCTTCTTGACCATGAGTAGAAAACGAGCGAGTGTATTCCTATGTATCCGCCATTTGGTAATAAACCCTAGGTCTTCTACCATGCTAAGACAGGACTGAAAATACAACAATAGAGAGGTAAGTTACACACATTTGCAAGAATTTGAATATGATTGCGTTATATCATGACCTCCGGGGATTATTATCCCCTCTAAATTGGCTCATATGAGGAACTTGTTACAAGTTTCTTTTAACTTCAACTAATCCTAAAATATTATAGTGTATCAATTAGTACTTAAAAATACTACTTTGACAAATGTTGAGTTATGTACCATTACAAGTAAGAACTTCCAAAAATCATAAATGGAAAATATATCCATTAAAAAGAAAATCTTACCAATATGTGTTCAGATTCAGGAATACTTCTAGGTGTGTATGAGAACCTATCAAAAGTTGCAGCTATAGAGTGGGGATGAGGGATCTTACATGTTGTAAATTCTTCAGCATTTCTATCTTCCACCTGTTAAAAATAAGAATCTAATGTCACCGAGTATTGAAATTAAACTCAACAAATATACTAAAAAAACACCTTTGTGAAAAGTGAGAGAACAATGTAAGTTTAATTTTATTTTTTCACCTGGTTCATCTGATTGAATATTTTTGGAACATCTCAGTCACATTTGATCGAAATTTGAGTCTACATGTGTGCAAAAATACCTCCTTTATGAAATGTAAGAGAATATGTGTAATGTATAATTAATTTTCTTTTCTAAAGTTATTCCCTGGCTTGTATTGCTGAATGGAACATCTCTTTAAGTGCACCATTTCAATCTTGGAGTAAAAAGTTTTGTGACCTATTGACTAATTGTTAAATGAACATCTGTCCGTGGAATAATGTATATACTTCTGAGTGAATTTAAAATCTTATAGCCAATTGTTAGTTGGTGAATGGTGTACCTACCTGCATATGGTATATCATAAGATCACTTGCTAGCTTGCTTCTGTACTTTGCATCAATCACCTTTCTGTACATTAGACACTGGAAATACACAACAGTTGCTATAGTGATACATATTCACACCCTGTGTCTGTTGTTATAGTAACCATATGAACTAACAGTTAGATATCACATAAACTGGCTATTGTATTCATAATAACTTAGCTTCCATGATTTAGATACACAGATTTTGATAGTTACTATACCAATCATAATTGTTAGTTACTATGATGAAAATAGGCTAGTTGCTATGGTAATACATTTCAAACATTGGATTTATGATCTTTTCTACATGCACTTTAACAAAAAAATCTTAAAAGGAATTCATATCAACTTAATTCCCTGGTAATATTAAAACTAGTGATATGGTAATTTGAATCTTGTTAAATTTCATGTTTGCATGATCATGATTGGATATTTACAATGTAAAAAATATAACGTACGTGTACAATGCTAATACAGCAATAAACACCAAAGGCTCTTGCGATGTCCTCATCAAACTGTGTGAAGAAGGCCCCATTGAGCTTGTTACAAAGTTGTGCCACACCAGTCACATTGCCCTTCTCATCCTTTATTGGAAAACACAGGATATTTCTGAAAAATATCATTCATAAATAAATACTAAAGGTAGGAAAGATCTGTACAAGTTTAACATCCTGCATTACATCCCTTCTTAATATTATCTAACAGCGATTTTTACCTTTAGATAATAAGTACATCCATGGATTATGTTAAATTCCTGTAATGAGTAATATACTATAAGCACCCCAAATGGATTTAAAATAATATGTACAGGGTGTCCCGAAAGTATGGGGCCCCCCTAGGCAGACATACACCAATGTCCCCATAGTATAAATCATATATCATTTTAAAGCTTGTCCAAAGTTACATTGATTTGCCAAGTATCATGGTTCAACTCACAATAGTAAAAGGTTACACACATACTCAAAATGTAGTGTTTTACCAAAATCAAAGTTTAGTTTTACACAAAATTAATAGTTGCCGCGTCTCCCTTGGCCATGTTAACAGCAGCAATTCTTTCCAGATATGACCTTAAATACACTGCAAGTAGGGGTATGGCATTTAATAATCCTCATAAAACCTTTTTAAGGCATTTTAGAAGAGTTTTCTTGGAGTATCAGCCCTTACCGACCTCTTTTTACAACTCAACACCATCCTCTCTTTAATGATAGCACCCAAATTTTTGGTCACATTCAGGTTAGCGGTGTTTCCAGGATACTGATTTTAACTTTAATTTTGGCCAAACACTAAGTTTTGAAATGCCTGTAACTTTTTCCCATTTGTAAGTTGTACAATGATACTTTGCAAATCAATGTAACTTTGGATGAGCTTTAAAATGATATATGACTACTATGAGAACATTTGTGTATGTCTGCCTAGGGGGGGCCCATACTTTCGGGACACCCTGTACATGATTGTATATCATTGGATTTATCATTAAGATGATCTAATGATGACCTTGGGCCAAATATACATTTAACGATTCATATCAATTTTCCAAATACCTGGTTCTGAAGCCTGTGGTTTCATCTATTTTCCTGTAGAAGAGAGGATGAGAGTAAGCATCTTTGATATTTAGAAGTTCCCCTGTAGTAGCCACATGGCCAGCAATGCCTTGAGTTGCAGGTAGGCGGATTTCAGATTGCATCTGAAAAAATGTCAATTTAAATGTCAGAAATCACTTTCTTTTAAATATGTAAGCACTAGTGCCATTAGGTCACATAATCATAACACGTACAAGTGCCGCTGGTGAATATCAACCAGGTACTAGGTAATATTCCCAAGAGCTAGGGAGATTCAGGCCAAGGTTCTTTCAAAATCATACAGTTGTAACCATTTTGGAGCTTTTTTCAAGTGATTTTGGACAAAAATCATCAAATTTCAACCCCTGGAAGTTTTTAAAGACTGAACCACCTTGGCAAAACCTCATCTATTCGATAATTGATGGATTGCCCTTTTATTATATTTACTTAAAATCACACCTTCACAAGAACCAATCAGAATCAATCTGGAAGCTACTGTAACACTGAGCAATCAAATGATGTCTGAGGCATGGTTGAACAAAGCATTTACATGCAATATGTCACCACCTGCCATTTGCACCAGCCGACGAATGCTTGACAACGTCCACAAAAAGTTTGAGACAATAACAATATGTCACCAATTCTGATGGTGACATCAGATCAGAACAATCTCAACTGAGTGTAACAAAATTTCATATCATCAACTGAGTATAGCATCAAATTGTTTCAATTCTAGGTGGAATATATATGAAGCTACTCACCCCTGGTGTCTGTCCATCAAAGACTTTAGCGACAAGCTCATTGCTCTCTTGTTCCAGTAGAAAGACAGAACATCTTTCTGCCTTTGTGAGATTCCTGGCCTCTTGCATTATCTTACTCAATAAAGCAGTCAAGTCATCTACAATTGAAAACAATAAAGTCATATACAATAAAAAAATATTAAAGTCATAATTATACAATAAAGAAGAGTCAACTACAATAAGGTAAAGTTAAAGTGTCATTTACAATAGTAGGCATTAAAGCCATATACAATAGAGAACAGTCAAGTATAGAGAAGAATGGAGTCATATACGATAAAGAAAAGTCATCTACAATAAAGTAAAGTTGAGTCAGTTACAACAGAAAACATGAAAATCAAGTCATCAACAATTGAGAAGAATCAAGTCATATACAATAAAGAAGAGTCATCTACAATAAAATAAAGTTGAGTCATTTACAATAGAAAACATGAAAATCAAGTCATCAACAATAGAGAACAGTCAAGTTATATAAAATAGGGAACATTCATCTAAAATAGTTAACAGTTAACACATAAAATTATGTTTCTTTCATAAAAAAATCTGCTTCTTTATTTTAATACCAAATGTTGTAATTTCCTATATAGTCTTAAAGTAATTAAATGCAGAAGTTACTTTCTAGTTTTCAACTTTAAATGTTAGTTCATTTATAGATTCTAGAACTTGTAAGAAACATATCTTTGTTTTTAATTCTAGATTTTTAGTTCTTCTACACTTGTTTTTATTCTAGATTTGTTTCTATCTCTAGATTTTTAGTGCATAACAACATTGTTTTAAATTCTAGATTTTAGTACTTCTAGATCTTCAGTACTTATATACGGTACTTATATACCTTTGTTTTTAATTCTAGATCTTTGGTACTTACATGTATCAACACAACTTTGTTTTTAATATCTAGTACTTATACGTTATAAAGAGAATTTTTTTCTTATACTACTGATGATTTTAGTACCTAAGAACTTTTCTCTTTTAGTTCAACATCCTCCTAAGCAAGTGTCCAGAATCAGTACCTCCTTCTTCCCCCCTGCTATAACCAATTTGGAAGTGCCCGATTAAACTGAATTACATGTATGTGATCTTATTATGCACAATGACTTATACATGATTTCTGTCGCAGTGTTGCGACAACTTATCAGATTGCGAGTTCTTAATCGGGGAAATGCTAACTGCTTATCGCAGGGGTAAAAAGAAAGAATATATTCTGGATTTTGAAGCCCTGTGGTCGGGGGTTGTTAGTTCAATAACTGCCACTAGTTCTTACATCTTACATTTTTAGTCTACTCTTATCCTATGTCAGCTTACTCAACTCTTGGTGATGCTCAGAGGCCTGCAAACTTCTCGGGGCCTGTGTTGGCATTTGGGGATGAACTTGTAGAATCTTTGTATTAAGCCATTGGACACTAACAGTCTGAGAGGAAAGCAGTGGTGACCATTCATCTGAATTATTTAATCCCGATTTGGAACCTTCTGCAGCCGTTAATGATGCCTGATTGTAAATGTTACCAGATCGTGTAACTCCAAGTCGACTACGAAGGTGATATGAACGTGACGGGGATTCACTCCAAATATCCCTCTTTATTTGTTTTTTAGGGCTTGATAAATTCCTCACTGGTATTTTTCTTTTATGAGATGCTGTCACTTTTGAAAGGGTAGGTCTGTTATCTGCCTGGCCCTGTCTTAATGATGAGGTAACAGACTTTCCTCCGATTCTAAGTGGTGGCAAGGATTTAGACGTCTCGTCTTTTCTTTTATTTAATGTCTTAGCAGCATTAGTTTTACTTTTCAATGTTGGTTTCAAAGCCTTATTTGCGATGTTTACTTTTTTATTGTTTTTAGATTTTACGCGAGTTTTTGATTTGGCATTCAAGGGGTCTTTTTTAGAGTTGTGCATACTGTTGCTATTGGGGTCTAAAGGGACCCCTACGTCTCTAAGCAAACCAGACATAAACCCTGAATACTCACCAAGATTTTGGAATAGATTCTTGGCAACCTGTAGTAAAGCCTGCGTTTGATTTTTGAGTAATGTTTCATTCTTCAGATCTAGAGTGCTTTTCAGGATAGTGCTTGTGTACTTAAAGCACCCATTGATACTTGCTATATCAGCGTCTGTAAACCTGAAAATAAAATAAATTATTTATTTTATTTTATTTATTTATTGATTTTATTTATTGATTCTCAATTAACCCTTTATAGGGTATAAGAGTACAAAAGATACTGAATATGTAAATGCCATAAAGAGTTAATACAGAAAGTATGTAAAATACAAAGATAGACAAGGCATGCAAAATGTCATCAACTGCCATTTGTTACAGACAACGAATGCTGACCACCAAATACCAACTGCTGACCACAAACACCAACTGCCGAACATTATCCATAAAAAAGTTGGAGACTATAACAACCACTTCTGGTGATGACATAAAAAGGATGCTTGAGGTGTACAACCAGTCAGAATGAAACAAATCCAAACAATGATCTAATGTATGATTATAAACCTCCCAATAGAATGCAGATGTTAATTAAGTGAGGTAAATCTGAGAACTATTGACACACCCAGCAATGATGTAATTTCATACATTGTATTAGTTAAGCAACATGACTTTTACAGGTAATCATTATATTTCCTGGAAACTTCTCAATTCTTCATCTTCATATTGTGTTTATTTCTACACTTCAATCATATTATAAAGGTAATATTAACAAGAATTATGAGAAGTGATTAATTTTAGATATTAAATAAATAAATGTGATGAAATGGTGGATGTGGGATGAATACTATCTGGTCAAATTACACTAAGTCATTTCTGCTAGGAAAATGACAGAAATTGAAATAATGTCATCTGATCCAAAAAAGCTTTATGCAAACTGTAATGGAGCTCCATTACATTTGGGGAGGTAGAGCAGGAGACTTTGTATGGCATAGATAGAGTTAAAACTTTCTGAAGTTAACACCTTTAAAGCAATAAAAGTGTTCATTATGGGTAGTGTTGTTCTAAATCACAAGTTTTCTATATTCAGGAATCAATGGAGTATTTTCCAGAAAAGGTTCACGAGAGAGCTATCATTAATACAAAATTAATGTACGATATGTATGGTTGATGAGAAGTGAAATACTGTATGACTCAGTTTCATATAGAAAGTGATAGGTACCTGTTTCCAGAGAGCTTGTTTGCCACGCATGCTATTGCAATGACTTCTGTCTTAGCTGTGTTGAGCACAGGCACACAGAGCAATGATTGTAACCCTGACCCTGTCAATTTCACCAGATCTGCCCTGTGTTCCTAGAAATAAATGCAAATAGATGAATCCACTGGTTTCATATTGTCAATTTCACCAAATCTGCCCTGTGTTCCTAGAAATAAATGCAAATAGATGTATTCACTGGTTTCATATTGTCAATTTCACCAGATCTGCCCTGTGTTCCTAGAAATAAATGCAAATAGATGTATTCACTGGTTTCATATTGTCAATTTCACCAAATCTGCCCTGTGTTCCTAGAAACAAATGCAAATAGATGAATTCACTGGTTTCATATTGTCAATTTCACCAGATCTGCCCTATGTTCCTAGAAACAAATGCAAATAGATGAATTCACTGGTTTCATATTGTCAATTTCACCAGATCTGCCCTGTGTTCCTAGAAACAAATGCAAATAGATGAATTCACTGGTTTCATATTGTCAATTTCACCAGATCTGCCCTGTGTTCCTAGAAATAAATGCAAATACATGTAGATAAATTCACTGGTTTCATATTGTCAATTTCACCAGATCTGCCTTGTGTTCCTAGATATAAATGCAAATAGATGAATTCACTGGTTTCATATTGTCAATTTCACCAGATCTGCCCTGTGTTCCTAGAAATAAATGCAAATAGATGAATTCACTGGTTTCATATTGTCAATTTCACCAAATCTGCCCTGTGTTCCTAGAAACAAATGCAAATACATGTAGATGTATTCACTGGTTTCATATTGTCAATTTCACCAGATCTGCCCTGTGTTCCTAGAAATAAATGCAAATAGATGAATTCACTGGTTTCATATTGTCAATTTCACCAGATCTGCCCTGTGTTCCTAGAAACAAATGCAAATAGATGAATTCACTGGTTTCATATTGTCAATTTCACCAGATCTGCCCTGTGTTCCTAGAAATAAATGCAAATAGATGAATTCACTGGTTTCATATTGTCAATTTCACCAGATCTGCCCTGTGTTCCTAGAAACAAATGCAAATAGATGAATTCACTGGTTTCATATTGTCAATTTCACCAGATCTGCCTTGTGTTCCTAGATATAAATGCAAATAGATGAATTCACTGGTTTCATATTGTCAATTTCACCAGATCTGCCCTGTGTTCCTAGAAACAAATGCAAATAGATGAATTCACTGGTTTCATATTGTCAATTTCACCAGATCTGCCCTGTGTTCCTAGAAACAAATGCAAATACATGTAGATGAATTCACTGGTTTCATATTGTCAATTTCACCAGATCTGCCCTGTGTTCCTAGAAACAAATGCAAATAGATGAATTCACTGGTTTCATATTGTCAATTTCACCAGATCTGCCCTGTGTTCCTAGAAACAAATGAAAATAGATGAATTCACTGGTTTCATATTGTCAATTTCACCAGATCTGCCCTGTGTTCCTAGAAACAAATGCAAATAGATGAATTCACTGGTTTCATATTGTCAATTTCACCTGATCTGCCCTGTGTTCCTAGAAACGAATGCAAATTGATGAATTTACTGGTTTCATATTGTCAGTTTCACCAGATCTGCCTTGTGTTCCTAGAAACAAATGCAAATAGATGAATTCACTGGTTTCATATATTGTCAATTTCAACAGATCTGCCCTGTGTTCCTAGAAACAAATACGAATAGATGAATTCACTGGTTTCATATTGTCAATTTCACCAGATCTGCCCTGTGTTCCTAGAAACAAATACAAATAGATGAATTCACTGGTTTCATATTGTTAATTTCACCTGATCTGCCCTGTGTTCCTTGAAACAAATGCAAATAGATGAATTGGGAAAATCCTTTTTAAATTGATTTTCCTGTTTATAAACATACCCACCTCTCAATTAATTGCCTTAGATTCCTTTGCAATCTAACATATGGTATCCTAACACCCCTCTGGTTTTTACTGATGACATTAACTTGGACGCGTCCAACTAAGTATAAAACTAGTAAGTACACGTGCTGAGGTCCTCAATTTCCCTATTCCCCCTAGTGAATAGCGGGGAGGTTGGGTGGGACTTTGGTAATTGAGAGGTGGGTATGTTTATAAACAGGAAAATCAATTTAAAAAGGATTTTCCCAGTATTATTACACATCCCACCTCTCAATTAATTGCCTGAATGTAGCCAAAAGGTGGTGGGTGAATTCAGTAATAACCAGAGGGCCCCACAAACCATGAGTAGAAACATTCTGAATTTAATTTTAATAAATAAATAAGAATGTTTGATGAAAACAGGTTTTGAACTCACCCTACTGTAATGTTGAAGTTATATGTCGTACAGGGTGCCTGCAATCATCATAGGACCCAATTTCCGCAGTTCTCCCTCAATCACTGATGTATCTCTGAGGTAGAAGCTGGTAAATGTGTTGTGATTTGCCCATGAGCATGCTTTGAGAACTGCGGCCACTGATAAGTTTGCTTGAACAGCTAGACTTGCAGAAAGGGCCCTGGTTTCGTGGGGTTTAATGGAGTCGATCCTGTAATCTGATTCTTGTGAATTTTTGTATGTATACAAGATCAGATTTTTCACCCAAGATGAGATAGTGTTAATGTGTATATCTCCATCGTATCCAGGCTTAAATGGAATAAAAAGTCTATTCCTGTTTCCTCTTCTAGAGACTGTGGCTTGTAGGTAAAAGCGTAAGGCTCTCAGAGGGCAAAGTTTCCTGTCAGTTGAATCTTTATCCACGAAAGAGGAAAGAGCTTTTATGGAGATTGGTTGAAAACGAGATTCTCCTTCCGCAGCTGATAGTGATTTAGGCAAAAAACCTATAAAGGGATACATAGTCACTTGATCCCTGTTTTCTGACCATTTTAGACGTCTGAAGTCCAGTGCATGAATATCACTTCTTCTCTTGCCAGAAGCCATGAGTAGCAGGAATAGAGTTTTCCATGTTGTGAACTTTAATTCCGCTGTGGCCATAGGTTCAAATGGTGCTCTTGTTAGTGCATTTAGAACGAACACTAAATTCCATTTGGGAATAATGTTTTTAGGTATAACATTTTCTAGTTTGAAGGATCTAATAAGATCTCCTATTAGTGAATTGTCAGTGAGGTCTATATCTGAAGACTTTTTTAGTACTGTGTTGATAGCTGTCCTATAGCCTTCTATAGTTGGAATAGAGAATTTCTTTGTCTTGTGTAGGTAGAGAAGGAATTCTGCGACTAGAGGTATATCTGTTTGGCATGGATTTGTATCCCGTTCTTCACACCAAAGAGTGAAGGTGTTCCACCTGGAATCATAGAGTTTATTTGTTGATTTCCTTCTGGATGATTCCGATATTCTAGAAGACACTTCTGAAGAAAATCCTTGTTTTTTGAGGGAGTCGTTGACAATTTGCAGGCGTGAAGAGCAAATATTTCTGGAGTTTGATGAAACATGCTTGTGTTTGGCATCTTTAGAAGCTTTGGAGATGTTGGTAGAGTTCTTGGATGGTCTACTAGTAGATCCAGTAACTGAGCGAACCAAGGTTGATTTGGCCATTTTGGAACTATCATTATGGCTTCGCAGGTGTGTGTTTTCATTTTTGTCAAGACTTTGTCCATCATGCTTGTTGGTGGAAATATGTAGAAATTCAGATTGTTCCATGACATTGACATTGCATCTGTTCCCCAGCTGTTTTGGTCTGGGACTGGGGATACGTACAGTGGTAATTTGTTGTTGTGACATGTTGCCATCATATCTATGTGGGGAGTTTCCCATATCTGCCACAGTGATTGCACAATTCGTGGGAGTAGAGACCATTCTGTGTTGACTATTCTGTTCCGAGATAGAGCATCTGCTCGTCGGTTTAGGGATCCTGCTATGTGTTTTGCTTTTATGTTGATTTGATGATCCTTGCACCAATTTAGGATTTCTTGGCTCAGGGTCAGAAGCTGTTTCGATTTTGTCCCGCCTTGTTTGTTTATGTAACTCAATGCTGTGGTGTTGTCCAGGCAAAAGAGAATTTTTGCTTGGGGTACTAGAAGGTGATTTAGTTTGTGTAGAGCTTTCAGTACTGTTGCTAGTTCCAGCCAATTTATGTGATTGTTCCTCTCTGTAGGGGACCAGAATCCATTTATCTCCACTGTGTCCATGTGTGCACCCCACATTGTCTCTGATGCATCTGTGAAAATTGTGTGATCTGGGGTAAACATCCCTAATGGTTGGCCCTGTGAAAGATTGTTTTTGTCCATCCACCATTTCAAGGTGTGTATTACCTCCTGATTTATGTAAATAGGAGTCTCTAGGGATTGTAAATGGGACATTTGATTGGCTAGACATTGTTGTATCGGTCTCATGTGCAGCCTTCCCCAGGGTATGTTTTTCTCCGCAGAGGCCAGCAGGCCTAGTAGTTTCATCCAATGTCTCGCTGGTTGGTGTAGAGAGTTGATGAATAGATGAGAGATTTCTAGGATCTTTTGGATCCTGTCTTGAGGTGGATATACAAGTCCCAAGGCTAGGTTGTATTGTGAGCCTATGTATTTGAAGTTTTGAGTTGGGGTAAGTTCTGATTTTTCGAAGTTGATTATCAGTCCCAATTTTTCCATCACAGTTATTACTGTTTGAGTCCATATGAGGCACTGTTGGGCAGATGAGGCTCGTATGAGCCAATCGTCGAGGTACATGTGTATTGTTATTCCTTGGAAATGTAGGAATGCCCCAATTGCCAACGTTATCCTTGTAAAGACGTAAGGGCTGGTTGACATCCCGAATGGGAGTGTTTTGAACTGATACACTTGATTGTTTATCACAAATCTGAGGTATTTCCTGAAGTTTTTGGCTATTGGTACATGGAAATAGGCGTCCCGACAGTCTATGGAGGTAGCCCACTCGCCTATTTGAAGAGCATTGGAAATTTTTGCAGTTGTTTCCATCTTGAATTTTGGACAAGTTAGATACTTGTTGAGGAGAGACAGGTCTATTATAGGTCTGTAGTCTCCGTTTGGTTTCTGTCTTAAGAAGATTATGCTGTAGTGTCCTATAGTGTTGTTTTTTACTAGTTCCACTGCTTGTTTTTGAAGTAATTTTTCTACTATTTCTTGAAAAAGTTGGGATTTTCTTTTTGACGCCGATTCGAACCTGTTGAATAGGTTTGTCATTGGTGGTGTTGCTGTTAATTCTGGAGCATATCCATGTTTTACTATGTTTAAGATCCATTGATCCTTGGTAATGAGTTCCCAGTTGTGTTTGTGTTGTTGAATTCTGCCTCCCACTGGTCCCAGCTGGGCTGTAGGTGAGAATAGGGGGAGGCAGGGCTGGGTTACAGTTAAACTGTGAGTGTCATTTTCGCTTCTTTTGTTTGTTGTTATTGTCTTTAGTTGATGTAGAGGCTCTGTCATTGTTGTAATTGCCTCTATTGTTGTGGTTTCCTCTGTTATTGTTGTAATTTCCTCTGTTGTTGTTGTTGTGATAATTGCCTCTGTTATTATTTCTGTTATAGCTGTTTTTAGCTGAATAGTTGTTGTTGTCGTTTTTGGGCTTTTTCCAGTTTGAAGCCAGATCCTGTAGAGCTTTAGAAGTTTTGGATCTATCAGAGCCTTCACAAATTGTTTTTAATTGAGGCTCTGGGTATAAGTAGGTCGTATCAATTGGGAGATTCCTTAGTGATTCCGCATCAGATCTTCTGAATTTGGAACTGATACGATCCCTCTGTGTTAGAATCACATTGGTAATGTTTGAAACAGTATCTCTGGTTGCTTTGTTGACCATTGTAGAAGCTGTAGACAACAAATTAATCAAATCCTCATTGTCAGGGAATTTTTCTGCTACAATTTTACCTGTTGCCCCTAGTAGCCATTCTGTGTGTGATAAATATCTGAGGGGGGCTTTAGCTGATTCTTCTAACAGCTTGTGATGTTTTGCTGGCAGCTTATAATTTGTTGAATTACTCAATTCAGAGAGTTTCATTGTAGGTGGAACCAATTCTTTGATTGTGTTGTTTAAGATGCATTTTTTATAAAAATGTTCATCATCTTTCAAAGAAGTGAAAGACCGCTTAGGCCTGAGAAGGAAATTACCGTCGTTGGTGTTCCTCTTGTTGTATATTTCTTGGTTCATCGCTGTGAAATTTTGTTGAACAGAGGGTCCGATCGGTAATCCATTCGAATTCTCAGAAGACGATGCCTTCCTGCCCAAAGATTGTAATCCTAATGGAATATTTGCTGTTTGCTTGTTCGTGTTGGTATCGGGGCTCGCTGTAAAGTGTTCCGGGAATGCATTTTTTATCAATTTAATGCAGTTTTTCCACGAATTCGAGTCATAATCATTTTCTGATGCTGAAGAATCGGAATCCATTTCCGGGTTATTAACACTGCGCATGCGCGTTGTGTCTCTGTCGGGAGATTCCATTTCACTAGTGGAGGGGTGATCAGAACGATGCCGTTTAATGCTAAGTGTCCGTGCGGGCGAGCTATCGTCTTGTGAAGAAACCGGGGAATTATGACGTTTTCTCCTTTGTTGTGAGCGTCTTTGAGAAGATCTGTTCCTATTTTCAGGTTGACCTAAGAGCTCAATATCCAGTTGTTTATTAGAGGCGATCATTTCCAATGTTGGTGTTAACCCCTTGATGATGTCTTGCACTAATCCAGACCCCGTTTGTTGATAAACTTGGGGTTCATTTAGGGGTTCTTTGGAGCGTTGTAAATCGCGTTGTTTTTTCAGTAGCTTTTTAGAAGCCTGAATGTTTGTAGAATTGAATCCTATAGAGTTCAATTTATCGGACTGTAAACAGTCTCCACCTGGTCTCATGTGAGACATGGGGTTCTGATGTTTGTTGCTAAAAGTGTCCTGCACCTCATTCCCTCGAGGAAAGAGCCTAGAATCACTGGCTTTAGCGAGCCTGGGATCATGAAGATCTGGATTGAAGTCTGACTGAAGCAAGACTTCTTTAGCATGTTTGTCGAGTGAACCGCTGGTGTTGGTGTGTGATGGCATGTTATATGCAGAATTTCCAAAGTCAGTCGTGGAGTTCTGAAGAAAGCCTAATGAAGCAGAGTCTATAATTTGACCCTCTTCCAGTTCACCATAATACAATGCTGTGTTGTTGAGGTTAACATCCTTTAGGATGGGGTTGTTGTTGTTGCTGTCCATATTCCTAACTTCTGTAGGTTGACAAAATTTCTATACAGTAGTACGTAGATTGCACTTGTATGGGGATATTGAGGACCTCAGCACGTGTACTTACTAGTTTTATACTTAGTTGGACGCGTCCAAGTTAATGTCATCAGTAAAAACCAGAGGGGTGTTAGGATACCATATGTTAGATTGCAAAGGAATCTAAGGCAATTAATTGAGAGGTGGGATGTGTAATAATACTCACTGGTTTCATATTGTTAATTTCACCAGATCTGCCCTGTGTTCCTAGAAACAAATGCAAATAGATGAATTCACTGGTTTCATATTGTCAATTTCACCAGATCTGCCCTGTGTTCCTAGAAACAAATACAAATAGATGAATTCACTGGTTTCATATTGTCAATTTCACCAGATCTGCCCTGTGTTCCTAGAAATAAATACAAATAGATGAATTCACTGGTTTCATATTGTCAATTTCACCAGATCTGCCCTGTGTTCCTAGAAACAAATACAAATAGATGAATTCACTGGTTTCATATTGTTAATTTCACCTGATCTGCCCTGTGTTCCTAGAAACAAATGCAAATAGATGAATTCACTGGTTTCATATTGTCAATTTCACCAGATCTGCCCTGTGTTCCTAGAAACAAATACAAATAGATGAATTCACTGGTTTCATATTGTTAATTTCACCTGATCTGCCCTGTGTTCCTAGAAACAAATGCAAATAGATGAATTCACTGGTTTCATATTGTCAATTTCACCAGATCTGCCTTGTGTTCCTAGATATAAATGCAAATACATTAAAAACGAGGCACTGACATGCAAAATGTCACCACATGCCAGTTGTTACAGACAAAGAACACTTCTGCTGGTGACATAAACACCTTTTTAATCCAAACACCAATGGGACCAGCCGAAAGTATTTGGATAAGGAGGTGTTCATATTTTGATTTAATTGTGGGTAATCTATGGCAGAATGAGAAATTGAATCAAAATACATTCACAAGGTGTTGAGATTAGGGTGTTTGGAGATATTTAGATGAATTCACATTTATGTTTAGAGTAATACATTAGTAATGCTATCGGATGGATCCATGACAAGACAGAGATGAATATATTACCCACAATTCTTACCTTAGTGACATCAGCTAATGTGATTGGTCGCCTTGTCTCCAGTACACTGGCAAAACTGTTATTTACATTCTGGAAATACAAAATTATTCAACTAGTTTTTGATTAAAATAATTATAGCATTTATAAAAGTTTGCCTGTTGGTAGATTTTTTAAGAAATATCAATCCAAACTGTACATCCAAAAGGTACAATGTACTCAGGAATTAACTTAAAAATACGAACCTTTTCTGAGAAAATTGCATTGAAGTATTTTGGTATTATGTTATAATGGTAGTGAACTGACATTTCTATTTGCTGATTTCTCTATTGACTAAACTATAATATACGCTTAATGGGCCGTTTAACTTTCGTATCTATACTTTTCAGATGTTAGCGTGCCCTCTTCAGATTTCTCCCCTTATTGTACCCATTTCTTTATGGGTACAATACGGAAAGAAATTGAATATAATCTTTCAAGATATTCCAGCTGAATATTGATTAATTCATTCTTAGAAAATGAGTCTGAGAAGTTCAAACCACTTACTTGAAACCTAACCTCCTCGTCTAAGATTCTGTTGTCAACAACCTAATAATAAAAACAAAATTAATTAATTTTCTACTGCACGATGCAGGTATGTGATCGCCATGTCAACTTACTCCTCTAAACCATGGATTAATGCCTCAGTCACATTTGATCTATGGCAACCATACGGCGGCTGTAGCTTCCCAAAATCTAGAGAAATATGCAGCATAGAATACTGTATAAGTGGTATTTAATCCGAGTGGTTAATTTTCCGAATGGTCAAATTTCATCATTTTCCTAATTTTAATTTTCCTAATGACAAGAAACCTCCCATTGGATAACATTATCAAGACAATATTTCCGACATTTAATTTTCCGAACCTGGCAAAAATTAGGAAATAGGCAAATTAAATGATTAGGCAAAATTACCACTTATACAGTATAGGGATAAGCAGCATGATGTTGATTTCTACATCAATTTTGTGAAGCTATGGCTGTTGTATAGCCGCTGTAGAGCAAAAGTGATTGAGGCTTTACTTTCTTTTAATCTAAGCATTATGATTGTAACAAACAAATTTTGTAACAAAATTCCAAATGCCAAAAAAGAGCAGAAATAACAACAGGTCAAAGTCTGGTAAATTATGACAAATCGTATAAAAATCAAAAATAAAAGTGTAACAAATGCCAAACAACAATGCCAAATGCCAAACAAAAATGCCAATTACAAATAAAGTTTGCTACAATATGTCAACAGTGCTTTGTGTTGTGTCGAAACAAAAAAATGATTTTTATTTTTATTTTAGGATTTTCTAATTGTATCTTGTCTCTTTATTCAGCTTTATTAGATTTGAATGATGTATAAAATGGCCATTAAGTAGTAATTTCATTTCCTTACCTGACAGTAGAGCTCCCTTGTTTCCTGTAGTACCAATAGTAAGAAACTGCATTTTGCTCCTGTCCTTTCCTGAATCTAAAATGAAGAACAAAGTCTTGTGTTAAAATCCCTTGTCTTCATCCCTATGGAAGTATTTCTGTATATTGAGGAGGAACAGGGACTCGAAATATTTCTCATGGCTCCATTTATGAACATATAAAAAATCATTATTTTTATTACATGTAGGGCTCTGCTCAATTGGATTTCCCAATATTTGTTTAAAAATAATTTATCTTCAAATATTTGGAATAGAAGTAGAATACACATATGGAGAAACAGATTTCTCAATGAAGAAATATATCAGAAATCACAACTTACATATTTGAGTATCTTCAATTGAAGCTGACATGGATCTTGGTCATTCAGGGAAGCTGGAACACAATAAGAAAAGAGAGGAATAAGCAAGGAATTAGGTAAAAGAACCCGTATTAACCCTCATATATACTACATATAGTAGAATGGACCCTGGCAAATATACGAGGGTTATGTAAAAGGTTTTGAATATAGCGTTTATGCTGAGAGATATATGAATATTCCCCCTAGCGAGGGACAAAGGGATATGTATATTTTCAGAAGATGGGATAAACTCTTTACCACTAAACTTTATCCATGTGTAGTGCAAGGTATAATTTTTACACCCATTTTACCTTCAGGTACAACATAAAATTATCCTATCATCTTTAATATCATCGTGCATCTTGATGCTTCAGACCTGTCGTAGAACGTAGCGATTGAGCGTGGGAAATGACAATGTTTTTACATGGCAATGACAAATTTTCGTTTTAATATAGATTAAATTGCAAATAAACAACAATAGCTATCTTATTTCTAGAAAGTTGTAAATGTGTAAATAAATAACACAAGAAAAAACGGGGTGACTTTACCCTTAGAATTATTGAGATGTAAAACCTATTAACATGACTTACTGCAGTAAATTGTAATGAAATTTTGTATATTGAGTTGTTAATGGATTGTTTTCTTGTATGATATAATTGTCTTGACAATATTAGTAAAAAGGTATAAAACTCAAAATCCAAAATTTCATTGCAGGGAGAGGACATAGTAACGAGGAAGGGAGGACTGTAGTAGTGAGGGAGGGGTATAGTATCGAAGGTAAAGTAACGAAGGAGAGAGAATTTCTTACCACACAAGTCTAGAATATCATCCTGTTGATTGAGAGTATTATTATTGGATTGAGAGCGCCCTCTACTGGAGTATAAAGTCCGCTGGATTCTTTTATAGCACACGGATAACTGAAATGAACAAAAAATTGTATCACGTTTATGATATAATTGATACAACAGTTTCTTGTAGGTAAACACACAAAGTGAAACAAATCACACTTCGAAAAGCAAAATGGCCACCGTGTAATTTACCCAGCATGCCAAAAACAGATCAAATATTTGCACAATGGTGTCTCAGTAAAACAGTGTAAAAATTAAGCCATATGATTAATAATTAAATTAAGTCATTTCATACATAATATAAGCATATGATTTCAAAAACAATATGGAAAATCAATAAAAAAAGAAAGTAAATATTAGAGTTTGGGGAATCATAGAATAAGTCTAAGTATTGAACGTAGCATTTATTACATTCACTTGAGTTGATACCATTTTTAAGTCTCATAAAATCATATCCCTAAAAACGATATGATATTACAACAGGCACGTAGCCACAGGGGGTTCGATGGGTTCGTGCGAACCCCCCCTGGCCAAAAAAATCTTTCAATATCATGCAGTTTTTCACCATTCTGAGCACTTTTTAAGTGATTTTGGCCATTTTTGGACCAAAATTGTCACAAGTGAACCCCCCCTAGAACTTCAAAAAGTGAGCTCCCCTTGGCAAATCCTGGCTACGGGCCTGTACTTATAGTGCTGTTGTTGAAAATGGCTGCATGTGTCTGAATACTTTTAATCCAAAAACAAATCAATCTCCACAGACATATCAACAATATTGACTTCTGTGATTATCTCTTTTCTTACCTGTTTCTCTACAAACTCTAAGTGCTTTTGGTCGGCCTCTTTTAACCTATCACAGTTACACTGAAAAATTTAAAATAAAAATATAATTGCGTAAAAGACGGAACAACCAGATATATTTTGAAGATGGTTTATCATTGAATATCAAGGGTTTTGTGAGGCATGATATGTAATAGGATCGAGCCTTAAGATCCTAATTAACTATTTGAAATATTGTTTTCATTATCAATAATAGGAGGAAGACACAGGACACCAGTCAGTGGGCTCATGTTGCGAAAAAGACACATTCGTGATTTTCAATAATTACTTTGTGTGATGTATTAATTCATATTACATTCAGTAATCTCACTAAGATAAACTACGGAATACTGATACAATTTACAAAGATCTTCTTCTTATATTGAATAATGGAGATTGTGCCCCGAGTGTACCACTCTAAAGAGCTATGAAACATAAATCAGTATGTGATGAGACTATGCATGTAAACAAACTCTGAGAATTTTTACACAGATATGATGCTAAGCTTGTGAAGTGATTTTATTATCACGACATAAGTGACAATATTCCAATATCTAGAGCTCTTTAGTGGTTCTTGATACCCTTTCCAGGAGGTTCATCTACACTCTTTGAGTGAGAGAAGATCCTTTGACCTAGCCTTAGTTAACCAATCAAAATACTGAAATATGTCAACCAATCAGAATTGCAGTATTTAGTTGCAGAACTACATGGCTTCATAATAAGTTGGCATTTATTTCATGTTCAAACTTACAAAGTTCTCTGTTAAAGAATCAAAATTAACAAATGTAAAACCTTTAAAAGGTCCGGTCCATTTAATAGGTACTATTTAACATGTTTTTTTACTAGGATTTTAAATTTGCTATTATTGATTTCAACATATTACAAATATGAGTTTGTGACATGAAATGATGAAATAACAAAATTAATGAAAGTTTCCATGGATCAGTTAGTTCGAGATGTGAAATAAAAATGTGATTTTAACATGTAGTAAAAATAAAGTATACATGGTATACAGTACAGTAAAACCTGAAATGTGGAACATCACTGTAAAACAATATTTTGAGGAACCAAAGTTGTTCCACATATACATGTGTTACTGTACTGTACCAGCCTTAAAACGCTATAATTTATTCTAGCGTTTTATGATTTTGGCTATATTTCGTTATAGTTTGTTCCTGCTATAATTTCTGACTCACCAGTAACACAGCAATGACTTTATCATCTTCTTTTTCCACCACGGGAGAGCATAAAACTGCAATAACAATTATGGTACAATAATGATATGCAATGAAACAAATGTCAAATGTCTTATGAGAAAATGGTAAATATCAAGTTCAACTGCTATTTTTAATATAAGGTGTTCTGAGACATCCAGAAAATGTGTCTTATTCTTGAATGGGGTGACAATTAAAGGAGAAGAGTTGAGGGAATAACTTAAACATTAACATGCAAAATGTCACCACCTATCATTTGTTACAATCTTCAATTTGTAGCAATCTTCAATCTTCAATAACTGAATAGATATCTGAAACCTTTTTCAGATATCAAACTTAGTTTCCCTGAACTAATTACTCTGGTGCAACTGGTATTCAGGAAAGTGTGATAAGTGTTAAAGAGAGAAATGGGTGATGTCCATTCTCTTGTTGAGAAAGTGACAAAATACCCCATCATTTTGACCAATCCCCACTAACAATGTACATATTTAACAAAATGGCAGTTAAGGCAATTCATCATATTATAACAATCAATTTACCTATTTATTCTACAGTTGAATTGGTTATACAGCATAATATAATAGCATCAAGTTTCTCATGACAAGCTTCAATGCACAAACATTTTCAACCTTCCACTTTTTTATTGAAATTCACGAAAGTTTTATTCATGGAATAAAAGAGTTATTTTCTCCCCTCCTAAATGTCTATAATTTGAACAAAACCTCAGTCTCAAAAAGGTAAGCTCAAATTACATCAACACAAATTCCCTGCTTTACATGAAATAACAAGGAAAAATTTAATCCTGCAACAACCCCTTCTAACAATTCAAAAATTTCATCATCGCATTCTTGTTGGTATCGTTTTTAATTTTTTCATATCTATTGAATTTATTGGACATTGAACGCATGTAGAGGCTTTGCTTCTTACAGTAAAGGCCACATGTTATTGTGAGCACCTACCTATTCTATTGGATGATGAGCAGGGTTTGGTTTGTATAAGGCCAGCAAGAGGGTCAGAACTGTCTATATGAGTCAACTGTTGCCTCTGTCTGCTTTCAATTGTGTGCCTGGAAAATATAGAATTGGCAAGGTAACTGTCACCTGTTAGGCTGACATAACTACATATCATAGGTAGACCTAAAGATTATTAAGGGGAATGGCCAATAATTGGGAGAAAATCCCTCTCTGAGTTTGAGTGGAAAAAAGTAATTCTTGGCTTTTTAAAAAATTTGGAAATAGGGTCTTATTGAGGTCCTTTTTGCCTAAAATTTTCAGTCTGCAATAGTATAGAGAACAAGGTTGATGTCACTGTCCATTATATAAAATAATGTTGGTGCCAGCATGCTACACTGATCGATGCGTCAAGGTGATATTGAAAGAGTTAAGATTAAGAAGGATGCAACTGGTGATGCCAGACTATGTATTTAACATGCATCTCCGCTGCCGCCAGGATATCTGAATTACAAAAGCAGAAAGCCAGTATCAGACCAAACTAATGAAGAAAACATGAACTGGATGTAAATTAGCTAATTCCATTCTAGGCATTTTTATATGAAAATGATATCTGCCTATGGGGTCCTTTTCTAATATGTTTCAGATGGGGCATAATAGATTACTGGAAAAGGTCAGACCTTTCAAATTTTGAGTATCAATTAGATTGCATTGCTCGAGGGTGTTATAATTTTGAAAATTGCACTTGGAATTGGACAGGACAGATTATCATTCACCAATCTAGCAAATTGTGCCAGACAAGAAAACTCTGAAGAGGATATAAAGGAACGTAATGATATAAAATAAAAAACCTAAACATTTAATTCGAAGGCATAACCAGAATCTTAAAATTATTCATATTTAAATGAGTTGAACATAAAATAGTAGGTTAATCTGCCAGCTGACAGCCGAAAGTTGCATTCGCTCATACTAGTTATGTAATTTTTGATAACATTTTTTAGGCAGCTGCCCCACCTGCGTCATGCCTGGTTATGGCCCTTACATTAAAAATACTGTTTTATTTTCTGAAAATGTTCTGTTTGTTGCATCTTTATTTTAGGCCAACTTTGAGGGTAAAGGTCTCTGATGAAATGTCCAACATAATCATCTCATCAAGTCCTACCGACATGAATTGTCATAAACATGTCAAGAATTTATCCCTCAAACAATATTTCATTAACTTTCAGATATCTAATTTCCTTTTCACAATTTCACTGGCTTAGCTTTTGTTGGAAAACATCATGCTTTAGTACCCCCAGTACCGTCCAACCACATTACGTAAAATCTATCAAACTGGTGTTACATGTCAGACTATTTAAGAAAAAAAAGAAGTGCTCTCCCCAGGAGTTTATGAGGAGTTCTTAGCGTAACATTTTAGAATTTTATAACTTTTAGTACCACCATCCTCCGAACGCAGGACTCCAGACACCATACACTGTGTTCCTTCTTCAAAGAGAATGAGGTCCGAGTTCTGGAGGCCTGTGTCGGGAGGAAGATTTTTGCATAATCCCAAATTTCTGTACTAAGTAACATCACAAAATATGTTGTTGACAATATTTCAAAGAGATATTATTATTTACTTACCAGCCCACCCCTTCCCTAGGTAGTGTATGTGCTAAATTGTTGTAGCTCACAAGTTCATTGGTGTCTGGGTTTAATAGGTAGACTATCACACTATCCTGAAAATAGAAAATATTAGGAATACAATGAATAATATAATATATACAGTAGAACTTGCATAAGTGGAATAATTTCTTTAAAACATCAATTATCCTGTTAAAAACTATTTGCTATACTAGGCAGAGGGTAGTTTATAACTAGACTCTGCACACAGCTTAGACTATATTACAGTTTAGCAGCCCCGCCCTAAAGATTGTTGCCTGTGACAGCCAGGGTAATGAATCATTTCAAATCTATGACACTGACCCTTTCTAAAGGAACATGTGCTTAAAACGTGCTCATTAACTATGCGGTGAATCAGAGGAAATGACCATATAGAAAGAACTCTGATTGGCTCGGTGAGATGAGAAATTTATTGTAAACTGAAAGAGTGAAGACGAAGCTCTCTTTCAAGAAGTGAAGTCGAACGAATGTAAAGGGTAGTATTTAGGCAACAAGGCAGAAAAATATGGAACTCGAAGCTGCTCACGAAAGGTAGTAGACTTGAGTGTTCACAAATACAGGTGCAAAAGGAAGGGGCTCAAACTCACTCAGACCCGGGCCCGTAGCCAAAAATTCTTTCAAAATCATGCAGTTTTTCACCATTTTGAGCACTTCTCAAGTGATTTTAGTCATATTTGGGCCAAAATTGTCAAATGTGACCCCCCCCTGGAAATTTTTGAAAACTGATCCCCCCTTGGAAAATCCTGGCTACGGGCCTGACTACTATTCATAAAACAAACCATAATAAAAAAGCAGTACCCTGCACGAATGAGCCACTGTAGTCTCAAACCTATAACAGTATGATCTTAATAACTACAAAACAAGGCATTAACATGCAAAATGTCACTACCTGTCATTTGTTACAGACACTGAGCACCGCCAGCTGAATGCCAAATGCCAAACACTGTCCACAAAAAAGTTAGAGACTATTACAGTATGCGGTGGTGACATAGCAACTTAATAACACCTCAGAATAAAATCAATACAAGAGTACCTCTCAAAATTGTTATTGTATATTCCTGTTTTTCAAATAACATCCCACGAGTGTTTCATCAATACCCGCAAAAGAATAATTATTTTTGATAGTGTTTAATGCATCGATCCTGCTTGAAATTATCAGATGTATTTATGGAAATGTATGGATTTCAAATGCTCTTATCTTTCTGTCTTCGCTCATTGAAACCTATTCAGTACTGTGAATTAAACCAGAATTGATGATCGGGGCATGTAGAAGGTTGGAGATACCTTACAACTATGAAATAAACTACCGGTCCTCAGAAACCAATAACACATTTCTCATAGCCATGCTAGGTCATACTTGATAAGCCTTAATTTTAAAGTAATCCTTGAGGAATAGTTTTATAAGCCCAAAATCGCTAAGGATTTCGAGATTTAAAATGTTATATATCTTCCAAGCCAAACTATTGCTGAAGATCCTGGGGTTTGAAATATTTTGAAGGGACTAGGATTGTTTATGATGTCATCATGACAAGGATGTTCAATTTCCTTTCTAGATCATCCCCTTCTGTATTGAAAATGTCAAAGGAGACGTGCCTTTCCTATGAAAACTGAACGGATACGAGATATTTCAGCAAAAATTCAACCAAGTAAATGCCAGATAACATTTTAAAGACCTTTCTTCACACACCATGTCTAATTTCATTCAGAAAATGGCAAGAGTCCACAACAAAAATCAGGTTGTAGCACTCTTACATCATATTGTCTATTGGCTGATACTGAAGAGTCAAAGTTCAAAACAGAATTATTATTCTTTTTCTCTCTTCCTTTCATAAACTTTCATTAAAGTTGAACAAATAGAAAATGTGCTGCTTCAAAAATAGATAGTTTAATGATAAAACCATCCGGATGTCTCCATTTACTTTAATGAATCATTTATGATATCATTAATAACAGCAATTTCTGATGTCTTCTAGCTTCAAGAAGAAAATGAAGATATTTTTGAAAAATCACAGCTCATATTGCTACATCTAATTGCCATGAGTGTCAGAACCTAACATCTAATTATACTCATACAAGACATAATAAGAGCATTTTTCAAAAAAAACAATATATAATTTTGACCCCCGAGTAAAGTAATCACCGCAGAGACGAACAGTAATATATGAAGAGTAGACTCGTCTGTAGGAGATTGAGACTCATTAAGAGGATAATATGAACTTAAGTCAGGTGTCATTGTTCAATGAAGACAAATACAGGTACAAATGAGTAACGATTTGAAGAACATCCCTGTAAAATTTATTTCAGCTCACTTCATGCTGATTTATTCTCTAGTCACATATTAGCTACGGCAACTGTACAGCAGACATGGCTTCCCAAAATCAAGAGAAATATGCAGCAAAATGTAGGAATACAGTACGATGTCGATTTTCTATATTGATTTTGTGACGCTACGATCGTAGAGCAAACATGACTGAGGTTTACTACTACAGTTCTGCCATCTTGGGTCGTTAACTTGAGTCATGGTCAGACATATTGTGCCAGACTCAGATAAGGGAGAGCACGCCACCTTGTCTCGATAACTTGAGTCATGGTCAGACATATTGTGCCAGATTCAGATAAGGGAGAGCATGCCATCTTGTCTCGATAACTTGAGTAATGGTCAGATTCAAAGAAGGGAAAGCATGCCATCTTGCCTCGATAACTTGAGTCAAGGTCAGACATATTATGCCAGATTCAGATATAAGGGAGAGCATGCCATCTTGTCTCGATAACTTGAGTCATGGTCAGACATATTGTGCCAGATTCAAATAAGGGAGAGCATGCCATCTTGTCTCGATAACTTGAGTCATGGTCAGACATATTGTGGCAGATTCAAATAAGGGAGAGCATGCCATCTTGTCTCGATAACTTGAGTCATGGTCAGACATATTGAGTCAGATTCAAATAAGGGAGAGCATGCCATCTTGTCTGGATAATTTGAGTCATGGTCAGACATATTGTGTCAGATTCAGATTAGGGAGAGCATGCCATCTTGTTTCAATAACTTGAGTCATGGTCAGACATATTGTGCCAGATTCAGATAAGGGAGAGCATGCCATCTAGTCTCGATAACTTGAGTCATGGTCAGACATATTGTGCCAGATTCAAATAAGGGACAGCATGTCATCTTGTCTCGATAACTTGAGTCATGGTCAGACATATTGTGCCACATTCAAATAAGGGAGAGCATGCCATCTTGTCTCGATAACTTGAGTCATGGTCAGACATATTGTGCCACATTCAAATAAGGGAGAGCATGCCATCTTGTCTCGATAACTTGAGTCATGGTCAGACATATTGTGCCAGATTCAGATAAGGGAGAGCATGCCATCTTGTCTCGATAACTTGAGTCATGGTCAGACATATTGTGCCAGATTCAGATAAGGGAGAGCATGCCATCTTGTCTCGATAACTTGAGTCATGGTCAGACATATTGTGCTAGGTTCAGACAAAGAAGAACATGCAATATTGACATCAATTTCTACATTTGCCACAGCATTTACAGACTTTTAATAGATATTTGTTTTCAGTGGAAGGATATATATGAGATGTTTGTCTGAATTTTGACTTGCTAATGCAGTTTAATCTGAATATAAGCTGGTTTATTTAATTATTTCTCTAGATGTATATAAACACTGTATATTCATATTTTTCTATGCAAATAATGTCTTGATATAATTATTCTATACTATTATAAAAAATTGATGTCTGTTTATACAAAAAAACATGTGTAAAAACCTGTATATTGACCCATATGTCCGAGAAACTGACGTCAATAAAAAATACAGTCTTGTCTAATTCAAAGGCCTCTACGAGCAGCCAAAAGTGATTGGATTAGCAGGTGTTCACATTTCAAATTTTTTTCAAAATGAAGGTTAATGGAAGTTAACAAACTTGAGCCCGAGGAAAGTGTTCACAATAAGAAGTGTTTGGATTAGAGAGGTGTTCGCATATACGGGTTTCATTGTATGCCACAACAGACTGAAATTGTTGAAGGGAATACAATTAACCTAAAAATATTTCGCGGTTGTCAAATATCTTCAATATGCCAATAATAAATAATGGGGGTAAAGAAAAACACTGCAATTGCGTAGTGACTCAAAAGGGATCAATCATTTTGGATTATCAGACTTTCTCTCGGATGAACTCAACAATTTGTAACCTGTCAATATGTCCATCAAATGTCTCAATACATTTCTCATATAAAATCCCCTGGGGCCTGTGATTTATTCTGTATCATAAATTCAATTGTATATTCATATTGCTGCCACGTATATATGATAATACCATTTACCTGCTGATACATTCTATAATTACCTTTTATTGTTACCTTTTTCATATTTTGATGTCTTATATTGTTAATTGTCTGCCAATAGGTAATCTTCCATAATGCCAGAAGCATGGCCATTGAAGATACAATATACATACATACACTGTACATACATTAAAGTACAGTATGAAGTACAGTAAAACCTCTATACAATGAACACCTATTGAGCCACAAAAAAAAGTCATCACTGAGGTACGTGTTCACTACAGAGAGGCAATTTTATACAAAACTCAGTGGAGTATGTGCTGAGAAAAGGTGTTCACTAGACACTGGTGTTCACTAGATTGAGGCGTTCACTAAGACAGGTTTTACTGCAATATAATATCATCAGAAATAGATACATGTCTTCCATTTATGGTATAGGTCTTATCTATGTTAGTCTTATGTCATCAAGTTCAAACAGATATCAAAGTCATTTTTATTCAGAAATCTTCACCTTTTATTAAAAACTATAAAATAAAATGAGAATGAAAGCATATATAATCAATTAGCTTATTGCAATACTCCAGATCTTCACCTGTTACCTATTCATACAAAATATCTCATCAATTTAACATTTTAAGGAGCATCTCAAAAGTTCAATGTGGGATTATTGACTGTATTTGAACAGTTAATCTACGACCCCCTCCCTCTTCCCCGAATAACTGTGTTTGAGAAATGTTGGTATGCATCATTATATTAAGTCATACTGTTCTTTATCTAACATAATGTAAAACAGTCAATTTTATTCAATCAGTAGATTATTAGAATTCTTGCACAGTATCAACATGAGATTATCTCTTGTACATGTATTGTATCTCACGTTAGAATCCTGAGTTTATATCAATTTGCTCAAATAAAATTCCCACGAATAATGTCAGAAAACATTTAAGGCTAATGACCCTCTCTCCAATAACTTTTCAAATACAGTTAATTTTCGATCTTTTGAAATGCTCCCTTAACCTTAACTATTGAGGAAGATGCTCTTTATAGATACCATTGCCACTGACGTAAAATGAATGAATATTCCAGTTTTTTTAATATAATGGGAAGATTGTGTGCAGATACATGTAATTGCTTGTGGATTTACATATGGGTTCATAGCAACATAAGGCTTGTTATCAGACTGCAGATGAAGATCTCTTTTAAGTAGCTGTTACATTAGCCCTATGGGCTCACTGTTCACCACCGTGTGGCTAACTTTGGGTATTAATTTTGTAATTGATTTTTGTTATTCGATTTTCGGTGTGATGGGGATATTTTGCTGTCAAACTATCTGTTTTGCACACCATGTATCCATGCCGTGCCCCACCATCTCTCCCAATATATTCACAGGGTGGGGAATGGTGAGCCCACACAGTTGAAGTGTGACAGCTCTATTACAGAACTAAACTATTGAAAAGGATTATTCACACATAGGTGTCGAACATGTTCATTGCCTTCAGTTGGAGATGCAAAAAAACATCTCTCATCATAGCATGCACTAGAAGCCTCTCTGGAAAGAATGTTAAATGGATTTGGTTGGAAATGATAAGGTTGAATGTTGCGACTGACCCATGGGATTTGTCAGGAATGCGATCAAAAAGAGATAGTAGGATCAATAGTGGAACAACAAGGCACCATTGGGAGGTACATGAATGTAAAGAATGCGTTTCAGTTCACATATTCAGGCGTGGGTCATTCATATCCTTTTTTTTATTTATTTATTTCCTCCACCAGATTTGGTGTGTATAAAGAAATGGGACTGTTTTTTGACCCTCTTATTCAGGATTATTTTTTCTGAAAAAGGTCGGAGAATGATTTAGGGGAATGATTCCAGGGGTTTCATGAGAAATTTTAACAAGGCATTAACATACAAAATGTCACAACCTGCCATTTGTTACAGATCCTGACTGCCAAACATCAAACATCAACCACCAAACACCAATCTCTGATGGCCAAACATCAACCAACAAACAACCATCCACAAAAAATGGAGACAACAACAATATGTCATCACTTATGATGGTGACATTATAGACAAAATAAATAAAAAAACAACATGCCAAATAGATTAAAAAAAAACAGACAAAATTGTCGGAAATTATAATTTGAACAAGGAATAAGAACCAGCTAGTAACTAACAGGCGATTTTAATAGAACCAACCTGAGATAATTGCCTATAGCCTACGAGTAATAAAACCCCTGAGCTTCATCTCTACACTTTGAAGTGTTATCTTCATTACAGTTCACCTGATCACTTGCTAATTTAATGTACTTTCCCTTGGTTCACTAATAAGCCAATTGACTAATCTCAGGATTATTCTTCGAAGAAGTTCATAAGACGCAACACTGATGATCCTTGCGGGTAAAAAATACAGGAAGGAAAATGATCTATTGTTTAAAACTGAAACATACTGAAGAAAAATGCTGTTCAAAAAAGGGAATAGGGGTCCACAAAAGAACCAACTTGCTGTTATTCTTCAAAATTCAAAATAAGTAGCTACATCAATTATGTCCCATTGTCTCCCATAGGCGATGTATAATATAATATTTTTGCTGTGATGAACTCTTGATCTTTAAAACAGTTGCCATGGGCATACGATGAAAGTACACTTAAACTTGTCTAAGTGGAACACCTTTGGTACGTCTAAAAATGTTCCACTTATAGAGAGATTCAATAAACATTACGTCAGTTGGTCTTGGGTCTCTTGAAAAGTGTTCTACTGACAGAGGTGTTCCACTTCTAGGTGTACCACTTTACAGGTTTCACTGTACCTGATTACCTTTTGTAAGGTATACCATACTATGTTACGATGCCACTTTAACATGTTCATCCCATTGTTTTCTAAAGGAGAACCATTTTCATTTTGGTACATTATAGCTAGTATCATGCATATTCTTACAGAGGTCAATACTGAGGAGTCTTATCGCTTGGAAAACCAAGCTATCATCAATCTCTAATACCTATGTATCTGGTTAAAAATGCTTTTGAATTGGTCATATATCACTTTATCTCTGCAAAAAGTGAAATATAGAAAACTATTAATGAAAAGATAGCTGTGCTATATGCACCAACTGTGGCTATGTTTTTCGAACCAAACCAGATATTATCACTTTACCACCAAGGCCTTGTGCCCTTGTCTCATATGTTTGCAGTATAATTCACTAAGAGCGTGCCTTAATAATCAATCCAAAAAACACTGAGAAAAACACAAAATCCATCACTCATAAAACTGAGTAAATAGTTCTATTTTATAATAATCACAATGTTGCTCAAATGAACAATTAGTTCAGTGAAGAAACTCCTCCAAAAAGTTTCATATAGGATAGGTGGGCACTGAGTACTAAAATAGATAATAGGGAGGTTAAGTTACATGTTTTTAAGCGATCCAATTACAATTGTCTTCCCTATGCTTTACTTTTACCTTTACAGTTAATTTCTGCAAAAGTAGGATTGGTGCGAATAATTGGTGGTGAAACCCATCAAATGGTTTTGAGAAATGAATGGCAGTTTTCATTTATCTGAAAATTGTTGACTCGCAGATGGATGGATGGACAAACAGACAAGTGGACGATTCCATATATGTCTCACAATATGGACCAACGAGGCATTAACATGCAAAATATTACCACCTGCCATTTGTTACAGATACCAAACACCAACCTCCTAACTCCAACCATCAAACTCAAGTCCAGTCCAGAAAAAAGTTGGATACTACATGTATTACAACTGTCACCACTTTACATAAAAATGTTTACATAAAAATCAAAGACAAGAAAGGAATTCAAGGCAATCCCTAATCAGCTTCTATAATATACAAATAGTGACTGCCATTGAGGGCAATAGTGTAAATTATTTCCCCGAGGGAATATCCTCTACAATGTACTATTCCTGAAGCCGCAGGCTGAGGGAATAGTACATTGTAGAGGATATTCCCAAGGGGAAATCATTTACACTATTGCTCGAAATTAGGCAGTCACTATTTTGTTTTATTATATACCCTATACTGACTCTTGTCCCGTTTCCTCTGCGAAGGCCAAAAAGGCTTAGAAAGCCCCCTCCCCGGGTCCATTGTTAGCATTATAAGCTGTGACGTCATCAGATACTCAACAGAAATTTTTGCCTCTGAGACTCTCACTTGACAAATTCAATCGCGTTTAACACGCGGAATAGATTATCATAACACTTGAAATTACACAGCCGTATTGAGCTTAGGGAACTTTATATACGTTGCTTATATTGTATCGTTCACGCACGTCTGTCATGGTGAACGGAGTTGATTTGTGTTTGTGCTCATCCTCCATTTTTCTGTTTTTCGTCTGCGCAGTGATGATGCGCAGACGTTTCCAAGGGTAATAGAACTTGCAATTGTGACGTCAGCGGGCAATAGTTCAAATGTATATTCCCGCTGACGTCACATTTGAGGGAATATAACTTTCCGAGGGAAATAGTAAATCTATTTCGGAACACGTGACTAGGTATTGACCAATCAGGATCAGTGTTACATATTGGGTATATACTAATATAAAATAGTGAGCACTTACTGTGTTTGGAAGGGCTAGTTGTAGTGCCTCTTGTATAGCTTGAATTTAATGCTAAAATAGTGAGCACTTACTGTGTTTGGAAGGGCTAGTTGTAGTGCCTCTTGTATAGCTTGAATTTAATGCTAAAATAGTGAGCACTTACTGTGTTTGGAAGGGCTAGTTATAGTGCCTCTTGTATAGCTTGAATTAAATGCTAAAATAGTGAGCACTTACTGTGTTTGGAAGGGCTAGTTATAGTGCCTCTTGTATAGCTTGAATTAAATGCTAAAATAGTGAGCACTTACTGTGTTTGGAAGGGCTAGTTGTAGTGCCTCTTGTATAGCTTGAATTTAATGCTAAAATAGTGAGCACTTACTGTGTTTGGAAGGGCTAATTGTAGTGCCTCTTGTATAGCTTGAATTTAATGCTAAAATAGTGAGCACTTACTGTGTTTGGAAGGGCTAGTTGTAGTGCCTCTTGTATAGCTTGTCTCAGCTCCTCTAGTGTTGTTACCCCACTCAGCTTCAGTATCGCATCCTGAAACATACATGCATAATATGGTGAATTATTTAATAAAAATACTATTATGTGTAATATTTATGGGAAATTATAGCATCTAAAAACATTTGTACAATATGGGGAACTGTAACATATTAATTCGTATAATATTGTAAATCGTAGCATATAGACATGTACAATATGATGGACTTTAGCATGAACACATGTGCAATACAGTAAATCATAGCATATACGTATGTACAATGTGGAAAATGTTTGTACAATAAGGTAAATCTTAGCATATACACATGTACAATATGGTGAATCTTACCATTATATACATGTACAATATGGTGAATCTTACCATTATATACATGTACAATATGGTGAATCTTATCATTATATACATGTACAATATGGTGAATCTTACCATTATATACGTGTACAATATGGTGAATCTTACCATTATATACATGTACAATATGGTGAATCTTACCATTATATACGTGTACAATATGGTGAATCTTATCATTATATACATGTACAATATGGTGAATCTTATCATTATATACATGTACAATATGGTGAATCTTATCATTATATACATGTACAATATGGTGAATCTTACCATTATATACATGTACAATATGGTGAATCTTACCATTACAATATGGTGAATCTTACCATTATATACATGTACAATATGGTGAATCTTACCATTATATACATGTACAATATGGTGAATCTTACCATTATATACATGTACAATATGGTGAATCTTACCATTATATACATGTACAATATGGTGAATCTTACCATTATATACATGTACAATATGGTGAATCTTATCATTATCATGAGGGGATTTTATTGTTTTGTATGTTTTATGTAACCAGAAATATGAATATATAATTTGTCACATGGTGTCTGGGAAACCAGCTGATTTATGTATTGTTGGGCAGTTTCAGCCTAACTTTCCAAATTATAACATAGAAATAAAGACATCTCACTTAATTAAAAAATCAAGTGTTATCAAATCATAAACAAGAGAACAATGAACGAAATATATACACAACAATATTTATGCCCCATCATAGTATCACACCAGAATAGCCTGACAACGGTAAAGCCAGATACCGTTGTCACAAATGGCGGACATAACCGTCGCATGGCAAATCAAAGCGTATAAACATGTACAATATAGGTTGGTGTAACTCTAGCAGTAACCTCTTTTTCTTGCCTATTAATGTCTTTTCCAATAAACTTGACTGCAAAAAGTTAATTTCATAAGTCTGACATAATCACCCAGATTTGAACATCAATTTTCACTTATCTACTTTCTGCAACTCAGGCCAGTAACCCATAGCAATCATAGCCATAGTCGCATTTAAAATGAGACAAGGTACAAGAAAATATGTGAAGTAGAACACCTCTGTAAGTAGAACACCTCTGTAAGTAAAACACCTCTGTAAGTAGAACACCTCCATAAGTAAAGCTTCTCAGAGGAGTCCCATGACAAATTGACTTTATGTTAAATTAACTTCTATAAGTGGAAAAGCTCTCAAGTGAAACATTTTTAGAGGTACCATTTAGTGCTCCATCTATAAGGTTTGACTGCATTAACATCACAGAATCTTACTATCTGGTAAATTATTCCTAATGGTTACAAAAGTTTAACAACGTTACAAATAAAATGTAACAATATGATACTTTTATGTGAATATTCACTGAGGAACAACTAACAACAAATGACAGTGAGTTTGTCGATCTTGCTTCAAGAATTTTGTCTCATAATCTCCCTGTGTACATTATTGATCTATTTGAAGATAATTTAATTCATTGATTTTTCTGAAACACTTCATTTGAAACACAGAACAAATCTATACTAAAGATGATCTACTCAAAAAATAATAGCCACTCTAATGAATCATATTACAAAAACGTACAAAAGGAAATACAAATGTAATTCATTTATAAAGATTCGAACATGACTGTATTCACGCCTTCTATAAACTGTAAACAAAGTCAACATTTCACCCGAGGTATATTCACGAAGAATACCCTTAGTAATATGTGTAATGTGTGACGTCATAACGGCGAGGTCGTAGTAACGGCGGACCATAATGAATATTCAAAAGTTTTTGGTAAGTTCTCATGTTCGAATCATAATATAGACCTCAGAGCAGGGGTAATATCACCGAATACACCCCTTAGGGCTAGGCACAAAAGTTTTCGAACCCCTCACTCCCTTCGGTTTGTACCTAGCCCTGCCTGGGTGTATTCGACCAAAACCCCTCTGCTCTTCAGTCCATATTTCTTAAATATTATAGAATACACAAATTTTTATTTTTGAAATAATATGACAAGTGATAAGAATATAGTGCCTTGAATTTTGATAAGGAAAATTGTTGAATTAATCTTCTAGCCAAGCTGCTGCCTTATTTAGTAAATACAATATTTCAAGATGTTGTCTGATAAGATTCTTCTTCACCACAATCCTTTATTGAAATTGGTAAACTGAAACATTTCATAAAATAAAACCAATAACTTCATTTCCAGAAAAATCCGTAGAGCTTAGAGCAAACACATTTTTCTTTGCCAGAACCTATTTTTCATAGATATTTTTCCTGAGAAAATATGTTACTTGACATGGCTTATTATTTTTGCTATTTGAAAAGGATTTGTTATCAAGATGAATCCTGCAGTAAAAATATCGAACTCCCATGCAGTGTTTCGGTATAGACACTGCGGCGGGCAGATGAAGAAAATCCCCAAAATTTGGTGAAAATAGTTCCCCTTTTCATTGTATATGTGTTGTTTATTAGTCAGCTTCAGAATACACTAAGCAGGGAACAAAAGTATTTTACCCCATATGTACCCCATATATATTCTAGTTGGATATCGGCTTATTTTTAGATCACATGATTTGAAATTCAGAAAAATTAAGTGGATCACATATATAAAGGAGACATTACCCCATAAATGGAATGTATTCAAAATTCTTAGATCTTCCGACAATTCAACCTTGAAATGGACCATCTCCCAAGTAGAATACTTTAAGAAGGGTCTTTAACTCAGACAGGTTTTACTATAGATGAACTACATGTAATTCTTGAATCCTAACTTGCAGGAAAGATGAAAAACGTTATTGACCAATTACGTCATAAGCCAGTCAATATAGCATCTTTTATCTTGCCTGCAAGCAAGGATCACAGGGGTTTAAAGATCAATACCTTAAAGATGCTATCTACACAAAATTAAAGGAAAATGCTATCTTTATGTATTATGTTGAAACTGATGGTAAAAATGGAAGGAGATGTTTCTGGAAATTATTGATTAAAGGATGTATATAGCTATCAAGGGCTTAGAAAACAATGAAAATCAGTTTTTAGAAGAATATCATCAACTAGATCCATTTTCATCAATTAAATGAAATAAATACGCTTTCGCTATCTAATCAAGTGTGAAAGTGCTGGAACTAAATACACTGGACGAAACATTCTGACAATTGCTAAAAGTAGGGGTCATTGTAACAATTCCAACTCCATCAATATTTTATCAATTTCTGTTTTATTTATATGGAATGAAAGATGAGTATCCAATCCAAATGTGTAAGTAAAAATCAGTGTTATGTATACATATCAACATGCTGTATTAAGGCTTTGAAAAGGAGTGAAAATCACTAGTTATATACAACCTTTAAATTAAGAAGGTTAGGGAGATGGTAAATATATCAAATATGTCAACAGACACACACTTGATCCTTTGCATGTTTTAGATACATGTATAATTAAGAGCAAGAAACTTTTAATCTAGAAAAACAATATATCTTCAGTTACATTATAAAGAAGGGAGGGGTGTCTATTTGGAATGTAAATTAATTATGTAATTATCTGGTTACTTAAGTTTCCAAGGTCTAATAGTGTTAGCTCATAGCAAAGTGAACATGGGAAATAGCTTTTTTAGCTCCATAACTTTCTCTTATTCACAACTCAAGCAGAAATTTCACCATCAATCAAATGGATTTATTTGTTTTAGGGACATAACATGGAGGTTTTCCTATTTGCTATAAGATCTATATTTTATTATTAGCCTACAATAAAAAATTAGAGCAACTGAAGTGCAACAGACATTTTGATTTTTACACACTGGGCAATTGTTTTCTCCAAAAATGGCACCATTCAATAATCTCAATCACATGGCGCTTCCTCTTGCTATTCCCTTCATTCACATATTGTCAACAATTCAGTATGTATAAAATGATTCTTTTTTATCAATAAACAGATGGATGGACAGACGGATGGACGATTCCGTATGGGCAATTCCACATTATTACCACCTTGCCGGGCCAGTTCTAGGGGTTTTAGTGCTAGTTTAGAAGGCGTCCATTTTACTATATCGACCTGAGCAATATGTGACGTCATAGTGGTGTTCAAGAATGCATTTAACGACAGGTCGAGAATGCATTTAACGACCAGCAATTTTCCCCAGGAAATTAGATATTGTTCAGTGCGTAAGATTTTGTTGCTGTTTCAGTCCTGGTCATATAGGTCCAATATTTCACTATATTGCCCTTCGAAATGACGTTATTGTACTATTCTCAATATTTGAGCCAAACATTTACACTTCATAAATGACATTGATTGCCATAGATAAAATAAAATAGTACACCAAAATCAATTGAAAGGTTAATTAAAAAAAGAAAATTCCATAATTCATGCATCGGTACTATACCAGATCATGTCAGACAAAACCATTTTGCAGTATTCATTAAATAACTCTGGTTACTTTAACAGCTTCTTGAAAATCTATGACACGATCGAAGGATTCTGAACAATCCTGCTGCGAGGATGGCAACTAAGTTTCTGTCTAGTAATGGATTACAGTGTAATTACCATTTTTACTTACGATCAATCAATATAGAGACACTTATAAAAACATCAAACAATATACAACCCTGTCTATAACATTCGACACGATACCATCAAATCCTACTATTTCCTCGGGAAACTAGCTTCAAAATTAATAGAAACGTCCTTATTTGTATTTCTTCTGTATGATTTAATTCTAACTGAGCTTATTTTCCATATAACTGCTACGTATATTTAAATTAATTTTTGGGGTACTTTTTGTATGGTGAAAATCATAGCCTATTGGTGTCATAGAAAAATAAGTCAATAAAGTAGAACTTTTGTTTTAATGTTGATACAAGTAATTCACGTTGGGAATCGTTCTGCAATATTGCGCGCAAACCTACTTATCTTATGACAATCAAAATATTGATTTTTATGTTTCTTATGAAAACCAATACCAGTTATTAAAATATTCTAAATGCGATATAATTTAACCAATACAAGCAATAAAAATATTCAAGAGATTTATTATGACACAGATAATGCAAAGATTGTGTTATCGTGTGATAGCTACTTTCATATGACCACCTATAATCCAGCCAGATTGCACCGTACTATACCTGCTATAATTCAGAGTTTCTTCCGATTAAATGAATTATTAAAACCTTAACATTAATACTCTTTTCTCATTGGTCGTGCTCCAGTCAAAAAGGTTGATAATTATCAACTACGTATTAAACAACATATTCGTTATACATCCACAAGGGTGTCATGTAAAACCTTGTAAATAATACTACGTATATATAAAAAATAAAGCTGAATTGAATTGAATTATAAATAAGGTAGATGCTTAAGAAGTATGCATCATTGTTCTCAAAGTGAATCTTCTTTGACTACAGGCTGATACAGCTGAGGTATAAGAGAGACATGTCATTCAAATCGATATATAAATGGGGTTTGAAAAATCTATGATGACAAGAAACGAAATCATTTAAGGCATCATCACATTATCTACTATGATTGCATGTTCAGTTCATGACAAATTGAGTTCAGCCTTAATGTCAACTACAAGGAGTCAATCAGCTAAATCATTAAATAGTAATGAGAATTTCATTTCCAAATGCCAAATAAGTGTTTTTGTCTCTTATAGTGTTGAACACCAGCTTTAGCCATGTGCTTATTAACATGGCTTTACTACTTTTTAAATGTTATACATGTATATAAAAATGCAAATATTCTATTCTATTATGCAGCGTAGTTTATATCCCAAACAAGGCATTACGTGCAAAATGTCACCACCTGCCATTTGGAACAGACATTGTTTGATACAGACACCAAATGCCAAATACCAACTGCCAATTAAAAATAAATTCACCATTTTCTGTTAAAACAGAACTATGTGATAGATACTAAATAGTCATCATCATTTCCAGGATATAGACAGATCAACCATATATCTTCATAACATATAGCCCCCTGCAAGGTAGTAAGGTATGTTTCGATTTAATTTTTGTATATATGCCAAATGGACTTTAGTTCTATATATTTGATTAGGGAGGATAACATTCATGATGAAAATGGAAAATAATACAAGAGGATATTGTTCGACATATCATTTATTTCACTTATTTAGCCTATAGTGCTGTCCCCAGCTCCGATTTCGGTGATCGGCTAGTAAAAAAGGTTTGAGGGTATCATTTTGTTCCAGACACTCTCTAGAGTAAATTATCCTAACTTGAGTAAAAATGTGTGGTAAGTAAATTCGCTATGGGCAGTTAAAGAGGCGCCATCTATTCATTTTAAAACAGGGGGTAGGGGTATAAAATAATTTTTAACACATCTTAATAGTAAAATGACATTGAAATACTAATAAAATCTTATCAAAAACATTATTTACAATCAGTATGAATTTTTTTGTGTGAATTAGGGTGAAAATAAGGGCATATTTTGAAATTCACTACAGGGGCGCCACCTATTTTCATACTTCTACCACGTGTAATAACTTATTTTAGATTCGTTAAGGTACGAAATGTACTGAAAAAATTCATTCTGAAGGACCTATATATGTTCATACCACATACTTAAAATTGGATCAATTGCTTTTGTACCTGGGGAGAAAAAAATTCTTGAAATTTAAAATTGTGGCATCATGCAGGATAGGGGTGACCATATCTCACATGATTAACTTCCAAAATATGGAGCATATGTATCTCAAATGTACTCAAAATGGTGTATGTACTCTTGCTTTGTCATAATATTACTAATAAGAAGTAGAAAAATGATTGTACATTTTAAAAAATATTAATTCTCATTTTGGCTTCTGACGTCCCAGGGGTGACCATATCTCACCTTAATAACTTCCAAAATATGGAGCATATGTATCTCAAATGTACTCAAAATAGTGTATGTACTCTTGCTTTGTCATAATATTATACTAATAAGAAGATTATACATTCAAAAAATTTTAATTTTAGCTTCTGACATCCCTCAATAACTTCTAAAATTATGTAACATATACAACTCAAATATACCAAAAATGGGGCATATGGTCTTGCTTTGTCATAATATTATTAATGAGATGTAGAAAAAATTATTAGACCTTTTTTGAATTGAAATTTTCATTTTAGCATCCGAATCTGACATCCCAGGGGCAACTATATCTCACCTTGATATAACTCTCACGATATGCAACATATGCATCTCAAATGCGTGCCCAAAATGGTATAAATATAGTCTTGTTTTGTCATATTTATTGAGATTCATGAAATCAGAAGTTCAGAATTTATGGATTGGACTGTCTCCCCTGCAGGCTTCAGCTACATATAGTCCAGAGACATTAAGATCTACTTTCAAATATTTGCATCTTCTCCCCAAACACTCCTTATATTACAGGAACAATGGACGATAAGTCTTTTGCATGCCTTGGATGCAACATCTTTTGTATACTGGTAGCCTATCAGTAGTGTGAGTAGCCTAGCCTCATTTACCAAAATTGGCCCCTTAACCTCAAATCTGACCCGAAATTTTGAAAATATCCTGAAAAATTAGGCCTAAAAGGCGCATTTATGCCCAAACATACACCAAACTGTCCCACTGCTAAATTACAAGGGCGATAAGTCGCTTCTAATCCTGATTGACATTCTCTAGTTTGCATGGTTTGTCATGTTGTGCTATATTGTTATTGCCCAATCTCAACAGTTGTATTCACTGTATGGCCTACCGTGCCAAGAATAATGCAATTGTTCCAAAAGCTAAGCTCTTCTTTGGGACCCTAGAAGTGTGGGACATCACAATCATAGATTAATATTTCATTACAATCAATGTATGTTGTATGACAAACATGCAAACTAGTGAATGTTAATGTGGCTAGAAAGATTTATCATTACAAAGAGCTCCTTTTCCCGTATTTTACATACTCAAAATCCCTTAATTCAGTGTATAATCCAAGGTGCATATATTGCAGGCCACAGGATAACATATTAACACCTTACATTAGCAGTTGCCATTACTTCATGAATGGAGTAAAGTACTCCCACTATTGAAAGGCTAAAAGGATTCCTGTATGGATTACAAAAGATGTTGGATCCAAGGTATGCAAGGGAATAATCTCATCCATTGTACTTGTAAAGGGTGTTTGGGGAGCAGATGCAAATATTTGAAAGCAGATATTATTTGCCCTGAATTATATGTAGCTGTAGAGGAGACAGTCAAAATCCATTGATTCTGAACTGTTGATTTTATGATTCTCAATAAATATGACAAAACAAGACTATATTTATACCATTTTGAGCACACATTTGAGATGCATATGTTGCATATCGTGAGAGTTATCAAGGTGAGATAGCCCCTGGGACACCAGAGGCTAAAATTAAAATTTATAAAAAAATGCTACATTTTTCTACATTTCATTAGTAATATGAAAAAGACAGGATGAGGATTATATGTTACATACAGTATCTTAGAAGTTATTATTATTATTATATGGTGCGATATGATTACCCAGGAACGTAAGAAGCTAAAATTAAAATTTTTGAAATGTATAATCATTTTCTACTTCTTATTAGTAATATTATGATAAAAAAGCAAGAGTACATACACCTTTTTGAGTACATTTGAGATACATATGCTCCATATTTTGGAAGTTATTAAGGTGAGATATGGTCACCCCTGGGACGTCAGAAGCCAAAATGAGAATCAATATTATTCTAAATGTACAATTATTTTTTTTTACTTCTTATTAGTAATATTATGACAAAGCAAGAGTACATTCACCATTTTTAGTACATTTGAGATACATATGCTCCATATTTTGGAAGTTATTAAGGTGAGATATGGTCACCCCTGGGACATCAGAAGCCAAAATGAGAATCAATATTTTCTAAAATGTACAATCATTTTTCTACTTCTTATTAGTAATATTATGACAAATCAAGAGTACATACACCATTTTGAGTACATTTGAGATACATAAGCTCCATATTTTGGAAGTTATTAAGGTGAGATATGGTCACCCCTGGGACGTCAGAAGCCAAAATGAGAATCAATATTTTTTAAAATGTACAATCATTTTTCTACTTCTTATTAGTAATATTATGACAAAGCAAGAGTACATACACCATTTTGAGTACATTTGAGATACATATGCTCCATATTTTGGAAGTTATTAAGGTGAGATATGGTCACCCCTGGGACCTCAGAAGCCAAAATGAGAATTAATATTTTTTAAAATGTACAATCATTTTTCTACTTCTTATTAGTAATATTATGACAAAGCAAGAGTACATACACCATTTTGAGTACATTTGAGATACATATGCTCCATATTTTGGAAGTTAATCATGTGAGATATGGTCACCCCTATCCTGCATGATGCCAAAATTTTAAATTTCAAGAATTTTTTTCTCCGCCAGTACATAAGCAATTGATCCAATTTTAAGTATGTGGTATGAACATATATAGGTCCTTCAGAATGAATTTTTTCAGTACATTTCGTACCTTAACGAATCTAAAATAAGTTATTACACGTGGTAGAAGTATGAAAATAGGTGGCGCCCCTGTAGTGAATTTCAAAATATGCCCTTATTTTCACCCTAATTCACACAAAAAAATTCATACTGATTGTAAATAATGTTTTTGATAAGATTTTATTAGTATTTCAATGTCATTTTACTATTAAGATGTGTTAAAAATTATTTTATACCCCTACCCCCTGTTTTAAAATGAATAGATGGCGCCTCTTTAACTGCCCATAGCGAATTTACTTACCACACATTTTTACTCAAGTTAGGATAATTTACTCTAGAGAGTGTCTGGAACAAAATGATACCCTCAAACCTTTTTTACTAGCCGATCACCGAAATCGGAGCTGGGGACAGCACTACTAGCCTAACTCAGCATATCTGTTATTTACAACAGCCTTACTTAACATATCATTTATTTACACTAGTCTAATAGCTTTTTTCCAAAGTATTATTGAACTTTTGCCATTTGTGAAATCTGGCTTCAACATCCCTTGTCATGCGACATGCTAATGAAGGAAGTCTCCAAATGGATTTGCACTTGGAAGAATGCGAAATGAAAGTTAATGCTGTCAAGACCAATTACCTAAGGGAAGAAATAAATAGTGGAAAAGAATTGCCTCAGACAACTAGTCAGGAAATCTTTCAAAAACTCCTAAAATCTTCAATAAATGACATTGTCACGAGAGTTATATATGCTTAACACAGATATACCACTAATTAAACAAGGGTAACGTGCAAAATATCACCACCTGGGATTTGTAACAGATGCCGTAATTTGTTACAGACACCATGTTACAGATGCCGAACAATCTCCACAAAAAAGTTGGAGACTATATCAATATGTCAACACTTTTGGTGGTGATAAAATAAAACAGAACTACATTAAATAACTATACAAATTGACTCAGAACTACACTAATTAACTAACTATACTAATTAATGATTTCATAATGATGAAATAGACAAGTTTGGAAAAATTGTCTCTTTAAAGGATAGGAACACCGGAATATCAGATAGAAACTTCCAGAAATAAAGATAGAGCGACCTCTAAGATCTTACTTAAAGTTGCACCCTGTTCAATACAACCACCATCATCGGCAGATCACTCAGAAAGTCTTTTTTTAGACTAGACTAGAAAAGAAGCCTTAATAATCCTAGCTGTATGACATCAGTAGCTTCTCCGTGTAATACATACTATAATAAATCAACAATGATATAAGAGGTTATTCATTTCATCTCAAATAAAACATGATTTGGATGATCGATTTCTCATATCAAATATCTCAATTTCTAGGCTTGCTCATGAGTTCTTGTTGAAACCAAATTATGCTACAGTTCTTGTAGGTATAAATACATGCATATTGGAAGATCTAATATTTGTTCTCTGTATAAGTACCCTGTCAAAGGTTGAAGGGTTTTTAAATATTCCTAAAAATTCTTGACACCCAGTAAGTCGTAGGTCATAGGTCGAAGGTGCAGGGTGAAGGGTTTTTAGTATATTCCTCTTTTTCACATTTCTGCCATCTTTGATTATTACTCTGTGTTCTTATTTATTGGTGACGCAATAATTGGTTATTGTAGGGGATGGGCAGTAAATTTGGCGATTATGGTAATTTGTCTTCGTCAAAGCAATTTGATTTTGTGTAATGACTGTCTTGATACGTTTTCATAAATAAATGTCATCTTGAGACTCACAAAACTGAAATAAGATTCTACATTGGATTGTCTCACAACGTAAGAGCAGTTGGGGCAAAAGCATGAATATTTTATCATTGCACAATATATGGGAATCTCGAATGATCAACCATTAAAATACAGGGTGTATTGGATTGTAGTTTTTGTTGGTGGTTCAAATTATGATGTCATTGGTATATATTAGAATTTTGAGTTATATAACTTAACAATATGAGAGGACGACATCACTGGCTTGGTCCACTACGTCCTAATGATGATGATGAATAAGATAAAAAGCATGACTATGGCGCCCATCTTGAATTGAAACATTAGTAACTACCAACGCATCCCCTGAGAGCAGGGGCATAAATGTAGTTTAATAATAAATACAATATCAACTAAAAATGTTTATTTTCAGAATAAAGATTATCAATACCTATAATAGAAAAAGATACACAATTGAGTTACTCAATGTAAAACATGATAGTAACGCTTGAGATATTAATGTCATTATTGTTTTGTCTGATTGTCTGAAGTATTTTCTAGAATTACACAAGCGTAATGGAACAATATTCCTGCGTCTGTCGTATGGATTTCATTCATGCTTTAGTAATTTTACACTCAGTATTTTCTTTCCAGTTTCTGAATACTCTTTAATAACTGATTACTTTTATTATGAAATGAAAATTATCATTCTTCAGTATATTCATAGGATATCATGTAAAAATTGAAATGGTATTTCTAACCATTGGAAAAATATCATCTTTTGGGAGAATTTTACCAAATCATCAAAATAATATGCTTCTAAACTCAATTGTAAAAAGTAACATAATAATCCACGCTGAAGGTTTTTTGAAAGTTATTATCTAAAGTGTATGACAAAAAGAACTGAATATGGAATAAAAAAGCATTCTTTTTTCTCTAACATGACTAGGATATGACTTCAGAGTACCAACCACTATTTTTTCGACAAAGTTTGTTACTACTGGCAACAGATCAGGCTGAAATCACAGTAAAACCACATATCATCCAAACACTCACTCTCTTAGATAGAATTTGTAGGTTTCCTTATTGTACAATGTTACATAGTTCTTTGACAAATCTATACCCGCTACAGTACAGTAAATTCGACTCTTTTTATCGAACTTTGAAAAAGTCCTAATCTATTCCGTCTTGTTTTAAATTAATATGAGAACCTAAAAATAACCAAAATTTCATGCAATATTTCATTCAATCACAAATCGCGTGGGTTACTTCAATGTCACTAGATTTTTACACTGAAATTATCTCAAGCGCTTAACTCGATCAATGCTGTAACATAAAGCGAATCCCTCAAATATTTGTCACAGAAAAATATCAATGATTTTCACAAAAAAAAACATTCCACAAATCCAGAAATAAATAATATTTCAACAATATGTCAATTTATTTGTGTATAAATTACAAAATTTAATTATTTTCATATTCAAAGAAATTTTATACGAGAAAAAAGTGACTCAACAAAATTTTCAGTTAAGACATATTATCAGTTGACATGACGACATGACGTACAACCCTCTATTCCCATATGTTCTTCTCACAAGCATGTCCTTATAATAATGTGATCAAATCATTTGTCATAAAATCATTTACAAAATTAAAGGTTATGTAATGTGAGGTTTTAGATACAGGGTTTATCTTGAGGGAGGATTTGTATATCTCCTGATTGATCACAATTTAAAACTGGTTAAACCACATGATGTATATTCTCAGGGTGGTCCATTATTACACTTTTTCAATTTTTTAAACATAATTTTACCCCTCCCTACAGCCCCCAAAGTTTGCAGCTATATTTTTATTTTTCAAGAAACGATGGTCCCATTTATCCAAATTGACGAAATTGTCATAGTCAGTGTATCTCAGAAAGTACAACATCTAGTGGTCCTGAAATCTCATATATATGCCAGAAGGGTGAATATATATTTTATAATATCAAACTGTATTTCATGTAAAAATAATAAAAAATTGTCTATCGAGAATCTTTCATTCAAGACTTTTTGAATGACCCTCATAAAACAGAATATGTCAAACGGGTCAAGTATTGTAATTTCACAATACTGCGGCGCAAAAATCTATAATGGCTCAACCTAACATAATGAGGTTATTTTGGGATGTATTATTTAAGGAAATATAAGAGAGTGATCATCTTCTTAAGAGGTTTATCCCGTCAGATACTAAAAGACTCATCTAACCATGTTCTCTAATAACATGACTCCCACAATACCCTTATCCAACTCAGCCTTGCATATAAAGCTCTTTTGGTCTTTCTCATTAAGGTAGTTCCATATAAAGCTCTTTTGGCCTTTCTCATTAAGGTAGTTCCATATAAAGCTCTTTTGGTCTTTCTCATTAAGGTAGTTCTATATGAAGGTATTTTGGTCTTTCTCTTTAAGGAAGTTCCATATAAAGCTCTACATGTCGCTCCTTTTATTTTTCTCATTAAGGTAGTTCCACAATTCCTTTCATTTTTCTCATTAAGCTAGTTCCACATTAAGCTCTTTTGGTCTTTCTCATTCAGGCAGTTGCACATCAAGCTCTTTTGGTCTTTCTCATTAAGGTAGTTCCATATAAAGCTCTTTTGGCCTTTCTCATTGAGGTTGTTCAATATAAAGCTCTTTTGGTCTTTCTCTCATTAAGTAAGTTCCATATAAAGCTGGTCTTTCTCATTAAGGTAGTTCTATATGAAGGTACTTTGGTCTTTTCTCTTTAAGGAAATTCCATATAAAGCTCTTCTGGCCTATCTCATTAAGGTAGTTCCATATAAAGCTCTTTTAGCCTTTGTCATTGAGGTTGTGCCATATAAAGCTCTTTTAGCCTTTCTCATTTAAAAGGTTGTTCCATATAAAGCTCCTGTTGACCTTTCTCATTTAGTTAGTTCCGTATAAAGCTCTTTTGGCCCTTCTCATTGAGGTAGTTTCATATAAAGCTCCTTTAGCCTTTCTCATTCAAAAGGTTGTTCCATATAAAGCTCCTGTTGACCTTTCTCATTTAGGTTGTTCTATATAAAGCTCTTTTTGTCTTTCTCATTAAGGTGGTTCCACATGAAGCTCTTTTGGCTTTTTTCATTAAGGTAGTTCCGCATAGAGCTCATTTGGTCTTTCTCATTGAGGTAGTTCCACATAAATCTCTTTTAACCTTTCTCATTCAAAAGGTTGTTCCATATAAAACTCTTGTTGGCCTTTCTCATTAAGAATGTTCTATTTAAAGCTCCTTTGGTCTTTCCCATTAAGGTATTTATAATGCTCATTTTGTCTTTCTCATTAAGGTATTTCCACACTCTAACAAAAAGAGCACACTCTAGAAAAGTTGAAAATGTTTTAAGATAATGTCACTTCAATTCTACTTGAATTAAAGATATTTTGTTTTCTAACTAACTATGTATTAGATTCTACCATAATGTATAAATATCCATATAAAAATGTGAAAGCTATTAATTATGATAATTCAAAACAAGATTCAAGAGGCCTCTATCAAACACTGAGATAAAGTAGATGAAAATTATAAAATCAAAGGTGGTACCATCGAACAAAGACACTAAAGAACAAAGGTACTCTCAAACACAGGGGTGAAGTAAGAAATTTTAAAAAGATATGAACAAAGAGGATAAACTTAAGTTTAATAAAAACACAAGTGTCATAGGAGTAAAGTCCAAAATGAATTTTATAAAATGCAGATAGAAAAGGAACACCAAAGCGTGAACCAGTCAAAGAGAAACAAATCGCAGAGATATAAAACAAACACATGAAGAAATTCCTATTAAGACTTCAGTGTGAGGTCTTCCCTTGTCCATTATCCAAATTAGCTTGAAGTCCTTTGAGAAATTACACAGATTGAATATCATTCCCTCTCTGTGGGCTCGTTCACCCAAACGCATTCTAGGCAATTTGGAACATTCCCTCTAAGCAGAATCTTCAATAATGCAGTATCAGCGTAATTGGCTAGCTAAAAATGGCAAAATGATCTAATATTCCGTTTTAAAGGAATGCCTCAAAGGAAGGCATCTTTAAGAGATCAACTACCTTTTTAATACCTGATGAGCATAGCACATTAAGTAAAATGTTGCAGTGGTAATGTCTTTTAGTTCATAATAGATCCAAAAAGAGAGGAAGTTCTATATACATTGCCTTGCAATCAGAAATTTTATTCAATTTCATGGGGAAATTGAGTGGGATAAGCATATGATCAAAGCAAATGAACAAATGTTTAATGAAGCCCTATTGCCAGTCTATAGCATATAGCAATAAGCTCCCTCGTCTAGTTCCGTATATGAAATGATTTTTGAGATGTTTGGGATCCCTCTGCGCTATTATTTACACTTCTCAATAGTTTCATTTCCTTTTTTAAGAGAACTTCCTCGACCTTTGGAATTACAAATAGGCTCCGGGCCTCGGGGTCCTGCATCTTGGTGAACAATTATAGTGATAAATTAAATGCTTATATGCTTATAGTATCAATACATTAATATTAGTATTCTAAACCGGGGGGACAATCAAAGCAGTCACATCATAATTATAGTGATAAATTAAATGCTTATATGCTTATAGTATCAATACATTAATATTAGTATTCTAAACAGGGGGGACAATCAAAGCAGTCACATCATAATTATAGTGATAAATTAAATGCTTATATGCTTATAGTATCAATACATTAATATTAGTATTCTAAACCGGGGGGGGGGACAATCAAAGCAGTCACATCTACAAGATTACTAATGACTTGACTGAGAGGTGCCAGGTTTAAATCCTATAGATTTCAAATCCCATATGGGGCACTGAATTTGGCATAATTTCCTTCATGTCTTTATCTTGCTTGTTACTATAGTTTATATAACAAACAATCAGTACAGTATGTTCATTAGTTTGTTCTTTTCCCTGAGGATATCTTTGGTTCATTACACTAGTATAAGGGACCTATGGGATACAATCACAGATAATGATATCAAATTAGGGTATAACATTATATCACTCTAAATTAGTTCAGCCGTATGCCGAACACCATCTAAAAAAGTGGGAGACTTATGGTGGTGACATAAAAACATTAATTGCTATCAAAGAATTATATCTTTTAATAAAAATCGTCACTATATGGGGTTTATCCAATTCCGTCTCGAGACCAAAGTCCAGAGGGACGAGACAATATCTGGAAACCGCAACATCCCTACCTAAGAGTAGGGACTACCCTAGGAAGAGTATTTCTAAAGAGAAATGGTTAATTCCAACAAAGAATGGTTAAAACGGATTAAAATACAAGATGCGATCCCTCTAATTAAATACTCAACTCTAACTGATTTACCTTGTGAGTTTCCTTTAGAATAGAATTTAGATTCTACAAAAAAAGTTAATTAGAAAAGTGGAAATAAAGTAAATGGATCCGTATGTCTATTTGCTTTGGAAATTGCTATTTTATATTCACAATAGCATCAACTAAGCAGTATTTACATTTCTCCATCTAGATGTCCTCAAGAATTGTACGCTCTTTTCTCAACCTAGAAAATTAGCTGAGTAATCTACATAAATGGAAATAGCTTTCCCGTAAAATGAAATTTCTGTTGGTCAGACACGTCATGTCTCTTGAAGATTTCAGATTACAAAAACAATTATGAACTAAACATCGCTTGGGATTGTTGCCAAGTAGAATTCAGCATTGTCTCTGAACGTAGCATTTACATCAAGTTCATGAGACCAACTGATATCACATGAATTCATTCATAATTTTGCAATTCAAAGATTCGACTCTAGCTCTCTTCAAAAACATTTAGGATTTATGCGCCAAGTTCACGAACTGATAAATCATATAAATCAATTCCAAATTTTGCAATTCAACAATTTGACTCTCTTCAAAACATGAAAATTTACAAAAAAGATGTGCATGTGGATAAGTTTTGCGCTAAGCTGACTTGGTTTCAGCCTAACCTTGAAATGGCATCACAATATTGATCATAAGGCGTCAGGAACGAAACTATCCTTGCATTCGTGAATACAACTAATGCCTGTTGGCTACCAGATTAACCTACTATTTTCTGCATCTGACCAACTCATTTAAATATGAATGGAATAGTGGCAGGTACTATTCATATCTAAATGAGTTACCCATAAAATAGTAGGTTAATCCGGTAGCCGACAGGCGTTAGTTGCATTTGCGAATGCAAGTTTAGTCACATGTCTGAAAAATGATATTACAGTTCAAAAAATAGTTCATCGTTGAGTAATAGTGAACAGTTCATATCTAATTCATCGTTTGAGAGTATTTGGACATGATCTCATTCGTCTAAGCCACAATAGTATAGCTGAAGTTTCAATCTTTGCAAATCGTACAATTTAACGCCATATTTCTTCATTAGAAATAAATAAAACGTAATCTGACAAAATGACACATCAATAATAGGATATCAGCCTGACATTTTCAATATTCTCCATAGAGAACTCTAAATGAGGTTGTATGGACCAATTTGTGAAGCGCATTTAATCAAAACTGGCAATAGATTGAACCATTTGCTCACAGATGACCAAATTAGAATACACGCCACATTTTGTAAAGAGAACTTCTTGATTAAACTCCATTGATTTCTCATACAATTAGCATTTAGAGATTTGATAAACATATTCTAACGTTTGTAACTAATTCAATCGGTATATGGCTTCAGCCTGTCTGTCTCATGGCCTTTGTACAAAAAACAACCCTAAACAGACTTGCGCATTCTGAGGTCCATAGCATCTCTCTCAATGTACATCGAAGATATCCAGAAGGACAGAGATGGAGAAGGTGTGGCTTACCACAGTGGACTTTGTGATAAAAATCTAAGATTAGTCAGGTACACATTACCAGGACCAATCGTAAAGTTAGGATTCCACAATCTATTGTTGTCACCATAAAATTATGACATCACCATGAAATTATGACATCACCATGAGAACAATAGACTTTTCTTTACTTAAATAAAAAAAGCTGTTGGTTTAAATGTTTCTTAATTCTGCCCTGGGGGTCGTTTCCAAAAATGTCGTTGACTTACGATATCGTAACTCCACGACAGTCGTAGGAATGGGGAAAGTTACGACAAACTTACGACTGTCGTAGACTTACGACAGATCCGTTTCCATAAAAATCGTAAGTCTGTCTTACAAATTCGCAACTCACGACAAGTTCCACGATATGTGATGCGAACGTCACGTGACATTCTTATTTAAAATTTTAGTTGTATAATATGGTGTTCTAGTCATGTAGTGTTGTATTTATTGAAAGTTATTGATTTGTTTAAAAAAAATGAAATCACAGGCCCGGGATCATAGGCCCATCCCCGAGGGCCCGTCTTAGTAAACGGTCAACATTAATAATTTTTACATCAAATAACGCAAGAAGGAGAACAGCTTTGGTACAGTTCCATGATCATCATACACCAGGAATTCTATGACTAAGAAATAATTATGAACCAAATTAACTTAACTTATTCTGAATGAACAAAATCAACTTAAAAGCCCCATATAAAGTTTAAACCACTTTGGCTTACATCTTACCCAATGTTATCAAAGTGTGAAACTTTTTTTTTAATTCAAAAAGTGGTTTTTGAAGGACTTTTTGTTCAAAAATAGTGAATTCATTTAAAGGAATATTCCTTGCCAGACCCTTTCTCTCTTGATATGGTAGCTAAAATTATATATATAGTTTCCATATTTAGCAAAACATGGGAAAATGTTTTAATATGGTCAATATTGATCATTTAAAAATCTAGTGCTTATTTCCAGTGAGCTGCCATCTTTTAAGATTTCTTGCAGGAAGTGATGTCATCAACTCTCAACTTCTATAACCTTGCCCATAACAGTATAGGAAAGTAGCACAAAATCACTTCTAGACAAGTGATCATTACTTTCTGTGCAAAAATATTTTTAGGGCTTGTCAACTTAGAATAAAAGAAGAGATTTTCAGAAGGATTAAATAAGATACAAAGTTGAAAAAGAATATTTAGCTGGTTTTGTAATTCTTAATAGCTCCTCACCTAATGCTATATGCAAAGTTGAGAGTCGATGACATCACTTCCTGTGTGAAATTTTAAAAGATGGCAGCTTACTGGAATTGAGCATCACATTTCTTAGTGATCAAATTTGACCATATCAAAACATTTTTGCGTGTTTTGCTTAACATGGCAAGCATATATATGGTTATAGCTACCATATGAGGAGAGAGATGGTTTGGCAAGGAATATTCCTTTAAAGTGTCTCACATATTCGATCAAAATTTGCCATGCAAACATGTTAGTCTACTTTACTGGCCCCCCTTGCTGTAACAAGGAACCCAAAACACATTAAAACGTAAACATAAACCAATTAGTCACTTCACTATGAAAGTGAGGGGTGTACGCTGTGTGCATGGACTAACACAATATCAGTGGTCATTTACTGTGTCAACTTATTAACCCTTGCATATCGTGCTCACTCAAGTATTGAATATTTTTTATGATCTAAATGTTTTGTGGTTTATAAACAAAATGTGATACATTTTAGTTAGAAATACATTAATTAATATATTCATTCAAACAGCACTAGAATGCGGGAAGAAAGAGCAATGGTGACAAAATGCAGACAGAATTTTCCGTAAGGGTTTCAAACATTTCTGAACACAATCATACATGTACTTCATGACTGTGTACTGTTATTTTTAGTGCTGTATTTATAGATATAATTTCACGTATTAAAACCATATTTTCCAGCAATGACTTCAAATTCGGAACCACACCCATATCACATTTTCTTCAATAACTCCAAACATGTGTAAACATTGACCATGTGCATATAAATTCAGATTTCACGAGCCCTTTCCTATTCGAGTACCTCATACACCCCTGCATGGATTTGAGTTGGATTCGCCTTTTATACGTGAGCCGACACACTCGCAAACGCTGATTGGATAAAGATTGCGAGAATCTTTAAGACTAACTTTGAGAGGTCACACGTATCTTTTAATAAGCGATAATTCATACCAGTACTTAGTATTCATCCTCACATGTTTTTTTGCCAAAATCTTTTTAAAGGAATATTGAACTATGGCAATGCAATTATCGTAAAGTTTCTGGAATTAAATGCCAGAAAAGACCTTGACATATTCATTAAACCCACATGTACATACTCTTGTTTATGTTACAACCAACACAAATATATCGGGTGTTCCAAAAATGAGACATTTTTTGACAAATATTTCCTCCGCAATAAGATTACTCGAATTCATGAGAAATTTCACTCCAGTAGCCCAAATAATATCCTTATTTAGTGGTACAAATATGGACGAGATTGGTTACATATTATGTGAGTAATTTGACAAGTTCAAAATGCGTGTCAAAAATCCAACATCAGAGCTGCGCAATGAGACCGGTACCTTCATAGCGTTTGTGCCAGCTATCAAGTGATGGCATCCCGGGATGGCATCCCGACACTGGCATCAGTTTTTGTCTCAAAAAAGGTTGTCTCTGGGTCAGGTATATTGATTTGTTTCATTGTTAACTGTATCCAAATTCCGTTCTGTCCAAAGTTTTAGTTTGGAAGGATTAACGTTAACGATGTCTTTCAGTGAAAGCGATACGGCTACTATTGAAAATTGTTTCGACAAGGTGAAAGGATGGAGTGGAAGATGAATCCCAGAATCGTAAAGGAATTAAGGGTAAGAGTTGGAGTCTGTCACTGTAAATAGACTACATCCAACATGCATTAAAGGACGGCATAAGTATGTCATGGGAAACGATATCATTGGGAGAAACACACAAAAGCATTTTTGATTGGAAAAATGTCTTCTTTCAGACTCCGTTGATATTGGATATTTTTGCATGCTGTTTCTAATTTGACAACACTCCTCATATTCATAGCACTAGCTAATGATACCACCCCATGCAGACAGATCGCCTAAAACTACATTCGTATGATGCGAGACTCGACTTTCACCGGGAAATTAGAAACATTTTGCCACCCTTAAAGAAACTTATTTTTACTGCTTAATAAATGGTGAATGACAGTCAAATTGCGTTCTACGAGTATACGTATGAGAATAGCACGACGTATTGATATTTCAAGGTAACTCGTTTGAATAATGATGGCGGTGATTGAAATTACGATGTAAAGATAAAACCGCAACGGAATATTTGTAGATTTCATTAAAAAACTATATATCACATATCGAATTTTTCAAAGAAAAAAAAACATGTATAGATAGTAAGGCCTGCAGGTTCGATTCCCCCTGGTACATTGGTCTCGTGTATGTCATTCAGTTAATATTTGAAACACAACTATTTTTCGAATTTATGATCAGACATAAGTATGATGTGTACTTCGAGGTTATAAAGTAATACTAGTATCATACTGATGTTCGATCAAAAGTTCGAATTACAGTAATGTTGTGTTTCAAATATTAATTGTCATGTTTTTTTCTGTTTCGGAAAATTCGGTATGTAATGTATGTTTTTTAGTTCTTCAAAGAAATCTACAAATGTTTCGTTGCGGTTTTATCTTTACATCGTTTTTTCAATCACCGCCATCACTTTTCAAACGACGTTACCTTGAAATATCAAGACATCATGCTATTCTCATACTTATAAAACGCAATTTGGCTGTCATTCATCATTTATTAAGCAGTAAAAAATTAATTTGCTCTTTGGGTGACACCTTATTTCAAGTTTCCTGCTGAATGTCGAGTCTCACATCATACGTTTAGTTTATTATTTATTAAAGTGTCACAGGCCTATTATGTTACATAATTATACGTTCAATTATTCAAAAGCCCCAAGCCAACAATGGCTTATGAGACACTGTCCATCTCAGAAATATTGCTAATAAAATTATTGATTTTGAATGAAAAAATATTAAAGACCGACAATCAGTCAATAACTAGAATGTCGAATAATCCACTCATGCTAAGAAGGCTTATTTATGATACATGTAGGCAATGAGAGTCCAAGTATTAGTAGTATTAATGTCCATGACATTTTACCACAAGTATATCAACTCAGCCGGCTATTGTTTGTTGAATCTCACTCACATAATGTTCTTTAAATTCCAATTACCGTATTCTCTGTAATTAGCGCCCAGGGCGTTTAGAAAATTGAAAATACATTATTTAGACCATTCTAATAAGCGCCCATGTATGAAAGAAATCAGAAATCCCGAGGAATTTCATGTAGATCTATGGCAATTTTTCTTGACAAGAATGCATTTTCTTCAACATATTTTTATAATAATATGACAAGTGCTGTTATTGGAGAGAATACGGTAAAGATCGCTTAGACAAAATTGACAGTGGTTGAAGACCCGTCTATGTCTAATTTATTTCCGGCACGCCCACTTTGTCATTATCGCCGATTACCTTCAATATTTCCACTAGAGACTGCTGGATATCGATCTGAAGTTATACATTATTTCTAATTTGATGAGAGATCATCATTATTCGTGCAAAAGTCGTGTAAAAGTCGAGAAACATTAAAGAGAACCCAGAAAGTTCACGACCTTGACATGCGCAGAACATCTGCGCAGTAGCTTTTGAAATTTCTGAATGCCGATAAAGAACAATTCCTTCATTCATTATGGACTATTTGGAGACAATATTAGCATGGTATGGTATGGGAAGCACCCATCGATAGATATGTATCGAGAGGATGCATAGAATTACAAAACGCGTCGTGTTTACAGCAGTTTTAGGGTAAGTACTCTATTATCGCCCGCTCCTGGATTTTGAGAAATATTTTTTTCCTGATATATTCTTCAATTCTTGTTGATTCCTCGATGTTTCTTGAACTTTGTGAAGCGGGGTGGGCGCTTATTAGAGAGTGGGCGCTAATTACAGAGAATACGGTAAGCGTGTGAGCATTGACCTAAATTAGGTTACGAGATTATATCATAAGTCCACTGCAATGCTTGCTTCATAATGTACGAATACGAATGTAACTTTAGTCGATTTGTCTGCATGGGGTGGATACCCTATACTTCCTCAGTAATTTTTTTTAAAGAATTTAACTTGTCTATTGCTGAGAAAATACTTGTCAAAAGTGTCTCACTTTTTTGGGACACCGGGAATGTGTTCACTGACGTCCGCACATAACCGATTAACTTATGTCAACGTTTGAACACCCTGACAACAGTAAAGTTATGCTTAGGTCACATAGCCGCCGGGCGCCGGCCGATGAGTAGGCATCGGCCGATTTCTAAATCGACCGGGCGCCGGTGAATTTTTACCGATGTCTTGATCTAATCGTGAGTATGGTCACATTAGTACAGGCATCGTACGGCGCCCGCAATCAATTGAATCTGAAAGACATCGCACGGGTATCGCAAGGCTATCCGCCGATGGCCGTACGGCACCCGCCAGGACATCGGTCGATCTACAGGCCTCTAGATTTATACTAAATTCTTGTATGACCCGGTATGACTGTTCCACATGGCGTGAATGCAAGATTTGAAAACAAAATACTTCGATAGACAGGACTTCCAGGATAATAACGTTTTCATGCAATAAAAATCAGAAAGATCCTCTTTTGAGTAAATCGGTTCAATATTTAGAAAAAATGCTGACATGGGGTCCCTATTCATAATTTTTCAAATTGTTTGATTGATATTTTTTTGTATCATGGGTACTTCCATTGAAAGAAAACATATTGTTTTAATAAAAACACTGCATTTATGCCCAGAAAGTACTCATGGTGAAAGATATGACCGTCTAAAATCACTTGCCATACTGCACGTGGTCTTTTCATCAAAGTGAACCCTGACCTTAATTCATTTTTAGATCTTTCATATAAACAAATACTATGTCTACCCTGTCCATCCGATGCTATTAGCAAAATTCCATATTTCTGCATCTTTCTTTTGTCCGTTCTCGTAAAGAGAATTTGTTTGGTCATAAAATATATCCTCAAAGAAATTGGCGATTTTTTCTTCTATTTCAAGTGGAGTACCCTCTTCCCTAGACACATCTAAATCTTCATCATCCACCAGCTCACTTGCATTGTTATTGTCTTTTTCCACCTGTCTTCCCAAGGCCTTCCTGATATATGACCCATTGGCCTTATCCCCTCTATCCTTAGCCTTTGGCATATTAACTGTAATTGAGACAGTGAACTTTCGTATTAAAATTGTGACCCTTGAAAAAACTGTATGCAAAAACATTTAGAAGATTTTTAAAATAAATGATTTGTAATGGTATATGCATGAGTGAATATACGCATAGAAATGTATCACTCTATTCAATGTGTATGACAGACATACACGATTAATGTCAATATAAGAACGACTAAATCAACCCACCCATCCAGCCATTCAAATGTGTGTCATTGTTTTACAGTAAGCCTAATTGTTCCATTTATCTTTTATAAAAAATCTCTGACAGTGTGTAGTAATTATAATTCTTTACCTAATTATTTTTAAAACCTTTATATCACTTTATAAGTAAGATTTATCAAACAAATCAGCACGCAAAATCCCAAGATGACCGTGCGATGCCACCGGGCGCCGTAAGATAATCGTACGATGATCGGACGGGACACGGCCGGGTAGGTGCCGATGAGTTTGGTCGAGAAAAAATCGCCAAGACATCGGCAACTTTTATCTCCGCGATAAAACCCTGCCGGCGCCCGTACGATGTCTAAAAATCGGCCGATGAGTAGCGATCATCGCCCGGCGCCCGTACGATGCCCGGGCACGCCGGCCGATTTTGAACAAAATACTCATCGGCCGGGCGCCGTAGTGAAAATCGGAGCCTATGTGACCAAGGCATTAGATACCTGTATTACAAATGGCAGCAGGTTCGTATTCGATTCAATTTTCATCATGGGTCTGTTGAAAGGGAAAGCCCATGATATCCTTAAACTAAATTTAATTCCTTTGGTGCAACAATCAATCAAAGTCTTTTCCTAATTATCGTTTATTATGCTCTACCATCGAAATGAATTCTTAATTTTACCGATCAAAATATGACACAGAACAACGGATACTATAAATGACAACGGTAAATGTGGGTCAAATGTGCTTTAAAATCGGGATGGGAACGGTAACATTTAATGATTGTAATGTAGGTGGTATTACTAAAGAGTATATTACTATTTTAAATAAATATAAATTGTTGGACAATGTTGTGAGCTTCATGTACAATGGTTGTATAAATATGTCAAAGTTTCTTTGGAAAAAAATATGTAAGAACAATGTTAGGGATTTTGAATTTAATAGTTGGAGACAATCTTTATCAATGAGTATTCAACTTCAAGATTTTAGAACTGTACAGTTGCATGTTGACATTCCTTCTATCTGGTATTACTTAGGACTTAAACATCCTGAACTTAAGCAAAAATGTAATATGATGATTAAGTTGCTATGTGGTATACATAATTTAGAAATTAACAACCATGGTTTACCTAGAGAAAATAGGGAATGTAAGAAATGCAATAATAACTCATTAGAGGATCTTTATCATTTTATTATGGGTTGTGATAATTATGTTGATATCAGAAAGATTATGATTGAAAATTTGATTAAGGAAAATCCTACATTTAAGAAACTTCCATGTGAGGTATTATATAACATTATTTTAGGCATGGAGTTTCCAATGAAAAATTGGGATAATGTTTTGATTATTTCATGTAAGAGTGTCTCAATTATGTACCGAAGAAGATTTTTTAGCTGATTTACCAATGTATCCATTGTTATTTTGGGTCTAAATTTTGCCCATGTATACATGTATAATTCATGATATTGTAATTGTCTAATTAGCATAAGGTATAGTGTAAGATTGTTTTAATTGTCAAACTATTCTTCAGTATTGGAGGCTAAATAAATAAATAAAAGCAACGCTAGAAGCATTGGCTCTTTATGGTATGACTCCATTAAACATATAAAATACATTTATAAACTATGGCTGTAATAGTTATGATTATGGTCACCCGGGGGTTATGGTCTCCCCTTCTAAAGGCCCTTCAGGAAAGAGGTCACCATATAAATCAATGGAGAGTAGGACCATAAATTGATAGGACCTCCTACCCTTTTACATCTGTTCCAAACTGCATTGGAGTACTCTAGTTTCGGTCTTTAGTACGAACGAAAAAATTCAAAAAGGCCTTAGTCAAGCTTTAATGTCCTGTTTAAGAACCCATGTTCTTTCTTTTGAACATGGATTCAAGCAATACTATCCCACATGATGTACTTAACTTGTTGAGATTCGATCAACTTAAGTTTTCCGAGAAAATGAGAATTTTTTATCTTTTCCCATAGTGACATACATGATAGGGTTGTAATAATGATATACAGGGTGGGCCAAAAAAATTTGCAACCTTTTTAGAAGGCAAAAAAAATCATAACATTATGGTATTGACATGAATTCTTTTACAGAAACTTAAGGATAGGCATATTTTACCATTTAAATACTTAAGCTAATACTGACTTCAAGTTTTTTTGTCAGATGTTTGAATATTAATTGTAAATTGTTCACTTGTCCGTCCGGGATATACCATTTTTCCTTGAAAATCATTGCGTAAGTCAATTGCGGAAAGTTAAACGTAGATCTCCAATTTCCGCATATGTTTATTAATATGACGGAGAGATGTTTTTATGTCCAGCGTACAATTGAGTTACGTGGACGTAAATGGAAATATTTACGTTGGCTTTATGAATAAGGCTTCTGTACTGCCCGGCTGTAAAGAATATCTGGGAGCCCCGCCCCCGTTTCTTTTTCCTGTTTCTCCCGTTTGTGTTTCAGGCCACTACTAACACCCACGTCACATTTCCTACGGCCGCCGTGCGGTCATCATATCTGCGGTCAGTAGCTTTTCTATGCTCGCCGTAGAATTATTGCGCTCTCATACTTTTGCAGTCACATTTCCCACGGCAGCCGCACGGCGAATTTTAAACTTCTGTTGATAAATAATACTTATTTTTATTTTATTCACATCAGGACAATTTATAAAAGTTATTCATAGTGCTAGGATTGTAATATCAAATGAAAAGTGTTCGTGAAACATTGACAAATAATGATTTAATCTTGTTGAGCCAGTTGATTTCTACAGGCACCGCAGAAATGAACAAATATTATAACTCCGAGTTATAATTTCTACGGCGACTCTGCGGCCTGTAAAAAACTGGATACGCCGTACGGAGACCGCAAGGCGAGCGTAGTTTTGCTACGCTCGCCGTAGAAATACACTGATTTAATTGATCTGCGGTCGACGTACGGCCGCCGTAAGACAAATGTGACTGGGGTGTAGAGAATCATAATTTTTTCATTGTTGTTCTTTGCACTCACCTCATCATACGTCTAGTTCCCATTGTCATTTCTCAATTTCAATTCAATTATAATTGACGATATGGAAGGCGGTATAGTGGCTATAGTGGGAGATGTGGTCTTTAACTTTAACGGATTTCAATACACATCCCCTTTTCAGGAATCGTTAATACAGTGTAGAAGAATATCTTGATATGTTTAAATCGAGAAAAACAAGATCCTCTTTTTTAGAAAATGAGCCTAACATTTTTAAAAAGTGCGAAGGTGGGGGCCCTAATTTTTCAGAGAGTTTGAATGATATTTTACTATCATGGTGACTTCACTTGAAAGAAAACATATTGTTTTAATAAAAACCACTGTATTGATGGCCAGAAAGTGCCCATAGTGAAAAATATGACCGTCTAAAATCACTTGCCATACGACAAATGGACCTTTGGATTTTCATATAATATACTATCACAAGTTCACAGAATTAGCGACGATAAGGTCCCGTGAAATGAAAAAGTGATTAAAGAGTAGATGCGATGGTTAAGTCCGTCATCTGTGACAACGGTAGCTGACTTTACCGTTGTCAGGGTGTTCCGGTGTAGGTAGCAAGACAGTTTACCGGAGACAAATATACATGATTTCAGAATAAAGTGAATGTAGATAGTTTGTCGATATGCAACACAAGAAAGGAAATAATGCAATAAATAATTGATGGTGAACTGACTTTTGGTAAAACAATAATATTTCTCACCTTGCTTCATTCGTTAAAAAGACAAGCCAAAGAGGCGAGAAACGTTAATGTTTTAAATTATAATTATTCAATACACCATGAAGAGAAAACATGTTTATTTTTGATTTACACAATTTTAAAATTGTTATGTCTCTTTAAATTAACCCAACTCAATCAACCTTCATGAGAAATAATATGAAGAGAAAACCATGTGAACGATGATGCGCTAACGAACTTCAGTTTCTCTATTTTTCAATGCATAGAAATGGCCATTTACCTTATGTTTTGGAGGGCATGAAATCGCAATTTCTTCAGCTTTCTGTCAAGTGCTCGCGTTGCATAAGCCAACGTAAATTGTGACATAATCTATGAGATAATTAAAACCCCACAAATAACTCAAATATTGCTCTACGACAACCTTGCGACACCCCCTTGGGGTGTCGTGGGTTTCACACGATAGCTATTGTCTTTCTACGACAGGTGTACGACATGGTAGTTTGTCGTAGGTTTACGACAAATTTCTGGAAACGGAATTTTTTTACTTGTCGTGAAAACACAATTGAAGTTACGATATCGTAAGTCTACGACATTTTTGGAAACGACCCCCTGCATACCTTTAATTTGTTAAAATATTCTTCATGAATCTGAAAAATCCAAGAATTAAAAAATGTCCACCTAAAAATATGTCTGAAGTGTTTTCTTAGCACTACAGTGATCTCCTGTATTTTCTTCGACAGGATTCTCATTTCGACAGAGGATTGAGGAGGTTTGAGATTCCATGCAAAAGAGGTTAAAACAACATAGACATTCGTCACTACCGATTTCTACCATATAATATGCATGGGTCATGGGTTATTACATTCAGAGAACAGATACTAGCATTATAAATGCAAAATAGAATGACAGTTCTTGTAGAACCTGTTTTATAGACGACTCACATGCCTTAGATATGACACATTTCAAATAAATGCTTAGTAAGTAAATGTTACATTCTAGCAATTCTGCCTAAAGTTAATAGAAAGCTCAAAGAAAAAAAATTGTGCCATAATGTAAGTGAAAAAATATTATTTTCATTGTTTAGCTGGCTGATCAATATGACTTAAGTAGCAGCATAGTGTAGTATGTAAACATGGTAGAAGCCATTTTTTCAAAAAGGATTCTAATGTTTCCTTATACTTCAATATCTGAACAAGGCATTAACATGCAAAATGTCACCACTTGCCATTTGTTACAGATACAGAACACTGAATGCTGGATGCCAACCACCGAGCATTGTCCACAAAAAAGTTGGAGACTACAGTATAACGATATGTTGCCACTTTTGGTGGTGACATAAAAGAGTGAGGTCTTAATTTATGGATGTTTTTCAGAATTAGGTTGTACACATTATGTGCCTCATTATGTTATGCTACATCAATCAATGTAGCTAGACCACTGAAGCATATTCACCAGTTTGATTTTCAATCATGAAAACGGTTAGGCCATGAAAATTAACCTTGCAACAAGCTCTTATGACCCCCCCCCCCCCCCTACTACAACTCTCCCCACTGGTAGTGAAGTGATTTAGGGTGGGGGGGACAAGAGACTCAACTAAAGAACTGACTAAAACCTGTCTAAGTAGAATACCTTTGGTACCTCTAAAAGGTGTTCTACTTGTGAGGTGTTCCACTCATAGTGGCTCATATAAGTCAGGTGTTCTTGGGACTGTGAAGTGTTCCACTAAAAGAGGTGTTCTAATTCTAGAGGTGTTCCACTTTACAGGTTTCACTGTTCAGCTTATTTCTTCCTTCTCACATCAGTATAACACTTACCAGATCCTTTCTTTAATGAGAGCTGTATTGTTACAGCACATGGCTTTCTTCAATAGAAAAATATTATTCTTAGACATGTACCTTGAAAACTAACAAAGAAAACATCTGATTGATTTTTGTTAAACAAAACAGAACATACCAGGTAAAATGAAACCATGGTCATTATCTATATCAACGAGTTTTAAGGAGATATTTTTACTTAGTCTTCTAAAGTACAGTATAACTATAAAATATTTAGCGGTTATGTCACTATCGTGGCATATATGCCCGAGGTCTCAGTGATATATGGCCCGACCTTGGGAGGGACTTTGATCTCTGAGAACCGAGGGCATATGTGCCACGATAGTGACATAAACGATTTATAACATACCTATGATGATGTAGACTGGTCAGAGAGTACCGTTTTCTTATAGAATTGACAAACAAATGGTTTGAAAATGATTGAAATGAGTTTAGAAAATTTGCTCGTGCAGTTTTATCTTCGATTGATTGGTTATGACGTCAGCGCCTTGACCAATCAGAAAGTTAGCGGGCGCGGGCTTTTCAAAACTTATATTGGCCCGCTGTCTTGTGAACACTTTGCACTATACATCATCATAGGTATGTTATAAGACAATGATATTTCATTTGGATATATATCAGGCCCATGGGGGGGGGGGGACAGGGGGCCCTCTCTTACAAAAAAAATCTTTCAATAATGTTATTACTCAATATTATTGAGTTTTAATCCATTCTGATGCTCATAGCATCTTTCTGTTTCACCTGAAACAGGGCTGAGAAGATTTGAGATGGCATGGTTTATCATGATGGTGTTAATCTATTTAGCCAGTATTTCTTGGTAAAGGTAATAACGATAAAACATAAAAATCTAGTTATGAGTAACAATAGAGATAACATGTGAAGCTGATCTGAAGAATGGATATATCAGTACGTCTTGAAAATAAAACAGAAAATAAGCGTAAAAATGATCATCTGAAAGTGTGTTGAAATTTCCCAGTTGAGAAGTAGAGCCAGTATTTCTTGGTAAAGGTAATAACGATAAAACATAAAAATCTAGTTATGAGTAACAATAGAGATAACATGTGAAGCTGATCTGAAGAATGGATATATCAGTACGTCTTGAAAATAAAACAGAAAATAAGCGTAAAAATGATCATCTGAAAGTGTGTTGAAATTTCCCAGTTGAGAAGTAGATGCTGATAATTTATAAGTAGAGTTTGATGAAGTGTAATTACGCAAAATCAATTGCCCCATGTGTTGTATAGGTGACATAACCCATCAACAAAATCCCATCTTATTTATAGTAACATCCATATGCCACTTCTTCATTAAGCTTAACAACGCATCTTATTCTCCTGCTTGTTATTTAGATAAGAATTAGCCTTGATATATTAAGGTCTCATGATGTATTAAGGTCCTATTATTAATCCACCCTATCTTATCTGTTTTACTTAGGCATGATTACTGTTAGTTACCATAAGGGAGATTATCATTTCATTACAGAATATTAAAACCTGAACAATTGCGTTTTATAGATTCAATTTTATGGTTTTGATATAGCATAGAACTGCAGATGTTATGGGGACTGCATATGGAATGTTTCAGATATATCACTAACGGCAACAACTGTGTTAACAACATCCTTTACAGTAATAGTTTGTTTTCTATTCTTTAAGGGAAAGCTTCATCTCAAGGAGGATTGGCTCGCAGAATGCAATCCTGATATTTTCCTACAAAGAATCTGATCTTGAAGGAAGTCGTGATTTTCACTTCAACTTATGAATTATTACATAATAACAAAATTAAAAGCAACATGTACAATTAGCCATAGCTTCACAAAATCGATATAAAAAATCTACATTGTACAGCCATTCCCTATATTTTATGATGCATATTTCTCCCAATTTTTGGGAAACTACGGCCTGCGTACGGTTGCCGTAAATCAAGTGTGACTGAGGCAGTAGACTTACTCAACATCAACAGTATAATATCATCTAGGCATAAGAGTCTAGTTGATAGGATTCAGGGAACAAATCATTAGATTTGAGATTTACATGCACCATTGTACCAATTAACCATTGTAGGAATCCAACCTTCCTCAGGCGCAACCAGGCATGAAACTGATAATACTCTCTCACAAAAACAATTTTTACAATACAGTTCTAACAATGAGTTCACATTTTCAATTTCACATTTTTTCAATTGAAACTCTGAAGTGAACTCTAATGATGCTATTATATTCCCTTTAACTCAAATTAGCCTCACCTCTCTAAATAATAGCCTCACCTTTCTAAATAATAGCCACATCTTTCTAAATAATAGCCACATCTTTCTAAATAATAGCCACACCTTTCTAAATAATAGCCACATCTTTCTAAATAATAGCCACATCTTTCTAAATAATAGCCACACCTTTCTAAATAGAGTATGTATCATTTTGAATCATCAAGGTTCATCCAGCCTTTGCATTTGTTTGACTCTGCTTCTTAAAAGAGAGCTTCATCTTCACTCTTTCAGTTTACATTAAAATCTGTATGGGAGCGAGGCTACTAAACCGTAATATAGTCTATACTAGACAGAGGGTAGTTTATAACTAGACTTAAAGAGCACTCAGAGAGCAAGGTACTAATTCTGAAAAGAGTAAATCATTTTTATCCATCAAGGTTCATCACAACTGTGACTGATATGAATACACTGACATGCATATAACTTTCACTATAAACTCTCTATAATAAACCTTCTGAATAAAAGCTTTTAACTTCATTATCCACAATTTCCTGACGTGTGCTTCGAATTGTTACAGAGCTTTTATTTCATATTCATGTTTATCAAATATAATATTAGGTAGGTTTTATTGATCTCTTCAGGTACAAGTACATGTATAACACTAATCAGCTAATCTCCCTTATTTTCTCTTGAATTTCAGAATCTAGATTTACATAATTTGTATAAATGGCTAACCAAAATCTACCCTGCGTGCAGAGTCTAGTTAAACTACACTCTGCCTAGTAGATACCATATTACAGTTTAGTAGCCCCACCCCCACGACAGGTACCGGTGACAGTTTGGGTAATAAATCACTTTTGACCTTCGCGTTGACCTTTCTTCCACCAATTAGCGAGCTTGAAGAAACATACGCCGAATGCGTTCTAATTAAATATGCGCATGTCATTGGTCAATTCCGGGCTCAACGATGACGTCAGAAGGAATGACCATATATAGAACGTCGGTCAAATTTGGCCGACGAACACTGATTGGCGCGGTGAGTTCACAGGTTTATTTTAGTTTGAAAGAGTGAAGACGGAAGCTCTCTTTTAAGAAGTGAAGTCAAACGATTGCAAAGGGTAACCAAAATCAGGTTTATATATTAGGTTTATTCTTCGGATGATAAACCTTTGAGTAATAAACCCGATATACAATCCTTCCCATGCCCATGGTATAATCTCTATATATGCCTGGGTCACATATGCTCCGATCCATCGGCCGGCGCCCGGCCGATTGAGTGTTTTGTTCAATATTGTATTCAATTTTGAACAAAATACACAATCGGCCGGGAGCCCTAGTGAAAATCGGAGCAAATGTGACCAAGGCATTACTTACTCTAATGATTTCTAGGAAAGAGGGTTTAAAGTACACTAATTTACAAATAGGAGTTACTTTTTGATACCTCTAGCTTATTAATATCTAAGGCAATTTATTGTTTTATAATGACACTTCTAATGTACCTCTTAGTACAACAAGTTCACTACCCTGGTCTACTAATCTAATAGGCCTAAGCTAAGATGATATAAATCATAGCTTTCTGAAGATAGTAGCATGATCTCAAGATTGAGCTTAGTGAGGTGACGTAATCTCGGCACACTTACTGCAGTATGGGACCTTGATTAATTTACCTGTCCCCTCTTGCATGCTCTTTTCATATAATGACTTAAGGTGATTTATGATTTAAGAAAACAAGGGTTATGTCCTGGGAGGTTTTGGATACGAGGTTTATTTCATATGTTTATTTCAATATGTCTCTCAAGGGACCATAGGGATCGTGTTAAACCTCAGTAGGTATGGAATACAATGACTTAGGAATGACAGCCCGTGACATCCTTTAGTCTTACCTCAAGACTGTGTACCCCCCTCCCCCCCTGTATACTTTACCTTCCCAAAACAACGAAGGAGAAGTGCAGAGGGGGTGGGGTACAGTCTCGAAGCAAGATTAAGGCCCTTATATTCAAATGCAATTCCACAAAAATTACACCCTAAAATCTAGCTTTGCTGTGATAAAATATAAATATATTTCTTTACCCGTTCTGTATTCTGAATGCACACTAAACTGTCAATTGGGTAATGAGCCTTAAAAATAACTTAATCTCCAAGTAACAATGGGTGCATAATAATTTTTATCCTATGCCCAGTAGAGATTTAGGGAGATAAATTACAAATGACAAATTTTTTTTTTAAAAAGTGAAAAATATAAAAAAATAAGAAAACTACTGAGTATAGGATAAAGCAGTTATGTGCAGTCCCTCAGGTAGATCTCCCTCTGGGTAAATCCCATATCAAAAAACTCTCAGTACATAACCCTTATATATACAGTAAATGTTTGGCAAATGTTCTTCAGCAGTTGGTTAGTTAAGGTGAGACCATGTGATGCTACATTAAAAAGCCACTTTTAGTTAAGGTGAGACCATGTGATGCTACATTAAAAAGCCACTTTTAGTTAAGGTGAGACCATGTGATGCTACATTAAAAAGCCACTTTTAGTTAAGGTGAGACCATGTGATGCTACATTAAAAAGCCACTTCTAGTTAAGGTGAGACCATGTGATGCTACATTAAAAAGACACTTTTAGTTAAGGTGAGACCATGTGATGCTACATTAAAAAGCCACTTTTAGTTAAGCTGAGACCATGTGATGCTACATTAAAAAGCCACTTTTAGTTAAGGTGAGACCATGTGATGCTACATTAAAAAGCCACTTCTAGTTAAGGTGAGACCATGTGATGCTACATTAAAAAGCCACTTCTAGTTAAGGTGAGACAATGTGATGCTACATTAAAAAACCACTTCTAGTTAAGGTGAGACCATGTGATGCTACATTAAAAAGCCACTTCAACTATGTCCCATTGTTTCCTGAAAGGAGAAGCCTCCGCTCAATACCAACCCTTGATATTTACCAAGTACCCCCTTTTCCAATTAACTCAGTGGATGGGCCCCATTCCCTCCATTAATTCATTCTCTTCTCTGTTGGTATAATGCTTATATTTAAAAGAATTTTTTATTTATTTATTAAGCAGTACTTTATATAGTATCATCAAAATATTATATAATCGATAGCTTACATGAATAAAATCATCACCACCTGACATTTGTTACAGACACTGAACACTGACTGCTGAACACTGACTGCTAAACACTGACGGCCAAATGGCAAATGCCGAACAATGAGACTATAACAATACAGGTGGTAACACAAAACTATTTTCTGAACTTCAGTTTTTACATGATTAAAAGAGAAAGAGTGAAATGGAGAATCAATAAGAGAGAAAAATTAAGAAATTAAAATGTCATCATCAACATGAAATTTGTGTCTGCTGCTAATGGAACATCCTCCTAAGCAGGTATCCAGAATCCGTACCTCCTTCTTCCCCCTGCTATAACCAATTTGGAAGCGCCCGATTAAACTGAATCACGTGATCTAATTATGCGCAATGACTTATACATGATTTCTGTCGCAGTGTTGCGACAACCAATCAGATTGCGAGTTCTTAATCGGGGAAATGCTAACTGCTTATAGCAGGGTGTAAAAAGAAAGAAGATATTCTGGATTTTGAAGCCCTGTGATCGGAGGATGCTAATGGAACTACTGCAAATATATCACAGTCTTCTTACAGCTCTAAAAGCATATCAATAATTTAAAGACAGGAAGATGTGCAGTTTCAGAATGTGACAATTACATATGTCAAAAGCAGCAGAACATGATATAACAAAGAGCATGCCATGATAAAGTTAACAAATGATATATCTTATCCCATGCTCTCTTTCCTGTGTTTACCCAGTGATCTCCCCAGGATTTTTTTTCAGATGGGTGTAAAATTCTTATTTTATCAATTCAGACCAAAAAAGGTCAAAATATGCCAATTTTTCATGACTTTTTCTCACTTTCAAGTGGGTGCAAATGATTTTTAGGTGGGTGCAAGCCTATTTTCAAAATCTTGAATGGGTGCTACGCCCACTTGCTTGAATGCTGGGGAGATCACTGTAACCTTTCCAATGGTTTGGCTGATTCATTTAAAAAAATTTTATAAGCCCCACCTAAACTATGAAATCAATTATCTGGATAAAATACTTTCAGATGTATGCTTACAAGTATTTTCAGCCTTGCCATAGGAGCTTCTAGTAAAGATGGGAAGGGCACAGAAGATAAAACTCCCGTTAAGGCAACATAAACAAAAATATTACTCTGTGTCAGTCCTCTGTTTTAATAGTTTACTAGAAAAAATTTATTAAAAATAAATAGAGCTTTTTCATCTTTTATTTCCTTCTACCCTGTTATAAGGAGCTACATAACTTGAGCAATGTCTCTTTGTCAAGCAATTATACTCTATGAGAAGCATTATGTTTTTACTTGAAATTTACACAGAATATTGCATTGACATTTATCTAAAGGATTTGCTTCCTTGTAAGCAAACATAATAATTCAGAATTAGATAGTCCTATTGAGTTGATAGAACATATTTCAACTGTGTAAAAGATAAGGCCTAACCATGAAAAACACTAGTCGCCATTGCTTGCAAGTTACAATAAAAGGCATTAACATGAAAAATGTCAGCACCTGCCATTTGTTACAGATGCTGAATACCGATTGCCAAACACCAATAGCTGAACACCAACCCCTCTTTAACACCTCTGGAGTGTTTCACTTGGGAGGTGTTCCACTGATAGAGCTTCATTTAACATTAAGTTTGTTGGTCTCGGGACTCTGAAGTGTTCTACTAACAGAGGTGTTCTACTAAGGGGGGTGTTCGACTTCCAAAGGTATTCTCCTTTACAGGTGTTATTGTATATGAGTGCATTTATTTCAAGTTGGTAATTGCATTTATTCTTATAAAATGCAAATGCGGTAACCTTTTAGAGAAGTACCCTTTGCATTCGTTCAACTTCACTTCTTAAAAGAAAGCTTCGTCTTCACTCTTCCAGTTTACAATAAATCTCTGATCTTACCGAGCCAATCAGAGTCCGTCGTCGAAATACGGACAACTTTCTATCAAATTATTTCGTTTGAAATCACCACATAGTTAATGAGCACGTATTTAGCATGTGTTCCTTCAACTTTGCAGATTGGTTGAGAAAGGGTCAGCGTGGTAGATTTGGAATGATTTATTACCTGGGCTGTCACAGACAACAATCTTTAGGGCGGTGGGGCTGCTAAACTGTAATATAGTCTATACTAGGCAGAGGGTAGTTTTATACTAGACTCTGCACGCAGGGTATTAGAGAAGGGAAACTGATATTCAAATCACTATTCCCAATGAAGCTATTGTCAATACAATTTTCAGATACAATATCCTTGATTTAAAATCAAATCATACTTCAAAGACACAAAGTGAATGCCTGGGAAACTAATGGAAAAAAACTGGCTTATCATTTACAAATGAAATACAATGAATAGAGTGCATAAGTGTCACATTCACTATTGAATAACACTGTTATTAGTAATCTCTGTCTCGTTTATTAGTGTTAGATAATATTCCTAGCAGCTTTTAAACTTTTAAATGTCATGAAAATGAAGCATTGTTCCTGTTTATTAAAATTTTGAAATATCAAAGACTTTATTCTAGAGTTCCTGAAAATGAATGAGACTATTGCATCTCAAGAATTCCCTTGCAAAATCCAGCACAAAATTGTCATTGTCATCAGTTTGTGCCTTGTATAGACGAGGTTATAGCCAGCATAAGAAAGGTGAGGCAAATTTAAATAGGTGAGGCAAAACCTGAGCCAAGAGACTTAATAATTCTTTGAGATATAATTTTAACAGTTTTAATATAAGGCATTAATATGCCAAATGTCACCACCTTCCATTTGTTACAGACGCTGAAAGCAGGATGCCGAATGGTGTCCACAAAATAGTTGTAGACTATAACAATATGTCACACAAAAAAAGACATAAAAAATATTTTTCTGTAAAATTTTAGCTACACCCATGGTTTGTGCCAAGTAAATTATGAACAGGGATACATTCATAAGTCCATCACCTACCTCAGATATCATGGCGTCACCTGGTATAAGATGCATACAACGCTGCGAAGAAGCTGCCTCGATTTCAACAGTATTTTTAACAAGTGATTTAAAACAAACCGACCCCAGTTTGCTAATAATAGTTATACTGCACCAAAGAAAAATCTGCAACTTTTTCTTTTCAATTTCATTTGACCTAATGAAAATCCGTCCTAAAGGGTATCCAATCCAGGCGGCAATGTAATTTTAACACAATCAAATTATCTTCAAATGATATATAAAGTGCGTCAATAAATAAAGAACCTTTGCAGTAATCCCTTGGCATTTCTATATGGCATCTAACATTACTTTTCCGCCACGTGTCTCCATCAAATATGGCCAGTATCTTTGATTTAGTTTTTTCATTGGTAATCGAAGGCAGTCTGTATCCTATAGAGAATGCAACGACACTGGAATACTGATAGTGAATTTGTGTTGTATTTGTCGAGAAATGCTACTTAATCGTTGCTTTCAATGTTTTACTGCTACTGCATTAGTAATCACTGTATCATCCCTATATCTGTATCGAACTATAGATAATTTCCAATATTCTTTAATGCCTTTGGTAATATTTCACTATTTTATCCATTACCTCGATATATCATCCTTCACTGATGTGGGATGCCGTCGTATATTCACTTAACCCATGTATTCCAACGTCTAGTTTATCATCGGCTTCTCTCTGCAGTTTGCATCGAACTGCCTTGGTCATGCATCATATATTCATCGGAGTTTTTCTATAGCTGTAGCTTGTTGGATGTACAAGCATCCGATTATGTATGCCTTTCATTAATTTCTTACAACATATACTGTATGAACTATATTAGAATTGATCATCTAGCTAAGCTAATTGAACATCATAAATTACACTCACATATTCTAGAAGGAGTGAAAAGGACTGAGGAGTGAATATCACGAATATATGAACTTGAATTGTCTGGTATAATGATATATAATATATTATAACATACCTATGATGATGTATAGTGCAAAGTGTACACAAGACAGCGGGCCAATATAAGTCTTGAAAAGCCCGCGCCCGCTAACTTTCTGATTGGTCAAGGCGCTGACGTCATAACCAATCAATCGAAGATAAAACTGCGCGAGCAATTTTTCTAAACTCATTTCAATCATTTTCAAACCATTTGTTTGTCAATTCTATAAGCAAACGGTACTCTCTGACCAGTCTACATCATCATAGGTATGTTATAAATCGTTTATGTCACTATCGTGGCACATATGCCCTCGGTTCTCAGAGATCAATGTCCCTCCCAAGGGTGGCCATATATCACTGAGACCTCGGGCATATATGCCACGATAGTGACATAACCTCTAATTATTCTCATTATACTGTATATATTCTAATGTGTTAACAGAATGTTGACCTATGTAAGTTCCACCTAATATATACTATAGTACTACTATACTCTAGGTTTTCAGGGATAAGAAACTGGTTACTCTAGGTTTTCAGGGATAAGAAACTGGTTTAAATATATACTTGAAGTTGGTTGCAAGGTATATTTCTCAACTCTCAACTTGGTGCATCTATACATTTAGCTGGGTGCTAGGAATATTTCCAATTCCATACTTGGTACATATATCTTTAAAGCTGGGTGCAAGAAATATTACAAATCCTAAACTATTGTTTATAAACAATTTTTAACTGGGTGCAAAGTATATTTCAAATTCCCCAATTGGTACATATAAGTTGAATGCAAGGTATACTTCAAATTCAAAAGTTGGTGCATATATACTTAAGTTAGGTGCAAGGTAGAATTCAAATTCCTAACTTGGTGCTCATAAACTTTTGGTTAGGTGCAAGGTATACTTCAAATTCCTAACTTGGTGCACATATACTTTTGGTTGGGTGCAAGGTATATTTCAAATTCCAACATTGGTGCATATATATTTAAGCTAGGTGCCAGATGACCTTGCTATAGTAAAACTATATCAATTCTTAGCCTCAGATTCTGATTGCTCTTCATAGGATATTGAGAAACCTTATAACAGTAATTTGTAAATAGATTACCTGACAAAAACTTCTGCTTCAAATAAATATTAACATTGCTATTTTTCTGCTTTTTCCAAACAGAATGCAATCTTTACATCACCAAGCTTGATGACAACATTATACTTTACTAACAAACTGATTTTCGATATTGATTAACAACAATAGGCCCATACTGTATTTAATAACTGTGTAATGTTCCCTACTGCATTTGCCACTTCTGGATCCAATAAAGCTGCTATTTATTTCCCAGAAAGTGACTTGAATATGGTATTAGGCACAATGACCGATCATTGATTTTTTCGTCTTTTCTATTGGGAATACACAGAGTTGAAGTTAATCTTTTCACTGTTACAGTATGTTGGGTCATGAGAAATTGAACATCTTTTTATATGATATGAGAATACATATACAAGAGCCAACAAGGCATTAACATCCAAAGTGTCGCCATGTCCCATTTGTTACAGGTGTTGAACACTGTTACAGATACCAACCACCGAATACCAACTATCAAACATGGAGACCATAACAATATATTCTGGCAGTGACAATAAATACCATGATGTAACATTTACTAGAACGATTGCAACAGGAGCTATATATAGGAGTACTCATGACTCTTGATTGAGTAAAATCTCCATATCAAAGTTTGTTTTAATTGATGATTTCGATATTTAGTATGAATTTCACCGAAACTTCACACATATAAAGATATATTCATGATCTAGTCAAATCGGCATAAATATTTGACCCATGGTTTTCATAAAAGAAACAATAACATTTTTAGCTCAAAACTGCCACGTGTCTGCCATTCTGTCTCTCCATCATGCCTAATATCATGTCTATATGACGTCACACCAATAATAGGAAATACATGACAACAGTATCCATAAACAAAATACCTGAATTCTGATCGCAAAAGGTCAATTATAGCAAAACCTGTCTATTTCGAACATCACTGGGTTCAGCCATAGGTGTTTGGACTGCCAGGTGTTCAAATTTCAAGGTCTTTTAATATCAAGGTCTGTAAAGGCTTAAATAAGTATTGCCAATTTTGCTATAGAGCTTTTTTAGACATATAGATCGCAGCAGTAGTTTTGGTTGGGCTAAAATACCATTACTTTAATTGGAGATATAGACAAAAATAATTCTTAGTTCTTTATTTCTGAATTATCAAATATTTCCGATTGGATTAATATAAAACAACATTGACTTTCAACTGGGATGATCTTGTTGACATGCATATTATCATCATGATAAACCATGACATCTAATTTTTTCTCAGCCTTGAGATGTGTCTGGTGAAACAGAAAGATGCTATGAGTATTGATATCAGAATGCAGATTATGTGTTAGCGAACAACTTAGATTATTCAACTTATGTAACATTATTTTGTGGTTTGTTTGCTAAATACACATAGATAATCGCTGAATATTAAAATATAAATAAAATAGTAACCATTAATTATTAAAATAGTAATAAACACCCCGACATTTGAACTCGGAATCCTACAAATACTCGGACTTCAGCAAACATGAGGTTTGGGCAAATTAGGTTCAATTCTTATGCCGGGCATAAGAGTAGATCTGTTCTTATACCTGTCACTCTCATCTTAAATAACCCTAAAATACTCTTATTTTATAATGATTCTTACACAATCTTCTTATGTAACTTTCACAATCAATAGACTATTAGATATAAACCTTTTCTGTATTAATTGAAGCTTGAAAAAAGTGTTCATGCAGAAGGTGAATTGATTGTAAATTTAAAATTGATGAGATACCAAATTATTTTTAAGTTTGGAAATTGTGAATTTTTCAGTTTAGAAATTGTGAATTTTTCAGTAATGGAAATTGTCAATTTTTGAGTTTGGAAATTTTCATATGAAAAAATATAGCACTTAAGGCTAAAGTTAAATATTCCACACTTCTGGCCAACATCAATATGTGTGTGACTGACACAAAGTTTCCCAAATTTTTACAAATGAATAAGTTCGACAAGTTACCTTTGATTCACAGCCTTACTTGGCTTTGAATTGATTATACAATCAATACATCAATACATGTACTCAAAATGCTTTTCGGTGATATTAGATCTGACATGAGTTGTTAATTTTTTCTTTTATCTTTTGAATTCTGTTTCTTACAAGCGTTGACATTTGGACTGGATCCCTGATATAACTTCATTGCCAGATTTGCCGATATGAACAGTATCATGTTGTATTTACAGAAGATAGTCTTTTGTTTTAGATGAATTGATCAAACAGCGTAAAAATAAAATTATCGTATTTTTCTACCGCCTGGTCGCCTTGATATGTTAATGAATTAAAAGAGGTGCTTCGATCTGTTTTTCAATCTTAAAAGGTTGCTTCGATCTGTACTTCATGTTAAGTCAATCTTAAAAGTACCTTTGATCTCTTATTTGAGAAGTCAGTTGTGACGACTGATGACATAAGTAGTCACTAGTAATTGGGTCATTTAGTTACAAAAAGAACTCTAATTAGGTCACTAGAATCCTGGTGGTATTATAATAGAGATTTCTTATTAACTCTACAATTTGAATGCTACTAAGGACCTACTTCCCTCATTCTAATATATTGATATATTATCTAATGACAAATCTGGCCTATCACTTGGGACTATAAAACTTCCTTGAGAAGTATGGTATACCTACTCATCTTTCCTTATTAAAACAAGCCACATTGACAAGTAAAGTCAGAGTGTGCCAGAGTACTACATTGACATTGATTATAGACAGATATGATATCTTATTTCTTCTAAGCCTATATAATGTAGAGTATACTTAGTTAATTCGGATATTTTTTATTAAAAAGTATCAGTGAACTTTATATTTTCATATCACAATATGACATGGCAAATAATCAATAAATTTTTTAACGAGAAAAAATGTTTGACATATAGAGGATTTAAAGATGGATATCTTTAACTAGAGAGACATTTTATTTGTGAAGATCTCAAGGTTCTTATCTTATAACAGCATAATTTCATTTAATTTTGTCTTCTGGAATAAGGCTAACAATATTAAATTCTATGATTAATATTATTTTAATTTTTTAACATTTTTAATGTTGTTTTTCTTCTTTTAATTATATCTTCAAACTCTGGCAAAACACAGAGTTCTGCCATGAACTAATAACACATTTACACAATACTATGGGATAAGTATAGGATATCTATGATTTTGAGGGATATCATTTTTATCCACAAGTTGATATCAATATCTGGACGAGAGAGCGTAGCCTCGTAGATATCAAATATCAACACTCATTCACTTCGCTCACTCGTGTTGATATTTGATATCAACTCGGCGATAAAAATGATATCACTCAAAATGATGTGATATTCTGTATTTATCCTACACTTAGTGTACTAAATGTATAATAACATTAACAAATAAAGGAGCACGTGGGTTATCGCAAACAATTTCAGAAGGTTATATCTTGGATTATGACTATTTTCTGACAATGAAGACAAGTTTATCTTTTAGATCAATTCATTATCTCAAAGAAAATTATGCACAGTAATAATAAATTCAATCAAACTCGGAGATATTTAACTAGCAATTAACCCATCAACACACTTTTTGACCCCATTTTGAAGATGTTGACCCCATTTTCACCAAAAATGCAATCATTTTTTACAATGTTTAATGCATTACTATTCTTTATTTTGATGTATCAAATAGTTCTTGAAAGAAAAACTTAATTGCAATAAGATAAGTGTTCCCCATGTTATTTCTCCATTGAAAAATCTCATGCTATCCATTGGTTTCAGTTCATTTTGGTCATCCAAATTGAATATCTTTAAAGTCCCTGGAGCAATCAAATTTTCCTTTTAGGAAATCAAACATGTCTCAAAGCACATTCTAATTATGCATTCAACAATTTAATAATAGGTTGCATTTTTGGTGAAAATTAGGTCTACATTTTTGAAAAAGTATGTTGATTGGTCCATTGCCCCTTCAATATCACTTAGGTCTGATTAACTAAATTATCATTATATATACTTTTCTTGAAGATAATGAATGGATCTAAAAGATACACCAATGTTCATGATCAAAAAATATTCATAATTCAAGTTAGAAGCATTTGAAATTGTTTGCGATAACCTACGTCCTCCTTTGATATTTATTGGCAAAATCAATATCCGGAGGATATCGTAACGATATACTCCGGGCGGAGGATATCGTGACGATATACTCCGGAAAACCCAATATGCGGAGGATATTGTGACGATATACTCCGCTTGTTGATTTCCCGCCAAATTGACTCTATTTGGCATGGAATTCATTTTGCAATGATATTATACATTTAGTACACTCCTTGTAAGTGTAGGATAATAAGAACATTTTTCGGTGATATTGATATATGCACTCGTTCTCTTCGCTCTCTCGTGCAGATATCAATATCACCTCGTAGATAAAAATGATATTCCTCAAAATCATAGGATATCCTATAAATATGAAATATGTTTAAATCACAGATGTCATACTTGAGGTCAAAATAGATACGAGGGCTGAGGGGGTATAGTATATGTAACCACCCTTTTTCCAAGCCGAAATCAACAAAATATATACCGCTTTTATCTAAAGTTTGTAAGAGGGTGTCTGTCTATTTCAAGGGATAGTAGACTTTGGATCCAACAATGATTATACAAATAAATGAAGAAAACTATCCTAATGTGAGCTATTTTATGATTCCATGCATGAGACTGATCACTAATTCCTCTATATACATTTGTCAAGAAAGTAATCAACCCTATAGCCCTTGTAAGTAGGGGCAGGTATCATGATTGATGATGTTTCAAACATGAGAAACAAGATTGAATTTCACATTTCAATTTCACAATATTTGAAAATGTAACTTCTCGAGAGATTCTTGAGATTAAAAATTGATAGCATTATGATAGCAACAGTATCTAGTTTTCTACACTTTCACAGCCTAAAAGCCAAATGAGCAGATATGAAAATTGACAATGGAAAGATCCAAAAATTAACTTTTGAAAATCCTTTTCCTGAGATTTGGGCAACTTATTCAAAAACTTGACCCACATTTTGGATATTGTGTTCCAGAAAAAGGTCAATTTTTCAAAAATGAAATTTTTTAAAAAAACGGAAAAGGCCCTTTTAGGCCTAAAATGAAACAAATGCCAGTCTCAAGATCTGCCATTTACCTAAGAGAGGATCTGATTTACTTCGGTCCAAAGCCTTCTCTATATTCCGGCTTTGAGGAGGAAGATTGAGCTGCCTTAGTATTATAAATATTGTAAATCATTGTGTCACACGCACAGTAAATATGGCATAATAATATGAAATATACCTTTATGTATAGATTTGAAGAACATCAGCTCACATCCCCGTCTGAATCTATTGTTATATTTGATTTCTTTAAGCGAGAATAATTTCAAATGTTATTCACGTCCAGAACCGGAAGCCATTTTTAGCTACAGCGAGAAAATTTCACCATGTGTCAAACTCCGAAATGAAATTTTGAAATATCTAAATCTAGACAAGCAACGCTTCATCCTAAATATGATAATATTCTTAAAAATATTTATAAAATTTATTAAAAATGAGTTCTAGGTGCGTGTAGGTGCATGTAGCACAGTACATACGAAATCAATGAAGTTTCGTCTAGCTGTAAGCTAGAGACTCGAGTAAGATCTGATGACTAATTAAAATGAATGAGAGAGCACCTCAATCTAAAATACCTAGTTAAATAAATCTGAAAATATTCAGAAAAGGTTAAGGTCATCTTAATGTCTATAGCTAGCTCTGCAACTAAAATAATCTTCTTTTTTTTTCATGTTGCCTATACATTTTCTATTTTTTTTTTATTTTTCAAATATAGTTTATTCCAATTTAGGTTTTTACGATACAGAAATACATGATACAATTAATTACAATAATGTATAATGAGTTATGTTTTAATCATTTTCCATTTGTTTTTAAAAATACATTTTTACGAGTACAGATTTCAAAATTTAAAGTTTTAATAGTGCCTTCAAAATTACGCTTAATACACTGCCCCCAGGATTCCATGTTTGCAGAGCGCGGACGGAATTTGCCTCTGCCCGCGGAATTGCAGAATCAACTATTTTGGTCAATTTCCGCGGAATTTTCCGCAGAATCCATATATTTTCCAAAAGTTTAAAAAGTCAGTCTTACCTGTAACAATTTGACACGTTTTCAGTCAAATCCCTTGCAGAAATAACCCAAATTATGCGAAGTGAAAATTCTAAACGCCATCGTTTGATTTCTGCCGTTAGATGGCAGCATGTATGTAGTGACTGAGACTGACTACCTGACTATCACGATATTTTCCCGTTTACTGGTTCGAAAACCATTAGTTTTTCTTTCGGTTCTCGTCAGAAAGTTAAACAAAGACATAAATTAATAACAGTTATTTATATTATTAAGTTATTGATCGAAAACTTCGAACTCCAATGAGATATTACACTTTAAACCTGATTTACATATATCGTGATTCCCATTATGCGCCCGATCCTCCGTGTTTGAAGTTTCGAAAAATGTGAAATTTGAAATAAAATCTGAATAAAACATTTAAAATGGATCGTTTCGTAAAAAAAATAAAAGAACCAACACATTCCTCTAAAATTTCAGCAAACCAAAGAGCTAGAGAATTTCCAAAGGAAATGTATTGCGACGGTGATCGAATGTTTTGCTTGTATTGTCACATTGTTGTTGATCATAGTCGGAGATCAACCATAACTGATCACATTGCTTCAAACAAACATTTAAAGAAAAAAGAAGATCACAAACAAACTGGAAACGCAAGTCCACACCCACTTAAAAGACCACGAACAATACTGACAACTATGAAAAGTAGTGCAACTGTCTCATCCCAATCTCGCATTGAGGTACTTACATGTACATGTAGATCTAAATCTAGATGATTGTCATTAGCTTAAGTAACTTAGAAATTCAAAAGTTAAAGGAATCGAATAAAATATTTAAATTACATTAATTAGAATTTTAATTTCCAAATTCCAGATGATATTTAAATACTTAATTTGAAGAGATTTATTTTAAATACACAATTTAATTAAAATAATGGATTATTTTCAGGTCTGCCAAGATTGGTATGATGAGGTACCGAACATTGATGATGTGCTCGATGAAATCATTGCTTTACTCAATCAGTGATTTGTCCATGGCATCGGACTTGTCAGAGACTAAAAATAAAGACATACTCGTAGATTATGGCATTAATTACAGCATTTTCATGGAAATGGAACTTTCAGTGGTCAAATTTGTTTGTGGCAGGGTTTAACATGTAGGAATATGATTATCAAATCATGTTTTTAGAATATATGATACTGTTCTTGTTAAACCAATCTTGATTTTTTTTATAATAACCGCAAAAAAATGCCGCGAATATCCGCGGAATTTCTGCAGAACTAGCCCTTTCTTCTTGCAGAATTCACTAATTTCACTTGCAGAATTGAGCATTTTAACTTGCAGAAAACTGGGGGGAGTGTTAATACCATTATTCAGTTCTTGAATATATGTTTTATATATAACAAATGACACAATACTTATAAAATAGTTTAAAAATTCAGTATGACTGTCATTTCCATCGTAACCAATTATCAATTTTTTACTAAAATAATCATAATATATTCTGGCTTCAATAATTCCTAATCAATTGTGAATATAAATAAATGAATTTGCACTATAAATGTTCCATAACAATTTGCAATTTTGTTTTATCTTGAAGTTTTATGTATGATATTAAAGAGCCATTTATTCCAAGCTAACAAAGTGTATTTCAGCTTATATCCTGTTGAATCAATACCCTTTATAAAAGCTCAAATTCATTTCCCTCTTCAGTTCAGAAAATATTTCATTGATCTGACCTGTAACTAACCAGACCTTGTCAATACCCTTTACAAAAGCTAAAATCATATCCCTCTTCAGTCAAAAAAATATTTTATTGATCTGGCCTGTATCTAACCAAACTTTGTCAATACCCATTACAAAAGCTCAAATTCATATCCCTCTTCAGTCAGAAAATATTTTATTGATCTGGCCTGTATCCAACAAAACTTTGTCAATACCCTTTACAAAAAGCTCAAATTCATATCCCTCTAAAAAATATTTCATTGATCTGACCTGTATATAACCAGATTTTGTCAATACCCTTTACAAAAGCTCAAATTCATATCCCTCTTTAGTACAGAAAATATTCCATTGATCTAGCCTGTATCTAATCAGACTTTGTCATCAACTATTCACCATACTAATTAACGAGATGAAGCTGCATTTGAGATTGTTAAGATTGTCTCTAAATCAGAAAATTGCCTATGATAGTCAGAGGGTTAAATGGTAAGCCAACAGAGATACAGGGTATTAAAACACATGGTATTATGGTAATCCCTCAGATATTTCCAATGTAAGATCGCCTTTATAAAACAACTTTCATAAAATATTAATTTTGTTTCGCATTAGTCTCATAAAAATGCCAGTGTCAATGATCTTAAAGAAAATAAGGCATGCTGTTCTAGTCATGAGGGCTTGAAACTCACAGCTGTCTACCAATGGCAATCACCTTTCACTCTGACAATGAACTTAGACAAGGGCACCTACTCAAGCAATAGAATCAGAATGCCAAGATGTTACATCGGGCAATTATATTTTCAACCTTAGTCAGGATTACCTTTAGTGTAACAAATTCTAGAGGAAAAGATTCTTATACAATATCATATGTGACTGAGGTTGACCCAACCCAATCTAACTCATCTCACCATTATATACTCACCATTAAGTATATTTTACGGACTCGGCCTCGCTACTGTCTGTCCGTCCGTTGTCTCCAGACATTCTCTTGAATTGAGATTCTGAATATCTTTTAATTTTTTCGGTTTAGAGGCCAGAGGGGCCAATAATGCTTTCAGTCTAGGCCCTTTACAATTACTGTAATTGTATTAGATAATTTATTACGCAAATAAAACCCTTAATCTAATAAAAAATGAAATTTCTACACTTAAGTAAGGACAAAGTTCTCCTTCAGAGATGTAAAGTCGCTAACTCTATAAATAAAACCAGCACTGATGTTAAAAATGCTCGAAGCAGAAGAAAAAATACAGCAAAATGGCTCATTACAATTACAAATTGATGCGATGTAAAGCTAATCAAAAATTGCGCTTTTTAAGATGAGCCATTCGTACTTTCAAAGATACATGATGCCCATAGTGAAAAGATTCCAAGATCAATAAAGCTGTTAGTCTGTTACATGCAAGAATGTTCACGCTCTATATATAGGTCTCGCTGTATTTATTTCCAGTTTAGATACAAACAACCTGACGTCTATATTAATTTTATACTGTGGCAAATATATCCATAGATTATTCAGTCACAGTTGATGAATTATTCAACATTGTCTGCTATTCTTCTATATTAGACCTTGAATATAAAATACATTATCGCAACATGACATTTCCCCGAGTTTCCAGCTATTAATTCAAATCCATCTGGTATAAAGTATCTGAATTATCATTTTTATAAAAAAACGCTTGTACAGATATCAATATTCATTTGTAGATAAAAATCATATCATTCATAAATCATAGGATAATTGTTTTGTTATTCCTTCAAAGTTTTTTAAGGTTTATAAAGTCTGGATTGCCTTCAATAAAACATTATGTTAAATCTCATCTTTAAAAAGAGACTAGAATCTATATACCTCGATTGGGACAATATCATTGCTACATGACGAGATGAGACCAAGAGCTGATTTATTTGATGAATAAAAAATGCAATTATTTCCAAAAAAAACATTATAACCATCATTCTGGTCGTTAAGGTGACGTCTGACATATTTCTAGCAATTTATGAGCGATTTTTGTCATATAAACCTCATTTTTTATACATCGGATAGATAAACATGCTTTTGCATAGCAGAGTTGTATGTGGGCTGACAAGCCCCTATGCTTACAAAGTGTATTCTACTTGGGCGTATCCAGGGAGTGCATTGATCCAATCCCCAAGGATTTTGATAGTGGTGCTGAGGAAAATGAGACTAAGGAAGAACTATGTGCTCCTGAGGGGAAAGAGGTGGAGAAGCTGCCAGGATTCAAGTGCAAGTTATGATGACAGGGACTTTTTTAAATATAGATGTAAAGGTGCAACCTCCTTGAAAAAATCCTGTGTACACTCCTGTTCTATATTGCGTATTGTCTGTTCATATTAACAAATTGTGACTTTTTGATGTTGATGGACAAATGCACTGACAGGTAGACAGACAGATGCCTACCTAATGCCTTAGGCCCACACTGTGAGCCAATGAAGCTACCTGGAAGTGATGCATCAAATATAGTGTGGCTAGACAAAATACAGCTTCTATTTATGGATCAATACACATTTCTGGGATTGTTTTTCTTGCATTTGCTAAAAACGTCATTCCTTCTTTTGTGCAAAATGTAATAAATTATGATTTGGGGGATTTTAAATCAAATATAATACAGCAAGTTGATGTTTTCATCATTCCTTTTATCTTTTAAACAAGCCAGGAGAAGGCAAAAAGACTATACAGATGTAAGGTGCTGCCCTCTTTACTGTGTATCTATTAGCATATCTACTTTGGTATACCATCTTAGAAGTCCTAGATAAGAATCTACTAAAAACACTCTATTTGAAACACCTCCTCAAAACTCAACTAAAGATATCTCCTCAAAACCCAACTGAAGAAACCTCCTCAAACCCTATTTGAGACAACTCCTCAAAACACTACTTGAAAAACCACCTAAGTTTTAACAAACCTCAAAATTACATGCACATAAACCCCTTTCAATACTTTGATTTGGTTTCTTTTTGAGAGAACTTCACATCTAAATTATAATCATATTCACTTTTGAAAGGTTCAGTTTTGTTTCTTTGAAAAGTTTTATTTTATTAAGGCTCTGGGCATTATGGTATTGAACTAAGACAGAGAATATTTTATATGGCAACGTAGAGTACCAAATCCATGAATGAGAGAATTCATAATATCATTTTATTATTACTTTTCTCGTTATCATCGTATTATCGATCATTTAGAAAAATAATTGTAAAATGATGAATGAAACCATTAGCTTAGCAAATCTCATATTATCTACGCTAACACCCAGTGAAACCTGTATATTCGAACAATTCTATTACCCGAACACCTTTCAATATGAACATTTTTTCTCGGTCCCAATTTTTTATCTCTCATTGACTCACATATTTAGAAAAACCTTGAATCGTGAACACCTGCTAATTTGAACAATTTTGGCTGGTCCCAGCTACGATCAGATTAGACAGGTTTTACTGCATTTAACCATGATTGAATATATGGAAACTGAAAATCTTGCAAACGGAAATTATACAATTAACCGTAACACATATCAAATAAACTACTTGGTAAAAATCATAGATTTTGCTTTCTATGGGATCATTTCTAATTGAAAGGGCTAGCATTAACACAGTTTTTCTCAATAATAGATTTATAATGAATGTAATAAATCTGAAGCTACTTACTTTATATCACAGAATTCCAGATGATTGGCAAATATTGGCCCCATAGGACGTCCTTATCAATTAACAAATTGGGTTTCTATAGCCATCCAACAATATTATGAGAGAATAAGGTTATACTGTGTTTTTTTGGAAAAAAACTTTGGGTCCCTAAAACCAAAAACTGGGCCCAAATTTTGAAAATTTAAGGTCCATTTTTTGAGGGCCTACAAAATTTTGGGGACCCTAAAACTTTATTCTGAGCCCACAAAAGGGGGAACATGGAGACCTTTTTGAAAATTGGCTGAAAATGAATTCCGGTCAGGCCTGTTAGATAGAGGCTAATCATAGACCCATACCCATGCGTCCTAGACTTCCAATAATGCGATCAACATTTCTGACCTATGTTCCTTCCACCCGAACTACAGTTCTCAAACAGTTTTATTGTTCCAATGTGGAAACTCCGTTCGCGAATGGAGAAATATGTTCGGGAGAGCGAAATTGGTCATTCACGACTAAAGAATCAATATTTACGTTGTGAGAACCATGGTTCGCAAGGTGTAAACTGATGATCGCGTTAGTAGAAGTCGATGAGGCCTGATACATTGTTTAACCAATACCTTTATGTGCATGACATCAAATATCATATTGGAATGATCTGACATCTATTATTGCTTGCAGTTACTGTTTTAACATTTCTGCAGCATCAATTAATACAATGTTCATTGTTCAGAGTATAATAACATCAAAACAAAATAGATAGAACTGCAGTCATCTTGTATCTGAAATATAATGTATAGGTTAGTCTAGCTACAAACCTTTATGTTATGTTGGTGAGGTTCACCGTATTGAAGCAAGACTAAATAGGTTATAATATACCTGAATAAAATAAGACCATTTATAAAAAGAACCTCATGAATTGTTACTCATTTAAATAATAAAGACAGAGATTTTATGATTTATGGCATGATATATGACTGAAAATTTCATTCTGTTCATTGTTAAAAGACCAAAATCTGTTAGCATAGGTATCAGATTAGAATTGAAGACAACAGTAGAAAAATATTCAAAACCAATAGTAGATGCTGGATTCATTTGGTTCAGTGCTTTTGAGATCTCACTCATGGGACAAATGAAGATTTTATAAAGACACATATGCAAACAGACAAGTGGGTGATTACAATAGTTTGCATGATGTGAGGCTAAAAAATATCAGAATAGCAACATCCTATTCTTTTAAAAAATATTGTAAAACATCATTCATAACTATTAATCAAATATTGAAATAAATCCCATTGAGCTGGAAATAATTCAAAGCAAATAACAACCTGTGAATGTTCAGCACTTTCAATATGTATGCAAATACAACAAACGGTGGTAATTAGTGAAATCATCTATTAATGATAAGAACCCTTACAAAATATGACTAGTCTGTTTTTGTTAAATGTTGATATTTTTCTTGAGAAATAAAATACAAGCAACTTTATCAATCAATGTTGAGGAATCATTTTTGATATAATTACTAGGTATTTTTTCAGAATATGCATGTTCTAGGCAAAGCAGATCTAGTTTGTTTTCTCGATATTTTTCCTTTTCTGTTGGATATGCGGAAAGTCTAGATCACATTTTCTGTCATTGTATGGTTATAAATTGTGTGAAAATAAAATTTATGAGCATTGATTCTTTAGTAATGATACACCCCCCTTTTTAAGTTTGTCGACAAGAAATCCTGATGAAACAGCATGTCGAATACATGTTTATACTTAAATCTCAATTTTGTTCCTCATATGGAATAGGTCAAAAGGTTTGAACAAAATTTTGTCCCATTACATAAACAGGCTTTTAATGCGTCATCAAAAAGGTAGCTACAGTTACCAAACTTTTGGAGGGGGTGTATATTCCTACAGACAGGAACCTGAACCAATCAGCAGGAGTAGCACTTCACAAATGATCCTGGGAAATTCAATTACTGTATGTATTTAATTCAAGCTACCTGTACTGTATAAAGAGCCAGATCAGGAAGTCAAGACGGGGCCAAAAATGTCCTCAATTGCGGGGAAAATATTTTTGGTCTTAATTTCAAATCAAACTTTATTAAGCCAAGTAATGACAGTTTGTTACCTAAAATGCCAAGTGTATGTGGGGAGGGGCAGATTTTGGGACCTAACATTTTTTGGGGTCCACCAAAAGAAGGGGGCAGATTTGCCACTGTGTTCAGAGATTTATTAAATGTAAGAGTAAAGACCTCTAAAATTTTGGCAAGGGTAAGATATATCAAATACAAGTTGACTTTCCTGCTTCTAGTCTAAACCAATATGGTAAATAATAAACACACATCTGTTTTTGGTGAAACTGATCAGTTATTAGATGTTAGTAATTCTATACGAATAGTTCATTTTATTAAGGTGAATACCTGTGCATCATGCACAAGTGATATTCCACTAAGCCTTAAGGACTAGTTGAGTATCATCTTGTGAAAGTGCCACAGGTGTTTGAGATACGATGACATATTTGTTTTTATTATATTACAACTAAGCTTATCATCAGACCACTAGCCAGGGAAAGGGGGGGGGGCAAATCCTGGCTACGGGCCCGACCATCTTTGATATTATTAAGGCATCTAAAAATTAAAAGGTTCAAATGATCATGATTTTTATCCATGGATGGATATGATATCTTCAGCTTAGTTGTCAGATGGTTAACAGATTTTTGCTACCGACACGATTTTTTCCCTCAACAGACTGTAGAATATTAATTAATTAATTAATTATTCATCCTATTCCTGCAAAGTGAATAACAAATGTTGAAATTCTGATAAAATTGCTGGACCATGGTGACGAATGGAAGAAGGGAATATTTACAAAAAATTATAATGAAGCTTTATTGAAAGATTTGCTTTTTATGTTCTTTTCTCTCACACTGTACATGTTTTCAGCACTTAAAAATAACTTTTGTGCACATGTATTTCTTATATAATTTTGTATTTTGATGAATAAAAAAGTTATACAAGTATATCTCTACATTTGGAACAATGACAAATGTAGCTCTAATGTAGCTCTTTAGAGGAAAATGATTTTGAGGTAAAACCAATTTTCTGAAAAAAAAACTCAAAAATGGTTCATAGAAATTAAATGATATCTCCATATATTTATCAGTTTCAATATTTCAAAAAAAAAAGATTTCCAATTGGAGTTTATTGGTTGATACCATTACAAGGAAACATAAACTGGAAATGTAACAGTTCGCCATAAATACTCTCAAACCAATCAATTATATTAATCCTTGATGCAACATTATTCTATAGATACTCTCAAAACAATCAATTATATCAATCCATGTTCCAACATCATTTAATAATAACCAATCGATGTTATGGTCCTGAAGCAGAATCCAATTCAATTTCATGATGTAGCTACCTGTAAAAGTGAATTAACAATTACAATGTTTACACCTTTGGGGATGATAATGATAATACCTGAAGGCAATGATGCATGGACTCATCATCCATCAAAAACTTTACAACTGAGGATGGAATTTTACTACTTGTAACCACTACATGATTTTTCCTGTTGTTATGAATAAATGTCCAACCTCTAATATAAATAAAATTGCCAAGATTGTATTTAGCACTTGGAAAATAACTCATAATACATCAAAAACTTTACAACTGATGATGGAGTTTTACTACTCGGAACCTCTTCGGGCTTTTTCCTGTAGTAATGACTAAATCATTTTCATTTGAAGAACTGGTATCAACCTTATCTAAATATTTGCCAAGGTTTATTTTTAGCCTCTAGTTTTTAATGTGTTCCTTCTGACCAAAATTTGATAAAAACTTCTGCTATATAATAACAATAGATATTCTTACCTGGACATTACTGCCGTATTCTCCTTGATCAAATGATGCCATATCCTATTTATATTTAATACCTATACATAATGTACCCATGTTCTAGTTTTGTTGTTGTGTCTATCTGATGATATTTGTCATTTATACCTGCATCGTTTTCTTGTCTCTACATATCTGAATAATTATCACAGTTTTCTATATCCACGTGATATTTTTCTATCAATGCTTATCTGTATCCTCTCAGTTTGCGTGTATTTTCATCATCCATAATCTCATATACCTATATGAATATTGTCATTCTGTGTGTCATTCCCGTGCTTCTAAGCACTCGATTGTCATTCATCACTGTTTTTCACCTAATGAAACCCGACTTGTTTCATTTCTCTTTCCACGCATTACATTACTATATTCTAAATGCAATATCTTAGTACAGTACACTCAATTTAAAGGCTAATATAGATATAACATTACCCTATCAAGGTAAGTGGTAAAATCTATGGCTCACATTCTCAAAATTTACCTTAAAAATATGAGTCTTGTAAATTGCTTCATGATCAGAATATTCCTATGTACTCTTTGAATTCCCTTCTATCAACAGTAAAACCTGTATACATTGAACATTGTTTTGCCGGGAAAAAATGTTCAGTGTTGATAAGTGTTCATTACAGAGAGGGTAATTCATACAGAAGTCAGAAGAGTAAAGGTAGGAGGAGGGGTGTTCACTAGAGACAGGTGTTCACTAAAGAGAGGTGTTCACTAAGACAGGTTTTACTGTAATGCGGAACCCTAATCAATGCCATTATAAAGAGCTCAACATAATTATGAATATAGCTTCCTAATCAGATACATTATAAATAATATGAATATTTATATTTTCTACTGTGAGTACTCATTTCACATCACATAAAATGCAATGAGAGTTTCAAATGAGGTCATTAAGATTGTATCAGAATTCAAACTGTAAAATAATTCATAGAAGTCAGATAATATAGTGTGCCTTGTTGACTTATCTCATGATAAAAACTGAAAACTGCCTTCAGTTGAATGTTTGAGCATTTCATACACATATAAACTTTGAGGAAAATGAGTCAGTTAATATTAGTTTCACATGCTAAAATGAATATGTGTTTTAAGTGTTAACACAATTGATATAAGCCAGTCATCATATAGCCAACTTTCATCAGGAAGGGATCTAATTTTTCAGGAAGAGGGGGCTCATTTATCAGTGAAGTGAAATTTAGCCAATTTTGACTGAATTAACAGGGGTTTCATTAGCAGCAGGCAATGGGCAATTTTTAATTTTCACAGGTTGTTTTCACAAAATCTCCTGTTGTTTTTAGGGACTTTTCAACTTTTCCATGTTAAATTTATGATTTCCATTTATTTAGCCTGTTGTGATTCTAGTGAAAGCCCTAGTATAGTACCTAAATAATCTCAAAAGCTATATTTCTCAAGAAAAGTCTTATAAGTCTTACATTTATGAATGTAACCTCCCATAACAATCCCTCATGCACCAACCCTGGCTAAAGACAAATGACCCTATTGTAAGTAATCATGTATTATGTACAAGGTCTCATCATAATGCTTTTATCTTGCAAACATCCGAGTCTTTCATACATACATTACTATCAGCTATTTATCAGATGAAAAGAAAATAGTGCAGTGTCTTTCTTTTACATGTATTTTAACAGGATTTAGGCAGAATCAATATATGAGCCTCGACATAAGCATCCTCCTAAGCAGGTGTCCAGAATCCGTTCCTCCTTCCTCCCCCTGCTATAACCCAATTTGGAAGCGCCCGATTAAACTGAATCACGTGATCTTATTATGCGCAATGACTTATACATGATTTCTGTTGCAGTGTTGCGACAGCCAATCAGATTGCGAGTTCTTAATCGGGGAAATGCTAATTGCTTATCGCAGGGGGTAAAAAGAAAGAATATATTCTGGATTTTGAAGCCCTGTGATCGGAGGTTGGACATAAGGAAAACTGGTCTTATCACAATTAAAAATAAAATTGTGCTACAGAGCCAAAAATGTGCCCAAGATTAAGAGAAAAATGTGCTAAATTCAGATCCGACTTTTTGTCTATATCTGCAAGGAAAAATTGTTAAGACATGAGCCATGGCTCATTTGAAAGCTCTCTATGTGCTTTTTAAGATGAACAAGAATCAACTTTAAGGAAGGTAAATGAAGTTAAGCTCTTTGAACCAAGAATGGTAACCGAAAAATTCTCTTCAAAAGAGAACTTTGTCTACTAAAAGAGAGATTCATCTACTAAAAGAGAGCTTCATCTACTAAAATAGAGCTTTATCTTATTAAGAAGAGCTTCATGTTTCAGTCTTTCTGTTACAGGATGACTCAAGCAAGCAAATCATTAAATGTGAGGCACAGCTGTACTTTCTTCAAATATCATGAACAAACATAATTAGCATGCAAAAACAAAGAATGGCATTTTCCTGGAATAGTTCACCTTTTATAACCTAATAGTTTATATTGCAAAACAACTATTGTTACATGATAAACTACACGTCAGAACATTCTAGAAAGGTAACAAACCCTGCATTCCCATTAACAAGTCATTCTAACTCTAACTACGACTATACGATTTCATAATGTTGATGCTGATCTTAACGATCTCAGGTGTATAGTGATATTTTACATGAGCTGGAATATGAATTTAATGACAGCTACATTCGTATAGGCATATAATGCAGTGTTGTGATTTTTTAACTAAATAGGTAGATTGAATATGCCTGATTGAATATATAGGTGAAGATCAAATAATTATCTTGAAATTAAGAGTCTAGGCATAGTCAAACTCATACAAAGGGTATTCCATCATGCACTTATGGATGATATACGCCTTATACAAAATTACCTATTGAGCACATATTTTTAAACGAGTGGTATCTTTACAATGTTTTTGAACACGAACATCTCATAGACCATTTTTTCATGACCAGTGTTTTTTCTGATCAAATGTTGCTCTTTGTGACTTATCCTACCAGGTTGATTAAGTGAGGAAGTTGATTATGTGAATATTCTTGCAGTATATAGTTGCATACCACCTGTTCATATGTTCAACTCAAGAATGTGTATTAATTAATTGACTCAGCTGTGTCCATTCTTAATATATACAACATACTTGTATAATATTTTAACTCCAGTAATGTCCTAGACTGACCTATACCTCTAGGGCCAACTACCTGTATAACAACAACAGAATGTGAGACTTTTATAAAACAAATACCAGTTTTAATTTATAATGCCAATTTTGAAAAAACATGAAGTTTGAAAGTAAAAAACAAGCAGATTTTACGCAAAAACTTCTTAAAGCATATTTTTGATAAAAGGTTTGTCAAAAGTTTCGTTGGTGAATTTTTGTTTGGGAGGAGGGGGGGGGGCTCACCTTGCTATGGGCATGACTCTGACTATTAAAATTGGTTTTTATGTTCATATATTGATTGCAAGTGTTATTGTAAATGATTAGATACGCTGGATTAAAGCATAATCTCTTATTTGGAGAGTGCCAAAAAGAAAACATCTTGCAAAGGGTAATATTACACAACAGCTGAGTCAAAATATCATATATATGACATGCAATTTCCTGACATGTACATGACATGAGCATTGTGATTTGTCAAAACAGATCAACAAGATATCCCTTTTCTGAAAAGTATATTAAGGCTGGTTGATCTGTTTTGCACCAAATATTCGGAAATGATGGGACAGTAAAACGACATATTCAAAAGTTCATGTTAATCCTAGAAAAATGGTACTTTTTAGAATTACAATGCACGATAACACCTACCATCCTAGTAGATCAAAGATTTCTTGAATGTCCATGTTGAAAGAGTGAAGACGAAGCTCTCTTTTAAGAAGTGAAGTCAAACGAATGCAAAGGGTAATGTTGTATGCTCACAACAGTAGAAACTAATCTACAGTTACAGAACATTGTTACAGAAGGCTGATTAGACAACCAATGATTATAAAGAAATCTAACAATAAAAAGTAATTGTGACACAACTATAGATTGCATCAGAGCTTAAACAAAGAAATATATAAAGGCTGTTATTCTATTGAAATTCAATATCATCTCATATTATTTTTTATCATTAAATCATGTTATCATAAAACGCTTCTATTCTTAGATTCAACCATCAAATAAGGCACAAAATGGTTCTATTAAACAATAATAATTACTTAAGTTGGTAAAGGTTAAAGATAAAGATAAAACTAATATGAAGGCCAAGATATCACTAAATATAAAAGTACATGTAAGTAGAGATTTGAACAACTAACATCAATATTCATAAAAAATAAATTTACAGATTCATTTTCTATTTTAACCACAAACAATAAAAGTATTTTCTGAAAAAATATGTGGAAAAGCCTCAATTTTTTAATATAATAAGTCAACAATTTTTGGACTGAAATCATTTACTGCCTCAGGTGCAGGAGGGGATTTTCCCATGGCAAAAAAGCTTGTAAGGGCAAATGATAATAGTGGCTAGAAACATCAATTTTGCACTATGAACATACAAGATTCTGTTTATTCAATTCTGCTCATATCTCATCTATGCAGAATGAATTCAATCATACCATGGTTCACCAGTGGCCATTCAACCCTAGGGGGGTAATTTCAATATACAGTAAAACCTGTCTTAGCGAGCACCTTTCTCTAGTGAACACCTGCCTATAATATAGACTCCCATCCTCCCCACATTCTCAACTGACATTTGCATATTCAAATGATCCTCTCTGCAATGAACACCTACCTACAATGAATACATTTTTGTGGCTACATAGGTATTCAATATACACAGGTTTCACTGTATAATCCCCTGAGGCAGAACCAATCACAGAAAGTAGCATAACAAAAAATAATCTGGACAAATTGGAATCTTGATTAATTAATCAGTACGGAAGATTATTACCCTGTGGCCTGAAGCTTAATAATAATTTCTATGGCAGGTAAAGCACTCTTAAAAAAGCAAAATCGAACTATTGACAAGGGTAGTTAAGAAATTAATCAGAGCATCATGAGTTAAGGTATTATTTCTAATATCTTCATCTCCATGGATCACATTGTTTAGTGTTGCCATGACAATGGTGCCGGACTGTCACTAACGTGCCTGACTAATGTTATTATACAGAGATTACGCCTATATTCATCAAATCTTATTCTTTATTTATTAACATCTAACTTGTTTGATTTAATAATATCTGAAGCCTTAGAGGGATCGGAAAACAGAGGCTTATAAGAACATATTATAACAGGATAGAGTATTTCATTGTGCGAGTAGATTACTTTGCTAACCTTACAATGGCATACTCTGAAGCCCAAAGCTATAAGTACAACACTCAGATGATGATAATGTTTCAGAAGTTTTGATGTTGAAAAACTCTAATAAAACCTTAATTATGACTCCAAATCCAGATGTCATACTCTTTCAAATTACAAATTTAATGCCAGCCAAATATCATCCCCCGAACACAGGCCTCCAGAACTTGTTCTTCGTTATTTCAAGAAGAAGGAAGGAACGTAGTGGATGATGTCTGGAGTCCTGTATTTGGAGAATTGTCACATATGAAAATGAAGCATTAAGATACAAAATGTCACAACCTGCCAGATACTGAATGCCAAACACCAACTGCCAAACAACAACCACCAAACACTGTCCACAAAATGCTGAAGACTTAAATAATGTCACCACTTAATAGTGACATATTGTGGTGGTGACATAAAAAGTGTGGAAAGCTGACAAACTCAGGCTTGCCTCCATCTCCCCCTTATGAGTTAGAGATAATCATTTCATCTAGCTTTAACCAATCAGAATATAATCAATCAAAATACAATCAAATAGTCAAAATGCACAGTCACAAAATTTTATGCTGTCATAAGTACCTGACAATTACTACATATTACAACTCTGATTAAAGGACCGTCAAGCACAAAAAAGTTGGAGGCTACCAATGTCAATTGAAGTGGTCACATAAAAATAATATAATTAAACATCAAAGATTTTCTAAATAAATAGAAAATAACAAATCTATTGCATAATTTAAAGTCTAATAACAAGATGAAACATATTTAATCAAGTGAAAGACAATTCACAACACGTTGCTATGGTAACTGATTATTTTCCAGCTGCTTAGAACATTATCAATCAGTAAATCCAGCAATAATACTACATCAAAGAATGATCAATTTAAGTTATTTTTCCAGCTTAACAACTAGATAGATATTCTATCAGGAAACCAGATTAATGTAATCATGAAAGGATATCTTAAAGTACCCTGGGACCCTGTGGCTTGTAGTACTAATACTGAAGCTCTTAATGAAACCATTGAAACGGAAACCTGGGTAATGCTTCAGTCACATTTGATCTATGGCAACCATAGCATGTAAGCAGCATATAAGCAGTACGATGTAGATTTTCTATATCAATTTTGTGAAGCTGCTACCACTGTACGGTCGCAGTAGAGCAAATGTGACTGAGGCTAAGGATACTTCTGCTTTAGGGCATTGCCAATAGATTAATACCCTTTGCAATCATTCAACTTTGTTTCTTATAAGAGAGCCTTGTCTTAAAAACTAGACTCTATGCACAGTGTACAATAGATATATAGCAACTGTGGCTATTTTCTCATTTTCAAATTTTAAGCTACTAAGAAACTAGAAAAAAATAAAAACCACTTTACTTTATTTTAAAACTTGGAACAGGATAACCAAAACAAGGCCTTGAATAATCTCTGATGATTTCCAAACCATAGATGATATCAACTTAATTTTTCTAGTGTTTTATCTACTACACACTCTGTTTGTAACAAATTCATATAATTAACACTATACCAGAAGAGTTTATTTTGGGTCACCCCCTGTATATTTGTGTCATGAATTATGTTCTCAGGGCCGTCAGATGGGGGGGTGCGATGGGTGCGACCGCACCCCCCTTTGTTACCCCCCAAAATAAAATTGAAAAAAAAAATTGAAAAAATATTTTCAACTTTTTTTGTAATTTTTTTTCATTGACTCATACACTTTGAAAGTACCCAGAAAGCACCAAATAGCATCTTAAAATTGTAAAATTTTCTAGGGGTATTGGCCACCCCTCACACCCCCCACAAAACAATGGAAAAGTTCTAAATTTATTTTAGTGTTTTTCTCAGACACTTTTAAAGTGCCCAGACATCATCAAATAGCTCTTGATAAAGTAAGTGTTTCTGGGGGACTTGCTCCCCCTCTTGCATCTTGCACTTGCATAACCCCCCCCCCCTCCCCCCTCTGGCGCCCCCTTGACCCCCCCTCCCAAAAAAAAATTGTGATTTTCTCAAATTCTTTAATTGACTCATACAATTTGAAAATGCCCAGAAAGCACCAAATGGCGTCGTTAAATTGTAAAATTTTCTAGGGGGAGTGGGCCACCCCTCACACCCCAAACAAAACAATGGAAAAGTTCTGAATTTGTTTTATGTATTGAATCAGACACTTTTAAATTGCCCAGACATCATCAAATAGCTCCTTGATAAAGTTAATGATTCTGGGAGACTAACACTTACTCGCCCTCTAGCATCCCCACTCTACCTCTGGCAGCCTGAGATTTTTCAAATTTTTTTATTGACTCATACATTTTGAAAGATGCCCAGAAAGCACCAAATAGCATCTTAAAATCGTAAAATTTTCTTGGGAAATCTGCGCTTTTAGGCACAGACACTTTTAAAGTGCCCAAACTTCATCAAATAGCACCTTGATATTGTAAATTTTGATATAGGGGACAAGCACTTGCTCCCCCTCTGGCACCCCAGCCCCACCTCCCCCTCTGGCACCCCTCCCCCTTTGACACCCCAAAAATGTGAAAAAAATTGTGATTGTTTTATTGACTAATACCTTTAAAAGTGCCCAGAAGCACCAAATATCATCTTTAAATTGTAAAATTTTTCTAGGAGAGTTAGCCACCCCTCACATCCCCCACAAAACAAAATAAATATTCTGAATTTCATGTATTGTCTCAGACATTTTTTAAATGCCCAGACATCATCAAATAGCACCTTGATATGGTCAATGTTTCTGGGGGACAACCCCTTGCTCCCCTACTGGCACCCCACCCCACTTCAACCTCTTTGACACCTCCAAAAGAATTTGAAAAAAAATTCACATTTTTCTTATTGACTCATAACGCACAGGCGTACCGGATGGTTGCAAATTCGCTCCAAATACAAGCAAATTTCAAAATTTTCCTGGGGGAGAACCCCCAGACCCCCCTGAATGTGTGGTTTTTTATTCACTCAACTCTTATTCTTTGTGGTGGTGGCGTACTACTTAGAAACTTACACTTTGAAAGTGCCCAGAAAGCACCAAATAGCATCTCAAAACTGTAAAATTTTCTAGGGGGAGTGGACCACTCCTCACACCCCTCACAAAACAATTGGAACGTTTGGAAGTTGAATTTGTTAATTCCAAACCAATATAGGGAGTAACTGACCCCCCCCCTCCCCTCTGTCTTACGCGATTTGATTTACGCGGCAAAAAAATTGACAATTTTATATTCTCTTTAGTAAGCTAAAAACCGCACCCCCCTTGGAGAAAAGTGTCTTACGGGCCTGGTTCTTCGTGTTCCAGTACATGACACTCTTTTCTAATGATGATTTTCTAAAATAATGAACCCCTTCATAGTTAATTAGAAATATGAGCTGGGAACGCAGAAACACCAGTTGAGCAGGATCATCCGGATTACCAGGGCAACTAATTAAAATCAGGTATTTGCAGTTGTTTACATCTTCTATGGTACAAAACATCACTTTTTACACTTTACATAAATAGATTGGCCAAAATTTGAGAATCCGTGAGCATAGATCCGATAAATCAGATTTCAAATTAAACTTAAAGAAACGTATACATACTATACTCCTATCAGACATGATCTAAGATATAGGTCATCAGAGCATATAGCTAATCATACTGTTAAACCAGTGTATTTATTTAGTCATACCAAGGACCGTTACCAAAAAGGGGTTTGGGTCAAATTTTTTTTCAAAATCATGCAGTTTTTCACCATTCTGAGCACTTTTCAAATGATTTTGGCTATTTGGGTCAAAGTTGTCAAAAGTGAACCCTCCTGAAATCTTTTAATAAAAAGTGGACTCCCCTTGGCGAATCCTGGCTATGGGCCTGCATATACTCTTAGTAATACCCTGAATCCTTGATGGATCAAGATAATGGCTAATTGCAGAACAAAAAGATGTGATGAATATCATAAAGATTCCTACTGCCATCAATCACATAGTGAGACTGCATTATCTTTCTTTGAAATACCTTGACATATCAGGTTACATCAACCAAACAAAAATCTAAGTAATTCATCACATAATCTGCTTATAAACTCTATGGATCTCTATGATGCTGAAGTTACCGCATCATCAGTTCCCGCGCTCAATCACTACATTCTAGGATAGGTCCGAAGCTTGATTACCTTGTACGCTGAGTCTCTGCCTGGTAATAGACTAAATTATAGTTTAGCAGCCCCCCCCCCATGACTGGTACCTGTGACAGCCTGGGTCACAAATTATTTCAAACCTACCATGCTGACCTGTTCGCAACCAGTCAGCAAGCTAGAAGGAACACGTACTATATGCGTGCTCATTAACTATGACATTACGTCAGAGGAGATTACCATATTTAGAAAGTCGTCCATATCTCGAAGACAAATTCTGTTTGCCCTGATGAGTTCAGAGATTTATTGTAAACTGAAAGAGTGAAGACGAAGCTCTCTTTTAAGAAGCGGAATTGAATGAATGCAAAGGTTAAAGCTTGATGAAGCAAGATGAAGCTACCTTGCATAAAAAGGTAGAAAACTAATTGAAGGTTAAATTGATGAGACATTCAATTCACACTCTAAATGATATGACATGTCTTTTCTAATTCATCCAAGTCATTTTTATCTAATGCTTGTGCTCTGTTCGAGAGATAGTAGAGGTGCAAATCCCGCAATATAATAAGTCAGCCAGGCAGGCATTTTAATTATAGCTTGATACAGAAATTAATCTTGATTCACAAGGTTTCTGTAACAACTCTGACCCAGTAGAATGCAACGTTGACACAATAAACAGAGCCACCAAAATTTGTAGTACTTGTAATCGACCTAATTTTTCATTTCAATTTAATTTTGTGATCTCTGGCATTATAGTATACCTTTGATTTGAGTATTATGGTCACCCTGTATTTTATTATATGTAATATAACTGTTTGTAACTTTCTTAAATATGTAAAATGCAAATAAATTAGACACAAACAGTAGAACCTGTCTAAGTAGAACACCTTTGGTACCTCTAAAAAGTGTTCTACTCAGGAGGTGTTCTACTTATAGAGCTAGAGGTTCATTTAACATTCCACTTCTAAACGTGCTCCACTTTACAGATTTCACTGTATATATAAGACTGTAAATATCATGATATTAAAAAGAACAACAGATTTTACTAATCTACCCTGAGCCTACATATTCAACATATTTTGGGGAGTCTATCATCAAACTGTATATAAAGGGTACACAATGCTAGAATGTAATAGTTTTGTAAAATGATATGATAACTGCAATACATTAGCTTTTATCTTAGTGATTAATATGTAACCTTATCTCATGCCTATATATTTAGATAATGATCAAAATCTCATTTCTAATCTAGACTTTTCTACACTTTACAAAAGCGACAAACTTAGTGTGGCTAGCTGATAGAAAGGTTACAAATATACATCATCATTCTGATGTTCATAGCATCTCTCTCACTGTGCATGTCCAAATGGATAGACGAGGAGAAGAAGGCGTGGCTTACCATAATGATATCTCATAGAATCGAGATCCTACCCTTCTAGCAGAGTCTAGTTATAAACCACCCTCTGCCAAGTAAAACAGTTTAGCAGCCCCACCCCCAGAAAGTTGTCCATATCTCGAAGACAAACTCTGTCTGGCCCGGTGAGTTCAGAGATTTATTGTAAACCGGAGGAGTGAAGACGAAGCTCTCTTTTAAGAAGCAAAGCCGAATAAATGCAGAATTTAGAGAACCTAAGTATGAGTACCTGTGCAGGAATGTCTATTCATGATGAGCTTTGATAATAATTTGTTTATCATATCATATAAAGCCAAATATGTAAGGTAAAAATCACATTCCATGAAAATTGGCAGAAAAACAACGTTGTGTTGTAGTTTGGCGTGCATTTTGTGACTAATATATCATGTAGCATGAAATGCTAACAAAAGAAACAAAATAAAAATATCTCTTAAAACAATGTCATTGCATGTGTCTCAGAATAATTTTTTTTATCTATTGTGTTTTAATCATTTCATTTATTTGCATCTTGGTAATATACAACATTGATTTTGATTGAGTTTTGTGGAGTTGTCCTTAAAAGACATAAAATTCAATGTTTCAGAAATCTAGAAAACACCAGCTTGCATATCGGATAAGGTTATTGTTTTATCTTTACTATCAGTAAAAGTTCATTGAGAAATCTATAATCTTGAAACAAAATATGTATGTTGTTTCGTCAATTAAACACACTAAGTAAAGAAATTTGCTTCAAGGATAATACCACCTATCAACTGTACCCCACCTTAATTTTGTTAGTTTTAATATCGCAAAAACTAAGTAACCTCATGTTCAGTAATTACATCTACCTAATGCCATATTTGGATAAGATTTACAATCAAGTTTCACCTTACCTCTATTACATTATCATTTTTTGGTTTATTTGATCTAATGAGCCAATGTAAAAGAGACATTTAGGTTGTCATTCCCATTTATCCACCAATAACACATATTAGGGTCCCAGTAATTACAAAAAACAAATCCCCAGGGATTTAATTGCCAAATTTTACCATGATTATTTTTTGGCAATTTTACGACAATCGCGATTTAATCGGAACGAAATTAAACAGTACATGAAAAATACAAGGAGTACAATATATGTGGGCAATCTACATGTAGTCAATGCCATAACTTAATTGGTTAGATTTAACATATACTACTTCATCTGGAAATCCTATACAAGTTCTTTTCAGGTAGTACCTTTGAACAGTCGGCAATCATTCTCTCTCTATCAGGAAAACTAATATATTTATAAAAAGATCTATAAATAGTGGATTGAAAGCATAATCCAAGTCTGGCATCAATACCTTTTATAGATCCTCTCCTCCGCAAACAGAAACAAGGTACTAACATGACGAAATGTTACCATCTTGTAAATTTAACTTAGTTATTGAGCTTACTAAGTTATTGCAAATTGTTACAGGTGACAAAAACCAAACACCGACCACCAAACACTGAATGCCAAACACTGTCCACAAAAAAGAGACTATAACAATATGTGAATATAAATAAAACAGGGAGATAGGCAGTAGGAGGGAGTATACAACACTTGATTAAAGAGTACAAGAATCACAGAGAAAATTTTTTCTCACCTGAACTCCAAGCTCCATAATATTAGATCACTTTGTTGAACACACTGCCCTCTATATCAGGATTATCACATTGAAACCATCCAATAAAATGTCAGTGGTGCTCGTATTCTGCTATTTAATCCTACTTGATCTACTCTGATTCCTCTCAGCAACAATAATCCTGTAGGAATTTAAAGTAGCCTAATTTCCATGTAAAAATATTTCAAGAGTTCATTTGGAACTCGAGAATAATAGATTCCGCTATCTAATCTATCTGGCTATACTGACTGACTTTCCAGAGTAAAGTAAGATTAATCCTTCTGTCAAACTTCGACATAAAACTTTATTTCTTATGTTTTAACTTTTTTAGACATTTTGTGGTTTAACTGCACCTGACACACTGTATGTGTTGAAGAAAACTTTTCCTTAGTTGTAACTTGATGATTCAAATCCTGTAAAAAACATGGGATAATGATTCTATTTTCTTATCTATGGCAGTCTGTTTAAAATGCCTCGGCTGGTATACGTCACTAAAATAAGACGTCAATAGATTATAAATACCCACAAACTGAACCAGATCCTAATCCATGCAGACCATTTATGTGTTGAACAATGTTTGCCAACTTTTCAAGTAATTGTATCCATATGTTGGCACTGCAGATGGCTGATTGAAACACGGCACCAATCAATCTATAGGTATTTAGCAGAAAAAACACAATTCGTTCAATACGGTAATCAATATACGCCAACATCAATGTACCCTGACTCCAACGATAACATATCCTTTCAGAGTACCCCGTTTTCCGATGATTATAAGGGAGAGGCTTATAAACCAAAACGCAACATATCTGATTTAGCTATTTTCCAGTTTTCAGGTAGAAGTAAGAAATTGAGATGTACTCCAATTTCAAAGCTAAACATCTAAGCTGTCTATGGTTGTTTGTTCTTCTCTATCAGAACTTGTACCAGTTCTGTAAACTTCTTGGTTGATGATAGTGAGTAATGTTTATATAAATCATCAAACCACAGACCTGGTTAATCTTAATGTGCAAGCCCATTGATTTTCTGAATCCTTCTTTATCTGGAACAGTCACTGAGAAATCTAAAACAGTTGTAGAATAGTTTATTACTTGCACGTTAACACCTCCTAAAGTTCCCAACTATGTTTCTGTATGTGAATGTTTGCTATTAAATGTATAATGCCAGGTTAAACTAGATATAGTACTTTTATACTACATAAATGCAGATAATCCGTGTGTAAATAGTATACCAGATTACTACAAAGGCCATGGATAAATAATTTAACCTAACAATTGGCTTGTTGAATTTTATACGGGTCAAATGTCAAATGATTTTTTGATCTATTACTTGAAATCCCCAAAATCAATATTTGGATTTCCTAATATTAGTTCAATGGTACTAATCACACTAATACAGTATCAAATTGGCTTTTCAATAGTTTGCTCCTTTAAAAGAAAGTTTCATATATACACATGAGATAATCCTTCGATCTTATGCCATCATAAGAAGCTGCCATTCATTTCACATTTAAATTCCTATATAAGGACTAAGGAAATTAGACAGGTTCCAATTCTAATAATTCAGGTTTTTGAGGCATTTTTTAGAAAAAGCAACAGACCTATTTTTACTCGATCAGTTTTTCATGCTGATAAAGATATTAAAAGATGACAGCTCAACGGGGTGGTCACGACACTGAATTTTGGCATTTTTACCCCCCTAGGAAAATATTCTAGGGGGTACTATGAAACTAGTTCATAACTCAAAGGATATATGAGCTATTGTTCTGAATTGTACACCATACATTGCTAGTACAAATATGAATACTATCCTAAAGTTATAGGTTGATACCCTTATTGGTCTCAGAAAAATACAATAAACAGGAAAAAGATACACAATTTTTGTCTTGCCAATTTATATTTGTAGCTTCAAGCAAAATATGACAGCTTTAGCAGCTCATAGTAGTATTCTAAAAATATTTCCAAGCTATGTGCGGTATTGTAATACATCTATTTTAGTTATGAAGTACTATTTTGTAATTTTTATATGACTTTATAGTGCCCTACCCCTGGAAAATTGAAGAAAGTGGATGTGGTGAATTTTATCATTTTGCAGCATTACGTTAGAAACATGTATTGATAGACACCAAATCAATAAATTCATACCATCATCAAATGTTAGGTGACATTCTAATTCATTTATTACTAGGATATAGGACTTAATATATTTTATATGTAAGTTTTCAATTTAGTACATGTATCATAATGAAATCTAGTGTAATCACATACTAGAGAGGACATTGACATAAAGTCTAAACATTATAATCATCAATTGATCTCATTTGAGCAACTAGACTATGGTGGTCATCATGCACAAGTAATGTACTACAGTGCCCCATGTACTAGGGCACAAGTCATTTGAGCCATATATACCTCCTGGTATATACCTTTACAACATTGAACCCATTCAGAAGGGTCATTTACAATGTGCAAAACATGGCAAAAGTTCCGTAAAACTGTTAGTTCTCATCATCTGACCATATAGCAGAGTCCTCGTTAAGCCATGATGCATCACAGCCAGATGTTAGAAAAGTAGCTAAGAATCTTTTTTATTAACCAAAGATGACTTTCCCAGCGATGGTGCCTCACACTTGTATAACTTAGTGTAACTTATTTATTATTATTTGGGAGAATTTGAACATTTCCCCCATTTTACACTTTGAATTTTAAACAACATTACCAATTAATAATATATTGTGGATCTTTTGGGAGATATTATATTTGAGATTGTAAGAAATACATTGGTAGGTCAACTGTACATGTTGCTTTCAATTTTGTTTACTCCACATAGATCTGATTCTGCATTTAAATACCAAGACTTCAGTTTACTTCAACTGTCATGACTAAAGAATTTGATAGCATTTACATAATAATGTTATAAAGGAGCATGTAGGTTATCGCAAACAACTTCAGACAATGGTCCTTTTTCCATATAGCTTTGAAATCTCGTTAAGGTCTTGTTTTTAATGAGATTTTAGGAGATCTGCATTTTTAACCATTAAAAACCAACGTTTTCTTCCATCTGATGGCATATTTGAATTCTGTGAGTAATTCTTTATCAAAACAACTTTGATTTGCACTGTTATTTACCATTATTCAAATTCTAATGATTTTCTGGTTGTCTAAAAAGGGTCGGGCTAAATCCCCATTGACACAATGCTGAAAAACCTTTAAAAGTTCATTTACTCTTACAAGGATCACAATTTTAATGTGAAATCACAATCCACATGTCAATAAGATCATATAGTTACATTCCAATGATGATTTAAGTTGATCCAAATAGAATTACTTCTTAAATCAAGAAATTAAGTGACTCTGGCAATACGTTTACATGTATTCTAGCCCTACCCAAGCTCTACCAATACCCATGATGCAATCTATTTTTCATTAATATGGAAAAAGGTCAATTCTAACTTGAATTATGAATATTTTCTGACCATGAATATGGGTATATATTTTAGATCTTATCATTATCTTCAAGAAAACTAAATATAATGATTAATCAGACCTAAGTGATATTAAAGGGAATGGCCCAATCAACATACTTTTTACTAAAAATGATGACCTAGTTTTTACCAAAGATGCAACCTTTAATTATATTGTTGAATGCATAATTAGAATATGCTTTGAGACATGTTCTATTTCCTAAGAGGAAAAGTGGATTGCTCCAGGGACCTTAAAGACACTGAATTTAGATGACCAGAATGAACTGAAAATAACATGGGGAACACTAATCCTAGGGGAATTAAGTTTTCTTTTCAAGAGCTATTTGATACATTAAGATAAAGAATAGTAATGCATTAAACATTGTTAAAATGATTGCATTTTTGGTGAAAATGAACAACTTTGAAAAAATATATTGATGGGTTGATTGCTAGTGAAATATCTCCAAGTCCGATTGACTTTATTATCCCTGTATACCTGTTTTCATGGTCAGGAAATAGTCATAATCAAAGATATAACTGTCTGAAATTGTTTGTGATAACTAACCTGAACCTTTGCAGGTCAAATCAGGAGTGACACAATTTATTTCCACCAAATTTTTGACATGTCTTCAAATACGATAGTATTTTTTCATAAGATAGAGTGTCACTTGTGAAATTTATTGATTGACCTGAGATCATATCATATCTTTATGACATAGAAGCGAAATAGGTTTTGGGGAGGTGTACAATTAGGTTAAAAAATTCACCTGATTCAGACTATCCTTAAATGAGCACTGATTAATCCGAGAGCATAACTTTTCCAAAATATGTTAGTGTTCTTTTTGGACCACTCACATTAATGTTTCGTCTAATTTTCCCTCAGAGTTTCCTCACCATTGTCCAAATCTTAGGCCATATTTGTTGAGATATATGAATGTTCATTATTAAAATCTTGCCTTCCTTTGCAGTTGGAGAAGATTCGGAATTAGGTGTTATAAGTCCCAGACCACGATAAAAAAAAAAAAATAACAACAAAATGACATAGAACTGATAAACGTTTTCTCTTGTGCGTGTCAGCCATGGTCTACCAAATTAATTTTTCAGTCTCCATTTTAATTTCCTGACAAATAGAGCGATTATCCCAGCATTTTTTCTATGATCTATGTGTCGCCATAGCAACTTCTGTTTTAGAGAACAATAGAAAAGATTACTTTACCATAATTTAAATCATCCCACATTGTAGACATATTTAGAATTAAAAATATGAAAAGAATGACAAAACCTCTTAAAACACATTTCTTAGGAAACAAATAGTGCGGTATTCTTGTTACTATGGCAACAGAGTTTTTTCTTTTTGTCATTTTTGTCATACAGATTACCTATCATACCAGGACCAAATCCTGAAAATTGAAAATTTGAATTCAGTATCTTCATTAGTATCTTAGATATATAGGTTTCTTATAGTATCCCCTGCAGATTTCATCGGAGTATAAGGAAAGTGCTCTGAAAAGGGATGCCCAAGGATGCCACTTAACAGTTCTGGTATTTTTGAGGTCCCAACCCTCTATTCATGGGAATAGATAACCATTGTAAAGCTACTCATGGTTAACTGACAGAATTGATTGTATCTTCAACTAAGAAGTCAATAAAATGTTAAAACCAGAAGAAAACCACACCAACTTTCTTCTATTTACCAGGGGTAGGGCACTATAAAGTCATATTAAAATTACAAAATAGTACTTCATCACTATAATAGATGTATTACAATATCACACATAGCTTGGGAATGTTGTTAGAATACTACTTTGAGCTGTTAAAGTTATCACATTTTGCTTGAAGCTACAAATATAAAATAAGCAAGAAAAAAATGACAAAAATTGCATATTTTTTTCTAATTGTATTTTTCCGAAACCAACAAAGATATCAACCTATAACTTTAGGATAGTATTCATCTCTGTACTAACAATGTATGCTGTAGAACTCAGAACAATAGTTTATATATCCTTTGAGTTATGAACTAATATTATAGTACCCCCTAAGATAATTTCCTAGGGGGGTAAAAATGCTAAAATGCAGTGTCGTGACCACCCCGTTGAGCTGTCATCTTTTAATATCTTTATCAGCATGAAAAACTGATCCAGAAAAAATAGGTCTGTTGCTTTTTCTAAAAAATGCCTCAAAAACTCTTTCCCTTGAGATATTCTGAAATTGGAACCTGTCTAAATGGCCTTCTGAGGTGTTTTTTCTTCACTTAATTTACTAAATTGAAACATTTTACATGATATACAATGGTTAACAAATATACAATGATTAACAAATATACAATGGTTAACAAATATATAATAGTTAACACATATACAATGGTTAACAAATATATAATGGTTAACAAGTATATAATTCATTTATTTCAGAATTATCCCAAAATTGTTTTCACGATTGATTTTAAGCAACACTTTTCTCCTGACAATAAGTAATTATGATACATCTCTCGACAACCGCAAGTGTGCAGGTATGTATGAGGTTTATCAAGTTATTTACTGCATTATTACTTGTTAGTAGTATATGCATCATATAAAAATTACATAACAACATTTTACACACTAAGCTCCATTATCAGGTATTTTCTCACAATAGTAAATTGCTTAGAGATTGCCTCAATTCAAAAATGATTATTACATATAGGCCTACCCCCTTAAAGAAAAATAATCCCTGAACTCGTCAATTTTAAGATGGTAAAATCATAATATTCATTTCGCTTTTCTATATTATTCAACAGCATGTATTGGCATGCTGCCTTGTTCGATATTCAAGGGTCGTTGAGAGTTATCAGAGGAGATGACCGTATTATCAAAGCTCTACTTGAGAATCAGTGCTTCCTTAGGCACACCTTTAGTTCAATGTATTTACTTTCTGACATACCTGTACACAGTCTTATTTGTTCCAACTGATTTTTTAGAAATCATGTTTAAAATGTATACATTGACATATATATATACTACACCCAATTAATAGGGGGCGTACCAAGGATTTTTTCAAGGGGGTGCGTCTACATCTAACAAAAACAGTCTTTGTTGTCATAGCTTGCACTTGGAGCCCAGCTTATCCTTTCTTTCTTCCCAGTCTCCTCCTCATCATCATGAATGAAATCCCCGGAAATTGGGTAAAAAGGCGGGGGTGGGGGGGGGGGGTTGGGTGGTGTTGAATCCCTGGGTGACAGCACTCAATTCACATATCATCCTCTCGTATTCAATATATTTTCTCAATATCCACCGAATTAAAACCAATTCAAAGTACTTTTCAATCTTGATTTATCTTCAAGAAAGGCTGCAAATGGAGGGGCATATTTAAATAAATAAAGTTACAATAAAGGGGATATTTAATGCTAGCATTAGACATTTTTACAGTTTCATTAAAAATATAGTCTGGATATATTTTTTCTGTAAACTGTTACAAAACAGTTGCCTCGTGTCAGGCAATGATGATGCAAATCTATGGTTGCCATGAACTCAATCTAAAATTCAACCGAACCAACATATTGTTCCTGCATTAGATAACATGATTAATATGTCATTTTGAAGAGTTTCTGTCTAATCTGATTTACAAATTGTACGTCTTATACGATCAATTGACAAGAACACTGCTGAGAATATTTGCCAATACTTGAATGTATCTTGTTGCTGGTATGTCTCCTCTGAATCGACATTACATCACTTCTCTTCTTCTCTTTATCTCTCTCCCTGGATCAAATTTGAATTTTTGATGCACAACGATGGCTCCCAAAAGATATGCTATAAAAGATATGCTATAAAGTTAAGCGCTTGGATGAGGTTCATTAACCATTCATGAAGTGGACATGAATACATAATGGCAGTTCATGAATGGATTATCCATCAACAATATTCACTATAATGCTACAAGAGTTTAGTGGCATTGGCAGTGTTCTCACAAAGATTTTCTCAATCTACCTTGGAAGAAATATCCTGAAAAAATCCATACGCTTTCAAATTCTTGAATGAATAAAACTGATTCCATGGAAGAATATCATTCTAATCAATTTAAGGACAGATACTTAACCCCATGCTTGAAAGATATCAATCCATAAAAAAAACATAATCAACCAACAAACCAAAAAAGATGCAAAATGTCACCACATAACCACCCGCCATTTGTTACAGATGCTGAACACCGACCATGGCCTAATAAACACCAAATGCTGAATACTGTCCACAAAAAAGTTGGAGACTATAACAATATGTCACCACTTGTGGTTTTGACATGAAAATCATTACATGTTCTATATTACACATTGATTAAATTATTGTAAGTCCCTACAGCATGTTTAGACTCCTCTGGGAAATCATCGGAACAACATCAGATCTGTTATTTTACAATTACAAATGTGACACTAATAATTAACAAATACACATGTAGGAATTCTAAATACTACTGTAGTATTATTTTATCATTTATGCTACCATGTTCTACTGATTGCCTCCTCTGGATTCCCCTAGTCCTTTTATTTACATCTCATATTTAGTAAAATAGTTCGGAGTATGGTAAAATCAACTTTTAAAGGCCCCATGTAAAGTTTAAACCACTTTGGCTTATATTGTAGTCTTACCCAATGTTATCAAAGTGTGATATGTGAAACTTTTTTTTTTAATTTCAAAAAGTGGTTTTTGATAGACTTTTTGTTCCAAAATTTGTGAATTTATTTAAAACCCACTTTTAGAGGTCACTCATATCTTCTAATTAGCCACAATTCATACCAATGCATAGCATTCATCCTCCCATGTTTTTTGCCGAAAAAATTAAGAAAATCGGTTGATAAACAAGCGAGAAATGAACTTATCAGTGCATGAAAATGGTTCTGAGAAAAATGCATTTCAAAATTTTAGTTCTCATAGAAACCAATGGTACAATGATATCTAAAACATAATTTATTCTTCCTTTTAACCCGGTTAGACAATCAACATTGTTTTTTATGAAAGTCTAGCATATTTAGAAAAGATTGACATCGAAAAAAAAATTCAATTTTTTTCAAAAAGTTTTTGTTACCTTAGTGACATCACTAATGTTTCAAAATATTTTTGATAAGCTAAAACATTGAAGTGGTCCATTAAATATGACATTTTATTATTGAAATAGTGTGTCTTTTGTTCAATCTTTGCATTGGTGTTAAAAATGTAATCTTTTTTGAAATGCATTAAGAAATATTTGATGATTAAGAAATTTCAACTTTTTTTGAAAAATGGCGGGAAATTTGAATATTTGAGAAATGAAATGCTCATAACTTTTTTTGCAAAAAAATTTTTTTGTTCAAAAATCTCTAAAATCACTTTTTAAGTCCTGACAAATAGTAAATGAATGATAAAAAAATATTTTCAAACTTTAGACGGGGACTTTAAGATCATCCAAATAAAAAACTGATCACAATATAGCCCCCCCCCCCAAGGGTGCTATAATAAAAACTGCTTTATATTTACAAGGTGAACAATATTTCTTGTCAATTTCAAATAAATCCATCAATCACTTTTGTCTGGAAATGTGCCAACAAGACTAGAAAGATGCAACACGTCTGCCATCATCAACATACAGGCCTGTAGGTAGGGGTGGGGTCAAAAGTTCAAAAATTCTTCCTTATTCGTGCAGTGTGCCGTTTTTCACAATTTTGAGCACAGTTGAGTGATTTCGGATCAAAATTGTCAAATTTGAACCCCATGGATTTTTTTAACTCACCACCCACTTTTTGGCAAAAAGATGGCTACATGACTGATACAGTATCAGTACCAGAAGAGTAACATGCTTACAAACACTTTATATGTAAAAACATTCAGAGAAGCTAAAAGATATCACAATATTAAAGCCATTTGATTAAGTAGCTATTGATATGACTGAGACGAATCTACAGTATAATGTGGTGAATCTCTAATTTAATTAAGTAGAATCCAACCAGGACAAACGGTGACAGAATCCTTAATCAATCATGTAATACATTGTGTACCACTTAGAGAAGACCCATAAATAAAAGGAGCATATATTGTGTTAATACCATTCTATCTTTATCCTGCAGTCTCTTGTGATCGAGTGTTCCATGAATATTTTTCAGATCATTAATTTATTTGATTAAAGTGGCTCTACATATACTTCTCAATGTAGACTCTACTATTTTATCCTCTTGACTACCCGGAGTGACGAGATTTCTCGTCACCTCAGAAATGACCTTGAAACCCAGAGTGACTAGAAAATCGGTCACAAAATTGTTCACTAAATTGCTCTTATTTGAAAAATTTTCATCCAATTTACACAAAAAGTTGAGCATCTGAAGTTGTATAGGTATGTAGCATAATGTCAAAAGGTGGAAAAAATGAAAAAATCTCTGGTTTCAAACAATTTTAGAGCCTGGGATTCAAGAGGTTTATAGATTTGACACCTAAGACAACTAAAACAGCCTACATTACAAGCCTGTCAAATGGTGAGACTTAGGTAGTAGCACCCCTCAGAAATCTCCCATGAAATTATATTCCAGACATCCGACCTTTTTACAGTGATTCACTGTGTTCTTACATTTCTGGAAGTGAAAATGAGCTGGTTTTTACAGTGTTTGGCTAATTCCAACATGTTCGCTTATTTTCAACTACAAGAGAGAATAACGCAGATGCGAGTAGGTAGCTACCAGTTTCACCACCAGGTGGCTCGTTCGGGTCAGATAGCAACTTTCCAAACCATATTTCTAGGTGTACTTTTACATGTAGATTTCAAATATGACATCACTTTGAATATTTAATGACGTAAATCAAGATTATTTCTACTCACATCTAGTCTATTGTCATCAGTCAGATGCAAAATTACTACAATTCAAAAATGAAAAATCCTCACAAATGTAAAATTAACAAACACGAAAATCATATAAGGCATACTTAAAACAGTTTTATGGATTACAAACGGAGACATTAATCATTCATTCCAAAGCTGTTTACTGCATCAATTTTGTCCCAGTACAGATCAATCAGAATTATGATTGTAGACTATTACATAACACTAAGGTCAGGATAAACTATAGATATTTTCCTATAGAATACAGAGTCTCTGACGATGTCTCTAGTTCTCTAATTCCTGGCCCTATGGCCCAGGCTATATTAGAGAAAATGGAAAAAACACAGAGCCTTCTCTGTTGATATATAACAGTTACAGTATACATCATTTGAAAAAAATTTTCAGAGTAGACAGGGTTCCAATTGATTTTTTTTGCCAGATCCAAATTCCTTCTCCTCTCTATTTTTTTTCAATTCAATTCATTTATTTCATAATTCTTATATAATATACACTATAAAAACAAGCCGCTTGTTAAGCAATTAGATTCAAATACATTAGAAACAAGGCATTAATATGCAAAATGTCACACCACCTGTCATTTGATACAGACACCAAGCAACAAACACCAACTGACAAACACCAACTGACAAACACCAACCACAAAACCACCCAACACTGTCTACAAAAGGTTGAAGACAACAATCCAATAGCACCAAATATTATCTTTCAGTTTGTTACTTAAAAGAGAGTTTCATCTACATTAAATGGAATTTTAGTGACAGTCTGGCTCGCAAAAAGTAGAACTGAAGGTTGACATTAAAAAAACATGGCCTCATATACTTGGCTACTTTCTATTAATGATTACATGTAGAGCGAAAGCATGGCCACTGTGACATATTCGTCTATACTAGGCTTCATTAACAAGATCAATAAAATCAATGTCATGAATAAAAATAAATGAAAGGATATCAGGACAACAAACAACCCTTAAATTTATAATACCTTTAATGAAATAATCAATAGATTGACAACAAACAACCCTTAAATTTATTCGTACTTTTTATGAAATAATCAATAGATTGAGGAGATGGTTTCAAAGTCTCCATGTGATCTGTTACTACATGTATGTGATATGTATAACTAAGGCTATTAGTAATTAGAGGATGAAGCTCTCTTTTAATGACTCAAAATTAAACTTTAGAAAAGGGTAAATTAAATTAGAATCAATGATCAATAATCTTAGTTTCCCATTCACCTCCAAATAAGGACAAATAAAGACGTACATGAAACTGTCATTTCAATCTATTTACAAAAAAACGAAATATGTCTATTTGAGCTGTCACGGTAACAGAATAAACATTTACAAAGAATCACTTTTTTAAGCATATTGAAATGTCAACATCGCATATTTCAAAGTCACATTTATTCTGACACATTGACAGCTTGATGATATAGCTGTGATGTCGTGGGTGAACGCCCCCTTTAAATAAAATCCTATTAAATTGAATAAATAAAAACTGGAGAAATTAGATTCATAGGATGAACAGTGCTATAAAAATAAAAAAAATAAACTTTTATCTTCATGGAATTTTATAATCTGCATTTTGTATGGCAAAAAATCGGGAAAATATGTGTTGGAGCACTAAAAATTCATGTACCATGCCTCATATATTTTGACAAAAAAATGTGTTGATTTGGGCAAAAAGCATTTTTGATGTTTTCCTATATACTGAAACATTAAGGTCAGAAATATTTATTTAAAGCATTAGCAAAAATGATTCTCACCAGTCATAAAAAATCTGGATAGGACTACATGTAAAGCCCATCCTTAGATATAGGCATTCATGCCCTAAGTGAAAAATAGAGGATATTCTATAATTTACTCATGAAATGATTTTTATCCATAAATGGATATTGACATGATATCTGCATGAGTGCAAGAAGGTTACCAAGACAGTAGTCACTAGAAGGGTATTAAGTAAATTCAAAAATAGCTAGGCATTGGTATGTCTGCTTCCAGCCAATCCAAGTACAATTATTTCATATAACTGCACTGCATTATAAAACCAACAATTCACCCACATGGTGACAACTTGACTCTACAGATTAAAATTGATGCTTTTAGCTAATTTGACCCTTGCAAAAAAATTCATTAAAAACATGTTATTTTAGTAGTTTCATATCTTTTAGGTGGTTTCATATATTGTTTTACAATGTGTGAAAAGAATTTAAGCCCAGGACTTGATGCATTGTGGCTGATTCATTCCACTCAGGCATTATATCTTAAACTTCACACTCGAGGCTGCGCATCTCATGCAAAGTTAGAAACAACACCTTTTTGAGGAATGATTCAGTCCACAATGTACTGAGTCCCGGGCTTAAATCCTTAAGTACATGTAATATCTGATGAATATACCACACTGATGTTGAGTGTTAGGGTAAATGATTTAATTTACTTCCAATTTGCAATGAATCTGGCAACCATTCATGCGATGTCCCTTGCATAAAGTACCATGGATAATAAATAAATCTTCTGAGGCTGTGTCATACTGTGTTGAATACACCAAGTCAAATCAAAATTTTACTAAGTGAACTAATACTCAAAAAATAAACATTCTAGACTATAGAAATTATATATCAGAAAATATATAATATTACCATGAAAGATCATATTGCCGTAAATTTCATACATGTACTAAATGCCTTTATGCCTTTATCCCAAGGTAGTTTGAATGACACTGTAACATCATATTGTAAAATTTCATGTATCATATGCATCAGGCTTTATGTTATCACCATAACTGGAGAATTTAAATCAAAGTGAATACAATGCCTTAGATAGACAGAAAGGGTATCAGAACCTGGGGTAGGGACCTATAGTTTACATTTTAGAGCCCTCTGGGGAGACATATCTTTAGTATCTCAATGATATTATTCAGTAAATTTGCAAACCTTAACAAGGGTTTATCCCCTTCATGCATATAATTACTAAATATTGTTTTTGGTCCTTTACCTTGATATGCCCCCTCATCGAGAAATTACAGCTACAGCTGCCAAATATATTTATACCGAATACCATCCTTTGAAAGCTTGTTTTGACTGAGGAATTAGATCAGACAAATTGGCTCATTTGTGCTATTTGTACATATAGCTAGTTACAAAACATAAATTAAATCTCATACATCCCTTACAAGAGCCAGGTAATGATGGTACTGAATAGTCACTTATTAATGAATATACTAATGATACAGTATAGATACAAAATTTGGAGATGTAAAAATAAAACCAATAATCATTATAAATACTACCATTATAGACTAGATACAACCTTTGATGTATAGCATGAGAGTTTTAGATGAGATTTTTATTTGTATGATTACCAATTCATCCTTGATTAGCTCAGATAAGTTTTCATCAAAAATAGTGAATGAGAGACAAGATGGAGAAGCATGATCAAAGCAAATCAAAAAAAGTTTGCTATGCCCTTGTATGTCTGCAAAACTATAGCCAGTTGGCTACAATCATGATAGAACGAAGAAATACATTGATAAAAACTTCAAGTCAAATTCTTCAGACTCTGTCTATTCTCCCCACCAGTGTTATTATACAGAATGTATTGAAGTCAGTGGGGGACAACATCATCTCTGAAGGTAATGTCGGCCGCTTGTCGGCCTCAAAGCTGATAGTTGAACAACAGTGCCTCCCAGTCCTCCCTTTCAGAAGTCAGTGGGGGACAATGTCATCTCTAAAGGTAATGTCGGCCGCTTGTCGGCCTCAACGCTGACAGTTGAACGACATTGCCTCCCAGTCCTAGTCCTATCCTTCGGAAGCACGTTTTGCTGAATTATATGACTCTGTGACTCCAATACTGAGTGACAGGTGTCTATCATTATTTCCGAAAAGAGTACCTATACTATAGACTCATAGGCAGGCTACTGCATTGTGTATTAGTGGACCCTAAGTATAGGGTCCCTTCCCAGGGTCCAAGCTAATTTTGTACAGGTCTGTAGTCTAACCCACACGATGTAGTCTCTGTCTTCTCATCGATTGTGTGCTGTTTCTCCATTACTTCGGTCCAAAGCCTTCTCTATATTCCGGCTTTGAGGAGGAAGATTGAGCTGCCTTAGTATTATAAATATTGTAAATCATTGTGTCACACGCACAGTAAATATGGCATAATAATATGAAATATACCTTTATGTATAGATTTGAAGAACATCAGCTCACATCCCCGTCTGAATCTATTGTTATATTTGATTTCTTTAAGCGAGAATAATTTCAAATGTTATTCACGTCCAGAACCGGAAGCCATTTTTAGCTACAGCGAGAACATTTCACCATGTGTCAAACTCCAAAATGAAATTTTGAAATATCTAAATCCAGACAAGCAACGCTTCATCCTAAATATGATTAATATTCTTAAAAATATTTATAAAATTTATTAAAAATGAGTTCTAGGTGCGTGTAGGTGCGTGTAGCACAGTACATACGAAATCAATGAAGTTTCGTCTAGCTGTAAGCTAGAGACTCGAGTAATTTCTCCACACATAAAAAATGGGATCAACTTATAATAAACATACAACTTACCTGAAGCCAAGCTGTTCCTAGAAAAATGTCAATGTTTTCAACAACTTGAACGTCCGAAATGATTCTTGTCCCATTGGAACTACATTTACGAATAAACCTTTTTCTGTTCCAATAATGTAATGCACCTGCGATCAGTAGTTGACTGGCAATCAGTACCATATTTAGGCAATGTTTTAACTAAATCCTAAGTCTGGTATCCTACATATAGCATATTTTCTTACGTGAATATTTCTGATAACCTGCTCCCATGTTTATATTCGAGCCTCTCTGATTGGTCGATAGATGGCAAACATCTACATGATAACACTGTTGCAAGATTTTCAGTGATTACGTTGTCGTTGAAAATTTAACCGAGAATAACAAAACACAAACGTAGACATAAAATAGGCTTATTCGGCAACTAGACTAAATATGCGTCTGGGCGACAGGAACCCCAATTATCCACTTACCTCCCAGATTATTTGTGATGCTTGAGACCTCATCTTCAAAGACAAATAATTTGTGTAGAACTTCAGCTATTCGGGGTAGTTCTTGAGAAAAGAAAATAACACTTAATTAAGTTCACAAATGTACTGATAGAATGATATTCATCTGTGAGTTGATGTCCGTGGCTAGATCAGATTTCATATGAATCGAATCTAGCATGAAGAAATGATGAGAAATTATAGCTCAATCTTCTTTTCCATTTAACAATGATTTTCGAGCTATTTCGTCCATTTCATTTCATGGAAATTTCGAATTTCCTTAATATTTACTATGTTCTTAACTCGTTTAACCGATGCATTCATTTCAAACATTCAAAAAACATATCAATTTACCTGCAATCTCACATGTTTGTTTTCATATTCAAATGTGGCGCTTTCTGACGTCATCCAAGAGAACACATGTGGTCATGATGACACTGTTGCATAAATATTAGACAGTTCTCAGGTTAGCACTTTTATGCTCTATTCCCATTCTCGATAATAGATGTTTTCACGCCAATAAAATAAGAATTAAAAGGTCGATATATTTGAAGCCTGGAGAGAATTCAAGATTCGATCCTGAAGAACTACAGGGTGTCCCAAAAAAAGGAAACCAGCAATAGATTGCTTATTTCTCATATATGAATAATGATAGGAAAATTTCACAGCTACCATCTGATAGATTATGATGTCCTCTTTCTTATGATACCAAAGTTGTCTATTTTTCTTCACGGATGACTGAGTTATAAGGGATATAAGTGACCATGTCAGAAATGAGTTTGTACCACTTTCAGCCAAGTCAGTCAATTTCACCATCATAACAAAGTGATAAGTAACAACAAACATCAGGATATCACTCTTTTACTCATTTATTCCAATTAAAATTACACATATCATATTTAACTCCCCTTTTAAATCCCAATGTCCATTCAAAATTGTTTTAACCCTAGTGTCCTTCAACATGACCCCCATTCCTTTCAATGCAAATGTCTGCCCTTGATCTCATCGGGGTCAACCCAGTTGTCCGAAACCCAGTTGTCCGAAACCCAATTCTCCGAAACCCAGTTGTCCGAAACCCAGTTCTCCGAAAATTAGGGGATCTTATAAAAAAACAATTTCTTAAAACGAATCTTGTCGCAACCTCTGCGAATCACGACAGCATAACATTTGAATCACGTTGACATCATTGCAAAATTAGGCTAAATATGCTAAGTCAAGACGTTAATTAGCCCACGAAAGTTCATGGGTAACTTGAGAACTAGAAAATACAACCAAATACTTTTCGAACGTACGATAGCAATATTTCTCACCTAACGTCTTCATAGTTTTAGGAACGTATTTTAAACGCATGATAGCCAAATATATCAAGATAAGCTACTATATCTGCCTAAATGAAGTTATCTAGTGTTTACAAAGTTTTGAAATATATTTTATCCAGATCCATCAGAAATTAACTTATCCAATACATTAGGCTTACTTTACTAGTTCTAGTATCTTGCCTGACTCGTTCATAAGTATTCTTTAATTCTACCTAAGTCACACCCGTTTGTTTGCGTGGCATATTTATACGTATAAGCACTTTCTCTGATTATTGTCAAACAAATACATTTCAGGAGATGAACATAAAAAACAAATGCCTGAAACGAATGCCGAAACATAAATCCAAAGTGATTAAGTTTAGAATGTTTTATTCTTTTACGATTTGATAAGAGACCGAGACTAAGAAATTAAATGCGACGAAATATATTGACAACGTAATTTGTATACTGTTTTATTCTTAAAGTTCTATGCGATAACTTAATTTATCTGTTTCAAAATGTTTCATTTTATTTTGCCTATATACTGATATAAAAGAGATTGAAGAAGATAAGATAAACTGTTCCGTAATATATATTGTGTTTTAATAACCTTTTTTAGAATCACAATGTAAAATAAATCTCCCGTTCCTGCCATTCGGGTAACGCCATGCAATGGATGCAATTCAAAGTGAGAGAGAGATCTATGAATATCAGAATGCGTCCATGCCATTAATTTGGCCAAATACATGGCATGAAACTGACGTAAGCTTAAGTAAGCTACGCCCCCCCCCCCATTTCTCTTGTAAATTATGACTTTACTTTTCGGAGTAATGGGTTTCGGACAACTGGGTTTCGGGGAATTGGGTTTCGGACAACTGGGTTTCGGAGAATTGGGTTTCGGACAACTGGGTTTCGGAGAACTGGGTTTCGGACAACTGGGTTTCGGAGAACTGGGGTGTACCCGATCTCATCGCACGTACTGCATCCCCGATGATGTCTCTCTGTCCCCTTAAATCCTCCACTGCTGTGACAATCCTGGCCCTTAGATCATCAACGTCTCTTGGTGGTGTTGTGAAGACTTTACCCTTGAGATAACCCCAAAGGAAGAAGTCGCAGGGTGTCAGGTCTGGGGATCTCGATGAACTCAATCTCGTGGTTCAAGGCAATCACTCTTCTGTTGAACAGCGCCCTTAATCTGTCCCGAACGATAATCCGACAATGAGGAGGAGCACTACGAATACTCTTTGATCTTGGGTCAGCTGCATGAACTTGCTATGTTGAATGCTTGTTCAGAAATGTGTATTTCGAATAGGACATGGTCTTGCATAGCCATTTTAATCCCTCATTGTTCAGCCATTCATGACAGAAAAAGTGGCACAAGCCAATTTCTGACATGGTCACTTAAATCTCTTAGAACTCAGTCATCCGTGAAGAAAAATAAATACCTTTGGTATCATAAGAAAAAGGACATCATAACATATCAGATGATAGCTGTGAAATTTTCCTATTATTATTCATATTTGAGAAATAAGCAATCTATTGCTGGTTTCCTTTTTTTGGGACACACTGTACTCACCAGTCAGCACCGTAGAAGGGGATTCTCCCAGGTCAAATTGACCTGCAAGGAAAGGCTGTGCCACACTCACTTCAAAATCAATACAAGTGGGCATGGCAATGAAAGCTCATGGAGAGGGACTGTTTTCTTAAATCATGGGCTTTCAACTAGAGTGAGAAATTATTGTCATTATATAGATTATGGCGTTGGCATTTTTCAAACTTATCACATTGTACATAGATGACATTTGAATCAAAGAGGAAAAATGGGAAAATAACATCTGATATGTGTTTTTTAACTTTCAATACCCATCCCCTTTCTAATAGTTGTTAATATAGCGAAAAGGAAACTTTAAATTTTTAAATGGAGAAAAACAAGATCCTAAATAGAAAATAATAAGTGACAAGGTGGGGTCCTAAACCATGATTTTTCAGAGAGTTGTATTGATTTTTTTTATTATCATGGGGACTTCTCTTAAAAGAAAACACATTGTTTTAATAAAAAAAGACAGAAATACTCATTGTAAAAGATATGACTGTCCAAAATCACTTGCCATACTACACCTGGTCTTTTCAATTTGATAACCAAAATGCTTCTTAATTCCCTTTATTAGATTGATGTTCATAAAAATGCTTGAATCACAGATAAACGCTTAAAAAACATAATGCTATGGAAATCAAATTCACTCCAATTAATTTTGAAAAATTCCTGTTGATTATGATGAGATAAAATATGATCTAAACTATAAACATCAATAAGAACCAGATAGAAGAACCAGGCGCACACACCTAAAGTCCTAAACATAAGGATACATGGAACCAAAGTATCTCATAGACAAAAGGTGCCTTACTATCCCAGACTTACTACAGTATATGGGTGCATTAGACATGCTTTGTACTTTTAGTGGTGCCATGGATGAATGATAAGGTCACGATAATCTAACAGCTTGCAAATTCCTGGTTCTCCCATCTGGAACCTGGCATGTTTTCCATTTATGGATAACTTTTTGAAATGATGCGTGTTTAACAGATTTACCAATAAAACATTCCTTTTTTTGCCTGAGACCATGGGATCACCTGATCTTACTTACGTAAATACAGAGAAGCACTTTTCCCACATTTAAACTTTATAGGGATATTCCATGAATGAATATATATCCTGTTTATGCCTTCTGGTACAATGTGCTTTGGTACAATTCACGATCCTCAGACATGCACTTTAACAATATTGTGTTGGAAGCATGCCACATCATATGATGTGCAATAATGTTGAAGATAACAGGCCCATAGTCAGCTTTTGCCAAGGGGGGGGGGGGGGGGGGGGCTCACTTCACAAAAAAATTCAGGGGAGTTCACATTTGGCCAAAATCATTTGAAAAGTGCTCAGAATGGTGAAAAACTGCATGATTTTGAAAGGAAATTGCTGCGAAGTGAGTTTGCCTCTTTCGTTTATTGCAAAGAGTAGCTTCTGTAACAGCATGGTATGATGAACATGGTAAATACAAGTCACATTAAATACAAACCACAGGTAACGATACAGAAGATCTAAACGAACACATATGACATGACCCCTTTAATAGCATGAAAGGGCTCTCCGAGTGAGATCGTTAAGACCTAACAAAGAAATATAAATTAACAACAAACCCCTGAACCCCCCTGACCACGGGCACAAGATAATAAATGTGGAAAGAAAATATAATGGTATATATTTATTTCATTTTATTTCATTAATAGATTTTGTTCATTCAATAATTCATTACAAGGTTAATGCTAATCAAGAACCACAGAAACCACAGATGTTGTTTCTTTTGATCCAGGGTGTTACTTGAAAAACATAGGAAAGTGTTGTTTTCAAATTACAGAACATCTGCATTAGACATCGTTTAGAATACCTCACTGTAAACAATAAACATGGTTCATGTTGCAGATTACAGATAGATACACAGTAAGCTTAAAATGTGCGTGCATAATTCCAAAAATGGGCGAAATTGCAAAATATCAGATTGCTTAAATTATGGTAAATTACAACCTCCGATCATCAAAGGGCATCAAAATCCAGAATATATTCTTTCTTTTTACCCCCTGCGATAAGCAGTTAGCATTTCCCCGATTAAGAACTCCCAATCTGATTGGCTGTCGCAACACTGCAACAGAAATCATGTACGAAGTCATTGCGCATAATAAGATCACGTGATTCAGTTTAATCGGGTGCTTCCAAATTGGTTATAGCAGGGGAGAAGAAGGAGGTACGCCTGGACACATCTGGACACCTGCTTAGGAGGATGGGTAAATTGTTGCACAAACTTTTCTAGCTTTGTGTGTACATGTAAAATTTATTCAATCGTGTTCTGGAAATTTAACTTGTTAAAATATGATAGTGCCTTTAAATATCTTTGGTGTATATCATTATAAACCAATATACCGGTAGGAATAGTGAAAAGATGGGCTTTACACTTTGTGCAATCTCACATCTGCAAATTGGTTTTTATTAAATCAAAGCATCTCAGGTTGCAAGATAGGAATATGTGTTAACTACCACAAGTGCTATCAAATTAATTTAAATGGGTGTTTGAGCACTTACTTGATGGAAAATTGCCATCTGATGTGCAATTAAACCTTGTATTTCCCTATACTGTGTAATTTGTTATTGTAAATGTATTTGTTAAAAGTATACCACAAACAGCAATAAAGAATCGTGTAAAATCAACAGGATGTAATAGTTACTATAACTGTAGTTTTCAAAACATTAACTGCAGTTACTGGAACTTACTTCAGAAATAACTTTAACATTTGTGAAACTCTCTTAAAGTAAGCACCTCATAACCTTAATAAAATTTGGTCCCTATTTTGGATATCAAAATCAAGTTTAGGCAGTTCAAGTAGTGTTTCCTTAAGTCCTTTAGACAAGTTTTACTGTCTTCATTAGAATGAATATATCTTGCTGTTTAAAAAAATAAAGACCACATTTCTGATTTGTATTTGTTGCAGATATCAACACTGACACCAATGCTGAATGCCAGTCTCAAAAATGGCTGATGTAATAAAACAAGATATTAACATGCAAAATGACACCACCTGCCATTTGTTACAGATGGCAATTGCCAAACACCTTACACAAAACCACTTTTGGTGGTGACATAAAAGTAATGGTTGGTGTTATGTTACGGTTATGTTGATACAGACATCAAATATGTTTATATAGATGTCTCTGGTTGAAGTAAATTTACAATATTGACTATGATGCACTATTCAAAGGTTTGCTAGAGAAGGTATGGGGATTTTGACAAAATGAAAATTGGGCTGTTTGATCTCATACCCACGGAGCAAAATAATGAGTCAATTTCCCCACCCTGGGAGAAACTATAACTAAACTGGTTATAAATAGATAAAGTTAAAGTTCCTATTACTGGGAAGTTGCATTTCAAAAATCCCTAATCCTGGAATGTGCTGTCAGAATTTCACCTCAAGGGCAATAATGTCAAATTCCAAACCTCATCCAATTGAAGGATCTCACAAAATCTTTCAATGGTGCATTAGTATTACACTGTACTAATATACTTAATCACGCCATCTAATTAACAACTAAACACCAAAATTGTTATAACAACTTTGAAACTTTTTATGAAAAAATGACCACATGAAATATTTTGTTAAGTACATATAACTTGATTTCAATAAAATATTTACATTTGTGTTGTACAGTTAATCCTATTTACTGTTATTATATACATTAGGATATACAACATCACTAACTGTACATATTGTACATTACTTATAAGCTCATAAAATAGACTAAGATTTCAGATCATCAACTAAAAATCTAAAATTGCATCATTTCTGGAATGGCACATGAAGGAAGACATGCATGTTCATAATATTAAACAAACAATACAGCTGTTTTAAAGGTTCATTGGAAACTCCATCTCTTAAAGGCTCATTGGAAACGACACCTACATGTATTAAAGGCTCATTGGAAACTATACATACATCTATAAAAGGCTCATTGGAAACTGCACCTATTAAAGGCTCATCAGAAACTCCATCATCAAAGACTCATTGGAAAATCCATCTATTCAACTTGTTCAAGGTTCATTGGAAACTCCACCTATTAAAGCCTCATCTCAAACTCCACCTATTAAAGTATCATCTCAAACTCCACCTATTAAAGCCTCGTCTCAAACTTGACCTATTAAAGGCTCATTCAAAATCAAACAATGGGTATATAAAAAAGCCTGACTAAAAATTATCTGATAAAATATCAAACCCCCTCCCATATATATACCAAACAACTTCTAATATTGGCAGGTTGAAAATAAGCCTTGTTTGAAAAGATGGAATATTTCATTATAATAAGAGCCAACGCCACAAAATAGAAATTTTCCATCATAACTGATTGTATGCAATATGGAAACTTGCATGTTTGAGGGAAGTAGTAAGGCAAGAATAAAATATGCAAGTTTTTATCTTGAACACATTAAGTTGTGGAGATGACATAAATGAAAATCACAGCCTCGGGTTAACAGCAGGCAGAGTATTGTACATGTACATTTAAGTAAATCTAATTTGAAAAAAATTTCAGGAGAAAAGTTCGATGAAGTAAAACATTGAATCTGTTTGCACATTAATCTGAATCTATTTGCACATTAGAAAATAACAATGCTTTATGGTTGTATAATATTTTACATGAGGAAATAATAAATTGCACGTTCAGAACTAAAAAGACATACATGTATTCAAAATTATTCAAAACTGCAAACTTAAATGGAATTTTGTTGCGTAAGCCAGGAAGAAATGAGGCATGGTCTAAATAATGTCAACAATTGATCACACTGAAAGTATGACCTCCATCCCCCTTTGGGATAAATCCAAACTAAAATCTAAAACTTATTAGAGACAGTTCGACTGTATCCTGAATGCTTTGGACTATCACCATTTTGAAATAGTCCAGCATTTTGATTGGTCAATTTGGCAACTTCATCATCAGAATCCTGACAGCGCCTCGCTCTCACATCACCATGGTAACTAACAGTTCTCAAAGGTGATTGGTTAATATGGCCTGATGATGCATCCCCTGAGCCCTCATATGGAATATTTAAATCAGCCATGATGTCTTCTTGATCTAATATCTCCTCGGGGATGAGTTTTCGTAGCTTAGCAACAGTGTTCAATAATGCTGTTCTCTCCAACTCTAAAGTCTTTACACGTGAGCTTAGTTGGTGTTCAGTAGCCTGCATTGAGTTTATCTTAGACTCTAAGGAATGATTAATACTATGGGAATTTTGTAACTGCTCCAAGAGTTCCATGTTTTGACGTTTAAGGTTGTTTACTTTGTGGAAAAGTTCGCTGTCACCCATCTGAGGTGACGTGACCATTTCCTCCTGTAGGACGTGGTATTCTATCTCATATGCGATCAGCTGTTTGGATATTTCCATTTTGAACACCTGAAAATGAATATATAATATCTCATTACAATGATCTAAATATCCATTTTACTTGAAAGCAAGTCTAATATTCCACAGAAATCGATCCCTTGACAAAAATGAGAACAGATTATGAAACATGGTATACAGGACTACATGTACAGTCAATCAACTTCCAAAAGTTAAATAGATGGCACTTCAAGAGAAAATAATTTCAGTCTCATTTTCGATTTATACAAAAGTATAAATTCCTGTTTTGTCACTGTTAGCCATAAAAATAAGACCAAATATGGCTGCTGGTTTTCCCTCTTGGTACTTCAGCCTCATTTCCGTTTCAGCAGATGACACTAACCTCATTGATAATTCTCTCCATCTGGACTAGACTCATGTCTGGAAGGGTCGTTTTCAGGAAATCAACCACAGTTTCAAAATTCTCACATTGTTTGATGAGCTCTTTGTGTTCTCCTAGCAACACCAAGGCAACCTTAAATATCACCTCCATGCCCTCAAGGAAGAGTAGGTCTAAAAAATAACAATATAGCAATAACTTCATTTCAAAGGGCAACATAGTGAAATCTATGGCCTGCCACTATTGTTCAAGTCAACATTGTAAAATATAAGCCTTGTAAACTAGTACTACGAGGTTTGATCCAAAAGTTCTCCACCGTTTTATCTAAAAAAATTATTTCTTTGTGAATTTTGTTCAAACTTGGTCAGGAGCAACATGTATATGATAGCTTGCTATTGTATTAATATCATTGAAAAAATATAATATTAACTATGTTATTTGGTTACCATAGTAACAAGACAATGAGGTTGGTGGAGCTGAATAAAATCACTGTTTATTACAATTTCTTGTCAAACAACGTGGTATTATTACAGAGTTTTAACCAGGGGTTTTAACATTAATGAAGTCTCTTATTTGATACAATATCAATGTTCATTCTCCCTCAAAACAGTCCCCACCATGGGCTATGCATTTATTGCATTGTTTCATCCAATCATTGAACACATGCCGATTGCCAAAGTCCATTCAATTAGCGACTCATCATCTGCAAAACGAATCCCATGGAGGGGCTTCTTAGCGTAACCAGTACTGTGGGGTTGAATTTGATAGGCTAAAGAAGGCAAAGGGACAGAAATCTGCATCTAAAGTGATGTTTATCGTCTTTTTCGACATCCACGGAATCACCCTCGTTCATGCTGTGCCAACTGGAGTTACTGTGAATTCTGCATACTATTCAAAGGTAAGTTGTGAATCCCGGGTTTTGGACCTGACTTGGACCCTGTGTTTTGGACTTGATTTCTTCGATGTCTTAGTTGATATAATATGGCTTTCCATGGTACCTTCATAGTTATACAATATGTCATGTACATGTATGTGGGTCTATTTGTGATACTAGAAAATGAACTGAGGTATCATAATTGATGTGTTTCATTTGCTATTGGAAGAATCTGAAAGATGCCATCAGGAAGAAGAGGCCAGAGTTTATTGTAGACGGCTTCTACTTCCATCATGACAACGCCCCTGCCCACAGAGCTAACATTACAATAGAAGTTATACATGAGCATTTACAAGCAGAACTTGTCAAGCATCCCCCATATTCCCCAGATTCAGCTCCCTGTGACTTCCACAATCATGTTTCCTGAAGCTAAGAAGCCCCTCAGTGGGATTCGTTTTGCAGAAGATGAGTCGCTGATTGAAGCTTTTACCAACAGTGTGTATTTAGTCGCTAAGAATGGACTTCGGCATGTGTTCAATGATTGGATAAAACGATGCAATAAATGCATAGCTCATGGTAGGGACTATTTTGAGGGAGAAAGAACATTGATATTGCATCAAATAAAAGCCTTCATTAATGTTAAAACCCCTGGTTAAAATTCTGTAATAATACCTCGTTGTTTGACAAGAAATTGTGATAAACAGTGATTTTTTTCAGCTCCGCCTACCTCATTGTCCTGTTACTATGGTAACCAAATAAAATAGTTAATATTATACTTTTTCAACGATATTAATACAATAGCAAGCTATCATATACATGTTGCTCCTGACCAAGTTTGAACAAAATTCACCAAGAAATAATGTTTTTAGATAAAACGGTGGAGAACTTTTGGATCAACCCTCGTAAAACCCTGATAACAGGCTTTGCAAGGTGGTAATAAATATATTTTCTTAATTTTACAATGGTCTTCCCTATTTGTGCCTAGAGGCATTTAATAATGAATGATGTTGCAGTAATAGGCTTGTTCAAAGAGAATCTTATACACTTGGTAAAAAAGTAAAAATAATATAGAATAAAATGTTTAATATACTGCTAAATAAGTTGCATTAAGAGAGAATCGTAGAGAATATTTTTTCCTGTATAATAGGCAGTTATTTCTTTTATTATAGCGGAAAAAAATATAATACGTATTTTTAAGAATTATTTTTGATTTAATAATATTATTCGTGTATTATTTAAAGGGAACAACATATAATGCAATATAATATAGAATAATATTCCTGTCAGGAGCAAATAATATGTTGGCATTTGCAATCAAAACCCGATTATACGCGGTTATTTTCGAGCCGTTAATCCCTAATTATTCAATTCCTATGAAATGAGTTTCATCCATGCTGATAATTAATCCGTTTGTTAGGGTTAATTAATTAATCTCTATAGCTGATGGCTCTTAATTCCACAAAAATAATTCGCAAAATAAGTTTTTTACATACATATTTGATTGGATAATGTCCCTCATGTTATGATTAACATTGTGTTAAATTTTTGATTCAATCAATTGAAATCATTGTAAAGTTAATTTTTGAATTTTGAATTAATTTGTTTCCCTCACATTTTTAATCCATTGTTTCTCTGTCACATTAAGTTTATTGCAAACAACATTTAAATCGTCCCCTCTTACACAGGTACAAACAACCACCTGTATTCACTCTGCCAACCAGAAAAACAGTCATGACAGGCAGAGACATCTCTGTGACAGGGAACTGCTCAATATTCAATAAACACATTACGCATTTTATACAGACCCGTAGCTAAGGACCCCCCCCTCCACGTGGCCAACAATTCCGTCAATATCATGTAGTTTTTCACCATTCACATACATGTATTGACATTCCAGAGCAATATAAAAAGTCAAACTTTAATACCTAATTATTCAATTTCCATGATTTGAGTTTTGTTCACACTGATAAATAATCTGTTTGTTAGAGTTAATGGATTAATTTCCACAGCCAATGGTTCTAATTTCAACTGAAAAATAAATTGCAAATTAAGTTTTTCATATTTATTTGGTTGTATAATGTCCCTTATGCTATGATTAACATTGTGTTAAAAGAACGATTCTCGGTTTGGAGAACAGCCTCCTGGGCTAAAAAATTTTTCATGAAAAATATAGAAATATTACCCAAATTAAACTATGAATATTCAAAAGAGGACAATTAAATCTACAATATGTAAAAATAACAAATTGGTCTGAAGCAGGGATAATGCTCAAATAGACCGATTCAATAAAATACAAGTCTCGATTTGGGGAATGAAGTTCATCAGTGTACTGCGCTAATATTTTTTTGCGAAAAATCTAGAAATATTACCCAAATTAAATTATGACTATTCAAAAGAAGACATTCAAATCTATATCATGTAAAAAAAATTAAATTTGTCCGAAGCAGGGATAATGCTCATTTAGATTGATGAACTTCGTTCTCCAAACCGAGAATCGTCCTTTGGATTTAATTGATTGGCTTAACGGAAAGTTAATTTTTAATCAATGGGTTTCCTCACATTTTTACTCCATTGGGTTTCCTTACAATTTAACTCAATTATTTTTCTGTCAAATTAAGTTTACAACAAACAACACTTAACTCTCTTAGTGCCGGTGCGACTTTTTGTTCGTTTGACGTCTCAGTGCCGGTGCGACTTTTAGGTCGTTTTTGAAGGAAAATTGTGTAAAACTCAAATATGTTCGTATTTCCAATTCAGAAGTGATTGAAAACACAATAAAACTATCTGATTACATACTTCAGTACTATACCTTATGTAAATGCCTCATATTGAGCCAATGGAATAGTGATAAGAGGAGAAATTAGAGTGAAACTCGACATATTCCTCCACGTCTTGGAAATATTTTCAATATGGCGCCATTGGGGAAATCCCTGGGGCAATCCATTTGACATGTCATTTTGAAACGTATGATAATTGATTAATAATTGATAAAAACTTCAATAATGCTTGCAAACGAAAAATTTAACGATAATTTATAATCTTATTTGAAGTATTACTCAATTCTAAATGCATATTATTACAAAATGATATATATAAAGAAGTGTAACTAAAATATATATATCTTGAGAATGATCAGTTCATAGATTTAACCTACTTTTCAAATGAAGATCATCCCCCGATCTTCATGTATGTTTAGCAGATTTTATGACTTATGAATGCATTCTGTATTCTATCAATAATACAAAGTAATCTGATTTGGAGCTATATTCATCAAGTACCTCGCGTGTGTCATTGCTGAAGCAGATTGGAAGTTTTCGTTTCACTTTCATTTTACAGCATACACTGCCACAAATCAGTCGTTTTTTGTTTTTGACAAAAACATGTGAGATTTTGATTTTGGAGTAAAAAAGACTTAAATTCAGACCTATCAAGCAAATACCTTGATGAAAATGTTGAAGAGGATGTCATGGATTCGATTTATTCAGAAATGATCATATCCAATGTTGTCAGTTCACCGGAAAAGGAGGTTTCCTGTACAATGAATTTTTTTACTGAATTTTCCCCAGTTGTTTACATTGATTCAGTACATGTCCATGTGGAATTGGGCCTTGTGGTGTATCCAACGGCATCTTTGATAGGTAAGCATGATATCTATAATCCTTGTAAAAACTGAAATCGTAACGACTATCCAAGTAGTTCATTGTTTATGTACTTTTACTCTCAGCAGACTACATGTACATAATCTTAGTGTACCAGAAGTACTGCATGATTTCAATGACATACAATGACAGAGCACTGTAATACCAATCGTTACGGAATATCAGATAGAAATTCTTTTGATCACCACGGTAAGGTATTCTGTACTCATTCATTTATTATTGAATGCATTTGATTCTTTTCTAGGCATTCTAGGAAAATACGTATGTTGCGGCAAAGTAGCAAAATGTTGGTTTGTCAGCAAAGAAAGTAGGGGAAGGATGAGTGGACCGATGCTAACATACCCGAGAAAGCTTTCGTTGGACTCCTGCTGTATATCTGGTCATCAGAAAGACATACTTGATGCTAGTCCATAGATACCATGAACATTGGAAAGTAATGACCAGAAATAGATAAAGGAGGTACATATGTATGACTTGTTTTAACTTCCCAAATAACGAAATCAAGAAGAATATATTTTTTCGCAGTTTTGAAATTTTGTGTCTATTTATTTTCACTAACTTTCAGTTTTCTGAATTTCATGGCTTGTACTTTTTGTAGATTTGGGAACAAATTTTTCCAGTTTTTCTTAATTTCTTTGATTAAAATCTTTTAGAACCCAACTTAAAATTAAGAAAATAGTACCATTCTACCTTTTTTCACCAAGCACTAGACTAAAATTTATATTGTGCGAAATTGAACTATTGGGATTTTGCGGCTACTGTATTCTCTCCAATGAGAGCATACTGTACTTCCCAAGATGAATCAGTTGAAATTGAATCAGTCGAAGGGATAGGTAGAAAAAATATCGCCAATAATCTTTTTACAAGATGTTATCACTGAGCTGAGGTTTACATACTGTACAGCTCCCATATATCTTTCTCTGAATTAGAATTATCATATGCCATATTCAATAATAATCAAAACTTTAACGCATTAAACTTTGTGTTTTCTTGAGATCATGAAAGTCGCATGTACTTTATTGATACTATGTGTTCATTTAATAGAATACAGTATTACATTTTGTGAATCTTCAAAAAATCATGAAAAGTGCAAAATATAATTGAACAGGAAATTTACAGAGAATACAGTATATCATGCTAGATTCCCGGGGCTAGATATTGTAATACAGTACATGTATTTTTTCCATGCAGATACTGTGCAAAGTATGAAGTAGCAAATACAGTATAATAACAATTATCATAAACATAGCCATCATTTTATTTGACAAAAAAATAAATGTCCAATGCACGAGATAAAGTTTGGTCGGACTATCAATTTCCTAAATCATTTCAGATAGCAAAATATATACAGTAAAACCTGTCTAATCCGAATGCCAGTAGGGCTGGCTAAAAGCTTTGAGATTTTGAGGTGGTTTCATCTGCAAGATTCTTGCTTTTGAAGAAATATAAATGCATAAAATCATTCTGAATTAATATTAATACTTTTATTGACAACATAGCTTTGTTCCAAAGTCATGCCAGAGAAACCAATTAAGATTGAGATCATTTGTTGTTTTTTCAAAAGTTTTGATAGCATAAGAAATCAGTGTTAAATTGAAAATATGTGAGCAGTTTTGCAAGAAATATGTGATATTTTGTGAAAAGTGTTTGTTTAGACAAGTTATTTTTCAAATATGAGTGTTCGCATTAGAGGTGTTCAGATTTCAAGGTTTTTTTTAACATAGGAATCAATGGGAGGAAAAAATTTGGACATCAAAAAATGTTTGGATTAGCCAGGTGTTCGGATGTACGGGTTTCACTGTATTCATTTTTAGTCCCCTCAAAAAAGCAGAAATCTGTTCTTGTTGAAAAAGGTTTTGTTTTGTTTTGTCAATATCTAACAAATAACTTGAACTATTTTTATTACGTATTCAAGAAATGGAGTTCAGATTCAAAGGATAAAGTGAGCTCATACAGAAAGCAGAAATTCACAGGACATCCATTTCAAAACTTTTATTGTTCACAGTGACGTCAATAATGACATGAATGCAAGCAGTTCATTTTATTATTAAAGTTACTGAACATAGGATCCAAAAGTAACCACAGCAAGTTAAAATCTTAGTCAAAGAGCAAATTTTATATTTCTTTGTGACATAATTTTTACAATTTTATACAAAAACTTTGAAAAAACAGTTGCCTGTCCTGCCTTATACTCATAGCTGACTATACTTGAAAGGAATATTTATTCATGTTTCAATTTTGTTTTCCAGAGATACATAGCTTAGTTATAACTGTCATGGGAGCAGTGCAGTAGAAAACATCAACCTGAAATGATACACACAAATATTAAAAGAACAAAGTAGGAGTCGATCTAGCAGATTATATGACCACAATTTATGACTGCAGGTATGCTATTTATGTAAAATCCTTAGTAGTATTTTATTGTGAATGGCCCCATGTTTAATCATCCAAATATTATTTGTCATATTTTGAAAAAGTTGACTTTTTATGAAAACATTAAATTAAGATAAAAAGTGTCAATTGCATCACATTTGATAATAACAACAGGTAATAATACTTTTACAAATCGCCCTATGAGAATAAAAATGTCCCAACTCACATTTTTGTGAAATGGAGAAATCAATTTTTGAAAGTTTAGGCAGTTTTTCGTATCACTAACATTGAAAGATAAAAGCTGAACTATGTCCGTTTTGCTATGTATTTTCAATGGACACAAATTTCTCTAATCATTTTTTTTTTCAAAAATAAATTCAATTCTTGGTTTAAAATTGTTTTATAATAATTCTTAGTCACATGGTGTAATTCAAACGATTTGATTGGTTAAAGTGAAACATAGAACAAAGTTAAATTGTATATTTGAATTTTTTATGGAATTCCAGTATGTTATAATACATGCAGCGTTTTCAATAGGGACTATGAAAAGTGAGTCCCGGGGACCCAGTGTTATAAAAATTTGGGGTCCCTCCCAAAAAAAGTGGGTCCCAATTGAAAAAAGAGAAACACTTAATAAACATGTATTCTTTATGTTGCTTTATCATGTTTTTATTGCATGTATTTAGACCCTGGGGTCAGATTGTACAAGTGTAAATGATGAATAAGTAACGTTTATACACAAGGCGTTACAGAATGTCACATCCAAGGCCATTTGAAAGTCTTTGCACCCATTTGGGCTGGTGAAAATGTTCCTCTTTCCAGCCCTGATGCATAAACTGACATGAAAGAGGGGCGTGAGTCTCCCCACAGAAATTTTCTATATTTATACCTTCAAAATTGAGCAATCTTAGCATTTCCAGGAAGTCTTTCAACAGCTTGCCTTGATGCATTTCTAAATTTCAATTTTAATATTCTCACATTTTGTATATCCTAAATAATCATCATATTTAATCCCATGTCAAATTCTAAACCCCAGTCAATGTAATCACAGCTGTATATCTGAATATAGTGTAGACTGATTTCTCTAAGCAAAAAAACTAACTATAAAATCCAAAAGATGGCAGTGTTTATATCACTTCTCACATTGAAATCTTTCTGCAAAGCCGGCCACATTTTGACCAAAATGTACCGGTTTTATCATATTGTTTCAGCAAAATAAGTATTATTAAGGTAAGTTATACTATATTTTTTAAGTTTAAGTTGTATAAGCTTGATTTATTGGGTTAAACTTGGAGAAAATTCCGTTTGACCTAAAATAATTTACTTTCTATTTTTTTCATTCGACAATTTTATTTCTGATATGTTTTCGCCAATTAGGGACGTTTTTCATATAAAATAACATTTGTTTGCAACCTATGGTGAGTAATGCGTCCCAAGAACGCACCAACAATTTTTTTCTGCGTCCTTGACTATTTATTTACGTCCTCATAATGGGAGGACGGCGTTGTTAAAAACCCAGTACATGGGTTTAATAATCTTTTTTAATATTTGATCCAAAATCATATTTATACCCAAAGAAACTTGAGAATGCAATCCAGCCATGCATAATGAATTGTACACATTTACTAGAGAGGTTTCCAGAAAATGGGCAATGAAATGTTGATAATGCTCTATCAGCATGAGAACCAAAACTAAAACTATCATCAAAAAGGGTGGTGAACCAATTGAATATCTCTTTTAAGAGCAAATAAAATCCTAAGTTAAAGTACTCATTACATTAGCCTACTTAATTAATCAGGACCACTGGCCCTTTATAACTGCACAATTGTGTGCATGCAGGTTGGGTAATAAAAAAGTTAAATCATTTCTTTTAAAGTGGCATTTTTGGCTCACCCTGTGGCTCTGTTGTTGATGAAATCATCCCCAACCAAGTACAAACTGCATACATGTAATTGCATGAAGTGCATATAATTTATTCCAATTCATTTGTTGTTTTTCAGTCAACAGCTAAGATGACTGGCACAGATTCCTGGATTCAGTTACCATTATGGAAATAAACTTGATTTACAGATGACACGAGAACAACGACATTTATTTGGACACCAAGGCATAATGCCTTTGAAAGGAGATTGAAGGAATATCATTTAATTGATAAGATACCTGGTACTGTACATAACCTAATGAGCCAGAAGTATAAAAGTGAATCTGAAAATAAATGATTATTGTTGCAGTTTAGTGTACTTATAATCAGTCTGGAGAAAAGAATTGTGCTGAGCCAGTAAAAATGTTTTACATTTTATTGTTCAATGTAAAACACAAATATCTGGCACGAAGAAGGCATTCTTCTGATGTGTAGTTAATATTACAACATATACCTATTTTCACAAACATGAATGGCAACACATAATATTGATGCTCAACATAGCATCTTTACAAATCAACAATTAAACTGGTGCATTGTTATTTGTATTGGAAGATGCTTCCCAAGATATCATTTAGAGGTGAACTCCAGTAATCAAAATACAGAAAGGTAAACATGTTTCATTTACAGGGTGGACCACTGATTATATAATTTTACTTCTGTAAACATCCTTTTTATTGTTTTATATCTTCTGAAAAGAAAATACAAATACAAACTCATAAAAGAGTAAGTATTAATTGCTGATTCAATCATTCTTGATTATATAATTTTACTTCTGCACACATCCTTTTTATTGTTTTATATCTTCTGAAAATAAAAAACAAATACAAACTCATAAAAGAGTAAGTATTAATTGCTGATTCAATCATTCTTGATTTAGCATAGACTAGGCTAAATAATTCAGAATAGGAAATTGAAATTTTTTGAAATTCTATATATTTTTTTTTTACCTGATGTTTTTTACCTGAGATTTAATATGGTTACCATGGTAACAGATATGTTAAGTGGACTAAAGTTTCTTATGAACTTTCAAGATAATGTCATCATGATGACCCATAGCAAATGTCAAAACAACTCATTATCAACTGAATGAAATATCTGTATTTCAGCAATACAGTTTCAAAAAAATCTTTACAAAATGTTATACTTTATAATATTTAAATGATAATGTGTCACAAAGACTTCAATATTTGAAATCTTATCATCACATTAAGACATTATATATAAACATCTGGATACAACCCTACACTGTATGCTTTATTTAATTTAGAATGTTTTATTCTGAATAAGAAATAATTCTGACATGCAACAACTATAAAAATGACATGTCATGTGCTGATATTGCTAATACAAAACCATTGTCTTTGAACAGAGATATTTGAATATTTTCTTGTTATTAAAGATACCAAGGTGAATATGGTTACTATGGCAACCCACAACGCCATCACTTGGTGTTATACATGTATCTTCAAGCCTTTGTTATTTTCATGACCCATGATAAGTTTCATTGCATTTGGTTCAGGATTAAGTCTTATATCCAGGTTCTCATAATGGAAGTGCAAAATATGTCAAAAACCTGTCCGATTTAAAGACAATGCGGCACTGAGACGTCTGTTTTGAAACCTATTAAGGCATCAATCAATCATATCCTAATATCAGCACATCAAGTTTGGATACACTATCTAGACTGAGTAAGAGACGATTGCTGTGTTCCAAAACCGAAATTAAGATGGAATGCGCTGGTACCAGTAATAAGAAATATTGTCTTCAAATTGGAAAATTTCACGATTTTCATGTTTTATAAGATTTCAAGATTAATATGGTTACCATGGTAACCAGCACAGCCATTGGCATAATGTTGTACATGCATTTTCAAGCCAATGTTATTATGATACACCATGTCAAGTTTCATTGCATTTGGTTCTAAACTAAGTCTAAAATTCAGGTTTGAATGATGGAAGTGCAAAATATGTCAAAAAGCTGTCTGATTCAAAATTAATGTGGCACTGAGATATATGTTTTGAAATTTATTGCGGCACTAAGAGAGTTAAAGCCCCCTCTTACACAGACACAAACACTTTAAATCACTTCACAAACAACACAAAACATTGATGACACGAAACTGCTATATATCAATACATTACAAATTTGGTATAGATCCATGGCCAAGGAGAGGGGGGGGGGTCATTGGGTTCAAGTAAATCCCCTCCCCTTGCCAATATTCTTTCAAAATCCTACTTTTTTTACCAATCTGAGCACTGTTAAGTAATTTCGAGCCAAAATTATCCTTGGTTTTTTGAAAATTGATCCCCTGGGCTAAAACTTATTCCGAGCCTGTATTATATTGGATGTACATGTATTGCTCCGATTTCTTCTGGCAAATCACTGATAATAAATAAGAAAGGTGCATTAGGTTAACTGATACAAGTGGTGTTAAGCCATACTAAAACAAAATTAAAACGTGTATTCTCTCACATTTCACAATTCATGTGTTTTCTGAATCCATATAATATCTGAGATATAAACCGGGGATATAAACAACAGATTAGTCCATGATGTAATACATTTGTTTCTACTACAATTGGACCATTTTAATTAAAGCTGGTTTTATTTATTGTTTAGTTGTTAATGAAAATAAAGAAGCGGGCACATTTTACATTTATTCCTAATCTTTCATCTGAGAAAGCGATGATTACGCTTTGAGCAAATTGGTACCTGGTAGAACAAACTGATGTAAATAACATGTTGACATACAGTACATGTACATGTATGTCAGAGCAATGTGATATGAAAAACTTTAATCCCCAATTATTCAATTTCTTTAATATGTTTTTTGTTAACACTGAAAACTAATCCGTTTGTTAGAGGCAATGGATTAATTTCCTACAGCCAACAGTTCTAAGTTCCACAAAAAATAATTTAAAAATCAAGTTTTTCATATTTATTTGATTGTATAATGTCACTTATGTTATGATTAACATTGTGTTAAAATTTGGATTAAATTGATTGACTCAACGGAAAGTTAATTTTTAATCAATGGGTTTCCTCACATTTTTACTCCATTGTTTCTCTGCCATATTAAGTTAACAACAAACAACATTTAAGTGCCCCTCTTACACAGGCACAAACAACGACCCGTATTCACTCTGCCAACCACAAAAATAGTCTTGACACAGAACTGCTCAAATTTTAGCTAAAAACATTACGCATTTTATACAGGCCCGTACTTGACGAGTAACGATCCCCTCCCCTTGGCCAACAATTCTTTCAAAATCATGCACATTTTCACGATTCACATACATGTATTGATGACAGAGCAATAAAGGTAATGCTTTAATCCCTAAGTTTTTTCTATTTCTATGACATGAGTTTTGTTCACTTATAACTAATCCGATTGTCAGAGTTAATCCGTTTGTTAGAGTAAATGGATTGATATCTAGAGCCGATTGTTCTATTTTCCACAAAAATAATAATTTGCAAATTAAGTTTTTCATATTTGTTTAATTGTATAGAATCCCTCTTTCTATGATTAACATTGTGTTAAAATTTGGATTGAATCGATTAACTCATTAGAAAGTTAATTATTTTATTTTTTATTGATGACTTTTTCACATTTTTACTCAATTGTTAACATTAATTTAAAACAAGTTAAATTTCTTTCTTCTAAACATTTATTTGTAAATATTTTTCAAATAGAACTAGAACAGTCAAAAAAAATATGTGTGACATGTGTAAGTAATAGAGATGAGATGGCCAGTAGAATGGTTAATCCTATTAACTGCCATGCTGTGCATTCTTTGTTTTGTTTGGTTAAGTAATTAACCAGATGGATTGTACATCAAGTTGGACGAGAATAATCGCGTATAATATTTTTTAGAACCCAAATAATACAATATAATTTGATATATTCTGCTTAGATTGGAAAATACTAGAAAATAATATTTTTTAGAATAGAAAAAAATATAAATAGACTGCAATCATCAGTTTGGATTGATAAATATGACCAAATAATATTTTAAAAAGACAGAAAAAATATAAATTGGCGCAAATAATTCTAAAAAAGAATATTATACCGGGAATAAAACATTCTGCTACATTTTCTTATTGAGATAGTCGGATTTGGTAAATGTTTATATGTACAAATAATATATTTGGATCTCACTTATTTCTAATTATATTATATTAATCTCTATATAATATAGTATATTAAGCTGATTATATTTTTTTCCTTCATAATATAATATAATAATTACAATACTGAATGGAAATACTGTATTATTACGCATCTTTTTACACAAATATCCGAAAATAAGACATCTTTTTTTATATTATTTTATCGATTTCACCAAGTGATATACACTGTAAATTCTGCTTGTAATATTCTTTATCTTTTATTTTTGGTATCAATTATACTCAACAATATAGAAGTAGTCCACATAGAATACTCAAGGGGTCAATTTGTCATTAATAAATTATTTTAATCATTCAATATTATAAAAAATCAGTGATGAGTTCAAAATAGAGTACTAATAGACAATGATATAAAACTCTGACACACAAAAAAAAAATATTTAAGAAAATTACATAATATGTAGTCACACATTTATCTATTTATGTCCCAATTAGAGTGACATAAAAATGTCCAATTTTTGAACATATACCCTCCATTGAAAGAGGTGAACCTTTGAATTCTACCTACCAAAGACTCTGGCCACAAAACCCAGTGGGAACTGGGATGCAAAGAGAGTAAGAAACCATGGTGCAGCATACAGCGTTGGGACGATCTCATTGGTCTCAAAATGGTCATATAAATCCTTGTGACGATCGTGGATCAAACGTGAAAGCTGATACATCTGGATCTGTAAAGTATAGGGATAGGTAGTTGAAGTAATTGAGAAATATAAAATGTAATATTATCGATGTGATGTGATTGACACATAATGATGGCAGTGTGTACAAAAGTTCAAATTCAAAGTAAAATGCGTTGAGTAAATAGATGCTCACTGGGTTAGATTTGCGTAATTAAAAACAGAGATCTATACATTTCTATTTCCATCTGCTTTTCATCTATTAAATCAACAAAAACTTTTTTTTGCATGTTACATTTTGAGTTGACTTTCTCTCTACCTTTACATACAGTGCGTACTAACATTTCAAATAACCCATTTTTTCAAGGAATGAAAATCATTATTATGTTGCACGATGGGTAACTGTTACTGAGCATTCGGGGAATCCACCACCTTTAATGCAAACGTACCTGTAGTGAAGTCATATCAGGACGGTATTGTTTACGGAAGCCTAGGTTGAACATGACATACTTCATAGCCTCAAAGGCGCTGTCTTCACCCATCTAGAGAACATACAATAAAAAAAATCAGAGCTTTTTATTCAAAACACATTCTGACCTCCAAAAAAGCCATGGCAACATTGCTCTATATAACTGATTTCAAAAGTCAGATATTTTCTGATATCAAATGAGTAAAACTTGATGGATAATATTAATACCACATTGAACGAGTTAATATGATGAGCATTTCCAAGTGAAATCTTAAATTTCAAAAATATATAAATGCTGTACGGTATATACTTTGGTATAACTTTATTTTGAATTGGGAGTGCACAGTACCAATGCTATTCATATTGTGTAGTCCCAATCTGAAACAAAAGGTCCAGGAAACTGATTGGTTATTGAGCAAAAAATGCCTAAAAACTGTAACTCACTTAAAAACTTATAAGTAGGGTTCAACTTTACTTACATGCATTAGAAGTATTCCTGCTACAAAGCTAAGGCCCTGGCAGTATCCAACTTCTTGGTCAAGGAGACTGTAGGCTTTTAACAAATTAAACAAAGCTAACTGGCCTGGTCCCAACTGAGCAGCAAAGTAGGGATGACTGGGAAATGTACGTCCTGAAAATAAATATGAGATTTCTTTCAATCTTAGTTTACATTGCTGATACAAATGGACTTCCTGGAGCCCATTTTTCAAAAAAACTTTGTGGATTCAATTATCTTCTAAGATTTTTCTGTTTCTCAACATCGTAGAAAACAAAAATCATTGATCCACGTAATATACCAATACGCGATAACGTTTAGTTTTCGTCCAGTTTAGTTAACTCTCGTTTGAAGAGCTCTCATGTACGGTACAACTTCGTCTACATCCGGGTTCTTTCCCATTGGATTACACAGGGGTGCTATTTTCAATGCCGCACTGCGACTTTATTAAACATTTATGTAGAGTTGCATTTGCACAAATGATAGGTATATATGTAATTAAGATATAAAATAAGGCTTTTTGAACTGTAATCCCCACATCCGAAGAAATCTGCAGTTGAAAATGCCGTCCAATTCCAGTGACGTCACTGATTTTCCAAATTGCTCAGACTTCATCGAAGATCGAAAAAATATCAATAATGTTACTTCGAATCTCCGATTATCTTTCTGATTATTCAATAGATTGGATCACATAACTATACTTGAGGGGTGATGGAAGATCAGAAGCTGAGAAACGTTCAGATTATTCGACTCGTTCGGCGGGCCAATGAAAAATTGTCCCTTCCAAAGCGATGCATCATGGGAGATATTTATGTAAATTACCACCTGAACTCTTATAGCGAATAGGAGTATTGACAATGTCTTCCTGGCTATGTTTTCCAGGCAATACTTTCCTAAAGGATAGAGGATATCCTATGCTTTTTTAGGGATATCATTTTTATCCATGCGAAGTGGATAAAAATGATAGCCCGAGAAAATTATAGGATATCTTATTTATCCTATGGTTGCTATTTTTGTATTGAATTGAAATAGTTTGACCTAAAAATTGAGTAACTACGTTTTAAGAAAAGCTTGAGTAGTTATTCAAACTGAAAAAGTGTTATGCAAAGTGATTGCATGAAAACATTTAAATCATTTTAATAAGCACATAATGCTTGGAACTGTATTCTGGTAGTTCAATCAGCCAAAGCTGTTATTTGTTAAACCATTTTCGGCGCTAAATTCAAAACTAATGAAAAAATAGTATCCGTTGGATATCATGTCTTATTCCATAGTTAGCATGATATTCATAGGATAACATGTGAAAATAAAAACGGTATTTTTGTAATCAGTGGTAAAATATGATATTTTTGACAAACTTTCACTTAACCATAGCATACGATTTTTTAGCCATGACATACGACGTCGTATGCGATGGTTTATGGATTTTTGCTACTTCAGACTCAAAACGAGGCTAAGTGTCAACATCGCCGGATCGTTTGGAAAATTCGAATTAAATGACTTAATTTCCGACGATTCTGATGATGACTTTAACTATGGAATAAAAAGAACATCCTATGATTTACTCGTGATATGATTTTAATCCACTCATGGTTATTGATATCTGCACTCTCTCGCTACGCTCGCTCGTGCAGATATCATATCCATTCGTGGATAAAAATCATATCACTCATAAATCATATCCTCTATATATCAGTCGGATATGATTTTTCATAAATGAGATATGATTTGAATTGGGCATACCAAAATTATCTTGTGTTGTTATCCCCATTTAGTATCCATGGGATAAAACCCTGTTTTAATTGACATACATCAAAAACTCAAAAGGATACCTTCCCATGGAACTACCTGCCAGGGTCTGGTTGGGAGAACCCAGAATTTGCAAGCTGTCAGGATGACTGTTGTGGCCTTTGCCTCACCATTCACCCAATGCACTAGTTCACACAGTTCCCAATATGTGACCAGTGTACCCATCTAGGAAGATACCCTTATGGCGTCCCCATTTAGCTTATGCTTTGTCCTCGTTACTTAATTCAGTTTCAGTGACTTTGGTTATCTCAGTACTAATGGGCTTAACCCATGTTCCTTATATGGCATGCATTAGTTTAATGCATTTTCTCGATTGCCTTAACAGGCATTTCTCTGGTTGCCTTGGCCTTAAAGGCAGGCATCAATATGACTCAATTCAACTCATGTAGGCGTCCCTACAATTCACAGGAGATTTAAACTTACTTTATATACGAACAACAATTGTTCAAACTTAATTTGGGTGGATCTCATTTGAATATGCATAATGTTTTCTAGGCTTAAAATATGATATGAGTTGCATTGATATAAGATGTCACAAAGAAAATACAAGAATTCAAATTAGAAGATTTTGATGAAATAAATTTGATAATTTTTATGATAGTATTTGCCAAAAATCAGAAAAATAGAATTTTATTTTGTATATTTTGTATATTGTTCCACAAGATAACTCTAACTAGTTAAATAGTAACTTATTCTCAAGTATTCTAATAGTTTTAAACAAACAGAGGCTGTTTTGAAATACACATTGCTCATAAATTACTAATAAACCATTACTATTAATTTGTATCTAATCTCTTTTCACCTTTGAGCAAATTAATCAATATTAGAAGTAGAGCTTACAATTTTGTAAATCTTTTATAAATAAATAATTGTAAATAATTATAACAAGAACATGGCGACACCATCAAAAGATTTACATAAAAATCTGGCAACTGATGAGTTTATACGAAACAATTTATCACTAAAAATTAAGGAAACGAAAAACATGTATACCAGAAATTGTATTCTTCATTTTGATCATAAATTCAAGTAATTTACAAGGCATAAACAGGCCAAATGACTTCAGAGGTGACACCAACAATAGATCATACATACCAAAATCTTAACGCTGAATATCAAAGAAAATAAAGGCTATGACAATATGTCACCACTTCTTGGTGGTGCTATATTGAAAATACAAGAACATTCCAGTTCAGCATTCACCTAAGCCAATGAGTATTGCACTCATCTAGGTCAATGATTATTGCACTCAACTAAGCCAATAAGTATTGCACTCATCTAAGTCAATGAGTATTGCACTCATCTAAGTCAATGGGTATTACACTCATCTAAGTCAATGAGTATTGAACTCATCTAAGTCAATGAGTATTGCACTCACCTAGGTCAATGAGTATTGCACTCATCTAAGTCAATAAGTATTACACTCATCTAAGTCAATGAGTATTGCACTCATCTAAGTCAATGAGTATTGCACTCACCTAGGTCAATGAGTATTACACTCATCTAAGTCAATGAGTATTGAACTCATCTAAGTCAATGAGTATTGCACTCACCTAGGTCAATGAGTATTGCACTCATCTAAGTCAATAAGTATTACACTCATCTAAGTCAATGAGTATTGCACTCATCTAAGTCAATGAGTATTGCATTCATCTAAGTCAATGAGTATTGCACTCACCTAGGTCAATGAGTATTGCACTCATCTAAGTCAATAAGTATTGCACTCACCTAGGTCAATGAGTATTGCGTGCTGCTGAGTGGTCAACTGTTTAAGGAGTTCATGGTAAGGTATGGCTAGTTCTACGTTAGGGTCCCCTACTGATGGGTTGTGAAGTTTATGTTGTTCAATCATCAACTCCCAAACATCTCCTCGTCTGGTCCTTGGTACACCTACAATACAGTGGAATGAAGTGAAATACAGTGGCAAACAAGGATATACAGTGGAATAGAGTGAAATACAGTGGCATACCATGGAATAAAGTGAAATACATATATAATGTAATATATTGGAACATAGACAAAAACAGTGGCATTGTAGTGAAATACAATGGAATATAATATAATATAGTGGCATCGAATAAAATGCAGAGTAGAGTAATATAGTGAAATAATTTACATACAGAAAAATAAAGTAAAGTGTAGTCTGGTGAGCTGGGGCAATGTGCATTATTAATAATTCTAACAATTAAGGGGGTTTAATTCTTATCTATGATGCACTCGAGGATTTTAGAACAAATAATTCTTCAGCCAAAAGATCACTTTTCCTGTCTGTCCCTGTAATGTTCTATGGATCTGTACTTCCCCATGTGACCTTAACCCCTTGATCTTTCCAAATATGGTAAGAAGATTCCTTTTATGGTAAGTTTGACAAGCAAGTGTCATATGATGATGGATATGCTGAATTCATTGATAACTAGTGTCCCGAGACACTTTGACATATTAAAATCATACAATAATTATGACAATGTTTGAGGTTTCCTTGTTTTATTTAATTAGACTTATGATTTCTGCATTTGTATGTTTACAGTAAGTTTTACACTGGACTATATTGTTCAAGCTAATGTACTTGAAATATGTTTAAGGACTTAATTAAGGATTTAAGCCCTGGACTCAGTGCAATGTGGAATGACTGTTCCTTGAAGGTGTTGCTTTCCAAAATTTGCGCGAGAAGTGCAGTGTCTAGTGTGCAGTGTCTAATTTTATGAAACAATGCCTGAAATGAATGGTGATTACACAATGCATTGAGTCTTGGGCCTAAATTCTTTTCACACAGTGCAAAATATTTTCTACTATGTCACTTAAATGATACAAAATCACAAAATGAATATATTTTCAATGAAACTTTTTGCAAGGTCAAGTTGGCAAAGCATCAATTTCAATCTGTAGAATCAGGTTGTCACCTTGACAACCAAATAAGGAATGACCTTGGATGCAGTTATGCTTGGATTGGTAATATGAAATACTGTGTTTTGATTGGCTGGAATCGAACACACCTTGCCTAGCCACTGAATAGCTCAGATATTGCCACTATATCATTTCTAGGTACAGTAACGCTCTTTCCATCAACCAGTCCTGATCAATGACAAACGCCAGGTCTCTAGTTGTACATAGCAATTGCCTCCATGCAAGAAAAGTGCCCTTATCATACATTTATAGATAAAAATTGCCTTTTAATAAAACATCAAAAGGTTATGTCTAAATGTCAAACTCTCTGACAGCTGAAAATGTGATCATAAAAAATGCATAAATGGGTAATGTCTAACTGTAATTGCTGTTTGATTAATAGGATTGGAAAGATGTGAATAGATTCTCAATTGATTATTGACCTAAATTCTTCTGTGAGCTCAGTTTTTTTGAGTGCATAAGTATTTCTATGATCCATATAGCAGTATAAGCAATATTTTAATAGCCTTACTTCATGGGATCCCCCCCCCTATCTACTTCAACACCTTGTGGTTGTGTGAAATTGGGGTTACAAAGGCTAGCAGGTAGACTACAGCAATGAAAGGATAACTGAATTACAAACATTATTTCTGATGGGGGGGGGGGGGGGGTGCAGGAGCTTGATGAATACCTGAATGTATTTCTATCTAAGCCGAATGATCCAACATACATGTGCAGTACATTCAATATAAAGTCAGTGAAAAAAGACATGTCTTTCCAAAAATAAAAATAAAAAAGAATGACCAAAAATAATAAGAATGTACTGTTCCGTAAAGACTTAATAAATATTTATTACTAAAACAGTGAATGAATTTTATAGCCAATGATCTGGCCAACAATAGGACCTCACCTAGGGTTTAATTTTATCGAAGCGAAAAAAATTTATTCCAAAGTAACTCAAAGCATTTGAATAAGTGTGAACGCAAATGGCAACTGTAAAATATGGGTTTCACTGCCTTTACATAAAATAAAATAAAATGAATCCCAGCCAACTTGGCCATATTACAGATATTGAATTTTTGAAAAATAAGAAAATAGTTTTTTTTATTATGCAAACTATCAAATCGCACCTACCTTTACATATACACTCTTTAAGCCTGTGGTATTCAAACAGAGTCTTTTCACGGTTCGGTGTATGTAGCATCTCATCCCACTGTTTTGTGACGTCTTTCAGACATGGTGTAATTTCATGGTAGTCCAGTTTGACACGCTTGGCTTGCACAGCATCTTGACGAGCTAAAAAATGGTTAGAAAATTTAGAAAACAGAAATGAAACTATACATTATTGACGAATCTGTATTTTGAACATAACATTCATTGATCTTGGCTTATCGCACCTTCTACATTCAAAATATGACTAGTCTTTCTGCAGGTTGGCTAAAAGAAAAATACAGCATGATAATGCACCAAGAATCCTGCCATGATGAAACCTTAAGACGGGGGGAAAAAAGTTTGGTAGAGTACATGGGGACATTCTCGGCCATGGGAGATTCCTGGACAAGCCCTTGGCTTCAGGTGAAAATCTGGGGAACTGTTACTAAAAAACACTTTACAATTTTCAAGTTTATCACCATATTAATAAAAAACAATGTCCAAGTTTCAATAAAGAATTCATTGAAAAATTATTGAAGAGTACCTTTCAATGCCCCATGTCTGACAATTCCCCTATGCACATTACTTACCTCTGGATAAGGAATCCATAATTTGAATATAAACAAATGAATCGGTATCAAACACATTGAACTCATGCTAGTAATGTGTGGTTTTATGATTGCTCGGAGGTGTAATTTGAATACATGTACATATTAAAGTTTAATAGATTTACAAAGGTCATCTAGGATTGTTTTCCAGGCTTTTAATGAGTCAATGGCCTTGTTATTCAACAGGTTAAAGCTCGTAGCATTCTTAATTTTCCTAGCTATTACACGTATTACAAAATGTAAGATGTCTGATGTGATAGATTAAGATCTTTTCAGATTTTTGAAAATTCTCTAAAAACTGACATGAATATAGTTAAGTTAGTCTCTTGGTTACCTATATAATGTAAAGCATCTTAAATAATAAACAAACTGATCTTAATGAGAAAAAAATGTTAAAATCTGTATTTTATCAATAAAGTAACTTTTTAGGTTGTTTTAGAAAATAGCCATTACAATTATACAATGAATAAGACAGAATTTTTAAGAAAGTTGGTTTCTATTTCTGATTCTACTGTTTCCAAACACGTGTATCTATAACAATTGAGATTCTACAAAGAATTTGCAAAATGTCTAAAATAGGCTTTGGGAAGGAATGAAATAATGGGTCATATACTCAACTTTAACCTAATTTGGTGCCATCTATCTCTGAGTTTTAGCAATTTCAATATCATAGTGTTCGAATTATTTTGGAAGATTTGTATTGTATCGAGCATTACCGAGTTGACAGATCATCGTGAAGAAATTCACTTCATTAAAAAATCTGACAACCATAAACCTGATCCTCAATCTCTCTAAATGAGATATTATGTTTTTTGACATATTTGTTTACGTATGTTGAGCCATTGACCCGAATAGCATTTATTCACATATTGATCTAACCTTAAATTTAATTAGAATGACGAAATCTACTGACAAATCCTAGATTCGTAAAGGTTGGATGTATTGTGGTTTGTGTGCTTGATTGTATTGCATATAAATAGCTTTTTACTATCAATTTTTCTTCATTAGTTGACATTTATATTTCAATGCAGGTGAACGCACTATCCCAAGTAAATAAAAAAAAACAGGTCCAATTAGTTAATCCAAATGTTCTCTCTGTATATTTCATAATAAGGCATTAACATACAAAATATCACCACTTGCCATTTGTTACAAATACCACCCGTTGCACACCAAACACCAACTGCCAAACACTAACTGCCAAACACCATTGTTGGAGACTATAACAATATGTCACTACTTCTGGTAGTGGCATAACAAGCCCAATTAATAAATCATTATGCTATCTCTGTACATTTCCAAAAAAAAAGTTTTTCATACATATATTTTCATATATATTTACCTCCAAAAGATGCTAGTCCCCGTTTGATTGTATCTGTTAACTTCATTTTCATTAACTCCACCATTAAGGACAATATCGCAGATACCAGTAGTATGATTATTCTATTGTTTTCTATTGCCAGATCAAAATAATATCCAAGTTTTTGCCATAAGTTAGAATTGGATTATTTTCTATTTGGTTTTCCAGTGTTTTCAATTAATTGATTTTCGACATAATTTTCCATTGTTTTATCCTTAACCAGTCTTTCTCTTATATCAGCAAACTGTTAGTGAATTGAAGTTAATGCAAACTGGCTCCCATTAATAACTTTGTTATCTCTATGATTCTTAGCCAATATATACACATTACTGGGCACTTACAGTAAAACCTGTTAATGTGAGCACCTCTCTTTAGTGAACACCTATCCCAAGTAAACACATTTTCTCTGAACACACATCATTGATTTGTATACGCAAATTTCTGTCGCAAACACCTATCTACTTTCTATCTCATACAGTGAATACTTTTTTGTGGTTCATAGTCACAAGAAACAGACCCATATTTAGCAATAAATAGCTTAAATGGCCATATTTAGCAATTAATAGCCCAGATGCCCATATTTAGCAATTAATAGCCCAGATGCCCATATTTAGCAATAAATAGCTCAGATGCCCATATCTAGCGATAAATAGCTCAGATGCCCATATTTAGTGATAAATAGCTCGGATGCCCATATTTAGCAATTAATAGCCCAGATGCCCATATTTAGCAATTAATAGCCCTGATGCCCATATTTGGCAATAAATAGCTCAGATGCCCATATTTAGCAAAATATTGCTCAAGTCTCAGATATTTAAGAGCCATATCCCCATAATATATGGACTATAATCAGGACGAAATATGAAACTGTAACTGTAAGGAAGAAGACAGAGGCATCACTGACATATCTCAATTTCACAGTTCATTGGATTTGAAAGTACATCATGATCACACAAGACGATTTATTTGAGATTAGACAATTATTTAATCAATTTTTTCTTTCAATCAAGACAACCTTTTGAAATAATTTCTGAAACCATAGAGCTAAGAAGATCACTGGATAAGGATTCAATGAGGTGTGATGTCATATTATAAGTAGGTCAAACAGGTAAGGAATGATCAGTCCCCAAAACCAACATTTTCTCTATTTTCTAATCTACTGTTTTAAAAAAAAATTCTCGAACTAAATTGTTGGTATTAAAAAGTAGCAGTACAGTAAAACCTTTCTTAGTGAACACCTCTCCCTAGTGAACACCAGTCCGTAGTGAACACCATTTCTTGGCTCCAATGTTGTTCACATGTTATATTTACCCTTTATAAAGGGGTAAACTTTCCCCAGAGGATTGACTTTCACTCATACCATCTGGGTTTTTAGGGTAGGTCTTATTGTAATCAAGTTGCAACATTAAGAATGAAGGTTAACTTGAGCTATTCTATTTGACAAGAACAGACTTTATATAAGTCAGAATGTCAGACAAGATCAATCATAGATTGCGCCTGTTGGATTGAATCTAACCAAAAAAACAGTTCTAAATTGTCGGTTAGATAAACCATGATAATAGTTCCGGATATGTCAAGGTTTTGAATCAAAGCAAATTACAAAATTATTAAATGGATCGTTAATCTCTCATTTGTAGATGTTTATTAAAAGTACACTATTTTGAATATTGTAAGAAATGTAATTCATGACCAGAAACTTAGCCCAATATACATATACTGTATATAATAGTGTTAATTGATTTAACAACAGTTGTATACCTTAACATGTATAAGTCAGCATAAGAGGTGGGGTAGATAACAGCTATGTTATCTTGATAAAGATCAAGTCAGAAGTTAGTCCAGAATCCAGATCAAATATTTTTGATACAATTCTCTCCTACAGATACATAACCTCAAATTAAAAAATATTTTGCAAACAAAATCTAAAAAATTGATGGTGATGATTTCCCTACCAATATATTTTATTATGATTTTTTTTTGATTGACATTGGATTGTTTTGACCTGACCCCTATCTTTGATATCATATCAATAGTAATATAAAAAATAAATTACAAATAGCAGATATGGCCATGAAAAAAGTATGTGATTTGAACAGTATAATGGTTATAATTTAGGGTGAATTGAGCGTTTGATTCAAAACTTATTTTATCATTAAAGAATATCTTATTCAATTCAATTCTATTGCTTTTGCAATAAATCTGGGTGACTGGTAGGCTCATTTATCAAAGCTCTACCCTCTCCTGTTCAACAATTCTTAACTTATTCTTAACTAAGCACATCAGTTCCAAAAGTCCCCAACTAAAGTAAAGTTAATTAGACTTTGACTTCATGTGCAGAATAGATTTGTTTTTGAGATATAGCAAATTATATAACTAATAACTTTAACTGGAAAAACTGTTAAAATATTTGATGTACATAGAGACAAATGGGCTCAGCGCAAAAATTGCAGGGCTGGAAAAAGAATTGTTTAAAGAATTGTTCACCCAAGTACCATAACAGCCTTCTATCAGGTCCTTTTTTGGTATATAGTAATTCAAAAGACATTCCCCTTATTATGGACAATGATTTCCGATTCAATGATTTCAGATTAAAGTCTCAGCCACATTTGATCTACAGCAACCATATGGTGTCCAAACTTCCGAAAATCAAAATAAATATGCAGCATAAAACATAGGGATAAGCAGTACGATTTAAATTTTCTAAATCAATTTTATGAAGCTACAGCCAATGTAGAGCTGCCATAAAGCAAATTGCTGAGGCTAAGATCATTAGTAAGTTAAATACAAGCCAGATCAAAGAATCATGCATCATTTAAAGAGTGTAATTGAAATGAAACTCTTGTCAAGGGTATACAGAACGAGGACAGATTTCAAGCAGGTTATAACCTGATGCACTCTACATGTGAAGTATTTGACACGAATTGACACGTGTGAACTTGAATCACGTGAAATAACTCTCGCATATTTTTCTTCAAGAAAAACCGTGAATAAATGAGATGGTCATATTTAAATACAAAAATTCAGCAAAATTGGAACAAAATATTCCACTTATCTATTAAAATGTAAATATTTCATAAGAGTTCGTAAAATGTTGACATTGTTTAAGGTAAATCATCGTGAATGAACATGATCAACATGAAATAGAAGGCGAGGTTTATTTATCAACACATCTGGTGAATTCCCAGGACACACGTTTCATAAGTTCTTTAATTGGGTGTATATTATTCAAGATTAGAAAATCATGTGTTTCACAAGTATAGGAAATAATCATTGGGGGCCATTGTTAACGTAGTTTTGCAACTGAAAATGTAATGCAATTAAAAATATTTCCAAAAATCTACAACTGGCACGTGAAGTTTATTTAATAGGGAACTTCTTCACCTTCAAAACTACAATTATTTACAATATGGCATTTTAATTTCTCTATCCTTGCTTAATATTGGATAGAAAAACATTGCTTCATCTGAAGTTTCGGCTGGCAACAGACAACTTTCTCAGGTTGATTCTACCAAAATTGCCTGTTGCTTGTCCCGAGTTTTGTTTTCATGTTGATATTAAAATTTCAAATAATTTCTTGTTGTTTTCAGTTGTTTTGCCTGTTATCAAATATTCTAATAAAATTCATGTCATCGACCAATATTTCAATCACAATATACAAGTACAACATGGTGTAAAACCTGTCGAGGTGGAACACCTTTGGAACATCTAAAAAGTGTTCCACTTCTAGAGGTGTTCCACATTACATGTTTCACTGTACAATTACTACTATGAACTACATTCCATGCTATATGTACTACTCTAGAAAACAACACCAAGCAATATAACTCGAAACAAGCAAACTAACTACTAAAGAGAGAGAAAACACAAGATATCATAAATTGCAACCAAGCGTACGTAGCCTTGCCCAAGTCGGTATTTTTTACTTATCTGATCTTGAATTATTACCATAATAGAAATCAAGATAAGTAAAAGAGACTGACTAAGGGCAAGGCTAAACCTAGCACTGAGTCAAGGTAAATATACTACCGTATATATACTAACTGAAAATTATGATAAAGAAAAAAGGAAATCTTATACTCTAAGCTAATAATATGCTAAGCTAACAAGTAACATTCAAATAGAACTACCAATCTCTGTGAGATCTCGAAGTCAAAAGTTCTGCAAAGACAAGACTATAAAAGTTTCAACCCTCAACCTTACAAAATGGCACCAGACTGACCATCAACTCTACATATACAGGGTGTTTCAAAATGACTATTCCCCCATCAACTGTTGCTGCTAGATATCACAAGATTGGCTGTGAAAGAGAGAAAGTCTTTATGGAACACCCTGTATATGTATGTACAATATAGGTCTCACCTAACCCAAAGGACACATTCTGACCCTCAACTACATAGGGTCTTACCCCAATATAAAGTACAGGAACCCTTAGCCTTAAATAAGGGCCTTACCCCTTGATACCGATTCATACAGCATTCCCATTGTTTGCAGGTCATCATGGGCTGATTGAACTGTTAAATGTGACACAAACTTCAATTTTAGTAAAGGATGTCTTTAAACATAAACCATCAAAGAATTTTCTCTCATGGTACAAATAAGTTGTTAATAACAGAGAGGCTCATGGGAAATATCCCCCTCTGAAGTGAAGTGACATCTATACATAAAATGATTGGTGTTTCCTACATAACTCAAATGACATCTATACAAAGTGAAATGCTGAAACTATAAGAGAGGTCCTATTCATAATGGCTTTGAAATGAGACAATAGCAATTTCGAGATACAAAAAAAATGACTATAATGTAAAGTATTGATACAAATATGAAGCAATGTGATGAACCTAAAACACACAAGATGCACAATACAATACAAGCAACTAAATGACATTTGACTGTAGCTTGCATCTTTAAACTTACCTAAAAACTACAAAGGTGACAAAAACTACACACGAAAAGACTATTATACACACGATTATATAAGCCATCATGATAACACTGTTGCTCAATTCCTACCTTTGACCGCAAGGATCCAACTATTAAAAGCTGTAGCACCATCAAAAATGCTGCCTGTTTCACAATGAAATTAGTTATTTCAACCAATGAATGAATCATGGTATACTCAAAAAGCAATATTAGTGAAGCTAGAAAAAACAAGCCCTAAAAACACTGAAAAAACACAGAATTCAATGTCATGTGCTGTAGGATAAATGTGTTGAGAAATAGGCTTTTGCTGATTTCGTATTATCACTAATTCAAACAGCACCATGGTAGCTATAAAGTTTGCTGTTGAAATGATGCCATGAATTGACATCTTAATGTATACCTTGAGGGGCTTATGATCACAAAAAACTTTGCCTGAATGTTTAAAGTTGGAAGGCTTTTGAAAAGTGAATACATTAAAGGGAATTTAATCAAAACATACCTTGAAGAGTGTGGTTCTCTTTCTCCATTCTGATCAGCAGTATGGTATCCTGGATTGCTTTCTTCCAAAGCATATGGATGTCTTCCTTACAGGAGAACCTTCTCCCTTCAGGTGGATGCCAGGGATCATTCTCCAGTAAATCATCTAAAATCAAACAAAAATATTCCTAATATTCAGGCTACTACACTTAGTTTCTGTGTAGTTCATCCATTTGGTATGTATCCTGGTGAAAACTTTGGTGAAAAATTGACTCAACTGAATTGTTGAAAAGACAAGTCTCGGTTTGGAGAAGAGTCTACTCGGCTAATAATTTTTTTTATGAAAAATGTAGAAATAACACCCAAATTAAATTATGCATATTCAAAAGAAAACATTTAAATCTATAATATGTAAAAGTATCAAAATTGTCCAAGCAGGCCTAACGTGCAGTAGACTGATAAACTTCGTTTTCCAAACCGAGACTAGTCCTTTGCTCTGGTACACACAAAATCTTACTGTCAGCAGAATTGTACCGACATTTCCACAGTATATCTCAAAACATACAGTATGACTTTATGGAACTTTAATGAAGACGTAGAGTATTAGAGTATGTTTTCCAGCATAAATGTGGAGAATAGATTAACATCAATGCAATACAATTCACAATGCTGTACCTGTTATACTGTGTGATTCTCTACGACTGTGTCTTGCAGGAGTCACAACTTTGTTGAATATCCCCATCCTGTATGACTGCCGTCTGCGACGTGCCTCACCAGCAGCAGGAGTGACCTGATTGGTCTCTGCTGCATCATGGCCTGTGGGGGTCTCTGGTGGGGTGTGGTGCTCAGCAGGGGTTGTGCAGCCTGACCCAGGGGATAGCAACGGAGAAGTAGAACCTGAACTCATGTGACTTCCATCAGGAAGAGCACTTGCTTGAATAAACCTGAAAATGATTATCAGATTGTAATAATAACATTAATCTGCACAATCTGCCTAAAACTTTAGATATGCCTAAATCTGCCTAAAACCTTACATATGCCTAAATCTGCCTAAAACTTTACATATGCCTGAATCTGCCTAAAGCCTAAATCTTTACATATGCCTAAAACTTTACATATGCCTTAATCTGCCTAAAACTTTACATATTATAGATTAGGTACATGTCTATACAATGTGTACAATACAATACAGTGTTGCCAATCTTCTGAAGCAAATTCTGCTTTTTGCGATACAGGTAGTTATGAGAGAATTTTTTGTGAATTATCCTACCAATTTATTTAATGATAAAATTTTTTTCATCACTTTAAAATCTTACATGGATTTTCTACTTCTAGGTGGACTCTTTTGAGCGACAGGTTTATCCTGTTTCTGTTCAGTTTTAATTTCAAGCAGTCTAGAATGCTGGAGTGCCTTCAACTGGTTATCATCCAGAGTACTTCCTATCGTCGAACTTCTCGGGCGCCGAGACTCATTCACGATTGTGTCGAGGATTGGATTGCCTTCTGTAGATGGTGATCTCTTTGGAGATGGAATTCCCGGAGACCGTTTCCCAGAAGGTGATGTCTAAAGACAAAGTACAAAGACTCAAGATTTAGCTACGCTTAAGAGGAGGTCGGGTGATTATGTTAAAGCTTGGCCTGTTGTGGGTAAGGCCTGAGTTCATTGGTAGGTTCATTGGTATGCTCCCAGATTGGCTCCTAATTTTATCGAACACATTCTAAACTTGGTATTTTTGTGAATTATATCCTGCCAAATTATTTAATGATAAAAATCCATTTTTATTCATTTTAAACTCATACATGGATTTTGGACTTATAGGTGGACTCTTTTGAGCAACAGGTTAATCCTGTTTCTGTATTGTCAGAGGCGCCAGGGAAATAAGCCAATTGGGCCAAATGAGGAAGTATAATGACAGTAGTTACCTTAGCAACAGGTATTATGACTAATTTCTATTCACCTAAAATCTTACATCGATTTTCTACTTCCATGTGGATTTTTTGACCGACACATTTATCCTGTATCTGTTCAGTTTAACTTCAATTACTTCAATTTCAGGAGATTTTGGTCTTTCAAAAAGCTTTAAAACGTATACAAGTTTTATGCCCTTGACCGACAATCCATGATAAGACAATTACATTTTAAATAATACAGTGTTGAGGAAGAAATACCCAGAATTCTTAGCTGAACCTATGTCCATGTTAAGATGAAATGAATTCTGGAGTATTTTCCCCTCTTCATATTGTGAGTAGTCTTACCGAGGGGTCATATGCGTGACTAGCAAGCGATTCAGATGTGAAACTCCTCTGACGAAAGTGAGGAAACTTTTCTTTCTTTGAACCAGCCTAAAATGTTAGAAATAAACGTAACATAACAAGTCATCTTCCAAAATATTTTTGACACATTATTTGGAATACAGTTTTAAGCTAAATATGATTTTAATGATTTGTTTTGAGATTTTCTAATTTTTCTAGATTTTTGTTGTTTCTCCTTAAAGATGAATGTCTTTAATCTTTATGTTATTTCTATTTATAAAGCTATATGAATCAATCTTGTATTAAACTAGCTCTAAGTCCCTTTCAGTAAGACATCATCTCAATTTTGATTTTTCAGAGGTCATGTGATAAACAAATGTTTCATTTGCTAAAAATGTCAAATTGTATTTATCGATTGCACAAAGAATGTAATGCAAAATTTTTTAGGCAATCTCCACTGTGTAGAAGTCTTATATAAAGCTTACCTTCAGAAGATTCTCAAAGGATAGGGCAAGAGACTTTTTAGCTTTGGTTTTGAGACTATCAAATATGGACGCCGTTTTCTTTGCATTATCCATGAGGTGAAACTAAAAAAGAGACATATTGTGTTTAAATATAGAACTACAATATATAAGGTATACATTAATTGATAAATTCATTTATTCATTTTACCTATTTTACAAAATGTCAGCCTTACTTACACAAAACTTTTATACCACAATTATAGCAATATCAACAGTAAAACAAAAATTGAACTAAACTTTTATTATTTAAGGAATGTCATTTTTTCTTGTAGAAAATATTTCCTGATTTCTTCCATTCTATGCTTACATGGACACTAATTCATTGACAGACCATCAAGCCAAAAGATGCCCTGTCAAACTCTTATAAAGTGTATTTTGTAGGTAGCTTCTTAACTGAAGCACTGAGGCTCATGAACTTAAGTTAATCGGTGCTTAACAGAAAAATTACCCAGATAATCTAGCCATTCACCCATCTCAAGAACAAATTACAATACAGACAGGCTCCCATTCATTTCTATTAAGTAAAATTCAAGGGAGTCTTGTCTATGCAATATAAGATGAATTAGAGAAGAATAACCTATTAAGAATAATTCCACAGAGGAATGGAAATAGAAATGTATTAAACAATCTGTTTCTCATCAACAGTTTCTCGACCCATTGTGGTATTTCATGTGACTGAAGGTATACACTGGAACAAAAGCACACTCTAATATAGAAAAGGGGACAGGGTTAACATGACTATGGTTACAATTAAGTAAAGACTATTCAAATATTTGTGACTTTACAGACCCGTAGCCCCCCCCCCCATGGCCAAAAAATCTTTCAAAATCATGCAGTTTTTCACCATTCTGAGCACTTTTTAAGTGATTTGGGCCATTTTTGGACCAAGATTGTCACAAGTGAACCCCCCCTGAAATTTTTCAAAAAGTGAACCCCCCTTGGCAAATCCTGGCTACGGGCCTGCTTTATAACAATGAATCTTGATAAAGCCTGGAGTTTTCTTCATAAAGATCATCAGTCAATTCAGGATGTGTCCAACTGTTGACAGTTTTCTATCGCCCATATATTGTTTTAATATATCGATTTGTCATTCACAAGAACTTCAGTTGAAAATAAACATTTTCTACAAGCAACCCCTCAATTTACTGACCCCCTTATACAACTGATGATAATTGAACGCCATCTCATGTGTTGTCATTTTTAATTCTATCCCCTCAGATATATGCACTTAAACTATTTATTTTATGCAATGGGATACTGAAGTTATCGTGATTATGCAAATTGGAAAACGGGAAAAATTGGTGGATTTTCAATTTTTTGTGATATTCCTTCCACTGGGTAGTCAACGAGTAAAATATATATCAGCTTTTATTAGACATGAAAGAATACTACTCCATGCGTGATAAAACATCATCAAATAAGATTCTATTTTCCATCAACAAGTGCTTATCAAGTAGAGAAGTGAGATTTGCATAGTTCAGTAATCTTTTATATCATGAGACCAAGTGTCACAAAAGGGTGTACCTTGTTTTGCACTAGTACATTTTTCCTCCTACCCTTTTTAATATTTTGATTCTGCATCCTTAAAAGAGAGCTTCATCCTGTCAATTACACATGTAATGTGTGCCTACATTCGTAAATAAACTGTAAATATACTCCATTGCTTTTCTAATGAATAATTATCCCTCTTATTAATTTATTAATTACAATGTCGATGCCTGGCAAAAATGTTTTCAACCGAGTCGTGAACTCTGCATCTTTCTGCCTAACAGTAGGAAATACGTAGATGCCATAGTTTATAATGATTTCCCTATATACAAATTGAACGTAACTGCCTCAAGTGAACCGTTAATCAAATGGAAATTAAAAGGAATGGCACAATAAGAAACAAGTTATCAATAGGCAAAATGTCACCTCATGCCATTTGTTACAGATGCCAAACGCCAACCAACAACAGCCAATATCGTCCACAAAAAAGTTTGAGACTGTAACAATATGCCACCTCTTGTGGTGGTGACGTAATAAAAAAGAGATAAATATGAGGGTTAATATGTAGGGTTTTGAAAATCGTAGGAGTGAAAAATTGTGGAATCATTGTGAAATAAATTTAGCAGGCCTTAATGTAATGTAAAGGTGTTGGACTATCAGTCAGTTCATTGCAATAATATAGAAAATGTACATAGCATAGCTAATAGCATGCATGACTGTTTTCTGACTAACCTCAGATGTTTTCGATTTTTCTTCATTATAGGCACTAATGTGGACATGTTCCTGTTGCCTTGCCTCACAAATCTGTCTCAGCGATGACATCAGAACTTCATTCATTTCCTCATAACTCTGGGGATTCTCCTCCTGTAAACACAAGATTAGGAAATAAGAACATAGGAACACTGGGGATTTACCTCCTGTAAACACAACATTAAATAAGAGCATTGTAACTCTGATCAATCTGAATTGTGAAAATAAGAATCCTGAAAATTGTTTGAGAGAACACTACATGGTAGTGCATATATAATATGCCTGTAGCTTAAATTGAACAGCCTAATAACATGATTTATCATTGTGGAGTCTGATATCAGATATGATCAAGAAAATAAAATTTCTCAATAACATGAAAGGTGTCTTTAAAGGACCTTGTATCTTTCAACAGGACCATCAGATTAGGGGGGTACGTTGGGTGTGATCTCACCCTACAATCTTGTCCATTTGCTATTTACATTGTTTTTAAAATTTGCACCTGTATGTAATATTGAGGTCATTATCAAATTAAGTAAATTAAGCGATCATAATAGACTTGAAATCAGCACATCTCTGAGGTTATACTTCCGGTGAAAATTGTGAAAGCGCACCCCATTTTCGGAAAAGTGTCTGATAAGCCTGTTTATTATGTTCTCCTTATTTAAAAATATGGTAAAACATGATGCCGCAAGGGAAATACCTGTTTTGAAAATGTGGAAGAAAGTGAGGAAAAACAATATCAATCATGTACTCGAAATATTATCTTGGTTGATTTGGCTAATTCCCTACATCTAAGAGACACTTGGGATATATAAATCATTTCTGTCTTTTTAATAAGCAGTATTCTTGCTGATGATTCGTTGGCTGATGAAACTGAATTTAGTACCTTAGTAATTCTCTCAGATACAATTGAGGGATTGCTTTGTTTAACTTATAGGTTTATATCATACATTCATATGCAAGGTTGGGGTGAATTCCTTCCCGGGCGTTTCATGTCGACATATAAAATTTACAATAAAAATATCTGTGAGATTCAAATATTTTATAGGGGGTGAGGTAAATGGCTATTCTGTTTCATGATGCCCTTGATTTTTGTTTTTTTCAGCGATTTTGGCGAATATGTTGAAGTAACATTTGCGGTTTCATTTTGTTGGAAGTAGAGTTCATTAAACTGACCCCTAGCTATTCCAGAGGCAATGTTGTAATAAACAGTATATAGCTCAATCAACTTCACATTCAATATTCGATCTAGCTTGAAATCTACTTCGAAAATGTCACAAATTATGTTTTCCATTATCGTTGATTATAGCGGTGCTTATTGAATTGAGGAAATTCTACAGGTTTTTGATGAGATAGTTAGATAGCATGCAATCTCGCTACTTGATGGGAAATATCAATGTCATATATAGAGCTGGATTATAAAATCTAAATCACTGAATTGTAAAATCACAAAAAATCATCCAAGGATAACCTCTGCAGTTTGAGACTGTATTATATCGACATGTGTAATATAAGAATCTTATCTAAATATATGTTATATTATTGCACCAAAGAAAGTTCAAAAACTGTTTTGTTTTTGTAGCTATCCTTTGATTGACTACAGAAAGATATCAAATTAGATTTGGATCTCTGAATAAATATACTATTTAAATATTCAACAAAAACATGTGTGGGATACTGTTATGTTACCAAAAGTAATGAATCCCAACGAATGACACTTCCACACAGTTTCATAAACATAATGCATTTCTGTGACATCCTATCCTTTTAAAGTAAGATAATAATATGACAGAAAGGAGGACTGGATCTCAGGGACGCAACTCAATATTTTCCAACAATTAATCTGATCTTGAAGGATGTTGCGATGTTCACCTCAAATTTTGAATCGCGCGTTTTGGCATTATCAAATAACAAAAAATTCAAAACGCACAAGAAGTGATCAAGATAATTAGCTCAAATCTGTTGGTTTGCTTATTATATAATTTTATAACCAGTTCATAAATGGAAAATATCGAGATTGCATTCTGGGATCTAATCCTCCTTAACGATAGTGAACATTAAACCGTTTACTCTAAAAACTCATAATAATCTGTTATATCACCACAATTGACAATGCTTCTACTGAAAATTAAAGTCATGGGGATTAAAGGAAATAAAGACTTGATTACTCATTCTTTAATGTCACCATGACAATGCTTTACAATCCCAGGGCCTAAGGCAAAGATAAGTGAATAAGTGTTTAACATTCATTAATTTTTGATGAGGGGATGAGTCATTTAGGCTTTCTTTTTTTCCTATTTGCTCTTCTTTATTTAATGTTTTGAAATAGGCATATAATAAGGAATATTAAAAAACTTCATCAATTTACCATAGAATGTCTGAAGTCTGTCAATTCTAATATATTAAAGCAGGCGTTTCACTAGAATAATTTCTCACAACAGGCTCAATAAATGAAAACAAGAGGCCAAGTTGATGGAAATCATAAAGGATCTAGTGCACCCGCCATTATGATCTCCCCATGAACAAAATGAATCATTTTTAGGTGTAACATAAAGAATACAATGTCATATAATACTGTGGAAAATATTTAAGCGTTTGGACCCACATGGGCTGAGGTTGAGGTCATTAAGTTCAGCAAGGGTGTATTGACTTGCCATTGGATGTGCTCCATTGACTTAACATGTGGATATCATCAGATTCCAATGGAGGCCATTGGTTTCTATTGATTTTCACAAAAATACCTAAAATACACTATGACCTGAATCACTGCTACCCACCTAATTACACAGACGTATCGTCGGTGTATCATGGCGGAACTTCCTCCGGGACTAGGTTTCGGTAAGATTTTTTTATTTCCCGATTTACACCTACTTATAAGTCACGTTGTAGATAATAATTTGGCTTGAAGTTAAGGAATATAGTCTAGTTTGAGAATGTGTCGATGGTTTTAGGTTTTATATGTTAACAAAGACACAATTCACGTATTTAGTCCCTCGCTTTTCTTACACTGACGAACGACCAATGTCAGTGTAATATTGGCAATATTAATGCCGATCGTCAGTGTAAGAAAAGCGAGGGACTAAATACGTGAATTGTGTCTTTGTTAACATATAAAACCTAAAACCATCGACACATTCTCAAACTAGACTATATTCCTTAACTTCAAGCCAAATTATTATCCACAACGTGACTTATAAGTAGGTGTAAATCGGGAAATAAAAAAATCTTACCGAAACCTAGTCCCGGAGGAAGTTCCGCCATGATACACCGACGATACGTCTGTGTAATTAGGTGGGTAGCAGTGCTGAATCGATTGCAAATTAAATAATTTCACAATATGACACAAATGGTATATCACATCAGATGTGCAAATATAAAGTTTGCAATCGATTCAGGTCATACTTCAAATTAAAGGCTTAGACATTTTTTTCATCATTTTTTTCCTACAAAATGGCTATAGGAAAATGCTTCAAAAGCAACTTTTACACTTATGAAATCCCATACAACTTTGTAAATCCAAAGATTATACTGTTATGTTTCATGTATTAATAACATATTTGGATAAGATGTAGGGATGTGTAGGATGCAAATGGATTTTGACAGACACAAAAACACTTCCTGGTTTGGCATCTCGACCCCTGTACACTTTATGATTGAATATTGGCCCTAATAAGTGGCCCATTCATCAATACAGTGCTGAATATAGGTCAAAAAGATACTAGTGTACATATAAATGTAATAATAAAAGCAGTATTTTTATTTTGAAAAATCAGATGAATTATTTTTTTCTCATGGGGAGATCCCAATGGAGGGTGTATAAGGTCCTTTAACATGGAAAAGTTGAACGTTTCTAAAAACAACAGGCGATTTTGTGAAAACAACCAGCAAAAATCGCCTGTTGCCTGCTGCTTAAGAAAGGCAAAGTGCAAAGGTTTTCATGCCAGTATTAGGGCCTATGTGTAACAGGTCCTTCTCATGCAATTTTTTGGCCCATTTTGCCTTCTGCCTTCCTTAACTGGAGGTCTGTGTTTTACATTTCTTCAACACTTCATTTTGAATTTTAAAATAAAGCTTTATAAAACACAGGGATTCACATATATGAAAAGATTATATATATTAATACATCTTACAAGAATGAAAGGGTGAAATATTGAATTAGACACATTAAATACAGAACAGTATAAAAGAATTGGGAGGATACACTTTTAAATGCAGATGGAATGGAAGGGAAAATAGACACACAAAACGCCTTAATCAGTTACCTTAAAGTTCTTAATGAATGATAGAAGTTAAAGTAAAAGTTTAAACTCTGATGTCATTTTCACGCTAAAATACCTTATATTTAAAGGGTTCTGTTTCTAAAATACCCTAGATTTTTGTTTTATTTATTACAGCCTCTAATTTGCATCATTAGCATACTTTATTACAGTTTCTTTCCAGTGCAACAGATTTGGTTATGACCTGCGGAATTAGGCACTCAGAACCAGATCAAAAAGTCAACATTTCAGCTCAGTTATGGAACAAGAAAAATTTTTGGCCCTCAAATTGCCATAAAACTGCATTTTTCTTTCAATTTTTTGCTCTGAGAGAAGTTCATCTTTTTCACTCATTTTCATTGAATCTTCGCTACCAGACAGAACTAGTCAATCAACTTCTTCTAATCTAATACACAAAGTCACTATGTCCCAAACCTGAAATTGTTACGTTCCAAAGCCTAATTCCGAACTGAGCCACTCTGATTTTTTCCGTGACACCTCTAGAAAATACCAAGGCTAGAAAAATGGTCATCTAATAAGCAAAATGACATGTGCAAATTACAGAGTGTAGATGCACTTCTTATATTTCTAAATGCAAATTACAGTACAGTAATTCATTTACTATGCAAGCAGTTTTTTCAAGCTCTAATATCTTCAAAAAATTAAGTGTAATAAAAGTTTACTAATGGTGCAACTCACAGTAGGCTATTCTGAATTATTTTTAATTGTATCTTAGTTTCAGAAGTAGGGAAGGAGCACACGGAAGTAAAGTTATTATAACACATAGAAAAAATCATCATCAAACCTTCAATATTCTATCCCAATAAAGCTGAAATATTAAAGAACATAAATAATGTAAACTATTGTACTCAAAAAAGTAAACACATAAGTAAAAACGAAATATGTAAAAACTACTTATCATTGAAAATAAAAGCAAACAAAATATTTAATCAAAAATTTCTCCGAAGAAGAAAACAAACTAAACTCGAACAGAAATATAAGTTGGAATATGAACAACTCGATGTGCTTACATACAGCGCAGAGGATACTGAGCATGACATGGTAGTGAAGAAATGATCCTACAAGTAGATTTTACCTTAAATCGTGTAACAATTTCCGCCTGTTCCTTCTCTCCAAGTTGATCTATCCTGGCCTGGATAACATCAAATATCTTTTCAGGTGCCATGCCTACAACAGACAACAGCAGGATTACACAGTCAATTTGCAACAGTACCGTTTCAGAAATGGTACTGCATGTTACCATGAAATATGGTACCGTACAGTACCATAGACTAAAAAGGTACCATACGGTACCATGAACACTGTACGCCACTATACTCCAATGGTACCATACGGTACCACACCCTTAATGTACCGTACGGTACCATGATTTTAGAGTGAGAATTGGGGGTGTAGAAAGAGTCTCCAAATAAAGTAAATTTTATTATGGTTTGTTATAATATTTCCTCCCATATAAAAAATGTTAAAACAATAATTAATCATATTTGCATAAAATTCCCCCCCCTCCCCTTATACAATTAATTTTTTTCTTTCAACTCTTTTGACATTTAGATACCACCTTTTAAATAGTATTTCAAAGTGTTTTTAGGAATCAGTTCCCGAAATGTACACCACAAATGGCAGAACATTATATCTGCAATAACAATATTTTTGATATCTATGCAACGCTCAGGAAGAAAATAAGGTATGGTAACCTAGGAAACAGTAGTTTCTATGAGAATGGGTGGTTAATGACTCTGGCTTTGGGCACAAGGGGCAATATATCACTTCTTTGAGGGAAAGAATTTTTCATAAAAGACTATTACAGAAGCTAATAAGATCAACATTTTCCCAAGGGCTTAACAATTCAATCTTCAATGAGTTCCTCAGAGTCAAGTTAGTCATGTTTAGTGTTCTATTAGAAATAAACATGACTTTGATTATCAACTGAAGAACCTATATTATCATCACCTTGCGAAGCCTGTTCTTAAGGTATTAGTTTAGAAGACTTATATTTTACTATACTGACTTGAGTAGTAAGTGGAACCATAGTGTCGGGCCAGTGGTAGGCCATAGTTTTCACCATCCGCCCTGGTCCAGGGTGAATAATGTCATAGTGTACATAGTTTTCAATAGGCGGTGATAATACTAATAATAACCTAATTTCAATGGGAAACTTAGTGAAATCTTGGCCCTTACTTTGTTGCCCTGGTAAGTGGTAGTGTAAATTTCAAAAGTTTTTTTGAACAATTAAGTTGATTCAGGAAGATCTGCAGAATGAATTTTTGTTTATGTAATTTTTATGTTTATAACGATTTATTGGTTGAAAATCAAAATATTCTGATTACATGGAATTTAATTATCCCATGCTTTTCAACTTTTTGGAATTTATTTATCCCATAGTTTTCAACTTTTTGGAACTTAATTATCCCATATTTTTCAACTTTTTGGAATTTAATGATCCCATATGTTTCAACATTTTGTAAGGGTGTGGAACTACCTTAAACTAACCTCTTCTAATAATCAAAATCCCTTTTATTATTTCAACAGGGTTCAGTTGCTATAAGGAGAATGACTTGTCTTATAAATCCTCCGTTATATTGTGATATATCAGTGATGTGATCCTGTTAGACATAATCCATCAAACATATTCCTGACATCTAGGGATGACATCACAAGTTGTGTCAACACAAACACAGCATGTCAACTTGACATGACTGAATCTGACATTAAATAAGAAAAGTAATAAGCATTCTAATTTGGCAATGAAAACTGTATATGGAAATGTTTTTGAAACACCAATCAAGAAGTTCATGTATAAGATTTGATTTGTCTCAGTTGATGGTTATACAATGTATTACCTGCTAACCAATGATTACGAACTTCCGCCTTAATCTATGTTCGAAAGAGGCACATATTTATCTCATTTATGGAACAATTTACCTTCCAAATGACATCTTATTCATGCAGATGAAAGTCTCAGGAGCATTTTAATTAAATATTTTATAACAAACATTATAACAACCAATTTTAGACGTACGCAGAGGAAAGTACAAAATATGATGAAAGTCTAATGATAATTAAGGAGAAATTGAGCTGTTACTTGAAGAATGTAGCAGCAATATACTGTTTTGGAAGTAAATATATAAAATCTCCATCATTCAACTTTGCAAAAATGAAGACATCAAAAAACATGTTTTTTAATCGACTTCCAGTCCAATATTGTCCATTGTCGAGTCGACTCCAGCTTTTTCCGTGACTTTCATCTCTCTAACATAGCAGTGTCATAAGAATTCAATGTCACTTACACCCCATTACATTACATTAAGCGTAATTGATGTATCGTGTATCAAAATAATGAGGAGAAACACAAAACACAACAAATTGTGATTCATAGATATTGGGAGATATTAGTTTAATATTACAGCTAATAACAAGCAGCAAACATTAGTTCCTTATGATGTGTTCAAACCTGAATGGGTTTTATAGTTTCATGGGGATTAAGAATGTTTCATTAAAACTAATTTTGAAAAATTTTGATCAAGCAACCGTTCAAAGAGGTTTGATGCCTGCACCCTGCGTCCAGAGTCTAGTTAAACCTTTTGAAGATGAAGCTCTCTTTTAAGTAGCGAAGTCAAACAAATGCAAAGGGTAGGATAACTTTTAAGCTTCAATCACATTTGCTCTACGGCGTCTGTACAGGGTGGCCATAGTTTTATCGATATGGAAATGTACTGCTACATTGTACAACTTTAATCCCTATATTTTATGCTGCATATTTTTCTCGATTTTGGAGCCACTGTGCAGTATTCCTAGATTAAATTTGGCCGAGGCATTAGATCACATAAATTTGAAAGATAAGCATACTCAGCAATCTTTCTTCAATTTTGTTTAGATTAAATAGGTTGTACCCCATAACAAAAATGACCAGGTCCCTAAGTAAGAACAGTGTAGTTACCTTCAACCTCTAGGCAGAGCTTATGTAATTGATGCATAGGGCACCTCTCACAGACAATGTTATTCTTGGCGCTTTGTTGGAATGCGTTATGGAAGGACTGTTTTAATGTTGTCATTATACTCTCCACCTAGAAATATATATAATCTTTATACAACAAAATAAAACAAAATATATATATCAGGCCCGTAGCCAGGATTCGGGCGAACCCCCCCCCCCCCCAGCCAAAAATTATTTCAAAATCATGCAGTTTTTCACCATTTTGAGCACTTCTCAAGTGAATTTAGCCATATTTGGGCCAAAATTGTCAAATGTGAACCCTCCTGGAATTTTTTGAAAACTGAACCCCCCTTGGCAAATCCTGGCTACGGGCCTGTACATAATCCTAAAATATAAGTAAACAAAGTTATATCGTGACAAAATGTTACCACCTGGTTATACAGTATTTGAGAGTTTTTTTCTTTATTCCTGTTAATACATTTAATTATTCCATAATACTACTGTTTTCCCAGGGAAATATGAAGGAATAAAAATCGTATTGAATCGTATTACATGAAAAAATCGTATTGTCCCCGGGAAGAAAATCGTATTGGAGCGTATTACATGAAAAAATCGTATTGTCCCCGGGAAAAAAATCGTATTGGAAAATATTAACCTATTTTTGGTTTTCCTGTTATTTTTAACCTTAGCTAATTGATAAAAGCATTTTCAAAATGTGACATTTTAGAGGAATGTATTATGGAATAAATAGGTTATTTCTGGTCGGGATTGAATATGGGTTTCATTCCTCGGAAAATATGATATTGACCTTGGGAAATATGATATTGACACTCGGTCGCTGCGCTCCCTCGGTCAATATCATATCACCCTTCGGTCAATATCATATTGTCCCTCGGAATAAAACCCATATTCAATCCCTCCCAGTAAATAACCTATATATATACAAAAAATATATAGACTGCCAAAGTTAGAAACATTAGTGGCAGCTTTTGAAAGAGTCAAAGCTAAGCTAATATGAATATTACTTCTCAAATTATCCTCACTATCCTACAAATACTACAACACTGTTCAAAATTATTTGTTGCCATGGTAACAGTTGCAATGGTAACAGATATAAACATTGGTCCCATTTATAGATGCGTCCTATGTGAGTATCTGTATGTACCTGTAACCTGTACCCTGTACCATGTAACTATTGAGTTAATGGATTACAATTTGAATTACTAATTTAATTACTTAAACCCACTAATTTGTTGCTATAGAAACAGAGATTGCCAGAAATCAATTATTCGTATAACATGTCTATATGTGTTTAATGTAAAGGTTTCAAGTTAGTCTTTGCATTAATTTTCCTGTAAAAAGTCAAAGCCAAAGCTGAATTGGAGTCGCAAAAATTCTTAGTGGTGACATAACTACATACCCTGCGTAAAATATTCAAACTTGGTATTAACACAGCAATAAAATGTCACCACCTTGTAACTATTGCAAACTGCAACAGATACCAAACGCCGATCACTGACTGCCGACCACTAACCACCGTCACAAAAAAGTTCATAACAATATCAATTGTGGGGGTGACATAATATAGGGGTCCAAATAGTGTAAAAATTTGTGATATAACATTATGTCACCATATTTTAAGCCATGACAAAAAACTGGTTGACTGAATCAGGCATTCATAGAGAGACCAAGGAGTGGACTGTGAGTATCAGGAAATTAGCATTGCTTACCTCATCAAACTGAATTTTTACATTGGAATGATCCATGATTATCTACTGACCACAGCTCCTCAGAGCACGATCAAGACATTAATCAATCCAGTCAATTTACCTCCCTAACCGATCAACTCATCGAGATTCACCTGCTATCGAGAGTTCCTGACAATAAATAGTTTTTCAGACAATAAATATTTCTTTCCGTTTGATACGAATGTTCTAAAATAAATCCTGTCTGGTCATGGAGAGTTGTATTCATTGTTATCCATGTCATATTCATTGCTATTCATGTCATATTCATTGTTATCCATGTCATAATCATTGTTATTCATGTCATATTCATTGTTATTTATGTAATAATTATTTTGATTCCTGTAATACCCAAAGTTATATATCATTTCAAAGTACATAAATACCTGGAAAGACTATAACACCTTGTTTCATTGCTTCTCATACTATGCCTCAGAAGTGTGTTTTTTCATTAAATCATTTACTCTCTGAATTATTAATGTTAAATGAACTTTTATCTTGCTTATTGCAGTTTGCTTTGTATTCTCTGTTGTTCTTTTGTATTATCTCCTAGGTGAAACAGTGTCTTTATTTGCATAGTGCTGCTTTAGTGCCTCTTTATTCTTCATTTGGTCTCTTTGCTTTATATCAGCATCATGCTTATATTTTTTTTTTCTGTGCCTCTATATCTGTTTTTGTATTGTGCATCTCTATCTTTATTATGTCTCTATTTCTGCTTTGATTCTTAATTTGTATTTTGCCTCTGTATTTCTATCATAGCTCTATGTACTTTCATCCCAACTTACAATTTTCATTTTATCCCTTTTTATTGGACCTCACTGTGTATATTCATCTATATGCCAATATGCCACTATGCTTCTTTAATGCCACTATGCTTCAATTATGCCACTATGCTTCAAGTATGCCACTAAGCTTCAATTATGCCAATATGCTTCCATAATGTCGCCATGCTTCAATTATACCACTATGCTTCAAGTATGCCACTATGCTTCAATTATGCCACTCTGCTTCAATTATGCCACTATGCTTCAATTATGCCACTATGCTTCAATTATGCCACTCTGCTTCAATTATGCCACTATGTTTCAATTATGCCACTTTGCTTCAATTATGCCACTATGCTTCAATTATGCCACTAAGCTTCAAGTATGGCACTATGCTTCAAGTATGCCACTATGCTTCAAGTATGCCACTATGCTTCAATTATGCCACTATGCTTCAATTATGCCACTATGCTTCAATTATGCCACTTAGCTTCAAGTATGCCACTATGCTTCAAGTATGCCACTATGCTTCCATAATGTCACCATGCTTCAAGTATGCCGCTATGCTTTAAGTATGCCACTATGCTTCCATAATGTCGCCATGCTTCAAGTATGCCGCTATGCTTTAAGTATGCCACTATGCTTCCATAATGTCGCCATGCTTCAAGAATGCCACTATGCTTCAAGTATGCCACTATGCTTCCATAATGTCGCCATGCTTCAAGAATGCTGCTATGCTTCAAGTATGCCACTATGCTTCCATAATGTCACCATGCTTCAAGAATGCCACTATGCTTCAAGTATGCCACTATGCTTCCATAATGCCGCCATGCTTCAAGAATGCTGCTATGCTTCAAGTATGCCACTATGCTTCCATAATGTCACCATGCTTCAATTATGCCAATATGCTTCAATTATGCCACTATGCTTCCATAATATCACCATGCATCTCATATGATAATATGCTTCTATCATATTACTACTCTTCTGGCTCTATACTTCCCTGGTGCCACTGGGCACTTGTTTGGCTCTATATCTCAAATTCTCTATCTGCATTACAGAGCGATTGTTTCCAGATACTGTATTCTTAATCCCATACTTGAATTAGCCTCCCAGAGGTAACATAATTATAAAAATGTCCGCCCCCTTAAAATTTTCTAATCTCATCAGTTTTTCTTATTCATGAATAAATAGCTATAGAAGTGTCTGGTATTTTGCTTATTATATAACATGCTTATTTTTGCTTTCGACTTTATAAACACAGATTGCGAAAATGTCAACCATAATATAATGAACTACAGTAAAACCTGTATATTTGTGATCATCTCTCTTATTTGGATACATCTTCATATGAACACTTCTCAGTCTTATTTTTCACCTGCCATATAGTTACCCTGCGTGCAGAGTCTAGTTAAACTACACTCTGCCTAATAGAGACCACATTACAGTTTGGTAGCCCCGCCCCCACGACGGGTACCGGTGACAGTTAGGTAAATCACTTTTGACCTACGCGCTGACCTTCCACCAATCAGCGAGCTTGAAGAAACATGCGCCAAATGCGTTTTAATTAAATATGCGCATGTTATTGGTCAATTCCGGGCTCAACGATGACGTCAGAAGGAATGACCATATAAAGAAAGTCGGTCAAATTTGGCCGACGAACACTGATTGGCGCGGTGAGTTCACAGGTTTATTTTAGTTTGAAAGAGTGAAGACGGAGCTCTCTTTTAAGAAGTGAAGTCAAACGAATGCAAAGGGTACCATATAGTATATGTTAAATAAAAATGTGAACATCTGTCAATCTAAACATTTAAGCCAGTCCCAGTAGAGTTCCACTTAAACAGCTTTTAATTGTGATGAAAATAATTTTTTCGTTCATTCCTATTTTTCCACTCTTACTGTCTGGTGAATTATCTTCAGATCTTCAGACTTTCTATTGATTTAAAAATTAACATAGAGATAGAAATATGACATTGGCTCCATGGGAATGATAATAAAGCTCTACTTATAACATTTTGAAAACCTTGCATAATGAATGATTGATTTGGACAATGGTCTTTCCAATGAAGTGATATGGACTCTAAATATGATTTTTCAAAGCCAAAAGGTTCAATGTCTCTTGCAGTTACATAACAAGGCAAAATGTCACCACCCACCATTTGTTACAGACACCGAACACCAACCGCTGAATGAAAAACACCAACATGCAAACACCATTCACAAAAACGTTGGAGACTTTAACAATATGTCACCACTTGTAGCGTTGATGTAAAAACCTGAAGTGCTTGTAGTTTTATTTGATTTTATCTCAGGTGTTTGCGTGAAATGACTATGCTCATATATGAACTATTATATACTAAATGTGCTTGTTTTTTATAGATTATGTTACTACAAAAGGATAAACAGGTACATAACACACAAAATGTTGTTCCTCATCATTAACATGAAGTACTGATCCATCCATGTACATGTTGTTTAGAAATGGAAATTATTTGTAAAGGACTAACAGTGCTTAGTGCTTAATTAGGTGCTCTGCGAGGTTTGTCAATTACAAATATGTCACGATTGAATACTTCAGACTTAAAAAGCCCTGCGTTGACAATATTTCACAAATGTGATCTGGCTTCTCATAAATAATATCATTTCCTTTAAGTTTAGTCCCCAAAATTATTTCACAAATGACTACTCAGCCATCAGAATGATAATTGTCAAACTAATCATCAAGTACCTATCCAACCATAAACAAGACACTCAGTATCATACTTCACTATAGAAAAAAATTTAAAAAAATAAAAATAAATAAAATGGCTGCCAAGTAATTTAAACAGCATGCCAAAAACCTAATGTGGCCGACACTAGGTGTCATTTTCTAGAAAAATCAAAATGGCCGCCAAGCAATTTAACCAGCAGTCCAAAAACCCAATGAGACCTTGACACTAGTCTGCTCTTGATCCCTAAAAAATTCAAATTGAACATGTGTGTTGTTTTCATTTTTGAATCATGGGGACAAAGACCAAAAGTGGACTGAAAGATAACCTGCTAGAGTAAACCAAAAGATTAACTCAAACCTATAAACCGGGCAAAAGGCTGAGAAATAAATTTACAAAATTTCAAAATAAATTAAGTTACATAAATTGAATTATAAAAGACCATAGAGGACATTTTTCTAGCACATGATCCTTCTTTTATATGCCATTGTGGTGTCTAAGATTGTGACATGTCTTAGATGTTGCATGTTTTGTATATATTTTTATGATAAATAAAACAAATAAATATAGATAATATGACTTACCACTCCCTCTGTAGCACATTGGAAGACATAACACAGGAATCTTCCAGTGCTAGGCTCTCTTGAGATGAAACCAAAGTAATCTGGATGCTTAATACCCTGCAAATGCCATAACAATAAGGTTACAAATCATGTATATGGATTAATCAAATGACTAATGGGGTAACGTCATGTGATAGACTCAAAGGTTCAGTTTTATGAATCATTGCAGCATTCAGTGGGTTCACATGTGAGAAAAGCTGATTTCTCCAAAAAGAGGCGAAAATAGGGATCGAGATCAACGGTGTGAATAACTAGTATGTATCCCATGAGAGGGATATATTAGTTCAGAGGAATAGCAGTTCTCATTTGTCTAAGAACTGAGAACAAAGAAATGAGTGGGCAATTTCATAGATTTAGCCAAAAGGGCCTCAAAAAGGTCTAGTTATTGAAAAAATCAGTGTACTTTAGCCTATACCCATCTGCCAATGAATTTTATGGGATACAAAAATGTTAATCTGAAAACAGACATTGCCTCTAAAGAAATGAATATTTACAACAAAACATAGATGGCAACAGTGTATTATGGAACCATATTTAGTCATATCATAGGCTCATATCTTTCAACAAGTAGTGAAAAATTTAAGATTAGTACTCCGACAAGCCCTATGTTGCTATTCCCCTTTTCATTCTGTCTCCCTCAGAAACAGGAAGATGTGAGTCAGGCAGACGCCTTGAGCGAACTAACAGTTTAAATAAATAATAAACGACCTTCAGGCCTTAACCCCCAAAAATTTCAAAATCACGCCATTCTTAGTACTTTTCAAGTGATTTTGGCCCAAGGTTGTGAAATGTGAACACCCTAGAATTTTTTGAAAAGTGAAGCCTTGGAAACAGCTGGCCACGAGCCTGATCTTCTCAACCAAAGCAGAGCAATTGTGCTTTTCATTGCTCTTCAATATAATTATTAAGAAAGAGCAACTTTTAAAAATGGAATCACTGCATAATTGTCATACTGGATTACTGGTATTTGTTATTTAGATTTAGATTTTCTGGAGATAGCGGTGAGCTTGAAGGGTGGGGGAGAAGGCTTTAAATATACATACCTGTGAACAGAAAGAAATGTCTTTAAATCTTCTTTCTAGTATAATACTCTTCTTATCTGGACTAACGAGGCATAAATCTGTGCTACCAATCTGTAACACCATTGTTCTGTTACGCCTAACCCTCCCTTCTTTAGCAACAGTCTTCTCCTGTTTTGGTTTAGATTCATTTTGAGCGTCAGTTTCATCCTGGGAGCTCCCAAAAACACTACCAGCCAAGCTGATATTGTCTAAGGCAATGATTTTAGTTTTTGGATTTACTTCAGTTGAATCTGTTAAACCTCCAGTTCCATTGTTATTAAAATTATCAGAACCATCAAGTAGATCGTCCTGACTCCGGGACAACAGCTTCGACATTGATTGACTATCGTGGATACCATTTTCCTGAGAGCGTAAACCTGCGTTACTTCCACTGCTATTCCTGCGACGTCTTTCCGCCCTTTCCCTCTGTAATTCATGATTCTTAAATTGTTCAACTGCAATATCGATAAAAGTAGGTGGCGCTTTTTTCTCAGATACCGTAACTTTACCAGTGTATAGAACCTCGTAAACTTGACTTCCTGTGCGATCTTGTAAATCATCGAAGGATCGGCCGGTCTTTATTGTTGGATTGTCCTTTAGATCCTTGGTTGCTTCCCTTATTGCACTAAACAGCTCTGGTACCTGAAAAATAAATGTAAAAATAATGTGCTGTTAAACTTTGAAGGAGTTATCAATTCATCAATCAAATACCAGAACATTTGTATTAACCTGAAGATTTTTTAATGTTGTTGAAAAAATGAATTCTAATTTTGAATAAATAAAAATATGTTGAATAAATGTTCAAAACTTGGTCAGAATATTTTCAAAGGAATGTCAGAAAGTCTATTAATTTGTAATGCTGATTTTTGAATAAAATGAAAATTTCATCCAAGAATTGAAAAAGCACTTAGCCACAGATTAAACAGCTGTTTTGATATCAAATGTTCAAAACTGACAATAATATTATGTTGCTATGTCAACAAATACTATTGTTCTGAAATATAATTCCACTTATAAATAGTTAAATGTTAACCTTTTTTGGTAACCCTTAAAATCAACAATAGTATTCATGTACATGTATGGTGTTTTATGAAAAATCTACTGTTGCTATGACATCTCATAATACTGCTATAACAATTATGTTGCTATGGCAAACTCATATTGCTATGACTACCTGGGATAGGTTAGATGCTGAGGAGACGTCCCTTAAGATCACAGATGGTACACCACCTATCCTACCACCCGGACAACTATATCTCCTCATACTTCTCATAACTCCCTATGTTAGTATATCCTCCCAATTATTCCTGAATCTGAAACTTATTTGATTTTTGTTTGGTTTTCTATTCTAGTTTCTTAGAATTGCTCATCGTTTTCGTCAGTCTTGCTGTAAAATTTTATTCCAAATATATCCTAGTAATCCACTTGATAATTGCTTCTATTGTTTCCTCCAGAGCCTGGACTTCTGGCCTAGACCTACTACATCAAAAAAGTTTAAACTATCTCTCTCAGAACACACTCTCCAACATACTCCAAACATCAATCCTCCAGGAAGGAACAGAGTGAATAATATCTGCAGTCCTGCATTTGGAGGAAGTGAGAAAAAACTGAAAGTAATCAACAATGAGCGAAATAATAATTTCCTTGATATTAATTGCTGATCCAGCAAAGATACCAAAATCTACCCAATAGAGTAAAATATTCCAATAAGATTTGAGGATCAATCGATCAGTAGCATCTACGGTGATCTAACAATCAATATAATCCCCCTTTGAGGACAAACTCCAATAATTTCTCCAATATTGCTCGTGCAAATTCAATTTCAAATTAAAGAATCAAAGAATTTCTGCTACTTTTCGCTCCCAAGTGGCTCGCATCAAGCTTTGAAGCATAATGTAACTGTTATAGTTATGAAGCTACAATAATTTGTTCCATAATTTGAGTTATTTTGCCATTAAGCAGAAAACGTGTAATTCAGTATACAGGATGTAATATTAAAGACACTTTCCTGATCAAATATCAGTATGATATTTAAAAACAAATTTGCAGTGATAAATGCTGATAATTGAGTCTTTTCACAGGATATCGAAGCATCTGATGAAGAAATTATCAGAAAATCTGTTCAGCAAATTGATATTATGTCTTTGTTTTATTTTACATTTGCCAGAGAGTCAAATGAGAATAATATTTGCAAAAGTGAAATGTATTCCTGTACCTACTATAATAAGAGATCAGACCTTTAATAGAAAAATAGGTACAAAAGTTTGTGATATTCAAAATCCTTGGGAATGGGATATTAATATGGCAAGATATACTAGTCAAACATGAATATTCGAGCAAAAATAGTTTGTTCTGATTTTCGAAGACATCTTTAGGACAAAAATCAGAGACCCTAAATGATCCTCTTTTTTATACTCATGTATTAGTATGATAGCTGACTGGGAAACCAAAAACGACTGGAATTTAAAATTCAATTGACTCACAAATGATTTTGGTACCATTGGAAAGGTTATAATATGTAAAGGGATGGGAAATTATATTGATTTGAACTGAAATTACATCTGTTGCCATAAAAAAGTTTTATTCCCGAACAACTACTTAAATTATCTGATTTTTATTCCCAAACATACAAAGGCCAATCCAGAATTTTTGATAAAAATGCTGTATCTTTTTGAGGTTACCATAGCAACCATAGATTAAGAAATAGTCCTTATCATCATCTTAATTTTTATGTAACTTACAGTGAAATGAATGACCCAGTTACTCTGTAAATATTGTAGAAAACTAATGATAAAATTTCAAGTGAGAGCATTTTTATCAGAACTTCTGAAGCTGCCCTTGTACAACTCCTGACACATCCCCACTCTCTCCCAAGCACACATGTTTCATTCCCCAGTCTAGTTATATTATCCCCAGTCCCACAATTAATTCTACTTACAAAGATATTCTCATTTACAAGCAAACATACAATTCCCTTCACTTCCCAGAACCCAATCCCCTCATCAAATTATATGTAAATTCCTATTTTTAATTCAAACAACAAACATGTTGACATGCCTCTAATGAATTAGAAAGGTTGATTAAAAAACTTCTCATTCATTCTAAGTTAATCAACACAAGCTTTACCTTGTTATTTGCATTTATTATTCATTAAATGTTGCTCCCCGAAGATAAAGTCGATAGGTCATGGATTTCTACTTAGTACCACATGACATAGCGCAAAAGCATAAAATGTACAATAATCTCCCCAGCATTAAAGCAAGTGGGTACAGCACCCAACTAAGATTTTGAAAATAAGCTTGAATCCACCTGAAAATATATTTGCACCCCCTTTAAAATGAGAAAACTCATGAAAAATGACCATATTTTGACCAACTTTGGTCTGAATTGTGAAAATGAGAATTTTGCACCCACTTGAGAAAAAATCCTGTGGAGATCACTGATAATGATTCTGATTAGTATGTTCTAATAATAAAAAAGCAAAACACATGAATCAATACAGTTAAACCCGAAGACAAAGTCAAGATTTCATAGATTTCTATTTAGTAACACAAGACAAAGAGCTCAAAAATTAAAAGTGTTGAGTAATATAAAAAGCAAAACACAATAATGGATACAATAAAACCTTTGCTTGTGAACACTTCTTTAAAATGAACACCTCATTCACATTTTCAGTAATATATTAGTTAAAATGATTCCCGAGGACAAAGTCAAAAGTTCAGAGATTTCTATCTAGTAACACGAGACAAAGTGCACAAACACAAAAAATGTTGAGTAATATAAAAAGCAAAACACAATAATGAATCCAATAAAACCTTTGCATGTTATAACACTTATCTAAAATGAACATCTCATTCACATTTTCACTCTCATTTTTGGATACTCCACAGACATATATATTACGTTTGAAACATTGACTCTGAACACCTATCAAAAATCAAAATGAACACTTTCAGCCATTCCCAGTGGTGTTCACTTTAGAGAGGTTTTATTGTATTCTTCTTTAATATCATTTGCTTCCATATAACAAGACCCCTCAAATATGCTACAGCACACTATACAGTAAAACCTGTCTAAGTGAACACCTCTATCTATCTCTAGTGGATACCCTTCCTCCACATATACTCTATTGACTTCTGTATAAACTACCATTTCTGTTGAGAACACCCACCAACACTGAACGTTTTTTCTTGGCAAAAAAAAGTTCAGTAAAAACAGGTTTCACTGTATACACAAGCACAATAAACAGTATATTAATTTTGTATCTGATCAATTTTATCCTCCTCTTTTATCGATGTTATCCCAGTAGTTATGATTCGTTGTTAAAATTCTTTTTACATCATCCATGTTAAATGCGCTTTCCACTTGTTTGATTACAACATACTATATTATTACTTGCACTTTGTTATTTTCTATTTGTATTCAACATGTGCATCATATTCTCTTTTTAAGCCGCATGTTTTGAATTTAAGAAAATAATGAAGTTGTCTGTGTCAAACAGAGCAAAACTCCTATTTCTATATGTTGTTATAAAATAGCTTTCAACATTTTTAAAGTATTTATTTTATGTGTCTTTTGTATAAGCTTGTGACCTGGAAAGGTTTGTTAAGTTGACTTGTGCCGTTTACTTATTAGCGTGTTGTGAAAATGATACAGAGACTGTAAACAAACACAGCTGAGTTCTAAATAATAGGGGGCTACTACACAGGCACTGATGATACAGTTGCTACTACAACCAATTCACAAACATGTTTTGACTCTATTGGCTACTATAAACAGACATGTTTGACAATGAAGGCTATTAAATAGATATGTTTGGCCATGTGGGTTCATAAATAGACATGTTTTGACTCCATTGGCTATTATAAACAGACATGTTTTGACTCTATTGGCTACTATAAACAGACATGTTTGACCATGAAGGCTATTAAATAGATATGTTTGGCCATGTGGGTTCATAAATAGACATGTTTTGACTCCATTGGCTATTATAAACAGACATGTTTTGACTCTATTGGCTTTTATAAACAGACATGTTTGACCATGTGGGCTACTAAATAGATATGTTTGACCATGTGGGTTCATAAATAGACATGTTTTGACTCTATTGGCTATTATAAACAGACATGTTTGACCATCTATAGATATGTTTGACCATATGGGCTACTAAATAAATATATGTATGTTTGACCACATGGGCTTATAAATAGATATGTTTGACCAGTGCTACTAAATAAATACATGTATGTTTGACCATATGGGCTTATAAATAGATATGTTTGACCATATGGGCTACTAAATAAATACATGTATGTTTGACCATATGGGCTTATAAATAGATATGTTTGGCCATATGGGCTACTAAATAAATATATGTATGTTTGACCATATGGGCTTATAAATAGACATGTTTTGACTCTATTGGCTCATAAATAAACATGTTCAACCCCATGGACTGCTAAATAGACATATTTGACAGAGTGGACAACAAAATAACACTAATCATAATACTGCTCAGCTTGAGGAAATAACATGTTTTAGGCCAGTCATATGGTTTACATTCTAAATCCAGGAACTCTTTACTTGCTTCTAGGCTTGAAGGCCTGGAAATCTATTTTGTTTGAAAACTACTCCAGTTTGTTTCGAAGGTCAATGTTACAGACAAGTGACGTCTCAAGTTTCCCCAGATAGGAACACTTATCTGGCATTTACTCACTTATTGGTGCGAACAATACATTCCAATCATCTGTTTCATCAATTATCTAATGACGTCAACATGTTCTGAAATGACCCTCTCCCTGGCCTGAAATGACATTATCTCTAGACTCCCTTTTGCGTGAATTGACCCCCTCCCTAGTCTAAAATACCCCCCCCCCCATATAATCCATAAACTGAATTGACATATTCTTAAATGACCTCATCCCTTGCCTGAAATACATACCTTACCCCTCAAATAATCTCCTTTGTCTGAAATAAATTTCTCCTAATATCATTACTGTTACACTTGCTTGAATATGAGAAATTGAAAAATTGGCATATTCCAACTTTTTAACTTTGTGAATTTATATGAATTATGATTGATATAAACCTAAGAGCACATATCTATATGTTTATTTACTTAGGAAATTCATAAGAAAAGTTTTAAAGGAAATACAAGAACACAACAAACATACAGGAGGTCGTTGTCTTTGGGCAATTCACTAAAACTAAAAACTGATGTATTAGTTCGTATGATTAGACAAACTTCATATAGTATGCAGCACCCACCTGAGATTTTTTTTAAATAGGCTTGCACCCACATGAAAATCCATTTCCACCCACTTGAAAATGAGAAAAATCATGAAATATTGGCATATTTTGACCAATTTTGGTCTGAATTGTGAAAATGGGAATTTTGCACCCACCTGAGAAAAAATCCTGGGGAGATCAAAGTATACAGTATATCTTCAAAATAATATCTCTACACCGATGATTAAAACATATTGTATGAACTATTTGTTTTCAATTAACCCAGTTGATGATGGCATTGATGTATATCTTTGTAAATAACATGATGCATTACATTTGACATAAACACAGAGAGTACATATGGTTTAAATCTCATATGAAACAATGTTGAAACAATCAACTTTCAGCAAGGAGTGTTGGCTCCCAGAGTTCCAACTCAATATTTTCAATCTCCAAGCAATTTGTTCACTGCTGATTTCTATGGCAAAGAATGCATGAATTCGAATGAACTACACGAAGACTGACGATATTCTAGCAATATTGACAACAACAATGAAAATGTCGTTATTTTCTGACATTATAACCGACTATAAATTCATTATCAGCGATCTAAAAGATTCGAACTAATATCTTGATCACTTCTTATGTGTTTTGAATTTTTGCTTGATTTAAAACCAAAACTCGCAAATTAAAATTCTGAAGTGAAAATTGGTGGCTGTTTGTTTTGAATTTTGTACTCAAAACATGACACCATATATGGCAGAATATAAAGTTCGTGGAATCCTGTAATGCCCTTTTCTATATAGCTGCCATCTTTTGTATAAACGTAGGAATATATTTACAAATCAATAAACTTTTTATTTGTTTTTTGACATCTCCTGTTTTAGCCTTTGCCATTAGCCCATCTATTTTTTACCCTGATATCATGAGCTAGATATGAAATTCTTTAACACAATGTAAGGTTCTTATATAATTTTAATCCTCAAATTCATGTACTAAACCTTAGATGATTCTTAAAATATGCCTGAAAGAACATAGTCTTAAACCTCTTTACAATGATTTTTACTGTATGAAAATGTAGAATTGAATATATAGTCTAAACCAACCTTTACACAAGAAGGAAATACTTCATCATTCAATAATATCCTCTTTATCAAAGTCCGCCTTTGATTAAGTAATCAAAATGTCATTAATTCTATGTAAATTGTGGTAATCTGAAGAGCTATTAATAGATAAAGCAGGCAGATTAAAAGTACAGTAGTATTGGAACAAATCTATGGCAACATAACTTTCCATTCTTAACTGAGACTGAACAAGCTTTCTCCCTTTTGGGTTTGCCCATTAATGCTGCAAAAAACTAGGTGCTCAGATGTGAGTTTTTCTAATCCAAATGCTTTTTCTGACTTGTATTTAAAAGGACTGCATTTTCATTCTAGTATGATCTCCCTCCATCCATTATGTGGGGAGTCATTGTGTTTTTTTAATCTCCTTCATTGAAATGGAACATTCAATTTCTCTGAATTTGAACCTGTGATCAGACTGCTATTTCATATAAAATGTGTCTTGGACCAATGCAATATCAGGAGTGTATTAAAAAGGGTCTAAGAAGATAGAAGATTGTACACAATGAGTCCATGTTAGGAGAAAGGGGAAAGGCCTCAAAATTGGTCTTTACTAATGTATTTAAACAGATTGCCACTTAAAATTCCAAACTTGAAAATATAGATTAAACATGTATTAACCTCAAACTCATGGCATATTTAGCTTTCCATATAAAACATATTTGTATTGTGTATAATAATAGTATGATATTTATTTCTACCCAATTTGTAACACTAATCCTGATTGGTCAATACCTAGTCACGTGTTCCGAAACAGATTTACTATTTCCTTCCAAAAGTTATATTCCCTCAAATGTGATGTCAGTGGGAATATACATTTGAAATAGTGACTGCCTAATTTCCAGCAATAGTGTAAATTATTTCCTCAAGGGAATATCTTCTAAAATATACTATTCCCGAAGCCGCAGGCTGATCCCATGAGACAATGGTTTTGAGATGATGGAGCAAAATGTCAAGCAAAAAAGTGACAACATTCATTTTTAATTTTGTTTTTCACTTGCAAAATTTGTTTTGACTAAAAGCACTTTCCAAATAAATACAACTCAGATGAAGGACACTTTTTTACAATATTGTTTTGAACGTTCCAATTTGAGATTTTGAAAAGGCTTGCACATACTTTACACCAATTTGCACTCACTGAACTTAAAATTGGCAGATTTTGACCATTTTTGAGAAGAATTGTAAAAATAAGAATTTTAATTTACACACACTTAAGACGAAATTCTTGGCGCAACTACAGAAAAGAACATCAAAAAGATAATTTATGAATAATTTTATTTGAAATAATCAGTCAGGTGATAAATGGACATTTCAATGTCAAAATAAGAGACATATCTGATGGGTGAAGGACCTAAAGTATTGTTCTCATAAAAAGTGACCTTTACAGATAACAAATACATATGCACAATACATGTAACAAAAACATCCATAAGCCAATATTATCTCAATGCATTCTGAGTGCATCGTACTCAAAAATAAGAAGATTTGCCAATGAATAAGTCTGATTATTATCTTTACCTAAAATAATAAAAGGTATATATATTAATGAAAATAATTTAATTTTGATTGATTGATTAAATGAAAGCTTCATCCACTACACTATTTGGATTATCGTTTGATCTGGTCTTACATAATCAGAATAAGTCAATCAAAATCTAGCTTTACTTCGTAATGTTCATCTACAGTAGAGGCCATGAAAGGTGCATTCAGGGTTAGTAAAGATATTTTCAAACTTCAAACTGGATATTTGTCCAAAGCAGAAACTAGTATACCAGCTATTACTTCATTTCCGATCTTCTAGGGAAGGCCATAACATATAACACACATTCAATAGAACAGCTAGATTTGGGGTCTAAAGATCTTCATCCTCCTAAGTATCCAGAATCCGTACCTCCTTCTTCCCCCTGCTATAACCAATTTGGAAGCGCCCGATTAAACTGAATCACATGATTTAATTATGCGCAATGACTTTTGCATGATTTCTGTCGCAGTGTTGCGACAGCCAATCAGATGGCGAGTATGTAATCGGGAAAATGCTAACTGCTTATCGCAGGGGGTAAAAAGAAAGAATATATTCTGGATTTTGAAGCCTTGTAATCGGAGGATGAAAGATCTTTTCAGGATCAAAATTTGATATTTGTCCAAATCATAGAGTAAAAATCTAGTATCTTAGCTTCAGGGTTAAACAATACAAGCATTTGATGTGTAAACCTTCATTAAGGTAGCTCTGGTAGAATATTTTAGACATGCCTGATAATGTTAATCTTGCTATTTAGCTAGATTGTTAATGCTGCTTAGCCTACCTAAAATTTAATAGTATTTGAATATTGATTGAATAAGAGCAATCTAAGGTCAACTACAGTAAAACCTGTCAAGTAGAACACCTCTGTAAGTAGAACACCTTGCAGTAGAACACCTTAAATGTCTAGTGACCCACCAATGAACCTCCATAACAGGAACACCCAAGTAGAGCATCTTTTGTAGCTAGAGTATTATACTTATACAGGTTCAACTGTATCTGTTTTTCTTGATTTCATATAACTACCAGTTTATGAATATTGATGGGAGTTGCAAAGTAATATGTACAATGCATATGTTAATCTGAACAACAGATAAAAACTGGTTAACCATCAATTTTAAACAAAGCAATAGATCTGGTATTTATTGAGGACATTACATTACAATATCAGATAACAGTGCCTGGTATATAGTGACTATGTTGTGTGTATTTACAGTATTGTTTCCTATTTTTACCTTTATAATAGTTTGGTATTGCCACCTTAAAAGAGAGCTTCATGACATGAAAAAATGAATGCATGAGGCTCTGATACTCATGGTATTTTCCTGTTATTTCTGTTAAAATGATTACAAAATATACCATTGTACCATGGTCTTCAGTGTGAGAGGTTGACATCAAGAAAGGACTTCATTTATGGAAAATAAATTGGAAAGAAGTGAAATACCCATAGACCAAGGATGAGAAAGGATATTTATATTATAAAACAATAATAACCACTTCTTTAATGATATTTATCTGAGAATATAATATAAATATCTTGACTTTTCTGTATTTCGCTCTTCAAAATAACTATGTCCAGGAAAGTATTCTGAACTTAGTCTCAAAGTGTTCAGGACTTTGTGCATTTTCACTCAGGATAAAAGTAATTTACCCTGCGTTCAGAGTCTAGTTAAACTACACTCTGCCTAGTAGAGACCATATTACAGTTTAGTAGCCCCACCCCCACGACGGGTACCGGTGACAGTTTGGGTAAATCACTTTTGACCTACGCGCTGACCTTCCACCAATCAGCGAGCTTGAAGAAACATCTGCCAAATGCGTTCTAATTAATTATGCGCATGTCATTGGTCAATTCCGGACTCAACGATGACGTCAGAAGGAATGACCATATAAAGAACGTCGGTCAAAATTGGCCGACAAACACTGATTGGCGCGGTGAGTTCATAGGTTTATTTTAGTTTGAAAGAGTGAAGACGAAGCTCTCTTTCAAGAAGTGAAGTCAAACGAATGCAAAGGGTACAGTAATTTGGAAAGTTAGTGTACTAAACTGCATCCCAACGTGTTTAAGTGACTTAGACAAAAATGATGGCCATGTATATGTCCCTACATTACAGATTGTACTAACTTGTGTAAATATTATTATAATGAATATTATCTTTACAAGGTCCTCATAAACATTATAAAGTATTCTTACATATTAGTGTGATGAGATAGTCAACTTAAATTATCTGGGAGATACCTGATTGATTATCCTGTCACCCAAGTAGCAAATCTTGAAAATGGTAATACCTGGGAGTCTAGAAGTTACATCTAGAAATTATCAACTTTGAAAATTGAATTTTCTTTGAAATGTGACCCCATAGACCCCATGTTGTAAAATCACAAAAAGTGAAATATCTTTTCATGTGTTGGGCAGATAATATTTTCTTTTAGTGGACATATTTTAATTTGTATAACTATCACATATATCAGGGCAATATGAAAAGTGAACCACTAAAACTGAAGAATATTCATGTTTTAGAAAACTTTGTAATACCCTGCCATGTTATTTCCCCGAATTAGCCACCTGGTGGCGAAACTGGTAACTGGTGGCGAAACTGGTTACTACCTACTCGCATCTGAGTAATTATTGCATGAAAATAATAGAGTACGGAGACGTATTTGTATGGTCAAATATAGCATTTAATTGCACCTTACTACTTAATTGAATAGTTATAGTGTTTATTTTTGGGAAGTGAAGCTTCTTATAATTGATATTTTTGTGCAAAGAATTTCTCTGCAATTCCCACAGGACAGAACATAAGCTTGATTGACTTTTAGTCTTTTGGGTGCGGACTAGGGCGGGGACTGCTGTAAACTAGAAATAAACACTCACCATATGTTCCCCAGAAACTTGAAAGACGTGGCAGGAAAATGGTGCATCTACATTTGACCTCATGAGATATGCAAATATAGTCTGGTCATTTTGCATTCTGGCAAACCTTGAAAGACTATGTAATTGGTGTTCAAATAAGATGTCACTATCTAACGTCACAGCTTTCAGACATTGCCAATTGTGAAGTATGTGGAGATCGATTTCGATGAACTCTCTTTTACGTCTGATTTCCGACATAATCCATGGTAGCATTTGCTGTGTATATCGCCTATCCAATGTTGTATTTCCTAGATAAATCAGCGGGAAACATGTTCTTCCCTTTTCCTCTTCTTTGGTATTGTCTGTCATAGTGAAGGTCTAAATGAAGCGCATTACAGGTTTTCTCTTGAGGAAATGTTGATCATCTGTAGTCAACCTGAACCACAGTCAGGGGCTATGGTCAGTGGTCATAAAAACTCGACTGGAAAAATATTTTATTGAAATGAATCGCTGGGTTGATTTTGTTTCAGGGTAAACAAACTTGTTATAGAAGTAAGTCAACACTTTGTAAAATTTACGATATTTGAGTAGGCATAAATTGTGATGCAATGAAAGTATAATATATGTTGATCTTAAATCATAATTACCTGAAAACTGGATGAATTAAAGATTCTACTTCCACTTTTGATTTTTCAGTTTTAGCTCTCGCGGAAAACGAGACTTTGGACGAGAATAAAAATGGCGCTCAAAATAAAAATATTTTGATCAGAATTTTATACGATTTTGCGTATTCCACGATGCTGTATCCACATCTGATCCATTCTTTGGTGTGAATATTACATTAATTATGGTTAAGAAAAAATTGAAGACATCTAAAAAGATCAAAAAACGCGGTAAGGAAGTTATAATAATTTACTCAACTTTTTGAATCATAGAGTCCATTTCACTGCTTCATTTCGTCAGTAGAACGGCAAAAATAAGAAATTGGGAGACCATTGTGCAATAATATATGGAAAAGTATATTCATAATGTACATGAATGGCATTTGTATATCTTGGATTGCTTCTAGTTTGGCTTATAAAGTGTGTGGCCTCTTATATTTGGATGTTTCTCTGCCATGTTATTTTCAAGATTAACATGGCTGAAATTCTTCAAATTACAAGACGGCACAGGCTTATTGCACAAAAAACTAAAAGATCTGAAATATACAAATGTCATTCATGTACATTATGAATATACTTTTCCATATATTATTGCACAATGGTCTCCCAATTTCTTATTTTTGCCATTCTACTGACGAAATGAAGCAGTGAAATGGACTCTAGGCTAAGGATTAGCCTAGTAATAGTAAGCTGTACTTCTATATACAGCTTACTATTACTTAACCCTTAGCCTATGTTTTGAATCAATATTTTCTTTAGTTCTACTCTAGACAAATCTTCTAGGCCTAGCCCAATTTAGGCATTTTCATGGTTGTAGATTACTGTACATTCAGGTTCAGCTGTACATTTTATCGAAGTCAGGTTGATAGAGTAAGGTGTAGACGGGGCCACTTGCCCCCCTAAGTTGGTTCATCGAAGTTCCGGCATAGACCAGACTCAGGACAGGAATTTGTATCAGTTTAGAAAACTGCAAGATTTAGCTTATATTTGAACAAATGTGTTGTAGTCACTGTCAGAGGCATTATGCAATATTTATTGAAATAAAGATCTGATTCCATCTTGAAATCCTAGGTCTGATCAGACTTTCGCCATTGTAACACATGCATCTATTGCAAGACTTATGCCTGGCACAACTGTCACCATGTTATTAGGTGTTTTGAAGTTTCGCAAGGATCATGCCATGACCATGGTATTGTTATCGTGAAAGCCTGACCGTGACAGTGCTATGCTATATTGCAAGGCGTGTCATGACCGTGGTAATGTTAAAGCCTGATATGACTGTGACAATGCTATATTATATTGCAAGGCCTGTCATGACCGTGGTAATGTTAACGCCTTAAATGATCGTGGCAATGGTTGTAAGGCCTGTCATCACCGTGGTAATGTTAAAGCCTGATATGACTCTTGAATGAGATTAGAATTATAGTTTGTGGAAATGAATTATGAGTTAAAGTAGTAGTAGTCTAGATTTACATATTTAAGGTAGATAAACGATGACATTTTTCATTACAGTATCAGGGCTTGCATTAACGGCGTCCCATACATGTTAAGGACTCAAAAATAATTTGGAGGACGCAAAAATTGAAAATATTTCCGTTTTTTGGACTCAAATTTTTTTTAGGTCAATACTACAATGTGTTTACAACGATACCTAACAAAAACAAATAATTATGATCTCTCACCTTTATTTGAATCGTAAATAAGGCTCAACATGTTGAATATTTACAAACAATCATGATTCTCTCGAATTTTTTCGACTTTGTTTATTTTTAGATTTGAAACCATGACACGCCACAGTTTTTCCTATTCAGAAACAAATATTAGGTTATTCATGAAATAAAATGTATTCATTGTCGAATGAACGAACATGCATTTATTCAGTCCGTGCTTAACGTTTACTTCCGTTTTGAATTCGCGGCAAGAAATCAAAAACTGAAAATATGACTAGAAATAGGGGACACACTTTTTATTTTTCAAAGGACACACTTTTTTTTAAAAATTGCGTCCTTGGGACTCACAAATGTTCTAACCTAATGCAAGCGCTGCAGTATTCTCATGCTAATAAATGTCACTTAATATAACCATTATCACGGTCATGTTGTGCTTTAACACTACCACAGTCATGACAGGCCTTGCAACCATTGTTACGGTCATATCAGGCTTTAACCTAACCACAGTCATGACAAGTCTTGCAATATATTATAGCATTGTCACAGTCATAATCAGCTTGCATTGCTTCAAAATCTCCTCTGTGAATAATTTGTATCTCTTTGGGGGAATGGTTTGAACTTTGTTTCACAATTTATTTCCATAGATAGCAGACAATGATAACTTTTGCCAAGTGGCAAGATAGTTCTATTATTTGTAATTGTAATACAATAATATGATCAAGCACATACAAATTGGGAGGTTTTTATAAATCATTTTTTTTATAAAAATATTCATTTTGCAGGTGTGCATTAGAAAAGAGGTGGAAGAACAAGATACAGGTCTCACATTTTATTTACAGTTTTAATGTTTCTTCTGTTGTTTTGCAGGGTTGAGAGAAGATGTGAGAGTTCACACGGGTCTACCTCCCCAGGTTGAAGGCCAGTTGAGATGCTACCTGAAGTTATCCGTAAAAGAGTTAACATGGAACATCCAAACGGCCCCAGAGGACACATATGTCAGGGTGTTGTGGTGGGGAGAAGATGGGGATGGATCATATTTCAGGTATTTATGCAAACTTGATATTTTTCAAAAATTTACTTTCTCGTATTGCTTTCCTGTTTTACTATCAGTTCTGCATTTTGTATAATTACCTTCATATATTCTTAACATATTACATTTTAGGTTTTTGCCAGTTTTTGTATTTTTTTGTATTTGTGACATCTAACTTCCCTTTCACCTTCCTTTTGTAATATCCATTCTGCGTTTGTGTAATTACACTTACATAGGTTCTTAACATATTACATTTTCAATACTTTTTATTTTTCCAGTTTTAAATCTGATTTATATTCTCCCTATTTAAAATGTCTAATTCCTCATTTTCAGGCCCCTGTGTGGTAAAAGAGTTGAGAAATCTCAGTGTGTGACCACTGCTAGATATGCTGTCAGGTCTGGTCCTAAGCAGTTTGCAACTTATCTTACAGGTAGTGGAAATGTCCATAGGTTTTTTAGATAGATGAAAGTTTCACAGAATTTGTTAAAGTCTGGGGAAAATTTTACAGTTATATCTCCATAGATTCCTGATCCATGTACAACATTTTTATTATATAGAAGTCACCATTTTTTCTGACCAACATTCACTTTTTAAGGTACTGAAAGTTGCGTATATTAATTTTTGCAGGTTTTGCTATGATTTTTTCAAACCTTTTTTGTAGACATGGGTTCATTGTTGTTAGAAGTCCTAGATGGGGCCAAATCACCCGTTGGTAGAGCACATGTTGATGAAATATCCTTGTTGTCCCCTACAAGGACCATTAGTGGGTGAGTCTACTAACAATGAACTTTTCATGTTGTTAACAAATCCAGCTAGAGGTTATACATTTCCCCCTAATGCCTTTCCTTGTTTTAAGCTCTAAAATTGAGATGATGAATATATCATTAAAAAAAAATTTCATTACATATTAGCATTTTGATAATCCAGAAGAGTTTAATAGAATACTTTAGAAAATCAATAGCACAAACACATCCTATGAAACATTGCATTGAGCATCAACTATCAGCATCGAATAGGAAAGGGGTGCTTTTGTTTTAAGGTCTACAAATATTGCACAATATTTATTCTCTCTACGTGTCTGTGTTGTAGTGCATATCCCGTGTTTGCCCCATCTGGTGAAAAACTTGCAGAGTTACAAGTTTCAGTTGGATTAGAGTCAGTAATGAGTGAGTATAGAATTTTTACTTTCAAACCAAAGTAGCATTGCTTTACCAAGTTTGATTAAATCCATAAAACATAGGTTTATCCATAAATTCCCACATATTGTCTCCAAACTGATAATTTTTAATATTTCCACCTGAAATTTTTTAGAGGAAGATTGTCTTATAGCATCAAAAAACGGGTAATGAATAAATACTGTAGGAAGATGTTCTCTGTTTTGGACTTGATTGTGAACAACTCTTATTTCAATTGTTTGTTGACAAATCTGATCTCATCATAATACCTATGTACACACATTATTTAAGATTTTGAATGTTTTCCAGGTTCTTATGACAGCTCGGGGTCTATACCTACCACTGATATGAGTATAGGCCTGACACAGAGTGATTCTGATAACCCAGACTCAAGGTCCCTCCAGAGTTTGAGGTCCCATCAGGATTTAGGGTCCACTTCAAGTAGGACATGGGGACCCAAGTCAGGACCAAGTTCATCAACTGATGCCCCAATGAAGGTGGATAATATTATTTTTACACACAATCATTTATGTACACTTCTTGACCATTATTAGATCAAAATAATTATTTGAAATGTAGCTGTGATATAAATCATTTTCAATATTGCAGTGGTCACATTTGCTCTGATTTTCAGTACCTGCACCCGGCGGAGGAGCATTTTGTGTTCAAAATTGCATTCAGTTTTGAACAAAAGACTCAATGGCCAGGCGCCTTTGTTGTAGATCAGAGCAAAAGCGACCACAGCATATATTTACACACTAGACTATTTCAGATAATGAAATCAGTTTTTTTGAAGTTTGGTCACATTTCCATCCAAGTTTACACAATGAGTGCGTCTTTAGTGAGTCAGAATTAGTTTGAACCATAACCATTTGAACAAAAAAAGTTGGTGCAAATTAGAATGAGCTGTTGCACATAAGTTCAAATACCAAGCAAGAATGGCATCCAGTGTACAAATAATTTACCAAATGATGAATGCTGGAAAATGATCCAAATTTATTTTTTCAGACCTACAGATTGTCTCAAGAAAGGGGCACAGAGGGATCAATTACATCAAGAGGACTGGGATCATCCAGAAGTACTCCAACAGAAGACTCTTCCAGAAGTACACCAAGGGGAGTGGATGATCAGCTGTTCTCAAGGAAGTTGACCAATGAACCACCAGTTAGAGAACAGCCCAGTCAGGACCTAGGTAAACTTCTTGTTAAAAAAATGCCCAGGGTGCCTTGATTTCCGGTTACTATGGCAACTATTACTTATCTAATATTTCTGTTATACCAAATATTTGTTGATAGATTAATAAAGTATTCTATACTGCAGATTCTATGAAAATTTCATTAGAATATATTGAAAAATAGAAAAAATTGAGATATATTATGAGAACTTTATGATAAACCCTCGTATATAAAGATGTTAAAGCCATCATTCAAAAACAGGGTAACATTGAGAAAGTAATGTAGCGATTAGAGAAGTAAGAAAAACAATTAAAAATAATGTAAGGCTTGTGTTGAAATATAAGCGATTTTTTCATAGTTTTTTACAATACATGTACTTGGACACTTACAAATTGACTGCTTTATGACCAGATGTTTGATGGACTTTGCTACAACCTAGTTTTGCTTTTGCTGTTGTCTGATTTCCATATTACATAATCCAAATGGAATGACAAATTAAGAACTGCTGAAATAAAGTATACAGATTATAATGTAAAATTTCAAATAAAAAACAAGTCCATATACATGTACATTGTACAGAAATATTATCCCACTGTTAATTTTCAATTACACATAAGTAGCTTGTCTGTGGATGAAGGCCATATGATATTGATTCTGTCACTTTAAAGCACTTTTACATACTATTTAGAACTGTGATACTGTCAAAATATATACAAGATGCAAATCTGTAAATCCACCAAATATGATATCTAGAACTAACATATTCTATCTTTTAACCTGGTTAGACAATTCAACATTGGTTTTCTCCAATTATTAAAAACATTCTGTAAAAAAACACTGTCCTTTATGTAATGCTCACTGATTAACAACAATCTAATGCAAAAACTATTTAAATATATTTTTATAACTGTTTTTGTTAACATTTTTTGATTTTCAATGCAGTTTTTTTGTTCCTTTCTACCAATTCTTGAGCATGAATTGAAATATATTTCTCAACCTTGTTGGAACAAAAAAGTATATGCAACATTTTCTTTGCCCTCTCAATATTATAGTTATACAAAGGAAAATTTGGTTGGTTGACCAAAAGTATTCAAAAAATTAAAACAAAAACCCTCAAAATAGATTAAAAATTAAAGTAAACCTTTTATTTCATTAAAATTTTCCTTTCTCAAGTGATTAGTTTATTTGCAGTTTATAGGATAAGCCTTGGTGGCGACATGTTGTACACATTTGTGTTTTTACTTGAATGGTGTCCTAAGTAAATCAGGTCTTACGAATTGTGTCTATAATAAGTACAATATTCAATATAATAGCACCAAAGGTGAACACACTGGTGAATATAAATGTAAGTTGAGTGCAGGCTAGTCCAGAACAATCTACGTTGCCAATTTTTGTATGTGCATCATAGACTATTCCAAATATAGCTGGGTATAAAAAACTAAATATTGTGGAAACAAATAAAATGAATCCCCAAATACGGCCAAATTTCTTTTTGCTAAACATATCACTTAATATTGCCACAATAAGCACAAACGAGCATGAACGAGCCATGGACATGACAATATTCGTTATGTGTAATGCTGTTAAGTTAGTGCCTAGACTAATCAGTAATCCTTGCCCTACAACAAAACCCATGTTGGTAATAAGAAAAAGAATAGGTTTCTTTAACTTCCCCTTTAGCAATTGAGAAATCACAGCTAGTATAGCACGTGCTAACATTTCTGTGATTGGGCACAGAATTGTAAATATACCACTATATGACTGAAGTCCGGCAGATTTCAAGATTACTGTGATGTTTATTAAATATACAAAACCTACTTGTGGGATAATACTCGATAACCAGAGCATTATTTGGAAGTTTTTAGTTATAAAAGTCCTTTTGAAATCCAGCCAGCTTTCTTTGATCAGTTTATACAGTGTGTCCCAAAAAAAAGGAAACCGGCAATAGATTGCTTATTTCTCAAATATGAATAATAATAGGAAAATTTCACAGCTACCATCTGATAGATTATGATGTCCTCTTTCTTATGATACCAAAGTTGTCTATTTTCCTTCACGGATGACTGAGTAATAAGGGATTTAAGTGACCATGTCAGAAATGAGTTTGTACCACTTTCAGCCAAGTCAATTTCAGCATCATAACAAAGTGATAAGTAACAACAAACATCAGGATATCACTCTTTTACTCATTTATTCCAATTAAAATTACACATATCATATTTAACACCCCTTTTAAATCCCAATGTCCATTCAAAGTTGTTTTAACCCCAGTGTCCTTCAACATGACCCCCATTCCTTTCAATGCAAATGTCTGCCCTTGATCTCATCGCACGTACGGCATCCCCGATGATGTCTCTCTGTCCCCTTAAATCCTCCACTGCTGCGACAATCCTGGCCCTTAGATCATCAACGTCTCTTGGTGGTGTTGTGAAGACTTTACCCTTGAGATAACCCAAAAAGGGAGAAGTCGCAGGGTGTCAGGTCTGGGGATCTCGATGAACTCAATCTCGTGGTTCAAAGCAATCACTCTTCTGTTGAACAGCGCCCTTAATCTGTCCCGAACGATAATCTGACAATGAGGAGGAGCATTACAAATACTCTTTGATCTTGGGTCAGCTGCATGAACTTGCTATGTTGAATGCTTGTTCAGAAATGTGTATTTCGAATAGGACAATGTCTTGCATAGCCATTTTAATCCCTCATTGTTCAGCCATTCATGACAGAAAAAGTGGCACAAACCAATTTCTGACATGGTCACTTAAATCTCTTAAAACTCAGTCATCCGTGAAGAAAAATAAACACCTTTTGTATCATAAGAAAAAGGACATCATAACCTATCAGATGGTAGCTGTGAAATTTTCCTATTATTATTCATATTTGAGAAATAAGCAATCTATTGCCGGTTTCCTTTTTTTTGGGACACACTGTATATCGGGGGCTTATTGCTCCTTTCAGCATCTTCATGATGAAAAAGTTCTGTAGATTCCGAGTCATCTCTAGTTTCATTAAAGTTATCCTTTAGATCATTCTCATCTGCGGTTTCAATTTCTTTATCTCCATCACTGTCATCTGACTGAGGGACAATTCGTAAAAAGGCAACACAGCAACAGTTTGCGAGACTTGAACCAATTGTTAGCATCATTATAAAGTCTGACCAATTTTGGTTCTGTTCATCATATATGTGGCCATTTGTAAAAACAACAGCATATAAGAGGGAGAATGCAAAGGCACCTACTCCCATGAATGATTCCAGAATAGCTAAAGCCTGAACACGGTGTTTGCTGGTGAAGTTACTTATAGTGGTCGTCAAAGCTGCCATGTATGTGAAGGACACTCCAAGTCCAATCATGAAGAAATATAACTTTAACAATCCTGGTTTGGAAGTGTAAAACTCGATACTCTTTGTTGAGCTCCATAACAATAAGTATCCTGTAGATGTTAGGATTAATCCAATGGATGATGTAATCGTAGGTCCGAACATATCCTGGACTATCCCAGCTGGGAATGCAAAATGAAATCCAAAGTGTTGCAGGGCAGCCATCATATCAACGTCACCCTGTGTGTAGTTGAAGGTGTGTTTCAATGCCAGTGAATATACATTGAAAATAAACACACTTCCAATCCAGAATTTAGCCATACATGCTACAATAAATGATGTTATTGTAATACATCTGAGGTGACTCTCAGAGAAGATTTTTGCCATCCTTCCTATGTCCAGTCCAAAATCAAATGAGACTTTTCATAGCATTTAATATATATACAGTGAAACCTGTCTAATCCGAACACCCATGGGACCAGCCAAAAACATTCAAATTGGCAGGTGTTCAAGGGAGCACGTAGGAGTAGTATATGGCGTCCATTTAGACCCCCCCCCCCTTCTGGCACTGTTTCACTTCCACTTCCACTGGAAGTAGCGTCATAGGTCACTTGTTCGACTTCCACCGGAAGTGATGTCATAGGTCACATGTTCGACTTCCACCGGAAGTAACATCATAGGTCACGTGGTAAGATAGTCACCGGAAGTGAAAGCATTGGTCACGTGGTAAGGTTGAATATTTCAACCAATCAGGTTTTGATTATTTTAACCAATCAGGTTTTCACTTAACCAATCAGAGTACAGTATGTTTCAACCAATTAGGTTTTGAGTTGCAGAATTATAACAACCAATCAGGGATAGTATGTTTTGTATTATCTGATCCAATCGGGGTACAGTATATTTTCATTCATTATTTTAACCAATCGGGTTGCAGTATATTTTCATCTAATCAGAAAGCAGCAAAATCAACCAATCAGAGAAAAGTTCCTCCTGTAAACCAGTTTAAACATTCTGGTATTATGCAGCAAAAGTATTTACTGAGAGATTGACGGGTGTGTGTAAAAAATGGGTAACCAGGTAGATGGGCGACCGGGTACCCTACCTTCCTACCAGGGTTAGGAATTTGATTTTTTCATTTTATGCCTCAAAACGCCCAACTGACATCCCAATCAATGTACCAGTGACACAACCAATCAAGCAAACAACCAAACAAGCAACAAAATTTATTTACCAATAAATCAACCAGCAAAATGACAACTAAATTAATATAATGTCAATCAGTGAGGCAATAAATCAAGCAACTAAAATTGTATTGCACATCGTACACTAATTAACAGATAAAAAAGGCAAATGACGTTTTAATTTACGCGTACGTAAATCTTCCAGATTTTTTTAATATCTAGTAGAAATCGCAATCATAGAAAACAATCATCGATATCCTGTCAATCACTCAGACAATAAATCAAGCAACTAACGTCATCGTATGTGTAAACTGTGTAAATAACTACCTAGGACTTCCGAAATTCAGTCTCTTACAAATGGGCAACTTTGAAAGTTGGTAACCCTACCTTACCCGACCACCCGGCTACCCGGTCACCCGGTTTTTTACACAAACCCCTCCACCTATAATAGCAAAACTTTTTCTTCATTTGTGAATTCTTTCCTTGAGATAAGAGTCTTAGGCATCTATAAGCAAATCCGTTTCGGAAGGAACATTCTATTTAATTTAGTTTGAAAATCTATTGCTTATTTCCTAAGCCTAGCACTTTAATCCCGGACTTTAACATCCCAACCAAAGTATGCAGGCTTCTTTTTCTTCCTCATGACATGGTAATATGATTAAAAGTCAATAGCACCTATCTTAAAGTCACAGGCTCCTGTAAATACTGTACTTGTGAAGTAGCATCATTTACACAATGAGTAATACAATAAAAAGCATGGGCTTTCAACAGAAGTTTAAAAAGTAAGGAAATTCTACAATGTTGCACAAAAAATTACAAAATCGTAAATTACTGTACAAAAAATTACAAAATCATAAATGTTGTAAAAAGTGACAAAATACTAAAATGTTGCATGAAAAAATAACAAAATCCTCCACACAAAAAATCCCGGGGAGGGCAATTTTTGAATAATCGTAAAATCGTATGGATCCAAATGTTAATAATGTTGAATTGCTGACATCTGCTTTAGCTGCTATTGTGAACGTGATAACAAACTGATCTACAGGATCCAAATGTTAATAATGTTGAATTGCTGACATCTGCTTTAACTGCTATTGTGAACGTGATAACAAACTGATCTACAGGATCCAAATGTTAATAATGTTGAATTGCTGACATCTGCTTTAACTGCTATTGTGAACGTGATAACAAACTGATCTACAGGATCCAAATGTTAATAATGTTGAATTGCTGACATCTGCTTTAACTGCTATAGTGAACGTGATAACAAACTGATCTACAGGATCCAAATGTTAATAATGTTGAATTGCTGACATCTGCTTTAACTGCTATTGTGAACGTGATAACAAACTGATCTACAGGATCCAAATGTTAATAATGTTGAATTGCTGACATCTGCTTTAACTGCTATAGTGAACGTGATAACAAACTGATCTACAGGATCCAAATGTTAATAATGTTGAATTGCTGACATCTGCTTTAACTGCTATTGTGAACGTGATAACAAACTGATCTACAGGATCCAAATGTTAATAATGTTGAATTGCTGACATCTGCTTTAACTGCTATAGTGAACGTGATAACAAACTGATCTACAGGATCCAAATGTTAATAATGTTGAATTGCTGACATCTGCTTTAACTGCTATTGTGAACGTGATAACAAACTGATCTACAGGATCCAAATGTTAATAATGTTGAATTGCTGACATCTGCTTTAGCTGCTATTGTGAACGTGATAACAAACTGATCTACAGGATCCAAATGTTAATAATGTTGAATTGCTGACATCTGCTTTAACTGCTATTGTGAACGTGATAACAAACTGATCTACAGGATCCAAATGTTAATAATGTTGAATTGCTGACATCTGCTTTAACTGCTATTGTGAACGTGATAACAAACTGATCTACAGGATCCAAATGTTAATAATGTTGAATTGCTGACATCTGCTTTAACTGCTATAGTGAACGTGATAACAAACTGATCTACAGGATCCAAATGTTAATAATGTTGAATTGCTGACATCTGCTTTAACTGCTATTGTGAACGTGATAACAAACTGATCTACAGGATCCAAATGTTAATAATGTTGAATTGCTGACATCTGCTTTAGCTGCTTTAGTGAACGTGATAACAAACTGATCTACAGGATCCAAATGTTAATAATGTTGAATTGCTGACATCTGCTTTAACTGCTATAGTGAACGTGATAACAAACTGATCACAGTAGCCAGTACAGTAGATGTAAGCAGAGGAAAATATCAAATTACATACATATTATATTATATACATATATGCCCTATGGGATAACTCCACAGAGGGCGCTAGTGAAAAGGTAGAAGACAAAAAATCTAAATTTAAAATCGGGATGATGGTTGATTGAAATCCATATTTATCAGTGCAATCACTAGTGAAAATGTATTGATTTTATATTTTATTTTGTTTATCCTGTGTGTATATAATTTTACAAAAAGTATGACGAAATGATTCGGTTCACTTCAAATATTTGACTTTTTGTGACGGTGGTCTTGAGTTTGAAATCTTTTGAAAATTGTTTAAAAGTCGGATAGATGGCGGAAAGAACGGTCATATCTTTTTTTCTCAATGGGTGATCTATGATTTGAAAGGGGACATATGGAGCTATCCCGTGGTATATGGGGTTATGCACCGAAAATCCTCGTATTTTCATAATCAATCCAAAGATTTCAATATTTTCCCATTGGATTACATTAGAGCATTTGTTTGTGGAATTGTCCCTATGTTTTGCTTGAAAGCCAATTTTCAAATTGGCTGCTGGTTTCAAAATGGCCACCATTTTAACATTAATTTTACAGTATTTTAGGTACAACACAGAATGCAATAATATTAATACAGTGAAACCTGTGAAGTGTAACACCTAGAAGTGGAACACCTCTGTAAGTGGAACACTTCAGAGTCCCAAGACCAACTAACTTAATGTTAAATGAACCTCTATAAGTTGAACACCTCACAAGTGGAACACTTTTTAGAGGTTCCAAAGGTGTTCCACTTACACAGGTTTTACTGTACTTTCATTGAAATTTTGATTTACTGAATTTTAACTTCCAGACATATCACGGCCAATGTCCATGTTGCTGAGTGATTGTCTCTCTACACCAGAAAAGACACGTCATCTTGTCAGTCATACTAATACACAGCCAGGTCTTGATATAACCACACGCACTGTTACAACTAACGCTACAGATTCAATGTCTGATGTGGACAAAAGCATGCAAACTAAATTCAGAGGTTGGTATTGTAAAAATAAAACATATCTAGAAAAGATTGTGAATTTACTGATATGATTGAAAAATTCAGAAATGCTCTTGTTATGTTCATGTTATAAAGCACAACTTCAAACCTTTTTTACGGCCTAATTAAACAGTTACTTATATTAAAAATTTGTATGTAGCGCACTTTGGAGATATTGTGAAGTTTTTTATAATGTCATAAAGTACTTGTATTGTATTGCATTTACATTTCATGAATCTTGTAGCAATTTTCTTTACAAAATCATTGATGCATAAGTTTATGTTTTTATTTAGATGACAAAAAGGACACAACAACAGCAAGTAACAACCAACAAGATCTGATTGCGACACTTTTGAATCGAGGGACTGAATTAAGATCAAAAATGTTAAAATCAGCTATTAATTCTGAATTAGAGGTTGGGGAGCCTGTTTCTAGGCAACAAACCATGACAACAGAGGTCTGTTCAACAAATGCAAAAACAGGACAAAGGTTGGTTTTTTATATTTAATGTTTTGATCTTGAAACCAAGATAATATAAAAGTGATATCAAATTTTTTTGGGATATCTTGTTTTTCATATATTCAAGTTCTGATTCCTATTTTGAACCACCCTGACAGTCCTGTACTTTTATGAAAATAGAGGATAGATTTGTGTTACATGAGCCAATAAGATTGCTTGAAACACCATCATTTAACACATGAATATTTTACAGGGGATCAGCTGGAAACTTGTTCAAGGAGATCCTAGGAGACAAAGGACATATGCCTGATGTAGCATCAGCTGACCTGGACAGTCGAACTATTGACCTTGTCATTGGAGACAATATACCAGCTCATGATTTCACAGTAAGTTAGTAAATGTGTGAATATTTCAAGGGTGTATCCATTCCTGGCTAACCCGATTTCATTGATCCATTCATAATCAACATTTGATAAAGGACATATTTTGATTCTGAGGAATAAAATTCAGCCTCTCCTCGTAAATTTCTTCTATATGTACTGTCATTGTCTTAGAGTTTGCACTGTATGGAAACATAGATAATTTACCAGAGAATATATCCGATCTTGACGAACTTGATTTCAAGAATACATTGGTGATCATCATTGAATAAATTTTTTTTTTTTATTTTATTTATTTTTATATGCTCAAAGAGGTTCTTGAATTCATCAGTTCCATCAGCAATATCAAACTGGTCACGACTACCAAAACGATTACGTAATTTGAATACTCTCCAATCCTTTAAAAAACACCAAAAGATTTTGTTTAAAAACCAAGAAAGTTTTATTAGCACCTCCAAACTCAATCTAAAAAGATCTCATGAAATTTTGATTAACCAATTTAGAGCTGATCTTCTTTTCAAAGCCCAACTTTATGCTCACAACTTCACTTATGTTGAGAATCCAAACTGTAAATGTGGAGCCCCCCAGACGGAAAAACACTTCTTCTTTCAGTGTCCCCTTATTAAAGAAAAGATAACAAAATTAAAAACTGATATTATTAATATAACTGGACTATCAGATAATCATTTAACTCAGAATGATCTCCTTTACTTAATGAAACATGGCTCGGACAATATTTCCCTTGATCTAAATTCACATCTCCAAACCTCAATCGCTGAATTCATTGAAATGAACCTATAACGTTTTCCCCTCCCTACATACTATATATACTATACTTTATTTTATATTTCCACCCCATGGCCAACCACAAGTGCAGAGTGAACCCCTTGACCTAATCATAATTTTGTATTTTGTGCTATTAATGTACCCTTCTATAATGCCTTCGGGCGACTGAAGGGATTTATATTATGATATTTTTATGAAGCAATAAATATTTCTTAATAAAAAAAAATTGAATAAATGACTATATCATATTTCCTGACCCGAGAAATGAAATCCATATTCAATCCCCCCTAGTGAATAACCTTTATATTTACTCTCATTTTCCAGGAGTTTGCTCTTCACGAAGACTTGGATAGTTTGCCAGAGAGTATATCTGGAGGAGATGACGTCACAAGTGACCTTGGGGACCCCATACATGACGATAGTCTGCTAGAAGATCTCTTCTATGCTCAAAGTGTAAGTTACATAACAAGGGGTCTATGAACCGAGCAAATAATAATACACTTCTAGATTTTAAAAAAACTAAGCAGAAGGGATAGTTAGTGAAAAATGTTGAAAGCAAACCTTTCTAGTAACATGCCAATCTTTCCCTTACAAATCTTATTTCATTATGTCACCATCACAAGTGTTTTTGTCTCCAATTTTTCTGTGATCAGTGTTCTGGGGCTGGCATTTGGCGGGTGAAGGTCAGCATCTATAACAAATGGCAGGTGGTGACATTTTGCATGTTAATGCCTTGTTTTATTTATTGAAATATGGATTAATATATCTGATCAAATATCCAAGTTACAAATAATAACATTTTATTTACATATTTGTTGAAATGCTGCATTCTGTACTATTCAGGAAAGTGATAAAAACAGTGGGGATGAGACTCATCGTAAGAAAATTACTCCAAGGACAGCTGAGCAGGACCTGCCACCTATTGTGAGATCTGCGAGCCAAGTGTCACTCGAGGATCCTGGGAACATGGTGTGTACTTTATAAGTGATATCATGAAGTACTTTTATGAAGAATTTGAATGGTGTTATTGAGTATTTGTATGAGATCAATGAGCAGTCTAATCTAAAACATCTGTATGATGTCTTACAGTACATTGAGTACTTTTATGTTGTCATTAAGTACTTATCTGATAGCACAGTCTTTGAGAATCTTGAGAATTGTGATGGGTTCTAATCAAGATAACATGATGTAATGTTACACAACTCAAATGTTCCATTTTAGTTGATTTAAATGATGATGATCAATGCAAACACAATAGATCAAGCATCTCTACAAATTTGAATAGCTGATCATCAGAATGAATTTTATGTTAAAATTTCAGAGACCCCCATCACGTAAATCAAGTCTGGGCACTATTACCCCTCCCACACATGATTACCCCCCACCATCGCACGATCAGCCCCCATCAACAAACCAACAACAGTCGCAATCACAACAAAAGAAATCTGGTAAATCTAAACGCAAGAAGAGATCTTCAAATAAATCACGTCAGTCTACGATGTCAAGTGATGATGATGTCATGTCCCAGGGTTCAAGGGTGTCATTTGATATGACATCAGATATCGAAGAGAGTGAAAATAAAGAAAATGGTAAATTAATTATCATTATTAGAAATATTGTCATGATCTACAAAATGAAAATGAACCATGTTGAATTCGTTTTAAACCATGTGGAAATTTATTTAAAGCAATGAGTATTGTATATAATTTTAGATGAGAGAATTAACTGAATGGCCTGGCACTTTATTCTGCCATATAGTTATTTCTAATGAATCTTTATTGATTGTATTATTATAATATAAAAATTACAGAAAAATGATTAAAATCTGGATGAACCCTAAGAAAAACAACAATGTGTTTTAAAGTTTGACAAAGGATCAATTACTGGTTTTAATAACATCTCACCAATTTAATTATCGATTGTTAAGACAATAAAGAAGAATTTTTTTTAATATTACTTACCAAAACCAACAATATATCGTGATGCAAAACCAACAATATATCGTGATGCTGAGTTGTGAAAATGTCATCCGTTAACCAATGACAATTGAGCATTTCAACTGAGGAATGCTTACAAAAACAGTGTTATCATGTCATGTAATAATAAAATAAAACTTACCTTATTATCATTTATCATCTACATAATGATATTTCCAGATGTACACATTGATGTGGTAGATGGTCTTAGTGTTGAACGTCTCACCCTCCTAGGCAGGGTTCATGTTGGAAGGGTCCATATTGATTTTCTTCATCTCCTACAAGTGCCAAATCTAACCCTGCCAGGAGGAAAGCCAACCAAAGCAAAGCTAAAAGGAAAGCCACCAAGACCCTCTCCTAAACTAAGCACTAAAACATGGTGAGATTTAGACTACATCTTAGATAGGTACTGCCTTGTAACAAAGAACATTTATAATATAAGTCTCTTTCAAAATGAAAAAAAATGGAATGTTTAAGTATTTTCACATATGACTATGAGCCATTCAAAATTAAAGATATGTTAAATGTCCAGTTGAGGAGCCAAATCTTAAGATGACACAAGGTTAAATGATACTTTAAAATGAAAACCTTTTTTTATGATTCTATATGGATTTTCTAGAAAGCCTCAATCTAAGGAGGAAGAGGAAGGAGGAAGGAGAAATGCAGCATATATTATATTAACTTCGAATTGCCATTTGGTTGAGAATATTTAGTCGATATGATAAAAAGTGTGCCAAATTTGAATGATTGATGCATATTGTAAAAAACTATTTCAGTCATGTGTTATATATAATACTTTATATTATGCTATATGTATGCACATTATACAATGTTTTAACATGTTCACCTTTTCCAGTACATATTTTGTTGAATACCAGTTCCCAGTTGTTGCCACATCAAGAGATAAATACACCCCTAACACCATGGCAACAGAGGTGATGAGAGTTGTTTCTAAGAAAGTTAATGAAAATGGTGAGTCAAATCGGAAGATTAAGAACTGTGTAAAGTATCACATTATCAACTTTAGAAATTTGATTATCAAGATGCACATAGATATACGAGGGGTGATCAATAAGTAATGGACGCTTTTTTACACAGATACTTTTTATGGACCAATTCCTTTAATTTTCCATTACTTATTGATCACCCCTCGTAGACCTTCAAAGAGTTACCATTATTTTGCTGTCGGAACCTGCAAATCCCCACTGCATAAGACTCCTTACTTTTAACATAAATACAAAGACTCTGATATACATGTACTACTCATACACCCAGTTGAAGAATGAAATGGCAGTGGTCTTCTTGCATTGGAACAAGTGGGTGTTGCATCCACTTATGATTTTGAAAATAGGCTTGCACCACTTGAAAATAAAATATAAAATTGGCCTATAATATAACAATCATTGTGATTTTTCTTTTTCATGGCCAAGAAATTTTAACAACTCTTCATAGACAGTGCTTTTATGACCTGTAATCAGTATCTGTAATGAGTTGTTACACTTTATTATAACAATAAGGTGAAGACACTTTGTCATGTGAATTCACTCTTATTCCTGACACTCGTACACTTTATGTCCCCACAACTAACAAACTGTACTTTATATCATAATGATATTTTGCAGAAATTGGCTTCAATCACAGATCAGTATTCCCAGTGATGTTCAATGCAGCAAGTATAGAGAAATGGTGGACATCAGTTCTTGTGTTCAAGATATTTGCAAGGCCCAGAGGACAGAAAACTGTAAGATATGCTTCATTAAAAATCATGAGAAAATCATCTTGTGGTAATGATGTAAATATCTATGCATTGCATTGGTAGTTGACAGTTAAGTTTTATACAAAGGCCAGTTGTATTTTGCACAATTTTCTATATCATTTAGAGTCGACTTTACATTTCAAACAAAAGGTACAATGACCGAAATACAAAAAAAAGAAGTTTTACACACAGTTATATGTATGATAAAACATGTAAACCATACTAGACCTGCAATAAACTCTGTCACCTTTCATATAACATCATAGAAGCTTGAATAAACTGGCGAGATTCATGATGTTCTAGGTTGCAGGTAATAGTTAAATGTTAATAATCAATGCTCCAAGATTGACTATTTACTTAGCTTATCCTATTTTTCTGGGAGATTGCTTAGTAAAATATGACATCATCGATCTTGCCAATATATACCAATATGTAGGTCTGCCAATGTATCAATAGGTAACAGATGTGTATTTGAAGAGTGTATCTCTATAAGTTTTATATGTCTAATACAATGTATTAGTAAAGCAAAAGCAGGGTATTATTTAACATATTTAATTTTCAGCCATCTTTGATTGGATCGTGTTTCATGTCTCTAAAGTCCGTTCTAAAGGCAGAAACCCTTCACTTGGAGAAAGACCTTGAAGTCAAGGTCAGGCTACAGGGGTCAAGCTCAAGGTCACGCAATAGTAGCAGTAGTAGTAATGGAGCCTCTAAGGACATTATTGGATGTCTCAAGGTAACATTTGTTTAAACCTGCACATCGCTCCAAAACGCAATATGTTGACATATATTGTTTTTACATTTTTAAGCTCTAATATAAAGTTCATGTAAATAAAAATTGTTTTTTTCTGCGTTATATCAAAGAACAATCATTTAGTTAAAAAAAATAAAAAGGCGAATGCGGGATTCGAACCCGTGTGCTAAGCGAGAATTGTACCCCTAGACCACCGTCTTCTTATGAATGTTGGATGTAATTAAACGCTACTTATTTTGAATGCTATGATTTGGAAGTGACGTCACGTTCTTCATTTAGAAACTTTTCCAAAATCATATCGTCGGCGCCGATCGAAGCAATTCAATGAATAATCTTTGAAATGACACATTTATCGTAAGTATTTCTACACAAGATTTGCCCCATTTGTTCATCATTCTATAATCTTTCATTAGGCTCAAAATGATAAAGTTCACCCTCCGAAACAACCCAAGATTGCGTTTCGGAGCGCAGTCCAGCTTTAAGTCTGTTAGGCATTCTCGATATTTGTCTCTTTTTTATCGCACAAATAGAAAGAAATTACGATCTTGCTATGTTTCAACTAGCTGTGACAAACAGGTTCAAAGGGATTCTTTTAAAATTTTGAGGGCCTCTTAGTATGAAAATCTATACTTATTGGTCTTGATGTCCTAAAATCTGCATTTTGCACATCAAAACATTATCACGGTGCCCATGTCAAGCTGCGCGCCTACTTAGGCGCGCAGTTTGTTTCGATCACAAACTGCGTGCCTAAGAACATTGCATCATTAAAGTTGGAGTCTGTATTTTGAAACGTAATTTAAAGACATTTATCCTACATTGTTTTCTTGTTCAATGCGTTCATTCTGTAGCGAATAAACGAATCTTGGAAATACTAGCAAAAACTATGTGCAAATGAATCTAAGTTTTAAAACATAAGCAGATTAATGGCATTTTCGTCACTGATTTAACGGGAATTTATACGTAAATCGATCTTGCACTTTAAACATAAATGACAAATACTTTAGACTCGTTTTATATTTAATTCCTTACACATTTATCATGTATAATTCAAAATATTTCGAGATAAAACAGATAATCAGGAGATTAAAAAGAAATAAACCACAAACTGCGCGCCTATTTTAGCCAGAAATTACAAACTGTGCGCATACACTATTAAAACTACATATTATCATTGGAATTTCTACAGAGGCACGTGTAGGTGTTTTTCATGTAGCTTTGGAAATTTTGCTTTATCGTCAGATTTAATGAGATTTTCAAATTGAAAGTCAAAATGTATAATAGAAGTGACAATTAGTTGGGAACGAAAAAAACTTTTATTTTCAGATCACCATCTTGGTGGATGGACTCTCATAGTGTTTCAATTATGGGGTTCTACTATTAGACACATATGACTATGTGCCTTGTATGGCGCTTATGTTTTCTAATAATACAAAACAAGCTTGGATAGGCAAGCAGTTTGGAAATATTAGGCGCGCAGTTTGGGAAATACATGTGAATATAGGCGCGCAGTTTGACAAGAAAAATGTTTAAATCACGTTTATGGCGTATTATCGTTTTGAACACAAACTTTGCTGATTTAATCAGATGGAGTGATCCTATATATTCTAGCATACACAGACACGATGGCTGAATAAATGGCAAATGACGATAAAAAGACATAGATATAACTTTACACTGTAAATTTTGAACACAGAAGTTACTTAAGACCCTTATATTGAGATAACTAGGTTTACATCGGGAAAAACATTGAGTATTATGAGTAAATTAAGTTCATCTTCACAGAATGGTACTATCTTTAGAACGAGACTAACCTTGTATTTTTCGTATTTTGGATCTTTTTGGGAGTCGTGTCCTCCCCGTCTCACATTTTGAAATATGCGCGCAGTTTGTCAGAGTTTCAAACTGCGTGCCTAGTAGGCACGCTGCTTGACATGGGCATCGTGATTATATTAAATTTAATGATCCAATTTAAAATTGATAACATTAAAATCATTATAAAAATTCCATTTTATGTGCAGAGCTGAATTGTTGACTCAAGGAATATTTATATTAAGCTTAAAGTTCATCTTAAACTCTTTTCAGGTTAACATAGAACTAGCTTCAGATAGCAAGGACTTCAGTACTCAGTTAGCAAGGACGAGAGTTGCAGAGATGAGGGATCCTAAATTGGTCCCTATCTTACCTTGTAGAAAAGAACTACCCGAGTTCCAGGCAGGCCCACAACCCTTCAATTTGCAATCAATCAATACAGGTAAGTACTTTGCAATCAATACTAGTAAATAATTTGCATTCAATCAATACAGGTAAATAATTTGCAATCATTCAATACCTGTAAATATTTTGCAATCAATCAATACAGGTAGATAATTTGCAATCAATCAATACAGGTATATAATTTGCAATCAATCAATACAGGTAAATAATTTGCAATCATTCAATGCAGGTAAATAATTTGCATTTAATCAATACAGGTAAATAATTTGCAATCAATCAATACAGGTTAATAATTTGCAATCAATCAATACAGGTTAATAATGTGCAATCAATCAATACAGGTTAATAATGTGCAATCAATCAATACAGGTTAATAATTTGCAATCAATCAATACAGGTTAATAATTTGCAATCAATCAACCCAGGTGATTTGCAGTCAACATCAACATGGGTAAGTGATTTTCAAAAAAAATCAACATCGGTAAATAATTTGCAATCAGTCACTGATAAAAGGGGAATGATCTCATTATTCAAAGTAAAACTAATAAAGTGATATATATTTTAGGAAAGAAAAAATGGTCTCATTTACCATAAGGGATAGTAGTATAAACAGTGTTTCAGTTTTGTATAATGGACTTTACATGGCAAATCGTTGTAGCCATCAGTGTTTTCTATAACCAATCGATTCACTTTTGTCACCTTTAGTATAAATTTTGCCATGTTTCACACACTGGATGAAACCAAAATATATTGACTAAGATTCATGATCTCTTAGATTGTAAGTGTTCAGAAATAGGATAAACTAATTGTTAATTTTGTTGAAAACTTCTTAGAATACTGATTGTAACATTAGTTCCTACATCCTATGACATCATGAATCTGCCTCCAATTAATCCTAGCTTCTTTTGTGCTATAAAGGGGAGGAGGGTATGATTGGGAAGGTCTATCGCACGCAATGAACTTGAGCAATTTTACCATGTTAATTTATGGGACATTCATGATTAATTAGGATAGTTGAAGTAATTAAATGTTTCACAGAAATCAGTTCAAAATAGTCCAAACCACTCAAGGAAAGCTCTTAGGGATTTCTGTCTCTTTTTTTCAAAATTCTCATGCTTCATATCAAGCAAAATAACATTTTAATACTATTGGATCAGTCCTTATTTATTCTTGTATAGTATATTCAAGTTTCTGAGTAATCTTGAATTACACTAAACATGTTGATGATAAACTGATATTGAACTGATCATATAGATATTAAACTGAACATGAATATATTGAACTGAACCTGTTGATATTCAATGAACATGATGATATTCAATGAACATGTTGATTTTTAAGTGAACATGATAGCATTGCACTGAACATGTAGTTTTCAAACATGTTGATATTCAACTGAACATGTTGATATTAAATTGAACATGTTTACATGAAACTGAATATGTAGATATTAAACTGAACATGTTTACATGAAGCTGAACATGTAGATATTAAACTGAACATGTTTACATGAAGCTGAACATGTAGATATTAAACTGAACATGTTTACATGAAACTGAACATGTTGATATTAAACTGAACATGTAGATATTAAACTGAACATGTTGAGATATTGAACTGAACATGTTGATATTAAACTGAACATGATGACATTAAACAGAACATGTTAACATGAAGCTGAACATGTAGATATTAAACTGAACATGTAGATATTAAACTGAACATGTTAACATGAAACTGAACATGTAGATATTAAACTGAACATGTTTACATGAAGCTGAACATGTAGATATTAAACTGAACATGTTTACATAAAGCTGAACATGTAGATATTAAACTGAACGTGTTAACATGAAACTGAACATGTAGATATTAAACTGAACATGTTTACATGAAGCTGAACATGTAGATATTAAACTGAACATGTTTACATAAAGCTGAACATGTAGATATTAAACTAAACATGTTTACATGAAACTGAACATGTAGATATTAAACTGAACATGTTTACAAGAAACTGAACATGTAGATATTAAACTGAACATGTTTACAAGAAGCTGAACATGTTTACATGAAACTGAACATGTAGATATTATACTGAACATGTTTACATGAAACTGAACATGTAGATATTAAACTGAACATGTTTACATGAAGCTGAACATGTAGATATTAAACTGAACATGTTTACATGTAACTGAACATGTAGATATTAAACTGAACATGATGACATTAAACTGAACATGTTTACATATAGCTGAACATGTAGATATTAAACTGAACATGTTTACATGAAGCTGAACATGTAGATATTAAACTGAACATGTGTACAAGAAGCTGAACATGTAGATATTAAACTGAACATGTTTACAAGGAGCTGAACATGTAAATATTAAACTGAACATGTTTACATGAAGCTGAACATGTAGATATTAAACTGAACATGTAGATATTAAACTGAACATGTTTACATGAAGCTGAACATGTAGATATTAAACTGAACATGTAGATATTAAACTGAACATGTTTACATGAAACTGAACATGTAGATATTAAACTGAACATGTTTACATGAAGCTGAACATGTAGATATTAAACTGAACATGTTTACATGAAGCTGAACATGTAGTTATTAAACTGAACATGTTTACATGAAGCTGAACATGTAGATATTAAACTGAACATGTGTACATGAAACTGAACATGTAGATATTAAACTGAACATGTTTACATGAAGCTGAACATGTAGATATTAAACTGAACATGTTTACATGAAGCTGAACATGTAGATATTAAACTGAACATGTTTACATGAAGCTGAACATGTAGATATTAAACTGAACATGTTTACATGAAGCTGAACATGTAGATATTAAACCGAACATGTTTACATGAAACTGAACATGTAGATATTGAACTGAACATGTTTACATTACACAGAACATGTATATATTAAATTGAACATGTTTACATGAAGCTGAACATGTAGATAAAAAACTGAACATGTTTACATGAAGCTGAACATGTAGATATTAAACCGAACATGTTTACATTACACAGAACATGTTAACATGAAACTGAACATGTAGATATTAAACTGAACATGTAGATATTAAACCGAACATGTTTACATTACACAGAACATGTTAACATGAAACTGAACATGTAGATATTAAACTGAACATGTAGATATTAAACAGAACATGTTCACATGAAATTGAAAATGTAGATATTAAACTGAACATGATGACATTAAACAGAACATGTTTACATTAAACTGAACATGTAGATATTAAACTGAACATGTTTATTTGAAGCTGAACATGTAGATATAGTAAACTCAGTTTAAATATTTAACTTAAAAATATTATGTTCCCAGATTATATTAAACTGCTTTTACATGGGAAAACCTTAATGTGGAATATACAATGTAAAACATATATCAATATATCACAGACAGTGTCTCTCGTTTAATCTTATCATTATTATCATGTTTTACATATAATATGCTAGATTCCCCAGAAAGGAGACAATCTTTAGCAACTTTGTGTATGTTTCTATACTTACTTATAAGTCTTGAAATATACAGCCTACTAGATATGAATTAGACTCTAATTGCTCCATTTCGACCTTGCTAAAACCTTTTCACAGTTTAACCTTGGCATCGGTAGTTGGCTATTTGTTACAGGAACCGTGTCAAGATGGCAATGGGCTTACAAGAAGGATATACAGGGTGGTCCAAAAAATGGGACACTCATATTTCAAAAATAAATATTGATTTTCTTGATGAAAACATGTCATATTATATACCAGTGGATAGGGAATTTACTGATCTTTTTTTCCTTTTTTTTAATAATTTTTTTATTTCAAAGAATAAGCATGTTAAAGCAATTGCAAAAAACAATTACAAAAAACAATTACAGTACAGTTACATGGTAAACCTACATTTAACAATTTTACAATACAGTACAGTGGTTAAATATTTTGTCTCAAGAGACGTTATACCATTGGCATTTTTTTATTTATTTAAAGGAAAAAATCATCAGTTTCATTTGTTTAATTTTGTTTCCATGATTTTCCACTTATCGCCTCTGCCAACCCGTTTGTCCATAATAAAATATTCCTTAACATTACTTATAAAACCTTTAAGTGTTGGTTTTAGCATAGAATATTTGCACAAATAAACATACCTTTTAAAAATACATAGCATATTATTTAAGATGATTGTCTTCTCATTTATACTCTCAGGTCCTATCAATACATTTTGTTTAGTGCATAGCAATGTGAGCTCTAAAGGAAGCCATTGTTTAATGTCATTTAATACGGCACTTACAATAGTACATTCATACAGAAGATGGCAAATCGTTTCAGGATTTGCTTTACAAAAAGTGCAAATGTTTGACTCTACGAGTCCACACATTTTTAGGTATGTATTAGTTGCTAAAAATCTGTGAAGGACTTTATAAGTGAAGGATGATAACTTAGGTTCATAGTTACTCAGTTTGTTAATTTTATTTATCTTCTTCCAATCATTTTGATTAAGTGACAAATTCAGATCTTTATTCCATCCTTCTATATATTTTGAATTCTTTTCTAAATTCTGAACAAATTCCCAGTATATTATTTTACTAATCTTTGACTGAGTAAGGAACTTTTGTACGTGTGCTTTATTTCTTTCATAATCAGTGATATTCTGAAATTTATTATAATGTCTGTCAACCAGCATCCGTTATATAAATGACGTCATTTTAGTTTCAAAACGGGTTTTCCAAAACTTGCAAAAAACAAGTTTTTTGTCAACTTTACACAAACAGACGGTCAATATGTCCATCATTATGATCAATTATAGCCCTCAATTTTTTGAAATACGAGTGTCCCATTTTTTGGACCACCCTGTATGTAATACTAAATATACACTGTACAATTCAAAATTAAAAGACCATGTGCAGTATGGCAAGTGATTTTAGATGGTCATATCTTTCACCATGAGTACTTTAATTTTTGGCCATAAATACAGTGGTTTTTATTAAAACAATATGTTTTCTTTCAAGTAAAGTACCCATGATGATAAAAATATAAATCAAACAATTCGAAAAATTATGAATAGGGACTCCATGTCAACATTTTTTCAAAATATTGAACCTATTTACTCTAAAGAGGATCTTCTTTTTCTGATTTCTATTGCATGAAAACATTATTCAACAAGGGGTCTAAGACATGTTCAAAAATAGAATGGTATTGAAAGTCTAGTTTTGAAGATATCAATTTTCGATGACCAAACTGATGCTGAAAACAATGGATAGCACGAGTTTTCCCTATGGGAAAATAACATGGGTTATGTGGTTTTTAACTTTAACTCATTTCAATATGCATCCCCTTTTCAGAAATTGTTAATATAGTGTAGAAGAGACTTCCAATATGTTTAAATTGAGTATAACAAGATCCTCTTTTTAGAAAATAAGCCTAACATTTTCCTAATCCATAATTTTTCAGAGAGTTGGATTGATATTTTACTATCATTGGGACTTCAATTGAAAGAAAACATATTGTTTTAATAAGAGCCACTGTATTTATGGCCAGAAAGTACTCATTGTGAAAGATATGACTGTCTAAAATCACTTGTTATACTGCACGTGGTCTTTTAAAGGTAGAATCAGAAAAAGAGAGCAACTGTTCCAAAATGTGAGTCTTATTAAGTTTCTTTTGACTTACTACATATCATTTCTTTGTATTCAAAATATAATTCATGTGAAATACTGAATTTTTGTCATTTTTGTTCTCATTGAAATAAATACATGCATTGACATCTGCAACTTTAATGTAAATTATCATAATTTAGATAAAGCAGATTAAGATTTCAATAACATTTCCATTTATTGTATCATGGCTTTTTTATGATAATTGATTTAAAATACATAAAGATTTACAAAATCATGAATGTAACAGAAAAAAAATTTTGGGGCCCAAAATTGGGTCTTTTGGGCATAACTTGCCCTTTTAGTCAAATCACTAATGGGTTTCTAACATGGTGATAGTTCGCGATCATATATATTCTTAGATTTTCGGCACACAGACTAATATGGACATTCTAAAAATTTTGATCCGCATTGCCAAGCGCGAATCGCACTCCTTCATGGTGAAAATTCAAGATGGCCGCCAAAATTATCGTCAAATATGTATATTTTTTGGATAATTTTTTTTACTGCCTTTATTTCAATAAAATGTGATAAATTAGTGTCTTCAGGTATTATCTAATAATATTCCTACCAAATGAATTTTTTATTAAGTATAAACATAAGAAATTGCTTTAATAGCGCCATCTTTTGATAAAATCATACCAAAATTGACGTCAAAATAACAAACATTTCCCTTATTCACTACTTCTTTTCAATAAAATTTGACAAGTTTATATTTTATCAAGGCTTACTGATTATTTTCAACTTATATCCGTCAAAATATTTCATTATAATCAATGAAGAAGAGTGTTGGGGAGCCCCACCTATAGGTATATATGCATTGAACTGCTCTGAAACATAAATTAATGATTATTATTTTATTCATGCTGACCCAATTTGCTTATTCTTAAATAACTGTTATCTGTAATGAAAATGTTAGATTTTTGGCACACAGACTAATATGGATATTTTAAAGATCTCGATCCGCATTGCCAAGCACGATTCTCACTCCTTCGGGATTAAAATTCAAGATGGCCAGCAAAATAATCGTCAAATAAGAATATTTTTTTGATAATTTTTTCTCTGCTTTTATTTCAATAAAATGTGATAAATTAGTGTCTTCAGTTATTATTTAATAATATTCCCACCAAACAGTTTTTTATTAAGTATAAACATAAGAAATTGCTTTTACAGCGCCACTTTTTGATAAAATTATACCAAAATTAACGTCAAAATAATAAACAATTCCCTTATTCACTTCTTTTCAATAAAATTTGACAAGTTTATATTTTATCAATGCTTAGTGATAACATTCAACATATATCTGTCAAAATATTTCATTATAACCAATAAAGAAGAGTGTTGTGCAGCCCCACCTATAGGTATATGCATTAAACTGAAACATAAATTAATAATTACTATTGTTTTATTCATGCTGACCCAATTTGCTTATTCTTAAATAACTGATATCTGGAATAAAAATGTTAGTGTTTCTAGATTCAACAACATGTAAGTTGTAGAAAGTAGAAATGAGAGTTATATGAAGGGGGAGGGGGTATGTAAGTGGGGATAAGGTTTGTGGGTATATATTGAGGCATGTCACCCATCTTGATTTTCTGAGTGTTTCTGCACTCTGAAGTATAACAGAACTGTATTACAATTTTCTTCATTTTAGTTATATTGAAGTCAGTTTAAAGTCTAATATTCATTGTCTCTCATGTTGACATGTATAAAGTCAACAAATTATATCAACCCAGACCAAACACCTGTACTTGCTGCTGAACAGCCCCTCTTTGCACTGTTCAAGCAGTAATAGTGGACAATGGCAAGATATGGGAGAAAAAACGAAGCTGATAAGGATACTTGGTGGAATACACACTGAGATGGGAGCATTTCACATCTTGGGCAATCTATGAGAGAACCCTGGATGGACAATCTCCCTCTCTCAAGCTGCCATAGCCACATCTGATACAGCTGATTCCTTTATCAAAGTTAACCATCTCGCACTAACTTGCAGAGCACATCATATTACTGCTTGTAGTCTTTATATTCTTGACAAAAAAGCCTGTGAGACACATTGTTTGTGTTGTGATCTTGATGAATAACCTCAGTTTGAGTTGGATGACTGGGTGAAAAAACAGTCCCAGCTAAATGGCTCTTCCCAATTTAAGTTCTGGTCGATGGTAATGGATCTTAAACTTTTGAGAGGGCAACTTCAGCCTATACAAAGATACCCTTTCTGAGTTGTTGCGCGCCTTTTTATACTCAATCACACAAACTAGTCAAGGTGGCTACCAGTTTTATCCGTGACATGAACCAATTTAATGCAACACACCAATCAGTGCTTGGTGAATTCATTAAGGGAAACTAAACTGACTAAAACAACAAGGCACATGACATGAACGAAATCATACCATCTAGATATTGTTTTGGACAGTTATGAAACTACATGTAACAGTTTAGAGTCTGGTATAAGAAATAAAAGAGGAAACAGTAAAAGGAGGCATATTTATCCTGAAAATTCCCTACCTAGAAACTGGCAAGATTGTTTGTGCTTGGAGTAAAACAAGAGAGAACTGTTTCAAATCCTTACTGCAAATGTGAGCAATATAATTATTCATGAACGAAAAAGACTTCTCGCAACCTTTGATCAGGATGTCATGTGTCAATCCACAAAAACAATCCACCAAAGACAAATAACCTTGCACACAATCAACACATTTTTTCTAAATGAACCAATATGAGTTGGATTTGACAAGGGGAGACAATTCAGGTACTTGGCAGCACATGAAATGGCGAATTCCATTGGGCCTCAAAAAGTCTATGTCTGCCATTATTCCACTCATTGACAAGTTACACCTGGATTCCATGGAAGCAGGGGCAGAATTATAGCATGGGACAGATGAAACTCATTTTCACAACTGATGAATGCACTCCTCAGTCTAATAGATGATCCTTTATTAATGTTATGTTGCTGTATGATAAATTCAGCAATGACACCTCAATCAACACTGCAAGGAAGAATACATTTTTACAGAAGACTACTTCATTATTGACCACATTCCTCCAACAGCTGACGCCTTAATGCAACACTGCAATAGAGCATTGTACCAAGGTGTACATATCTGGGGTCAGTTTAACAAACCAAGTCCTATCATTCCTCGGGTATCATTCCATCTCCAAAGAACTGGGGCTGGAGATCAGAGCCAAGAGACAACACTTAGAAGCCACACAGGACTACCTAAAGCAGATGGCTGATGCTAGTCAACCATTGGTAAAGTGTGGTTGTCAGAAGCTGTGTTTCCCATCAAGATGTCCCAGCTTGAAGGGTGCTCTAGTATGCACATCATTGTGTGCCTGTAATGGAGATCGAGTATTCATTAGAATAACTAAATAAGGGTTTAAATATGGTAATACTATATAAGATGCAAGATACCCCCTATTTACCCCCCCCCCCAAATTGATATGGTTGACATCTAAGAGTTGGCATTCTACTGTAAAATAATACTATAGAATAGTTTTTTATTATGCATGGTACATAATAAAGATCAAATCTTGGCTCTCCAAACTATTACACGCTTCCTTCAACAGTTCAATATATTATAAAACACAGTTTTGATTTTGAACAATTTCACCAATAGGTGGCGCTATGGGAGACATTCTTCATTATGTGTTTATCTAAATATTGTTTGGAAAGGAATCAGTTTCTACTAAAACATACAAACTTAATATATTCTGATGAAAAAAGGATAGAGATATGATAGGTACAGTACTACAGTATATGAAATGTACATATTTTAATGATTTATCAAAAATTTGGACGAAATCTTAAAAATGGGGGGAATGAACAACCAAAATCTTCTTTTTAGATAATTTAAATATTTTTCAGGGTAGAAATATTATAAATTGATGTTGAAAAATACTAATTAACCACATTTTATTGAAAAAAGGAATGAAAAAAATAAATTATCAAATGAATATTATATAATTGTCGGCAATTTTGGCGGCCATCTTGGATTTTCACCAAGAAGGAGTGCGATCCGCGCTTGGCAATGCGGATCAAAATTTTTAGAATGTCCATATTAGTCTATGTGCCAAAAATCTAAGAATATATATGATCGTGAACTATCGAGCCATTATTGACTGGGCTATTTTTGGCCTTTTCAGGCCACATTTTCAAAAATGGACCCTAAATAAAAACTTGAAATGTACCAGTGGTAATTATATTATTTTGATTTTGAAAGATCTAAATCAGATTGATAAAGCATCTCTCGTACCAGTACAGATGGTGTGTTCACTTATTTTCATATTATAGCAAGTTTTCTATTGTATTCAAGGGCGTTACAATACCCGGGAATTTATCGGTTCGTGCAGTACATGTTTGTGATAGCGCCCTCTGTAGGTCACTGTGCTTAATAGCCTACAGTAATAGGGGGTAGGATATCGGGAATTCGGTCAGTTTCTATCCGTCGATTACGCTATGAATTGAAGCAAGTGTGACCACTTTATCCACTTAAACAATTTGATAGTTGATTAAATCTTTAAACAAAATCGATAAACACGTTATACACTTCCTATCTCCTTAGAAATTAGCATGTATTTATGGATTGTGTTTTCGAACAAGGCTCGACCCAGACCAATAGGGAAATCCTTATGCTAATTAGTATGACGTCATATTTTCCTGGGGAATCCTAGATTTCAAAGACTCAGTCTGTTATTGTGTCAAATGTAAACGCACTTTTGCAGATAGAAAATTGACAGATTAGCTTTTAACTTTCAGCTTTGAAGTTTAAATATTCTGTATTTCTACCGGACTTCTTGCTGAATATCATATAATGTTATAACATGATTTGGACCATTGCCTGATTGATCATTCTGAAATTTTGATTGTGATCCATGATTGATTGGCAAGAAAAATAATTCCCATTGTTTTCCAGCGAAGTCAAAATGTTACAGCATGAGTTATAATGTCGAGTTTGCATCATGTTAAATTCTGCTAGTGATTAGAAGTCCATGCGCAAGCATACACATAAGAGACAAACACACCTATGCTCTAGGCCGTGGATGGAAATATAAAACTATTTAAGGCACAAACTGGTATTTAATAGACCGATATGTAGTGTCTGCCATGTATTGAAGGTAAACCAATCTGCATTATTAATGTTTCTTCTATCAATACATGGATTGTGCAATGGAAAAGCAATGGCACAATCAAAAATGTGCATATCAATCGTGAATATCTCTCGGTTCAAAGCTTATTTCCAACAGAATCGTGTCAAAATATGTGTCTGAGTAACAGTTATACATTATAAGATCGCAAACTCTTACCAATTATCAGCCGAATGGCTAATTTTCAATGAAATGTCCTTAAAGGCCTAAATTTCTGTTAAGTAGAAACCCAGGGTGTTTTAATTATAGAGCCAGTTAACATACCCATTAAGAGCTGACCAATCAGCTGACAGTAGAAGTTGCTTTTGTTTATTTGAACCCTTCTTGACCCGAAGTCTGATCTTTGACCCTAGCTGTGGATGATGCTATTGGTTAGATTCAAATTTTGAACTTTTCTACTGAACATAATTAAGTAGCATTTAAAAAAACTTTCACTTGTTCTTATTCAAAATTAGAATAATATTTTACAGAACTGATTACATTTTTGTTGTCTCCAAATGTTCATACATGACCACAACAAGTTTCAAAACAAACAAAAGCCAATTTATTGAGAAACACTAAAAATCAATTAAAATTTACTGGTTTCTGTTAATAGAAAGTATTCAAACAGACATATTTGGCTGTTCCAAGCAACCCCCTCTCCTTTTATACCGGATTTTGGTCTTAAAGACAACAGCCCTGGGTCGCGCCTGAGACCAAAAACTATTTCAAATAGCCCTCCCCTAAATATATTGGATAATCACATTTATGCGTGCGCGCGCAGCTCATCCACTGAACGAAACGCCACTTCCCGCTGAAATCACCGGGTATTGATCTTTCCCTTGTTGTATTCAGCACATTCCTGTTTAATCACTTTAAAATTCCCTCTATAGATTTTAGTGCTGCTGGGTAGTATTTTAGCTTTATGTGATATACAGCTTTGTAATTTAAATAAACACTATTGCATTTTCCACTTGTAGGAGACACCTTTCAGCTTCATCTATAGATCCTTGTGCTGCTGGGTAGTCTTTCAATTTCATGTGAATGTCAGCTTTGTTCTTTAAATACTTTGCCTTTTGACTTGGTGAAGACATATTTAAAGCTTCTTCTATATATCTTAGTGCTGCTGGGTAGTCTTCCATCTCCATGTGACAGTCAGCTTTGTTCTTTAAATACTTTGCCTTTTGACTTGGTGAAGACACATTTAAAGCTTCTATAGATCTTAGTGCTGCTGGGTAGTCTTCCATCTCCATGTTACAGTCAGCTTTGTTCTTTAAATACTTTGCCTTTTCACTGGGTGGAGACACATTTAAAGCTTCTTCTATGGATCTTAGTGTTGCAGGGTAGTCTTCCAATTTCATGTGAATGTCAGCTTTGTTCTTTAAATACTTTGCTTTTTCACTTGGTGGAGACACCTTTATAACTTTTTCTATGGATCATAGTGCTGCTGGGTAGTATTTCTGCTGCTTGTGAATGAGACTTATGGTATTTAAATACTTTATGTGATATATATCAGGTGTCCCAAAAAAATGAGCCACTTTTTGACAAGTATTATATCGGCAACTGAAGATCCAAATTCACTGAAAATTTGTACAAAGTAGTCTAAGAGTTTCTTCAGCAAGTTGTAAAAATATACAAAAGATCAAGTAAATATTCTGTGAGTTCTAAGAAATTCAAAACAGCATGTCAAAAATTCCCATACCGGAGCTCTGATATGAGACTTCAAAAATGTTTGTACCAGCTATCGTCTTCGCACGCTCAGTCTTCATTGTGTTCGATGGGAGCAGAGTGATATCTGATTAATTCTTTTCATTCATCCCAAATATCCAAAATCCAATTCATTCTCAAATTCATTGGAGGTGATATTGTAAGAAAAAATGTGGAAAAGTATTTTTACTTGGAAATGGATTAATAAGAGGTTATTTTGACATACTGTCTTTAATTCTAAAATACACACATACTATAAGACCATTCTCTTACATATTCATGGCACTAGCAGAGGATAACCTAAAGTGCCTCAGGCAAAGTTCTCGAAGAATTTGGCTCATCTATTGATGAGAAATTACTTGTCAAATTGCTTCTCATTTTTTGGGTAGAAATGCTATAAGGTTCACATTGTATTGCTCCGGTATGGGCTATTATGACATACTATCTTGAATTTCTTAGTACTCACATAATATTTACTTGATCTTTTTCATATTTTTATTATACCTTGCTACCAATACTCCTTGGCTACTTTGAACAAATTTTCAGTGAATTTAGTTCATCAGTTGCTGAAATAATACTTGTCAAAAAGTGGCTCAATTTTTTTGGGACACCTGATACATCTAGCTTTGTAATTTAAATATATTGCCTTTTCACTGGGTGGAGGCACAATAAAGCTTCTTCTATAGATCTTAGTGCTGCTGGGTAGTCTTCCATCTCCACGTGGCAGTCAGCTTTGTAATTTAAATACTTTGCCTTTTCACTTGGTGGAAACACATTTAAAGCTTCGTCTAAAGATCTTAGTGTTGCTGGGTAGTCTTCCAATTTCATGTGAATGTAAGCTTTGTTCTTAAAATACTCTGCCTTTTCACTGGCTGGAGACACATTTAAAGCTTCTTCTATAGATCTTAGTGTTGCTGGGTAGTCTTCCAATTTCATGTGAATGTCAGCTTTTTTATCACACCATCGGTGGGATATAGTCGTCATACTGGTCGTGATCGTGGTCGTGGTCGTGATCGTGGTCGTGATCGTCCCGCTTTTTGTCATCGCCGTTTAAGGAAAACTGCTCATCAGATTTTCTCCAAATTCGCAGAGATGATAGAGCATATGAAGTATTAGAGCTGATTAACTTGGGGGTGGCCATCTTGTTTTCTGGCGGCCATTTTGAAGGTTTTTCGAAAAATCTTGTCATCGCCATTTCAGGAAAACCGCTCATTGGATTTCCTTCAAATTTACACAAATGATAGAGGATATCAAGTACTAGAGCTGATTAACTTTTGGGTGGCCATCTTGTTTTCTGGCAGCCATTTTGAAGATTTTTCGAAAAATCTTGTCATCGCCATTTCAGAAAATCCGCTCATCGGATTTCCTTCAAATTTACACACATGATAGAGGATATCAAGTACTAGAGCTGATTAACTTTTGGGTGGCCATCTTGTTTTCTGGTGGCCATTTTGAAGGTTTTTCGAAAAATCTTGTCATCGCCATTTCAGGAAAACCGCTCATCGGATTTTCTTCAAAGGACAAGGTGCAATTAATGGCAAATATCCCTATAGTCAAAATGAATCATTCGTAGGTGTAACATGAAGAATAACATGTCATATAATACTTTGGAAAATATTAAAGTGCTCGGACACACATAAGCTGAGATAGGAATCATTTCGTTCAGTAAGGTTGTATTGACTTACATGGGGCTGTGCACCATTGACTTAACATGAGGATATCAGCAGATCCCAATAGAGGCCATTGGTTTCCATTGATTATCACAGAAATATCAAAAATACACTATGACCTGAATCGATTGCAAACTTAATAATTTCACAATACGACACAAATGGTTTATCTCATCAAATGTGCAAATATGAAGTTTGCAATCGATTCAGGTCATACTTAAAATTAAAAGATTGTACATTTTTTCATCATTTTTTCCCCTACAAAATGGCTATAGAAAAATGCTCCAAAAACAACTTTTACACTTATCAAATATCATACAAGTTTGTAAAACCAAATATTATACTATTATATTTCATTATGTAGTAACATATTTAGATAAGATGCAGGGATGCGTAGGATCTAAATGGATTTTGACAGACACAAAAATACTTCCTGGTTTGGAATCTATGCCTCTACACTTCATGATTGAATTATGACCCTAATAAGTGGCCTATACATCAATACAGTGCTGAATATAGGTCAACAAGATACTAGTGTGCATATAAATGTAATAATTGAGGCAGAAAACTCATTTTGAAAAATCAGATGAATTATTTTTTTCCCATGGGGAGATCCCAATGGAGGGTGTATAAGGTCCTTTACACAAATGATAGAGGATATCAAGTACTAGAGCTGATTAACTTTTGGGCGGCCATCTTGTTTTCTGGTGGCCATTTTGAAGGTTTTTTGAAAAATCTTGTTTCTTGTTCTTGAAATTTGTAAACATAATAGGAGAACAGTTTTCCTGGTTCATAGTGTCTGCCTATTTGATGGTGTGATCTCGTTCATGTCCTGTGCCTTGTTCTTTAAATACTCTGCCTTTTCACTGGGTGGAGGCACATTAAAGCTTCCTCTATGGATCTTAGTGTTGCTGGGTAGTCTTCCAATTTCATGTGAATGTAAGCTTTATTCTTTAAATACTCTGCCTTTTCACTGGCTGGAGACACATTTAAAGCTTCTTCTATATATCTTAGTGCTGCTGGGTAGTCTTGCAGTTGAATGTGAATGTCAGCTTTCCTCTTTAAATACTTTGCCTTTTCACTGGGTGGAGACACATTTAAAGCTTCTTCTTTAGATCTTAGTGCTGCTGGGTAGTCTTCAAAATCATGTGAATGTAAGCTTTTTTCTTTAAATACTCTGCCTTTTCACTGGGTGGAGGCACATTAAAGTTTCTTCTATAGATCTTAGTGTTGCTGGGTAGTCTTCCAATTTCATGTGAATGTCAGCTTTTTTCTTTAAATACTCTGCCTTTTCACTGGGTGGAGGCACATTAAAGCTTCCTCTATAGATCTTAGTGCTGCTGGGTAATCTTCCAATTTCATGTGAATGTAAGCTTTGTCCTTTAAATACTCTGCCTTTTCACTGGGTGGGGGCAAATTAAAGCTTCATCAATGGATCTTAGTGTTGCTGGGTAGTCTTCCAATTCCATGTGAATGTAAGCTTTGTTCTTTAAATACTCTGCCTTTTCACTGGCTGGAGACACATTTAAAGCTTCTTCTATATATCTTAGTGCTGCTGGGTAGTCTTGCAGTTGAATGTCAGCTTTCCTCTTTAAATACTTTGCCTTTTCACTGGGTGGAGACACATTTAAAGCTTCTTCTATAGATCTTAGTGCTGCTAGGTAGTCTTCCAATTTCATGTGAATGTAAGCTTTGTTCTTTAAATACTCTGCCTTTTCACTGGGTGGAGGCACATTAAAGCTTCATCAATGGATCTTAGTGTTGCTGGGTAGTCTTCCAATTCCATGTGAATGTAAGCTTTGTTCTTTAAATACTCTGCCTTTTCACTGGGTGGAGGCACATTCAAGCTTCCTCTATAGATCTTAGTGCTGCTCGGTAGTCTTTCAATTTCATGTGAATGTCAGGTTTGTAATTTAAATACTTTACCTTTTCACTGGATGGAGACACATTTAAAGCTTCCTTTATAGATCTTAATGTTGCTGGCTAGTCTTGCTGCTGCTGCTTATGAATGCCACCTTTGATATTTAAATACTTTGCTTTTTCACTGGGTAGAGACACATTTACAGCTTCCTCTATGGATCTAAGTGCTGCCGGGTAGTCTTCCAATTTCATGTGAATGTCAGCTTTGTTCTTTAAATACTTTGCTTTTTCACTGGGTGGAGACGCATTTACAGCTTCCTCTATGGATCTAAGTGTTGCTGGGTAGTCTTCCAATTTCATGAGAATGTCAGCTTTGTTCTTTAAATACTTTGGTTTTTTACAGGGTGGAGCCACCTTTATAGCTTCCTCTATGGATCTAAGTGCTGCTGGGTAGTCTTCCATCTCCATGTGACAGTCAGCTTTGAACTTTAAACACTTTGGTTTTTCACTGGGTGGAGACACCTTTAAAGCTTCCTCTATAGATCTTAGTGCTGCTGGGTAGTCTTCCATCTCCATGTGGCAGTCAGCTTTGTAATTTAAATACTTTGCTTTTTCACTGGGTGGAGCAACCTTTATAGCTTCCTCTATAGACCTTAGCCCTGCTGGGTAATCTTCCAATTTCATGTGAATGTCAGCTTTGTCCTTTAAAAACTTAGCTTTTTCATTGGGTGGAGCCACCTTTATAGCTTCATCTATAGACCTTAGTCCTGCTTGGTAATCTTTCAATTTCATGTGAATGTCAGCTTTTTCCTTTAAATTCTTTGCTTTTTCACTGGGTGGAGACACATTTATAGCTTCCTCTATAGACCTTAGTCCTGCTGGGTAGTTTTCCAACTCCATGTGGCAGTCAGCTTTGTAATTTAAATACTTTGCTTTTTCACTGGGTGGAGCCACCTTTATAGCTTCCTCTATGGATCTAAGTGCTGCTGAGTAGTCTTCCAATTTCATGTGAAATTTAGCCTTGTTCTTTAAATACTTTGCTTTTTTACTGGGTGGAGACACATTTACAGCTTCCTCTATAAATCTTAGTGCTACTGGGTAATCTTCCATCTCCATGTGGCAGTCAGCTTTGTAATTTAAATACTTTGCCTTTTCACTTGGTGGAAACACATTTAAAGCTTCGTCTAAAGATCTTAGTGTTGCTGGGTAGTCTTTCAATTTCATGTGAATGTCAGCTTTGTTCTCTAAATACTTTTCCTTTTCACTGGGTGGAGACACCTTTAAAGCTTCCTCCATAGATCTTAGTGCTGCTGGGTAGTCTTCCAATTTCATGTGAATGTCAGCTTTGAAATTTAAATACTTTGCCTTTTCACTTGGTTGAGACACCTTTAAAGCTTCCTCTATAGACTTTAGTCCTGCTAGGTAGTCTTTCATCTCCATGTGGCAGACAGCTTTGTAATTTAAATACTTTGCCTTTTCATTTGGTGGAGACACCTTTAAAGCTTCCTCTATAGACCTTAGTCCTGCTGGGTAATCTTCCATCTCTACGTGACAGTCAGCTTTGTAACTTAAATACTTTGCCTTTTCCCTGGGTAGAGACACATTTACAGCTTCCTCTATGGATCTAAGTGCTGCCGGGTAGTCTTTCAGCTCCATGTAGCAGTCAGTTTTGTAATTTAGATAGTTTGCTTTTTCACTCGATGGAGATACCATTACAGCTTTATCTATGGATTTTAGTGCTGCTGAGTAGTCTTCCAATTTCTTGTGAAATTTTGCCTTGCTCCTTAAATACTTTGCTTTTTTACTGGGTGGAGACACCTTTACAGCTTCCTTTATGGATCTTAGTGCTGCTGGGTAGTCTTTCAGATCCATGTGACATTCAGCTATTTTATTTAAATACTCTGCTTTTTTACTGCTGGTGATATGTTGGTTGAAATAGAGCTCATCCTGGTAGAGCTTCAGCCTAGAATGATAATCCTGTCTTTCAATGTGGCATATGCTGACATATGCAAATATTGTATCTCTATCAACAGGTTCTATTTGTTGGTGCCATGATTCTTCAGCAGATCTCAGGACTACATCTACTCCATCAATTACATCATCAGCCTGGAAGCTTGTTAAGAACTTTGCTTGCAAGAGGCAGCACTTACATCCACAGTACATTTGACATTCTTGCAACAGCTGTTTAACATGACTGGGACTCATGTTGGTTGCATCTCTTAGTCTTGCAGGGACATACTTGGAACAGCTTTTGAGTCTGATGAAGTAGTGCTGTAATAAGTTTGTGAATGGAATTGAAATGACATCACTAAAGGAAGCTGAAGTGTCCATCAAAACATCCCCTGTTTGTGCTTTAGATAACTGATTCTTCAGGCAGTATGTGTACAGCCTAACTGCAATGACAAAATTGATCATCAGTAATAAGTGGGAACAGTTTTCCTTCCTAATGAATTTTTCTAATTCAGCAATGATATCCCATGGAGATGTTTTATCAATTTGAAAGAGATCTTTGAGATTATTGATCAAGATTGAAGGAAACCTGTAGTAGTCTAGTTCAGCATTTCTAGCATAAATGAAGCTAAGACTCGTTCTATATTTATGTTTATGACGGTCTTTCTCCATAAGTTCAATACAGGTTTTAAACAATGTGTCAGATTTCTCATGTTTTTTGACCCTAGCTAGTTGGATTCTGAATTCCTCAAACAATCCCTCATCACCCATTATGTTGGTTGCTGTGGAGATGATAGTTGCCAGGTGATAACCATTTTTCTCATTAGATTCGTTTGTGCTAAGCTCAGCCACGTACTTTGGTGTTCCAGTTAGTTTGATTGGATCTTTTTTCTCCGTTCCCTCATGACCAGGTGGTAATTTAGATGCCCATGGCCTGTTGCCATCTAACTTGAACCTGCTAGGTGTTGTATCATCATAAAATACATGTGACAATTTTTCTTTTTCTGTGTAGAAGTCATTTGACCCCTTAATTCCCAATACAGGAAGAGGGGTTTCTCCCAAGTTGAGCACTTTTATTTGAAAGTAGAAGTGGAGGTTGAGGAAATATTCCTCATGGTTATTATTTTCTGTAAGGAAGAGATACTCTAGATCAGAGTAGGGGGTGCTTTCACCTCTTGCAAGAGACCCCAGTCCCACCATTGTGAATTTACAGGGTGGAGGTCCACATACAGCTATGCTTTGCTCCATTAATTCAGCAATGAATTCTTTCATGAAACTTGTGTTGTCCCCACATATAGATTTTATCATTTGGTTTAGGCTTTCCTCATACTCTGGATTTGGACCATTGTCAGCCTTTGGCCACTTCATCATTAAATCTACTGCATCCTTCATATTTGCTTTAAGTCTAGATCTGTATGAATTCAGCGCTTCATTGTAATTTCTCTCGACCTTTGTATTGGTGTTCAGCTGTGACATATCTTTCTCAATACCAGCAGAGGCATCATGGGTGGTTGGTAACTTGCCAAGTATATTCTCCATGTACATTTTCTCGACTTCATCACATAGCATTGGAATCTGCTGTTGGTATTGTTCAACATCCTGACACCATTTTTCCTTAGCCAGTTTGAAGCATGCCATAGCCCCATTATACAGTGCCATCGCATTAACATAATGTTCATGCTTGCTGAAGTTATTAGAACATCTTCCCTTGTAAAGATTCCCCAATTGGATCATTTTTTCTCCTTCCTTCTCATTATCTCTGATTTCCCTTTTTCTTAAATCACATAGTTCTTTTCCAAGCTTGTCTTCTTCATCAGTCAGTTCAGAGTCTAATGTAATTGAAGCCTCCGCCATTTTGTTTACTGCTACTTCCTTATTTAAAGAAAAAATATGCCTCATGTAGAGAGATATTTTATGAAATATTTGTTTGGAAAATGGTGCAATAGGCAATTTAGATGTTGATTATTGTTTATGTATAAGTATACCCTCTGTAGAGAAAAAAGATGCATGGTCCTTTATCAGTCATAACATTTTATAAACTTTGTATGATATAACTAAACTCTTGGAGGCACATGGCATAAATATTGTGAATAAAAATTAGATGAAAATTTAAAGAAGTTAGCAATGGTTAAATACATTGTCTCGCAAACTCACCAATGTGACCTTTTCCATCAAATTATGTCATAAATTACAATTTGCTATTATACAATGTAATACATTTTCTTCTAAGCCTAGGATATCATTTTCTATATGTTATATTTTTCCTACCATTGTTAAGCCTGTCCCAGGTTTAAAATAAACAATGACACACTGACAGAAAATTATAAAAGTGCCAAAACCCTAAAACATGATTTTTGGACAATTTTTGCCTCAAATAGCAGTGAAATTAGGGATAGGATGTAACCATTTTGTTCAATAAACACATTTATATATCACATCTGACATAAATTTTGGTATGCATAAGCTAAGTATAGGATGTATATGGAATGATTTCTGCTTCATTATTCGTATTTTACAATATGTATTCGTAAATTGAACTCCTGCATATGTTGAATGCACATTTATGTTCATAACTTTAGTATTTTCATTCATTGTTTGTATTTTCTGTTCGTGAATCTGTTGTTTCGTTAAAAACGTATATGTACGTGTTTTATGCTGAAATATATTCAAAATTCCTTATAAGCATTTGTAAGTGACACATTGTATATCTGTATACAAATAAATTTGAGTTCATTTTGTACATTTATCATTGTTTCTGCAAATATATTAGTTTGATATCTACGAACTGAATGTCAAATTTATCAATGAATAAGTGTAACGACCCTTGATAACAAGTTGCTACTACGGCCCAGCTGTAGTGGCTTAAGCCTTTATAGCTCAGTCGGCAGAGCATCAGTCTTTGGATCCAAGGGTCCTGGGTTCGATTCCCACATGGGGCATTGAATTTAGCACACTTTCTTTCAATTTCTTTATCTGTCTTCTTACACTATGTTCGTTAGTTAGTCACTCCCCTGGGGCGCCCTCAGGTCATTACATAAGTACTAGCTTTGGCATTTTATTCTTTAATTGTCAAATTTATTTTCGTAACAAGGTAAAATGTTTTCGTAAACGTGCACATTTATTGTTCGTAAATATTGTCATTTGTATTCGTAAATTGCACTTATATATACGTTTTTCATTGGTTCATTGAGATCACATGATCATTCTCAACGAGACATGGTCAACCCATGGTCAAAGTCATCACCCCTCCCCACACACACCTAAAACTCTTGTGTCACGTGACCTATGCCTGGATACTAGCATTTTATATTCGTTAACTCACATTTGTATTCGTAAACTCACATTTACATTCGTAAATTTTCATTTTATTATTCGCTAATGTACGAATATTTCTTGCTTTCTGCAATAATTTATGGGTAATATGCAAGATCATTATCGGTAAAAATACAGATCTTCTATAAAATAACAGGCAACTTTTTTGAAATTTACGAATTCTTATCTTCAGTTTGCGAATAATAAATAGTTCGTTTTACAAATGTTTCTAATCCTTACAAATATAAAATGCACCCAATTTTTATGGAATATTTTCTGCTTCATTATTCGTATTTTATTATATGAATTCGTAAATTGAACTTCTGTACTTGTTAAATGCATATTTATGTTCGTAATTCACATTTATTTTCATTCATTGTTTGCCTTTTCTGTTCGTTAATCTATTTTGTTTGTAAAAACGTATATGTATGTGTTTTATACTGAAATACATTCAAAAGTCCTTAAACGCATTTGTTAGTGACACATTGTTTATCCGTATACAAATGAAATGAGTTCATTTTGTACCTTTATCATTGTTTCTGCAAATATATTAATTTGATATTTAAGAACTGAATGTCGAATTTATCAATGAATAAGTACTAGTCTTGGCATTTTTATTTTTTAATTGTCGAATTTATTTTCGTAACAAGGTAATATGTTTTCATAAAAGTGCACATTTATTGTTCGTAAATATTGTCATTTGTATTCGTAAATTGCATTTTTATATTCGTTTTTCATTGGTTTATTAAGATCACGTGATCATTCTCAACGAGACATGGTCAACCCATGGTCAAAGTCATCGCCCCCTCCCCCACACATGTCATGTCACGTGACCTTTGCCTCGAGACTTGCAGTTTATATTCGTTAATTCACATTTGTATTCGTAAACTCACATTTATATTCGTAAAGTTTCATTTTATCATTCGCTAATGTAGGAATATTCCTTTGCTTTCTGCAACAATTCATGGGTAATATGCAAGATCATTATCGGTAAAAATACAGATCTTCTATAAAATAACAGGCAATTTTGGTTAAATTTACGAATTGTAAGCTGTAGTTGGCGAATAATAAATTCTTAGTTTCAAATATTTCTAGTCCTTTACAAACATAAAATACACCCAAATTTAGTATCTGTTTGTTTATTTGATACATCATATTTGTATTTGTAATTTGGGAATTTTATTTGTAAATGTTACATTAATATTCGTATAAGGGAATTTATTCCAAACGAATAATGAAGCAGTTATGACCCTATAGATTTTAGGATCTATTTGTCTATTTGACACATCATATATGTATTTGTAATTTAGGCATTTTATTTGTAAATGTTACATTGATATTCGTATAAGGGAATTTATAACAAACTAATAATGAAGCATTTATGACGCTATAGATGTATAGCATATTTATGGGTCATTAAGAATGATTAAGGGTAATAATTATCTTACAATTTCCAGTTTATTGTTATATATGTTACCCATACCCCTAATTTTGAACTGAGAAGAGACCTCTGAATCTGAAGGATATTACCTCAGATTTTATAACAAAATGGTTGTAATTTTTACAAAGTTTTATTGGATTGAAAACTTTTTAAAATTGTGTATTCATCTAAATGTAACTAACAATTTAACTTCATGTCTCAGAAGATTCTTGACCATATTGCTGGGTATAGGATTTTTCAAATTTATGACGTCAATTTATGGTAAAAAGTCACACTCATGATTTTATGAGTTGTTCTATTCAATCCTTTCTACCAATTACCATATTTACGAAATTCTTTGAAATTTTCTCCATTTGGCCAAAGTATACATACATAATACCTCTGAATGTTTGGTCTGCTAATACCAGGTCGTTCAATAAGTTCACGGAAAAATGCTCTCCAAGGATTTTTGATATTTTCTCATGAAATTTTCACACAATGTATAAAAAATACTTTCTGATTGATTCTTAAAATATCAGTATCTCTTATCTTGATTGGTCAAAAATAATAGTTAATTCCCGGTCACACCGCCCGGACATTGCTGGAGCGTTCCTTGAACGTTGAAAAAATTCATCAACGCTCGTCAACACGCACAAAATGGGGAAAAAAAACAAAAACACGGGCGTTGGCTTAGCAGTGTACCGCTGAAGCCGGCGTTGCTTTAGCGTTGGTTAAACGGTTGCGAGCAGTAGCTAGCGTTTGTTTAGCGGTAATGCGAGCGTTGGTATAGCGGCGTTCTGCGCATGAGAGCGTTGCCTCGGCGGGGGTATAAATAGCAGCAGCGTTGGTTTAGCAGCATATCACGTTTGACTACTGGGAAATTATTTCAAGTGGGAAGTGTTTAAGAGTAAAGACCTTGGAATTTGTAACTTTAACAAAAGTCCTTCAAGGATTAAAGAAGAAATGTTTTGAATCTAAAGTGCTTCTATTAATGTAATATGACATTAAGAATGAATAACATTACAATTTTCTTTAATAATCTCTCATATCATTTCAAACAAACATATCACAATTTAATCGTTGCATTTCCATTACTTGGAACCGATTTACGTTCAAATTGCTTTAACAATGTCAAATAACATTTACAGCAAAGTAATAATCATGACGCATGACAAATTTTTGCATTGCTGTGCGCACATCAACTTTTTTTATAATACCATGACGAGTGCAACATTTTACAAGCTGCGCAGAAATTTCACAGATAATTTATTGAATTGCTTGACGTGAAAACACTAGGTATATACTTTATTTGAATAAAGGTCTCAGTAAAAGTCTATTTGTATTAACATTTAATGAAAAACAAAAATCGCATAATTCACCTTTTTAAAATCCAAAATTACAAACTTTGAGCGCTTAATTTAGGAATTTACAATGCAAAAAATTGAAATGCCAGACATGAATATATATCAAATGTAAAATGCACAAGTGTCTCCACAGTGTTCTACACAGTGGTGCATTTCTCCACATATTTATAGCCAAATTGTGGTCTCGCTCCGACACCTCTATACCAACGCCAAAGCAAAGTTCATCGCCGCCATGGAACGCTGCGACAATGTCCGACACCGTTCCAACAACCCCATGTACGCTGATAAAACGCTAACAACCGCTCCACCGACGTTTGTGCAACGTTTAATCGCCGCCCGGGCAACGCTGGCAAAGCAGCGGTGGTCCAGCGTTTAAGATTTTTGCGTTGGTCTAGCGGATTCAAGCGTCCACGAACTTGCGTCTAGCGGTGCCAAACTTTGACTGGGCGTTGGTGGAGTGGTGATAAACTTTGCCAGGGCGTAAAATTGTCCCTTTTTCAACGCTCGCAATATTTTGAGCAGCTCAAAACTTTTGGCGGTGTGACCGGGCCTTTACTATGGTAACTTGACTTTTGGGTAGGTGGTTCACTTTTTACTTCACATTATTCATTAGAAAAACAACAGAATAGTTGGCAATTTATGAGTATATCACTTGGATTTCTTCTCCGCTTTCTACTTGTACATGATATTACTTAATGTAATAATAGTAACAACTATTGTCCCATAAGGTTTTAGAAATATTCTCCTTCATGTTTAATGCACAGTAGGTTGCATCCAGCCCATTGACGAGACAGTGTAGACAGTGCTCTGAACCCATCTGGAAAACTTGTTTGAAGGGCAATCTGGACTGCAGTCGAAAGTAGTTTCATTGTTTCATGAAGTGCACCTCTTAACTGATCCTTCTTCTATTGAAAACAGCAAAATCAAAGTTGTCTCGTCTGAAGAGTATGTAGAGCAGCTTTGCCATCTATTTTGCCAGTTATTTGTGATGGTTTCTTGCACAATATTTGCAGTGTGATAGGCTGCATTATCCTGATGGAAAAATTTAGAGTTCGGCTGAATGTTTAAGTTTTTATGTCCCCACCACATAGTGTGGGGCCATATTGTCGGCCTAGGCGCGTCCGTCTGTCTGTCTCTGTCCGTCCGGCAGTCCAGCAGTTTTCTCCAAAACCGCTACAGATATCAACTTCAAATTTTCAGGGATAACTTATGAGTGCATACAGATGTGGATGAAAATTTTTTAACTTGATACCTACTTCCTGTCGGCCATTTTGAAGTCAAATGCTAAAATCATTGTCTGCAAAATTTAAGAAAAAAGGCTTCACAGTTGCTTTTAAAACTTTAAGATCTTGTTCAGCTCACTTCATTCTAGATCTGATTAGGTTTTGCACCTGTTAGCTCAGTCATGGCAGCCATTTTTAATGTCTTAAGAAAAGTTAGCGTGCGATAATACTTTGTATCATATTGAATGGTGTTTTTGAGTTTTCATACTTTAACTATTTCGTAGCTTTATAAATAATTTCAGGTGTACTTTGTTGTAAAAGCCTTTGTTATTGTTAATGGTGGTTATATGATATATGATAATTTTGTAAAAAGAATCAGCAAAATCTCAAAATCACTTTTTTATTGTCGGCCATTTTGGATTTTTCCGTCCTAAAATCTTGTTTGTAAAGTCTTGTCTACACGTTTTCAGGTGAACTGTTTGGTAGATCAATTTCAAATTTTCAGGGATGATTCTTAGTACGAAAATCTAGATCTAATTAGTTTTTTGGCATTCTGGGTAAATGTCAAGGCGGCCAATTTGGATTTTCCATCCTAAAATCTTGTCTGTAAAGTCTTGTCTATGCATTTCCAGGTGAACCGTTTTGTAGATCAATTTCAAATTTTCAGTGATGATTCTTAGTATAAAAGTCTAGATCTCATTAGTTTTTTGGCATTCTGGGTAAATGTCAAGGCAGCCATTTTGTATTTTCCGTTCTAAAATCTTGTCTGTAAAGTATTGTTTACACGTTTTCTGGTTAACTGTTTGACAGATCAATTTCAAATTTTCAGGGGTGGTTCTTAGTATGAAAATCTAGAACTGATTAATTTTATGGCATTCTGGGTAAAATTTAAGGTGGCAATTTTGGATTTCCTGTCCTCAAAATGTGTCGGTAAAGTCTTGTCTACTCATTTTCGGGATAACCATTTGACTGGATCACCCATTGGTGGGGACATTTTGTACACATTTGTGTTCTTGTAATGAACTTACCATAGCAATACTTTGTTGATTTTCTGGTCCACTGGTACAGGATTGACTAGCATGATTTCAGAAATGTTCATGAAAACAATGAACATCAATGAACATCAATTTTGCCTCAGAACATTTGTAATATAAATAAGAACAAATAAAAAATAGGGATCCTTCTTTTGCACATATTGAGAGATATCTGTAAGGGTAAATTGTGTGACGTAAAAAGTGCCCCGCCTACCCGAAAGTCAAGTTACCATAGTAACCCTTCTTTTTGACCAATAAAATTAGAGATGCTGATATTTTAAGAATCAATCAGAAAGTATTTTTTATACGTTGTGTGAAAATTTTATGGGAAAATATCAAGAATCTTTGCAATGAGAGCATTTTTCCGTGAACTTATTGAACGACCTGGTAAAAAAGATATGTCTTACCTTATATCAAGTCTGTTTATCCATATAAATGGACATATCTTAAGTTTGTTTGTCTTTTGGGTATGTTGTTGAAACACCTTCAGGGTTTTATGTCAGAATGTCCTTTCACATTAACACCACTTTCAATTACTTTCCCTTTCTTTTGATTTTTTCCTGATTATAACTATAATTATGTTAAATGTCTAGTATTATAACATCTTCCAAGCATTTTGGATGGAGCAGATAAGGAAGCACATAAGAAATCTTTATATGTGTATTTTGAGTTGTTGCTATGAAATCCTCAATCAAATGTTTTCAATATTTGTACAGACCATACAATTACATAGAAAAAGTATTTACAATTTGAACTCAACTTCATTGCTGTTTATTCAAGGTTAGTACAAAAGGTGCATGCTAAAAGTCTTGCAAGTAAGTAGCGGTTAATGTGACTTGCATTAATCATATAGAACTTTATAGATCCTGACAGTGTATAAAAAGTTTAATTGGTAGTTTTAGAGTAGCTGTCCGAAGGCCTAAAAACCACTTTACAGGCCTAAAAAACAGTTTACAATAAAGTGTGTATATTTTTATATTAAACTGACCATGACATAATTATGCTTAAGTTTTAGTCTTTTCCCTTTGTCTCTTGTGCATATACAGGGTTGCTCATTAAAAATGTTACAAGTACAAAACGAACAACATCTTTTATAATTTTGGCATTTATCCTAAAACATACAGGGTGTTCCAAAAGTAACAGGACTGGTGCTGGCATTTTGTTAAATATGCACCAATCGTCTTCAAAATTTAACATAATGTACTTTCATGTATCGTTACTAAGACTGCAAAGTTTCTACAAAATATATGAAATTCGGGTAGAGTTATGGTTGCTATAGTAACATGACATCACAATACCGGGGCAACATTCCACGCAAAAAGTTACAGAGACATTAAGCATTTTGTACATGCCATATCATTTTGTACATGCCATATCAAAGTTGAAATGCAACAACTGGTGGGAATTAATCTTGTTTTACATCATTTGATATTCCTATGTATCCTCTACTTTGAAAAAATGGGCTCTTCTTTGGTCAGTACAAGAGTAATACTCTGTATCCATGACCCAAACACATGAGTGAACCCATTTGAGGACATGTCACGCAGGGTCGATTGGACAATTTGGAGAAGGTCATTCTCATCTTTAAAGGTCTTACAGCACTGATTAGCATTCCGTTCTCAATATAAGTAAAAATTAGATATTGCATGATCAGAGGAGTATTGTGCATGGTTTTAGACCTCAAGACCTAACTCCTCTATAGCGGCATGGTCTTTAATGCCGACCTGCGGGCAGGCGCGCTATCAAGGTAGATGACTGGCTTCAAATTGGGTCTTTTCAAAAACTCAACCGTGAATTGTTCAGACTGTTATACATAGTGATATTCCAGGAAATTGAATAAATGTTATTATCTTTATGAAATTATACTTGAATCTGAGTTGTATAGCAACACCTTTACGAAAAGGAACTAATAAAATAAATAAGAAATGTTGTATTATAATAGGTGAATTAGATACTTTCTTCAGTAATACAAAAATGTTAATATCACATTTTCAGGAAAAAAGTTGCCCCGGGTATTGGAATGTCATGTTACTATAGTAACCATAACTCTAACCACATTTCATTATATTTTCTGAAACTTTATAATTTAAGTTGCAATACTTCAAAGTACAATTTGTGAAAATTTGAAGATACTCAGTGCAAAATTGACAAAATGCCAGCACCAGTCCTGTTACTTTTGGAACACCCTGTACTTGAGCCCTTAAACAGCAAGCTCCCTCGATTAAGTAGACACCAGCAGATTCAAAATTCTACGAAGTCTTGTCTTGCTGAAATATACAATTTGGTTCCTTGTTTATAAAGATTAAGTATGCATTTTTGAAAAAATAGAGCAATAATACATTTATATTTTGGATGAAGTTGAATTTAAAATTGATAAACAGTTGCAGTACATCATTATAATTAGCCTTAAATAACAATGAATTAACTAGTAATTTACTCTAAGAATAAGATAAACTCATGTGAACTGCAACATTTGCTATATTCTGTTTCGTAAAAGTAAGCTGTATTTATATAAATGGTAAATTTCAATTTTACAATGCATTAAAGGAATATTCCTTGCCAAACCATCTCTCTCCTCATATGGTAGCTATAACCATATATATGCTTGCCATGTTGAGCAAAACACGCAAAAATGTTTTGATATGGTCAAATTTGATCACTTAGAAATGTGATGCTCAATTCCAGTAAGCTGCCATCTTTTAAAATTTCACACTGGAAGTGATGTCATCGACTCTCAACTTTGCATATAGCATTAGGTGAGGAGCTATTAAGAATTACAAAACCAGCTAAATATTCTTTTTCAACTTTGTATCTTATTTAATCCTTCTGAAAATCTCTTCTTTTATTCTAAGTTGACAAGCCCTGAAAATATTTTTGCAAAGAAAGTAATGGTCACTTGTCTAGAAGTGATTTTGTGCTACTTTCCTATACTGTTATGGGCAAGGTTATAGAAGTTGAGAGTTGATGACATCACTTCCTGCAAGAAATCTTAAAAGATGGCAGCTCACTGGAAATAAGCACTAGATTTTTAAATGATCAATATTGACCATATTAAAACATTTTCCCATGTTTTGCTAAATATGGAAACTATATATATGATTATAGCTACCATATCAAGAGAGAAAGGGTCTGGCAAGGAATATTCCTTTAATTAAGGTAGTTTTTCACAGTGTATCAGCTTTTTTCTACAATTCAGATTTTCTTGAAAAAAACGAGCAAAAGATATCCTGATGTTTAACAAAATATGTGAAAATTAGAAAGATTGACCATTTAGTTATTACAAAAAATGTTTTAATCTAACATTGCTCTCAATGGGAAATTCTTTTTTATTTTTTTATCACACCATCGGTGGGATATAGTCGTCATACTGGTCATGGTCGTGATCATGGTCGTGATCGTGGTCGTGATCGTGATCGTCCCGCTTTTTGTTTTAAGGAAAACTGCTCATCAGATTTTCTCCAAATTCGCAGAGATGATAGAGCATATGAAGAACAAGAGCTGATTAACTTTTGGGTGGCCATCTTGTTTTCTGGCGGCCATTTTGAAGGTTTTTTGAAAAATCTTGTCATCGCCATTTCAGGAAAACCGCTCTTTGGATTTCCTTCAAATTTACACAAATGATAGAGGATATCAAGTACTAGAGCTGATTAACTTTTGGGCGGCCATCATGTTTTCTGGCAGCCATTTTGAAGATTTTTCGAAAAATCTTGTCATCGCCCTTTCAGAAAATCGGCTCATCGGATTTCCTTCAAATTTACACACATGATAGAGGATATCAAGTACTAAAGCTGATTAACTTTTGGGCGGCCATCTTGTTTTCTGGCAGCCATTTTGAAGATTTTTCGAAAAATCTTGTCATCGCCATTTCAGAAAATCCGCTCATCGGATTTCCTTCAAATTTACACACATGATAGAGGATATCAAGTACTAGAGCTGATTAACTTTTGGGCGGCCATCTTGTTTTCTGGTGGCCATTTTGAAGGTTTTTCGAAAAATCTTGTCATCGCCATTTCAGGAAAACCGCTCATCGGATTTCCTTCAAATTTACACAAATGATAGAGGATATCAAGTACTAGAGCTGATTAACTTTTGGGCGGCCATCTTGTTTTCTTGTTCTTGAAATTTGTAAACATAGTAGGAGAACAGTTTTCCTGGTTCATAGCACAGATATTGGCCAGATTGTTTTGTAGTAGGATCTCATAGGCTCAAAGAATAATTCACAAGATACGACACTAAATTAGAAAATTTCAAAAAAATATGACCACCTTTTAAAAATGTTCCTTATACAAAATGGTACCTGCTTCCTCATGACAGATTTTGCACTTATTTTATAGCTGAGATCTTCATCTTTCTATTTCTACTTCTTTGGTTCGAGTAAATAACCTATGGATGCAGTTATTTGACTTTTAATACGACGAATATTTTCACAAGATCCGGACTCTTGTGTGTCCAAATATCATTGTACTGATGACGTCACATTTCTGGAACCACGGGAGCACCATTCAGATTTGTCCGGCGATAAAATACAACTGTTTTGGCCTCTTATCAACGTAGCATTTCTTGAATAACGATCATTGGTGATAAAAAAGTCAAAGAATAACAAGATGCTTCGAACGAGGTATGATTTGTCTCATATTTTTCAGAAATGGCTCCATAATCGTCATTTTAAAATTTGAAATTTTCTGAAGTGTCTCATCTGGAGGAATATTTATTGAGCTACTGATCCTACTACAAAAGAATCTGGCCAGGATCTATGGTTCATAGTGTCTGCCTATTTGATGGTGTGATCTCGTTCACGTCCTGTGCCTTGTTTTTAAATCCAACAATTCTGATTTTCTTAAAAAAAATTGGGATCATTCTATGAGACAACAAATGTATTTATAAAAATATTTGAGAAAATTCACTGTTCAGATCTTGAGAAAAAAATTGATAATATATTTAAGTTTTGATATTTTATCAAGACTAACATATACTTTTATTATCTTCAAAGAAACCACCCGGATGAACATTATTTCAGCTGATATTCCTCTTGAAACGTGTTGGATCTTAAAAATCTATAAGTGGGACTCCCTTTATAGAAGCTTTGAACTGAATTTACACTTTTCAATGCTGAAATTGATAGTTTATCCATACATTTTAAGAAAATAGATATGTCAAAGAAGATGTTAAGTTAAATATTGACCTGATAGCTCAGAAAAAATAAAAAAAATTCGAAATTTCTCTTGTTGCCCCTTTAAATTTCATTGTATATAATGACTAAATCTGCCACATAAAGGTCTAATATTAATAAATATAATTATGTGTCATATAAAAAGTATAAAAAATACAAAGTGGTTCCAAAAGGATGAAAATAAAAATGAAAAATAAAATAAAAATGAAAAAAGGATTTAGGATGTGTGAACTGACTGTGCAATAGTCAGTAAAGGACTACCTTAATAATTATTTGTGTGTGTGAATGTGGGTGACTGTTTATGATGACAAATGGTGACAAATTATGATGTAAGCTATTATTTTATGAAATGACAATATAATTATCATTAGCAGTAGTGTTGTCGCGATGTGCCATAATCGTACATCGATGCATCAGCAATTTTCAAGAGTAAACGTCGATGCACATCGCGATGTACATCGAGAAAAAATGAAAAAAGTGCACCAAAATACAGAACGCTAATGCACTAAAATACCGAACAGAACAAATTAATAATAGTACGCTGGTATACCCGGGTACTTCCGGTAACAGTGAAGTGAAAGTAAAGTAAAAAATTTTAGATTAATGGTTCATTTTGACTAGCTTAAACAGTTTTAAGGCGGAAAAATATGAGAGAATATTGGAAAATGAACTAAGACATGTGAAAGGTAAGACATTTGCGTCAAAATAAGATAAGAAAGGGTGATTTTTAACAAAGGAGTGGTATCGATATGGTGAACTTTTTGAACACACGTTTCTCTTCAACCAGTCATAAAAAAAATCTTAAAATTTAAGACATCGTCAATTTGATGGTCATCTTTTGAATGGTAACAATATAATTTGAAAAATGTATGTATACTTTCATCTATAGTGTTTTAGAAAACACATCAAACGCTTGTTTTGTTCTTGGTATCATGTTTCCAGAGTGAAATGAAACATCTTTCCAAACCTCATTGGAACAAAACGACATAAACAAAACATGTTTAGGTCTCTCAATATTGTAATTGGACAAAGGAAATTTTGGTTGATTTTAAAAAAGTATCTTGTTAATGAAATAAAAGGTTTATCATGATTTTTATCTTTTTTGGGGGATTTTGTTTTAATTTTTTGAATACTTTTTTAAAATCAACCAAAAATTCCTTTGTGTAACTATAATATTGAGAGGTCTAAAAACATGTTGTATATGCTATTTTGTTCCAACAAGGTTTGGAAAGACATTTTATTTCATTCTCAAGAATTGGTAGAAAGGAGCAAAAACAATTGCACTAAAAAAACAAAAAATGCAAAATAATTTTTGCATTAGATTGTTGTCAATCAGTCAACATTACATAAAACACCATGTTTTTTACAGAATGTTTTCAATAGTTGGTTTAAGAGAAAAACATTGTTGAATTCAGTTCACCATATCGATACCTATCCTTTGATTTTTTTAAAACATTGATGCTTTGTTTCAGACATCGTTGCATTGCTTGAATCAGCTTTGGCAATGTATATTGCGATGTATGGATTAATCGCGACAACACTAATTAGCAGCAGTAAGGATTTTACTAGCAGCTATCTTTGAAAACTGTACAATCATCAGGGTTATAAGAAATCTGGACCTGGAACAGATCCAGATTTCAAACTCCTCGTTCCTGAAATTACCACTAAATCTTAAAATGTACAGACCATAGCTGACTTTTAAAGGTGATTTTTGGAAATATCTCATGAACACTATAAAGAGATTGCATACCTTGATAGAAAATATAAGGATTATTTAAAAAACTGATATCTAAAGATAGATTACATCAGCCTTACAAGCCATTGAAGTCAAATCATATGTACATGATGCTTGTGTGTTATACCTAATCAGTATTGAGACCTTAATGCTTATACCCCTGTGAGGATTTAAATGTCAAGTGGGTGGTCAGAATCAACTAATTGCAGTACAACAGTATATGCGGTGTAAAATACGAAATATGCACATCTAGAGCCAGTACAGCTTAAGGCAGTTTTACACTTTCAATAACAAAATACCCCCATTGATGCCAAATAAAAAATATACACATTTAAAGATCCAGTATGGCTCAAGGTAGCTCTGCACTTTCAAAAAATTAATTTGTAAATCGTCATTTCTCCAATTTAAAACACCCAAATATATACTCTCAGATTCCTACTTAGTAAAATAGTTAGATTTTTAACAATAATTAAATGTATAAATATCAAAATAGTTTTTTAAAATATGACCCATCTCTAGTCATTGTGTGCTCTTTGGTGTGATTACGGTACATTGTATAGTGAAATTTAAAATAGCAATGCAAAATAAGGTAACCATTGTCTATTCAATAAGATATGTATTAATCGAAATATATGTACGCAAGGCAGTCAGTCACAAGTTCAGATTTTCAGTTTAAAAAATATTCAATGGATATGTGTGTTCACTGTTCAGTAAGCTAGACTGACAGTTGGTGTTTAGTCGGTTCATCTGAAACATAGGATCAAATCCTATGGTAAGGTAAGGAGTGATATTACACATTCCTACTATTGCTTCCTATAATCTAAAAAATGTAGACAATGTATACATTTGTATATACAGTAGTGGTGCAACTCGCAAGAAAAATGCTACTCGAGTAGAAAGTGTGAAAATGCCACTGTAATCGAGTACCACTCGCAAAAATGAGGGAAAAATTTTAAAAAAATAAAAAACTCACCTAGTCGACTGTTTGAAGACCAAATAGATACAATTTCTTCGTTTCTTCTATATGTTATTGATGTTATATATAGTTTGTATCAATTTAGTGAGAATAAATGTAGTTATTCATGCCATAATTGTGTTTGTTTGTTTGTTTTTAAATATTTTCATTTTGTTTCCGGAATCGATACTTTGTTTCGTTCAGTGCATCCAAAAATCATCATTCCCGGGGTTTAAAACACTTCATAATAAAACATGCATACTCGAGTTTGAAAAAACGTACTCGAGTAACTATCTTGGACAGGTTCAACGAGTGAGTGGCGAGTACTGGCATTCGAGTTGCACCACTAATATACAGTAGAACCTGTGTAAGTGGAACACCCTCCGTTATGCCAAAAATCGGTCCACTTAGGAGGTGTTCCACTTACGGAGGTTTGGGGTTCGCGGGGATTTAATGAACCTACAAGATCATATAAAGGATTTATATGTATCACTGGAAATATGATTCTCCCTCATTGCAGGGCAGGTATACACTGGCGGATCTGGGGGCAGATTTCCACCCCACCCCCCCCCCTTGGATGGGCCCAGGAAAAAATTGGCCCTAAGGCCTCAATAAGTGGGCCTTTTTGGCATTACTGGGCCTTTTTTTGAGGCCTTATTTTATATCTTATCTTATTTTATATCTTATCTTATAATCTTTTTTTTACCAGACATGAAATATGCCCCCCTTGTTTGTTCCCAGATTCACCCCTGGGTATATACCATTAATAATCCATTTGGTTTACTTAAAAAGGAATCTGACATTCTTAATCCTCCTCATTCTACCAAAAATGTTCTGACATTCTTAATCCTCCTCATTCTACCAGTCTCAGGCACAAAGATTTGGCAATTAAGTTTTAAAGACTTGTTCCTACCTCTACAGGAGGTTAATCCAATTTACTGAATTGTAATCCATTAAAAAACCTAATTTGCCAATTATCACGTTATTACCTGTTTTCATACTGTAGGAGGTTAATCTGTTTACATAAGTATCAATATTGAAATTTAGTTTTTCTCTCAAATACAAAGTCAATACTCACATAGTCACAATACTCAAATAGTCATAGCCCCTCAAGAAAAGCTATTGGGATTTTCAATCTGTTTTTTTTTCAAAATATCTCAAAATTGTTATTTTTTCAATTCTTAGACAGTAGGGATGTCACTGGACAAAAATATTTCAGGAGGGGACAAAAACATTTCGGGACGGGACATTTGGAACAGGATGGGACATAACCAATAAAATAGCTAATAAGTTTAAAACAGTTAAACACTTGCATTTTCCGTCTACATCCGGTTATGCTTATGCAGCGCAAATCTTTTGAACGTCATAAGAGGGCTGCGCATAATGTGCAAACATTTGTAATCTGAGATTAATTTTAGTTGTTACCTTTCTCGCCAATGAAGTTCTTTGTTATTGTTTAAATTAAAGTATATTTCAAAGGGAAAGATTATGCATGTTCTGTCCTGAATATTATTATCACTTGTAGTAATTGCCACTAGATGGCATTTACACATGAATGTAATCTGGCAATAAGTTGTAAAACGAAAGAAAATTCTAGTTTATTTAGATCATATTTATCGTGCATTTGGGAAGTTTTAGGTTCATATACAGGAGAAATAGTATATCCTGAACATGGACTGAAATCTTCGGTACCGAGGGTTGTCCTGTCCCAACCCGAGACCAAAGTCCCGAGAGACGGAACAATATCGGGAAACCGTGACATCCTATTAGACAGTATGTGACACCAGTGAAGGTTGAATTGTTGCGCGCATGACAAATTCCCACAACTTTCAGTACCCAAAACAGAGCCCAACTTTTACAAAACAGCGCAACTTACCGCAAAAACGCTTCAGCTAGTTTTTCTAGTCAATATCTATCATTGGTAATTCCTTGATAAGACCACTCAAAATCAGGTTCAAAAAATTTTCTCTGAAAGACTTTTTCTTGACGAGAATTGGTAGTTTTATTCTGATTTTACGACATTATAATGGTTATTTAGAACATAGCACGTACTGATCAATGTAATTTGGTAAAATTGAAAAAATCACTAGGTAATCAACTCTACTGTCTACACTTACAATATTCTAGTTTACAGGAATATTAAAGGGTTCCGATTAGCATCCCGTATAAAAACAATATGGCGGCTCCAGGCGAATCAACTGGATCAGTCCACTTTTAAGAAATAAGGGGAGTTCTGTAAAATCCAGTTTATTGAAATTGTCTTTGAGATAAAATAATCCGTTTATAATGATTTTGAAAACGTTATCCAAAGAGTGATTGCGTTCAAAGAATACATGTACAACAGCCAATATAAATCCTTGTCTTAGAAACCGGTTTGTCTTGCTTTGTTTCATTTGTAGGATATTTCATATGCCAAGCTGTGTGCTATTACGTTATGGGGAAATTTAGATGCCAATTTTTCCTTATTATACACAAATAGAAGATCCTGAAACTTCACCCATAAATGTGGAATTGATTTGTCAAAATAAAAATCACCCTTTTATAAATGTGTGACGATCTATAATATACTTATGCTATATAACAGTTAGAGGTGTTTACACAACAACCTCGAACCTGTGAACCCTTGAGTATTATTCCGGGATCTGGCCTTTTATACTAAACGGTGAGCAACACCAGAAACGAGCGTTCGATTTGCTAAACGATATGCGTCACCCTTTAAGGCTTCAGAGCCGATAAAATGGTTCAAGATTTTTTTCTGGTTTTAGGGTCGGTTTAATGGTTTAAAACCTTCTCTGATGATTCTATTTTTGAATTATGCATACTTTTGTTATTTAGATTTTTCTTGGTAGACCGGAAGTAAATTAACAAGTCGAGTAAATGGTGATAATGTTCTTTTTTTGTAATGGGGAAGTCAAAATATTACTAATAGAAATCATAGTAAGTATTAGTCCCCCCGTATAGCTCAGCGGTAGCGCAGGTACCTCTTACCAATAGGTCCCAGATTCGATCCCTGGTTCAGGCAAGACTAAATTTGCTTGTTTGCGTGAAGTACTTCAGGGTGTTTGACTGAGTGGTCCGCAACTCGTACAAAAGGCTGTGGTGTGTACTTGTATGTTTATGTATAAGTGCACATAAAAGAACACAGGGCTCCTTCAAGGAGGGGTTTCTGGGTCTATCTCCCAGGTTAATTACGTAAATTGCGATGTAAATATACGGGATATACCAAAGAGGTATTGCTCACCTTCATTGGTGGTAAACAAAATACAACAATTTGAAGATAATTTAGAAGCATTTAAATGGTGATGATGTTCTTTTTATAGAACGGGAAAGTCAAAATATTACTAATAGAAATCATAGGAAGCATTTGACGATCAATTAGAAGCATTCAAAATCGAATAAACGACAAAATTTAAAATAATCAAAATATTTTCACACCAACCTCAGAGAAAAACTTCCGGTTTTATAATCAATGATTTCATCGATCAAAAATTATTTTTATGAATTTGTGTGATATCTGCTTAAATAGTACTATGGTATGTATACTTGTTTTGATCGTTAAATTACAAAAAAGGTCAAAGTCGTTTGATTTCGTCCCAGAAACAATATTTTGTCAATATTTTGTTGAATTCCTTATATAGACATAAGATGAAGCAATTTTTTGCAACTTTTGTTATTTTGCATTGCGACTTTAGCATATCCCTGAGAGGCGCAATTTCTTTGAAAAAACTACAACTTTCTCTGGTGTTAGCAGTATATTCTCGATGCTTCATAGCAAACAAAATGACAGTTGTTTATTGTTTACTCATTATTTATTCAAGCATATTAAGTATATTTAAGTTCCTCTGATCAACCTAGAATTATACTGATGATATTAAACTGAACTTATGAACATCGGACTGAACATGTTGATATTAAACTGAACATTTTGATATTGAACTGAACATGTTGATATTAAACTGAACATGTTGATATTGAACTGAACATGATGACACTGAACTGAATATGTTGATATTAAATTGAACATGATGATATTGAACTGAACATGGTGATATTTAACTGAACATGTTGATATTTAACTGAACATGGAAGTATCAAAATGAACATGCTTATTTTAACCTGACATGTTGTCATAAAATTTAACTTAGTGATATTGCTGATCTTAAACTGAACATGTTGATTTTTGTACTGAACATGTTGATACTAAACTGGACATGTTGATATTTAACTGAACATGTAGATATTTAAATGAACATGTAGATATTTAACTGAACATGTAGATATTAAACTGAACATGTTGATATTAAACTGAACATGTTAATACTAAACTGAACATGTAGTTATTAAACTGAACATGTAGTTATTTAAATGAACATGTTGATATTCAATTGAACATGATGATATTAAACTGAACATGTTGATATTAAACTGATCATGTTGATATTAAACTGAACATGTTGATATTAAACTGAACATGTAGATATTAAACTGAACATGTTGATACTAAACTGAACATGTAGTTATTAAACTGAACATGTTGATACTAAACTGAACATGTAGATATTAAACTGAACTTGTTGATATTAAACTGAACATGTTGATACTAAACTGAACATGTAGTTATTAAACTGAACATGTAGTTATTTAACTGAACATGTAGACATTTAACTGAACATGTAGATATTAAACTGAACATATTTACATGAAGCTGAACATGTAGATATTAAACTGAACATGTAGATATTAAACTGAACATGTAGTTATTTAACTGAACATGTTGACATTTAACTGAACATGTAGACATTTAACTGAACATGTAGATATTAAACTGAACATGTAGATATTAAACTGAACATGTAGTTATTAAACTGAACATGTAGTTATTTAACTGAACATGTGGACATTTAACTGAACATGTAGATATTAAACTGAACATGTTGATATTAAACTGAACATATAGATATTTAACTGAACATGATGATATTAAACTGAACATATAGATATTAAACTGAACATGTTGATATTAAACTGAACATATAGATATTAAACTGAACATGTTGATATTAAACTGAACCTGTAGATTTTAAACTGAACATGTTGATACTAAACTGAACATGTAGTTATTAAACTGAACATGTAGTTATTTAACTGAACATGTAGATATTTAACTGAACATGTAGATATTAAACTGAACATGTTGATACTAAACTGAACATGTAGTTATTAAACTGAAGATTTTTATATTAAACTGAAGATTTTTATATTAAACTGAACATGTAGATATTTAACTGAACATGTAGACATTTAACTGAACATGTAGTTATTAAACTGAAGATTTTTATATTAAACTGAACATGTAGAAATTAAACTGAACATGTAGACATTTAACTGAACATGTAGATATTAAACTGAACATATTTACATGAGGCTGAACATGTAGATATTAAACTGAACATGTAGATATTAAACTGAACATGTAGTTATTTAACTGAACATGTAGACATTTAACTGAACATGTAGACATTTAACTGAACATGTAGATATTAAACTGAACATGTAGATATTAAACTGAACATGTAGTTATTAAACTGAACATGTAGTTATTTAACTGAACATGTAGACATTTAACTGAACATGTAGATATTAAACTGAACATGTTGATATTAAACTGAACATATAGATATTTAACTGAACATGATGATATTAAACTGAACATATAGATATTAAACTGAACATGTTGATATTAAACTGAACCTGTAGATATTAAACTGAACATGTTGATACTAAACTGAACATGTAGTTATTAAACTGAACATGTAGTTATTTAACTGAACATGTAGATATTTAACTGAACATGTAGATATTAAACTGAACATGTTGATACTTAACTGAACATGTAGTTATTAAACTGAAGATTTTTATATTAAACTGAACATCTAGATAGTAAACTGAAAATTTTGATATTACAACATGTAGATATTGGACTGAACATTTTGATATTGAACTTGAAGATATTAGATACAATATAAAACATATAAATATTTTTAATTCTATTGAGATGAATACCTGTGCCACAGGTTTTTACTGATATATTAATATTATACCACAGACAATGTCTTTGGTTTTATCATGTCTTAATATGCCCAATTCCCCCATAAGGAGACAAGTTTTAGCAACTTTGTGCTATGTTTCTATATTTATATTATAAGCAAGCTTCATGTGATATTGATTACATCAAGCATCTTGAAAGCCTACTAGAAATGAATTACACACTAAATGGGCATTTTGACCATATCAAAACCTTTTCACAGTATTGACCACAACAAGATGGCAATAGGCTTACAAGAAGGATATATTACTGAACATACACTGTTACAAAATTAATTTAAGGGTAGAATCGGAGATAGAGGACAACTGTTCCAAACTCTGTGCCTTCAGTTTCTTTTGACTGACCATTCATTGTCATTCCTTGGTATCCCTATAAATATCAAAATTTAATATTCAAGGGAACACTGTCTTTTAATGATAATTGATTTGAAATACCAAAGTACACATCATTTACAAAATCATAAATAGTGCAATTGTTTGCACTGTAATGTAGCTGTCACTCTCTTTATCTCTCATTCTAACTTTAAACTGTCCATATCTAGGTACAGCCTTGCACCTAGCCTCATTTAAACTGTACATATGTAGATATAGTCTTGCATCAAGCCTCAGCGCAGCACCTCCAACCCCATTACCTATTTTTGTACCTTGTGTAGAAGGTCTGTATATTTGTACAAGAGCTTGATGCAAGATATTTTACAAAAACATTTGCAGTAAAACCTGTGTAAATGGAATGCCTTTTTTGTTTACAGATGTTAATTATTAACATGAAGTCATCAGGTACAGGATTTTTTAGAAATTGTCAACTTGCAGGGTGTTTCTTATATGAATTGTCATTCACAACTGTTCATTTGTATAATATAATTTAGCATGGTTTCTTTCAGTGTCCAACATATTGTTAATTCTCAAATTAGAAAATACACTTGATGTACCTTACAAGATGTACCTTGATGAACAAGGTATTAAACATTTTATTATCTTACAGATTGAATGCTAAATATATATTTACCTATGTGTCTTTATAGTAAGTTTAATACTTTCATCTTGAAAGATTTACATCATATTGATAAAACATCTCTCATAGGAGTATTGATGATATGTTCACTTGTTCTTATGTTGTTCCAAGAGTTTTCTGATATATTCAGCATTGTCCTGTTTTCCCAAGGCTATGAAACAGGTTATCATTCTCTGGAGGAACTGTTTAAATGTCCAGTGAATCTCCTCCCCTTGCTTACACAGAGACTTGGCCTTTTCCAGGTAACCCAGTGCAGCTTCAAACTCTTTGTTCTGTATAAGGGCATCAGTGTAGTAGTAATATATCTCGAGTGTGTCTTTGGTCACATTTAACTTTGGCACACATTGAGATTGAAGTTCCATGGAGCGCTTACAACACTTCTCAAGTTGTGTGTAGTCCTGCAGTTTGTGTAGAATCTCAGCCTTCAGCATCATATGCGCAAAGAGATCACTTGCTGGAGACATCTTTATAGCTTCCTCAATAGATGTTAGTGCTGTAGGGTATTCTTCCAGCTTCGTTTGACATTCAGCTGTGTAATATAAAAGGTTTGCTTTTTCGCTGCTGGTAAGATGTTGATTTGACTGGAGCTCATCCTGGAGAAGCTTCAGTATTGAATGATAATCTTCTATTTCAAGATACCACTTCTGGATGATTCCAAATACTATATCTCTAGCTCTATCAGCAGGTTCTATTTTGTGGTGCCATGATTCTTCTATAGATTTCAGCACTACATCTACCTTATCAATGACATCATCAGCCTGAAAGTTTGTTAATAATTTTGCTAACAGGATGCAGTATTTACATCCACAGTACATTGGACATCCTTGCATCAGCTGTTTAAAACTACTGGGACTCTTGTTTGCTGCATCTTTTAGTCTTGCAGGGACAGATAAGGAACAGCTCATGTACCTGAGGAAGAAATGCTGTAGCAAGTTGGTGAATGGAATCGTAATGACATCCCTAGAGGATGCTGTAGTGTCCATCAAAACATCTTGTAAATGTGCACCAGATAAGTGTCGTGTAGCTGTGCATATATGAATAGCATCGTGCTGCTGGTTCTTCACGCAGTATGTGAACAGCCTAACTCCAATGACAAAATTGACCATCAGCAACAAGTGGGAACAATTTTCCTTACCAATGAATATTTCTAATTCATCAATGATCTCCCATGGCGATGTTTTATCAATCTGAAACAAATCTTTCAAATTATTGACCATGATTGAAGGAAATCTATAATAGTCTAGTTTGGCATTTCGAGTGAAATATACGTTAAAATCACGTCTTATTTTATATTTAGTGCAATCTTCCTCCATCACTCAATACAAGTTTTGAACATCATCTCAGTGTTCTCTTGTTTTCTGACCCTAGCTAGTTCAACTCTGAATTCCTGGAACAACTCCTCATCCCCCATTATCTTTGTTGCTGTGGAGATGATAGCTGCTAGGTGATAGCCATTTTTCTTATCAGCTTCTAGGGTACTAAGCTCAGCCATGTACTTAGGTGTTCCAATTAGTTTGATTGGTTCTTTTCTTTCTGTTCCCTCATGACCAGGTGGTAATTTAGATGCCCATGGTCTATTGCCATCTAACTTAAACCCACTAGGCGTTGTATCATCAAAAAATACATGTGACAGTTTCTCTTTTTCTTTGTAGAAGTCATTTAGCCCCTTTATTCCCAATACAGTTAGAGGGGTCTCTCCCAAGTTGAGCACTTTTATTTGAAAGTAGAAGTGGAGATTAAGGAAATATTCATCATGCCTATTATTCTCTGTTAAGAACAGATATTCTAGATCAGAGTAGGGGGTGCTTTCACCTCTTGCAAGAGACCCCAGTCCCACCATAGTGAATTTACAGGGTGGGGGTCCACATACAGCAATGCTTTTCTCCATTAACCCAGAAATGAATTCTTTCATGAAACTTGTGTTGTCTCCACATATAGATCTTATCATTTGGTTGAGGCATTCCTCATACTCTGGATTTGGTCCATTGTCAGCCTTTGGCCACTCCATCATTAAATCTACTGTGTCCTTCATCTTTACTTTAAGACTGGATCTGTAGGAATTCAACCCTTCTTTGGGATTTCCCTGCGCATTTGTTTTTGACATACCTCTCTCAATACCAGCAGATGCATCTTGGGTAGTGGGTAAATTGCCAAGTATATTCTTGAGGTACATCATCTCAACTTCATCACATAACATTTGAATCCATTGTTGGTATTGCTCAATATTTTGATTCTTTTTTCCCACAGACTTGCATGCCAAAGCCCCTTTATAAAGTGCCACGGCATTGACATAATGTTCATGCTTCTTGGAGTTATTAGAACACATTCCCTTGTAAAGATCCCCCAACTGAATCATCTTTTGTCCTTCTTTCTCATAATCCCGATGTGCCTGATTTGTCAGATCACAGAGTTCTTTTCCAAGTTTGTCCTCATCACTCATTTTAGCCTCCGCCATTTTGGTTACTGCTACTTCCTGCTTTAAAAGCAAAGTATTGCCATAACTATTCTATTATCATACAGATGTTTTTTGACATATTTCAGTGTATAGAAATGTCTGATAAAAGAATTTTTTATTATAAATATGATATTAACGGTTGGCTCACCTAATCGTAATGCATCTGTGTCAATGTAACTGGTGTAACTTATAATCTGGAACTTTGTCATCAAATGGCAACGTTTGATCTCTTTTTTAATTAGGTCACCAAATGAAGGGACCTGTCTTTTGATATTTGAATAAATATTTTTATCATTATTTAATATTTTGATAGACACTTGGCAGATACTATACTATACACTGTAAGCATCTCGTATGCTTTGAAATGTTATTATGAAGCAAAAATTGTAACATTTATTTATATATTCAGGCTATCAATTTAAAACACAAAAACTGCGTAAGGTCCATATTAATGAAACATCCCTAAGAAAGTTTGAAGTAGTAGGCCTTATATCAAACTTTACTGACAAGTAAAGGTGCAAAGTGCAACAAATCTTATTTGACTAAATAAACAGTAATGACATCTTTTAATCATATATTTTTTATTTTTTGCACATGAACGTCCTTTATTTCAAACTACTGAGCTTTTAATCCTTCCAAACCAGATGACTATATGTCATAGAAAATGTAACTTTTGATACACCAATATTGGGTTTGGTTCAATTTTTTTTATGCTGGTGCCTTGTAGGCAATGTACCTGTGCTTCTGAATATTCTTTGTCGATCGATCAAAATTGAATTGTCTGTTGTAAAATAGTGGTTAAGATCTAAGATTAAAAAAATAAAAAATGATTTAGGCTTATTAATAAGGTTAAAACATGAATAAGTAGATGATGTAAAGATGATGAATTACAAAGATTTACACCACACATTAATCAAATGATAAGCAAAATAGACAAACTTTTAAATCCGTTAAAGGCATTAGCCCCTAAATTAAGAGGGAAAGATCTCAAATTGAAGTTTTCTTCATTTATTATGCCACATTTTGACTTCTATGACATCATTTATGGGTGTGGAAAAGCAAGGGATTTAAAACAACTTGATCAGATTTATTATAAAGCTTCTCTAATCTGTTCTGGTGCTATATTTGGTACATCATTCACCAAAGTGCTCAGAAGTTTAAACTGGAATTCTCTTGAAATAAAGAGAAAGGTTCACAGAATGTCATTGATGTTTAAAGTTCAGGCAAATCTAGCGCCTGGGTATGTCTCAGAAATGTTCACTAAATTTCGCAGACCTGCCATTAGAGAAGGTCTAAGATACACCCCAATGTATCAACTTCCGGTCAAAAGATCAAATACTTTGAATAAATCATGTATAATTTCAATTTTAAATGAATGGAATGCTCTCCAACCTGAAATAAAGCAAAAAGAAAATGTTAAATTATTTAAAAAAGCTTTCCTCGAAGAAATTGCTCCACCTAAAGTAATCTTAGCATCTGACCTCCATATAACAAGGCATCAAGAAATAATTTTAAATAGAGTCAGATCAGACCTTATTTTCCAAGCACATCTTCACGCCCACAATTTTACAAATGTACAAAGTCCTACATGTTATTGCAACCAAGATAATGAAACCACACACCATGTTATTTTCAATTGTCCCCTCAGGAAACCATTTTTAGTAGACTTTGAAGCACAACTCTGCCAACTAAAGTTCGGATACTTTAATACATTTAAAACTAAAATGGAAAAATTACAATTATTCTTATATGGTACTCCATCACTTACCAGATGTTTGAATATCAAAATACTCAGTCTCAGTGCAATATTTCTAGAAAAGTGTGCAGCCATCACCCAGGCCGCTGTTGAGTGAACTTTAAAGATGTTACCTTGATTATAAGGTTTTATATATTGCATTCATACTTGGCTAATAATTCTCTTTGAGCCTAGCCAAATTGTATTGTATTGTACTAACTATTGCATTTTGTGTAAATAAAATAAACTATAAATAAAAAAAATAAAAAAACAAAGAGTACAAACCCTTTCTTCTAAAGGGTTGGGTTTTGATTTCATATGTTTCCCTGATTCAGTTTTGCAGGGAACTATAATTCATTTCACTTTTTTCTACCATTTCACTTTTTCTACAAGACATCATTGCTGAAGCAGATATTTTTTGAGTACCTAGGATCAAAACCAGGCCATCACTACATGACAATTTATTTGAAATTGGAATACCATTTGAAAGTATCATTTATTCAGTAACTGCACCTAGAATTGTTAACCATATGATTTTAAGCTTTTATTATATGTTAGTGCTTTTTAAAATGTTTAGGAGGTTCTTTGAAATGTGTATATATATGTATAACAAAAAAAGAAATTTTATAAATAATTTATACATTTAAAGTTCAAGGTTTCCGTCAACATTCATAATTCAAAGATGTTCTGTTCTAGAAACACAGACATCCTCTCTATCGAGTCAAACTACACAGACTGATATCAGACATGTTGAAATCAGTCATGCATCAGAGGGAGTTACTGGTCTTCATAAGCAGACAACTCATTTCTCAAGTGAGGTAGGCATATTCAGAGAATTGCATATATGAGCTTCTTAGTCAATGGTCTCCAAAAAGCAAAAGTCTAAATTTGTTTAATAACGCATTACCAGTTCATGGGGTGATTTTAACAAAAATAATTTATTTTTTTCATCTCATGAAATTTTATTTTTTAATTGATTTGGATAATAAGAATTTGGTGAAAGAAAGGGGCTTAAATAGAAAAAAGGTCATTATTTCTACATGATTATTTCTAAAATATGGCTGCTATATGACAATTGAATCAGACATTATGGACAAAGAATCTTTCCAGCATTTTCATAGACCGATTTGTAAATATTTCAGGAAGATGCCATGACACTGCATACAATATTGATAATCCCTGAGGGAAGAGGGATCACATTACAAGGCAGACCACCCGTCAATACAGGCCATTCCCTATCTACACCTCCACAGCCATATAATGGTATGATATTCTAAAGTTAGAGAATGGTTCAAATCTGCATATCTGGATGTAAAAAACCAGGGGAATAACTGCCATTGACATTTTCACATGATAGACTACCTGGCCTACGTACATATCTTCGTTTAAGACAACTGGTATTTTTAGAAAAAAATATTAATATTTTCTCATGCTAATTCCAGCAGGAATGCATGGTGGGCGTAACACCAGGAATCTGTATGTTGTATGTCGGATGTTCTGGTGTCAAGATGCTATATCTTCCAACATATGCTGGGGCACAACAGAACCAACCTTCAACTTCATGCAGGTAACACTACACTTTTAATTACACTTAAGGGAACTACATGTACATGTCATGCGTATTATCGGCAAAATGAAGTTTTATTTTTGATCTTCATGGTATTTCCAATGGATTGATAAGTACCAGATCTTTCATTTGACACCAAAAACACCTCAGACAAACCACATCAGAGTTGACACTAGATTATCAAAATATATTTTCTATCTATCAATTTATATATGTCAAGTTTTTAGCAATGCCAATGAAAGATGGCGAAGTTTTTTGCATGACATTATCCATTAATTTTTGATAACTTTCAACAATACGCCATCTTTTAATCCAAGAGCTATTTAAAACATACACTTTATGAAGTAGTAAATATGATGTGAACACAAATTCCTGCCATATTAGGGCAATTGCAGTTGACAGACTTGTATTTTCTCTCCAGGTGGCGCCAGTGCAAATAACTCGCCCTCTATTGGACAGAATGCGCAACAACTTCATGGTGATTGAGATTTGGGACAAGAAAACTACAGGACAGAATGATGAACTTGTTGGGATTACAAAACTTTCTTTGCATCAATTCTACATGTCATTCAGAGAAGAGAAAATTGCCAAGTCTCTACTAAGATCTCAGGTAAGGTGTTTCTTGATATAAAACTATTACATATAGAAACCTATTGCAAATATGGGGTGTACATACTACAAAAATTGCTTCTCTATCATGGCTCATTGCAACAACACTTGTTCATATGCATACTTATGTATTGCATGGTTATTCTAAACTTTATTTTTATCACACTTTTCAAAGTGATAAATTGTTCTTGTCTCATGCTGACAAGGAGGGTCTACAGGCACCACATGAATCTTGTTATCCAAATTTAAGGAAAACTGCTAACTTCGATGCAAGAGCAGAGATGTATCAAAATCTGATCAGGCTTTGGGCATGCTTGGTAAATTACCTGGCAAGCATTTTGAATTTTTCAATAACAAATTGCCATATTCATTTTTTTATGTCTTGGTTTATTATAGTACCCAGTTGTGGCTGCAGACAATTACTTTCCGGTAATGAGTCCTTTCAATGGTGCCCAATATGGTCAGCTCCGAGTCCTTCTTGCAATGGGATCTGAGGCTCAAGTGGGAAATTTAGAACAGATGAAGGTACCTGATGGTGTATTGTCCTTGGATAAGAGGCCTCTTCAACCACAAGGATACTTTGAGAGGTATGTAAAAAAGGCTTATGCGGGTGCACTTTAAGGATTTTAGAAGTAATGGTCTAGAAAAGAATCACCTTCTTGTTAGTTTTCTTAGTAATACGTCACTGTTTTCTTTCAGTTTTTTTCAATTTCAAGAAAAAACCTTCATTGTTCACAACATTTCAGACAGAATCTAAGAAAAAAAGCAAAGACCGTCGCAGTAATGTCCAGTATTCTTGCACGGCAAGCATCTCTGGCTAAGAGGACCTGATATATTGATATAATAAAAGTATTTGTTCTCAGATTTTTTTGTGAATTTCATGAGAGTTTAACATCATCTTTGACACTATTTCAGACAAGATCTAAGAAAAGAATCCGATACATCTCCAGTTGTGGCCAATCCTCTAGCAGGACAAACAGAACATGTGTTTGAAGTGGACATTACAGGCTTGAGGGGACTTGATCTGTTTGACTCAATGGTGTGGGGAGAAGCTGATGTCTTTGTACAGTATCACTTTCCTACACAGTGTAAAGACCAAGGCAGTCTGCATTCAGCTGGTGAGTGAATATTGATGTGTGTATTTGTTTGTACAACCTTGCTTCATTTGAATGTTGTACTGAACTTAATAAAGGATTACTATTACCACATAGTATCCTGAGAAGTTACGATTCTCTTACAGATGATAACAGATCCATGCAAAAACAATTATAAGTTACGATTCTCTTACAGATGATAACAGATCCATTCAAAAACAATTATAAGTTACGATTCTCTTACAGATGATAACAAATCCATGCAAAAACAATTATAAGTTACGATTCTCTTACAGATGATAACAGATCCATGCAAAAACAATTATTTTGGGCGTTTTATTGGCTCACAGGGAAATCCTACTTGTCTCTCTGTCCTTCCGCTATTAATATATCAATCCATCTAATTCTCCATTTGTGTTTCTTCATCCTTTCATCTGTCAACAGTTCATGTACAAATGAAAATTGGCTGGTCTCAACTAATCTCTATATCCATTTTATGGAGGTCCATAGTGGGGATTTTCACTTATGGTCACAGATCCTGTGTTTGTCTCATTTTTTGTCACATGAGCAATTCTTTAAACATGATCTTTGACTTGAACTCATTGATCAATCAAGTTATTAACAGTATATATAGAAGTGATGACATATTGTTATAGTCTTCAACTATTTTGTGGATGGTGTTTGATGGTAGGCAGTTGGTGTTTGGTGGTTGGCAGTTGGTGTTTGGTGGTTGGCATCTGCAACAAATGGTATGTAGTGACATTTTCCATGTTAATACCTTGTTTAACTGTTATGTTTAGGTCTGAGTCTGAAGCCTTACAGGACATCTACTACTCTTTGTATGCCTGACCCCACATTCCATGATGTTACCAGGCACAAGATTGTACTAGCAGATGGCACACCCGTACAGAGGGAGATTCTAACAGGTGATATATATATACTGATGCCATTGTTGCATTCAGTGTAAACACATAAATGTAACAATACATGTACTCTTTTGAAACACTTTTTTTAATATGTCTTGATATATTTTCACCATATGGAAAATGAATTTGATTTTATTATGGTACATACCCCTCCCTGCCCATGTAATAGAGGTTGAAAATGCAGATTAATTTACATTTTCTAGGCCAAAAATCTGTACTTTATATGAATTTTTTATGAAATCATTTACCTCTTCCCTCTAATAAGATAAAGTTTTCTTATGCCACAACAGTAGATTTTTGATATATATGATTGATTGTTTGAATTTCTGTGTACTGTATTTTATTTTATTGTATTGTATTATATTGTATTACAACACCAGCCATCATTCATGTTTACATTGCAGCATGTTCTGGGGCAGGTGGAGGTAGTGGTGGTATTGTATTTGAAGTTTGGTGCAGATTCTATCATCCTAACATACGAGACCAGCTCATAGCTCGTACCACTCTCCCATTGGCTAAACTCTGTGCTATGGTAACTATGCAGAAACGGGGTGAAGCCACCGTCCAAACCTACGCTCTCCCTCTGCAAGCAGCTTTCGATGATGACGATGCTGAAAAAATTGCTAAAAGTTCAGGTTCAGGACTTTTAGACATTAGCATAAACTACAAAACAAATACTGTCATACCAGCATCAGTTGGGGCTCAACCATCAGCACCATCTATTGCCACAATGGGGAACCAACAAGTGTGTTTAACAATTGGGGTTCTTCGTGCATCAGGACTGAAAACAGCTGGTGAAAAAGTTGCTAGATTAGACAGTGGAATGCAGTATGCATCTGAAGTAGGGCTTAACCCATTTGTTAAAATAAACCTGTCATTCTTAACCAAAACAGATGAGAGGACTACCAGAACTGTTGCTAGGACTTTTACCCCTGAGTTTCTACAAGAGATGGACTTTCCGTGCCCCCTTATTTGGACTGATACGGATTCAGATGCTTTGAGTCTTGCTGAAATACTTGAAACTGGAGAAGTTACATTAGATGTGTGGCATCAAGTGCCATCTCTTGGACCTGGTATGTCAAAGTATTGTTTGTAGACATTTATTGGTCATTGATTGTTCAGTAGAAAATAAAATGATTGATATAAGAATAATAAAAAAAAAGTTTAATAATAACTTAATGCCAATTCCTTATTTTTATACAACTACAATGAATTTAGTTTTTAACTGATATGATACGATTACATGTACATGTATTTTCAAATATTGAGGTTTTGTTTGCTTTAGATTACATAATGGAAGAGGGAGGTAGCTCAGTCACTGGAAGAGCAGTGGTAACAAAAACTTCAGATGTCCATCTTGGAAAATGCAGAGTTAGTTTAAAGCAAGTGTTGGCTTCTAAGACAGGTAACAATATATAGACATAGTAATTTATCTTCTGTAATCAATATTTGATTTTAATTTTGTTTTTGTATTCAAAATAAATTTGGTTTTAGTTTCAAAATTTTGTCTTGGTTCAAAATATGTTGATTTATATTAAAGAACAATAAGAGTGAACTATAGGCAATTTGGTTCCAATGGGTTTGGAGTGCACAATGAAAATACCACCATTGTAATAGAGTGTTTTTATTATACTATACAGGAATATCAGGATGGTTTCCTATTGAAGCAACATCTAGTGGTTGGAAAAATAACCAAGATGCAGACGGCATTTTACTCACCAGAGGTCTCCACCGTATTGTGGGAGGATTAGAACTGTCAATCAAGTTTCCACATATGCAAGATCGTGACCGGGTAATAAACGCTGCCCGCCATGTTGGATGGTCTCCTGAAGATGTATCTCTTGGAGAATTTGAAGATGGTAAGCACATTTAAGCCTTAGTTCTAGGCTTAGCTCTATATAGCCTCTTGGTTTAATGGGGTCTATTTAACATCTGGGACATGATAGGAAAAAATAGAGTATTATTTTGTACATACCAGTGCTGGATTTAAATTGGTGAGATCTAATGGGTGAAGTTGACATATCAATCAAAACATTTACATAAGACACATATCAAATAAAAAAAATATGGTGTCTTGACATAAGCTTTTAGGTCACCACCACAAGGCATGGCATCCAACCTTTTTGTGGCTGGCGGTTGGCTTTTGTCATCTGTAACAAATGGCAGGTGGTGACATTTTGCATGTTAATGCCTTGTTTACCAAACTTCTGTTTAGATGCTGATAGTGAGAGATCGTGTAAGTTGACTGTCTCAATAGACACCCTTGGGTTCCCTGTAAAGAATGGCCTCAGATTAGATCAGAAGCAATTGGACAAAGATACTAAATGTTACATCCGATATAAGATTTATGATAGAGGTAGGTGATGTTTTATTAAAGAATGACAGATGTGTCTGTCACAGATAAGTGAATAACGCCACAAATATACATGTATTTGTTAGATATTTTTTCACTAAAATTGCTTCTTGTTAGACACTGATTTTTACATTCTATACAAATTATGTTTGGACATGTTTTGTTCGTCAGATATTTGGATTTTATAATGTCAAAAATGTGTGGAAACTAAATATTGCTCATATATTACAGAGTGAATATATGTATGTATGTATATTTATTTATTTAAGTGCCTCGTATAGATACCCAGCCTATTTTAGGCTTATGGGGCACATTGTACAATATATTTGAAAATAATATTATAAGATTATTAAACGAAGCTTGCTCTTTTGATAAGAGCAGCATTCAGGAATTTTCCAGTATGGCGCACTAATCTAAAATCATGTAATAAATCTTTCAAAAGTTCATCATCAATAATAAGTTCTTGTTTTTGTAAAATACGTTTAACAGACGAAAATAAGTCATCTCGTAGACAACGGACACTGTAATTAGTGATTACCATATGCTGTTCAAATTCAGATTCCGTTGTCATTGACAATATTGAAGACGCTATACTGTGGCCATTCACAACCTAATTTGATTGAAATTGATAAAATCCCATGAAATGAGGACCAATTGATTAAACAGTTGAAGGGACAGTTATGTCTGCCATTTGTGACAGCGGTATCTGACCATTGTCAGGCTATTCTGGTGTGATATATGTCTCTGTCACAGATAAATGAATAAAGGAACAAATATACATGTATCTGTTACATATATCTATTCACTTAAATTGCTCTTTGTTAGACACTGTCTTTTACAATCTATACAAGTTGTGTTTGGACATATTTTGTTGGTCAGATGTTTACTCTCTCAAGGAATGAAACATGTCAAAAACTTGAGGAAACTAGTTTACATTGATGTGACCAGTTGTGACATTTCTGTTGCAAAGTTGAATTTTTGCACATTGTTGATATAAAAGCACATCCTATAGCGTAGAGAGAGAATACTTGTACCAGAGAAAATGTAAAGTTATTAACTTGTCTATTAAAAAAGTTGCCCTCTGAACAAGTAACAGTAACCTCTAAATCTTCTATCAGATTCACTATGTGTATTATTTCAATTCTGATGTTTTAGGCGCTGTGTGTTCTAGACCCTGTGATGTCACAATAGAAGGAGATTTTGTTACATGTACAATGGGATATCACAAGACCTTTCATCTGAATCACACTGAGCCATTATCTTGGTGAGTGATCATAGATTGCTTCTAATATTTACAAGTCCTACAAATTCTTTCCACTCTTGTTAGATCAAATCAAATATCCATCTGCTTAGGTTCTTTTTTCTAATTTAATGACTATTATGGTAATAGCCTATAAGCAATGGCGAGCAGTTTTCTCTACAGTACAAAGTCATCATTTGGTGAAGATTTAGCAAATAAGTTAAACGTCGTTTTCTAATTATTTATAAGGTATTTGCGAGAGGAGCGTTTAGAAGTTCAAATCTGGTTGGCAACCAATGGAAAAAGAGATAAGAAAATAATACGTCCAAGAAATCGTGATAAGCTGATTGGATCGGCTTATATGAATATGTCATCTCTTTCTGATAAAAGATGGCGTAAGAAACACAGAATTAGGTAAGCTGAAATTAGAAGTCACATTTATTTGACATCAATCTTGAGTCTTTCATATAATTGAATCCAGTGCCCCGGTCTTGCATTTTAATAATGTTTATTCATTTGCAATTTGGCCATAAATAGAAATTGTTTCATCAATCATAAAAGTTACCTATTTATACCTCTTCTTATGTTTAGTTTTTTTAATCCAGTTGCTTTATTTGATTTTCAGTGGTGTGTATCCTCTGTTCAAGAGTGGGTGCCCGAGTCTAGGTGGCGCATATGTACAGGCCCATGTGACCCTTACTCCATCTATTGGTGAACATGATGAAGCAGTGAGTTTTAATTTTAAATCATTCTACATTCAAAGAATTCATTATCAGTTTTTATTGTGAACATTTTGAAAAAATTAGATAAATCTTTAAGATTTAAGTTTTTTGAACATATAGAGCATATTGAAACAAAAAAATGTTTGGTGGAATATTCCTTTAACTGTCTGAAGAATACCGATTATTAGTTTCAGTATAGACTCCAAATTCCTTTAATCGTGTGATTCTATTTAAGATCCATATATTTTATATTGACCAGGAAGGTCAATCTCTTTACCATTATGTATCTTGCTAATATCCGTATCAAAGTTAGGTGAATAAAAGAATGGGACGGAATATATGAACACCATTCATTGTTGGATATTACCACATGGATATACATCATCTGTAACAATATCTTGAAACAGTCAAAGTCTTTGTTCAGTGATTACTCTATGAATACTCCAAAGTCAGTAGTTGCATATTCCTTAAATTGGCTGGTTCTGTTTAACATCCATGGCCCAAACTTTTTATATTGACCTGGACGCTCAATCTCTTTGCCATCATATGTCTTGCTGATATCAGCATCAAAGTTAGGAGAATAAAAAAATGGGACGGAGTATCTGTCTTCTCCCAGGTCAACAACTCGATGAATCGTGGCTTTAAACCTCCCTCCAACCAACTCCGTCATCAGTGCACCAATATTCATAACAAGGCTATCTTTTATTGGGGGTACATCGATCCATTCCCCATCCTGTTGCATTTGCAGCCCCCAATTGTCAAACGTTGCCAAGAGTGTTATATAAGTAGAGTCTGCATGGGGGCCTGTCGTCATTAAAGTGTCGCCATCTTTAGCTTCGTCAGGGATCTCTGATTTTGGGATGTTCACTCGGGATGGATAGTGAAGCAGTCTGAATGTAGCTAGGACATCTGGTTGGTACAGATGGTCCAAGGCGGTTTCTTCCAGTTTTAAGCTTCTGGCAATCAACCGTAGAACACGCTCGCCTGTTTTACGATATATATTATAATATTTTTTGATAGTTTCTTTAAAATGTGGATATTTTGAGTCAGGATCGGGCCAAACATTTCCTTCATTGACAATCTCTCGCATTAATGGCCTGCCATCTATGTACGTTTTCTTCTTATGTTTTTCCAAATCAAAATCTCCGAACATTCCCGTCTCAAATGCCTCCTTATGAGAATGTCCACCGGGGATTACTGGGTAATAGCCTCTGTAAGAATTATCATTTTCGGGCACAAATGCCTTCCTAGCCAGTGCCATCTTTTGATCAAGTGGTAAATCAAAGAACCATTTTGTAGCTTTGAACAGTTCACCAGATTCAAAACCTGGAATGTTTACCAAGTAGAGGAATCCTTCATTCTCTAAAGCCCTAGCTATGACTGGTGCCGCATCTTCAGGGGCCTCAAGAGCAGCAGCCAGGTCTATCGTTTCTAGAGGCCCATTCTTCTTTGTGCCATTTTGGGACTTGACACCATTTTGGTTAGCCATGGTTACACTGAAATGATTCAATTAGGCATTAGTTAGTTTGTTAAAGGTTAAGAGGAGGGAAAATCCTCGAGCTCAGAGATTACCTTAAACTTCTTTTATTTCACCAAATTTCCAGTTTCCATGTGATGTTTTAATCAATAATTAATGTAAAGATATCTTTATGTAAATTTCAACTGAGTTGAGCTCATCTCTGAACTCTGAGGTGCCCCCTCTTTATAAGGTTAGCGCTCTTTATGGTGTAATTCTGTCTTCAGGGTTTTGGCCACAGTACCCCACAGATGTATTTTCACCCATTTGGCTCCAAAGCTTTCACAGTTTAATGAAACTCATATCAGGATGTATTTACAACCTATCACACAGCCACTTTGTAAGCATGTTTACCTTAAATTTGCATGAAAATAAGTTCATCTGTGAATTCTGGGTAAATTCCTCTATTGCAAGACTGGATAGGTTTAATGCAACTTGCTTTTTTACTAAAAAAAATTCCAAGCCATAAACCTACCTTTAAGATGCTTCTTGTAGCTTGTAAATATTAGTTCCCTGTGTGCCCCAACTAAGGTGCAGTGTGATTTTAAATGAAGACCTGATTCCTTATCTTGTTATTGTTGTTCAAGAGCAGAGTGCATTTGCTATCTGTTGTAATAACAGTGTAGATGATATGGTAGTTAGGTTCACATTGAACATTGTGTTAAAATCAAACTTGAGATGAATATACAGTAGCGATATATGCTTGGAATAGTCCCAAATATTAAACTACCGTATATCACTCATGATGAAAACAATTGTGAAATGTGCATGCAGGTCAGCCTTGCTGTGTTATAAGTTGCAAAACTTATTAAATTGTATATATATACGTTAAGTCCTAGAATTAAGTGAAAGGTATATGAGGGTTGGTCATAAAGTTCTCGTAATATTCCATGCTGCACATTCTGAAAATTTCACAGGAAAATATTGAAAAATAAAGAAATAAGAGAGATACTATGAGAACTTTATGATCAACCCACGTAATTTCAGACTTAGATGTGTTAACCAAACTTTTGTCATAAGTTTGGTTGGCACTTCTTTTCACAAAATAGCAGATTTAGAGAAATATATGCTCTATAAAGAGCAATTACACAAACAAAGCTGTGAGCCATGTAATTTTTGAACCAGAATCCATACTTAGGAATCTCTTACTGTTTTGGAGATAATGTATCCTCTTCTCTCTCCATCCAATTTATATGTGATAGTCAAATTATTCAATTTTTATTATGTCACCACCACAAGTGATGACATATTTTGTGGATGGTGTTCAGTGGTTTGTGTTCGTTAGTCAGCATTCGATGTTTGAAACAAATGGCAGGTGGTGACATTTTTCATCTTAATGCTTTGATTTAAAATGCCATCATGATAGAGTAATGTCATACTTTGCACCATTTCAGGACACACTCAGTTCAGAGGCTTCTGAAGAAGACCCCATATACCCACTGCAGCGCAATACAGACCCCTCATACCAACCAGAACACTTGCCAACCTCCAAACCCAATCCAACCAAAGACTGCTCTGAGGAAGGAGCTGGTGTTGACTTGGAGGTACTGGAAAAGGGGTTCAAGGCAAAGGTGTTAGTAGAGAGGGCCATGCATTTACCAAGTGCTCCAAGCAAGCAAAGGTTGGTACTTATAAAGAATGGATGAGCTTGAAAATGATTTTGATGTCACCACCACAAGTGGTGACAGATTGTTATAGTATCCAGTGGCGGATCTGGGAACCAACAAAGGGGGGGCCCAAACTTCTTGTCTGAGAAAAAAACTTCCGTGCTTGCGTGGAAAAAATTTTGGGCCCCTAAAAACAAAAAGTGGGCCCAAATTTTGAAATTTTGAGGCCCATTTCCTTCAAAATTTGGCCTAAAATTAAAAAAACAAGATCTTAGAAGGCCCATTTATTACCAAAAAGTCCCACTTTTTGGGGCCTTTTTTAGGCTCAACATTTTTTTGGGGGCCCACCCAAGGGCCCCCCCCCAGATCCGCCAGTGGTATCTATCTTTTTTAGCAGCAGTTAGTGTTTGGCATTCTGTAACAAATGGCAGGTGGTAACATTTTGCTTGTTAATGCCTTGTTCAGTACAGCTTTACTTCAGTATATATGTCAAGGCGGTGCAGATGTGTGTTGATTCTGCCTACTATGATTGACAAATTCTCCAGAATTCACCTAAGACTTGGACAATGTCTTAACATTTTTACTGTTCTAAGAGACTGCAATTTAGACGTTTATTTTTGGACACATTTCTAGTGAATTTGATTTGCTGATACAAAATGCACCTTGAAAGAATATGCACATGTTAATATGCAATAGTTGTAAATATTCCTAGGTGATGTTTAGGAAGAAATTGAACTAATATATGGGTATTTTCATTTTTAGCATGTTCTTACAAATTTACTTGATTTATTAAATGGAACATATTGAAATCTTCTATTACAGTGATTCATTGGAACAGCCAAGCACATATGTAACATATGATACACTACAGGGTGTCCAGAATACAAGTATTGTACATGGTTCCAATAGTCCTGTATATGATGATGCTAAAGATGTATTGTCTTCTATTATAGTGATTCATTGGAACAGCCAAGCACATATGTAACATATGATACACTATAGGGTGTCCAGAATACAAGCATTGTCCATGGTTCCAGTAGTCCTGTATATGATGATGCTAAAGATGTATTGTCTTCTATTATAGTGATTCATTGGAACAGCCAAGCACATATGTAACATATGATACACTACAGGGTGTCCAGAATACAAGTATTGTACATGGTTCCAATAGTCCAATATATGATGATGCTAAAGATGTATTGTTGAACAAGGATCTATTAGTAGGGAACAACAAGGTAGGATTGGCCTTATGTAAATGGCTTTAGGCATATATTTTCAGTGCTCTCCCCACATTGAAATCTCTGAGGCGCAGCACCTCCATGTATTTTATAAAACCAAAATGCTCCTCGGTGCAATTAGATGGGCCTCTAAAATGTTACAATGAAAAACAAGGAAATTTTTAATTGTTGCCCAAAATTACAAAATTTTAAAATGTTGCACAAAAAATTACAAAATCATTAAATGTTGCACAAAAAATCTTGGGGAAAAGGAAACACAATATATTCCGGCACATTGTGTCCAGAGAACCTCCCAAAGGTATGGGATACATACCTATTTTAAAAATGTAAAATTAGAATTAAAAAAAACAGGAAAATTACAGATATCAGAAAAATCAAGAAATTGATAAGTTCTGATTTCAAACAGTGCTAATGTTAATGTTGAGTAATAATCACTAGCCATTTGCTTCCAGAGTGCCGTGTTCAAAGTCTGGCAAAAGCCAATGGGAACAACAGAAAGTCCAGGTAATAAAGAAATCAGTATAAAAGTATTTTTATCAAACCCCTGTGGTCATTTTGGATTTTCTGTTTCTTAAACTGTCTATTCTATTCAAAGGTGTTCACTCAGTGTCTTGTTGTTACTAGACTAATCTAAATCAGTCCAATACCATAAAATGATTAGAGACAATTAATAGAGGGAGGGGTACACATCAAGTTTCACAAGAATTGTAACTAGATTATATTTGATTTAAGTAAAATACAGCTCCATCAAAGACTTTTATAAATGTAAGTATGATAAACTAGCAAGTATTTCTAGAATCTACATGTATATACTTTAAAGTTGTGATGACTTGTCAAACAGACTAAAACAGGACTTGATTGATGAAAACAGAGTCATAAAAAAGTCATATAAAATATTTTATATGTCTTTGATGAAAATCACCTTGATATTGATCTTTTCCAGAGAAATCAACTGATTCTGTTCTTGGGTTTGTGTCTGTTGACCTTCGACCCCTGGTGGCTGGATTACACCAGATATATGGATGGTACAACATATCAGACTTCATGGGCCAGTGCAAGGGCCAAATTCAGGTAAAGTGTTTTTTATGTTTGAATTTTTATTTACATAACCTGTGAAGAAAATACTTATTATATTGATGGGATTGTAACTTGACTTAATTTCCAATGCCTCCAAATTTTCCCAATCTTTTTCCTTGATTACAATTGTTGGTCGAAAATTGATGATAAATTTGATAAATTTTTGAAAATCGTCATTCCCATGTAAACCAATGGGAAATGGTGGGTAGGGGGCAAATTCAGATAAAGTGTTTATGTAGTACACTGCCAAAAGTATATCTGCTGCATAAAACATGTAATATATCTTTATTATAAATCACTTATTTTATATTAACATGTCTCCAGTGTTAATACTTAGAGGCAGATGCAGATTGTTTTAGAGAAATCGAGTGGATGGCCCATTTTTATGTCCACCCGAATATACGTTAATGTAAGAGATATGTTTAATATTTCAGATTGGTGTCATGCCTTTGGAAAGCATTCGACATATTCTACCCCAAGGGACACCTATAGATAACCACACTAGTCAGGTAATATGAGTATATTAATAATAGCAGTCTCAAGTAATCTCAATCACAACACTCTAACCCTCTTTCCTCTCAACTGAAACATTTTTATGTCAACAACACGAGTGTTAAAAATCTCCAATTTTTTGTGGAAGGTGTTCAGCGTTTGGCAGTCTGCGATCGGTGTCTGCAACAAATAGCAAGTGGTAACATTTTGCAAGTTAATGCCTTGTTAGAATATAGTACAGTTTAGTACTGTATTTAAGGCCTTGTATTCTGAGATCATACGATGATTTTGATAAAACATGCTGAGTGTAATTGATAATAATTTGGAAATGCAGGGTCCAGGCTCTAAAGGTCTGATAATTGACAGAGTATATATGTCTTTAGGGATAACTTATATTTTTGTATGTTCTGTCTTTGTATATTTAATTATTAATTTTTACCTTGTATTACTTTGGATTAATAAGGTATTTATGAAACAATTGAACCTGTGACTTTATTTTATTCCAGTATTCCACAAATGCAAGTTTCCTTACAACGGCAACTTACCCAACATTCCCTAGTCATATTTCCCGACACACAGAGCAAAACATCAGCTTTATCTCGGAGAAAATATCTACATCTTCAGAACAAAAATCAGGTCTTTCACATTTTGAAGAGCACAGAGAAAATGTGAAACGTTTCCACATGTCACTCCATGAAAGACTAAATGGGAACCCCAAAGATAAATTGTCATGGCAACCAGAGTTTTCTGAACATGATGATCATGGCTCCACATCTAAATCAATACTACTGCAGAATTTAAGGTTTGTAAACAAAAATATGTTATTTACATTTAATAGCTGTCATATATATATATATATATAGGTTGCCATATGAAGCAATATTTCTAAGCAATTTTTTAATCTTTGAAAAATTTACTGCAATTATATTTTATAGTTCCCTTTGATAATTCTCTTTGCGAGCTCTATTTTAAAAGTTATTATATTGATACTAGGCTATCCCAACTCTTGTTTGTGGATTCTGCTCAGTATGCTTTTTAAGACAGAAATATTTTCTGTAAATCATAAAACAATATGTGCTTTGTAGTTGTGGCCCATGGATCAAGTCTTTTTCAATGAAACATGGTATGAACCAGTCAACCAGATTGAATGTCAATTATTCCATTCTTTAATCTGGACTTCCTAATATTAACATGTTTTTCTCTTAATCAGGTCCAACATGGCAGAATTGGATGTGATAAACCTAAGACTGAAAGAGAAATTGGCATCACCACTTGGGACATACAGTTTAACTAACCAGCATCAGGAGTATAATGTTGCATCTCATACAACTCCTCCTGACCCTGTTTATAATGAGAACTCAAGGCATCTATATTCTAGAGACATTACAACTGAAAGTGATAAACATGAGGTGGATATTGGACATAATTTGGCTCATTCTAGTAATAAACCAAGGGGTCTGTTGACTGACGATCATTCAGAGCCTAATGTTGATCATTTTCATGAAAGAGAGAACCCTTGGAGACACAACAAAGATGTCCCACAGAAAGCTGAGGAATTTCAATTAAACAATCAGGATAGACAAGTGCATAAATATCCATCTCAGGAAGAAACTGGTGCTCAAGAAACTGAACCGAGAAGTGGTGCCAAATCTGATGACTTCTTAAGTCACACAACTAAGGAGTCTTTTAGTATACCTGGTGATATAGGAAGTTTTGATGGCACTGACTTTATTGATGAACAATTCAAGCAATACAGCGGTGCATTCTCTGACTCTGGCAGTGACATAAATGATGACGACATTGTACTTGTGAAACCACTTAATGATGTCTCATCTGCATTTTTTATGAACAGTGCATACAATGAGATTGGAGAGATGAACAAACACCCAGACATTCGCCCTCTCCAAGCAGATAAATCGAGCCCTAGTAACATTCATCATATGCCTGCAAATGAATTAGACATAGATCTCACATATCCTAAAACACTTGAAGCTCCCAGATATGATAGAGACAGTGACAAACTCCCCACCAATACTGAACAGACAAATTATTTCACTCAACATAGCAATATTAGTGAAGACTCTGAGATCACCCTTGGTGATAACGACCCATGTTTAGAAAATGCAAGGTATGACATCCAGTCATATGATACAGATTCTATAGGTGATAAAGGAATGAAAGATCATGCTAGAACTACTGGTAGTACAAAGGTAATTGACAGCAATGCTAAATCAGCAAATAGAAGATTAGATTATGGTCTTCCAAATGATGGAGCAGAATTGAACAGTAGTTACATTCAAGCTGAGACAATGTCTGATCAAGACTACAAATCTGAAAATGCCATCGATGATAGCATTAAGGGAAATTCACATCCCAATAACGATGAAGAACAGTCAAAAAGTCCTGATGAATTCTATGATAGCAATAGAAATATGACATTTGATAATGATACCAAACGTTTAGACTCACATAGATCAAGACAAGATCAGCAAAATGAGGTGAATGACAATGTCAGTATAGAAGACTTGGGTTCTGAAAATGAAATTGAGATATGGGAAACATATGAAACTAATAAATCCCAACAGAGACAGAATCAGGAAATTGGGAATGATTTATTTACACATTCAGTAAAACCCCATGAAGAGTTTATCAGATCAAAATCTCCAGTAACAAGGTCAAGGTCACCATCACCAGAAATGAGGTATCCTGAGACAGGGCCAAGATCATATGAAACTAGGACAAGGTCACCTGAACCCAGGACAAGATCACCTGGATCTCAGGCAAGGTCACCTGTGACTAGGACAAGGTCACCCGAAACTAGGACAAGGTCAAATGAAACTAGGACAAGGTCACCCGAGTCTAAGACAAGGTCACCTGAAACTAGGACAGAGTCTGCTGAAACTAGGATAAGGTCACCTGAAATGAATTCACCGTGTGCTAAATCAATGTCACATGCAGTCTCACCTGAAATTGAGCCAGTTGAATCTAGGTCACAATCACCAGAGACAATACCACCAACTACAAGGCCAAACTATGATAAACTTGGAGCTGGTGATGGGAGTAAAGAAAACATAGCTCCAACCAAGACCTTGTATCCTTTTCGTACATCATGTAGAATAGATGAAACCCAAAATAGATATTTGCATAAACTTTTTTAAGTAATTTGATTTTTTAAATTAATGACATTCACAACTTCCATTGCCTCATAAGCATATTATATGACTAACACTCATTATTATTTCGTTCTTATTACTTTCAATATTTAAACATTAAAAAAGAATGACTTTTTTCCTTCACTTTTCACTAGACCGAGTGTTCCCAAGTTTTTTATTGGTGCTGGTGCTCTTGAAAAATCTATGAAGGCTTTGCAAGCTTCAACACACCTCTACCCGAATTCTAGTCCTACACAAAAGGTGAGTTATCTGCATTTTATTGGGGAGATCTCTCAAATGTTTCTGTCAGCCAGGCATCCAAACCAAAAAATGATTTCACGATAAATCACTGCAAATGGTGGTCTTGATAATTCTCACCTCCAGAATAGAATCAATAACCCTGTAAAAACTAGGCAATGTTTGCATGTAATACTTGGCAGAGACCTAAAGAACAACTTGCTTTTATGATTTAAATAGTGTAATCTGACTCCATTATGACATGTTTTGTTTTCCGGCTGACTAATTATTGAACTGAGTTTTTTCATATCTTCCTTCCAAAGCTATTATATGTTTCATTGATCATGTGACACATTAACGCAATCACAGGCACATGACAAAATGTAATACATGCGAGTGATGCCAGCTTTAATTATGGGTTTAAAATAGAGAAGGCATATGTTCAAACATTTGCCACATGGATTCATAAATTCCACCCAAATGATTAAGCATTAACTTGTTTTACCGGCACATGGCAAATATGATCCAGGCGGTAATGTAGAGAAATATTAACAAATTATGACACCTATTTGCCAGTTTTAATCATATATTAATCAATATCATGACATAACCCACGCGGCTTCATAAATCCCACCTGATTGATTAGCGGCTTCATAAATCCCACCTGATTGATTAGCGGCTTCATAAATCCCACCTGATTGATTAAGCATTTATTTGTTTTCCAGAGGGAGGAATCTAAATTGTCGGAACCACAAAATGCAGCTAGAGACTTTGCAGCTAAACTGACAGGACACAGATTCAGCACACAAAATTCTAAACAACAAAGGAGTCAAAATCCCACTGCTGAGGACGCTAAACGAATTGCTAAAATATTCTCAACAAAATTTTCATGAAAAGCAGAGATGCCAGGCACATCAGTGATTAATCATTATGTGTGACAATATTATGTTTCATATCGAAAGAGCCTGTATAAATGAATTCACCGTAAACTGAAATGCTACAATATTTATTTATCAACTCTTATTTCATGTTCATGTTCAAATTAACTCCCATAAGATGCGGTCTTATACTGCAAATGATGTATTGAATAATGGATGTATTAAATACATATTAATTTATACACTCATGTTTCATGTTGGCGTTCAAATTAACTTCCATGATCTATCGCTATGTGTGAAAATAATTCAAGCACACAACTCTTTGAATTGTGGGTAATATAATGCATGCACACATAAGTATGCTTGACTTTGAATTTAGGCTTCCACCCTCATTAATAATGTCATGCTTGAATTTCAATCACAATTCAATCATTGACCCTGGCTTTAAATTCTTTAAAATGCTTACTTTAAGGAAATAGATTAATTTTATTAAAATTTATTAGGGCCAATTCTCAACAAAAATGAGACATTTTGACACCACCCCTTTCTCCCACCATGACTGTAAGGTTATTGAACGTTCTAAACACCATTTTTATGTCCCTACCACAAGTGGTGACATATTTTTATAGTCTCTAACTTTTTTTGTGGACAGTTTTATCCATAACAAATGGCAAGTGGTGGCATTTTTCATGTTGATATTTTGAAATATGATCTAGGTCACACTACTAGTATCCTCTAACTATTATAGATGATTTTACAGTAATGTTTCAGGCAATCTTAAAAATCTCAAATGAAAGGTTAATAGAGGAGGCGTGAAACTGAAAGTAGTGCTAGCTTCTAGACAGAAAATGTTTAATAATTGTTGTCTGACTACATAATCTGATTAAATGACAGAATGAAGGCTAGATAAAAATATTTAAAAAGAGGAAAATAAAGTCAATGAATGACAAAAGTTAGTAGTGTGGGCATGAAACATATGGGCATGACATTGAATATGACTTTATTTTTTGGATTTCATATTCAATCTACAGTTGAAAAGGAAAGGGTTATGAATCCAGCATGCCATTTGTGTGCATTTAGTGCAAAAAGTTCAAATACTCCTTGCATAAAGTTCAAATACAGTGTTGAGTATAATTAGGTAGTGTCGCACATAGTTCAAATACAGTGTTGAGTATAATTAGGTAGTGTCGCACATAGTTTAAATACAGTTTTGAGTATAACTAAGTAGTGTCGCATATAGTTTAAATACAGTGTTGAGTACTATTGAGTAGTGCCGGTGTTCACGTCTTTACCCATCTTCAGTCTGCCTCGTGTTGAGTTCATAATGATACTGCCATTTGTTTGTTGAGTCGTTGAATTTAAAATAAATCATAATCCTAGAATGAAAAAGAGAAACATTCAAAAAATGAAATTAGATCAACCATTATGTTTTAGTTTTGCTGATTCAATATATGCACTTACTTGTAAACTTATGACCGCACATTGACAGTCATTATCAAGGGCGTACATTTAGTTATAAGAAATTAGGCCTGGTTTAAGCCCAAAGGAGGTGTATTTCTACCTTTTGATCTCAGTTCAATGGTTTGTTTAGTAAAAGTCTGAATACTGAATAGATTTACAGATTTGTAGATACATTTCTATGAGGCATTTGTCTCGCTTGCCTCATGGGCAACTATGCCTATGACTATATTTTTAAATTGCTATGTTACCACCACACTGCCACATGAAGTGTCATACTGTTATAGTCTCAAACTTTTTTGTGGACTGTTTTCGGCGTCTGTAAAAATGGCAGGTGGTGACATTTTGCATGTTAATGCCTCGTTTTGTTCTTTTTATCTTGTATTTTTGTGGTCAGTGTTCGGCAGTTGGGATTTGGTAGTCTGGGTTTGGTGGTTGGCATCCGGCGGTCGATGTCTGCAACAAATGGTAGGTGGTGATATTTTGCATGTTAACGCCTTGTCTCACCTTGCAGGAGCAATGAGACTTGTGGTGCCATCTTTGTGACGCATGTAAAAGTCAACGTCTCCAGTTGTTACTTGATATCTGCAGTTTCCTTCAAAGTGTTCAAGGGTAACCTTCATGTAAATGCCCTTCTCAACAATGTGCTTTAGGCCTTCATTAATTTCTGGAAAATAGTATAATTATAGTGCAAGTCAACTCTTGACTAGTGTGTCAATCAAACTAAAATTAAGGAGCCAAAGGACGACAGTACAATATTATTGAAAAATGCATTCATATCATAATTAGCATCAGTTAGAATTAACAGTAACGGTGACCATACTGATATCATTAAATGTGAGAGGGGGGTTAAACAGGGGGACCCACTCAGTCCATTAATGTTTAATATTTACATCAATGATGTTGTTGAAGAATTAACACTTGAATCAGACTTAAAATTACAAAAACAAAAAATAAGTTGCCTGCTATTTGCAGATGATTTAGCCATAATTACTGCAAATAAAACTGATATGGACATAAAATTGAAAAAATTAAACAATGGAACTTAGATATCAATACTGATAAAACTAAAATTGTAATGTTTAATAAAAGTGGTAAACGATGTAATGATATATTCTACATTGGGGACCAGGTAATTGAAAACGTATCAAAGTATACTTATTTGGGTATGGAATTCCATGCCAACGGATCGATGAAACAAGTTGCAATCTTTATTAAAAAAAGGCGAAATTCAAATTGATAAGTATGCTTACACATGGTGATATAAACCTAACTTTGTGCCTGAAATTATTTGATATATTAGTAAAACCAATTTTATTATATGGATGTGAAATCTGGGGTGCGGTGGTCTAATAACTAATAAAGATCTTCTGAAAAATAAAGATTTTGGCCTTGAAATGAAATATGACAAGTCACTTCCACTGGAATTACTACATCTATCTTATTTGAAGTTTCTATTAGGGGTGCATAGAAAAACGAGTAATTTAGCTACGATGGGTGAGTTAGGTAGATTCCCTCTGTGTATCAATATATTTTACCAACAAGTTAAATACTTAAATCATATAGAAAATAAAGGAACGAGTTCATTACTAATTAATGCATATGCAGATAGTATTGAACTATCAAAAGTTCATAATCAACCATCATGGTACTATGACATTGATAGAATAATGGCATATGTTCAACCACAAGATAAAAATTACATTAATAGCAAACCGCTTGATATTAAGAAAATCCTTGAAAAAAGATATATAAAATATTGGGAAAAAACTGTCAATGATAATAAAGGGAAATTAGAATTTTTGAATAATATCAAACAACGATGGGAAAAAGAACCATATTTGAATTTAATAAAGAACGCTGAACATAGGAAATCTATGACGCGATTAAGAATAAGTGCACACAATTTAGAAATAGAGCGAGGAAGATATACAAGACCAATAATTCCGAGAGATCAAAGAAAATGCAAATTATGTAAAATCAACACTGGTACGGAAACTCATTTTATTTTTGAGTGCCAAAAATTGGAAAAAATGAGATATGAATACTTTGATACGTTTAACTCGATTTGCCCAAATCTAACTGTATTGACTACCGAAGAAAGGGCTTATTATATGTTTAATGCTGAGGGTAACATGTGTATACCTTTGCAAAATACCTTTATGAAATAATTGAAAAGAGATCAACTATATTATCAATATAAATATATACATGTAGGCTAATAGTAGTTGTTGGTATATATCTAATGATCAGTCAATCACATTATATTGTCATTATATGCCGTGTAAAATTTGCATTGTATGTTATTGTAATTGTATGTATAGTTTTATTTTATCATATTTATTTGCTGTACACTCACCCGAAGGGATTTTTAGTACAATAAAGCATTGAATATATATAATGTCTCTCTATTTTTATGTTCTCTTTCCTTTCCCCTGTACTTATTTTCCAAATATTTGTCAGATATGTTATTTTATCGTTTCAAATAGATTATGTATTTCCTCTGGCCGTACCATACTTACCATCTCTACCTTTCATCTTTAAGTTGCTACCAACATCAAGAAGGCTGTCTTCAGTCCAAAACTTAATAGCTTCGTCATATTTTCCGGCCTTCACAAGGTTTCCGTAGTCCGTGACCAAAACTATTAATTCTTCTTGAATTGTGGCTGCAAAATATATGAAACAAAGTACCATTAGTATTTGTACTATCGGTTATCACTGGATGAGATCGGAAAACTTTTGCGCTATGGAGGACCGAATTACTTTTCGTAAACATCAAAGTACGATCTTTCTATTCGATTATCCACATCGTAAAAGTAAAGTTGTAACATTAGTTTGGTAATCTTTAAATACTAATAATCTAAACAACATTGGATATATCACAATATGCCAAAAATATCAAAAAGTCAATTATTTATAAAACAAACAAAACTTACCCTGTGATTTAGTACATGTTGTAGTGGATGGGCATCTCTCAGCGCCATCTGCCATTTTTTCATTCAACTGCTTAATCTGGTTCGTCAACTTCCTATCCTGTTTTTTCAACTGGGACGCCAATATTTTTATTTTTGAATTCACTCCTTCTAAAATGTCCTTCTTCATCAAGGTAATGTCTTGCTTTTCACATTGTTGGCCCTTTGAAAATGAGAATAAAACTGTGAAAAATATAAGTGCTAGAAGTCTGAGCATCTTGGTTGGATTCTTGTTAGTGTAATTGTTGAGTAAATTCTAGGATCAGTTAAACATATTAAATCAAATGAGTAAATGAAGGTTAACCATTTATCTGTTTATGTTGGTTTATATGTTTACAAATTAGGCCTACAGGGTGGGCCGATAAATACGTCACTTTCTATGTTACCGCCAAAAAGTGATGATAATTGATATGGTCTCCGTTTTTTGTGAGCGGTTGGGGTCCGGCGGGTGGCATTAGGCGTCTGGCGGTTGGTGTCTGTAACAAATTCTTACAACTGCCAATAACTTAACAAATACTGGTTAGACTGACTTCAATTTTTTCAAAATCATCTAAAAGTTCTTAGAAGCTCATATCTGACTTTAGATTTGAGATTTGACCTTCAATGACCTTCTCGATGTAAAAAATGTCAAGAAGTCTTTTTTCAACTTGCTTCAAATTGACCAGTCTTTTTCAAAATCATCTATACTTAGTTCTCAGAAGTTCAAATCGGACTCAAAACTTAAGACTTGTTCTTCAATGGATTCTCAAGGTCAAAAGAGGTCACAAAGGTCAACTGCTTCGAATTGACCAATTTCAAAATCAAATCTGACTTAATATTGAACTTCCTAATATTGTGAGCAACTAAGTTGTGACATTTTGTCATATTAATGCCTTGTCCATATTTATACTAGATATAGTACAGGGTGTTAAAAAAGATGGGCCCACCAACAAATAACTTTATTGGACACTACCAAGACTTTACCACATCATATTAAAACTACTGGTGGTCCTTATTACTGTATTATCAACACCTTGCCTAAATCTGGCTCCGGGCTCGTCTGTAGAAGCAATTCTTGACTGCGTTTGCGTAATGTCGTCTTAGAACAAAGTCCCAAAGATTCCCTAAGTGGATACATGTACATCCCAATTTGAATCGTGTGTATCAACTTAAATATATGCAATTAGTATTATAACAACCAAAAGAAATATAACCTGACCTCTCTTCACAATAAAGTTCGTAAAAATTCAGTTATTCGAAATTAAGAGGGTTGCAGTTTTATGTCTCCCCTAAGGATCAACTCGAAACTTGCTACATGGTATTGATGGTTAAAAAAGGATATTATATAGGTGATTGTTAGGACAGGATATGGCTGTTTATACACATATAATTTATGAATCATTTTATAGGACATTTATTACTTTGTAGAAATATCTATCATATAGATATAATAAATTTTACATTAAAAGCCTAATAAACACAATTACAAATGAATAATAATGATTTCTGAAATCATGCAAATGATTTTTAATGGCATATAAATTGTACTGCATTATGTTGTATTGCATCGTATTGTATTGCATTGGATTGAATCACATTGCACTGTATTATATATTATTATACATTTAAAACATTTTGGGTTTATTTCAGATCGCAATTACTCAGATGCGAGTAGGTAGTTACCAGTTTCGCCACCAGGTGACTGATTCGGGGGAATTAACATGGCAGGGTATTACAAAATTCACTTAAACTTGAATATGCATCAGTTTTAGTGGTTCACGTTTCATATTACCCTTATGTATCTGATATTCATACAAATTATAATATGTCCAAGAAAAGAAAATATTATCCGCCCAACACAAGAAAAAATATTTCACTTTTTGTGGTTTTACAACATGGGGTCTATGGGGAATCTCCCCGACCTAGAAGTCACATTTTCAAAGAAAATTAAATTTTCAAAGTTGATTAAGTCTTTTCAAAACAACATTTCTAAATGTAATTTTACATGTAGATTCCAAATATGACATCAGTTTGACTGAATTGTGAATTTTTAATGACGTAAATCAAGATTATTTCTACTCGCATCTGGGATATTACATACACTATCTTCTGATGTAGAACTTCAGTCTCGACCTACTTCTTTTCTACAATTCAATTTGAAAATAGAGATTGACCACTTGGTTATTTTTAAGAAAATGTTTTAATTTAACTTTGCTTTCAAGGGGAAAAAAGCTTTTTTACTTAAAAAATGGTGAACATTCAGTGAGAATACAAAAGTATTTATGGTAATGTTTTTGAAAATTTACCTTCCGGATCTTGAGAATTTTTTTTATTATTCCACTGTATATATCACTTGTAAATTCAAATCTATTCAGCTGATTATATAATTTGGTAGAGTTGCACTGATGCACTCTTGGAAGAGCTGTTAGGCTAGTTTGGAAGAACATTTGAATTTATACTTTATCAATATTACAATATCCTAAGTTTTTAATTTATATTTGGTAAGAGTTCAAATATGTGGCAAAATACACCAACCAATATTTTAAGAGGCGTATATTTGGTATAAAAAAATATAAAAGGTATTATTTAAAGTATGCCAAAGGTTTCTCCCTCGGACAGTCAGTGATGTCCCATTATAATTGCTAAACTTATAGGTAATAGTATTGCCGAGCGATGTATTGAGAAAATTAACAGAACAACCAACTAGCAGAATTGAACATAATTGCGTTTCGTCGCGGAAAATCCTGTCAAGTGACACAAAAAATTAACGACCAATCAGATAACACTACGGATTTCCCCGGTTTATTCAAGTTTCAGATAATTAATTTCGACGAAAATAATTCGACCGGTCAGCATTTTCGGAAAATTGCGACTTCTTCGTTGGTAAGTTGATAAATTGAAAATATGGTACGGCTCATCATGCAAATAAATCTAGAGGGTCTTGATTGTACTTTCCTACCAGCAGATTGTTTATGATTAACTCATGATCATTCTGTAACAGGCGGCGTTCTGTAACACAATGCGTTCCTACTGGTTGTTGGTGGGTATTTAAAATTGAAAGATCGAAAACTTAGTTTTCATAAGTTGTGTTGAACGAAATGTAAATATCAAAATTGTAAAAATTAAATTACATTAAAATAACATCTGATGAAAGGGAAAACTCAAAGAACCTCTCGAATGTCTTCAATCATTGCACTAGTAAAAACAAAAATTGTTTAGGGAATGTGATTTATTGTCATTTCGATTTCATGTTACATGGATTTACAATCTCCAGATGTTTATTACATTTATTCTGTCCACAGATTAGAGAGTTCAGCATTTGTGTTCTCCGGGGCAAGCTTGGCAAAGTCTATTGGTTGGAAGTAGTCTAATCTGTGACTGAAATAGAAAGGGAATTATTACTTATGTACTCGGAGGTTTTGGATATGGGGTTTATCCATAGGTAGGTAGCCCGAGAGCGAGAGATATGGAGGTTCTAGATATGGAAACCTCAAAATCAGGATACGGGATATATCTTTCCAACTTATCTTCCTAAAACCACAAGGCATTTATAAAGTATGTTTCAAAACGTCTTATCCCTAGAAAATATGCCCAAAATATGCTGGGTGAAATAAACGAATTCATTATACATCACTTACAAATCAGGACCAGTGTATTTCCCTTCCTCCGTAGGATACAACGCTTCATACATTCTTTGGTTCCCTGATCCATGGATAGCATATGCATTGAACATTGTAACATTCGGTGGGAAATAGTTCAAGGGTATCCTTGCAAGACCAGTCCATGTGGAACCATTTATCTTGGATGTGTAGTCAACTGGGAGACTGTGCTGAAAATAATTTTGAAATTGATAAAAGAACACATGATAGACACTGATAGAAGCTTAAGGGATTTCAAATGAAGCGATATTGCTGGTGAATAAGACATAACAAAACACATCTACTCGAACGGTAGTCATGCATTTGATGTATTATCGATTAAGATTGTTGGTTGAAGGTCCATTAATAGTACAATAACGTCATTTCAAAGGGCAACATTTAGCAGTTATGTCCCTATCATTGAATATATGCCTAAGGTCTGTCACCAATATAGCCCGAGCTTGCAAGGGTTATATTACGACAGACCGAAGGCATATATTCAATGATACGGACATTACTGTTGTATTACATACTTTTATATCATGGCTACGTTATATCAATGACGCCACGTGTCTGTGTGCGTGTGAAATTAGGAAGAAATGAAACATGACGTCCCGATGACGTCATAAGATTGTCATGGTAAAAGGTTTGGCGGCTATACAGGAATATATAGCCGACCTTCAGCTCCATTGACTTCAATACAAATGCTTCGCTGGGTATGTAATACAGGAATATACGAGGGTTGTCCCAGAAGTAATGCACTATATGCTCTAACTTGCTTCAATATTCTTCAATTCAGCTGAAATTTTGTGTATATAACAATTGAAGTCTTGTCTATTATATCCTGAAGTTTCAGCATCAAACATTAATATTAAGTCTTAATATGGTTGCTATAGCAACATGGGGGTAGGGGTGGGCGGGGCAGGTACCAATTTCTCTAATTATGAAAAGATCCAAAGTGTTATTTTATTAATATTTCTTTCTTTTAAATGATCAAAATGTTTGGGAAATTGTTAAATTTATTCAGCATGATGTTAAACAAGTAAAAATAATGACATTTAGCACTGTGTTGTCATAATATCACAGTTCAATAGTCAAAAATTCAAATACTGTCAAAGTCAAAAAATTGAAAAAATGGCTGAAATTCTCACCTGATACCAGAAGGCCTTGCGTTTGGTGGCCTAATTTCATACTTCACTTGGACTCACAGCCACGCAAAACTTATGCTACCATGAAGAAAGTATATAAGGAGTATATACCAGATAGAACTACAATTATGAGGTGGCAGAAGAGATTTAAAAGAGATGACTTGACCCTGGATGACAACTCCAAACATGGGAGGCAAAAACTTCACAAGTCACAGTGGAAGAAATTGCCAAGAGTGTTTGACCTGACAGGCATCAAAAGTACATAACATACAAAGGGCAATATTTTGAGAAAATGTGAAATGGGACACTCTGTAATATACATCCATTAAATCTAAGTTGTGCTCATTGTAATTTAGTATCTTAAAATGTATTTTTTGGCATACTTCTTATAGCTGCACAAAATGGTATTTGTTGTTTAATTATTTCATATTTTCAATTTTTTATTCCTTTTGACGTGACTGTATAACCTGCCCCGCCCTACCCAAACTCACCAACTTGATTTTATTATAACATCAATATAGTTTTATCAGTCAACATGAAAATTTGTAGAATGATCAAAATGTCTCTAAGGAACATTTACTGAAAATTTCATGGAAAAATATTAACCATTGATAAAGTTAGAGCATATAGTGCATTACTTCTGGGACAACCCTCGTATAGCCGACCTTCAGCTCCATTGACTTCAATACAAATGCTTAGCTGGGTATGTAATACTTAGCAGTTATGTCCCTATCATTGAATATATGCCTGAGGTCTGTCACCAATATAGCCCGAGCTTGCGAGGGTTATATTACGACAGACCGAAGGCATATATTCAATGATACGGACATAACTGTTGTATTACATACTTTTATATCATGGCTACGTTATATCAATGACGCCACGTGTCTGTGTGCGTGTGAAATTAGGAAGAAATGAAACATGACGTCCCGATGACGTCATAAGATTGTCATGGTAAAAGGTTTGGCGGCTATACAGGAATATATAGCCGACCCTCAGCTCCATTGACTTCAATACAAATGCTTCGCTGGGTATGTAATACAGTGAAATATTGGACTAAGGGCCACAGGCCCAAGGTCCAATATTTCACAATTTTGCCCGCAGAAATGACGTTATTACTATTATTACCACCGTTAATGCCCAGGGATGAAATAGCAAATTTGAAATAGAAAATCTTACGCACTGAACGATCTCACTTTTCCTGGGAAACATAGCCGGGCGGATAATGTCATTATTGCCCGACTAAAGTCATTAACGCCCGACACAATATTGCTCACGTCAATATAGCAATTTTAATGCCTTCTCAACTAGTTCTAAAACCCCTAGAATAGGCCCTGCAAGGTGGTAATAATATGCAATACCTGATAATAGGATATATTTATTTTTACAAACTTGAATATTATAATACTTATTGTATTTTGCTCCCCGGCCATTAATCCAGTTATACGTCGCACGAAACTGGGGACAATTAGCGTAACATAATATTAAAAAACTAACATGCAAAACAATGGGCGGTATACATAAAGACAAGCGTAACATTTTGTCGAGTTATAGTCAACCTAGAAATAAGATGCTTTATCCTTATTCAATCCTGGTAAAATTCACAGAGCAACAAGATCTAGAGGACAATATTTCTAAAATGTTTTTGATTTTTGAAAAACGGTCAGGAAATCAACGCGGGGCGTTAGCATAAATTGATATGTATGGAATTTGTGGTAAAAAATCGATGCGTTACATTTTTCAAGTCTCTAAAATCAGCTCTTATTTTGATATCATTTGATAAATAAAGAAATCGGTTATTGTTTTGTAAATTTCGCCATGACAATATTGTGCAGTAAATTTTTTTGAAATCAGACCTAAATTAGAAGGTTAAATAAAGGTAAACTTATTGCTTGTCTCCTTCGCCTTCAAAACCTTACACAATTTTGAAAATTTTAAAAGCGTTCATATAAAACAATTTGAACTGTAGCCGTTATGCAATTGTGACGTCATAAATGAACATATTCTATTGAATAAAATGTGAAATTTTAGTAAAATTCTGATCAGTTTTTCAAAAGTTATCCCGATTTCAACGAACCATGTAAGCGTGAAATGTTACGTCATACAGCGTATTTGACTATGTCGGGCTACATCTAACTTTAAAAATATAGTAGATCCCATCAAACTTTTCAAGGAAAAATAATTTCAGTGAAATGCGAATAAAAATTACTTCAAAATGATATATAAAGCGCATAGTTAGGTTTTAAATAAGGCAGATAATAACGCTTAAAGCTGAGATTAGCCCGTATTTTCCGAATTGTCCCCAGGTCCGTGCACGTCATAAGTGTCTCTTACTACCTTTAATGCCTTACGAACCCCCTTCATCAATAGAATGAGGTGTTGGCCATGTCTAAAATGAAAACCATTGATATATATAATATAAAATGTAATGCTCGAGTTTGTTCGAGTCTGGTGAGCCTGAGTGAACTATTTTCTTCTAAATCACACTCCTATGCTTAGATGATGTTTTTTGGATTTTCTTAAATCGATAAATTAATTTTTAAATTGTGCTAGATAGGGAGAAAATTAGTACTGCATTTTCTCGTCCAAAATTGTATTTGATGGACTTACGGCGAGAACTCCACCTCTAAATAAAGAGGTTCACCACTTCCACCTCCTCCCAAGAAAAATGCCTCCACAACTGTAAATTAAAGAACATTTTATTATGTACTGTATATTTTAAACTAAAATACCAAGGGAATATTTTAGAACAACTCTTCTTTCTTCTGAGATCTACACAGCCATATAATCATAATCCTCAGTTTTCTCAGTTTTAGAAATCATTGTGTCCAGAAATCGCCAACATAATGTATATATTATCCCCAAAGAGCAAACGATTGAAAAAAATTCTAGAGGGAGTGGACCATCCCTTGCTCTTCCAAAAGGTTATTCATTTTAATTATCATCTCAGACACCGTAAAAAGTACCCTGACATCATCAAATAGCACCTTGAAATGGTCAATGTTTTTTTTTTGGGGGGGGTCACCATTGCTCCCGCTCTGGCACCCCTCTCAGTTTGTCTCTGTTTTCTCCCAGTTTTATTTATTGTCAAACACTTTAAAAGTGTCCAGAAATCACCAATATAATGTAGTATCTTGGATTGATCAAATTTCTTAGATAGAGGGGCCACAACTTCACGCCCCGCTCTGCCCAGAAATAACCAGACAGCATATTGAACTAAAATTTTCCGAAGAGGCATTTATCTTTCACTGCCCCCTCGCTCCCCCAAAATGAAAACAATTGAAAAACATTGTTTTCAAATTGATTCAAACACTTGTTCATAAACTCCATAAATCACTGAACATGGTAAAAGTTCCTGGGTGAAGGTTTATGGCACACATTCCAAATTGCTCCAAAAATAAAGGTACTACTAGTATTGAGCTCAATATAGAAGTGAATTTCCCTTGGCCTATGCTCATACAAAATATAAAACCAATTAAAGTACAACAAAATAGGTTGAGTTGGTTAACTTGGGGGGGGGGGGTATTTTAGTAAACCGACCCCCCACCTGACCCATATTTGCCATTGATATACGTGGCAAAAATTGACCAGTTTATTCTTTTCAGTAAAAACTGCACCCCACTTGAAGAAAAGTGTCATACGAGCTTGTTCTTGTATATGATATTGCAACCTGCGTTTACCTTCGTATTGCCATAGCTTGGGAAATGGTTCACCAGGGGCACCACCGGGGCTAGGAGTGTCATTGAAGAATGGAGCGTCGATCATAAGCCATATGAAGTTTCCACGCCGTTGCAGTTGTAACGTTACTGGGGGATGATCAATTGACTTACTGTCCCAAAGTGTGGTTATTTCAAATTGCAAAGTCCTGCAAAGCAATGAAATAAAGCATCTAGCAGAGTAAACATATTTTAATTATTTTTACGTTCATTTTATTTTTGAGGTTTTTTAAACATATTTTTGTAACTTTCAAACATAGTCTCTTGTAGTTCTTTAATGAATGCACAAGGAGCTGTTTCACAACATCATGATTATGACGTCAGGGACTAGTAGCTCATTGAGCTGAGTTTGTTGAAAACGTTTACTTTTCAATATTCAATATTTGGGGTGAGGATGTAGAATTGTCAACATTACTTACACTCCTTCGTAAATTGGTCGTGGAATATCAAACGTGTCCATTGAAAAAACGATAAGCCACTTGTTTCTAGAACTGTTGTATGTAAAATACGCCATCATCCTAAAATATAGAAATTTAATAGAATTTTAAATACTTGCTCGTTACATGTACTCATATTGTATCAAATTTAATTATTACATTTTGAAAAGTTGAAACCAAAATGATAAATGATGTTAAAATTTGTAGTGAATATTAGTATTAGTTGATGCACGAACAATAAATCACAAAAATCATTGGTTATGTTCGCATTGGAGGCTTCCTTTTTGAAATTTGGATAAATATATTTATCAAGATAATGAGGCCCTAAAATTCCAATTTTTAATAACCCACCTGCCGTTTATAAAGAGAGATGAAGTTCCATCTTTGTTATCAATATAATAGTCAATATCACCAAGCATAACTTGATAGCGGCAGTTGCCTTCGAATCGTCCTGGGGTTACAAACAGGTGGTGACCTCTATTCACAAGGCTCTTTAGGTGATCCTCGATTTCTTGAAAATAATGAAAAAACAGTTATTTTAAGCAGTCGAACATATTATCGGTACAGGTATAGGTACAGGCCCGCATTCAGCTTTTGCCAAGGGGGTGAGCGGGAGGAGGAAAATAAACTAGACAACAGCAACGTCAAAGCGTAGCAAATCCCATCGAACAGCCATAGCTGGCATTTTTACAAACAAAGTATATAGCAAAAATGGCAGCCATTCTTCAAAATGACCACCTTCTACCACTAGTGTCATTAAACAGTGTGTCATGCTTATAGTATTTACATACCAAATATGAACAGAATCGCTCCACTACTTTTCGAGCTATAGTAAATTAGGATAAAATGGTGGCCATTTTGAAAAAATGGCCGCCTTCTACAGTACCAAAAGTGTCATAAGACAGTGTGCCATGCTGATAGTATTCGCATGCAAAATATGAACAAAATCGCTCTGCTACTTTTTGAGTTATAGTAAAATAAGATAAAATGGCGGCCATTTTTCAAAATGGCCGCCTTCTACTAAGTGTCATTAGACAGTGTGCCATGCTTATAGTATTCACATACCAAATATGGACAAAGTCAAACCACTACTTTTCGAGTTATATATAGTAAAATACATTAGAATGGCGGCCATTTTTCAAAATGGCTGCCTTCTACCAAAAGTGTCACCAGACAGTGTGCCATGCTTATAGTATTCACATACAAAATATGAACAAAATCGCTCCACTACTTATCAGAGTTACAGCAAAAATCTTAAAATAGCGAGTAAAGTCAGTAAAGGCCGCCATTTTTCAAGATGGCTGCCATGTGCTTCTTTAAGATCTACATTTCTAGCTTTATTAATGTCCTATATAGTTTTGTTACATTTAAAACATATTGCTACAGTTTTACATCTTGTACCTAAATTACTGTAAAATCGGCACTAAATGGCCGCCATTTTTGAATGAGCAGCCATTTTGAATATCGGCTTTCGAGCAGAACTTCTATCCCCATAGGGTATATGTTTACAAAATATGACCAAATCGGGCCAACAGTATTTGAGTTATTGCCGGGACGGACAGACGGACGGACAGACTAACGGACGGACGGACGGAATGAGGGCTTCACTTTATCCCTACCGAACTTCGTTCGTTTAGATAATTATCTACAGTATTTATTGTTTGCATATTAATATGCTGTCATACTACTGTTTGCCTTGTCTGTTTTGTGTTTTATTAAGCGAATATCATGTATTACCAGTCGTATATTTTCACCATTAATAACTGCTGACATAGTCAAATATGAGTATGAGCATTGTAATAAATGTATGTGCATAGTAAATCTGGATATAGACCTATGGTAAATACTTCTGTACATAATAGTTACACCCGCTCAATAGGTTTGGTAACCCGGAAGTTCTACTTTGAATCACATATTATTGCTTGTTTATGTTTGACCATTTAAAAAAATCTTCATTTTCCTTTATGTAAATTAGGCTAAGGGGAAAATTAAGATTCAAATATTGACATGCTCTAATATGCTTTCTAATTAAAAATACTGGTTGCCAAACCTATGGAGGGGAGTGTATATTTCAAGCACCATTCACTTACGCTGTCTTCCATTTAACTGGAATTTGTTAGCAAGGACCATTGTGCCATCCTTGGACCAATAGTTAGAGGCTGCCACAAAGTCCCCCGACTTGATAAGTTTACTGTATTCTTCTAAATTAGCGTTTAATTCTCTTTGAATTTGGTCTGTAATTCAAAAAATATCCAGTGTTACTGTTGCAGTACACGTATAGAAATCAGTACATGCAAACGGATATGCAGTTTATCCCATGGTTGCAAGTATATAGATTGAATATTACGTGAAGATATATTTGATATGTAGATCAAGATATCATATTTTCACTATTTAAAAAGTGTTATTCGATGGTTTCAAAAGCGATATTTAATGGTTTCGATTTTCAACTTTTTCTATGTTTGTCTCAGATTCTACAAAACGATTTTTTCAGTTACTTAGAATTTTTATCTGATTGTTCAATGTTCCCCTGATTAACATACACGGTATTGCTTACGACAGCTATATTCAAAACTAATCAATTAAGCAAAAATCCAAGTACCAATATTCTAATAAGGGATACATGTAAGGAACACAGCAAATGAAGAATTCCAGTCCAACTGATATGACATTTTTGAGTCACATCATGTCGGAATGTACATCACAATTTCATGGTGGTAATACGAGTTGAGCGAAGCGAAAAACGAGCGTTCAGGGAGGTCTGGTGGGACACCCCCAGAAAAAATTATTTATTTTTTAAAGTATTTATTACGGCGTTAAAAGTAGATTTTACGGAGTTAAAAGTATGACGATACATTGGTCCAGACGGCCAGCCATACCTGCCTGGTTACGAAGACATTACGTCTTACTATCTTACATCTTGCCGATCTAACTATCTGGAAGGCATCTATTCATCTCATACATTGAAATACATGCTTCCTTATTATAGAGTAACCGAATGGTACAATTAAGATACAGGTAAAATATTTAGACACAAATCGATCTCCTTCTTGTTGAAAATGATGAAAATAAATATTTCCTCCAACGGAAGTTCATCCATTTAAACCAAAAATTGGGCCCAAATCGGAAAATTCAATGACATTTTTGGCCGCCAGTGCTCTATTCCCACGGGCCTTTATAAATAATGTCAAAGGTCCAAGGGGATAGGGTGCATTGCCTTAGCTTTGGTAGACTTACTCTGTGATTTAGTACACTCATCCGTTATTTCTTTTATTTTGTCCTTCAAATTCCTATTTTGCCTCTTCATTAGCGAAGTCAATGTTGCTATCTTTGAATCTACTCCTTCCAAAATCTCCTTCTTTAGCATATTTATGTCTTGTTTTTCACATTGCTGGCCCTGCGATAAAGAGAACAGAATTATAAAAATACAAAGAGATGAATATTGAAACATATTGAAGATATGCAGCGTTGAGTAAGTGTATATATAAATGACTTAACATCACTGGCAATTATTGCTTATGTACGATAGAAATATTAGAGTGAAATGTATGTTTACTATCAGTTATTGCTCATAAAAAAGGTATTCAAACGTATATTTAATTATTACCATCGGTTGACTTCTTGAAGCATTTCAATCAAAGAAACGAGTAAAGATGTCGCTGTTTTCAGAGCTATTGAAATCGGTTATAAGGAATACAAAAATCCAAGCATCCTTAACAACGATCAAATAGAGTCAAATGTCGCCCCCCCCCTCCCCAACCATTCAGAAACCCTTATCTCAATGGAATCGATATCCACATTGATGATATCGCTTTTTGAAATATAAAACAGCTGGTTTTAGCATGGTTCTAATTGAAAGCCCATGATTTTAGACTCAAAATGATGGTGTTTTTAATATTTTCTTGGAATATGAACTTTATGAATATGTTGTTTCATAATGACACTAATAGTAATATGCATGAACCAATTATTTGATGGATACTGAAAATACGTCTTAATGGTATATGAAAGAAAAAATTATTAAATATTTCAAAGAAATACCCAGAGAGCTATGAAAGATACATTGATTAAACAATTTGCTCTTTTCTTTATATCTGTTACAAATGACAGTCATAAAGAATCCATAACGCTTACAAATTAGGGTAATATAATGGTGACTATAAAACATAAGCTCAAAAATTATGCTCTCATTAATAAATCATGCCAATATAGTTGGTCAATAAAGTCAGAAATTCAATGAGGTCTTTATGATATTATTATATTGATTATGTGATCGAGGATTGGCTGTGCAAGCAGGCCGGTGTAAAAGAAATTATGGTCTCCTGGGGATTATGGTCCCCTTTCCTTACGGCCCTTACTGGCCCTGACTGTGTATAAATAATAAGGAAAATAATTGTAATTAGGTCAGCATATAAATCAATAGAGAGTAGGACCAACATTTGATAGGACAACCTACCCTTTTACACCGGGTCGGGCGGTCATTTTGAAACACCTTGTAGATTTACCTAATGAAAGCTATTGTCCTAACGAATATTCCACTAATATTGATTGAACATTATATATGCCAAGATATTGTGTAATATGCTAGGATAAGGAATATATATATTTTGTGGTATACACATAGACCTAATAAATATAACATTCTTAGGTATATCTTCATACGACTTCAGAATATATGTAAGTCCATAGAGGCCGTACAAAAAAATATATCAGTCACTATCAAAAAAGATTATTGACGAGTAATGTTCAAAAGACAACGTTTTGATTTCAAAAGGATTTGTCTTCTGATTGTTCACGCTTTAGTATGCCTTCTTGGTGCAATTATTTGTTTGCTATATATATTGTAAATATAACATCAAAGCAATCCGTTCATACCTTCTTCTTTTTCATGTTGCTGAAGAATATGATACGTATGGATTGTAACACAGACCTATAAAACGTGATCTTATACATGTAAAACTGATTTTTCCCTCTACAGCAAATTCAATAATGTAACAAAAGAAAACAATACCGAAAAATAAATAATATCAATGAAATATTAATTTTTCCATCAAAGTAAACCAGCTTTCGATTATATTTCTTCTTCAAGGGGCCAAGATTCTATGACGCCATGACATCAATTCAGTTGGATTTGCACCAAATAAAAAATCTGAATTCGATTACTTGTCTACAAATATCTAGAATGATCTATATTGTCGAGAATATCTATATGGTCTAGAAATAAGAAAATAAGATTTCATTATCATGATCTTATGATTGAAAAATCAACTTGGTTACACTTTGTAGATGTCTAACCACCAAAAAGTTATCAGTTCTAGATTTTAAAACTTAGGAACTACTTTAGAACTCTAAATCAAGCAATCAATCAATCAATTTTGATCCAGGTGATCTTTAAAATAAATTCGTCAATTTGCAGCAAGTTGAAAAATACCTTTTTGACCTTCAATGTCGACTTTTGTTGCCATGGTAACATATATTGGCAAAAATGTATTGGAAGTCTTATAACGTTTATACAGGTATATGTTGATAGCTAAATTTGAAGCCAGACTAAAACAGTAGTTATTGAACGTTGTAAGAATTTGATATAAACCGGACTGTTGGAACACTAACCGCCAAACACCGTCCACAAAAAATTGAAACTGCAACCAGTAGAACGACACATTGCCTAAACCCATCAGCTTTATGACGTGCACATCCGCGTGGGACTATATCTTTACGGCGGGGATTTCAAGTTTTTGTCAGTGCAGACATAGAAAGTTGCGGAAAGATTCTTTTTAATGATGGTGCAAATTTCATAACAATTGATGAATTTTTATTATCAGTGTTATGTTATCCAAAAACGGTGTACCACTGTGCATGTTTCTTTAATTGACGGCACATTTGCATTTAATTGGACGAACGTACAGGTCCCGACGCAATAAGCTTTGTTTGATTTAATACACTCAAAAATAACGTTTGCTATCAAATCGGAACGTTCATAAAACATAAACCTTGCCTTTGTTTTCCCAATTCTAAAAGCAGGCCAAATAAACTATGATAATCGTTTGACTCTCGAGACTACAGAACTTGAACATACTAAAATCGAAGTTACCTATAGTTACGCTTGTTAAGTTAATTACATGTTTAACGGCCTGCTGAGTGAATGTATCTAATCAAATTTGTGACATACCCATAAGATCGTAGATCACAATTCTAAGTTTAAATGTAATTTGGATTCGTAAGAAGTATTTCTGTTTTAAACTTACCTTTGATGTCTGAAAAAGATCAATATTCATAGACGGGGATGTTGAAACCTATATTTCCTTTGAATGACCTGCATTTGTACTACGAAATGATCCTGTGGAGAAAAGTTGATGAATTCCAAACAGCTAGTTCTAGCAAATCTACTAGTATAAGCTTACTTTCTACAAGTATTTCCATGTTAAAAATATCTATTCAAATGTTTCATTTTTAAAATGATCTTGGCTTCCCTTAACTTAAATGTGTGACTAATGAAGAATGCTTTTTACCACATCAAACTTAAGACGTGAACTTGACAATTACTCAATACATGTTATAAAGCGATTTTCTTTCATTTTCTACAAAAATGGTATGTTTTCGAACGGTCACTTATGTTAATCTATGACCGTGGTATGATTGAAAATGAAAGAACTGAACCAAGTATTGTCAACTTGTTTGAATTATAAGATTTATTTTGATTGATGTAATCTCTTCTTGAATTTCAAAACTTTTGTCCTAATTACATCTGCTATGGAATTAAAGTTCAAATATACCTCAGAATTGCTTATTGAATTAACCTAGCAATTAATTTGAAAATAATTCTTTACATAGGTTATATATCATAGATCATAGCTATGTAAAAAAATAAAAATGTGTTTTGAAAGATGAATTGATAACAAACGTTTTCGCACACGTGCCATTTCCACTTTCAGCCAACTTAAAGCACGAAATCCCGTATGACGTAATATAACGAAAATGCGCAGATAATTGATATTTTTTATTTTAATTCAACTCACATTGACCGTTCAGTTATGAACGTGTTTAAAGTTCTCATGTTAAAATAAATAAATATGTGGAAAGGCAATGGTTCAAAGCTTATGAAAATGTCAAAATCATAATTCAGTTTTTAAAATGCCTTTCTAATAAAGGAACTAAATTTGAATCAAAAAATAATTCTGTGTAAAGATGATTCCCCATAGATATAATAAATGTCAAAAAAGTTATCAAAAATTAAATACGCACACATGACCTTTTCCAGTTTTGCTCATTTAATTTACCTTGAAAACCAAGGAGACCGAACGCAATTGCCAAATACTTCGTTGATACGTGTGCCAGGTCTATAATTGCATTTTCTCATGGAAGGAATCAAGCAAAAATTATAAAAATAATTCTGTGTTAAGGTGATGCTTCACAAATAATATTAATGTCAAAAAAATAATTCATTTCTTCAAAATTAAATACTGACACGCATTTACGCACACATGACCTTTTCCAGTTTTTCTTATTTCATTTACCTTGAAAACCATTGAGACTGGATGCAATTGCCAAATACTTCTTTGATACGCGTGCCTTGCATTTTCTCATGGAAGGAATCAAGCAAAAATTATAAAAATAATTCTATGTTAAGGTGATGCTTCACAAATAATGTTAATGTCAAAACTTTAATTCATTTCTTCAAATCCAAATACTGACACGCTTTTGTGCACGTGACCTTTTCCTTTTGCTCATTTTATTTATCCTAAAAATCAGTGGGCCTAAATACATTGTCCGATACTTCTTTAATACGTCATAAATATTATTTGCGAAGCATCACCATAACATAGAATTATTTTTATAATTTTTGCTTGATTCCTTCCATGAGAAAATGCAATTATAGACCTGGCACACGTATCAAAGAAGTATTTGGCAATTGCGTCCAGTCTCATTGGTTTTCAAGGTACAGGGTGACCCAAAAAATGCAACCCTCCATTTCTTCAATATTTTTCTTAAATGGAGATAAATTGCTCTGAGATTTGGCACACAAGGACTTCATTCAATGTGGGATCCTCTGGTAAAGTTTCAATAATCATAGACTTCTATTGATAGAGTAATGGTTGTTTCAAAATATGCTCCAGATGTCGTCAATTTCGCTGAAAACAAACTTGCAATGTTCAAGGAAAACTGTTCATAATAGGAATGCATTTTCCCCATGGGTATGGCTCAAATTTTTGCCGCCATTGCTTATTGGAGTTCTGCAATTGCGGTAGGGTTATGTTCATACACATTATCCTTTAAATTACCCCATATATAGAAGTCAGGGGCATTGAGATCAAGACTGTGGGATGACCATGGGTTCTCCGTCCTAGGAGAGATCATCTTCTCATAGAAATGACTAGTGAGCCAGGCTATGCTTTCATCAGAAGTGTGAGAAGCTCCATCCTTCTAGAAACACTGTTCATGTCTATTGGAGCCTCTATACCACTCTAGAACTGCCTAGAACTTCCTGGGAACGCAAATATTGCGCTGTGTGTTAACAGTAACAGTGTTGGCATTATCAACCTCAAACCAAAAGGGGCTGATGATTTCATGTTTGGAAATTGGCAGCCCAAGCTGTGCATTTAACAGAATGAAGGGGCCTTTGAAGCACTTCATCTGGAATTTGTGATCCCAGAACACATTATTTCTTGAGTTTACATGTTCAGAAAGAAGGGAATGTGATTCACCTGAAAACCTAACATTGGAAATGGACGACATTTGGAGCATATTTTGGAACGACCATAGCTCTATCAATTTAAGACTATGGTTATTGAAACTTTGCCAGAGGATCCCACATTGAATGAAGTCCTTGTGTGCCAAATTTCAGAGCAATTAATCTCCATTTAAGAAAAATATTGAAGAAATGGAGGGTTGCATTTTTGGGTCACCCTGTACCTTGAAAACCAATGAGACTGGACGCAATTGCCAAATACTTCTTTGATACGTGTGCCAGGTCTATAATTGCATTTTCTCATGGAAGGAATAAAGCAAAAATTATAAAAATAATTCTATGTTATGGTGATGCTTCGCAAATAATATTTATGTCAAAAAACTAATTCATTTCTTCAAAATTAAATACTGACACGCATTTACGCACACATGACCTTTTTCAGTTTTGCTTATTTCATTTACCTTGAAAACCATTGAGACTGGATGCAATTGCCAAATACTTCTTTGATACGCGTGCCTTGCATTTTCTCATGGAAGGAATCAAGCAAAAATTATAAAAATAATTCTATGTTAAGGTGATGCTTCACAAATAATATTAATGTCAAAACTTTAATTCATTTCTTCAAATCCAAATACTGACACGCTTTTGTGCACGTGACCTTTTCCTTTTGCTCATTTTATTTATCCTAAAAATCAGTGGGCCTAAATACATTGTCCGATACTTCTTTAATACGTGTCAGGTCTAAAATTGCAGTTTATCATGAAAAAAATCGAACAATTATCATAAAAATAATTATGTGTAAATGTGATGTTCTTCAGATTATATAAACATCAAAATTGTAATTCATTTATTGAAGGTTAAATATCCGCATGCTTTTAGGCACATATAACCTTTTCCCTTTCGTTCATTTTATCTATCTTTAAAATCAGTGAGCCTGAACTCATTGCTAAATACTTTTTGATACGAGTCAGCTCCAGGTCTAAAATTGCATTTCATCATGGAACAAATCGAGCAATCATTATGAAAATAATTCTGTGTAAGGGTGATGTTCCAAAGACAATATATATGTAAATTTGATAATTCAGTTACTCAAAATGAAATATCCACATGATTTTACGCACACATGATAATTTCCTGAATGACACTACTTTTTGGATTCAACCATGCATATAACGTCGTAAAATACACATTTTTACCGAAATTATGCCCAGCCGTTTTCGTAGAAAATGTAACAAATTAAGGCATTTTATCTGAACTGATTGATATTTGGTACTTATAGAATATCGTATTTACTTTAACTTTTAAGCGATTCAGACATTTAAAAAAAATAATGTTTAATCAATGTTAATTTCGCACGAGTATAGGGTACAAAATGAGTGAAAGTCTCACTTTCATTTTCAAATGTTTAAATGTTTCCCGTTTCATTGGACCTCATAAAGATGGTAGCCAACGGACCAGAAACAAGTAGTGCGATGACGTCATATATCGCTACACCACTTTGATATAAAGTTTGGTAAACAACAATGGGTTTTTTCAATGTGTCGTCCAACTGAACAAGACATCACCACTTATTGTGGTGGTTGCATAGTAAAGATGCGGAAAATAACACATCTACAAAAGTACAGTTCAGTGCAGTAATAAGCCAGCCATGGTTCGTTTTTGGTTCGATCGTACTTACGATTCCGAGAAAACTATTGTCTACTTTCTGATGAACAATGACTTGTGTTAAAAAACCGCAATTGTAAGTTGATGGTTCAAAAAACGGATCCCTGGATAGAAGGTTGCAACTACCGCACAGCTCCCTTTAAGTGTTGGTATCTCAGTCAGTATAATATCATGCTTTGGAATAGAGGGCTTCAAGTTTGATTCAGCCTTTCCAAAGTCGATATTGTCTTTTTATCTTGAGTTTCAAATAATAAAAAATACATTGACTAACACAAGGCTAACCCCCCTATCACACCAAACTAGTTCTTACCCGTTCTTGCCAGTCCTACGAAAATGTCGTAAAACGGGCTTAATCTGGCTGCGATCGGGATATATGTCTAAAATAATTAGCTACTTCGTTCATAAACAGTCTTCAATACGTCCATCTCATTCGCAGTTCGTTCAGGTCGCACCACGTCGGTGTGCAACGTAGTATAAACTGTCCCTGAGTCTAGAAGGTCATCATGACCCAATTACAGAACGGTATGGTCGCCATCGAATTTTGAACATACAATGTCGGTATCATCGGTTGAATCCTTTGGGCCCATGTGTACGCGAGAGGTCTTTGCTGTTAAATAGCGCTGATCACGTGGGGGGTTGGTCCTTTTAAATGGAGAAGAGTAATAACCACACAAGACATTAAATTTAGCACACTTTCTCCCATGCAAAGCTTGTAACAGTACACTCGCTATTTGTCTCGCCAAAAGGCGCCCTCCGGTCTAAAACAAGTACAATACAGTCTTCAAAAATATAAGTATGTTTTATTATGCATATTATAACATAATATTAACTCTGAATTTTCATGACTTATGCATTCAGACGTATGGGTCATGTACTACTTTTAAAAAGATAAATATGAACATTCACATCGTCCATAGTTTCCTAATGTAGGAAGACATATCTATGTAACAATGTGAAATATTTGCCTTTCCTATTAGCGTTTCATAGTAGATTCAGGTAAAGTATACAAAATATTGACGAGCTCATGATTATTGTTCTTTGTAACCGATAGTGACAATTGACAACAGGGAACCAAAAGCAAACACTTACAAATAATCATGTAAACTTTGAAAATATGTTACCATTCATTTTGTTTTTGATGAATATTTTAAAGATTTTTTTGAAAATTTGGGAAAATAGTTTGTCAGCTTGTTATTTCTCAAATATTTAAATTTCATGCCATTTTTCAATAAAAAGTTGAAATTTTTTTTAAATCATCAAATATTCCTCTTTTACATTGCAAAACACATTATCTTTTTACACACCATTGTAGTAAAAATTAAACAAATTACATACTATTTCAATAATTAAATGTCATATCTAATGTGTCACTTAAATGTTTTAGCACATTAAAAATGTACACCTTTTTCGATGTCAATCTTTTCTAAATATAATAAACTTTCAAAATAAACAAATGTTGATTGTCTAACTTGGTTAAAAATAAGAATGTATTATGTCTGTGATCTCCCAAGCATTAAAGCAAGTGGGCACAGCACCCACCTGCATTTGCACTCTCTTGAAAATGAGAAAAATCATAAAAATGTGCATATTTTGACCAAATTTGGTTTGAATTGTGAAATTGAGAATTTTGCACCCACTTTTGAAAAAATCCTGTGGAGAATACTGTATGTTCTAAATATAACTGTACCATTGGTTTCAGAGAACTAAATTTTAAAATTCTTAACTCCTCAATTATTTACCAAGTAATTTTCCTTATTTTTCTACAAAAGACACATAAGGTTTGAATGGTAAACATTGAGGTGTGAGCTCTAAAATTTAGTGTTAAATAAATTCATGATTCCTCGAACAAGTCCTTCAAAAGCCACTTTCTTTTTAAAATGTAAAAGAAAGTTTCATATACAGTAAAACCTGTCAAAGTGGAACATCTTTGCTACCTCTAGAAAATGTTCCACTTTTGAGGTATTCCACATACAGAGGTTAATTTAGCATTAAGTCAATCGGTCTTAGGACTCTAAAAAGTGTTCCACTTACAGTGGTGTTCTACTTCTACAGGTTTTGCTGTATTACCTTTTGATAACATTGGTTAAGACAATATAAGCTGAAGCGGTTTAAACTTTATCGTATGGAGCCACATAATGGCGTAGATTAATAATTTATTAATATTATGTGTTGATAATATTAATATATTGTTGACAGGGAAGCCTTTGCTGCACTCACTTGTTTCACTCCGAATAAATTACGGTGCATTGTTTTAAAATTTTGATAAAATGCACCTAAGTCTCCTATAAATACTCCTAGAAGAGCTATCAATACACAAATAAGTCCAATTGAGCCTATAGTCACTGCAGCCTTTGCTTCTACTGGTTCATACTCAATTTTCTTAGCCCTCTTATAGACTTCAGTTTGTGGTTTTGTCGTAATGAGGTATATGGCATTTAGTTTTGTAGCATATTTCTGTTCCACAGTTGTGGTGATAGGTGCTGAAGTAGATAAAGTAAGATTTATCTTTACTGTGGACTCAGCCATGTTAGTATTCATGGTTGATTCTATGGTGGAACTCGTAGTCATTGATGGTATAGTGTTCGTTGTTTCCATTTGAGCTGTTGTACTTTCTGGAAACAGAAGCAGTTAGGTTGTAATGGCTTTTCTACTTGCCCATCTCACAATATTTAAATTTCTTAATATAAAGCAAAACACTAACTTGAACATTATGGCATAAAAGTTAAAGATAGCGTGAAATTCTCATTGTAATGCATACATGGTAGAAAAATTATAATCAAATGGGATAGAGTTACCATTGTACGGAATAAGTATAAGTCTTTTGTTAAACTATGAATTAACATACAGCAAAACAATGTCTAACATCCCCTACCCTAAACTATGAATAAACATAGAGCCAAACAATGTCCAACATCCCCTACCCCAAATTATGAGTTAACATACAGTCTAACAATGTCTAACATCCCCTACCACAAATTATGAGTTAACATCCCAAACTATGACTTAACATACAGTCAAACAATGTCTAACATCCCCTACCACAAATTATGAGTTAAACAATGAATTAACATACAGTCAAACAATGTCTAACATCCCCTACCCCAAACTATGACTTAACATACAGCCAAACAATGTCTAACATCCCCTACCCAAAACTATGAATTAACATACAGCCAAACTGTCTAACATCCCCTACCCAAAACTATGACTTAACATACAGAAAAAATGTCTAACATTCCCTTTTCCATCATTCAGAAACTAATATCACAGTCCATAACCACAAAACAGCTTGATATTTCATTCACACTGAAGCTATAACAAATACTTATTGAAGAACAAACTAAATGAAAAAGGTTTCCTGTACTCTTGACATCAAAAACAGTTGAAGATACTACAATACGGAACATTCAGTCAAAGTCAATAAAAGTGCAGAGTAAAAGGGCCAATAATTATCGCAAAACCGCCACCATCATAAGACACAACAATAGATCACAATTCTTCTAAGGTTATCAGGAGGAAAGAATTTCTGACTTTGATCACCTTTTCTCCAAGTTTTGTTATGCTCTGGAGAGGCAAGGGGGGTAAATGTGATATTATTAGTAACGGAGAGTCTAACATGATGGTTGTCATTTAATCAAATATGTTACAGTTTAATTTTACTTTCACAAACCCAAAGCAGATATACAAGGTGGTCCAATTCACACTTTTTTCTTTCATGCAATTTAACATAGTTTCAGCTTGATGCCATTCTTTTACAAGTAGATTTTAAATTTGCTTCATGTTAGGAAGTAGACTTTGAAGTTTTAAGAACATGTTGATTGTTATGGTATGTCACTAAGCAGTGACTAGAAGTAATTCGATATATGGATAAGTGATTAAAATAACCTTAAGAAGTAACAGGACTAAAACACACCCACAGTATTCTTTACAATGGATTCCTTCTATTACTGATGTTTTGAAAACAAACAATTGTTTAATATTTTCTATAGGGTTGATAACTTCAAAACAGATTAGCTGCAATCTGTCTAAGAGAGAACTATTCTTCCATCCAACGTTACTCTGCCTCTCCCAGTACACCCGATTATCCAATTGACTACAAGATCATATTTTTAATGAAATCAATGCAGTCATCTATGTTCCATTTCTTTGCCATATTCAGCACCAGGCCTATGCGCTTAATTTTCAAATGTCTAAAACTTGGTCCAGAACCGTTTTTGGCCCACTGTGCAAAAAATGATTATTCAGCCAACCAAACTGTACTTCTACTCAATTTGGTGGCCGTTTTAATTTTGCAGATCCGCCAAATTGTTAATATCAGCCAAATTAAGTAGCTGCCAAATTCCTCTGTAATTTTAGGCACATTGTAGTATTGCAAGTCCTCCAAATTAAGTAGCTGCCTAATGTTCAAAACAGAAAATCTGCCAAATAAGTAGAAGTACAGTATTCCCATGTAAATGAATGACATATCATTGATTTATTTGTATGTTGGTTCTTATTTATTCACCCTGCACATTGGGAACTGTATCTGTCTCTGTAACTAGTGAACAAAGATATGAGGCCATTTTTGTATTTAATTGAATTCATTTACGTAACAAAAGTGAAGAGTTATATTGATAATTCTGGCATCTTACAAAGTAATTTTTGCCAGCGCAAAATCGTCAATAAACAGTGTACCATGCTTATAAGTAGTCACATATCGAATGTATACAAAATCTTTCTTTTACTTTTTCAGTTATAGTGGAAAATGTAAAATAACACACATAAAAATGGCGGCCATTTTCAAAAAGGCCATGTACTAGCCAAAGTGCCCTAAAACAGTATGACATGCTTACAAATCATCAAATATGAACAAAGTCGCTCTATTACATTTCGCGTTATAGTAAAAAACACATGAATGATATGTGTAAAATGTTGGCCATTTTCAAAAGACAGTGTGCCATGCTTATAAGTCATCAGACATTAAATATGAACAAAATCGCTCCACTACTTTTCAAGTTATAGCAAAATTGTAAAATGGCTGCCATGTGTTTCTTAAATATCCACATTTTGACCTTTATTAATGTCTTATCAAACTTTTTTACCTTGAAAACATATTAATATTACAGTTTTACATACATTTTGTATTATCGTAAAAACATAAATGACACATATAAAATGTTGGCCATTTTCAAAATGGCCACCTAAAAGCTAAAGTGTCAAAAGACAGTGTGCCATGCTTTAATTTCAATTCAATTCAATTTATTCATTCAAAATTACATCATACAACATTTCATCAATTACATGAAAAAGACACCCCAAGGGGCGTATATATTCCATGGGACATAATATTTAAAAGTAATGTTTTAGTCATAGATCAAAAGCTAAATGAATCAAAATGAAAGAGAAAAATGGAAGCACAGATTATCATTGGTATTTACTGATAAGATCATTCTTTATCAGTTTTTCAAATTTCTTTATATATTTTGCCTTTTTGAAGTCTTTAGCCAGTGAGTTATACAGTATTGCTCCTCTAATCGCAATTGATTTTCGACCAGTTTCAGTTCTAAACCTTTTGATTGTTAAATTATATTTGTATCTAGTATCATGGGTGTGTATATCTGTTCTCTCTTGAAAAAAATGTTTAAAATTATGAAACGGAAAGTCTACAGATTCTGTTACAGTTTTCTGCACAAAAGTGAGCGTTTGAAATTTATTAATGTCAAAAATATTTAATATTTTGAACTTTTTGAAGATGGGACTTGAATGAGCAGTTCTTTCAGAATTTGTCATTATTCTTAGAAATTTCTTTTGCAAAATAAATAGTCTGTTTAAGTGATTTTTTGTTGCATTGCCCCATAAAATGTTTCCATAACTTATATATGAATATACTAAAGAATAATAGGTTGTCAGCAAGGCATTCAAAGTTAGTTTGTGTCTAGTTTTATATATTAATCGAATTAAATTTGAAATTTTGGTACAAAGTGCATTTATGTGAGCAGCCCATGTTAACTTGGAGTCAATAATTACTCCTAGAAAATTAATATTATTTACCCTTTCTATTGATTGATTATTTAATTTTACTTCAAAGTTGTCAATTTTGTTGATTCTTTTTATGTCAAAAATCATAAATTTTGTTTTTTCTACATTGAGTGTTAATCTGTTAGATGTCATCCAATCATGAACCTTCTTCAATTCCTCATTTATATCATTTTCTAAATTATCAATGTTATCATCAGTCAATAAAATATTTGTGTCATCTGCATATAGGACAAATTTTAATTTATCTGATGTTAAATATATGTCATTTATGAAAATAATGAATAAGAGGGGCCCCAAAACAGAGCCTTGTGGAATTCCATATTCAATATTAGAAGCAGATGATTGATATTTCATATCAGTTATAGTACTTGGGTCAATTTCAAAATCATGTATTGTATATTCTGTAATGATTTTCCTATTTTCAAGATAACTTTTAAACCAAGAAAGTGGGGTTCCTCTAATTCCATAAAATTCAAGTTTATTCAACAGTATATTATGATCCACGGTATCAAAGGCTTTTGTTAAATCAATATATATTCCAATGCTTGTTTCCGATTTGTCTAAACCTGTTCTTATGTTTTCAATAAAATTTAAAAGAGCCATATATGTGGAATGTTTTTTTCGGAAGCCATATTGCTGTAAATAGAGTAATTCATATTTTTCTAAGAATACCATTACCTTATCATGAATAAGTTTTTCTAACATTTTCGCAAAAACACTCAAAATAGAAATTGGTCTGTAGTTAGTGAATTTATCTTTAAGTCCCTTTTTAAATACTGCGATAACTCTAGCAATTTTAAGTGCATCTGGAAATTTACCTGTAGAAATTGATAAATTGAAAATTTGTGCAAGTGGTGCTGCTAGAAATTCATGAAGCGATTTTATAACTATTGGTTTTATATCGTCAATTGAAGCTGCAGAATCCTTTAGTAATTTAATTCCTGTTGTGACATCATTTATTGTAACTGGGGTAATGAACAGAGAGTTTAAATTTTGATTCATTTTTCTCATGTTAATCATTGGGTCAGTGTTAGTCTTAATACGATCAGCAAGTTTTTTACCAATTGTGCTAAAGAAGTGATTAAAATGTTCTGCTATCTCTTCACCATTAGTTGTTTTCCGTTCACCAAGATCAAATGAGGAATTTGTATTTGAATTAATTGGTTTTCTTTTTAAAATGCTATTAATAATATTCCAAGATTTCTTTATATTACCTTTGCTCTCTTCAAATTTATTTTTATAAAACATCTTTTCTGCATTTCTGATAACATGATTTAATTTATTTTTATACTTAGTGTAAACTGTCTTATTCTGCAAAGTTGGATTTTTCTTATATTTGGTGTACAGTTTGTTTTTATATTTGGCTGAAATTATTATCCCTAAAGTTATCCATGGTTTATTGTTATCATTATACGTTTTAATTATTTTATTTTTAATAGGAAGACATCTGTTATATGTTCTGGATAAAATATCTAAAAATGAATTGTAAGCAGTGTTAATACAAGGAGATTCATCATAATTATCCCAGTTGATCAAAGATATCTCATTTTTAAGTCTACTAAGTGTTTCATCATTAATAACCCGATATTGAATTTTTCTTTTTTTAACACAAGATTTTGTTCTATCATTAATTGCAAATATTGGGAAATGGTCAGAAATATCATAAAGTAATACACCTGTTTGAGCTATGTTATTTGCATTTGAAAAAATGTTATCGATAAGTGTGGCAGTAGTTTGAGTAATTCTAGTAGGTCTATATATCAAAGGTATAAAGTTATTTGAATGCAAGTTACATATAAATTCATTTGTTTGTTCATGTTGATTTGATTTTAAAATATCAATATTAAAGTCACCTAATATATATGAAATTTTATCTTCTGCTACGATTTTCTCTTGCAGTAAATTAAAATCTATATTAAAATCATTTAAATTAGCATTTGGTGGTTTATATATACCAGTAACAAGGATATTTTTTCCAGATATCTGCTCAATTTCGATTGTTAAGGATTCACATTGATTAAGTGTTAACTGAAGATCAGTTCTTACTTTGAATGAATAATGCTTATCAATATGAAGGCAAATGCCTCCACCTCTTGAACCATTCCTAGAATTAAAGACAGAGTTGTATCCATCAAGTTTATAAAGTTTTTCAATATTGGAATTAAGCCATGTTTCTGACATGGCAATTACAGAAAATTTAGTACTTAACTCAGTGATTCAAATATTTGAAATTTCCAGTTATTTTTAGGAAGACTTCTCATGTTGAAGTGAACAAGAGAAAAAGAGTCCTGCCTCACAGTTGAGTTGAACTGGTCAATGTTAAAAAATTTGCACTTTTGAGCAATGTCCTGCATATCTGATTGTACATTTTCATATTGGTCTTCGGTTGCGATTCTCCTCTCAAAATCAAGAGGGTCAAAAATTAAAGATTCATAAAAATCAAGCTGATTTGTGTCATTGAGGAAGTCAACATTGGAACAGTTATGAAAAGGCAATACATTCAAGGGATTATCCATTTTCGTTGAAAAGGCAATTAAAACCATATGAAATTATGCTTCCATCATGAACAAAGAACAAAAACAAAAATGCAAGCAAAATGCTTACATGAAACATAAAAGTAAGACAAAAACAAAAATGGTATCTGTTGAGCATACCTTGCTCTACAGTGTATCCACTCCAAATGGATCAAAGATAATAAAAAATGAAAAGAAACTACACTAACTTTAAAGTTTAAGTTGGATATATCATGAAATTTAGCATGCCTCCAAAGGAGAAATGCATGGTTAAAAATACAATATTGGTTTCTCAATACATTCAAGTGGCACCATTGTGATGCTAAGAAGAATCCTTTAATAAAAAGAATATTTACAATGAAATGATTCCAAAAATCAATTGATTTGGGTTTAACTACTCCACACATTTATGTGCTTTGCTGTATAATTACCCAGCTGAGCTACTTGGACTCGTTTCAAATTTTATGTAGTGAGCCCTTGCAAAAAAAAACAAAACAAACAAAATGATTGCCAGCCATTAGTTTATGTAACACAGAGAAAGGTATAAAGCCCTTATAGAAAAAGCCAAGCAATAATAAGCCAAATTCATGCATTGTGACTATCAGTACAACTCAATGTTTTATACTGTATATTGAAAAAAGTTGAAAATACTGTCGGCTATGAATTATTTTGTTTGAAAACAATAGCATACCTATAAAACCAGAAACATGTAAATAAAACTTAGGTTGATTTGAGCATACCTTGCTCAACATTAACTTTATATCAACTATCAGTGAAATGGCAGCAAATTAGATTGGAAAAATGAGTGGTTTTCCTGGTTAGGCTAAAATTAACATGAAATCCAAGAGGCATCCAACAAAGTGTCATCCTTCATCATTGCAATGTCAAATAGAAAAAGAAACCTGTACTATAATGATAAATAAAATATTAGAAGTCATCAAGATTACTTGATTTTGTGCTTCCAAATACTGTATATACCCTTCATGGTTAAAGTTTAAAATGAAATGAAATCCAAGGGGGGGGGGGTTCCAAAAGATCAAAAATTCTTTATCAATACAAATTTTAAAAACACCCCATAGACCTAACCATGAATTGAAACCAGTGTAAAATGAGAGTATTATACACTTAAATGGTAGATAAAAATACCAAAAGTCATCATGGATTATTTGAGTTTGCTTCTCTATACCCTTGCAAAAAGAGAAGAAACAAAAAACACTAAGATTACAAACTTGAGAATTTCTAATTAATCTTCCCTTGAAGGAAAAAAAACAAATATGAAGAGATCAATGTTCAGTTCCGTCCATATATACTGTATATTAGAAAATACAGTGTTGCTTTAAGAACTAAGTTTGTCTGTTATTAAGGATTTGACAGTTTTCCACTTATCCTTATCATAGCGACCATTGTCCCATCTTGAAACAACAATTATGGTGTTTGCTAGTTTTTCCTGAGCAATAATGTTTCTGATTGTTCGGCCCATTCCTGTATCGCCATCGTCATTAAAGTCGTAATAGTTACTGTTGGGAGTTGAGACTACATAAGCATAACTATTGTTTGTTGCCTTAGCAACATATGGATCAACACACATTCTCAATAGCACAGGTTTGATGTCAGTAGGGTTTTTGATGTCAGCTGTGTGTACTTGATAGGTGCCACCAGGAGTCTCAACAAGTGGACCATTTTTAACATGCATATCAAGTGCATCTTGCACAGTGTCAGTGTCTCTAATCGGTGTCTTTAGTGGAAATACAACTCTGCCATCTACAACCAACTTTTCCTTAGTAATATTACATTTTGCCCGTGGGTTTTTCTCAAGTATTTCCTTTTTGGTTTCATACATATACCTCTGCTTCTCTTGTATTGGTTTTGGGTGTTGGTCGGACACAAATTTTCCTGTACCTTTAAGTCTCCAGACATTAGCCATAATAATTTCCTTCCCCTTGTAAGGGTTAAATTTTGCGACAATGGTTCTTGGATATAGATCAGGTTTCTGTTGGCCAATCCTATGGACTCTGTCGATTTGAATTTCATCGTCAATTCTTAATTCATTTTTTATGAATTCTCCAAGAATTGTTCTTGTGTCACTGCTGGTTTCATTACGTATTTCAGGTATTTTGAAAAATAGAAGGTTATCCCTCATTGATCTATCCTTTAGACTTAAGACCTCTGCCTGTACATCAATAAGTTCCTTTTCAGATCTTTCTGATCGACCTTCTGACAGACTAAGTCGTTCTCTCAAGTCTTTATTGTCCAGTTTAAGGGCTTCTATATCTTTGTCTTGGTCCTGTATGATTGCGGTTAACTCGTTTAAATCAGAAGTATGTTTGCGTTTCATCATGTCCATTTCTTGTTTTATGCTCATCACTTCAGCTTGGAGTTGGCCTAATATTGGCTCATCATTTTTTGGAGAATCTGTTATTACTGTTTCGGTAGATATCAAAGTTTTCAAACATGTCTGATCAGGATCTGAGTTCAATGATTGTGGAGGCTCATTGTTTTCAAGTTCATGTTCTTTTACAGGGGTCTGATCAGTGTCTGACTTTTTACGGTCTTTTTTATTCCTTTTAGGGTTGTTCATCATAGTATCATCATTCGAAATTGTTCTAGATCGAAGACGTCTCTTCTCAGCTTTACTCAAATGAGGCGAAGTCTTTTTACTTGCTTTATCCATGACAAATAACAGTTGAATAATATGGTAGTATAAGTGTTTATATTCCTCAATCAACACTGTTCTTTTATGTCCTATGTACAATATGTATGTACATGTATTATAATTGGCTATGTACAGGTAAGTGTTCTCCACATAAATATAAAATGGTGCAAAACCTATGCACAAAAAGTCAAACTATTCTCTTTGTAATATCTGAACAACCAAAGCAGTATCTCACCATATTTTGTGTCCAATTGGTTCTAGAGTATATAATCCATAGTTTCCACTATAAATTTACAGAAATAAAATGTATATCCATTCAGAGTGGAAAAAAGCAGTTTATATTGGAGCTGATATAAACATGACTTCCATGGCTAATGACCTTTAAAGTCATCATATATTAAATAAGAACAAAATTACTCGACTACTTTTGAAGTTATTAACGGCCAACATTTTCCAAAATGACTGCCATGTGTTTCCTAAATATCTACAACTTTTTTACCTTGAAAACATATAAATATTACAGTTTTACATCTGTACCTAAATTACTGTAAAATCGGCACTAAAATAGCCACCATTTCGAAATGAGTGGCCATTTTGAAGATCGACTTTCGAGCAGAACTTCTACTGACATAGGGCACATGTGTATAAAATAAGAACAAAATCAGGCCAGCTGTATTTGAGTTATCGTACGAACGGACAAACGGGGGCATTCTCTATATCCCTCCAAACTTCATTTGATGGGATAACAAGCAAGAAATGAACTCATTCATGTATGAAAGTGGTTCAGAGAAAAATGATTTTTTTAAAATTTTAAACACAGAAACCAGTGGTACAGTAATATTTAAAACATGACATATTCTTCTTTTCAACCTTGGTAAGATTGGATGTATCATAAGTGATGTCACAAAAATAATGCGTCTTGCAATGTAGTATAGTTGAATATTTGATGATTAATAAATTTTATTTGAAAAATGGCAAGTAATTTGAATATTTGAGAAATAAAAACCTGACAACTTTTTTCAAAACATTTTTTTTTTAATTCAAACATTCCTTTTAATAGCTGTCAAAGAATAAAAAATAAAATAAAAACATATTTTCAAACTCTTCATGGGGCAATTTAATTTTCTGAAAAAATGAGACGCTGACACACATTTGTGTCCAAAAATTAGTGACAATTCTGCATATGCATAAATCTTGTAAAATAAAGACGAATTTTCCAGTCAAAAGCTGTGCCATTTTTTCCGGAATGATTCTGTAATTGTAACCTGCTGATCAAGTTCCTCAGGAGTACATTGGAGTCAAATGAACCATTAGCAAATTAACATCATAGTTTCTGAATAAAGGCTTTGACTAAAGATTATAATTCTAGCTATGGGTGAATAAGTAGGGAACTAAATAATCCATGGATCGAATATCAGCTGGCTAAGATGATAAACAAATTATTATATCCTTTATGTACAACAGTTCAATAATGCCATGGCATAGAATTCCATCAATATAATGATTCAGACGTCACATCAATGACATATCGTGTATTGTTCATGCTGACCTTGGTGATGTTGACACATGGTTATATGTTATCATTTGCTATTACACCGGAATAGCCTGAAAACGGTAAAGTCAGATACCGTTGTCACAAATGGCGGACATAAACAATATGAGAGGTATCATCTTTAATAATTTATTTGAAAAGAAAAATTCAGTCATAAATTATTAGATGGTATTTTAATATAATGATTTTATTATTATATGAGCTTTGTATTCAAATCCCACATTTGGGAAAATTGTGCAGTAATGGAAAAAATAAATTTAAATAAAGATTTAATTAATGTAAAACATTAATGTAAACATCTTATACTTAATGGTTCCTGATCACTGCAAAATTTTACTGGTAATTGTGAATTATTTTATGCGAAAATATATCAAGTATTATTCCTTAGTTAAAAATGAAAAAATGAAAACTTAACGGTTGTCTAATACACTATCTAAAATGGCTGGGACTCAGCTGGCTTGTAAGGAAAAGATAGGGATGCTTTTTAAATAATTATTGCTTCTAATATGTAACTTTATCCTTGCTGCTACTTTAAGATAAATAGAAAAGGTACAACTGTTTTTTACAATACCATGCATTAGTATTGACTATGGATTAAGGCTTAACTTTCCTTTTATAATGCCACACCTGTGTATCAACTATTAATATCAGCCAATACACTGAAGATGGCATTAATGGCTCAATCAGTTTTTTCATGCAGCCGTCTGTCACGATTTTTAATTTACTAATTAACTGGCGATTAAATCCAAATGCCAAAGGTGCAATAACATGTAGCCTCAAATTCACTCTCTTCTGATTTCTATATGTTACGATCAACAATAGTTTAGATAATTACACAAAAAATGAAAATAGGCGAACCCAATCTCGGAGCAACTCGTTCAGTGCTGTTGTAACTTCGGGGCAGTTGAACTGATACGGAGATAACAGGGAAGCCCACATACAAATTATTAAGAAAATATTGTATGTCGCCAAAATATTATTTATCACAACATAAAAAACATTTTTAGAAAAGTCATTGGTCTGATCATGGGCTTTCAAGAGATTGGTCTGATTAATATTTAATTATTTGCATGCATGTAAATTCCCCATTGTTCCAACTTCATCAGTGATTTTGTTGTATGATTAATTTTTTTTGATGATTAACTTTCCATGTTTCAAAATAAAGCAATAATGCTCACCTTCAGTCAACAAGGCACAGACGTGAACAATATCGTACCTAAAACACAGCAGTGTGACAGTGAAGAATTTAGGACGGAAAATCCAAAATGGCCACCTTAAAATTTACCAAGAATGCCCAAAAACTGATCAGTTCTTAACTTTGATACGTAGAAACATCCCTGAAAATTTCAGATGAATCCATCAAATGGTTTGGCTGGAAACCTGTAGACAAGTCTTGAAAGTGAAGCTTTTAGGAAGGAAAATCCAAAATGGCCACCTTAAAATTAACCCAGAATGCCCAAAAACTAATCAGTTGTTAACTTTGATCCGTAGAAACATCCCTGTAAATTTCAAATGAATCCGTCAAATGGCTTGGCTGGAAACCTGTAGACAAGTCTTGAAAGTGAAGATTTTAGGACGGAAAATCCAAAATGGCCACCTTAAAATTTACCCAGAATGCCCAAAAACTAATCAGTTGTTAACTTTGATACGTAGAAACATTCCTGAAAATTTCAGATGAATCCGTCAAATGGTTTGGCTGGAAACCTGTCGACAAGTCTTAAAAGTGAAGATTTTAGGACGGAAAATCCAAAATGGCCACCTTAAAATTTACCAAAAACTAATCAGTTCTTAACTTTGATACGTAGAAACATTCCTGAAAATTTCAGATGAATCTGTCAAATGGTTTGGCTGGAAACCTGTAGACAAGCTGAAAAGTGAGACGCCGCCGCCCGCCCGCCACCCGCCCGTCAAGCTGACGACAATATCGTACCTTTATGAGGTACGATAAAAAGTGAAATGTTTTCAATAAATTGTTTTTGAAGGATTTTCCCCAATAAATGTGAATTTACTTGCACGAGAATTTTGGTTGTCACAAACATCTAATAATAAGAACTTGGGCTATTTCTTAACCATTAGCAACTCTGGGAGTAGCAAATCCCTGTACAATAATACACATTTTCTCGGATTTATCCTCATTTTGGATATTTTATGGTTGAAATTACCAGGCAGCAGTAGTGTCTCTTTCAATGAAATTCAATACATAACACTGTATCCAATTTCAAACCTGGACGCCAATCTGACCATTGTTATAAACTTGTTGGCAAAACAGACAGAAATGTTAGCAAAGAAACGGCAACATTGAACACAGCATTACATGTTTCAAATATGTGTATTTTAAATTACATTTATTTCAGATATTGTGGTGTGAAGGCAAGAAATGACCCTAAAATCTTATTCCAGAATAATCTCAAATGAATTCTAGCCATCTAGCATCAGTATCAGATAGACTATACAAACAAGGTGTCTACGTAGAACATTTGCGATATATCAAATGGTAATGTAATGTAATGGTAGGTAACTTTGAATGATTACTCTTAACTAAATCATCAAGGAAACATTGACAGCCAACATAAGGGATAATAATACATTAGAACCCAAGGGAAATAAAGCATTCATTGATGAAGTGACCAGTAAGAGTAGCAAACTTGAGTGACAACTCTAAATTTACATCCATTGTTTTGGAATCCATCAATCATGTCAAATACCTACTGATTTATTAGAATAACTTCGACACAATTGGTAAAACACTATATTTTTCAATGGGATCTCAAAAAGGTCGAAAAAGGCAGATATTCTTATATTCAAAAGTTCCACTATAATTTTCCTGTAATTTCCTGATCTATACTTTATTGTAAGAAAGAAGATGTGATGAGTTTCAGTAGAATAATTTCCAAGACTCAAGCGACAGGACATTCAGAAACTGGTTAAATGATTAATGTATCATTATAAGATTCCTTCCTGGAGAACTGAAGGGGATGCATCATCTAAGACAGCATATAATTACCTAGACTTGGCATGGAAGAGAATCAGCTTAAGCACCCAGATAACAAATACAAAGCTACAGTTTCAGTTCAAATAGTACGAAGGAGTTAAGTGGAATTATTGGATTATCAATAATACACGAGCCATAAGAAAACAATCCAGGTCCCTATGCTTTTTCTTCAGTATTCAAATGGTTTGTTCTCTTACATTTCTATAATAATGTAAATTATAAATTGTATTTCTTGCTTTACTCAACTCATTGAAATTGTAATATAATTTTTATGTTTTTTTGAATTTTTGATATTTGCTCTGATATACTCTCTTATCCTATGCCAGGTAGAGTTTTAGGGAGATAAGTTGGTAAGATATATCCCGTATCCTGATTTTTGGGGTTTCCATATCCAGAACCTCCGCATCTCCCGCCATATCTCTCACTCAGGGCATATCTTCCTGCTTTGAAAAAAATTGTATGGTCTCCCTCGTGAGATATGCACATCTACCTTCGGTCCCTCAGGTAGATATGCATATATCCCTCCGGATAAACCCCATATCCTAAACCTCTCAGTACAGAACCCTTATTTACAGGTATTTAGTGCCAACCCTGTAAATCTAATAGTAGATAATTATAGTAAATAAATAAATAAAAAATAAACAAAATAAATCTTACTAGATTTTTCAATCAAACTAATCCCCAGTTACATATGCTAGCATGCATTGATGTGTATATGCACTATAATTGTACTATACATGTACTCTTTGATTAATCTTGGAAAATATGAGACTATTTTGAGTTTCTAATTGTGATTTTTTGCAAATGTACCCAGGTTTAATAGATTTTTTCAGGTGCTCTATCGATTTTGCAAAACATTGAACTTTAGGTTAATTGTTTTTATTTGCACACTATATATAAATTTATACATCGTGGAGAGCCATCCGAGAATGTTGAACTCGATGTAAGGCAAAATTTTGCAATGTTAGTGTAAAATTACCCCATTGTAATTTATCAGCTAATTCTTATCAAGTTGGTACTCAATCTACTTTTGCAACATATTTCATGTAGAACTACAGAGTGACACAAATATGCCACAAGCACATAAAACTTGCATTTAGCTGCATGAGCTAGTCATCTCAAACTTCTTTTGGAGTTGTTTCATGGACTCTAGTTGTAATGTGCAAAGAACAAGTCAGAATTCACGCAGACAAATAAGTTATGCAACATTGTGTGGGTGTGTGGCATGTTTGTGTCACTCTGTAATATCCAGGATCTTAATTTTGATGATTGTTGCTATTGTATTGCAAATTTCTTCCTTTTCACAAGTAATTTGCAAATGTTGATTGAAATTGATTCTAGATATTAGAGGCATCCTAACTGTCGCCTACATGCAGGTTTTAACGTCACAATTTTCATGAGAGTTGATTATTTTAATTGGTAACTGGAGAAGACGTCATCGCTATTGTACTTTACAAAGGGTTCAATGCCTGTTGTTTTGTGAATAGGTTTCTTCTGGGAATTAAAAAACGTGTTTTTAATATAAATATTGCAAGGTTACAAGCTAGGACTTTCTTCCAGAGCGACAAGACAACTAGTTACAGAATTGTCACCAAAATGTCTCTGATTTTTGCAATAGCTATCCAATTTACTCAAATTAAGTTTCAAAAGGTGTTTAGTTACTTTAACTTTAACTGAAAGAATGGGGAATTAGACAGTGTTTCTTTCACAATAGATTATAGTTTAGGACAGCAGAGGCGTAACCAGCAAATGTCAAGGGGGTTCAAAGTTTTTGTTTGCACCACTGCAAGTGAAGTGAGCCCCAAAAAGCGGAGTACAGGGGTTTACCCCAGAATTTTTTTAAAATTTACATATTATATGGTGCATTTTAAGCATCTCAAACAATGAATTTAATTTTTTTTCAAAATTGCTTTTTTCTTTTTTTATGTTGGGGTGGGGGGCAATTGCACTCCTCTCTGCGATCGCATCGCCCCCTGGCTACGCCCATGGATAGTTCGGGTTTGTTTTCCTTTTTGTACTTAGATTTTTTTTTTTTCTGCTGGGTGCTGTTATAATTTTTGGTCCGTTTTTTGGCACTTGTCACCTGTGTGACATGTTTCCCTTATTGAATCATTTTAATATATCAACAACAAATATTTATTATGTAGATTAAACTGGCAAAAATGAAAATGTTAAGAAGTAAATGAGTTAACAGATGAAGTCCACCATCCATTACCTTCTACTTGTCTTTTTAATGACTTTGATTATGATTTAGCATTGATGTATCTTACCTGTCAAAGTATTGTTAAGTAAGGATTCCATCTGTGAAGTCAGTTCTAATGGTTGCGATGTTTGTTCTGTTCTTGTCGTGAAAGGATGGGAAATAGTATTTGCTTCTGATATTGATTGTGTTGTTGGTTGTGATGTTGTTTCTGTAATTGGTTGTGTTTGTGTTGTTGATTGTGTTGAAGTTTGTGCTGTTGGTTCTGTTGTTGGTTCTGTTGTCATTTGTGTTGTTTGTGTTGTTGATTGTGTTGTTTCTATTGTTGTTTGTGTTGTTGATTGTGTTGGTTCTGTTGTCATTTGTGTTGTTGATTGTGTTGGTTCTGTTGTCATTTGTGTTGTTTGTGTTGTTGATTGTGTTGTTTCTATTGTTGTTTGTGTTGTTTCTATTGTTGTTTGTGTTGTTTCTATTGTTGTTTGTGTTGTTGATTGTGTTGTTTCTATTGTTGTTTGTGTTGTTGATTGTGTTGTTGTTTGAGCTGTTGGTTGTGTTGTCATTTGTGCTGTTGGCTGTGTTGTTGGTTCTGTAGTTATATCTGTTGTAGTTCCTGAAAAATATGCAAGCACGACAGTAGTACTATGATAGAAAGTCACTGAAAATCAATGGAGTAGCCAATCCCACCAAGCAAAACATATTTGATCAAATCACTATTTTATGTTGGAAATAACCAGTATGTGTCTCCTTTGGGAAAAAACTATTTCATGACATGTAACTCAGTATAATTATTTAGTAAAGCCAAATCAATTTACAGAAAATGAGAAATTTTGAGACAATTTTAGGAAAGTCCTCTTTGTTCAGAACCAAGTTTCTCTCTACGTATATCCCTACTCAGACTTTATTTAGTGGGACAATCATAGTAAGATAAGTGCAATGGTTTTTGGGGCTGTTAAAGGCACAGGCATGCATGTAAGCAAAAAGCCCATTGCTATTTATTAGCCAGAATATTGACCTTTTAAAAACATGAAGCATAGATTATGCGCTGGTCGAGCAACCTTCAATACACCAACAGTTTTCACCATTGCACTGTACATACAGTATACTGTATGTACAGTTTTCTTATGAATATAATGTTGTAATTCATGTTATCCCCTATGTTATCAATCATAAAAAATGAGAAATATTTTTCTAAATATCTGTCAAATAAGAAATCTCTTATTAAAATATATATTTATTTTGCAGTAGTGATTTTCCCTTCATCGTGATTTCCCATGTAATTGTATCCTATTTTATTTATGATTGGTTAGTAATATATGCGCCAACCCATGAAATGAGTAGCAATAGATTATGCGCCTGTCAAAGCAAACCTTCGATGCACTGACATATTTCCCAGATGCGCCGGTATCAAAGTTCTGCACCACGATGCACAAGAATATGACTTGGTCGCTGGACTGTACTGTATCTTACATAAACATAAAATATGCAGGATAAGCTATTGTGAAGTCATAACATCTAAGATTTCAAGCCAAGAAAACTTTTTGTTGTTCATACAAAGGGACTTAAAGGGTGACGCATATCGTTTAGCAAATCGAACGCTCGTTTCTGGTGTTGCTCACCGTTTGGTATAAAAGGCCCGATCCCGGAATAATACTCAAGGGTTCACAGGTTCGAGGTCGTTGTGTCAACACCTCTAACTGTTATATAGCATAAGTATATTATAGATCGTCACACATTTATAAAAGGGTGATTTTTATTTTGACAAATCAATTCCACATTCATGGGTGAAGTTTCAGGATCTTCTATTTGTGTATAATAAGGAAAAATTGGCATCTAAATTTCCCCATAACGTAATAGCACACAGTTTGGCATATGAAATATCCTACAAATGAAACAAAGCGAGACAAACCGGTTTCTAATACAAGGATTTATATTGGCTGTTGTGTATGTATTCTTTGAACGCAATCACTCTTTGGATAACGTTTTCAAAATCATTATAAACGGATTACTTTATCTCAAAGACAATTTCAATAAACTGGATTTTACTGAACTCCCCTTATTTCTTAAAAATGGACTGATCCAGTTGATTCGCCTGGAGCCGCCATATTGTTTTTATACGGGATGCTAATCGGAACCCTTTAACAGACCAGGTGTGGTATGAATAACTAGACAACAGCAACGCCAAAGCGTAGCAAATCCCATCAAACAGCCATGGCTGGCATTTTTACAAACAAAGTATGTAGCAAAAATGGCAGCCATTTTTCAAAATGGCCACCTTCTACCAAAAGTGTCATTAGACAGTGTTTCATGGTAGTATTCACATACCAAATATGAACAAAATCGCTCCTTTACTTTTCGAGTTATAGTAAAATATGTTAAAATGGTGGCCATTTTTCAAAATGGCCACCTTCTACCAAAAGTGTCATTAAACAGTGTGCCATGCTTATAGTATTCACATACCAAATATGAACAAAATTGCTCCACTACTTTTCGAGTTATAGTAAAATATGTTAAAATAATGTGTAAAGCCATGTGCTTCTTTAATATCTACATTTCTAGCTTTATTAATGTCCTATATAATTTTTTACATTTAAAACAATACAGTTTTACATATTGCACCTAAATTACTGTAAAATCGGCACTAAAATGGCTGCCATTTTTTAATGAGCAGCCATTTTGAAAATCGGCTTTCGAGCAGAACTTCAACCCCTAAACAAACCCCAAAATAGTAAATATAATAGAACCATGTCAGGTTATTTAAAAGTTTCAAACTCTAGTTATTAACAGTCAGTATTGATCCATACCTTGAGTTGTCACATTTACAGTAGTCTCACTCCCTAATGACAGAATACCAGCTGGATCACACATACCATCTGCGCAGGGAGTATCTAGAAACAATATATATACAAGTTATTCACAATAATTTCATTTATGGCAATGTGAGAGTCAGTTATTTGGTTTAGGTGACTGGGTAGGAACGAAATTTTTCAATGAAAATGCGTGACATATACGGTATTCGCGTGAAAAGTCCAAACGAAATGTGTTCGTTTTTTTGCTGTATCAGGAATCACTTTTTGAAGTTTTTTTACAGAAATATTTTTGCTTGACAATAATCAGGTAAAATGTGTATTTGCGTGACATATTCTGTCACCCAAAAATAACTGGCGTGACAAATTTTCCAGCAAGTGTGTGACAAATACGCAAATTGCGGGACAGTTTGATATTATATCTCCATACACTAAAATCATTGTGCACTTACTGACATCCCGAAGGCAAATAAATTGCATTTGTGTGTCACAGCTTGAGGCCTGGATCCACTTTCCATCGGGCTGTATATAGACACAGCCACCTGTTAGTCCAGTTTTTTCTCCATTGGAATCCCATTCCTCAAACGTAACTGGTGTCCCATCAACCCATATCCAATTTTTGTGTGAGATCTGCTCAAGGCCGATCCACATGGTAGTTCCACTCCCTCTGGAAATTGAATACATCCATTTGAATGTATCATCAAATACTTTGACATCTTTAATGACATGTTAAAAGTATGTGGCTCTCCCAGCTACACAGGGAGATTTATTTCCATCCTTACACACATGAAAGGCTATACGCTGTATTTTGTATCCCAAGGCTTGATGTTTGCTCTCTAATATTGTGCAGTTCACTTTTGTACAGAAAGGACAATTTTCGGTTAGGAGAACCTAATTCAACTGCTCATTTCAACATTATCAATGTCGCCAAAGATTTTCTGTTTTTATGCATTGTAGATTTAAATATCCTGTTTTGTACACTTTAGTTTCAATAATGGAAATATTTTTAATTTTTTCATAAAAAAATATTAGGCAAGCCCCCCCCCCACATTGTTTTTATTTGTCTCACCTCAAACACTCAGAATTTGATTATAAAGTAAAAGCAACAAGGCATTAACATGACAAAACGTCACCACCTAGTTGCTCACAATATTATGAGTTCAATCTGAAGCAAGATTTGATTTTCTGAGAACTTGTAGATGATTTTAAAAAAATAAATTGGTCAATTTGAAGCAAGTTGAAAAAAACGTTTTTGACTCGGAGAAGGTCATTGAAGGTGAAATCTCAAATCTAAAGTCAGAGTTGAACTTCTGATAACTTGTAAATGATTTTGAAAAAAAATTGGTCAATTTGAAGCAAGATGACCTTGACAGACCAAGAGATAAGGTCATTGGATTGTTAAAAATCTGTCTCATGGAGTCAATATTTTAAAATGTTTTGCAACTTTATATAAAACAATAAATATGGGGATAGCTATTTAGCTATTTCTACAGTAATGAATAAACGTTATTTAAGTGAATACATACATAATTAATACGAATGATCCTTTTTATCAAGCTAGAGAAATAGCAATTATGTATTTTCTGCAAAAATGCTGTGTTATATCACTGATGGATCCAGAATCAAGGAGTCAGTTTGGCTTATTTCTAACCACACTAATGAATATTAGAAACATGAGTTTTCGTGTTCGAATCGTAATATAGACCTCAGATCAGGTGTAATAGCGTTGAATACACCCCTCATGGCTAGGCACAAAAACTTTCGAACAGAATACGTTTGTGTCTAGCCCTGTGGAGTGTATTCGACGCTAATACCCCTGCTCTTCGGTCTATATTTCTTAATTATGGTCCATTATGATGTCACACATTACCAGGGGTATTGTTTGCGAATATACACCAGGTGAAATGTTGACCTTGTTCACAGTTTATAGATGGCCTGAATACAGTCATGTTTGAATTCTTTATATGACAGTGGAAATGAACTGTTTTTCTTAGTCATCTTTCAACTCCGCCCCTGTATATAATCCAGCGTTAAGTGGCTTAATGGAAAATGTGCGTCATGGAATATGATGGACAGTAAAATGTATTGAACTGATCAACTAGGAAGTGAGGAGTTCTTTTAATTAGAGCACACCATGTTTTAATGGCTTTTAATTCACAGAAAAACACTCCAAGTTATTGCCTTTGTATGTTTTACTTACACAAATAGTGTAATAACACAAAATAAAAAATCAAGTGATTTGTACTTTAAAGTTGCAACAAGAGCTTTGGAGGGTACTTTTGACTTTCATTACATTTTCTGGGTTATCAGGTCAAAAGTAAGTTAAACATCTACAACATCTATTTGTACTTTAACCTACTTCCTCTTTAATTTGTTTTAAGTTGGCCTAGCATGTGATGCAGTATCGGAAAGTCAACATGATTAGCAATAAAATGACACATGTTACAAACAAATCAATCTCGTTACTTTTGTTTTATTTCTATATTGTGTTTTGTACCTTGTCACAGAAAAAAATTTGGATCACCCTCGACAGTATAATTTACTTCTATGAAAGTATCAATGTTGAAACATGCGAGATGTATCAATTACAATTACAAGGGTGTGGCAATTGACTGTACGATTATGTTTCACTTATTGAGAACTATTTACCTAGTAGATTAATATTTTTAATGCATTGACATGTTTGAAACTATTCCAAAAATAGATGTTTGTGATATTATTACATAAAGTCAAGATCAATTTTATGATATATCAATAAAATCTATAATAAAAATAAGGTAAACTGAAAATAACTTTGCTTGAGAAAGAGGACAAATTTCTTAAAAATAACAAAACATCTGTGAAATTTTGCAATAAACATTGAATTTAATAATTACAGTAGAAACTGAGTAACGGAACACACGTGACACCTCAAAATATATAGTTTAAGACTTACAGACATTCATTTAATTACACTAAGTTTAGCAGTAACATAAATTCGGAACGTGTTCTACATATGAAGGTTCTCAATTCCAGCAAAGTTCCACTTTATAGGTTTTACTGTAATTAATCAAGAAGGTGCCATATATTATTCATGGTCAGCTAGCAATGGTCGAGTGTTGACATTAGTGGAAATAACAGATATGCTATTTTGGGGAATCAATGCTCCCCATAATAGACATAGCAATATAAAATATCAATAGAAGCTTTTAATCTATTAGTCCATTTTAGTCAATGTTAGCTCAGAGATTCAAAACAAATCAAAGATAATATGATCTGAATTGGTTATTTGCTCAGTTATAATCTATATGGCATTGGAAATGTGTGAAGGTTAAATAATTATATAATTTATAATTGGTTAAATAATGATCCAGCTTCACCTGCTTGCCAATTTAATGAATAATTTCTCATCTCCAAATTGGTTCAGTAAGTAATTTATAATTCATATTTGGTTGGCACAAAAACTGAGCGATAGTTTATCCATGGAAAAATTGTTAAAATAAATGCTTTTTTCTGAATAAGCATTTCTAAAACCAGGCAAACTATTTATAAAAATGTTTTTTCTGGTTCATGTCATTAAGTGATGCCTATTTTGAAAACAAAATTCTTCATTTTTCATCCTTAATGTCCGACAATTGAACTTTTCCAATAATACAATGCTTTTTATGCATTATGCATAAGTTCAATAACCATGGAAGCATCACAGGGAGATATGCCGAGTACTTAAATAGTACTCATGGCACTGAGCACTTACGACATGAGTACTGATTTATTGCATGTTTTATTACTAAATGAGTACTCATTTTATGAGTGATAAAATAGTGCTAATTTCATTGATTTTTAGCGCTAAATTGGTACTCATATCATGAATTAGTACTAAATTAGCACTCGTGGCATGAGTGCGTATGAGCACGCTTTTGCATGAGTGCTCATGAGCACGCTTTTGCTAGAGTGCTAATTTAGTACATATCTCCCTGTACTGTGTAGATAGAGCAAAATTACAGACTTGCTACTTGCATTTTAGTTTCTCATAAATCTGATTACTTACAGCGTTGTTGCAAGATCATTTTCAGTCGAATCCTCAATGACAATTAAAGTTGATCCTGTTCCATTACAGGCTGTTTCAGCTTCAGAATGTGTAGCTAACATAGTTGAGCTGTAGTAACAATCATCTCCAACTAACGTCCATGCAGATGGACAAGCCAGAAGTGAGCCTGGAAAAATATGTATAAAACTTACTATTTGTTTACAAGAAAAAATGGTAACATTCAAGAGTGGGAACTTTAATAAGGCAAAACTATTGAAATAGATCCATAATGGTATGATTCTTGATGGCTCACTTGTGTATGTATTATCTATAGTAGCTTTTTATTTTATAAATTAACGAGGCTTTAATGATCCAGAATGAATATGATTCTTGACAGCTTATGTATGTGTTTTATTTTAAATTAAGCTTTTTAATGAAATAAACTTAATTCTACCCTAGTGTGTTCTTGATGTATGCATTCAATTATTTGGACTAATGAAGTACATGCTTCCGAAATATTTATTTCAGCTAATTACAGAACTGTTTACTGGGAACTATATGCATGGACAGTATCATCTTAAAAGTAAGAAAAAAATGATGAAACATTGTCTTTTATAAATTTACTAGTATTATGCTATGTTTTTAATTCTCTAAAACTCAAGTTCTGATATAAATAAAATAAATAAATGTTACACCTGTGCCCTATAGTCATTTTTGGGGTTGTTGAGGTGGCCGAGTGGTCTAAAGCACTGAGCACGCTAACCTAGGTGATGTCACTGCAAACCTAGGTGATGTCACTGCAACCCTGAGGTCATGAGTTCAAGACGCGTGGGCTCCGTGCATTTATTCATTTATATATGGAAAAGTAGTAGACAGAAGGCCTTCCTTATAAATATTTATTTGGTTAATATGACACATCAGGAAATGATGAACTGTTGTGTACTGTATTAATTTCCTTTTCTACGACAGATACTGCTTCGGAGGTTTTTATCGGAATTTGCTTAAGTATGACATGACATGCAAGTAATTAAATAGTTTTGTTAAAGTAACAAAAATAAGCAATAAATAGAACTTGCAAATTTTATCAATTTCAAATTTATGCAACACTATTTTAAACTCAACAACTTTGAATTTTTTTCTCTCTGACACGGGAAATGTATACTAATGTAAGATGAATAATTCATAATTATAAGGCATATATTTACTATAAGCATCCAATTAAGATAAGCCCTGTATCCACAAGAAAGGAGATTAAAATAAGATTTTTCCATGTCAGGTAATTAAACCCGTTGTTAAAAAGAAAATTTCATTCTTCCCATGACACTATTCTGGTATGCCAGAGCCCCTCTTATCTGCCGTTTGTTCACTTTGGAAGGATAAATACAAAGGGGACGCGGCTATTGCGATGACATAACACAGCAAGTGGATGGTATGTGAGGTCACCATTCATATATAAAAGACAACAGTATACATTATTGATAGGAGCTTAGTCGTGCCCAATGGCTTATCAAATTAATGCACCACCGAAGAACTGATACCATGATTTCACTTTTTAATGCCAACACATTCTTATTAAACATAATAGTAAAATATACATAATATAATTTACTTTCTAAATTACTTTCCCTTAAATCAAAGTTTGCATTTATGGCGGTAATTTTTAAAATGATAAAATATGGTAGTTCAAACTGAACATATATTTAATAAGATGCATGGAAGAGTGTTTTTCATTATTATATACTATAAGATATAATCAATTAATAAGCATTATCTTTTTAAAGCAGTTGATTGTTCAAGATGCAAGTTTTTGGGAAATGTACAATCCAGAGGATAATCGTTTTATAGTAACATGCTCATGATCATCCTTGCTGCAAGGGTATTTTACAAGTAATTTTAAGCATAAATGAAGTCCTTTGAAGAAGGATGGCTCATGATAACTTAGTCATAAGATAATCATAACAAAATAATGCAAAAGACATACCACAACATTTTATAATGGTTTGTTTGATGAAAATGTATTAAATTATACAAAAGCTATTTGCAGGTATAGGCTTAGTTCACACAAGTTACACGTAGAGCTTGGTCGTCATTTAAAGCAAAAGCCAAAATTAATGTTTATGCAGTATATTGGAAGATGACCAATATTTCTTATGGGTTGCAGAAAAAATACAACAGAAAGAAAACTTCTGTTTGACATCATTAGATAATTTGAAGGTGCAACAATTAGTGCAGATATAAGATTCAACGATCATGGACCAGTATCAAAATATATTTAAGTACAGATATTCCATCAAAACTATCATATATTTTTATTATCTCCAAAGAAACCCCCTGGATGAACATTATTTCAGCTGATATTCCTCTTGAAACGTGGTGTAGAAGCTTTGCACGTGGTGTAGAAGCTTTGCACTGAATTTACACTTCTTAATTCTGAAATTGATAATTTATCCATACATTTTAAGAAAATAGGTATGTCAAAGAAGACGTTAAGCCAAATGTTGCCCCTTTAATTTTGTATACAGTGCTGAATGTTATATTTAAAAAGCTTAAGTCGCATAAAATTCTTGTTATTTTACATTAGGAAAGTTCATTTATCATTCGTTTAAAGAATTGATTAATATAGGGTCAAAGATACATCACACTGATATTTTAACATTTTGTTATGCTGTATTTTAAACTGACTTATGACTAATTTTTTCTATACTTTGTCATGCTGTATTTACTAGCTAGTTTAGTTTATTTTTGTATATTGTACACTGTTGTGGCTAATATGTCATTGTAATGCCATCAGAGTAAATAAAAAGAAAAATATATAATGGACCATTTACATGACAGTATATAAACAAACTATTATTTAAATATAACTATAAGATTTAAAAAATAGACCATTTAAAAATAACCATTATATAAAGATAACTATGAGATTTAAAAAAAAAATTACACTTTAAATTAAATAACCATTATTTAAAGAAAACAATATTTTTGTTTAAAAAATACACTTTATATAAAATAACCATTATTTAAAGATAACCTTTAAGATATATAAAAAAATTACACTTTATATAAAATAACCATTATTTAAAGATAACCTATAAGATATATAAAAAAATTACACTTTATATAAAATAACCAGTATTTAAATATAACTACTGTATAAGATTTCAAAAAAATTAAAATATTTTATTTGTTTACTTTTTTTGATGTGTTTTATCTTGCTGGATTAATAATTACAATTACCTTAGAATTCAGAATAGCAAAATAAAAAAAGTTATTAAAATTGAACTCACCTATTTCTAGTAAAACCAATATAAGTAGTAACATTGGTATGTCGATTGTAAAAAATTGTGTAGTTGTTTTCCTTTTTGACATTCTATTATAATATGATATTTTAGTTGTTTCTAAAATGTTCATCTACAAGTTTACATCTTGATGTCCATTATTCAAGGCTGCTGCATCGTGTTTACTAAAATTTCCAAGTGTCCCTCTTACTCTCCAGAGTTGAAGAATGAATCTATAACTGATTAATTATTTTGATGTTTAACTTCGCTGTAATAATCAATTTTGTGATTGAATTGGACATACTCTACTTAATTTGTTTCATTAGGCTTATACAACTTATACATGTGCATTAGCTAAGCAGACTAATTGCATTCCATTGTTTTATTCCCTACTGCAAGCGAAGTTACATCAGTCCTTTTAATGATATCAAATATATTTCTGCATCAGTATACTTTATCCATTGACACACTCTGTGAATAGCTTAACATAGAATCTTCATTTTATTCTTCATATTACACTTGTCAGAATCACTTTAAAGGTCCTGTGTAAATTTTAAATATTGTTGTTGTATAATTCAATCATCATTTGAAAAGGTGCTTTTTACAGTTTTAAGCATACTGAAAACATTTTCTGGACTGGTTTTTAAAAAGCCATTTTAACAAAGCATATAGTATTACATTTGAACAAACACCAATTTTAAAATCATTAAATAGATGTCAATTACCATTTTAATTTCAATCATGCAATTTTTCTTCACCTTTAATTTTTTAGTTTTATCACAAGGTAACACAGCAACATCCTGCAGGTTGTATTATTTTAAGAAAAATTTTGATTTTTCTATTTAAAAAAAAAGTTTGTAATGAATATCATATGGTATATGTTAAATCATTGTATTATATATCATTTTAGAGAAAAATTATTTCCCAACAATATGACAACAAGGATGGGTGACCAAAACAAATTCACAATGGATTTCCAAATTGTGGAAAATGTAGGGAAACTTGCACTCTGGCACCTTCAAAAGAGGCATACACGTATTTATACAAGTTTAGTGCAAATATCACTAAATGACAAATTGTTCACCACTTTTAAAAACAAATACAATCCAAGTTAAAGGACTAAAAACATTATTTTATTACATTTTTGAAAAGAGCATTTCTAGACTACCTTGAAGACATAGATTCAACATTGTCAAATCCAAATACAGTGCAAAAATCACATTTTAAAGAAAGAAGGTGAAATAAAAGAAAGAGAGAAGGTACAATATAAGCCAGAATAGATTCCATAAGGCCTTTAAGGAAACAGTTTATGTCATCAATCATCAATGAAACAGGTTTCATTGATCATATCAATTTGTTATTATCATTGAATTACCTGAGCTAATAAGAGAGTCAAGGTGCATCCATTCCATTAAGGTAAAATATAAAAATGCAAGTTGTCCCCAATATTAAATGTACAATTGGAAAGGTAATGTTCAATATACCATTGGAAAGATAATGGTATCATCTTTAATGATATGGACTGCTTCTATAAAGGGTGTCCCGAAAGTATGGGCCCCCCTAGGCAGACATATACCAGTGTTGTCATAGTATGTGTCATATATCATTTTAAAGCTTATCCAAAGTTACATTGATTCGCCAAGTATCATGGTTCAACTCTCAAATGTGAAAAAATTACAGGCATTTCAAAATTTAGTGTTTGGTCAAAATTAAGTTCAATTTTACACCAAATCACTAGTCAATGTATCCTCCCGGGCCATCTTAACAGCAGCAATTCTTTTCGGGTCGGAGGGATATTGAGTTGGAAAAAGAGAACGGTGAGGGTAGAAACTTTAAGGAAACTCTTCTAAAGTCCCTTAACAGGTTTTAAGAGGGTTATAAAATTCCACACCCCTATTTGAAGGGCTTTTAAGGTCATATCTGAAAATAATTGCTGCTGTTAACATGGCCAAGGGGGGACACGTTGACTAGTAATGTGGTGTAAAATTGAACTTTATTTTGACAAAACACTAACTTTTAAAATGACTGTAACTTTTTCCCATTTGGGAGTTAAACCATGATACTTGGCAAATCAATGTAACTTTGGATAAGCTTTAAAATGATATATGACACATACTATGACGACACTGGTATATGTCTGCCTAGGGGGGGGGGGCATACTTTCGGGACACCCTGTAGATTCAATCGTTATAGCTTCAAGATTTTCTCATTCTTTGTTGAAGAATTCAAAAAAAGCATTTGGTGAAATCATTGTCATTAAGCGACCCTATGAATATCTTTTGTTATTATATCACTGACATATTCCTCACTCTCTAATTGGTCCATGTCCTACACATGACTAAAAAATAACAAGCGATATTCAACGGGAGTCACATGACTTCCGTTAAATATCAAATGATATTCACCAGCGACGACTTAGTTCAGTGTAATTTTACTTTTATATACACCTAGGAGTACATTGTAATGATTAATTAGACATCAGTAGTTTGTTTTTTCATTAATGAGAGTGAGGAATATAACAGTGGATAATAAAACAAATATTTAATTCTAGCTTATTCGCAAGATAATATACCACTAACCCTCCAGGCTTCGTGGAATATCACTGTGAAAGATGCACAGGTATTAAATAGAATTAAATAATTGTATATCATTGTCTTCTTAGAAATACAATTTGTCATTTTCTGTATGCTTTTATCTTCGTTTAAGTAAATTATAACCTTATTTGTATTGAAAATATTATTATTTGGTTCCATTTATTGCATCCATATTTATGTAAAGCAAAAAATTATATGTGTAATACACCACATTTTTGTTGAGATTACAACAATCGTGGGCTTTCAATTAGAATTAAGGTTAATTAAAAGAAACAACAATTAAGGTTTATTATAATGAAACAACACCTGTATTTGTTCAGTAATGACCCCATCTAACATGACAATTGATGGAACTTTTTCATTCCTCAACTGAAAAGTACACAGATCGAATACTTTTAGAGTAATTGTAAATATACCTCCAGTCTCATGTTTGGAAATTTAAATCATTAATCAGAAGAATCAATTATGCTGGGTGTAAATGCAGTCCAAGGTATTATGTTTATTTGAAGGACCCATGCTGTATTTGTTGAACAACTAACAAATATGATTTTGTTCTGTTAATTAAATATGTACCACTTTAAGTGCCATAATATCATAATATATGTTATTGATCCATCATTAATGAAATTTTTGCCCAAGATCCCATTACATTTATAATTTATATTCTCCATGGTCTATGATAGATTTATGATCACTTTTAAACCAGTCCAGGTACTGAAGGCTTCCATGAAATTACATTTGAGTTTATCTTGGGATAGAATCTTATGCAGCATGATATTATGAGTGCTACTATTTGTACAATGATGTAGAATATTTTTTCCAATGTGAGTCTACTGCATTACACTTTTTTATGAACAGAACTAAAAATTTAATATTCATAATGGTCAAGCAGGTTTTAGTCAAAATTTTTAAACCACGAACTGTATAATTTTAGCAATTTCTATTTAAATGTTTAACAGTATGTGATTTTAATGTAGACATACCTAGCATTTAATTGTTAGGGTGCTGCTGTTCTAAAAGCATATGTCTAAATAAAAAAAATAGATAAATAAACAATGGGCCTGTGAGTTTATAATAGTTTTTACACCTGGAATCTCATTGTATACCCAATATCATTCTAATATGTTAAGAATTATCATAAACTTACAATAAAACTCTTTACAGGTACTTCCGGTCTTAGAATTTGAAAAATGATATCTAAAACGATCCAGTTTTTTTAATTCCTAGCGTAATTTGCGGCTTTTTACAACTACTGATAGAATATAATCAAATTGGAATGATCTTGACAAAGAAAGGATCAGGTAAAATCTTTATTTTTAAACCATTCCAATGCATTCGGAGTCAAAATTGCAAAAAAATGAAATGTTGATTTGTCGGATGGCAAACTAAAATGGCTTTGAACCCCCTCCACCCAAACTAGATTTATCTAGTTTTTAATCCTACATCAAACTTTTGATGCCTCCCTTAGACTGGTTTTATAAGGTTTAATTGAACATAAAATCCATGTTAAAATATTAATACGAAAGAAGTCATTTTTCCAATAAAAGATAAATTATTACATATATATACACAACAGCTTGTCTGGGTCATTGATTTCATGTTCTTTTAAGAAAATTTAAACTAATAATATGGATTAATTCTCACATTCCTACATGTATGATCAATGGCTTTAGTCTTTATTCTTTTATTATGCACTTTTATCCAATTCATATGAAAACCAACGCATTTTTATAATAATTATTGAAAGAAGGTATCTGTGATCTAAAATGATAAGGATATTCACATGGGTGAGCTTTAAGGCTAAAGGAAATATGATATTACCATTTGATTTGAATTGATTTCTAGTTTAGAAACATTCCCGCCTTTCTCCTGCTTAATTACACCCATGACATCTATAAAAAGTAATAAAGTTTCTAAAATCTACCCACACATCAATTTTAGAAGCCAATTAATTCATTTTTTCACTTAACAATTTTTTTTATAATACCTTTGAAATTGAAAATAAGGTTTATTTTCAAGTCAATTGATTGTACAAATTATATATCATTATGAACAAGAAATATATTGTTATTGCTATGTAACAACTCACATAATAATTATGGGAAATTGCATAGATTTTATATAGAAATAATAGATATTGCGCCATTGTCATGATTGTTTTGTAATCATAACAGACATGCAAACTGAACAATTGTAGACAAAATCAAATGCTAACAATTCTTTTTAGCATTTGTTGTTATTCAAGATTATGAAGATTTGGAAACACTCTGCAACCCACTCTCGGAAGTTCATTCAACTCATATAATTGACTTTAAACATGAATATTTTCAAGATAATAACTTATTTTGAAGATATTAAACATTTAGAGCTGAGCTTAGAACCCGAGAACAGTGAAAATGGAGAACATGAAAACAATGAAAATGGAGAAAATTAAAACAATGAAAATGGAGAAGATGAAAATGGAGAAAATGAGGACAGTGGAAATGTTGAAGATGCTTTCAGTTTTGTTCTTACTGACATCAATCAATCTAGTAGAATGCCAATTGTACATGAAAACAGAAAACACCAGGAAGAACTTTACAATTTTGGAATCTTTTGGAGTTGCATTTCCCTCAAAGTGTGCCATTCAATGTTCTCTTAATAAGGATTGTAAGAGTTACAACATTGTGCATCTAGAACAGGAAGCACTCAGATGTGAACTTTGTGCTAATGATGGGATCTGTGTGAATAAAAGAAGTGATTCTGACCATTACAGCCCAAATGATGCTCCAAAACAAGGTAATAAAAATCAGATTGATTACATGTGGTGATAATTAAACAATTTATTTAGCCAACCATTTTTAAAATTTTTTGTATCATTAATGATACTAAACTAAAAAGACATAAGTTTCTTAAACCAACTGATATATAATACAAGAACTATGGCATTGGCATTTGACAATGAAAGAACAAACTTCTTTCTGTGATTTAATCATGTTGTGAACAACTGTCACCTTGCCTTATCTCTCCAAATATTCCAACTAAATAATACTTGGGTGACAATGCATTCATTGATTGGGGAAATGATCAAAGACATATTTTTTTAGACAGATGCATTCAGAAAAGATTGATGATACATGCATTTTAGTGATAATTAATCAATATTTTTAGGGGTGTTTGCAACTGTGTATGCCACTGTCTTAAAAGTCATGCCAATGATAAAGAAAAAAAAATCACATCTTGTATCTTTATGCTGTACTTTCCAATTTTACTTTTACTGAATACTGTTTTGATCACTTCCCTAATGGTCATGTTCTTTTGTTTTTGAAATAACTGGTTTGAGTTTATTTCGTGTCATTTTTATTTCTGCATATTGAAAAACACAATGATGCATGAGAAAACGCACTTATAATCTAAAACAAAGGCAATGTGTGTGTCCTTGTCGTATGATGCAAATTTCAAAACAACAAGAGCTATTGAAACAGTAACTACAAAAAAGGTAAATTTAAATTGCCTCAATTATATTATAATCAAAGTCAAAGAACATACTAGGAGATTATTGAGACATTTAATTCACACTGAAATTGTTCATTTGTTCTTAATGATCTTACAATGTTCTTCAAGATGGCTGTCCTAACAACTGTGATGATGTTAATTACAATGGTGTGGCATCTATTCCAATACAAGGAGGGAGATACGTAGATGTTTACTGTAGTATGGGATGCATCTACATGGCAAAGAGATATGATGGAAATGTGAATTTTTATCGCACTTGGGTTGAGTACCAAAATGGATTTGGTGATCTTAATGGAGAACATTTTGTTGGACTTGACAATCTTGCAGGTTTGTTATCCCAAAGGAAATACAAACTTAGGATTGATCTCACAACATGGCCAGATCTCAACACAACAACAGGTTATGCGGAGTATTTAACATTCAATATTGGTGATGAAAGTGTTAACTATCGCCTGGAGGTTGACACATACAATGGCACCGCAGGCAACTCTCTGATTGATCAAAATGGTATGGAATTCTCAACAAAAGATCACGACAATGACCAAGAAAGTACATCATCTTGTGCAGTGAACTTTCATGGTGCATGGTGGTATAAGAGTTGTCATAGCTCTAATTTATTTGGAAGATATGCAAGTGGGCCTAATTGTGATAATTATGCTGAATGTATCATTTGGGGAAAATGGTCTGGTGAAACAGGGAGCATTGAAGCCTTTTCCTATTCTTTTAGAATGGTTGATATGAAAATTTGCCCAATTTGAGGTGTTTTGAAAGTTAACATTAATTACACAGATTGAATGAAAAAGAAGTCAAGAAGTTTTCAAAATACTGAACTGATCTTCAGAAACAAAATTAGAGAAAGAAGATAAAAATCTGACGTGGTTCTTACATGTCATCATGTAACTCATCACTTGTTTACCATCTTATGTTATAAGATCTTGAAATTACATGTATGAAAGATATGCTAGCATATCTAATTGTCATTCATTAGGTGTTAATGATTATGCAGGGATATTTGAATAAAAATGTCCTATAAAAAAAAGTACTAGATACAATTAAATGATTTATGGATGTTTCATATTACAAAACTTTCTAATGCATGGAGCCTGAAATTATTTATATTTCAATACAAACATTTAAGTCCCTGTATATATGCTCATTAGGCTCTTGCAAATTTCAAGTGTGGATTTATATGTCCTAAGCACAAGATTCCATTCTATGTTTTCTTGAACCAAATTAAATATTTCAGGTGACCTACTACAACTGTCACGTGTACCAAATGCACTGTACTGTGACAGTGGATATAAGATACACATGTTTTTGATCATATTTCCAGTTCAACTATATATTCTCCCAAAAACCCGATTTTGTTCTTTTTGCATCTTGTCCAATCAATCAAAAAATTAGGAAATATGTCCTGGAAGCCAAATCCAAGTGCAATACATGTATATGTTGACACATTTTCTCAAAGGTGCAAAAATGATTTAACATACTATGTTTCCTCCTTTCAACTCACCGATGCTTGTTCTCCAAAAGGTACAGTTAAAAGAAACAAAAACCAATGTTATTGTCATCATGGACTTGAGAAGACTGGTGAAGATTTTCCCTGTGAAGATTTCCCCTGGAAGATGAGCTTGGGAAAACTGGTGAAATGAGGATGATGGGCTTGTCTTTTATGATGTCATTCCAGAATGTGATTTACCAAAACAAATAAAGTACTTCACTAATCTATGTGTTGTATATAAGCATTCTTTTACTTAAATTGAGTTACATGCACATTACTATTGCATAACAGGCAAATCAGAAGTTCTTCACGGTAATTGATTTCTTTATTGATGTGCAAATGTCTGGTAGATGATATTTAGAAATGGGGGGGGGAGCAATAAGGGATCGCTCTCAATAAATACATCCCTTCTAATTGACATGTGCCCATAAAATATGTATTGTATTGCTCAGTGATTAAGCAATCAAGTGATAAATCATGACTTGGCCTAAGTCAGTATTAAGTCTATATAGAGGTTAGAAAGAGAACAGAAATTTCAAAGATCACATGACTAATTTGCACAATATTCTAGGATCATTTGCATTTTATTTTATCATACATTGCAGGTTTCAAATAATTTCAAAAATTCCATGCTACTGTGAACTTTAATAAAACTTTGTTGACTTTGTGAAGAATTGTATTCCTTTTATAAAAGAAATGAAGGATTATCATGCATTTCCTTTTATTTTACATTCAATATTTTATTAAACAATATCTTTCATTTTCAGAAGAAGAAAGTACATTGAATCCTAAGAAAAAAAAAGTAAATAATTGGGCGGCTGGTGCAGTAGCCTTGTTAGGCCTCAGAAATTACCAGGTAAACATGATGAGAAAAAACAACATAAGGTAGACATAGGGTTAGAATTACCTTAATCTTCAGCGGTGATGCCACAGTGTGGCTTTACGCTATCATCAAGCCCTGCTTGGTTTATTGCTTTTTACCCTATTCCATGTGGACTGTTGCTATAAGTTAATAAATTGTATTCAAACATGACCGTGCTCTATTTGAATTTCTCAACCAATCAGAATGCAGCATAACCAATATAGAACGTTCTCTAATTCTCCATAGATGCACGACCATGCTCTATTCAATCTGCAATTTGCATTGTTTTGAGTGACGTCATCTCAGCTGCACATCTGGGGCTCTGTCCAGGGATAGCTGTTCTTTTTTACTCCCTCCGTAACTACTGCAACTATTTTATCAACACCCCATGTTTCATACACCGTATAAAATCTAAAACGGGGAGTAAAATAGAACAGCCCAAACAAACTCTAAAATTTTTCCGGCCGACTTCAGAATCTTGATAGCATGCGTATTCTTCCTTCATGCCCGTTCCACAGACACGGCTTTTACTAATTTTTATGTTTGAATCGGAATAAATAATGATAGGCCATTCAATATGGTGAAATTCAGCACTTGTTGGACAGAATGTTAGTACAAATGCACTCACCTTCGGTTCGTGCTTTGTACAACATTCTGTCCAACTCGTGCTGAATTTCACCATATTGAATGGCCTATCATTATTTATTCCTTAAATAAACACACCTTCATTGAACTTAGTATGCAGTCTTAGCTCATATGACCATCTACATCGGCTACTATTTAGTCTTTTCTAAGAGCAATCTTTTGAAAAAGATCCTTCGGTAAAAATGGCCATTTTGTTTTTCGCTAAGGCAAGATAAGATGTTTTTATAAATGGCAGACCAAATGATTTTATAAGTTTAGACGAGAGCATGTAATAGAGACATTAAGATTGCAGCAATTAGTAACCTGTACCTGTACCTGTACGGTGAAACATGATGCGCGCGCAACAAATCATGTAACTTTATGCTCCATTCGACACGTCTGATTTGTTTTATAATCCCGTATCATTTTTGATACCATCGAATATCACTTCTTATATAAAAAAAGTGATATTCGATGGTTTTAAAAGTGATATTCGATGGTTGTTTTTTGCTTAAATATGATATCTTGATCTCCATATCAAAATATACTCAAGTGATACTCGATCTATATCCTTGCAACCATGAAATAAATAAGGGTTATGTACTGGGAGGTTTTGGATATGGGGTTTATCCAGAGGGATATATGCATATCTACCTGAGGGACCATAGGGACTGAAGGTAGATGTGCATATCTCACGAGGGATGAACCCAATATCCAAACCGACCGTACATAACTGGTTTATCCTATACCAAGTAGAGTTTTCTAATTTTCTTTCAATTTTATTGTTTCATTTTTTTTATTTTTTAAATTTTTTCACATTTTTCTCAATTTTTTCAAATTTTTTTTTATTTTTTAAAATTTTTTATTTTTTCAAATTGTTTTCACATTTTTTTCTTTTTTTAATTTTTTCTTATCTTTTAAATTTTTTTCGAAGCGGGAAAATATGCCCTGGAGCGGGAGATATGGCGGGAGATATGGAGGTTCAGGATATGGAAACCTCAAAATCAGGATACGGGATATATCTTACCAACTTATCTCCCTAAAACTCTACTTGGCATAGGATCAATGAGGTTATGGGAGGTTCTGGATATGGTATATATCCTTACTTCCTAAGGGAAATATAGATATCTTACCAAGGGCCCGGACGGTCTGAGGTAAGATATCATATTATCCCGAGTGATATACCCCATATTCAAAACCGAGCATCACATAACTGATTTATCTCATGACATGTCATTCTTTAAACTGGGAATCAAGACTAAGGGATCTAAAACAGCTATTACAAACATGGAAAATGAGAAAATTAACATATTTTGGAAAAGCTCAAATTATTAATTCCCTAGCAATATCGAAGCTTGTATACAATTTTACAGTTATGGAAATTGAGGAGTCAATCGTTAAACAAATAGAGAGAATGTTTTTTGACTTTTTATGGAATGGGAAGGATAAAGTGAAAAGAAATTCAATAATTGGAGCAATAGAGGATGGGGGATTAAACGTAGTAGATATTAAGCTTAAAATACAAAGTCTTCAGTCTATTTGGATAAATCGACTACTTACTAGCAAATCTTCATGGAAACTTTTTCCATCGTATCTTATAAAGAAAACAGGTCTAAAATTAGAAACTTTCTTGAACTGCAACTTTAACCAACAATCAATTAATGGTATAAACATATTAACACCTTTTTATAAGGACATATTTTGCTCATTCAACACATGTAAAACATACATAACAAATGACAAAATTAAAAGTGATGATATTTTCAGTGAGGTTTTATGGTTCAACAGGCGATTCCAAAATAGAGGAAAAGTTTTATTCTTTAAAAACTGGATTCAGTCAGGTTTTGTTTATGTAAAAGAGTTTTTTAATCCAAATGGTTCTTTTAAAAGCAGTCAGTTATGTACTCAGGTTTTACTTGGGAAGAGGAACTGGATGATAGAATTATATACAATCAAGAAAGCTATTATGAGTGTCTGTTCAAATTGTGATAAAACTAATCTACCCTTCATTAATGTAAAGGATAAAACAGATTTTTTGATTGAAAATCAGTTTTTCTATAACATTATGAGAAATTCTAAATTTGAGAGAAATATCCATGAAACATACTGGAGTACTTGTTTTACTATTACAGAACAGAATCAATGGAAAAGTATTTATAATCAGAAATTAATGAACATGAGTTATAATTACTTCTCAGAATTTAATTTCAAAATATTGAACAATCTACTGGCATGTGGATATCTCATATCTAAATGGAATAATAAAGTTCCAAGAAATTGTCAAATATGTCATGAATTACACAATATGAAACATATGTTATTTGAATGCATAAAAGTAAGACATGTGTGGCAAGAGTTAAGTGAAAAGTTTAAGTGTCAAATTAAATACAAACATATTGTTACTGGATTTTTACCAGGGAACAATATCACCAAATTTAGAAATGTCATAATAACAATTCTTGGCATAACAATTTATAATAATTGGTGCAATTTTTCTGAAGATCATGAAAGTTGGAAAAGATTCGATATAAGAACAGCCTTTGTTACAAATTTACATTTTTATGAATCTATATTCCATGTCATAGAAAGGGAAACTGTTTTAGCATTATGGATTAAAAATTTAATCAAAAACTTTTAATTCAATATGCCTATATTTTTGATTGATTGTAATTTGATTCTTGTACGGTTGTATTCATATTTATTTGTACTCATATATTGTATGTAATATAAGTAAATGATGAAATAAAAAAAAAATAAAAAATAAAAATAAAAAAAAAAATATTCAAAACCGAGCATCACATAACTGATTTATCTCATGACATGTAAGATTTCATTATTTTCGAGAAAACCATCAACATTTTGGTAAAAAAAATGCTGCATCCATTTTGACAGTTTCGCTTTTGCAAGATATATCATATTAAAAATTGACTTTTTCTCCATTGGACAAAAACGTTTTCCCCGGAATATTGGAGCGGGAATATCCACAGAAGAGTTTCGGGTTACAGGACGATGTGCCAGAGAGCGTGCTCAAACACTAATTGCCAAGGCAAAGGCAGACGACAACAAAGAGAAAGAACGGTAAACTTGACTTTTAGGTGTTTAACATATTGCAATTTTATTCCAGTAAATAGTTCAAATCTTGTGAATGACGATCTAAAATTTATACTAATCTAGTATCATACAATATTGACGCTAGCTTTGTTGGAGAATATCGCTAGGTGATTGTATCGCAACATATCGATGTTGCATTCTGGGAGCCGATCCTCCTCCTTGACTATACATTATAAAAGCTTCAATAATATTCCAGCATTTCTCAATGCATGAAATTTAGTAAATTAATACGTTATTTCAATAAGGCTCTGGGGTAGCCCGTACGATGCCTACAGACAGTTAAATGTGTTATTTCTGATCAGATGTTCATTTCGATATCTAGTCGGTGAAGGAATGAGTGAATAGAAGCCAAATAAAATTCATAAAACTCACAATCTTTGAGACCATTACTGTATGATACAGACTGTATGATACAGCAACGCCAGTTATACATATACATAAACGAATGACATCAAATAACTTCATTGTGTTTGCCTCAAACATAGAAAACGGGCATATACTAGCTGAGAGAATTGGGCATAATGATACACCTGTATTGCAATGTGAAGCTGAGAATGCAAATAATGAAGATGAGGACGAGATGAACAAAATTTATCATGTTTCTATGATTATCAAAAGGGAACTGTCAGCAATCAACTTTATTCCATGGCCACCCTCTCGTGAAGACCTGGCTGCCACTGAAGTGTTCAATATGCTGGCATGGGTTATATCCAGCAATTAAGAGTTTCAAAGGGAGAGAATCTCTCTATCTGACAGAGAGCGGAGATTGGTGTTAATAGGACAGGATATGGTATACACCATGAGCAAAGGTAGAATAAGTACACCTTAACACATCTCCCTACCAATTGCAATGAAGAGCATCACAGGCTCGCCAAATGCAGTGAGCATTCTAAACAGGTTCGGTCACACAGTTTCACATGAGAAATTGAGAGAGGTGGAAATAAACCTAGCTAAACAAGAAGCGTTGGTTATTCAAACAAAAAGTATGCCTAGTAACATCACACCAAATGTTTTTCTGACATTCTGTTTCGATAACAATGATTTCCAAGAAGAAACATTATCTGGGAAATCAACTACTCATTGCACGAATGACATTGTGATTCAGAAAAAGGTAGATACGTGTCAATCCCCTCCTGCAATTCCTGACAAAGAATTGAAAAAAAAGAATCCAAAATACTGAAATTGTCCCAGTGAAAATTCTTCCATTCAGTGCATCTGCTGCTAAAAGTCCCGAATATCCCTCGTTAGTAATTTCGCCGCTTTGGGAGATTAACCCAAGTGTAGTTCAAGCTTCTATGGAAGATTTTGTTTGGTTTCTTCTCCAACTTGGTATTACTGATACTTTAACAGTATTTGGCGATGCACCTCAATCTGTGCCTGCATGGTCTGGTTATAATGCAATGATATATAGACAAGAGGTCCCAAGAGAATCAACGGTGACATATTTGCCTGTAATAGATGCAAGTCCTACAGAGGCACCCACTGTTTTTACCACTATGATGAATACAGTTCAGATGAGTACAAGGCATGGTCAGAAAGATCACCCAATAGTAGCTGATCAAGCAATATACGCAAAAGCCCAGCAAATCGCATGGCAAAGGCCTGTGTTATTCAAGTCAATAGTATGTGCTGAGACTCTGGGATTTTCACATTTGTATGACATTCCTAGTCATTGGAAAATGATTTGAGGGTGCTGGACTATCAGACATTTTTATTGAGAGTGGAGCAATTGCACCTGGATCAATGAATGGCGTAATGTCCGGAAAACATTACAACAGAGCTCTGCGCGCACACAAACTTGCATATGAAGCCCTAGAAAGACTCCGCTGGGATGCCTTCATTCAGTCAAGTAGTGAACTCGAAGAGTCCATTGTATATCAACATTTTAAAATGGATACTTTTGAAACAGTTGTGAAAAAGATTTCAAAAAATTGCAGACTACCAAAAACTGTGACTGTTTGAGTGGAAAAAAACTTCATCAATTCACCTGCCTCCCACATGGGGTTGCAGGTGCACCTAGACTTTTTACCAAACTCACAAAGCCAGTCTATGCTACATTGAGACAAGTTGGTTGTATTATTGCTATTTATATTGATGACACAATTCTGACAAGTGACACAGTGAGATCTTGAGCCCACAAAAAATCTTTTTACAGAACTTTGGTTTGAATAAATGAGGAAAAAAGTGTCATGGCTTTTAATATCAACATTAATTTGGTAAATTATTCTATAGGCAAATTGAATTTCAGAAAATTGATGCTCTAAAAGCAAATTGTGGAAATTATGAATGTTTCATACCTGTTTCTGCCTGTGAAGGCAGACTTAACCTGGTGGATCACCAACATAAAGAACCAATACAGAGACCTAGATCGCGGCACCCCAGAAATTGTGTTAGCTTCAGACGCTTCCCTTACAGGCTACAAGGGAACATGTGAGACTTTGCCTAATAAGTTTGTAAGTCAAAGATGGATGCAAAATGAACTCAATGAAAGCATTAATGTTCTTTAAATTTTGGCAGCATTTTATGTTTTGAAATTTTTCAAAAATGAAATTCAAGAAAAACAAACATTTGAATATGGATAATGCAGCTGCTATAGCATACTTCTATATTTACAAACTATAATTTTTGGGTTCAGATGAGATGTGAACTGTGCATGCGTCAATCAGTGAACTAGCTTTGTCAAGCAAAGTGGATGTGTGTCCACTTTATAGCATCAATATTGGTAGTGTTGCAATAATATTTTGAATTTTGGTTATTTTATTGTATTTATTAAGGTTCACTATTGTATTTATCAATTTATCAAGTCATTTATCGAAGATAAGTGTATTAAATCATTATACGAAAGTATTTTGATGAATATTTCATAGCTTTGCAGATGCCTCGTGTAAAAATGGCAAATGAAAAATTACAACAAAAAACCTCCAATAAAACTAGTAGTAAGAAGGCTAAGAGTATTGCAGATACTGTTAAGCAACTTGATGGAGTAGAACCTAACACGGAACAAGTTCTCAAGCGAAAATTGATATTATTTCAAAATCAAAACCAAACACAAGTGAAAATTCCCAACAACAATCCCAACCTGCTAGGCCTAATGTCCAGACTTTACCAGGTTCATCGTCAATGAACGCTACTGATAATAATGAGGGGCTGTGTAGCCCACAGGCTCTAAAGGAAATACTCAATAAACTGAATAACATGGACGAAAGAATGAAAAATGTGGAAAATTTGGAAGGATATTATGACTATGATGATAGTCAGGAAATTGTTGATGTCGATGACATTCAAAGTGATGAACATGATGAAAGTGCCGGAATCAGTACTGATTTGCCAACTTATGAAAATGATAAAATGGATTTCAATTGTTCTATGCTGAAATATCAGGCCAAAGAAAAGACAACATTAGAGGTTAATGGTGGATTGGCCAGTTTGGTCAACTCCGTATTTAGGAAAGGCTATTAGCTCAAGATAGGTATATGGAGCTCTCAGACTCTGTAGAAAGACCAGATAGTTGAAAGGCATTGAAAGTGACACGAATTAATGATTTAATTTTGGAATTTCTTTCACCTCAAAATCAAACTATTGATTCCCATCAACAAGAGATACAAAATTGCCTATTAAATATACAGACCAGCTTCATGGGGACAATTTAGCTGAAACATCAAAGGATATCAGCTTGGTCAAGAGAATTTGCAAGAAACTTAATACCTTCTTGGAGAGAGGTAATTTCAGAGGACAAGGTATAGGCAATGCAAGAGGCCAAGGTTACAACCAGTTCAAAAACAATGTGAAATATGCAACAATGGGTTGAATACCTAGTTTCAGGGGGAAACAATCATATCCTCACCCAAAATGCTAGCAACAGTACAAATGCCAGCAAGAAATGACTAGGCAATCCCGTTTCAGATTCTGAGGTAAGTCAATGAATTTCAAGCACTTAGATAGAAACAGTTTATCCAAAAATGGAAAAATATACAACTGATCAAAATATACTAAATTAAAATATTGTTCCAGAATGTACATTTGAATTAAAAAAAATTCAAATCCAAATTTTTTTTAGACTGGGTTATCAAAAAGTTGAACATGTACCTCATGAATTGGCATATTTACAACTCATAAGTAAGATAGTGATGAATTGAGAGTGATACTTAATTTGAAAAAACTAAATGAAAGCATTGTTTATTATCACTTTAAGATGGACACTTTTGGGACTACTCTGAAACTTATTATAGAAGATTGCTTCATGGGATAGATTGATTTGAGACATGCTTACTAAACAGTGCCAGTAGATGAGCAGTATCAAAAAGTGCTGAGATTTAAGTGGAATGATAAGCTGTTTCAATATACCTATTTACCAAATGGTATAGCATATGCACCAAGGTCATTCACAAAATAGATGAAACTAGTTTATTCTACATTGAGACAATAAGGTCACATGATTGTTGGTTACATAGATGATTCATTACTGGTAGCAACCACTGCTGAAGAGGGGTGGTTCTTGGAACCAACAGGGGGGGGTCAAATTTCAAGCCTGAGAACAAAACTTCACCCTAAAACCCAAAAAAGTAGGTGAAAATTAGTTATGAGGCCCATTTTCTTCCAAATTTGGGCTAAAATTAAAAGTTAAGAGCTAAAAAGGCCCAGTAATGACCAAAAAGGCCTTTTTAGGTCCATTTTTTTGCTTGGCCCGCTCCTGCCTCCTTCATATCCGTTAGTACTAGTTATCAATCAATCTTCCCAATTTTTAGTGATAACCCAAATTTTCTAATGCATACTCCCTACTTTAACAATACATGTATAATGAAATCTGGTCTCAACCTTCTAATCATTATATTGTAACAAACTTTGTGCATTTCTGAAATTAAATCGTTTCTTTGATAGCAGTGTCTAACCTTCAGAGTATGCATTGATGGGTTTTACTGTAATCTTTAAAATTGATCGCTATGCTTCGGGGAGCTTCAGTACATCCCATAATTTCTGGTTGCTCAAACATGTTTGATTCCAATTTCAACAAAATCTACATTTTCTTCTGATACTAGCGATCTCAGTTTGATTCTTTGGTCTATAGAAAGAGAGATTTGGTGTCTATTTAAATATGTCATATGTAAAAAAAATTATTTGTCTATTATTATGACAGAATTGGACATTTCAAATAAAAATGCAAATAATAAGACGTATGTTAAGGTTGATGCAAATGAAGTTGAAATAGTCAAAAGTCATTTAGACTTCTTGTTTAAACAAAAGATCAGACCAATAGAGAAACAAGAACATTTGCCTAGAATTAATTGGATACCTAAATTACATAAAGACCCTTCTAAATCTAGCTTTATTGCTGGTTCTAGGGTTTGTTCTAATAAAAAAGTTTCTGGGCTATTGACTAGGTGTTTCCCAGCAGTTAAAAATAATACAGAGTCTTACTGTAATGCCGTTTTTAGAAATCCTGAGGTTAATTATATGTGGATCCTCAAAAATTCGAACGACCATTTATCTAAATTTGATCAACCAAATTATTCTTAAGTTAAATGTATTTCCACTTGGATTTTTCCACACTTTACACATCAATTCCTCATAACAAATTGAAAGAGGAAATATTTGGTATCATTAAAAACACAATGAAAGGAAGTCAAGATTTAAATTTGTAAATTGTAATTCAAATAGGGCTTTCTTTTCTAGTGATCAACATGAAAAGTATATTTCTTTTACTGCAATACAACTTCGTGAGGTTTCAGGCTTTTTGATTGATAATATTTATGTTAAGTTTGGAAATACTGTTTTACGTCAAAATATAGGAATACCAATGGGGACAGATTGTGCTCCTCTTTTGGCAGACCTTTTTCTATTCTCGTATGAATATAAGTTTTTGCAAAAGATGATGAAAGATAAGACATAATTCGACACAGCTAAACTTTTTAATAAAACAGATATGCATAACGCCTATGGACTTGGAGACTTGATTTTATCTAATCCGCATCATTTGTGACTCAATGCTCTATCTTGTATGAGTACTTGTATCTACAACTATTTTTGAGGTTTTAAGTATTGGCTATCAATTGGCTATCAATTTCTAATCTTTTCTTCAACATGTATTGTAATGACTTCAGTATGAATGAAATGTCCCTTGGTCTTCTGGTCTTAGATTGTTATATTGGTTTTCGGTGGGGGAAAAGGAGTATTAGACATTGTTTCTTTTCACCTTAGATCATGGTTCTGGGCTATATGGGGTTTGTTTTTCATTACTGGTATGCACTTAGAGTTTGCTTTTTCTTGCTAAGTTCCATTACAACTTTTGGTCCTTTCCCTTTGGCACTAGTGCTTATATATAGGTATATGCATGACCTATTGAGTTTGGACAACCCTGGATTTGAAGATTTTGTAAATGAGATATACCCTTCCAAGTTAGAGTTAAAAAAGACCAATGAATCGAACATGAATGTGCCTCATTTTGACCTTCTATTCTCATTAACATTGAACAGGACAACAGTATTGTAACAAACTTCGTGTATTTTCCCAATTTAATCATTTATTTGGTAACAGTGTTTAGCCTCCAAAGTATGCATTGATGAGTTTTACTTTAATCACTTAAATTTACCGCTATGCATCGTGAAGCTTCAGTACATCCCATAATTTCCGGACCAAGGAAGGAACTTTGTTAACTGTTTGGTTAGAAAATAACCAGGAGACATTACCAAATGATAATTTATTGAACAACAAATTATTTTTACAGAAATAAGCCTTTATTTTTTTTAAAGGTGGTCTAATTATGGAATTAATTTTGTTACTGACATTGTTAACAAAACTGGTCAGTTATTTTCATATCAGGAAATTTGTAACATAATCCCCAGGAACGGTTTCACTTGGTTTGAATATTCCACATCACGTCTTGTGCTTCAAAAAGATTTTCCACTTCACTCAGAAATTATCTATTTTAATAAAATTAACATTTTAAAATTAACCTCAAAAAGTATAAGATCCAAAATAGTGGATCAACTTCATATTGAAAGGCATCTTTTTGTTAATAAAGCAAAGTGGCTTGTTGCCAAGCAAGTATCAAAAAATACTCAACTCATCACTATGCAATGGGAATATACATAATTTTACAGGGTATATACATGTACCCCGCAAATGTTATTTTAAAGAGGTGCAGAATTAAGGAATCAGAAATTTGTGACTTTTGTGATAACGTAGATAATACGGCACACTATTTTTTTAATTGTACACGCACAAAAGTATTTTGGGAAAAAGTAGATTACAAACTTAAGGTAAAAGATTAAGTTTATGGGGTCGAAAATAATGATTTGAATTTAAAAAATCTTCTAGGTAAAAGGGCAATTGTACTAGCAAATATTTCAAATGTAGATATTTTCAGTGTATATGAATCACTTAATTAAAAAATTCTTTCTTTTTTGTATAATTGCATTCCATGTATGTAAATATGTTTTTTTGGCATTAAATTTAATAAAAAAAAACAAAAAAACTTTGAGGCTAGAGTCTTTCAAGAGATGTAAGACTTACTTGGCATAGACATTTCATCCTCAGTCGGACAGGATGATTGAGAGGTATAAAAGAACTTTACTTGATTCCATAGCCAAGCTGTTACAACCTGAAACTTATCAGACAGATTGTGACTTGCAGAAACCTTTTGCTCTGATGGCATACAGGAGTGCTGTGAATGAGTTGACGGGGGAGACTCCTGCTATGCTGATGCTAGGACGGGAGTTGAAGATGCCTTTGATAGTGTCATTGAACCTACACCCTCTTGACAAGAAGATAATGATTATATAGCTGATCTAAGAGAAAGATTGCGAACAGCCCAAGACTGTGCTTGCGAAAAACTGAAACTTAGTGCACAGAGACAGCCTATTATAGGAAGATTTCGGGGAAGTCTTACAAAGCTGGAGATGCTGTTTGGTACCTGGACAAAACAAGAAAGAGGGGATTTCACCAAAACTAGAAAGTCACTGGCAGGGACCTTACCAAGTTCTTAAGAAGATATCAGATGAAATATATCGCTATGTATCAGGTTATGACTTGATAACATACGAGCACTTTAAACATGGTGGGAGTATGCTTATACAGGTTAGAATGTGTCCCAAAAAGTCAAAAACTTGGAACCATCATTTCCTTACATAAGGGTAAGAAGAAAGACAAAAAATATGAGCTAATTTTAGGGGTTTAACCCTTACACCTGTTATCAATAAGATATGGGACACTATAATTCTAAATTGAAACATGTCTGTATTAGAGAGGGCCGGTGTTCCACATAATTTGCAATTTACTAGCAAAAATGGTGGAGGTAGCCAAATGGCAACATACGTTTTAAAGGAAGTCCTTCATCACTTTTTGTAAAACTTTTTAATTTAGGTATCAATTGGCTCTCATGGAGACTCATAGTAAAAGGGTATAGCAATACCTTTGCTCGAGTCTTGTACGATAATGAAAACTCTAGGGAGATAACCATAAATCAAGGCTGTGGTCAATGAAGAATTTGTAGTTCAATCTGGTTCCAAATCTACATTAATGACCTAATAATTGAAATGTGTCAGACATCTTTTGGGGTTAGGATTGCACCAGATATAAAATTGCCATGTATACTTGTAGCCAACGACACGACGGTCATATCTGCCCTGCTAGTGGTCTACAAAATTTATTAGATAATGTATACAAATACAGCTGTTGTTGGTGACTAGTATATCATGCTGGTCCACCTTTAAATCAATGCAAAAGTGCTGTAATTATCTTTGGTAAATCAAACCTGAATAAGTGTAACTCAAACTTGTCATTAGGTAAGGAACCAATACCTCCCAGAAATGAACAAGTATATGTCGGCAATATTATCAACAAAGATCTCACTTCCAAACCTGCCTTGATAGATGCTAATAAAAAAGCTAGAGCATGTTTTTACTCTTTATGCAACATAGGAATGTACAATGGAGGACTTAACCCATTAGTAAGTTTTAAAATATGGAATTGTATCATTATGCCGACGGCAATGTACGGATGCGAACTATGGTATTCTTTAAGTCCTAATGAAATTGACTGATGTACTTCAAAATTGCCAAGATGGTACAATTGAACAGTTCCTATTGAATAGTGCATATTACAACAGTAATATAAAACAGTAATCAAACAAACAAAAATGTAAAAACTCTAAATGTAAATCTATATGTAACAATTAATATGTACAGATGTAAATAATCTGTTAATGTGAATTGTCTGTAATTATATGTAATGTTTAAATCTTAACCTATGTGGAGGAAATAAAGACACTGAACTGATCATTCTTCTTTTCAGAATGACCTTGCAGAGCCTGATGCAAAGACAGATGGTACAGCGGAAGCCCTCCCTAGACAGCTTTGCCATCCTCCTACTAAGTTGAAAGACTTTGTAATGGAAGTCACTTCTTCTGCTTGCAGGAATGATACTGAGATGCCAAGAAGGGGGAGTATGGGTCACCACACAGATTCAGGGACCATGGGTCTCACAGATCACATACACCAGTGAGAACTCACAGATCACATACACCAGTGAGATCTCACAGATCACATACACCAGTGAGATCTCACAGATCACATACACCAGTGAGATCTCACAGATCACATACACCCCTGAGATCCCACTGATCACATACACCAGTGAGAACCCACAGATCACGTACACCATTGAGATCCCACCTATCACGTACACCAGTAAGGTCCCACCAATCACATACACCAGTGAGGTCCCACCAATCACATACACCAGTGAGGTCCCACCGATCGCATACACCAATGAGATCCCACACCTCTCACAGATCACGTACCCCAGTCAAACCTCGTACAACTCATACATCTCGCACACAAGAGAAACAACACACCTCTCGTAGATCTCACACGCCAAAGAAACATCACACCTCTGTTAGATCTCACATGCCAGAGAAACAACATACCTCTCGTAGACCTCACACACCTCGTCAAAGAAAGAGGCAGAGGTTGTATTCACATTCCCCTCCTACATAACACAAACAAGCGTCTAGGGATCCTACACCATCGAGTGACATACAGTCCCCACAACATTCCACCCCATCGAGGCAAGTTATCTCCACTCCAAAGAATGTTTTTGAAAAACTGGCGCCAAAATAAGATATGTGAAGAAGCCACCACAGGGGGATGAATCTGAGAAAGCCGCAGGTTCCGGGTAAGATATTATGAAACAGGTATTACCAAGAAAATAACTAAGAGCAAAGAATTTTTCTCCACATCTAGTAGTACGTCCTCCAGCAGTGATACTGACCTGAATGACCAGGAGAATGTGGTCAGGGGAACACCATCAAAACCTCTGAAGGCGTGGTTCCACTTGAAAGTATTTTGGCTTACTGGAGAGACAGTGGATAACCAACAAGATATTATCTTCTACAAGACAGAATGGTGAACATCATTGAGTAGTGACATGACAGTTTTCTCATAACAGTTAACATTCATTGATAGTTTGTTTTATGTGCATTAGCAGTTTTAGTTATGACAGTTTGCTCATGATGATTGACAGTTTCAATACTGAATAATTTTTCTTAAAAGTCGAAGTTTCCAGTATTGACAATACAACTTAATAGTAGATGAGTTTTATTTTTTTGATAATGAACGTTTTGTTATTTTCAATATATCATACTTTAATCAAAGTTTTAAGAAGTTTAAGTATGTAAAGTCTTAAAAATTTTGAGCATGTAGTCTGAAAAAGTTTGAGCATGTAGAGTTTTGAGAGGTTTGAGCATGTAAAGATAGAGTGAAAATACACTCATATTTTCTTACTTATTAATCGTCTCTTTATGGCACAAGGGCGTACCATGATCCTGGGAGGGGGATGTGTAACAAACTTTGTGTATTTTCCCAATTAAATCATTTCTTTGGTAACAGTGTTTAGCCTCCAGAGTATGCCTTGATGAGTTTTACTGTAATCCCTTAAATTTACCGCTATGCTTCACAGAGCTTCAGTACATCCAATAATTTCCGGTTGTAAATACTTTGTTTCCAGTTTCAACAAAAGCTATGTTTTCTTCATAAGTATTAGTGATCTCAGTTTGATTCTTTGGTCTTACGATAGAGTAAATTGATGTGTATTTAAATATTTTATCGCTTTCAATAGATGTTTCTTATTTATCGAGATATATAAACATTTAAGTGAGAATTTGTGCTCCGTGAACAATTTGAATTTTCGAATTTTCAAAGTTTTCCTTTATTCCTTTATGGCATGTTTGATTATTGTTACAGATAATTATCATGCATATTCATGTACATTAATTTATTTGTCACTGTATTTGCATACTAGATAGATGGGGTTTGTTTTTCTTGACTGGTATGCACTTAAAGTTTGCTTTTTCTTGCTGAGTTCCATCACAACTTTTGGTTCGTTCCCTTTGGCACATGTACTTAGAAATTTATCGCTTTTTATAGATGTATTTGATTAATCGAGATATTTAAATATTAATGTGAGAATATTTGCTCTGGGAAACAATTTGAATTTTCGAACTTTCGAACTTTTCTTTTATTACGTGGCATGTTTGATTATTGTTACGGATAATTATCATTGCATATTCATGTAAATAAATTTATTTGTCACTCCATTGTCATACTGTGGGGGAAGCACAACGAATTTAAATTGATGTTTTTATCTATAAATGATTGCCAAATATTTGCGCCAAAGTTAGATGCACACATTTTATTGAGATGACTTCACTACTTCACTCCCTACTATATGAGCAGAGAGGCTGATTGGAGACACCAGTTTGTGATTCAAAGCCACTCCCAAAAATAAGCTATACACCCTAATATCAATGTTTTTTTAGGTTGATGTGTAAGTCATCATGCCACAAGTGCGGGCCGCCTAAATACACAACCCAAATGCACCTACTCCTGACACTCGGTGTGACTGCGAAGCTGAGTGTGGAGGAATGGAGTGTGTGCATACGGTTGAGGAACACTATCAACTACACCATTCTGTTTGTAGACCACATCATTTCAGAGCTTAAGCAGAAGTTTACTGTCTAGTGGTTTAAAGTTTGTTAATAAGGAATAAAGAAAAGCATGTAATATTTTGAATAAAACATTTTTGAAATCTTAAAAAAAATAAAGCGCATGTTTATTAAATGTGTATAATAGTGGAGATTTGTGCTTACAGGTCTGTCCAAAACAGCTGGTAAGCTGCTGGGCCTGGTGCCATCTGTTGCAACTATATATGTCACGATATAGGGACAAAAAATATTGACATTTTAAAAGTACTGTTTATTTCGTTTTGTTATTATGAAAAGTAATTAAGGAACGTTGGCTACCTTGGCTGTTGAAACCTGGTGATATAATCATTATCTTTACGAAGAATAGATTATGTTTTATGCAGGCATTTCAAAACACGTTACTTTGCCTTTAAAACGTTCGTTCATTGTCAATGGATGATTTTTTATGTAGCCATTTCGAAAACACGTTACTTTGCCTTTAGAACGTTACCTTAATAGACTTTAAGTTTTCTCTAATAAGATTGGATGGTTTTTATGTACGCATTCTTAAAACACGTTACTTTGCCTTAAAAACGTTACTTTATTGGACTTTAACTGATCTCTACGAATGGATGATTTTTTATGTAGGCCATTTTCAAAACAAAGTACTTTGTCAGTAAAACGTTACTTTATTCGACTTTAACAATACTCCACGAAGAATGGATGAATTTTATGTAAGCATTTTCAAAACACGGTGCTTTGTCTTAAAAACGTTACTTTATTGGACTTTAACTTATCTCCACGAAGAACATATGATGGATGATTTTTATATGTAGGCAACTTCAAAACACAGTATTTTGACAGTAAAACGTTACTTTATTCGATTTCGTTAACCATACTCCACGAAGAATGGATGAATTTTATGTAAGCATTTTCAAACACGTTACTTTGCCTTAAAAACGTTACTTAATTGGACTTTAATTGATCTCCAAGAAGAATGGATGATTTTATATTAGGTATTTTCAAAACACAGTACTTTGTCAGTAAAACGTTACTTTATTCAACTTTAACCATACTCCACGAAGAATGGATGGCTTTTTATGCAAGCATTTTCAAAACACAGTACTTTGCCTTAAAAACGTTACTTTATTGGACTTTAACTTTTCTCCACGAAGAATGGATGAATTTTTGTGTAGTCTTTTCAAAACACAGTACTTTGTTAGTAAAACGTTACTTTATTCAACTTTACCCATACTCCAAATGGATGGCTTTTTATGGAGGCATCTTCAAAACACAGTACTTGGCCTTAAAAACGTTACTTTATTGGACTTAAACTTTTCTCCACGAAGAATGGATGACTTTTTGTGTAGTCTTTTCAAAACACGTTACTTTGCCTTAAAAACGTTACTTTATTGGACTTTAACAGATCTCCATGAAGAATGGATGATTTTATATTAGGCATTTTCAAAACACAGTACTTTGTCAGTAAAACGTTACTTTATCCGACTTTAACCATACTCCACGAAGAATGGATGGTTTTTTATGTAGGGCCTTCTTAAAACACGTTACTTTGCCTTAAAACGTTACTTTATTGGACTTAAACTTTTCTCCACGAAGAATGGATGAATTTTTGTGTAGTCTTTTCAAAACACGTTACTTTGCCTTAAAAACGTTACTTTATTGGACTTTAACTGATCTCCACGAAGAATGGATGATTTTATATTAGGCATTTTCAAAACACAGTACTTTGTCAGTAAAACGTAACTTTATTCGACTTTAACCATACTCCACGAAGAATGGATGGTTTTTTATGTAGGGCCTTCTTAAAACACGTTACTTTGCCTTAAAAACGTTACTTTATTCGACTTTAACTGATCTCCACGAAGAATGGATAATTTTTTTATGCAGGTATTTTCAAAACACGTTACTTTGCCTTAAAACGTTACTTTATTGTACTTTAACTGATCTCCACGAAGAATGGATGATTTTTATGCACGCACTTTCAAAACACAGTACTTTGCCTTAAAGACGTAACTTTATTGGATTTTAACTTTTCTCCTCGAAGAATGGATGATTTTTAGGTAGGCATTTTCAAAACACAGTACTTTGCCGATAAAACGTTACTTTCGTGGACTTTAACTTTTCTCCTCGAATAATGGGTGATTTTTTATGTAGGCATTTTAAAAACACAGTACTTTGCCAGTAAAACGTTACTTTTAACTTTATTCCTTCAAGTTTCGAACATTTTAGCCTGGTGTTTTTAAAAAGCGTTACTTTGGCCGATTTCCGTAACTTTCTTGTACTCTTAGTTTTCCTCCATCGAGCATTGGTGAAATTTAGGTAGGCCTTTTCAAAAAGCGTTACTTTGGCCCTTTTCCGTTACTTTCTTGGACTTAAACTTTTTTGCCCGATTGAGTATTTTGAATGTAAAAAATAAGGAATCAAAGGACGATATTGAACAGTATTTTGTAAAAGTAGAAACAATTGTACGAGGCCTAACTTTTGTTTATTTTGGTTTGTTTTGTAGTTACAGTAGCTATCATATGTGTGGCCTCTTATATTTCGATGCTTCTCTGCCATGACATTTTCGACACTAAAAATTAACATGGATGAAACTCAATAAATTACTGAATGCCACACGTTTGCTGTAACTATCTGAAATACTAAAGTTAGGCCTTGTACATAGGTTTCTATTTCTCCAAATATTGTTGCAATATGGTCATTTGATTGCTTATTTTTTAAATTCAAAGTACTCAATAGATGATTTTGAATCGCATTTTGACGAACTTCAGTTTTGTCTCCGTCAGTCGATAAAAAGACCATAGTGCAATATTAAATCGAAAAATACATTGATATTCTGATGCAAACGATTGTATTGTTTGTTAGCTCGTGTTTTTAATAATACAATGTGTATATAATTCTTGAAAACTAGTGATTTAGTTCGAAATTTATGAGATGTAGTTGAAGCGAACGACATCTTTATGAATTACTCATACTTATAGTCGGATTGAAAACTGTGTTTTATAAAGATGTCGCTCAGTATCATACAACATGACTTGGCACAACAAGATCGAATAAACAAGATACACCATCAGACCTAGGAAGAAGAAAAGAAGAATATTTGTTTTGGAAAGAGGGTCAAAATTGTTGCATCAATGTCTAAGATGGTTGCATTCAAACGTACTAAGAAAGGGAAGTGAAAAATAATGCCATGTTATAAGTGACCTAAATGGCGCGGACGTCAGAGAGCGCTTTCCGGTAAAGTGGGTGTTTGGGATGAATCGATCTTTTATCGTATGAATCGCTAAAATTGCAGTAATTCAACACTGTTATCGGCTAAACTAATCTATAAATTAACGTACATTCATGAAAAAGGATCGACTTTGGTCTTTTAACCGCCTAATTAAGTACATTGAACGTTAAATAAGCAACCGACATTGCAACAGAAAATGAAAAAAATATAAACATACGTACAAGACGTAACTATTGTATATTACAGATAGTTAGGTATAACGTGCAGTAAAGCTGTACCTATTTAGGGAGTTTCATCCATGTTATTATTTCGAAAATAACATGGAAGATCATCGACCTACGAAACAAACCAAAACAAAAGTTAGGCATTGTACAAAAGTTTCTATTTTTCCATAAACTGTTTAAATATGGTCATTTGATTCGTTGTTTTTTAGATTCGAAGTAGACCTACTCAATGGAATTATTAATCGAGCAAAATTGCAAGAATTTAAGATTTTCAAGGTGGAATAAGTGAATTAATAGATGGAAAAACACTACTAGCCTCTCTTTACACTATGGTCCATCTTATCTTTTACAATAATTAGTAATACCACTCACTGACAAGATTTTCAAGTTACACATCGAAAAAAGTTTAAGTCCAAGAAAGTAACGGAAAAGGGCCAAAGTAACGCTTTTTGAAAATGCCTACCTAAAATTTACCAACGCTCGATGGAGGAAAACTTAAGAGTACAAGAAAGTTACGGAAATCGGCCAAAGTTACGCTTTTTAAAAACGTAAAGGCTAGAGTACCGACAATTGTCGGTACTCTAGACTCTGATGTGGTGGCACGCTAGAGGACCGACAAATAAATTGTCGGTACGGGAGATATGCTGTGTTTACACGCTAGAGGACTTGATTTTCGAATTTTCTGGCGCATGCGCAATGCGCGGGGGGGATATTTCAGATATCATACGGATATTTTGGGAACAAGTGCAAAACCCGGGGAGGGCATTAGCCCCGGTTACCCGGGGATTACCAAACCCAGTCAAAAAATGGTAGCCCGGGAACAGGGAATGGTAGTAAACGTTGAAAACCCAATAAAAAGGAAGGGACGTTTGCTACCCATTAGATAGAAGAAAATAGCTAGAATGTTTTTTAGAGCTTATCGTATGGTATGAGGTTCCATATCCATCCGCCAAAAGGTATATAGTCCATTTAAAAACCTGTGGTATCGTTCTAAATAACCCATAGTTGGCTTCTAGGGTACCTAGTATGCCACTATTTGGTATCAAAATAAAGAGGAGTTCAACTTTCATTTGAATTACGAAAATAGCGATGTAGGTCAAAATAGTTCCGAACGTGAGGATGTTTACTACGCGTTTGCCTGTCATATCAGAATTGAGGAAGTGGTAGCAAACGCGAGTTACAATAAACGGACGCTGATATCTCAAAAAGTAACCTGACTCCCTATAATTTGATGTAGGTCAATCGAACCCCTATATGGACAGGTGCATTTTGATATATAACACTATGGGGGGTAAGCGTTTCATAGTTGGTCACGAACGCCATATGTGCAAAGTATTGTTATGAATTTTCGAATTTGGTGTTGGATTACGGTACTCATACCTTATAGCACAATTTTTGATGGAAGTTGCATTTGGCTCCCTTAGTTAATGGCCACGATTCCATCTCGCATGAGAGAGCTACCAAACGCAAAGTAAACAGTGATATATTCCAAATGAGATATTTCTCCTGTGCCATGGCGTAGTAAGGGTAGAGGTCGAGGCTTTCGAGGCTTTCGCCCCCCCTCCTAATTGTATATATCGACCCATTAGATAGAACAAGAAAAGAGCTTTAAAATGTTTTTTAATTGAAGCTTGTAGGACAATTTTGATGGAAGTTGAATCAATTTTTGTCGAAATAAATTATGGCTCACTACAAGTTAATGCCTGTACGATTCCATACTGCAAAAGAAGCACTATCCCCCCCTCAAAAGAAAAAAATAAGTCTTGCCGGGATTCGAACTCGGGACCGAGTGTGTTCAAATCGTGCTCGCTAACCACTAGACTACCACTGATGAAGTTATTTATGGAATTAAAAGTAGTGAATTTATTTATGAAATTGTCGGCTCTCTAGCAAAAACACGTAGCAGCCACTTGCGTACCGACAATTGTCGGTTCTCTATCTGACACTACTAGGTGACGATAGAGTGCCGACAATTGTCGGTACCCCAGCAAATACCCCTGGACAGTCTCCAGTACCGACAATTGTCGGTCCTGGAGCCACTCCGTTTTAAAAATGCCAGGCTAAAATGTTCGACACTTGAAGGAATAAACTGGCCAAGTAACGTGTTTTAACAACTTGGCATGGAAACAGTTAGAGTCCACGCGAGTCCACGAAAGTAACGTTTGTAAAGTACTGTGTTTTGAAAATGCCTACCTAAAAAATCATCCATTCTTCGAGGAGAAAAGTTAGAGTCCACGAAAGTAACGTTTTATCGGCAAAGTACTGTGCTTTGAAAATGCCTACCTAAAAATCATCCATTCTTCGAGGAGAAAAGTCAGAGTCCACGAAAGTAACCTTTTATTGGCAGAGTACTGTGTTTTGAAAATGCCTACCTAAAAATCATCCATTCTTCGAGGAGAAAAGTTAAAGTCCAATAAAGTAACGTTTTTAAGGCAAAGTAACGTGTTTTAAGAATGCCTACATAAAAAGTCATACATTCTTTGTGGGGAGAAGTCAAAGTCCGATAAAGTAACGTTTTATTGGCAAAGTACTGTGTTTTGAAAATGCTTACCTAAAAATCATCCATTCTTCGAGGAGAAAAGTTAGAGACCAATAAAGTAACGTTTTTAAGGCAAAGTATCGTGTTTTAAGAATGCCTACATGAATGCCTACAAAAATCATCCATTCTTCGTAGAGTATGGTTAAGTATCATACATAAATGCCTACATAAAACATCATCAGTCATGTTTGACTTTCCATAATAACAAAACGAAAAAAACGGTTCTTTTAAAATGTCAATATTTTCTGTCCCTATATCTTGACACTGTTGGTTGCAACTGAAAGAACTCGCAGGATTGACAGGTTAGATGAACCTCGTCATTTTCAAAAAGAGATAATAACTTGGAACAAGTCCCTGATACTCCTGAAAAGGCTGTCAAAGCATGAGTTCCTTCACTGTACCCCAATATTTTGCTTAAAATAGCATGTACACTCGGTGTGACAAGTTGTGAGTGTGACTGTTCTGCCATTGTACTTTGTTGCCTTCACCACAAGGTCAGTGGTGTCTCATGACAGATTGTCTTCATTGGAAACAATACATATTAATTATAGTTATGTTTGAAAGGATCTTTAAAAGGGTTTGAACTTAGCACCATGGATAACAATAAATGTTTAGCACTCACCATTCTCAGCAAGGAGACACTTTTGAGCTTCATACCGTATTTGAAACATGTGAGGAACACTAAACTAAGGACAAAAGGGGATGCTATCTTAATGTTTTGGATGAAATTAAAGTCAGATAATTCTTTTGGGCAAATAGCAATAGCCTTCTCAATGGATCCTGTGAAAGGTAAACAGGTGGTTGGCAACATATTTCATTCAGTTTTAGAAGATCTTTTTAAATATTTTGTACCCCTCTTTCTTGGCCTCAATCACATCACTAGGGAGCAAGCGTTAAATGAACACATGACACCAATTGGTACCCAACTTTTTGGCAACGTTTTTCTTGCCCCTGTTGTTAATGGAACATATTTCTACACTCAGAAAGTGCAGAATTATGTTCAATGCAAAAAAGTGGCAAGTGGTAAAAAAAAGCGTCAAAAGTTTATGAGCATATGTTTTGCGATGATCAGTTGAAAGCTAACAAGGACGAATGAAGAAATGGAAGATGCTAGATAATGTGATTGGTAGACCGCATGTATGTAAGCTGGAGAAATAAGTAAAAGTGATGTCTGTATCCTTGAATGCTTTCCGAGGTCCGATTGTGAACAGTGTGCCAGATGAAGTAGATATAGCGAGGGAAATGTTGTTGAGACAGAAAGATGATTTAAAGATATGCCTCCTAGGAAAGTTTGGATCAATATTGATGCATCAGATGCAGTGATCGACTTCCCCAGACTCACTAAAGAGTATCTCAGGGGTATCACATTTGGGAAGTACCAGATAAAGCAGGCCCCCGCATACACTGAGCAACACTTCACTGAGGATGGGGTAAACAAGCTTAGTATTTTGATGCTGATGACCTGATCCGTATTAAGATCCACCCCAGGTTCATTGGTGCAACTAAGTAACAATTGTGGATACAATATGAGAATGGTGAGAATCCAATTAAAGCCTGGTACTGTCAGTGCAAGACTGGCCAACGAATTGCTGGTTGCTGTGCCCATGTGGTATCTGTGCTTTGGTACTTGGGAATTGCAGGACACCACACTGTGATTGCGCAAGACCAAGGCTCCAAAAAAATGGCTGCTGCAACAGCAAACAGATTAATTCCTGCTACTGCTAGTGAATTGAGTAACAATGAAAATGGTTCAATATGCATGCATGAATAAAGGACTGGAACTAAACCATACACATTTAAAGGTACAACTGTTCAATATTAAACAAAACCTGTGTTTTATGAGCCTGACCCTAAATGTTTCTATAACAAAAACAATGCTACATGGAGAGAGGATAGTAAAATATCTGCAACAAAATTTGCAAACTGAAACCTAAGATGTGATAATAAAAAATCATAACAGCAAATATTATGAAATAATTCTAATTTCAAGTTGTTTAAATACAAATTATATGTTGAATTGTTGAATAAAATATAAATGACTGGATTTTAAATTTTTTTCCCTATTGTTAGATTCACGCCCGGTGATCGTACAAAATGGATGGAGGGGAATAAGCAATTTCTGCAAGAGAACTCAACAAATTTGGAAGAAAATTTCAAAACGAACACGATGCGCATGTGTGAATTGACACTCACTTTTCAAAGAGCTGATACATAAGACGTCATATAGATGTCGTGTTATTCGATCAATTCATTAAATACAATTTACATGAATATAAATATAAAGAAAATTCACAACTGAATTGCCAAATGAATAGGCGCAGTGCATGGCAAAATATGTTAGGTCTTTCGCACAGAAGCCCTATCAAGAAGCCAAAAGCCCCTGCGGCCCAGAGAGCAAGATTTTCGACATACAAAAATCGTAACACTGAAGACACTGATAGGCCTACTCCAGGAGGGCAATACTCATATTGTTCACCAGCATTTGATGGAAGTGCCAGTGATCAACAGATCATCGAGTGATCAGACCTGAGTTGCTATGACCCAGGGGACAGTATTATGGCTGACAATGGCTTTAATGTCCAGGACATATTTGCGCCATATGATGTGAAGATTAATTCATTCCAGAATTCTTTTCAAAGAAAACCCGCATGGATGGAGACACTGTGCTGAAGGATAGAAAAGTTGCGAGCAAGCGTGTCCACATGGAACGGTTAATCGGTCTTTTAAAGACATATAATATACTGACACATTGACAGTTGACAGGCCTGCTCTCAATATGCTTGTCTGAATCATTATGAATTTATCCAAGAGTAATTGCATAATTGATTAAACAAGTATTATGGGTGACTTTTGCACTAAACTTGAATAAATGTACCTCTTTTGAATATGGTAAAATTCAAATTTCCCTCCATTTTCCACCTTTTTGAAATCTGCAGTGAATAATTTTTGGGTCGTTCATGACACCCCTGGTGTCAATTTTAGCCTCTTACTCCTCAAGAAAGCAAAGAATTTTCAAGCGGATGGTGTCATAGGAAATGATTTATCTTTCAAATGATATATAATACATGGTATGGTTTAACATATATCATGTGATATTCATCTTTAAACTTGGGTATTGGTTTTTTGGCCCACCCTGTACATTACCTGATCTGTCTTTCTAGGATTTTTCATGATGAACCCAAGAACAGATAACAAGGACTAACAATGATCATTATATTTAGCTCTGTCTTGGTCTTCTTTAATTGACTTTGTGAGATTGATCATGAGGGATTTTTTGAAATGGCAGCTGCGTGCTCACCTTACTTTTGGATCATCCCTTGTACAATCTCATGAAAAGTGTTACCTCCTTTCTACAAACTAATTTATTGTATTTTTCTTGCAGATGTCGTTTCTAAAACTCTACACTCTGAATTCCCCCAGAAAGCTCAAAGTCTACTATACTACTGATTGTATACTGAAGCAGAATCAACTGAATCAAGTGAGAATAAAGTTGATAACATCCCCTGAGAAAACATTAGACGCAAAAGCATTCTATATGATTTCGACCAAGAAAGGGTCAAGGAGACAACAGAAAGATGATGAGGATGTTGAAACTGTGACTTTATTTCCTGAAGGCAAAGTGAGTGTGCTAGTGAGGATAAACAATTACAAAGAAACATTTCAAATTAATTCTTAGATATAGATGCTACTTGGACTTAAATTATACTACTGATATAAACATGGCAACATCAATAATGTTCGACATTTTCATGATTTGCAATTTTCAAGGTGAATCATGTCATCTAAATTGTGATTAAAAACTAGGATAAATACATGACTTTTTTGACTTAAAGTGTGCGCCAAAGTTTAAAACTGCGCAGGCGCACCTCTCTCGCTAACCTATATAAAGAGATTACCAGGTACAGGCTTCAGAGGTAAGCCAGGAAGGTGAACAATCTTTGTTCCGTGTTGATTCCCCGTATAATCGTAACCAAGTAAGTTTCACCCTTGAAATTAAAAATTACTATTAGATATACTTTGTAGATGTTATTTATGAAGCTATTTAGTGTATGCATTAATCAAATGGCTCATTTTGAACATATAAAAAGTATTTGTGGTTTGTTTCCCAGGGAATTGTATTCCCATGTAGTACACACATAAATAGTGTACATTGTGTAGTACTTGAATAGCCTGGTTTACATAATATTGAAGGGCATGCTGATTACATGCACACGAGTACATGAATGAAGGCCCAATATTGATATAGCTTGCATACCTAAATAAAAAATAAACTCTTCTAATCCCCTAATGTAAACACGGCGGTATACGTAGCCCAATTTACCGGGGACTTTAAAGATATTGTTGTTCCTTTACAACCAAAATATCTAAATGAAGCCTATTTAAAACAGAATATTTTTCAAGGTAATTGGTGAAATATTACAAGTAGGACAAGAATGAAGACTAAAAAGATATGAGCAAACAGAAACCTTTATATCCAAACACCTAACCATAACGCTTCTGAATGTAAATATTTTTTGTCAGTTCTAACTTAACTGACTTAACTCCGATGGACTTGAAAACTTTTAAATGTGAACACCTACTAATCTGAACTCTTGAGGCTGGTCCTAGAGATGTAACATGTGTAACAATCCTAGGCCATGCATCTGCCATACAAGTGTAGCGTAGCCTTGGCATTACACAGTCCCAGACTGTTATCATGTTCCAAAGTAGTATCACTTAAACAGTAACAATTCAATAATAAGACAATTGCATATGGGTTTATAAGTCCTTACTCAGTCTGTCATAAGTCTTATAGTCAATCAGTAATAAATGTGTTAACTGTCTGGCTACACGTTATAAATGGGACTAATGCTGTTTATATTAATAAACTGGGGGTTCTAGCCACTTCTAGCAATGGTATCTAGGGTGAATAGTGGTTCTAGCCACTTCTAGCAACGGTCACCTGGGATGTATAAGGGTTCTAGCCACTTCTAGCAGCCGTTATCCAGGATGTATAATGGTTCTAGCCACTTCTAGCAAGGGTAACCTGGGATGTATAAGGGTTCTAGCCACTTCTAGCTATGGGTACCAAGGAAGTATAAGGGTTCTAGCCACTTCTAGCTATGGGTACCAAGGATGTATAAGGGTTCTAGCCACTTCTAGCTATGGGTACCAAGGAAGTATAAGGGTTCTAGCCACTTCTAGCTATGGGTACCAAGGAAGTATAAGGGTTCTAGCCACTTCTAGCTATGGGTACCGAGGATGTATAAGGGTTCTAGCCACTTCTAGCTACGGGTACCAAGGATGTATAAGGGTTCTAGCCACTTCTAGCTATGGGTACCAAGGAAGTATAAGGGTTCTAGCCACTTCTAGCTATGGGTACCAAGGATGTATAAGGGTTCTAGCCACTTCTAGCTACGGGTACCAAGGATGTATAAGGGTTCTAGCCACTTCTAGCTACGGGTACCGAGGATGTATAAGGGTTCCAGCCACTTCTAGCTACGGGTACCAAGGATGTATAAGGGTTCTAGCCACTTCTAGCTAAGGGTACCAAGGATGTATAAGGGTTCTAGCCACTTCTAGCTACGGGTACCAAGGAAGTATAAGGGTTCCAGCCACTTCTAGCTACAGGTACCAAGGATGTATAAGGGTTCCAGCCACTTCTAGCTACGGGTACCAAGGATGTATAAGGGTTCTAGCCACTTCTAGCTAAGGGTACCAAGGATGTATAAGGGTTCTAGCCACTTCTAGCTACGGGTACCAAGGATGTATAAGGGTTCCAGCCACTTCTAGCTACAGGTACCAAGGATGTATAAGGGTTCCAGTCACTTCTAGCTATGGGTAACACGTGACTAGAATGGGGGGGGGGGTGTTACAGTTGCAGTTAACATAGGGAACTGGAATTGGCTAGAAGTCACGTGTATCATGTCAAGTCAATGGAAGTCAAATGTAAGTGGGAGGGGGAATAAACATATCTTACAAAACTCCCTAAAGATAAACAGAACAACAAGTTTAAAATTATCTAATCTATTTCAAGAATTATAAAATAATCACATATAATTAGTACAAGTAAGTTTATATAAGTTACATACACAATTGAAATACACCAAGACCAATCAAACACTTAAATCACAGTAAAGTGGCTGTAAAAGGCTAGAAGGAGAGCTTAGCTAATAGGAGCTAGATGATGACTCACTCAAGCTAGAACAGGCTGTTCCCATATCCAAAACCACAGATAGCCCCTATCTTTCATTAAAAAGGTCATATTTTACATTCACTGGTAATTTCAGTATACTTCAAATAATGAAACCTTGCTAATTACGTTGATAACATTGATAATTTGATGAGAAATCGAGACGAAATTACATGAAAATGCATGGAAATCACTTCAAAAGTTCACATCTCAATTACTGGTCAATTACTGAAACAATTCCATTCAAAGTCATAGAACAATTAAAATATATCATTATAATTACCTTGAACCACAATGCACCACGATTCACCAACGCAAACTGCTATAAATCCAAGAAAATGAGGAGAAAACACAAAATGGTCTGCCATGATTGAAATAATTCCAAAGACAAAATAGTGCATAAAATCCCTACGCCAAATCACATGACAAGATGAATCACAGTTCAAAATAAGAGAAACTAAAGTTATGTACATATTTGTAAACATGCATACAACAGAATAGACATACTAAATAACATACATAAGTCAAAGTAATCACAATAAGGCAATATGACCAATGGACCTATATCCTGTAAGCAGAATTGTATAGAGTGAACAGGCCAAACGTTGCACAAGCGTATGAGTCATGGTGACCTTTACTAAAGTAAGCAGAAATAGTACAGTAAAACTCCTTACTGGTGAACAGTGCAATTATTGGTTAATGTAGTTGAAACAATGCAAATAAGAGGATCTGTAACGGCACATCAGACCAGATATAAACCATTGGAAATAGTAGACAAGCTGATGGGTCGTTACACATGAAACATCACTTGAAAAAAGTACAGCTCTACCTTAACTCCATCTAAAGATTGGAACACCAGTAATGCTACTAAACAATCTAAGTGATAACTTGGTCAATGGACAATATCGTTATGGCTTAAGTGCCTTGAGAATGGCTTTAGGCCAGAGTGGTCCAATGTCTGACAAATCACTTAACTTGAACCAATATCGGGCTGAGTTGGGCATATTGAAACTTAAATAAAAATGATGTTATATGAAATATGGGATTGACACAGATCTACATGTAGGTGCAACTAGTTGTCAAATTTTGGAATCAAAGATATACATAACGTATTCATAAAAAATCAAGATGCACACCTCTCCATAGACTACATTAAGTTCTCTGAGGGTGGTACATGCAGGGATCCAATTATTAACATAATTGACCATGCATGCTTTGCTATTGAATTTTTATTTTTGCAGATCTACTCTTAACAGTACACGTACATCAGGGGAAGAAACAGATTTCCCATCCACACTTGGGCCAAAGAAAACAAGAAGCTTGCAAAAGTCCATGCCTCTCCTTAAAGTAAAATAAATAAAAAATGCATGTTTTAGGGCACATGAGACTCATGCTTTAGATGGAGGAAATGTTTGGTGGAGGCAATACATGAATATCATACAACAATGAAAAGCTTAAATTCCAGTCTTCAAAGCAGTAGGTTCCCTTGTACACATAAGGCCACAGCATTGGATTGTTTATTTTTTTATAATTTTGCAGGCCGATGGAAACATTGGCTTTCCGTAAATATATCAGATAACCTTGTGCAGGACACATCTTCTGCTTCACCCATTACCCCCTTATGGACCTTTGCCAATACCTCGCCTCATGAACCTTGATATCCCTTTTCCCATATGTACTACCATCTTCCACAGTCGCTCTAATTTCCAGGGTGGACATCTTGGGTCACTCATTTGTCACAAGGCTGACCACCTTCCCGACCTTCCCAGAGAATATCACAAGACATGGAAATTGCTTGTTTAGGGTGACGGGCCATTTGTAGTGAAACTTCAAAGCCATCTGTGTGGAAGAACATTTCAAAGCACCAGTAACAGACAAGAAACCAATATCAGGACAGTAAGGGTTGCTTTAAAGAACTGTCCAAATGTATTTTGTTGCAATAGCGTAAAATAAGAAGACAAGAGCTATGTTGGCTCATTGCAAATATATGTATTACAGGGACTCATCACTTACCTTTACAGCATTCAAACAATACATATATATCGGGTGTTCCAAAAAATGAGACACTTTTTGCCAAGTATTTTCTCAGCAACTGATTGACCAAATTCACTGAGAATTTGTACAAATTAGCCTGAGAGTAATAGGGATGTTTCAGCTATTCGGAATCTGAAAGTGGGCTTTACAGGGAAAGTGAAAGTCAGATTTCAGGGGTCATGTCATAAGGGTTTAGAAAGAAACAACAATTTATTTCCAAAATTTATTTCAGAATTTTATCCGTTTGTACACTCCACTAGTTACTCTCAGACTCAGATGAAGATAACTCAATACCTAATATTAGACTCAATTATTATCAAGAGAATCATAAACAATAATGAATACATACCTTTCTGTTCCGAAATATTACAGTCAATTCCTGTGAAGAGTGAACATCAATGAAGAAGGCAATAAGTGTTTTATTTATATGAATAGTATTAAATACTTCAATGAATGTATTGTATATATACAAATACTATATATAGTCTACTCTCATACTATATACCCATTGAAGCTTTTGAAATAGATCCTGAGTTGTTTAGGCAATTTGTTCAGGGAGAATGTCAAAAATAGTGAAGTATTTTTATGATTGTATTTTCAGTAGAATGCGCACTTTGAGCCTAAGAGAGAAGCATGCATTAGTTGCATTGCTTATGTTTCTAGCTGCACCACCACCAGAAGGCCTTCAAAGTGAGATAATTCCAACCCTATTGTTTTTATTGGCGCCTCCTCCAGATCTGTTGTTAAATTTTCATAACAGATTGGGCGCAGATAACAACAATTGGCAAGGACGAGATGTCCTTGGATTATTTGAAAAACACCCATATGAGTTTTTTGAAACTGTTGGTGAAACAGTTAATACGTTTCATGAGATGGTTGGTAATTTTCTGCCTAGAACTTTTGGTATGCGACATAACATGTCACCTCACAATAGACTACTCCTCACATTGATCTGGCTGAGATCATACCCTTGTTATCCTCTACTCTTCCTGATGTTCGGTGTTAGCATTACAACTGTGTCACGAGGCTCTATTGATGGAACATCCCATGAAATTAACAGGCCAGAAAATGAACCCCAAGCACTTTTTACTCTGGAAATAGAGGATACCATTGTATGCATACCCAAGTAATAGTAGATAATGACAATGACCTTCGTTATGTCCATAGTGGCTTTTTAGGTCATATGAATGATGCACAAACATTTGGCTATATGGCAAATATTGGGCCCGGGGGACCTTTAGTATTCCCTGAAGACTGTAGACTTTTAGCTGATAAAATATATCCATGTCGATACCCACTCCTTAGGAAGTATAAAAGTTCTGAAATACGCAGAAAACCCCTAAATTTACGTAAAAAATGAAAGCGGCTAAACAGAAAAATTGGGAGTAGGCGGAGTTATGTAGAGCAAGTGATTGGTCACATCAAGGTTTTTAAGGTTATAGGTACACTTTTTCGCCACCCACGACAACATCTGGCAAATTGTGTGCCGGTCTTATTATAAGGAGGGTTAATCTCTTTGAGACTACTTAAACTGCTCAATCAACTGTTCTATCAATACATGTAATATTCAGTACAAGAGAATATACTTTGTGTCATATTTCTAATAAATGTAATCCACAGCGAATAACAAATAAAAGCATCTTGAAATTATTTTAATGTTGCTATATTCTCTAAAAAGCACATTTAGCTTTGAAACTATTGATTTATCAGTTATAATAAACGTTTAATGCAACTGAACTTATGACATGACCCCTGAAATCTGACTTTCACTTTCCCTGTAAAGCTCACTTTCAGATTCCGAATAGCTGAAACATCCCTATTATGAGGAAGTTGTAGAAATATAAAAGATCAAGTAACTATTCTGCGAGAAATAAGAAATTCAAAATAGCATGTCAAAAATCCCCATACCGAGCTCTACGATGAGACCTCTATAGTGTTTGTACAAGCTATCAGATGATAGCATTTGTTAATAAGTCAAAATAGCTTGTTACTCCTGCTGCTGGGGGTGTTCTACTTAAAATGTAAAAGTCATGGAATTGACACTACTGTATATAAATGTCTGTTGTATCTTCAGATTTTTTTGGGCAAAAAGCACTTTTAAATAATTAACCCTTTGATTCGATCCTAAAGGTTGGTAAAAAGCAGGGTTATACTACATATCTTGACATAGTATGGGTTCACTAAAGGATTTTGATTCTCTTACTTTATTTTATTATAAACATGGTTCAATATATGACAAAAAATATAATGTCTTCCCAGATTAGCAACTGTGTTTTTAAGCCTCCTACTGTTCAGTGGAGGCTTACATTTTAACCTTGACATTTGTTGTTTGAAATTCATTGCACTTGCCATCATTTTTGTGTGTCAAGTTTTGTATATTCTTGTGAAACTGTTTACACTTATTCTGGTCACTAGATCAATCCTTCTTTTACATTCGAACTGCATCCTAATTATTTTGAAACTTACCACTGTTGTGATGGCTTTGTGCTGTATTCCTGGATCATCATTGTTTATCCACATATGTTACTACTTGATTACGCTATGCGGTGATGTGGAAAGCAATCCAGGCCCAAGTAATGATTTGAAAATTTTATTTAGTAATGTCAACAGCATTAAAGCTGACTCACTTACACGGCTGGATTTCCTCAAAAACTATGCAAAACAAGAAAATTTTCATTTAATAGCACTCTGTGAGACTGGCCACATATCCAATGAAGATCTGTGTTCGAACATTTTTAATATCAATGAATATGGCAAGCCAAAGTACTCAAATAACAAGGGTCGAGGTCTTTTACTATGGAGCCATGACTCAGGCCTGTCAACTTGGGAACACCTAACATGAGTGACTTGGAAATGTTGAACACCTCCCCTCAAAGTGTGGACACCTTGGTCCAAATCTGAACACCTTGATTCAAATTTTGAACACCTTGTTTTAAATTTTATTACATCTTGCCCAATTTTTTGTCACACACAAATAACTGGCGTGACTTCAAATTCTTCAGCAAATGCGTGACAAATACGCAAATTGCGGGACAGTTGACAGGCCTGCATGACTCTATTGAGACTAAAATATGTGATCAGCATGTGAACGACGAACTCGCTAACTGTTGGGTAGAAATCTGGGTGAATTTCAAAAATTTTTTGTATGGATTCTTTTATAGATCACCATCAATGACAGCGAACGAAACTGGAAATTATTTTTCAAAACTCAAATTGAATTTAGAACAAGTGCTCATTAAACCCAATAATGGTGTTTTTCTCAATGGAGATTTCAAAGCGAGAAATGATGCCTGGTATACTGATGACCATAATAATCTTGCTGGTACTGAACTGAAAAAACTGCTCACTGATCTTGGTCTATCGCAACTTGTTAATGAGCCTACTAAAATTGCTGGCAACTCCAAATCATGCATTGACTTGTTAGTATCTGATTCTGAGTATCTCGTTTCTTTTAAAATCGATCCTCCAATTGGTAATTCTGACCACTGTTCTATTATATCTCAATTTAGTGTTAAAAGTTCCATGCGCACCTTCAATTAAAAAAAAAATTCTACTTCAAAGATGTGAATGCCGACTTATTAAATTCAAAGATAAGGGACTTTGACTGGAGTTTTATTGGAACTGATTCTGTTAACGAAGGCACTACAAAACTTGTGAAAATTTTTCTTACTATTATCAAATCAAATGTTAATAATAATATTCGTTCAACAAGATTTGATGACCAACCATGGTTCAATAGTTCCATCAAAAATGAGAATTATAAAAGAAATAGGCTTCATCACAAATTCAAATCCACTGACAATGCAACATATAAAGAAAAGTATGTAACCCAAAGTCGCAAAGTCAAAGAATTAATAGAAACAGCTAAAACTGACTACTTATCTAATGCTACTTTCAACTCATGAAATACTTTGTACAGAAAAATCTGATTGAAAATAATGCAAATCTTACACCTATTTTTCCAAGCAGAACCAATCAAATACTCCAAAACTTCAGAACTTCACAAGAGGTCTTTGAACTACTGAACGAGTTGGATGTACATAAATCTCCTGGTCCTTATGAAATCTCAAACAAGATGTTAAAAATGTGTGCCAGCTCTTTTTCATTACCAGTAAGCAATCTATTTAATAGAATACTTGACGAGAATATTTTTCCAGATATTTGGAAGGAGGGAATAGTTATTCCAATTTACAAAAGAGGTGACTCAACCATTGCCTCTAATTATACACCTGTAACTCTCCCAAGTACTTTGTCTAAAGTTTCCAAACGCATTATTCATAGACATTTGCTTTCTCATCTTCTCGAGCACAATCTCTTGTATAAACTCCAAAGTGGGTTCTTACCTAAACATGGAACAACAAATCAACTAATAAATATTGTACATGATCTTCATCAACATATTGATAATAAAGAGCATATACGCTCAATCTTCTTGGACCTGAGTTCAGCTTTTGATGTTGTCCCGCACAACTTATTGATAACTAAATTAAAAGGCTATGGTTGTAACAACAATTTTATTAATCTCATTAACACGGTGGGGATTGTCATCACGTGACCTTCGTAATTGATGGTGTCTGAACATGAATAAATAAATGAATATTTTTCATATTTATATTTTGTTAACAGCGTCAAATTTCTCCCCACTTATGTATACTATCTCAGTCTTTCAAATGAACCTAAATTGACAAGCAGAGGACGCATATTATTTGAGATATGACTGTTTTTCGTTTCGAAAAATGATGGTGTCTGAACAACTCTAAAATTCTGTATGATGGTGTCTGTACAAATTTTTTGAATACACGACATGGATACCAGTCTCCATGTTTTCATGTGTAATTGTTTATTATATACTATGCATTCCTGTACTCTCGTATATTCAAGGCTTTGTATAAAAACCTAGTACCTCGTACCCACGTCCCGACCCACGTACGTGGGGGCATGATACAGTTTTTGAAGGGTTCAATTTTTTAAATACAAGATCATTCAATCTTCGTCTATGCTGAATTGTAAATGCATAAGTGCACGTCGAAAAAAGGCGAACGCATTCCGTTTGGACTTTTCACGTGAGTTTCGTTTTTATGGTTCCTTTATTTAAACAGTCTTAATATACAGCATAAACAGGGCCTAAGCCAAAGCATTATTGGCCCTGTGGGTAACAGCATTTGAATTTACATAAAAGATGGCTCTCCTGTTTGGAGAAATGAATTGATTGTTTTGACTCATCATAAATACATGTTATTTTAGACAATTTCTATTACTTTACAAAGAAAATCTGTAAAAGATTTAAAAACTAGACCTTTAATAAAATTATTCAATGAAATGTCACCAAACGCGAGTTCCGTATGTCACGCATTTGCTTTGAAATATGTGTATAATGTATATGTTGAGCATTTTCTTCGAAATATTTTGTACTATTTTGGATGTTGACTATACCCGTGCTACAAATGTACAAAGTGGATTAAGAATATATCTATACAATTGAATAATAACTCAAGGGAAATTGGTAATCTGCCTAGAATGTCAAGATAAGGCTGTCCCAAGGTTAAAATGGAGCATTATACCCAGCTCATTTGAAAGAATAATTGACTTAACATCAGGATATCATCAAGACGATACATGCTGATATCCATATGCTAAGTCAATGGAACCAAATAAAATAATAAAACAAAAAAATGAAATGAAAATCAAAGGTTAAGGTCAAAATTGTCCTTTGCAACATTCTTTATCATAATTTCACATTTTAAATTTTGTAAACAATGATTTTGCACGCAAGAATCTTTTATTATCAGATATGCACTGACTTGACCTTTACAAGGTCACTATGGCCTCAATAACACTCAGGGTGCACCTGAACACTATGCCATAATTAACGCCTTACTAAATACCATATTATATGTCATAATGGTCATGAATGACCTGGGGGCAGTTTTATATACTTAGTATGACTGATCCTTTATCTATTAATGCTCGTTCACTAGAAGCAATATTCACTAAAATTGTCACGTTTTTCATTTGCTGGGGACTTCCAGGAAGTCGTCTTTAAGGTGTTCCCCTTGCTGTGATTAAACAAAATGAAGCACAGAATTCCATTTAGCAAATCCCCGACATATTAAAACCTTATTTAACGTAGATTTTCCCTATTGGACGAGCCTTTGGATGGCGCTATTTTAGTTTATGGAGCATTATAAATAGGATATATATACAGAAAAGGATTACTCCTTTGAAACAAAAGAAACATTAATATTTAAATGTAGATCAACTGACTGTTTAACTTACTTAAAATTGCAGAAGTATTTACTATTACAAAGCTGATGAAGTAGTCAAATATAATAACCTAAATTAAGTTATAATATATAGGACTGAATATATTTTGAAAAACAAGATAATTTAAGCATGTTAATAGCAGAATTAAAAAAACAATAATTTCAAATCTTCCAAGTGGGAGTGAATGGAATAGCCAATGCAGGCATTGTTTACAAACATGGATTAAAACACTGTAATAACACACTGACCATATGTTTTTATGCAGACTGTATAATACAATAGGATTATATTAATGACTTATTTTAGGATTTAATCATATCTGATAAATGTTTGTGATCTGGATTTTCTAATCTGATCATGGCTAATGTAAGGCCCCGTAGAGCCTGTACCCTGTCATCCCCAGGAACATCAGTAACATTTTCTTCGACTGATCTTAAAGGGAAAAGCAGAAAAAATAACAATAAACAAAACATGAGAACCCTCAAAAGGAATCCAGAATTAATTCATGAGGACTATGATTACACAGATATTAACAACTCCGGTATCCTTGAACTAGGAGAGGACTGTAAGAGTCTTATATTCTATACTGATAGAATACTCACATGGATTAAAGTGGTGGAATCATTCTACAAGCATAAATCTATGAGGACTACTTCAAAAAGACTGAAATATGGACTTCTCATAACAATCCAAGATCATGTCAACATAAAAATCAGTGACTCTGGCATCGTCTCAATCCAGGGAGATACAGTACACATCATGCCTAAGATCACATCGGCATGCTCCAATCGGCGAGTCGATAGGCGCGTAGTCGGCAGGCCGATCGGCACGTCGATAGGCTCAGGTCGGCACGCCGATGGGCATTGCCATCGGCACAGCAAAGTACTGCCGATCGACACAGTCATCGGAACAGCATTCCCATCGGCACTATCCATTGACTTCGTCGTGAGAATTACGTGTATCAACACATTACATTGCTCATCGCCAAGACGATAATATTTCGATTTACATTTGAAATTCGTGAGACATTAACCCGGGGACATTAATCCATACAGCTTAATGTTATATATCGCTATTAACGTCCCACAGATTTAAATATTTTTTACAATCTATGTCGCACAGGGTAACTGAATTAAATAAACTGGCTAGATATTAAACGAATGATGGGATTCTACGACTAAAAAGATGTTCATGTACATTGAAAAGTGGACAATTCATTTGTTTGAGTAAAAAGAATATTCATCGAGACAGATTTTGCCAAGTAGGGAGAGGGTACAATTTCGAAAGCTCAAGAGAAAGCAAGTTCAAAATATTTGTTTTTATTCCCCGTGTCTCGCCGGAACTGCATTCCCATCAGCACCTATCAAGACTGCCCATCGGCGTAGTCGTTGGAACTGTCAATCAAAACTAAACATTGCTTGGTACAACCCTTCTAAAAAGCCTCCCATCGGACATTATTTCAACTTGACATGATTTAGCAAATGACGAATTTCCATGATTAAAATGATCGTGTTGTATTTCGTACCTTCAACAATTATTATAATAAAGGAATTATTGAAATACAGTATGATGCCAATGATGGGCAGTCATTGAAGCCTGTGATGAAAGCCTTATCATTGTGCGAATCATATTGAAATTAATCTCATTCCCCGGGTCTCATTCAGCAAACAAGTATTAATATACGCTACGTTAAGATAATAAAAACACGAAATAATTTAGTGTTTCACAGTCTAACAGAACGACGATTTAAAATTGTTGCTTGGAGCCAACATGATCAACAAAATTTCTTAACTATTGTAAGGAATAAAATTAAGATTTAAATGTTCAACCCCCCCCCCCTCCTCCGTTTAATTTCGATTCAAACAAAATCAAACGGGAATGATTATCTTACAAGGTACGCTGAGACTTAAGACAATAAAAGACGATAATTAACCTGATTGCATCCTGTGTCTTATTAGCGTCTGTTATTTATTACTGCTTGACCAGTACCAGACTGATTGCGTATTGATAATCAAACCGGTCGTGGGATGCAATGATATATCTAAATTTATCCCATGATACTACTTCCCGATGAATAACACCTTGGAATATTTTTGATTTTGAAAGAAAAACGTATTGTCCCGCCAAATCCCGCTCACGAAAATGATATACTCCCATTTGAAAATTAAGAGATTTTGAGACGTAAGGAGTATGAAGCCGCCTATTAAGCATAGTGTAATTGTAATTTCATGCTCTGACATAGCATACCAGTGTATTCCTTCAGTCATACAATATTGTAATACCTTGATGCATCAAGATGCTGATAAGACAGTTGAAGTCGTAGAAACCTTAGCAATAGCGAATGTGTTTGGTCCCTCTAATTAATATGAATATTGTTACAATATAACTGTATTGAATTTTTCTATGCTGATGTGTTTATGTTATATATCTACAATAAAATTTTTATATTTCAAAATTCCATACAGTTAAGGCACCGGACATTTTGTAGACTAATAATATAACAAACTTCTGATTTTGTTCCATACACAATTTAGATAAGGATTGTGAACTTAAGATTTTATGAAAGAGTTATTTATATCTATATAATTACGTTTTGAGTTGGAGGAAATTTACTCAATATCACTTTGATGTCTCGGTCACCTGGCCATAAAAGGCATTTGTTTAATATGATATTCATTTTTTACAGGTTGTTTCCATTAACGGGGTGATACAGGCATGTGAATTGTTTGGCTATGCATGGACCTCAAGGATGACACGGGGTGGAAGAGGGGCAAGGGTTGGTGCAAGTCCCGGGGTGCAAGTCTGCACTCCCAGACTCCAGATAGGAGTGAAACGCATCATGGGATTAAATGCATTCGTTGAAGTTTACAGAAACAGTTGAATATAATTCAGAATTTAAGTGAATCCACATGATCATTTGCGTTCAACAATGCGTTTATAGAGAGGTTTCGCAAGTTTTTAGCTCAACGTGTTGTGTTCACCAGATTTATTACCCTTTGCATTCGTTCGACTTCACTTCTGAATTAAAAAAGAGCTTCATCTTCTGTAGTTTATTTCTAGGCTCTGCGCGTAGGGTACAGCTTAATGAGCAGCTAGTTCAAACTAAAACGAGTTGAGGTTAGTCCATTGTGCGAAACCTCTCTAATACCAGAGGGGTTATTCATCAAGCTAAATGACCCCTCGGGGCGATATATATGTTATGTTACAGTTACATGTTAATTGTTAAGACTTGAAAGTTATTAATTAAGTTTTTTGCGTTATCTTTCAGATACTTATAATTAGTACACGTTGCTCTCTATGTTGGCGGTGATGACACGTTCTGCTTTCTTTTCAAGAAGCTGCAGTCTAATCTTTAAATGTATTCAGTTTATTGGTTTTGCATGTTGCATACATATTGATAAGTGTTTACATTCATAATTTAAAAAAAGCTTTGTTTTGATTTATTATTACTAACAAGACGGGAACAAACTTTTGTAGGGGATGTTACAGGCGGGCCCGTAGCCAGCTGTGGCAAGGGGTTAGTTCGCTTTTTAAAAAATGAGTGTCACATGTTGTCCCAAATTACTTGGAGATCACAAGACAAAGGGCATGATTTTGAAAGAACTTTTGGTTGCTCGCATTTACTCAACCCCCCCCCCCCCTCTTGGCTACGGGCCTGAGACTACATGTACAGATGTTTATACAACATGATTGTAGATAGAACGTTCATTATTTTAATAAGCCTAAGCTAAATACTTTGCTGTGCTTTATCAATTACGCTTCCAGTTTCGACCATTTATCTGTATTGATATTACAGTAAAACCTGTATATCTGAACACCTGGCTAATCCGAACACCTTCCAATTTGAACACTTTTTTTCGGTCCCATTTTTTCATCCCATTGACTCCCATGTTAAAAAAACCTTGAAATCTGAACACCTCCTCATCTGAACAGTGAACAAGCAGATTTGAAAAAGTGACCTGTCTAATCTGAACATTTTATCAGAAATCAAATGTCTGGACATTTCAATTAAAGCCACATCTTGAGTCAATGTTATAGTTGTTATTTATCTTTACATATATACAAATGCAATCAAAGAACCAATCGTCCTAATTAATTTATTTAGTCTCAGTGACATCCCTAATTTGTGGAAAACAACAGGATGTTTTGGAAAGGTGTGAATACAGAAGTTAATTGGTTTATCCTATTAGAAAAGAACTGAATGTTTTATTTTTGGATTAAGAGAAAGGTGTGAATCAAGAAGATAGTTGATTTATAATTATTAGAAATTACCTGGATGTTTTTGATTTGGATTAAGAGAAAGGTGAGAGTCTGGGTGATAATTGGTTTATCCTTATTGTAAATTAACTGGATGTTTTTGATTTGGATTATGAACAGATCTTAACTGTTTTATATCCCATGGGTCTGTTATGATAGCTAAGATTCAATCAGTAAATGTTTTATAATCACAAAGACAACACAGACACCATTTGCAGACACGATTATATCACGAGAAGGAGAAAAAATCCAACTTCGTAATATTCGCATACATCTGACATCCTGAATGCCCTTGATATTTTGAAGGATTATACATCATCTCGAATGAACACTCATGAAAAATTATTTTTACTTGAAGAGGATATCTACTCAAATATTGCTAATGCTAAAAGTGCCAAGAAACAAACAATGAAGGACTTTTTCAAGCAAAAGTTTTTACTACAAAGCAGTGCAATATAACCATAATATGGGATAAGCCATTTGATAAGCACAAGATTTCGTACGAGACTATCATATACTTTTACAGTGTATTACAAAGTTTTTGCCAAAATATAAGAGTTATTTTTACTAAAATGGTGAAATTGTTCAAAATATAAATAAAACATAGCATATATAGGCCTATTGTAGAATTAACTCGTCAACAACATGTATTGTTTTCTGACTTAGTATTAAGTGTTCAATATAGTGCACTGAACAATGAAAATCCCCCCCCGACCTACAAAATCCTCGAAATTTGAACACCTGCCAATTTGAACGCTCTTAGCTGGTCCCATGGGTGTTCGGATTAGACAGGTTTTACTGTATAAGCAAATTGATGTATACTTTAGGCCTAGCGACCGCCCCTCCGCCATCACTAATGAAAATATAACCATGAGATGGAAGAAGAAATGAGCTTTAAAATATGCTTTTTATTGTGAAGTAAAGGTGAAGTTTCTAGCTCAATTTTGAAGGAAATTGCATTGATTTTTGTAAAATTCAAAACATTTCTTAAAAAAATATTTTGGCTTGCTAATCGCACCCCCACCCCATTCTGACTGAAAACCGAATTTTTAATTTTTAATTTGAAAGTTGGCTACGCCCCTGTGTTTCCCTTTGTCCCCTTTCATTTATCTTCTGTAAACTTGTTTGAACAAATTAATACTATCTAGTACTACAAAGATAACTTCATTCGAAACGCATGCAATTCACTCCAATTACATTTATTTGCATTAGTTAGGGAAAGGGATTTGATTATAAAATTGACGGTGGTTGCGAAGTTGTGATTTGGGAGGGAGGGGTATACTATACTAAGGTGTTATAAGACCCAATAATTAATATAAACAACTAAACGCCTTCCTGATTGCATCCTAGCTCATCCTGTCCGCCAGTCTATCTCGATTGCATTTTATCAATGAATTTATAATTCCTGATTAAACTGACTCTTGATTTTAAAAAAGGAATTCTAAATCTGTTACTAGTATTTAAAAGTTGGTGTCTAGTGTGATACTGGAAATTGGAATACTATATTTTGTATTACTATTCTATCTCGATCTATAGTATATAAATATGGATTTCTAGGTCTACAGGCTGTCATTCCCACATGGGCTTCATTGAAACATACGACATTGCAAAGTTTATCCATTTCAAACAAGCCAGGAAAACAGATAACTAGTCTTGCATCAGGCCCCGCAAATGTCCCATTTTCTCTCGGGAAATACATACATATCAGAGACATATTTCATAGCCAGAGGGCAAAAATTTCAAAATCGATATAAAATCTAAAATGGATAAAATGTCCCCCCGAATACGGTACTTAGGTAATTAAATCTAATATTTCATAGTTCCCGCATAATAAGCATAAAACTTTCATTTACCGCTGTATCGAAATTCACGTGATCCCTTATTGAAGTTTTACTAAATAATTGAGTTTGATCATTTAATGTTGTTGGATAGAATATTAGGCTGAAAAGAATCAAAATTTTAGCCCATGTCTGAGCGAATGGTATAAATTCACATAGTTCTGATTACAATGAGAATTCTAAAAAATGTCCTGTCATTTCCTTTACTCTACGTTTATAATCACGTATCATGCTTATTAACTAGATCAATACAGACTCGATTTCCTTTGCCCACCATCAACATTGTTATGTAATGACGGGAAGCAGTCACTGTAATCTTCTAATCAGCCGTTTGTTTTTATTGTAATTAGGAAACTAGATAATTTTGATTTCGTATTGTTTCAATGAACAAAAAGCACATTAGTTCAGCATTTCAAGGAAGGGGGGGGGGGTGTAAACAATTACTGACTGTCAAGTACATGTATCTCTCACGAGGCCCTATTTCCCCAACCCTCCACTCATGCATACGCCTATCATATGTTGGATAGGGAAATATATAACATTCCAACAGATACTGTCTGGACCTCCTACCCTTTTACATCGGGTCTCTTCTTGAACCCCTCCCATATTCTAATGTTTCTCGAAACTGCTCATGTAAACTTTGTAAGGCAATGCAGGGTTTGCTACGGGTGTGACTTGCAATGTATAACTTACTTGTACTTGTATAAGAAATAAACACAAATAAACAAACATAAAAACTTGTGCTCATAATTAATACGGTGATAAGCAACAAAACGTCAAAATAAAATTTTGAAGTTTCACAAACAGCCATGCACTACCCTGCATTTTAGCTGAAATTAAGTTTATTCCAAATAACTTATGTAACGAAATGGAAATGATTCGAAAAATAACAATTCGATGAACATTTCACAATGAAGCAAACAAAACCAGATAGTAAAGAGTTATTCTAATTTAAACCGACGTGAAACCTCAACCCTAAAGACACTGGTGATATTTGAAAGACTAATTTCTTAATCTAATTTCAACAAAACAAATCAAAACTTAAACAGGTTGACGGTCGTTGTAGTTTATAGACCATGCTAACATGTAACCATGTTACATAACATGCATTTGACCATGTTTAAGTTTAAACATTTTATTTACGGCTTATTTAAAACATGCAAACGGGTGTATTTACTGGAGGAATATGTTAGAAAATATATTTTAAGTGTAATCATGCCTGCAATCATCGCTGGTAACACCTGAAAAACAACTTCTTAAAATACAAACATAATTCACTGCACTGCTGTATACGTCTACCTGCTCTCAAATCTAATAATGAAACGAAAAAATAATGCATGCCAAACTTTTATCTATTGTAATATTATCTATGGTTATTTCAAAGTTTTACGCTTGCATCAAGCAACTGTGCCATTTCCCCAATACAATATGGGATAAACCTTTCAGGCCCACTGTCAGGATGTATCAAGAGATTGAGTTCACTTTTAAAGAAATTCCAAGGGGTTCACTTTTGACAACTCTGACCAAAAAATGACCAAAATCATTTGAAAATTGCTAAAAATGGTGAAAACTCCGACCCCCGGACATTCCCTGGCTACGGTCCTGTCTTTAAGGGCTAACACTTTACTTGAGGCAAGATGCATAAACTTGAACTCCCTGGGCTATAACTTGAAGAACGGCGTATTGTTCTTCAAACTTGACTTGAAATCTCAATTGTCACTGCTTGTGTGTCATACTCATTGGCACCTGCAAAACAGAATAATATAATAAGAATAACATCATGATGATATCAGATATCATATTTCATTTGGAGCCTTAAATATTAAACAAGGCATAAACATGAAAAATGTCACCACCCGCCATTTGTTACAGACGCTGAACGCCGACCCCAGACGCTAAACACCGTACACAAAAAAGTTGGAGACTTAAACAATATGTAACCACTTTTGGTGGTGACATAAAAAGGGGAAGTCCCGTCTAAATAAAACTCCTGGTTTCAAGTTTTTTGTAAACATACACCATTGCATGTTGATGGTTGTCATGACCTGCAGGTCACGATGACAAATGAATGTTACGTTGTCAATAGAATATAGCGTTTGACCATCTCTGATCATAAAAATGAGTTGATAGAAATTCAAGTAACATGTATCAAGTTCATTTTATCACAGACTACAACTATTGATTCCAAATCTGGTTCACTGAACGGCTCAATAATTAGTAGTGAAGCGTATTTTATAGAGTCCGTAGTCTGGTGGCAGTTTAGAAATCCCGCGTTCGAACACTTATAATACTCCTAGATCTTAATATAACAATACAGTTTTTGCAATACGTTGTTTTTATTCACCTATAGACGCACCGGGTGATCGGAAAATATGAACGGATCGGAGGGGTGGGGTTGGTGAAGATTTGTTGAATTTTCTATCAAAAATGGGCTGACCCCCCCCCTCCGTTCATTTTGTCAGATCGCTGGGCGTGATAGATAATGTATTGAACGTTTTTTATGTGTTTCTTATTGAACGAAATGTGTATTTAGGACTAATAATGTAATTCATAATAAATACAAGTATTTCAAGAATTGCCATACTGCACGTAAAACGGGAAGCCGTAGCTTCTTCACTGATGTACGATATACTACATGTACTTAAAAACGTTTTGTTGTGACTCATAAAACAGATCATCTTTAATGTAAAAATAACAGGTGCACTTCATATAATCAATTTTAGATACTGTATTTAGTAATATTATGAATCCCAAACACAACGCATTAATTAAATGCATGTTTAAGTGTCAATTAGCCTATTAGAATAAATATATTAAAACTATTATGAACAGATAATTCATTGATATGTATTTATTCAACTCTAATGGGCTTTTCTCTTTTAACTGCTACATGGCTCTCGATTTACAGATTTACAGATTTCGAGCCATCAAAGTCAGATTGTTGATTAGGCGGAGCCCTTATCCTCAATAACGCAGATGCGAGTAGGTAGTTACCAGATTCACCACCAGGTGGCTCGTTCGGGTCAGATAGCATGGCGGGTATAGTAGAAAGTTCCCTTTAACTTAAATTACATCTATTTGCGTGGTTCAATTTACATATAACCCCTATGTATCAAATAGTTATGCAAATCAAAATATGTCCAGTAAAAGAAAATGTTATCTGCCCGATACAAGAGAAGATAATTCACTTTTTCTGATTTTGTAACATGGGGTCTATGGGGAATCAACCCGAACAAGAATTCACATTTTCAAAAATAATTAAATGTTCAAAGTTGATAGACAATTTTCGAAACCATATTTCTAGATGTTCTTTTACATGCAGATTTCAAATATGAGATCACTTTGACTGAATTTTGAATATTTAATGACGTAAATCAAGATTTTTTCTACTCGCATCTAGTCTATTAAAAAATAATATTGGTAAGGAAGTCGGACATGTTTGATACAATTTCTCATCTCTTTTCTGCTTTTAAAATAACTGACTTGAATCACAATTTGTGTACGATCATTGCATCAGATCTAAAAATATCAATATTGTACTCACTGGTTTTGTGATCGAAAGGTAGTTTTTTTTCGTATAACAAATATATGATTTGTGTGTTTTTTATGAAAAATAACATGCTCCCCGCAGGTGACAAATATTTCGACCACAGCCGTGATACTGTTTTATTTAACTCGTATTTGAAAACAGATTGCGGAGAGACTGAATTGTTCATTTTCTTTTAAAAAATATACCACTGAAAACTTACTTCGTCAAATTTTGGCTCTTGCTATCCCCCCAGCCCCCGGATACTTTCCAATATAAAAATAAATTAACGCCATTAAATTTTTATTCCAAAACACGATGGATATTAATATTACGTTTTTAATCATAAGCTAATAATGTCCGATAACACATGCAGATGAAATAACAAAAATGACATAAACCTATATATTATTAAGTATTTAGTTTAATCATCAGTTTGTTTATTATTATATTTTATCACTCATACCGCTGAAAGTGTTTTTACGTTGTTTCAATGCCGATCGGAGATCTGTTCATACAGTATGTTTAGTAAAGTACAGTGTGTGCCGATCGATCCCGCCGACTGGGAGTTGAAATTAAACGCCGATAGACGCGTCGATGGTCACTCAGCGAGCCGAAAGGCATGCCGATCGGCGAGCCTACCGGCGACATCTCGGCGGGCCGATCGCTCGCGCCTAGGCGCGTGCCGATGTGATTTCAGGCATGATCAGTACTGTAACCTAGAAGACTGGAAAGACAATGATTATCAGTTAATTAGGCAATCCATTGAAGATCTTGAGCCCTCCCAATCTTTATTCTCAACCCCAGTCAATGGAACCTCAGATAGTGATGTTTCGATGGCTTTCTACCTGCAGAAATAGAATCAACCATCCCTTCTATTAATTTAGATGCTTGCGAGGATAGTCTCATGTTTTTCTCTGACACAGACTGTTCTACCTCAGATGTGTCACAATCAATCCTGAAGCAGCCTGACAGGGTAATTGTGCAAGAAACACAACAATGTACCCCTTCCCCACCCTCAGATACAGATTCAAATACCAAACCCACAGAGACCAGTACTTCTTCTGTAGAACAGAGCCTCAAGGAGACTGAACTTTTGAAGCAAAATGCAAAACTCAGGAATAAGATTATACAATTTGAGAAAAATTGGAAGCATTGGACGCTAAATATGCTGATGAAATGAACAAGAAAAACGCAGCAATGTCAGATCTTGAGAACAGACTGAAAACCTCCGATCAGCAGCGCCTAGATGAGATAGATGCAATGACCGTCTCAAACAGTATGAAGATGGAGGAGCTGAATAAAGAAATCCTTGACTACAAAAATAAGTCATCAGTTTTGACTAAAGAACTGCAAGGGGCAAAAACTGACAATGAAACTCAATACCGCAGGATTAATTTACTAACACAGCAGCTTAGAGATCAAGAGGCAGAAGCCATAATTAGCTGCAGTGCTCCCCAGAGTATATTGAACCGCACCCAAAAATCGCCAAATTTGGGTAGATCAGCTCCAAGTCACCATTCAAAGAGCTCTCGTGTAACTGAACCTAACCATACCTATTCCAAAAATGTATACTCAACCATGGGCTTTCAACTAGAAGGGTATGCAACTCTATGTAATAACATGAGATCTTCAAAATGAGCAATGACATGCTTCCCTTTGATGGCAATATTTCAAAAAGTATTAGATAAATGTATATGTTTTAGTATTATTTTGAATAAAAATCAATTTTAATATGATTTAAGCATAAAATATATTCAATATCATATAAAAGTAAACAAAAGAGACCAATAAAAATAAGAGTTATCAAGATGTTCTCTTTGAGTATTGCATTGTGGGTAATTATTCAAGAACACATTCCAATAAAAACATAATTTGTGGGAGAATGTTCACTTTCTGTATTGTCATAATTATGATGAATTCCAATTTTTATTAAATTATCAAGATGTATGTACAAGATCATGTTTTTATTTTTGAGTTATTTCTTTTAATCATCAATAAAAAGTACAAAATAAGATTTTCTTGTAATGTGTACATTCTCCAATTTTGAAAACCCATGGCAATGTTTATGTATGAAATATGGGAAGTTGCCTACCCTTCTAGTTGAAAGCCCATGACTCAACTGAATCTGATAGAACCACTCTTAAACCTACCCAAGCCAAAGCAAATTCCACACACACCAAACCAACAACAGCCAGTCGTACCTCTGTTCACATTATGTACTCTAGTAATGGGAAAAATCTTAGTGCCTTGATGCGACAGAAGTCTCCCAAGGAACTATCGGTTACCAGTTCAGTATACAGTGGTGGTAAAATAGCAACAGCAACACACAGCATACAACAGGGAGACTTACCACAGTCAACAGACTTTAAATTCCTGGGATTTGGTACCAACAACATCAAAACAGATAATCCCCAAGACATGGTGTATGAACTGAAAAATCTGCTACAGACAACCACAAATTTCCACCCTAAATCTAAACTTGTACTATGTGGAATACACCACCGTGGCGATGATGACAACCCCAGGCTGATACGTCATTGGAATAACAAAATAGATTATGTGAACAATGAAATGCGTATATTTTGCACAAGAAAGGGGCATGGATTTATTGACATAAATGAAGTGAACAATTCCACTGATGAAAACCCCTGCATGAAAGTCTTAAATAAGGATAGACTGCACTTCAACTCAATCGGTCGCAACAGACTTGTAGACACCATGCTTTCCATCATGAATGGAAACTGTCCTAAGACCTATGCCCAGGCTGTAAACCCTCAAAAGCCCTACCACCAAGCCAAGTTTTGAACAATGAGTGTGATGCACATACATTAGCTGACAATATACCATTACAAGTATGTAGCACAAGTGTCAGAAAATGTATAGGAGATGTACATATTGTAAATAATAGTAATTCAACAATACAGGTAGACTCTAATGGGAGTATTTCTGATAATATTGAAACACACTTAATGTTTTCCGGAAATATTCAAGATAACTCTGTATCAAATGAATGTAGGATTTCAAATGAGAAAACTCAGTCTCTAAATGAACACTTGTCAGTTTTACTTTGGAACATCAATAAAATTTCTGATAAACTTCATGATGGAAGAGATATACAGTGTGTCCCAAAAAAAAGGAAACCGGCAATAGATTGCTTATTTCTCAAATATGAATAATAATAGGAAAATTTCACAGCTACCATCTGATAGGTTATGATGTCCTTTTTCTTATGATACCAAAGGTGTTTATTTTTCTTCACGGATGACTGAGTTCTAAGAGATTTAAGTGACCATGTCAGAAATTGGTTTGTGCCACTTTTTCTGTCATGAATGGCTGAACAATGAGGGATTAAAATGGCTATGCAAGACATTGTCCTATTCGAAATACACATTTCTGAACAAGCATTCAACATAGCAAGTTCATGCAGCTGACCCAAGATCAAAGAGTATTTGTAGTGCTCCTCCTCATCGTAGGATTATCGTTCGGGACAGATTAAGGGCGCTGTTCAACAGAAGAGTGATTGCCTTGAACCACGAGATTGAGTTCATCGAGATCCCCAGACCTGACACCTTGCGACTTCTCCCTTTTTGGGTTATCTCAAGGGTAAAGTCTTCACAACACCACCAAGAGACGTTGATGATCTAAGGGCCAGGATTGTCGCAGCAGTGGATGATTTAAGGGGACAGAGAGACATCATCGGGGATGCCGTACGTGCGATGAGATCAAGGGCAGACATTTGCATTGAAAGGAATGGGGGTCATGTTGAAGGACACTGGGGTTAAAACAACTTTGAATGGACATTGGGATTTAAAAGGGGTGTTAAATATGATATGTGTTATTTTAATTGGAATAAATGAGTAAAAGAGTGATATCCTGATGTTTGTTGTTTCTTATCACTTTGTTATGATGGTGAAATTGACTTGGCTGAAAGTGGTACAAATTCATTTCTGACATGGTCACTTAAATCCCTTATAACTCAGTCATCCGTGAAGGAAAATAGACAACTTTTGTATCATAAGAAAGAGGACATCATAATCTATCAAATAGTAGCTGTGAAATTTTCCTATCATTATTCATATTTGAGAAATAAGCAATCTATTGCTGGTTTCCTTTTTTTTGGGACACCCTGTACAAAAGTTTTTCAATGACTTTCAAATCATATTATTGTGTGAGACATGGCTTTCACCAGAGTCTGAAATTTCTTTTGAAAACTACACTTGTTACAATCTTGCTAGAAAATCAAAAAGCATGACTAATGGCCATTACTCAGGAGGACTGGCAGTACTGATTAGTGATGTATATAGTAAAAATTGTATTGAAATTCTTTCACAGTCACATGACTTTTTTGTGTGGTTAAAATTGAATTCCAATCATTCCAATATTACAGAAGATTTATATTTATGCTTTGTATATTTACCATTTAAAGGTTCTTCATATGAATTTGTAACTGGTTGTAGTAATATTGACATTTTAGAAAAATCTTTAGCTTATTATCAAACATTAGGAAAAACTATTATATGTGGAGACATGAATGCTAGAACTGCTCAGTTACCTGATTTTAACATTAATATACCTGGCAGTAATGGTGATATACCAATACCAGTATATGAAAATAGTGACACTGTTCATAATTTGCTAGATATAAACGAGGTCTTAGTTAGTAATCGAACTTCTATGGACAAAAATGCAAAGGCAGTCTCTCAAACTCATGGAAGAGAATTTTTATCACTATGCAAAACTGCTAATATGAAAATACTTAATGGTCGCCTTTATCAAGATAAAAATTTTCAATCAGAATCTCTGACCATTAAAACATATAAATCATACAAATGGGATCCTCTAAAGAAAAATGAATTTAAACATAAGTTATCTGATAATATAAGTAATGACCTTTTAACATCATTTTACACTGAACTTGGATGTAATGATATAGGATCTGACGAATTAGTAAATAAGCTCCTAAATGTAATTCATTATGCATCTAATGACACTTTCCAATTTAAAAAATTAAAAACCACAAAAAGGCATACCTTTCCGATAAATTCATGGTTCAATGATGAATGTAAATCCTTAAAGAAACAAGTCCATGAGGCAATAAAACTCAAATTTGACGATGATATTATAAATAGTTTAATAAAACAATATAATCATACTAAACAACGAGAAAAGAAAAAGTTTAAAGCAGGAATGCTCAATAGTTTAATTCAGAATAAATGCAGATATTCTACAGATTTCTGGAAACTGATAAATGCAATGCCAGGAAATAAAATTAAAGAGATGCCAGTCCCATCTAAAGATCTATTCAACTTTTTCAAAAGTCTATCTAAACCTCCAAACATAGATTATTTTGATGATAATGCACTTGAGGAAATGAATCATTTTGTTACAAAATATCAAATTAATCCTGAAGATAAAAAATTACAACTTTGCAATGATACCATCAACATGAGAATTACTCAAGCCGAAGTTCAATGTGCTTTGAAAAGAGTAAATGCAAACAAATCAGCGGGTATTGATGGTATTCCATCCAATATTTTAAAAAATTGTGAAACCCTTGTTTCTGATTTTACAGCACTTTTTAATGCTATTTTCGAAAAGGGAGAATATCCAAGTGACTGGAGAATTGGTATGCTCAGTGCACTTTATAAACAAGGCAGCCGTTTTCAAGCTGATAATTATAGAGGCATTAATGTACTGGCCTGTATAGGGAATTTATTTGACTCCGTTATTCAAAATCGTCTTGTCTTTAATGCTGGAGTGCAAAATTCACCAGACCCACTTCAGGGTGCTTACAAAGAAAAGAGACGTACAACTGATAATATTTTTATTTTGCAAACATTAATTAACAAATTCAATCGGCATAAGAAACCATTATATACATGTATGATTGATTTTAAGAAGGCTTTTGATTATATAGATCGCTCAGTATTGTTATACAAGCTGTGTAAAGCTGGAATTCACCCACATACTAAAATGTACAGGATTATAGAGAATATGTACTCTAAATCTAAGTCATGCCTTAAATTAGTAAACGGAATCACCCAAACTTTTGACACTGAAATAGGAGTTTTGCAAGGAAGTGTTTTAAGTACATTTTTGTTCAATCACTTCATGGATGACTTAACCTTTAGCGTGCTGCCGGCGGACTCGTCCGCCGAGACTAAAATGTCTCTCACAACTGCCGGCGGACCCGTACGCCCGATTTCAAACTTTTAAAAACTTTACTTTTTCGCGCCATTCGTATTGTCCAATTAGATTGCCCGATTTATTCAGTGCCTAACATGACTTCCTGTTGACCTAGAATGGCGATATTTCGAAAAATAATTCTCAATTCAACAATTTAAACAGTGTTTTAGTCGTTTTTAGTGAACGAATCGTACAAAATGGTGGACAAATACGATCACAACGAAAATGTGGAGGAAATGAATTACGATTTCGAGCTCTTTAGGCTCTTGGAAGCCGATAACGGTCATCGAAAATAGAAACTAGAATATTTTCTGAATTGAAAAATTGAACATTCGATCGCTGCAAATTCAGATTTGGATTCTGACCAGACGAAGAGGCGGAGCGGCGGATTCCGGAGGAGTATTCATGGTATATTTATGCCCAGTCGTGTTAATGTACGAAAAAATTCATGAGAACATTTTTTTCATGAGCCAGGCCACTGTATCTTCCCTTTGTGAAAATTTTATCCAGATTCATTCAGTAGTTATTGAGATATTAATTATTATATCATTTTTTGCACTCTGAAAAATAAGCCAGTTGCGTGGGATATATTTGCTGAAATAAGGCAGCATGGTAAAGGTTAAATGAAGTATTACCACTAAGATGTGGCGTTATCGTAAAAGATGCCAGGTTCAACCATCTTCTATGGGCAAATGATCTAGTACTCATTTCCGAATCACATGATGGACTTCAGTTATTATTAGATTCACTCTTCTCTTTCTGTAAAATTAATAGACTTATAGTTAATACCTTAAAAACAAAGGTACTCATTTTTAACTCTAAAGTTTCTGCCCCTTTCACTTTTAATGATCAGGAAATTGAACGTGTAAATAAATATAAATATCTAGGAGTAATTCTTACCGATAATAATAAATTTGATATCAACACAAGTTATCTCAAAGAACAATCACGAAAGGCAATATTCAAAATCAAACAGCAGTATAAGAAATTCAATGACGTGCCACCTGATGTTGCTCTTCACCTTTTTGATTCATTAGTCAGTCCAATACTATGTTATGGCTGTGAAATTTGGTATGACAAGAAGCAGATGAAAGCGATTGAAACAATACATTTGTCCTTTTTAAAATCTATTTTAGGTGTCAAAACTCAAACAGCTAATCCCGCAGTGTACGATGACCTTGGTAAATTTCCTTTATCTATCAGAATTGAATTATCAATTGTGAAATACTGGTTAAGACTGATTAAACTACCAAATTCTAATATTTTAAACCAGGCTTGAATTAGGGTTTAAATCTTGGTCTGGAAAGGTTTATGATATTCTTCATAAATGTGAACTAACAGAGTATTGGGATGACCAAAGTCAAATTACAGACCACTTAGTAAAGGACCTTATACACCCTCCATTGGGATCTCCCCATGGGAAAAAAATAATTCATCTGATTTTTCAAAATGAGTATTCTGCTTCAATTATTACATTTATATGCACACTAGTATCTTTTTGACCTATATTCAGCACTGTATTGATGTATAGGCCACTTATTAGGGTCATAATCCAATCATGAAGTGTAGAGGCATAGATTCCAAACCAGGAAGTATTTTTGTGTCTGTCAAAATCCATTTACATCCTACGCATCCCTGCATCTTATCCAAATATGTTACTACATAATGAAATATAATAGTATAATCTTTGGTTTTACAAACTTGTATGATATTTGATAAGTGTAAAAGTTGTTTTTGGAGCATTTTTCTATAGCCATTTTGTAGGGAAAAAGATGATGAAAAAATGTACAATCTTTTAATTTTAAGTATGACCTGAATCGATTGCAAACTTCATATTTGCACATTTGATGAGATAAACCATTTGTGTCGTATTGTGAAATTATTAAGTTTGCAATCGATTCAGGTCATAGTGTATTTTTGGTATTTCTATGATAATCAATGGAAACCAATGGCCTCTATTGGGATCTGCTGATATCCTCATGTTAAGTCAATGGTGCACAGCCCCATGTAAGTCAATACAACCTTACTGAACGAAATGATCCCTATCTCAGCTTATGTGTGTCCGAGCACTTTAATATTTTCCAAAGTATTATATGACATTTTATTCTTCATGTTACACCTACGAATGATTCATTTTGACCATAGGGATATTTGCCAATAATTGCACCTTGTCCTTTGGTTGACAAGAAATTAAAGAATATGTTTGTAGAAAATTGGAAAAAGGACATTTTGATATATCCCAAATTAAGAACATATAAGCTGTTTAAGAAAGATTTTGCATTAGAACCATATACAAAGTTAGACAATAAAAAATATAGATTAGCAATAAGTAGATTTAGGTTGAGTTCACATCAGTTAAAAATAGAAACAGGAAGACACACAAAGCCAAAATCCAAACCTGTAAATGAAAGATTATGTAATATATGTAAATGTGTAGAAGATGAATTTCACTTTATCATAAATTGTACAAAGCATTCTCAACACAGGCAAATATTTTTCAGCAACATTTCTGAAACATTACCAAAATTTGATTTAAATAGTGATAATTTATTTACAAATATAATTTCAAGTGATAATACCATCATACAACGACATCTTGGTAAATTTATATATCACTCATTTAACAATTTAGAATAGTCAGCATATTTTGTACATCACACTTAAAAATATTCTGCCTCTCTTGTATGCTTTCAATATGCATATGGAATTTTTGTACATTACTTTGTAAATGTAGAAGTAGTTTTAGTTAGTCTTAGTGAGTAGTTGTGACTAATGTAACCATGTAATGATACAATATGTCAATAAAAGTTATATATAAAAAAATTGATCGGATAATCCTTTAAAGCTTTTAAAATTGAACCCTTCAAAGACTGTATCACGACTCACGTACATGGGTACGTGGGCATAAGGTACAAGTTTTTTTATACAAAGCCTATATTTAATAAGTTATTATGGAGGCCAACAATGTAATTTTACCTCGGCCTTCCTAGTATGTTAAATATTGTTATATAAAATTATGCAAAGAAATAAAACTTAACCTTAAAAAAAAAAAAAAAGTTATTATACAATGCAGAAGCCAGACCCTATTAATGTTACATAATTTTGCAGAGCAATTAACTTTAATCAGGACAATGACATCACGAAGAAATCCTGTATTTTGATTGGTCAGATTTCTCTGGCCTCTCAAAAGGTGACTGGCTTTACTGAATAATCATCTTCGTTCAAGTACATCGGTTGAAGACCACAGTAGAGTTTCCCATAGGTGGCCATTATAACATTTTACCCTGTATCTTATTAACGATTAGTATCCAAGCCTAGTGCAACATACCACAGTGTTCGGGAGAGACTCGCCTAGCCTGCTATAACAATCTTACCATGGGTTGTCCACCGAATTTTTAAAATAAATAAACTTGAAGACACTAACCCCCTCTATCGTCAGATTTCTCAGAGAATTCTGGTAAAATCACCAAGGTCAAAATCACTCCGCCGCCAGCTTAAAATGAGATTTCCCACTGAACTCTGACATGTTTTCAGATAAATTAGGACCTACCCTATAAATATTTAGTCCCGATTCACTTCCCAAACGCCAGATGGCGCTCCAATGGGGTAGGGAAGGAGAAAATGACTTTTTATTCAGAAAACCAAATCACTAACGGTAACCGCTAATGTCCTTACTCAGGACTATATCCATAAAGTAATCTTTTGTAATATTGGATAAATATCGTCCGATCAAATAACTTAATCGCCCAGTTTCTGGTGACAATACACGATGTATCTAAATTCCTCTGATGGATGATTGTCCCACACATGATTTGCAAATCGTTCAGTCAATGTTGGAAATTCAACCAATGGATGGCAGTGATAACAGGCACACATAACAATTCTAGGTTGATTTCGGTTTAACACATTGGAAACAAGCAGATGTATTTAAAAAACACACGAAAACATGAGGACTACTTTCCAAGTAGTGTATTTTAAAATTTGTACAGACACCATCATGCAGAATTTAAGAGTTGTTCAGACACCATCATTATTCGAAATAAAAAACAGTGATATCTCAAAAAATATGCGTCCTCTGCTTGTAAATTTATGTTCATTTGAAAGACTGAGATGTATGCACAAGTGGGGAGGGATTTGAAGCATTTAACAAAGTATAAATATGAAAATTATTCGTTTTTCTTGCTTAATCGAGAAAATCTTACGCCTTGTTCAGACACCATCAGTTGCGAGGTCACGTGATGACAATCCCTACCGTGATTAAATCATACTTAAGTGATAGGCGTATCAGAGTCAAGGTCAATAATAACTTATCAGAATGGTCCTCTGTTCAACATACAGATGCTCAAGAATCAGATACACAAATACATAATAACAACCCTCAGATCAAGAATTATAAAATTAACGCAGGAGTTCCTCAGGGTTCAGTATTGGGACCCCTCCTTTTTTTGATATATATCAACGACTTACCGAATGGTCTTGTTTCAAAGACATTCATATTCGCGGATGACACCTCACTCCATAATCCTTTTGACGTAAATGAAATATTTCTCGATATTCATGAACCCATTCAAAGTGATTTGGACCACTTAGACCAATGGGCCGCAACTTGGAAAATGTTATTCAAAGCACAGAAAAGCGCTGATTTGATATTCACTGGACATAGAAACATTAATATTGAACCTCCTCCTCTGAAAATGCACGGGGAAATAGTCCCTAGATGTAATACTCATAAACACCTCGGACTTACTCTTGACAAATACCTAAACTTCAACGCTCACATTGATCACTTAATTAACAAAGTAATAAGCCTGATGAGACCTATGAAGAAACTCTGCAAGATCTTGTCAAGCAAGCACCTTGAAACTTTATATAATGCGTACATACTCCCTCATTTTGATTAATGTGACATCATATACAATAGTGCATCAGGTACCAAATTGCAATCTCTTGAACGGTTACATTATAGAGCAGCAATCTAGTCTCTGGAGCAATCCATGGCTCGAACACTAATAAAGTTCTCTCATCAATAAACTGGAAAACTTTATCCTCTAGAAGAGAGGAACATCTCAAAATATTTATTTTTAAAGCAAGATATAATAACTTTCCTCCTTTCATTTGTAATCTTGTCAGGTCCTATGAGAATGATATACAAGTGCGCTCATTAAGAGCCACAGGGACTATAAGATTCCCCTTCAAACAAGCGCTTTGGCTAAGAAATCTACAATTTTTAAAGGTATGGCCCTTTGGAATAACCTTCCACCAGATTATAGAATTGGTCAGCCAATTTCAAGATTTAAAAGAATAGTAAGAGGCGATGGAAGCCATGCTTCTACCCTATCAACGTCAAAACTAAAAAATGCCATGCCTCGCTACCTAGAAATTCCTTAAACCGACTTGGGTCGGGACTTCTCTTGCAAGCTCACCTCCATGCACACAACTTTGAATGGGTTGCTAATGCTAAATGTTTATGTGACAATATAAACCAGACAACTTTACATTTCCTGTTGAAATGCCCACTGCTAACAGAACAGAGAATAACACTACTTGCAGGACTGGAGACGATAGGGATCTGTACCCACTATGATGGACTTAATATGCATGATCAATCCCAGTTCTTACTTTTTGGAGATAATAAATTTCCAGTAGATGTCAATGATAAACTAATGAACATAGTAGCATATTATATCCACCAGGGTCTAGATCTTTTGGACATGTAATCGATTACAACATGTTACAACTGAAATCCCTCTGGCCAAGGGAAAAAAGCCTACACATCTTTGTGATATACGAGTGTAGTGTGATGATATTTTATTGACTTTTTTTTCTTTCATCTATTTTAACAATAACATGACATAAAAATAACTTATTATGTAAAAATTTAATAACATTCCTTTGGATTTCACTCAAAATTGCCGTCAATGTCACTAGACTTTGGCAATTGTTTAAGTTTGTACATCTGTATTTTATGATATATAATAAAGATGATTAATAAAAAAAATAAAAAAATATATAAAAAATTAATGGAATTTTTTCAGTATTTCAATATCTTTCAAGTGGATGAAATAAATTGTCTTCTAAATGATATACAGATAGCTTACATGGTAACAATGTAATGATATCATTATGCAAAACAGTTTGTGGTACCTTCCAGTTTTTAGGGTATCCCAATATATAACAGTTTTGAATAATTAACCCTTTGAATCCCCAACATTACAAACCAATTAAGGTGAAAGTGCACATTACTTTAATGCATGTGCTAAGCTTAATAACAAAAGACTTTTTATACATTAATTCAAGGTATCCTATTCATTTTTTGAAGTAAGAACAAACAATGTTCATTTAACATTTATCATTTTTGATAAATAATGTATTTGGAAAAGTATCCACTTTAAGTCAGTTATTTTTGTGATCCTTCAATCATATTACTCATGATGCATTTAATAACATCAATCAAATGTGAAGTTGCAAAATATATTTTACATAAAAATGTCTAGTAAATCTTAACCAGATAACTCTGAAGATTTGACATTGCAAAAGGCTAATCCCAGACTTATTAACACGTGCCTTATTGACCTGCAGGCATGGCTGAATTTTTGCAATCACATTTCTCTGAAAGTGAGTTTTACTATAATTAGTTCCTTGCTTAATTGGCCTCCTCTCAAATGATAAGTTGGTACCATTAAAATTGTTTGAAGTGGGAGCAGCGTCTTTACTTTTGGGCGTTGATGGAATAACATATAGGAGAATAAGCCTCGATTCAGTGATATGAAGATTATGTTATTGTTTTCACATTAGATTACAATCTAAAACTGTTTGTAGTGGGATTTGAAAATTCACCTTGATGTGATGATGATGAAATCAAATACTAGTAATGATATCATGTGTCATATAAAATATGAAAGATGTCCATTAAGTCTACTTACAATAGCTGGTGTAACGAGATTCAATGAACACCCTGTATATTTTAAATTCTCAAATCCTCATACATACTATGTTACTGATTCTCAAGATGAAACAATACACCCAAGATGGATTTTGACCCTAAAAATGCATTAACTGCCAGGAGGTCGGAAGTACTTCTACAGGTTATGAAGGCAGAAAACTCATAAGAGAAGCAGCAGGAATAAGGATTGATGTTCAAGTGTTGAAAAGACTAAGAATCATTGATGATGATCATGTTGAATTTGTCTATCATCGGACAAATAATTGTTACAAAACATTCACACACAGTGGAAAACCTAACAAACTGAAAGTACAAGAGATAGAACCGAGCGTCTCAGTTTCACCAAAGGAACAATCCATTTTTGCCTTAACACTTTCTTCTGTTGAGTCAACCATCTACAACACTGTGTGTGTCATATTTGGTAACAAAAGTTTACAGAAATCTTATGAAAAGCATTGTCTTTTTTGAACAACAGATAGAGCAAGTGATTTCATATGCGCTGCAAAATGTTTTCAGGATGATGTTTTTCATCAAGTTGGTGACCTGGACAATTCCAAAGAATTTTTTGCCAAAGACATATTCTATCATAGGAGATGTATAAATGAGAACCTCGAAAAGTATGTGTAGATGTACTGCAACATTAAATACCATTGTAGATTGTGTTATTGAAGAACTTCGAGGGGGGGGGCATGCAGTTTCTGTAGCTGATTTATGCAATGAAATGAATACACTTCTTGGAGAAGATATCTTTACACCAAGATATGTTTGTTATAAATATATGCCGTTTTAAAGATGATGCAGGATTCGTTAACGCTACCATTAACAAACCTGCAGTGTTTTATCTCAAGTCAAGCATCCAAGAGAATGTAGTGAGATTACGAATTATCTTCCTTATTACTTGGTCCTTAAGATTTCCATTAAACTCTCAAGTTTCCATGTGTGTATATTGAGCTAATACGCAGGGAGGGATTGAATATAGGGTTTAGGGATGACATGATATTTTCTTGTGAAACAGGAAGGTGATGGGAATGTATCATATCAATCCGACTGATAAGCTAAATATCCAATATAATGTACATCACCTTTTTATCATATGAAAATTAATGAACAATTGAAATAATTTGATAATTAAAGAATTCAAACGAAATTGATTTTCCACATTTAAATCATGTTCATACAAAAACTTTATATAGGGTGTCGAATAAGCAGAGTGCCCTTCATTACTAAAATCCCAAAATTTATTACCAAATATGATCTTTGGAAAGGTATTCTTCATTTTTAATATAAGCTGCCTTAGGTTGCACATTAACTATGAATGACACTATAATGAAAATATTGCTTTTCATATAAAATACTTTAGAGTTGGTCTGTTAATGTAAAATGTAATGGTAGCAATGGACTTTGCAGAAAATGTCTGTGTCTTCTACAGGGATGAAGTTCAGTCAGTTTTTTTG